>BSBN01000008.1:7286852-8712779 GCA_027924645.1 Cunninghamia lanceolata | reverse complement strand
TTTAATTAGCGCTATTTGTATTGTAAATCAACGCCATTTGTCTAGAGTGTCAAGTTTTTTCTACCTGTTTCTGATAGTAGCGCCATTGCTGTCTGCAGTGGCACCATTAGGTCTCTGTTTTAGCACTATTTTAAGAGACTGACTTTACGTTCTGTGCAGGGACTGATAAATTGTTTGTAGGTCATCAACATCATTTTGCAGACACTAACAAGTTTTTGCAGGGTGTTTGTCTTTAGATTAGCAAACACTTCATTTGGGAATTAAAAAGAACCCTTGCATGTTAGCTTAAACAATATTTTGATTTGGTGCAATAAAAAATGATCAACAACCAACAAACAAATCTTTGTGTGTGTGTGCCTTAGTTTAAAACAAACACTTTAATTTGGTGTTCTAAAATTCACAAGTGTGTGCCAACAACACTATCAAAACATTTCAATTTTGGGCTTTAAAAAGAACCACAAAGTGCATCAATAAACTCATTGGATTAAAAAGAACAACAATCTACATTCTTCACTCATATAAACAAGAAAACTAATCTAATTTGTGTTAAGTGTTTTCATAATTTTGTTGGTAGTGTGAAAAGTGTATGCTCTTCCCTCACACCATTGGTGACCTTGGGAATCAAAAGCTTCTCACAACACTTGCATAAATCACCCCCAACATAATCCAACGAACTAAAATGAACCTTGTTTAGTGTGATGCAAGCACAAAGACTATGTATTCTCTCCCCTCGCATCTTTGTATGAACTTGGGGATCAAAAGTATTTTTGTGGTTGTATTGCATTTGTTAATCCTTAGAGGGCCTGCCACCCTGCTTCGAAAGAATGTAGATTAGGAAAATAAAATCAAAGGTAAAATATAAACTAAATGCATAACAAACAAAGAGTTATACCTAGACATGAAAACCCAATCTCATCAAAGGGAGAGGAACTTTGCACCCAAGAGCTCTTAGATAAGATATACCCTATTGGATGAATAAAATGTGAAATCCTATATCTCAATTTGCAACTCACAATGCTAGCTCAATGGACATTTAGACATGGTAACATTACTTGAAGATTGGATCACAAATTGGGTTGGAGGATGAAGTATTTATAGATATTTTGGAGAGATTTTGATCCAAGGGTGGAGATTGTTTTGGAAGATCAATGGTGGAGGATAAAAGTGATGTGGAGGTCCTAGATTTGATCTTGGAGGAATAGAGGGCTACGAATAAATGTGAATCTTTTATTTATTTTGGGAAAAGGGTATATTAAATGAGTGTGGGTGAGATGGAATATTTATGAATTAAAGATTCATATGGGGAATGTAAAATGAATTAAAAATTCATTTGGGGATAAGTGGAGATAAATGAGGTATGGCATAGGTAAGGGGTTGTAAGAGGAATTAATTGTGATGTGGGATATATTTAAATAAAAAATTGACTTATGTGGATATATTCCAATTTTTTATTTGGAGGATGTGGGGAAGGGTGTTAAGCTGGATTTGACCATCTTAATGATAGGTTCAAGATTAATTAAATAAGGTTGTATTTAATTAATCCTAAGGCTAGGATGAGGTAGGCTAGGGTAGGCAATTAAATAATAGTTATTTAATTGCCTAGGGTAGGGATAGGTCAATTAATAGGCTGAATTAATTAGTTAAACATGATTTAGCTAATTAATTGGATTTAGTGAGGAGAGGGAAATTGACCAAATAAATATTGCATATTTATTAAATCAATTGGCTAAGGCTTGAACTATTGAATTAATAAAATTAATTCAATTGTTGGGGATAAAATGATGAAAAATTAGGCGATGAAGGGATAATTAATTAAATAAAAAATTAATTAATGGATTAGAAGGGAAATTGGTATGTTTTGGGATGTCAGGAGTTAGTTTGATGGTAAAAGACATTTTTAGGTGTCTACATTTTCCCCTCTTTGACGTGGCGTCAGGACCTAGGAGGGAAGTGGCGCCAGGTCGAAGAAAAATATGCCCCAGCTGCCGAGAAGGAATAAGATGGGTGAGGGATGCCCCCTCGAGAGTTCAACAAAAAAAATAAAGATTTTTTAGGGCAAGCTCTCAAAAGGACATGATGGAAGTGAAAGCTGGATAGGGGATGGAAAAAGAAGACGACAAGAAGAAAAATAGAGGAAAAAGGTTGGGATCTACACCCTGGGGGGAAAAATAGTGGGCAGAAGGATGACATGGCCTACTATATTAGGACTAGTGGGCCCTAAGGATGCCACATTTCCACACATTGACTTGGTGAGAAGAAGTAGAGGAGAGATGGCAGAGTGCAACCCCCAAATCCTACGACTTCGACACATTTCTGAGCGGTTTCGATTGTTTGGCCGAGCACCGGAGGCTGGACCCCAGGTAGGGCCTAACCCTGACTTTGTGATTTTTGATTTTTGTTGCATTTTTTGGTTTGAGAAATGGGTTTGGGGATTGGTGGCACTATCACGAGGTCGCGCAGTGCTAAAAGTATGCGGATTAGCGCCATCCTCTGGATTGGCACTATCCGCTTGGGTAGAATAGGGGTATATTGGTGCCAAATACTTAGTGTTTTGGCGCTATCATCTTTTTGGGGGCAATGTGCACAGGGGTTAGGGTTTGGGTGTTTTAGCACCAAATAGATGCTAGGATAGCGCTATGTGCTTGAATAGCACTATTTTAGGTAGTGGCACCATATGTTATTTTGGCACTATGCATAGCAGTAGCGCCATATTTGATATGTGCGCCATCAGAAGAAATGGTGCTATTCCTTAGAGTAGCGCAAAACAGGAGGGTGGCGCCATTTTTGAAAATGGTACAAAAGTGTTTCTGTAGTGGCGCTATAATTTGAATTAGTGCCCTAGGGAAGAAGTAGTAGTGCTATTTCAACAAATGGCACAAAGCATGGTTTGTTTTTGGTGCCAAATGATTTTGGCATTCAACGTTATAAGAAAGGGGGTGATTTGGAAAAAAGATAGGTAGATTTTTGACCAGAATGTTGTTGATGCAAGAGACGACGTCATTCATAGTGTCCTCGCGGGAGTGACATGTACCATCGATGATGGCATTATTCAATTAGTTTGATGATGCCACTCGGGCCCGACTGACAGTGGCATCGATGCCGGTGTTGCAAGCTCATAGAGCTCTAATGATAGCAGTAGTGGAGCAATATTAGCTGGAGACATGTACCTTTTTGTTGCCGACTAGTGAGATTACTATCACTCTTGAGGATGTTTATCGCATCCTCAAGTTACCTATTCATGGCCGGCAGGTGAGATATGAAACGAGGAGGGGACGGAGGGCACTGATCAGAGTATTTGGCTAGGATCATATTGTTCTATCAGTAGATGGGAGGGAGATGAGTTATGAGGGGACATTGGTGGCAGGTGTAGATCCCTTTGCCTTATTCCTGTGTGCATTGATTGGTGGGGTAGTGATGCCTGATAGGAGGGGCAGGGGATTTCTAGTTGGCTGGGGGGAGATGATCGAGGGGATGGTCATTCATGAGACTGTGTATGCCTGGGGACCATCGATGCTAGCACAGTTGTGTCATGAGATGCACACAGTCATTTATCACTATGATTCAGCTCTATCAGCCAGGGTTACTCTGTTACACGTGTGGATTTGGGAGCACATTACAGTTATGCTGCTGAGATGTGGGTACTATTGCCATCCATTTGAGGCCTTTATGTTCTTATATCAGGATGCCCAGTACACCTATACTGGACAGGTTTAGTATTGGTGGCGGATGCTAGATGATGAATGACCAAAGCGGGATCGAGCCCTGGCATGTCTGCATAGGTCCACACAAAATTGTGATTTCTACGTTTGAAGAATGCTAAGAAGTTTTCTTGCTCCACTGTGCTGAGAGATTCTGCCTTGAAAGTTATTTTCAGCTCTTCTTCTGTCCCTAGATTCATCTCTTGGGCTGGCTCTACCAGGATAGGTGATCTGTCAGGATAAACCTTGTCTATCTCAGGAAGGCCCATGCTTCCATCTCCGAGCGCCTCGTGGAAGTTTTCACTAGGAGATACTTCTTTTGTTTTTACTTTTTTGGGATTTGACACTGCCGTAGAATGGTTTTCACCATCAGATCCATGTTTGATTTTTATGTTTTTATGACTAGCAGCAGGGGTTGTCTCCCCAAAATAGTCATGTGTATCAAGTTCCATGATGTATCCTACTCTATGATCTCCCAGGGGGAAGTGATCTCTAACCCCCATCATTTTAGCGATGGCCTCATCCTTTGGTGCTATGTTGAAGACATAATATCCCCATTGGTCCCAGTCTATGAGGTCCGGGTATACAAGTGGTAAGTCATTGGATGACGAGGCTAGGGTGGTGACTATGTAGATGGTGCATATGGATGAGTCAAAAAAATTGGCAAAGTCACGAAAGGAGTCTTGATGGCCCATTTCGTTGACGTTGTCGACTTCAAGGGAGACCGTAGTGACCTCAGCTAAGATACATTCACTGGTAGTGAGGATACGTTGTCTTTGACCATATCCTAACCCTTGAGTATAGGGATTTCTTGTTGCTTGGACTAGTTCCACAATCCCCTATTCATGAAGGCTGATACTGCCTTGTCCTTTATAACCCATATTTTTGACAATTTTGGACCCTTTACTATAGATTTCTATTGGTATGGTGGGAGCTTCTTGCTCAGATTCTTCATCCTTATATAGCTAGGATGAGATATGTTTGAGTACATCCTGATCCAAGAGATGTTTCTTTTCAAAGATGGGTGATGGTTTACACTTGATGACTACTGTGTTGGCTGCTTGTGTCTTTGGAATGCCAAATGTTTTAAGATCAGGTAATGTGCCCACACAAAAGGTACCGTGCAGGTCGTATTCCCCACATCCCATGTCATTGAGCTTGATCTTGACCTTGGGCAGTGGTGGTGTTTGGGATGAAGTGGTGGCAATGTTGGCAGGGTCAATGTATGAGGTGGAAGCTGTTGGATTGGCTTTGGTGGTGGCTTTGTTGTATGGGCAGAAGGTGTGGTCATGGCCTTCCAAGAAACTGCAGTATTGGAAGGGGCAGGGGTTGGCGTAGATGGTTACCTCTGTGTCATTGTGAGGGAACTTGAGGCATTGATGGAATGTAGATGGGACCACTTGCATGGCATGGATCCATGGTTGGCCAAGAAGGATGTTGTAGGGGAGGTCAAGATCAAGGACTTGATATTTTGTTTCCATTATTTTCTATCCCACTTGAATAGGGAGCTTGATGGTGCCTTCAGATAGCCATTTGGTGTCATCATACCCTTTGATTGTGATGCACTCACTGGTGTCTACAACCACATATGAGTATCCCAAGTGCTTTAATAATTTAAGAGTGCATATGTTTAGGCCGGAGCCACCATCTATTGAGAATCTGTTGATGATGTGCTTGTGGATACGAACTTCAATGTGTAAGGCATCGTTATGTAAGTGTTCAGAAGCGGGAAGATCCTTTTTCTGAAAATGTGAGATGATGAGGTGCGGCGATATGTCCTACCATGGCTTAGAATTGAGTCACATTCAAGTTGGCAGGAACTTGAGTTTTCAAGATTGCTTTGTCAAGGATGTCTTTGTGAAGGGATGATGTGCGGAGCAACTCAAGTATGGATATTTGTGCAGGGGTCTTTCCTAGATGATCTAGGAGGTTGTACTAATTGGTAAGTGATGGATGTGTGGTTGGACGAGGGGGTAGGGAATCTGATTTGGATGCAGGTGTTTGTTCAGTGGTAGGGGCTGTGCAGATGGATACACAGCCACGACAGGTTGCGATAGTGCAATCGGGTGCTTGTGCCCGAATTGTGATTGTGTTGACATGGTGAGATGATGGCTCTATCTGCCCTATAATAGAGTCATAGGATGCAGGTGGTGGCGTGATGTTGTATGCTTGATTGGATGAGGAGGCTTTATTATGGTTGGGTAGTGGATCCTTGTAAGCTCTGAGATTGGTGTTTGGTGATGGCTGGGTGCTTTGATCAAGGCTGACTTGATTTTGATCTATGAGATCTTGGACACAATGCTTTAGTTTCATGTAGTCAGCAGTTTTGTGGCCCACAATGCGGTGGTAGTCACAATAATCATTTTCATTGTACCACGCGGCTTTGATCTCATTCTCTTGACAGGGTCTAATAGGTGGGAGTGTTATCAAACCTTTCTTGAGACATTTATCGATGATGTCCTCAATGGGTTCCCCTAAGGGTGTAAATTGCCTTTGAGGTTTTTTTTGTTTATTTTTCCCCCTTGGGTTATTTACATTGGCAGTATATGTATGTGTAGGTGTTTGATTTTGTACATGTTGGACGGCTTTCACATCTGTGATGTTGTCATTCAAAGTGTTCTTATTCTTCCCCCAATAGCATGGCTTGTCATTTGATTGCATTTTGGCGTTGTTGTTTGTATTGGGGGTGCTGATATGGAGTTTGTTGTTGTTGTTGGATTTGTAGTCATACAATTTGATGGAGCCCTTGGCAATGAGGGCCCGTTCAATGGTAGTACCTTTGTCGATGACTTCTTCAAAGGTAGATGCACAAAGGATTTGTAAATGGAACCCTATTTCCTGTTTAAGGTTGGTCACAAACATGGTGACAAGTTGTTTTTCAGGAATTCACCAAGGGAGTTTGCTTGCTAAGCTTCTCCACCTCTGCAAGAAGAAAATGAAGGATTCTCTACTTTTTGTTTTGTGTTACAAAGGTCTGTCATAGATATTTCATGCTCAAAGTTATAGGAGAAATGGTTTACGAATTTTTTTGCAAGCTCAGGGAAAGACCTAATGCCTAGGGGAAGATGTGCGAATCATTCAGCGACTTGACTGCCGAGGCTTCTTGGGAATAGTCTCATTAGATAGGTATCGTTATTTGAGACTTCTAAGCAAGTGATGTAGAACTCCCTAAGATGATCCCTAGGGTCTCCCTTTCCCTTGTATTTGTCAAATTTAGGTGTTTCAAAATTCTTGGGGAAAGGGGCATGTACAATGTCTGATCAAATGGATAGGGACAAATATTCTCAAAGGAATAGTGCTTATGCTTGCCCCTAGTTTGCATGTCGTCTACCTTTTGGATCAAGGCCCATACAATAGTTGTGAGATTCGGTGTTGGTTGTGGTTGAGGTGTGTAGGTTTGTTGATGGATGTGGTGTTGGAGATTGGGTCGTATTTGATGTTGGAGGTTTTGGGAGGTCATGTTTTGGTATTGTGGTGTGGTGTTTTGTGCAAGATGTTGTTGATGAGCGTAGAGTTGTTGGAGAATATGTGGGGGTATTTGAGGGTTGGGGTTATGTTGTGTTGATGATGCTATGGGGTTTTGTAGATACGTGACATTGGATGGATTGACATTAGATGGGTTGGTCATGTTGTAAGGTGGTTGTGAATAGAATTGTCTTATGTAAGCTATGGTTTGAGGGTTGAGTGGAGGCACACTCATGGAGGAATTGGTATGTGTGAGGTTCCCTTGGATGCCTAAGGTGATTTGTGGAATGGAAGAGGTTATGTTAGTTGTGATAATGGATATGGTGATGGGTTGGGAAGTGGTAGGATTGGAGACACTTGTGGGAATTGTAGATGTGGTAGCATTAGAGCTTCTGGTCGCGGTAGATACGGTGAGAGTTGATGTTTGTGAGACGATAGGTTGGGTGTTTGATGTAGATGGTTGGGTGTTTGATGTAGATGATTGGGAGGGTGTGGTAGGATTGATGTTAGAGGTGGATGGTTGGGCCGATGTCGTGTTGTGGGGTGGTTGAGCACCAATTTTGAGGAGATAATCAAGATATCTATTTGGATCCGACATTAGGATTTTGTCAAGTAGGTCCGTGCTATCGGCATCTTGTGTAAAGCTCAAGACATCTAGATCATCTTGGGATATGGGGGGTGGTGGTGGTGGTGGTGGTTGCAAGAAATAGAAGGGGTTTTCATTGGGATTTGAAATACTGTAGGTAGATTGTGTGTTTGGTTGATGGGTCTGTTGTTGTTGTTTTTGTTAGGCATTCCTATGCCCTGATATTGTCTGGATTCTACCATTTCTTGATTCTTTTTGTGTTGTGATCTAGTTATGGGCATGCACGTGTATGGATTTGATTTTGGAGATGGAGTGAAATGGGGATGGAGACCTTAGAGAATTTGGATTAAATTGTTGGACCCAAAGATGGATGTGGTAGTAAGAGAGGGTGAGTGTAGTATGATTAAGGATCAATAAGTCTTCAAAAAGGTGTTAATCTAAGGGTGATACAAGTGGACGGTATTGACTATTTGCATAAATTTGGACCAAAAGGTAGATGATGGATGATGTTTGTTTGAGGATGGTTTGATGGAAGAGATTTTTGATGTTTGATATGAGAGATTAGGATGATGCTTTTCAAAAGGATTTGATGGTCAACAATTTGAGCTTAGGTAAGATCTAGATTTGTGTCGCACAAATGGGTGTTTCTCTTTGTTTGGGGTAGATGAATGACCTTACACAAAGAAGGATGATTATTTCACTTGAAAGGTTGACTAATGACTCTTCAAGAAAAATATGATGTGAATGATGAAATCTAGATCTAGCTTTAGGTCAAAGGGATGAGGAGTTTTTGGTTGATGATTTTTTGATGGATGTTTTGATTTAGAAGATTTTGGATATGTTTTTTGGATTTTGGAATGATTGCTTGTGACAAGGATTTTTGTTTTGGTCCAAAAAGGTATGCAAAGATTAATGAGGATGAATGGATATGATATTAAGTGGATTATGATATAGCAAAGGGTCCAACAATGATAATGATTGATTCTCTAAGGTCTAAATGAAGGTATGATTTGGAAAATTTGAGGAGAAAATGGATGGGGTACTGATAGGCTTTTGGAAGGTGAATATGGATTATGGCATAGTAGGTCCTTAAGATCACAATGGAATTGGTCTTAGTCTTAGGCAAGTCAATTTGCAAATAGAGCCAATCCACAGGTGAAATGGTGCCAAAAGCAGATAGATATGGTGCTGAAATAGGGCAGTGTTGGTCGAGGCCCTCAACAAGATAGATTTTGATGGCAAATTTGGATTTGTTTTGATTGAAGTTTGATCAAATGATTCTCATTGTCTCTTGGCAAGTTGTTTGAAAACAATTTAAGCACAATAACCAAGATTTTTGTTTGTGAAAAGAAATGTGATTTTGTTAAACAAGCACTTTGCACAACCTAAGTCAAAGATATGACAATATTTGTTGAATCCCCTAGCTACGACTATTTAAAGCGGGTAGCTCCAAGATCTTGGTAGCACCGGCTCCTCCTTACAATTACACACACTTCTCATGCATACCAAGATCCAGGTTTCCATGAAGGGTTGTCCCTCACCAAACCTTAGGATTATCCCTGCTACCTTGGCTAAGAACCGCATGAATCAGTGCCGCTTCAAAGATGTCCCTTCTACGTCAACAAATAGAAGGTTTTTGGCTTGCTAAAACAAAGGTTCATAGTAAGTGCTTTCATTCAGGTGGTTATACATGCGGCAGTGCTACTCTTCATTATCGAGTCTCCCAGCCTCCAATGGTTATGTCTTGGAGGGTTTTGGGGGAGGTTGGTTGTCGGTATAACACAACAACACCTATTGTTTATGACTTTCATCACAAACACCTTATTTTATATAGCAGCTTGAAAGAGCTTGGCTTTAGGTTGATCCCACTTTGGTCGTTCATCATCTTGCAGTACACCCTGATGCAAAACCAATGAAGCAAAAGATCTAAAAAATGAACCCTTAGGTAGCCCTCCTAGTCAAGGCAGAGCTAAAGAAACTATTGGGTATTGGGTTCATTCGCCCAATTGATTATCCTGAATGGGTTTCCAACTTAGTACCGGTAGCCAAACCTGATGGTCGAATCCGCTACTGCACCGACTTCTGAGATCTCAACAAAGCCTACCCAAAGGATGACTTCTCATTGCCTAACATTGACATGATAGTGGATCTCATGATAGGACATGAGATGCTATCCCTAATGGATGGCTTTTCAGGTACAACCAAATCCAGATCGCAGAAGAGGACCAACATAAGATAGGCTTCATATGTCCATGGGGGACATACTGCTGGGTGGTAATGCTGTTCGGTCTAAAGAATGCTGGAGCCACATATCAAAGAGCCATGACTGTCATCTTCCATGATCTTTTTCACCACATCATGGAAGATTATGTGGATGACTTGCTAGGGAAATCAAAGACAAGGGAGGAACACCTCAATGTATTGGCAAAAAATCTTTGACTGACTAGAGCAATACAATGTTCACCTAAATCCAAAGAAATGTGTCTTCGGGGTCACCTCAGGAAAAATTTTGGGATATATAGTCTCCAGAAGAGGAATCGAGGTAGATCCTGCAAAGGTCAAGGCCATCACTGAAATGCCTCCTCCAAAAACACTAAAGCAACTAAGAAGTCTGCAAGGCAAACTCCAATCTATTCATCGGTTCATTGCTCAACTGGCCGATAAATGTGAACCATTCCAGCACCTACTTAGAAAAGATACAGCTTTTGTCTGGAACAATCAGTGTCAAGCTACCTTTGATCAGCTAAAAGAATACTTGGCTAATCCCCCTATTCTAACTCCACCAAGGCAAGGAGAACCTCTCCTATTATATATTTCAGCAATAGAGACAACTATCGGAGCCTTATTAGCACAACACAATGAACAAGGAAAGGAAGGAGCCATCTATTACATCAACTGTACTCTGATATCCTATGAGCTCAACTACACGCCAATTGAATGAGCATGTCTAGCCCTCATCTTTACTTCACAAAAATTAAGACACTACATGCTCAATCATAAAACTAAGCTCATTGCCAAGATCGATCCATTGAAGTATCTACTAAATAGAGCTGCTCTTACTAAGAGAATGGAAAAGTGGGTCATGATTCTCATTGAATTTGACATTGAATACACTGAGAGAAAAGCCATCAAAGGATAGGTTATCATTGATCAGCTGGCTGAAGCACCCATTCTTGCAGAACATGCTACACTGGCAAAGTTCCCTGACAAAGTGTTGTGATGTTCACAACATGCCCCATTTTACTCCTTAGCAAAACGAGGACCCCTGCTGTGGCTATTGCTTTTGCTTGTGTGTGTGTTGTTCTGCTTGGTGGTAAAGGGAAAAGGAAGTGAATGTTACAAACCTCGTTGAAAATAAAGAAAAATAAACATTAAGTACCAGGGCAGAATATGGGTGGATTCCTTGTCAAAAATGAGTAAGGGTTGCTTTTTGAACCATTTTAAAATTCCCTGTATTTTGCAAGTTATGAGTATTTTGGTAAAATGTACAATCGGGTTTGTATGTTGCATATATAAGGTCCTTTGTATGTCGGGTCGTTGTATATGCAAGGTCCTTTGTATATCGGGTTGCATATACAAGGTTGTTTGTATACTTTTATACTTGTATGCATTTGGCAAATATTTCATTTCGGTACATACAAGTCACGGACCCGACGGAGTTTAGAAGTTTGAATGCATAATTATTTAAATCTAGCGGTTGTATGTTATGTTTGTATGTTGGCAAAAGGAAAACATACAAGGCCGATATGCATTGCACATATACAAGTGCCAGAACCAAAGAGTTATGAAATGAGATTAAATTGTTGTATGTTTCTGCCTTGTATGTATGTTTCGGGACATACAAAGCAAAACATACAAAGCTTTTATACATAGCGCGGAATTGAAGAAAGATTAGATTTTGTTTAAACCAACGCATCCTGACTTAATGTATATCAAATGAAGCATTGCACTTTATGCAGGTGTCGGAGTCGAAAGTGAATAAACTCTGGTTTATAAAAGGTTGAAGTCTGAAAAGGGACATACAAAGGTGTTTGCATGTATTGGGCCTTGTATGCAGGGAAATATACAAGCGAAAGATGCAAGGTAGAGATACAAGCTAGACGCAAAGAGAAAATTAAAAATGGAAAAGTCTTTGTATATTTAGTGCTTGTATGTTTACGATGTACAAGCTGATATACAAAGAAATGATATGCATTCATGAGATACAAGGAAAAAGGTGGGAAAGCAAAGCGAGAGGATTTTGAATCCCTTTTAGAGCCCAATAGCATGTTTTTGGTCAATGGTGGTTAACCTGATCATTTTTGACATTGTATACGCATTCAGATACGTGAATTTTTCATAGATTCATAACCTGATATCTGTGTTTGCGCATTTGGCCTGATTTAATGTAATTTTTTATCTTCCTACTAGTTTATTAAATGATGATTCTTAACTTCTGTCTGTTGGCTACAGGTACGCAGGTTTATTGGTGCAGAAGCTATCGTAGTTAAAAATGATAAAGGAAGATGTGGAGCTTAGCAGTCATCGGCCATCAGTAAAGGGAGAAAGAGTTGTGTCGATGGTAGTTGTCTCGCCGACTGTGGAAAAAGAAGACGAAGATAGATTATGCCGATGAACAAAGAAATGCAGGCCGATGAGGGACATCGGCCAGAAAGATATGATTGGAAGGAAATTACCAGCTTGCCCCGACTACAAAAGTCACACTGATGATGAAGATATACAAAGGGTTTAAAGGCACCAACACTGCAACTGAACACTGAGTTGGTGGTGCATTAATTGCTACAATTAAGGCCAATCTAACATTCTGACTAGGCGGTAGATCAGATCACCAAAGATCACAAATGAAGCATGGGGAGTGAAGGCTTTCAATGCGGAGAAAAATGTAGGTGGAAAGAAACATTATTAAAAGGAACAATAGTTATTTTGGTGACTGTTAGGGTTTCCAAACCACATCCTTACACTCATTTTGGGTATGCTGCTTGGTGATTTTTGGTGGGATTTGTTTTCCACCATTTGATGCTGCACTTGAAATGTAGACCGTTGATTAACTAGGGTTTTGGAACTGTATTGGGGATAATTAGAGCTATATATTGAACCCCTTTACTTTGTAACACAGGGGAGGTCAATCAATAGAAAATCTGACTGAGCCAGTTTAATATAGGAGATCAGATTATTGAGACTAATGAGGACTGAATTGTTGACATGTCAAGGTTCTTTCTTCATATCATTGTAAATGTACTTGTTCTAAAGCATACTGAATGGAGATGAAGCTTCAGATTACATCCTGATTGTAAACTTTATGTAATCTTCAAGTTGATTTCTGGATATGTAATGGTGAATGCTATGTTCAAATAGATGCGCTTTCATTTTATTGCCTGTTGTTGTCAACTTTTCCTTTGAAGATTTACACTGGATCATGCGGATTTGTGGAATGTCCTGGTGAAGTATGATTCTAGTTTTCTTCTCTTCATTGCTGTATCAGAACATGTATGTGGATCAGTGATCTCAGTCAAGTAATTTTGGGAATCTCATCCTTTAAACCCTATCTTTGTTATTCATTTTTCTTAATTTCATTAAATCACTTCCATAACTGGAAATCATGATAAATAATAAGCAGAACAGAAAAATATGCTGACATCTCATAGATAACTGAATATCATTAGCATATTTGAGCTAAATGCATGTAGTGTTGAAAATATCATGCAAAGAATTACAAATAATGGTAGAAATCATGCAAACATCAACCTGTAGACACATTATTTGAAGAAATATACTGTGTAGAGTAACCTCTCTATGTAGCATAGTTGTAGAAAACAAAATTTACTGATCAATGTAAGGCCCCTTGAAATGGAAAACAGAAACACACATCAACCACTGAGTAATGTAAGTAGATTGTGAACTAATCAACAGAGACTTGGGATCATGAATTCTTTGAATTCATCGTATCTTTCAAGATAAATAAATGTTGTTGTGTAACTTTTATTTCATGTTTGTGTGTGAGTAACATCATCATCAACATAGAATTGGCACTAGAAGGAGGGCCATATTTTCAACTGATCTTTACAACAAACCAGCCAATTTTTCTTAAAAATTTAAGAAATCCTAGCTTTCAAGCCAAATACCAGGTCCAGATCTAGTGGACTCTTGGAAGAATTACCTGTCAGGGGATTTAGACCTAGAACTGTAGACATTCATCACTCTCTTGATTCTAGTGCATCTAGAGCTTCACCAAAGCGTGCTCCTGTAACTCCTATTGGTTTACAAACACCTACAGGATCACCTGTCACACCTCAGGTCCAACCTCAACCAATCATACCTCAGGTCCAACCTCCACAGGTTGCAATGTCATTTTTTACAGTAGAATCCCCTCTAACCTTCACAGCATATCATGCTTTGCCTACAAATCCTGATAAAATTTGTCCTAAGTATCACCATATCAGGATGCTGATGATCACATCAGAACTTTCAAGGAAGCTTGTTGTAGGGCTAGATAGGAGCATCAAGATGTGGTATGCAGGTTATTTCCATTTTCCTTAGGGGAAGAGGCATATAACTGGTATATCAGTCTTGGTCAAGGTTTAGTCGATTCATGGGATGCCTTGGAAAAAGCTTTCAAGGATAGGTTTAAGGTACCTATAGATCCTTCAATGAATTATCATTTGTTTTCCACAATCAAGAGATTTGAAGGTGAACCTATTGCCAATTTCAATGCAAGGTTCCAAAAGATGCTAACTGATGGGGAGGACTATGGACTTAGAAAACCTATCTTGTTTGAAACATTTCAAGACCTGTGTCATGCCCCAAGTCTCCCTACCAATTCAAGTGCTCTTAGACATTTTCTACCCAAAATGCCTAACTCAAGCTAATCAGTCTATTTAGAGGTGAAAGACCTACTAGTCTGTTATTCTTAATACAGACACTACTTTCTTGGTGTGGAACATTCTTCTTTGTCCTCACCGCTTCCAAGATTCTCAATTCCCAGGGTTATAGCCTTCTTGGGTCCATTATTAGCCCTCCTCTCTAGGTCTAGGGTTCTAATTGCTTGGTACTCAATTTCTCCTACTCTATTTTCACCCCTGCCTCTTCTTAGACTGCAACTTGCATACCTAGTCAGGCTATGGTAAAGCTCGCCTAGGACAAGTTCTTATTGTCTCTCATTGACAATTCAACCATTTCCACAAAAAGAAAAACAAGAAAAGAGATCTCTGCTTGATGGCCCTCCATGACTGTATACAGAAATTGCAGGAACATCAAGACAGAGACATTTTGTACAAACAGAAACAAAATAATAGAAGTAAAACTAACTACTGTACTTCAGATTGAATTATGCAAAAATGCTACAGAAATGCACGAATAGATCAAACTGTCAATATTGTATTTATGAGAGTTCTCTTTCTTACAATCAATGTCTGTTTCCAAAAACTTCCAACCTCTTTACAAAGAAAAACTAGCTTTTTATACTGTTCGACTTTTTCAGTTATTGGATAGTTAGGTTTGTTTTCTATTCGTTCAGTTAGGTCTTCTTTACTAATTGTTTGGTATTCCCTGCGGCTGGCTTTTTGTCTTTGTATGTTCATACAATATTTACGGTTAGACTACACCTAGCATTGAACCATTGGCAAAAGACATTACTATCGGCCACTTTCAAATTTCTCCCACCGATATGCAACCTCTCTCCGATGACTTTGATTTCTTCCTTACAATTGTCGGCCAAACATTATGTTATCGGTCTTCCTTTGAAATCTCACTTTGAAATCACTTGTCTCCCCAAACTTCCTCTCGCCACACATTGCATGGAAGTCCTTCTATCCTCCTATCGGCCAGACTTACTACTTCGGTGGAACTCCGGCCCTTGTTTACCAATACACCCGATCACACTGATGTCTTCTCATATGCATTTGTTGACTCCCTATCACTAGTTCTCCTCACCGCCACTGTCGGTTACCACTCTATTGACAAATGAAACCATTCAACCTCCAACATGGGGTTCAACGGTTCAACGCCAGGCTTTTCCATCAGACAGTGCTCTTTTGCACCATAATGAACCCATTTACACCATTGAACTAAATGAACCCGTTTACACCATTGAACCAAATGCACCTGTTGAACCTCCAGCATGAAGTTCAATTGGTTCAACACTAGGCTCATACATCGGTCCCGTTTATTCATCAATCCCACTCCTTCCTTTAGAAAATCAAAAAGGACTTCACACCAAAAAAAATGCAATCTCACACCAAAAATGCAAAAATATATACATGGATGCCAAACTCTTGGTGCTCCTGCACCACTATCTAAGCTAGTTGCTCCCTACGTTGTAATAGATGAAGCTGCTAGGAGCATTTATTACTCAACTTTAGATCCCTTGACTTCCATGTTTATCAGGAGAGCACATCCTGGTGTAACAACTTTGGTAGGAGCTTTTGAAGAAGCTATCAAAGTCAGTCAGTAATTGGCTCCTACTCCCACACCAAATATTGCCTTCCCTACACTTCCTGGTTATCCTACATATCCTGTTCACCAACAGACCAATGGATCCGCGATACCTCCAGCTGTGATGATAGCCCCTTTGCAGATACCTCCACTTAGTATCATGCCACCACCATATGGAAATGGCTAGATGCTACAATACCCAGGACAAACACAAGTACCTCAGGCTATGGAACAATCCAACAATAATAATGCATCTTCCTTTTTTCAAGCCTTAGATAGAGAATGTAGTGGCCAAGGTTCAAGAAGAGAAAGAAGAAATTAAGGAGATAACAACACAGTTAAGAAAACTTACCACTGAGATCACTCATCTAAGGAGTCAAAACTTCTATTCTCAGCCAAACCGGAGTAGAGGTTATGCCAATGACAGACCTAATTATCTTGATAAGGGGTACAACAATAATTACAATAACAATAATGGCAACAATAATCTCCTTACATAACCTAGAGTGTGTAACACTAGGCCAAACAATGGTTCCTTGCCATCACACCTAGATAACCAACCTCTTAATGAACCTAGGCAGACCACTAGAGTAAATCTTGTAGAGGCAACATTTATAAACTGGTGCAGGATACATAACACCAATGCTCATACAGAGCTAGATTGTCCTCAGTTCAGGATTCCTACTAGTATATTCCAAACTGAAGTGTCCAATATCTCAGGTAATCCACCTCATGTAGAAGGAAATGAAATTGTCCCTTGTGAATATGATTCTTCCTTAGTGCTAGAAAGCTTCATGCATCATCCTTATCAGCATACAATTTCATCTCATCAAGATTACACCTCAACAGGTGAGTAATCAGCCATGACTTTTGAATCTAACTATGTTTTTCCCTTTGAGGATGGGAATGAACCATCAATTGAACATGAGGAGGTAAATGCTTATCAACAACAACCTTAGGGTAGGCATAATTACAACTTGAGGAATAACTCAAATAGATTTGCTGATCCTTTGACCACATCCTTACCTCCAAACAATTTCAACACTCCACCTGATCCCAAGGCAAGTAATAACCCTAGATTTCCCAAAGTCAATGCTCAGTACTTAGCACCATAGAATGCAGCACCAAAAGTTGGTAATCTACCTCCTGAATCTGACAAATTGGTTACATATCTGGCAGATGAAATGAAAAAGATTAAAATCAGCCTGTCATTGTTAGAGTTGCTTAAAACTCCTGCTATCAAGAAAGCTTTCATGAAATCATTAGATGATCCTGCTCAAAAAGAAGATAGTCATACCTCAGGTCAGTTTGGAAATAAAGATCATGCTGCTAGGGATGTTAATGTTAAACATAAAGTGCCAACCACTGTTCAAGTTGCAGAGACTTCCCACATGACCTTATACAAAGACAAGAGTGAGTCACCTCCTTTCCTCCTTACCATAAGGATGTTTGGTAAAAATTTGCACAACTGCTTAGTAGACTCAGGAGCATCTACCAATGTAATGCCCCTATCCATATGCAATGCTTTAGGGTTACATCCTGCTAAATCATTAAAGAAAGTAACACAATTGGATAAAACGGAGGTAAGTGTGGTAGGAGAACTAACTCACATTCACATGCAGTTAGCATTAGATCCTAGAAATTAGTACTATATTGATATTCAGGCAGTTGATATACCTGATACATGTGGGATGTTACTCAGCAGAGACTGGTCAAAAACCCTTAATGGATACATGTCAACTGATTTTAGTCATATGCGGTTGCCCTGGAGAGGGATACCAAATCAAATAAGGATAGATGCTGAACATCGCATGAAACACATGATCACTAAATATAACAAAACCAATGAAATCATGTATGTGGACGTAGAACCCAGAGTTTACTCCATTAGACCCCAAACCATCAGCATAGAGGAGATCCTGATGTTTGATGTTCATAATCATGATTATGACCCTCAAGATGATAAAATAACTTTAGAATCTGATTATAACCCTGAAAATGAAGTAGAGGTAGATCATTTCAAGAGTTTTGAGACGCATTTGTTTAAAGAGGTGTATTAATGTCAGTTGTTGAAAATGCCTATTCATGATATTCTAATTGATGGATGGTGCAGGTTACATGATGAGGCACATTCTAAAAGGACTTGTGATGCCCGTTTAGACATGTTGGAGTTGGAACAAGCATACAATGAAGCATCTTCATCATCATCCACGGTGAGTTCTGCAGATAGTGATAGCGAAACTAATTTTTGTTTGTCTTCTGCAGGAATAGGAGAATGCACATGCCGGAATGAAGGTCATATTCAGATGACAGAAGAGATACTGGTATGCAACAAGAGTAATGCTAAAGGCAAGAAGAAAATTACCCCAGGGAGTGATTGTTTAGTAGAATTAGATTATGAGTTATCTGATGAAGATAGGGGCAGTAATCTGTCCAAGTTTGAAGAGTTTTTATCAAAAGAGATTCAAAAGATGACACAACAACAAAGATCCCCACAGGATGTTTTGATTGAGGGATGGTGCAGGTTAATGAAGCACCACATTTAGAAACTGCTTGTTCATTGTGTCTGCATATTCTGAAAAGGAAGATGTTGCCCAGTCTAAGAGATTTTCCTTCTGATGGTAAGAGAAAAGAAGAAATATCAGCTTCACATAAGGTAGATAAGGGGAAGTCTTGGAAAATTGAAACATCAAAGTTAAAATGGATATCCAATGGTGCAGCCGCCATAGCTAAAAGGAAGAAGGAAGGCCCAGACAAACCTTTAGCTGTAGATAAGCCATGGATCCTCAGGTTTGATGGATCCAAGTCAAAATAAGGAGTTGGAGTAGGAGTAGATCTTATTGATCCATCTGGAAAATCCTACTTAGCAGTATACAGATTGTAGTTCCCATGTACAAACAATGTGACAGAGTATGAAGCTCTAATTCATGGGATATTGTTTGCACTTAAAAAGAAAGTGAAAATTTTGTATGTCTATGGAGACTTAGAATTAGGTGTGAGACAGGTAAGAGGTATATACTCTTGCAATTACAAAAGGTTGTCCAATTACAGACATAGGGTATGGGACTTGATAGAAGATTTTGATGCATTCAACATCACACATGTACCTAGAGAACAAAATCACAGGGCAGATGCCTTAGCCTAGGTTGCAGGTACTCTGGAACCTCTATCCATATTTGGTTTAAAAAGATTTTTAGTTGAATTAGTATCAGTGCCTTCTGTGCCAGATAATGTAACTAATCTTCAAGTATTTGATGATGATCAGCATATATTGGACTTTATTTCTAACAGGGATATTTTTGAGGCACAGATCATAGATGAAAGGAATGTAGATCATGTCTAGGAAGAAGAAGAAATCCTAAAGTTGCCTGGTAATAGGATTCCTAAGGGAATGATAGAGCTAGAAAGAGAGTTTGATCTAGACAACATGCTAAAATAGAAGGATCTTCCAAAGGCCGATGGAGGACAGTACTCACAGGTTAACATTGGACAGGATAATGAAAAAAGAAATGTCCTGATTGGGAAGGTCTATACGGAGGAGGAGTTGGAAGGAATAACCCAAGCTCTCAAAGATTATATCCATGTCATTGCCTGGACTTATGACAAGTTAAAAACTTATGACACATCAATCATCACTCATACTATACCTTTGAAGCCAGACGCCAATCCTTTTAGAAGAAACAAAGACTTGTCAATGCTTTACTAGAGCCCATCATTTTTTAAGAGGTTAAAAGGCTACTTAATGCTAGGATCATGTTTCTTGTGAGACATTCCACATGGGTGGCAAACCTGGTCCCAGTAAGGAAAAAGAATGGTGATATCAGGTTGTGTGTGGACTTCAGAAACTTAAATAGAGCTTCTGAAAAGGATAATTATCCTTTGCCTTCTCTGGATGAAGTCCTGCAAATTGTGAATGGTACCAAGATGATGTCATTCTTGGATGCTTTCTCTAGTTACAATTAGGTGATGGTGGATAAAATAGACAGATTGAAAACTGCATTCACCACAAAGTAGGGAATATTCGCTTACAGGCGCATGCCATTTGGGTTAATAAACACTAGAGCCACATTTCAGTGAGCAATGGACATAGCCTTCAGAGGCTTGATTGGTAAATGCATAGTCATATACATGGATGACTTAACAGTATTCTCTAAAGATAGAGGAAACCATGTAGAGGACCTGAGAAAGGTGCTGAAGAAGTGTGAACAATACAGGATATCCTTGAACCCTAAGAAGTGCATGTTTGGGATAACCAGAGGGAAGCTATTAGGCCACCTGATAACAAAAAATGGGATCATCATTGATCCTGACAGGGTGGAGTCAATCATGAAGATACAGCTTCCTGGAAGTAAGAAGGAGCTCAAATCTTACTTTGGTAAGATTTATTTTGTTAGGAAATTTATTACTAGCTTTGCAGAGATTGTCAGACCCTTGAATGCCATGCTCAAGAAGGACGCTAAAATTGAGTGGACACCTGAAGCTAGAGCATCTTTTGAAGATATTAAGAAAACCATATCTAATGCTCTAGTTTTGATTAGTCCAGATTATACCAAGGATTTTTACATTTACTCATTTTCTTCAGAGCATACATCTGCAGTAGTATTAACACAGAGAAATGAGGCCAAAGAAGGAAAGCCTATAGCTTTCATGAGCTGCCCTTTTAGAGATGTAGAACTCAGATACATGGATGTTGAAAGACAGGCACTTGCTCTGGTTCAAGCAGTTAAGAAATTCAGGCATTACATTCTGAGAAGTAAGGTGATTGTTGTAGTACCTGACTTTGCAGTGAAGATGCTTTTAATGCAAAGTGAACCAAGTGAGAAAAGACCTAAATGGATCACTGTCCTCTAAGAGTATGATATGGACATAACACCCATGAGGTTAGTAAGAGGACAAGCATTAAGCCAGATGATATCAGAAATTAATCCTAATATCATGAGCCAGCAGTATGCTATAAATGCAAAGGATGATGAAGAATGGTACTTAGAGATCAGACACATCCTGATCACTAGAAGATGTCCCTCAAGATTGCAGGCCTCACAAAGGAGAGCCTTAAAGATAAGGTCATAGAAATACATGATAAAAGGAGGAGTCCTTTTCAAGAAAAACTACGAGGGGATATACATTAGATGCCTGGAAAGATAAGAAGAAAACAAGGTGTTAATAGAGTTACATGATAAATTCGGGACTGCACATGGATCCTCTTTAGCTATCACTCAAGCTATCCTCAGGGTAGGGTATTACTGGTCCACTACTTTTAAAGATACTACTGAACACATCAAATATTGTCATATGTGTCAGGTTGCTGCAAATAGAGAAAGATATGCTGCTCAACCTTTGCAGCCAGTGATGGAGATGCGCCCATTTGCACAATGGGGAATGGACTTCATAGGACCTATCAATCCTCCATCATCTTCAGGCCATAGGTATGTTTTAACTATTATTGATTACTATACCAGGTGGACTGAAGCTGTCAGCAGTAAGATATGTAATGCTAAGGATGTCATCAAGTTTTTGGAAAGCAATAGAGTAACCAGGTATGGAGTTCCCTATGCTTTGGTATGTGATAATGGATCTGCTTTTGCTTCAATTAAACTATCAAGTTGGGCTTTTGATTATGGGATCATCTTGAAATTCTCCTTGAATTACTATCCCCAAGGGAATGGATTAGCAGAATCCACAAACAAGAACCTATTGAACATCATAAACAAATTGATAGAAAAGAACCCAAGGGAGTGGAACACTTTATTGAAATATGCCTTGTGGGTAGATAGAACCAGGAATAAGACTGCATTAGGAAATTCTCCTTTTCATCTAGTGTATGGGGTGGATCCCATCCTCCCTGTTAACTTGAAGATTCCTACACTACAGTTTGCACAAGAATACTTGGGCATAGATAATAAACAAGAAGTTAGGTTGCTGCAGTTGATGCATCTAGAAGAAAAAAGAAGTGAAGCAATTGATCAGTTTGCTAAACATCAGGCTATTGTCAAGTGCTGGTTTGACAAAAGAGCCAGAATTAAGGCTGTCAGGATCTCAAATTTAGTCCTGATGTGGGACAAAGCACATGAAAGGAAAGGAGATCATGGTAAGTTTGATAAACTCTGGATAGGTCCCTTTCAAATTTCTAAAATTTTAGGAGATAGCACCTACAGGCTTAAGACCTTAACCGGTGAGGACATTCCATTACCAGTTAATGGATAGTTTCTCAAACACTATTTTCAAGCTTAAAGTAGTGCCATGACAGCCACGTGTATCATAGTGTACATTTTTGTATAGTTGTTTGTACAATCTGTTTGTTTTGTTTCCTTTGTTGTGTTTCCTTAGCAGGGATGTTTATTTTGATTTAGAGTATACAGGACTAGACTAACAACCACTGAAATCAATGGAAAATTCAGATCATTCAGGTTAATCATTTGAAATTTATGCATAACTTGTTGTGACTGTCATGAATGTAGAAAGTTGTTTAACTTGTGAAATTTTGTATTCAATAACTGTGGGTTGAGTATTCAAGGAATGTTTCTCACAATGACACACCTAAAATCCTTGGGTTTGTTGAACATACTAGTATAGATATTAGGTGAAAAATCAGAGGTCACCCTTGCTACCATTACAATTCTCAGCTTAATTTCAGCAAGTGACCATTCCTTGCATCATGAAGTTACAATTGCAATATCTTATGAAATCTCTATCAAATACAAAATATATATATATATAAAAAATAATAAAGTGGATTTTAATGAAATCTGGATTAAGCCATCTAAGTAACTCTACCATGGCTATAGCTGCTCGCTGGCAGTGGGGCTCTACTTAGGAGAATCGTAATGATAACCTTGTCGGGGCTATGGACGCCTGCTGGCGGTAAGGCTCTATCCGGTTGGCTATGAGGGAATGACATCAACTATGTAGTCTAATGTCAGTCACTAGTTTGTTCAACTGATTTTCAAGATGAGGATTATTAATCACGTGCACCCACTTAAACTGAAAGGAAGATTCATGAACCTTGTTGAATACATTGAGTCTCAAGTTAAATGATGATTTGCAGAAAAGATAGTTGGAAGTTATGAATTTATTTCATTCAATTTCCTTTAATGGTTTTAATTTGATTGTTTTATTTGGTTTCTAGTTGTGATCTTCACAACACACCCCATTTTACTCCTTAGCAAAATGAGGACCCTTGTTGTGGCTGTTGCTTTTGCTTGTGTGTGTGTTGTTTTGCTTGGTAGTAAAGGGAAAAGGAAGTGAATGTTACAAACTTCATTGAAAATAAAGAAAAATAAACATTAAGTAGTAGGGCAGAATATGGATGGATTCCTTGTCAAAAATGAGTAAGAGTTGCTTTTTGAACCATTTTAAAATTCCCTGTATTTTGCAAGTTATGAGTATTTTGGTAAAATGTACAATCGGGTTTGTATATTGCATATACAAGGTCCTTTGTATGTCGGGTCATTATATATGCAAGGTCCTTTGTATATCGGGTTGCATATACAAGGTTGTTTGTATACTTTTATACTTGTATGCATTTGGCTAACGTTTCATTTTGGTACATACAAGTCATGGACCTGACGGAGTTCAGAAGTTTGAATGCATAATTGTTTAAATCTGGTAGTTGTATGTTATGTTTGTATGTTGGAGAAAGGAAATCATACAAGGCCGATATGCATTGCACATATAAAAGTGCCAGAATATAAGAGTTATGAAATGAGATTAAATTGTTGTATGTTTCTGCCTTGTATGTATGTTTCGGGACATACAAAGTGAAACATACAAAGCTTTTATACATAGCATGGAACTGAAGAAAGATTAGATTTCGTTTAAACCAATGCATCCTGACTTAATGTATATCAAATGATGCATCGCACTTTATGCAGGTGTCGGAGTTGAAAGTGAATAAACTTTGGTTTATAAAAGGTTGAAGTCCAAAAAGGGACATACAAAGGTGTTTGTATGTATTGGGCCTTGTATGCAGGGAAATATACAAGTGAAAGATGCAAGGCAGAGATACAAGCTGGACACGAAGAGAAAATTAAAAATGGAAAAGTCTTTGTATATTTAGTGCCTATATGTTTACGATGTATAAGCTGATATACAAAGAAACGATATGCATTTGTGAGATACAAGGAAAAAGGCAGGAAAGCAAAGCGAGAGGATTTTGAATCCCTTTTAGAGCCCGATAGCATGTTTTTGGTCAACGGTGGTTGACTCGACCATTTTTGACGTTGTATACGCATTCAGATACGCGAATTTTTCATAGATTCATAACCTGATATCTGTGTTTGTACATTCGGCCTAATTTAATGTAATTTTTTATCTTCCTGCTAGTTTATTAAATGATGATGCTTAACTTCTGTCTGTTGGCTACAGGTATGCAGGTTTATTAGTGCAGAAGCTATCGCGGTTAAAAAGGATAAAGGAAGATGCAGAGCTTAGCAGTCATCGACCATCGGTAAAGGGAGAAAGAGTTGTGCCGATGGTGGTTATCTTGCTGACTGTGGAAAAAGAAGACGAAGATAGATTACACCGATGAACAAAGAAATGCAAGCTGATGAGGGACATCGGCCAGAAAGATATGATCAAAAGGAAATTATTAGCTCGCCTTGACTGCAAAAGTCACGCCGATGATGAAGATATACAAAGGGTTTAAAGGCGCCAACACTGCAACTGAAGACCAAGCTGGTGGCGCATTAACTGCTACAATTAAGGCCAATCTAACATTCTAACCAGGTGGCGGATCGGATCACAAAAGATTGCAAATGAAGTAGGCAGAGTGAAGGCTTTTAATGCGGAGAAAAAAGTAGGTGGAAAGAAACATTATTAAAAGGAATAACAGTTATTTTGGTGACTGTTAGGGTTTCCAAACCACATCCTTATGCTCATTTTGGGTATGCTATTCGGTGATTTTTGACAGGATTTGTTTTCCACCGTTTGATGTTGTACTTGAAATACAGACCATTGATTAACTAGGGTTTTGGAACTGTATTGGGGATAATTAGAGCTATATATTAAGCCCCTTTACTTTGTAACACAGGGGAGGTAAATCAATAAAAAATCTGACCGAGCCAGTTTAATATAAGAGATCAGATTACTGAGACTAATGAGGACTGAATTGTTGAAATGTCAAGGTTCTTTCTTTAGATCATTGTAAATGTACTTGTTCTAAAGCATACTGAATGGAGATGAAGCTTTAGATTACATCCTAATTGTAAACTTTACGTAATCTTCAAGTTGATTTCTAGATATGTAATGGTGAATGTTGTGTTCAAATAGAAGCGCTTTCATTTTATTGCCTGTTGTTGTCAACTTTTCCTTTGAAGATTTGCACTGGATCATGCGGATTTGTGGAATGTTCTGGTGAAGTATGATTGTAGTTTTCTTCTCTTCATTGCTGTATTGGAACATGTATGTGGATCAGTGATCTCAGTCAAGTAATTTTGGGAATCTCATCCTTTAAACCCTATCTTTGTTATTCATTTTTTCTTGATTTCATTAAATCACTTCCATAACTACAAATCATGATAAATAATAAGCAGAATAGAGAAATATGCTGACATCTTGTAGATAACTGAATATCATGAGCATATTTGAGCTAAATGCATGTAGTGTTGAAAATATCATGCAAAGAATTACAAATAATGGTAGAAATCATGTAAACATCAACCTGTAGACACATTATTTGAAGAAATATACTGTGTAGAGTAATCTCTCTGTGTAGCATAGTTACAAAAAATAGAATTTACTGATCAACGTAAGGCCCCTTGAAATGGAAAATAGCAACACACATCAACCACTGAGTAACGTTAGTAGATTATGAACTAATCAATGGAGACTTGGGATCATGAATTCTTTGAATTCATCGTATCTTTCAAGATAAATAAAGGTTGTTGTGTAACTTTTATTTCATGTTTGTGTGAGTAACATCATCATCAACATGAAGCCATCTTGAACATAACACTGGCAACAAAAACATGGAAAATGTACTTTGATGGATCATACACACACAGAGGCTCAGGGGCAGGCATCCTGTTTGTTACCCCTCAAGGTGACACAATCCCCAAGTCATTCAAAATCACATTCCCATGTACCAACAATGTGGCAGAGTATGAGGCCCTTATCACAGGTCTTCAAATGGCAATCAAATAGAAAATTGAGAAGCTGATAGTGTATAGAGATTCTCAACTAGTCATCTGACAAGTAAACAATGAGTACAAAACCAAGGATGATAAGCTACTGCCTTATAAAAAGCTGGTCGATGACTTTAAAGACTATTTTGACGACATCCACTTTGAGTAGATCCCAAGGTTAAATAACAAAGCTGCAGATGCCATGGCCACCATCAGATCCTTGGTTGACATGAAGAAAGATAGTAAGAGCTGTGAATTCCTGATAGAAGAACTCCCTATCCCAGCATATGACATTCCTCAATTGGAGCTAGTGTGCAAAGTCATTGGTCCCCTATCCTTGTGGTATCAAGAAACCTACCTATATCTCCATGATAACATCATCCCTCCCAACCTATCCACCTCACAATGAAAATATTTCATTCACCGAGCCTCCCGCTTCACCTTTGAAGGATATACCCTATACAAAAGGAGTCTTGAGGGCATGCTTTTACGATGTTTAGAGTCTAGGGAAGCTGAAGCAACCTTGCAAGAGGTACACACAGGTATTTGTGGGGCACATTCAAGTGGACCCACTCTTGCTAAAAAGATCCTGAGGACTAGATACTATTGGCCAACCATGGAACGAGACTCCTACCGGTTTATCAAAAAATGCCTACCATGTCAACAACATGGATATCTCATTCACACACCAGCATAGGAATTGCAACCAATCACGATGCTGTGGACTTTCTCATAGTGGGGACTCAACCTCATAGGAAAAATACATCCACCTTCATCCAATGGCCACAAGTTCATTATCACAGCTACTGAATACTTCACCAAGTGGGTTGAAGCAATACCACTCACCTTCACCACTAGCACCCAGATATCGAAGTTCATGCTCCATTATATCATATGTTGTTATGGTATCCCTCATTCCATCGTCACCGACATTGGAAAACCATTCAAGAACCAAGAAGTCTACACTTTGTGCAAAAAATTCAAAATCAAACACCACTTCTTCACCCCATATTACCCTCAAGGAAACAGTCAAGCAGAGGCTTCAAATAAAACCATCCTCCATATTCTAAAGAAGACAATCAATGAAGTTGGCCATAAATGGCACCTCTAGCTCAACCCTGCCCTATGGGCCTATTGCACAAGTATCCGCACCCCCACTGGAGGCACTCCATTTTACCTATTGAGGTTGAGCTCCCATCCTTAAGAGTATCCCTGCAAAACATAATCACTGATGAGGAATACCGAGTCGCAAGGTTGCATCAGCTAGAATTACTAGATGAAAAATGTCTGAATGCATTGAACCACCTGTAGGCCTATCAAAATTGCCTCAGGAGAAGCTATAACAAGGGAATTAGAAACTAAAAATTTGAAGTAGGTGACCTTGTCCTTATGGAAAATTAAAAAAACTTGCAGGAGCACCCTAAGAAAGGCAAGTTTGAACCCAATTGGCTAGGGCCTTATGTCATTATAGTCAGCTATGGATCAGGAGCATACCAATTTGCAACACCCGAGGGGTAGCCTCTAGATAAGCCTATGAACATTTTACACCTGAAGAAATTCTACGCATAACCCATCGAGTATCCCAAGGCAAATAATCAAAAAATAAAAAAACTAAAAAAATCAAAAAATCAAGAAAAATCTAAGTGTAATAAAAACTTCCAATTTTGAAAATCACTTCGCTGGCGCCTTGGATAAGTACCACAGTGAAAACCTGTTTCAGGCACCATGTGTAGTGGTTGGTTCTACCATCTAATAAGTCATCTTTCTGTCACAACACTCCATATCACACACATCCCATGGCTTGGAATTTTGAAACATCAAGTCCTATCACCCACCCCGTACTATCCCATCCCAAGGCTAACTCATGGAATGAGGATCCTTGTAAGCTCCCTTTTGAATAGCTGAAAATCAAAAAATCTAAAAACAATACAAAATTAAAAAATCTAAAAACAATACAAAATCAAAAAATCCAAAAACAATACAATATCACCCCCCATACATCACTCTCGCTATAACTCGTGACCATAAACATCTATCAACTCATCACATCACAACCATCCTAAACCATTCCCACATCATCAAGTCATACCAGAACTACATATTCATTTTGCCCGTATCTTGAAAGTACCTTGATCCCATGGACACAGGGTATGTAGGCAATCTGGAATAGAAAGGAAGTTTCCAGTACTTAGGTACATAAGATGCACCCATCCAATCCATTTGGATGGTCCCCATTCACTGAGCTTGCTGGACCCAATAAATGATACACATGCTAAATATATGATTGAAACATCATCCCTAATGCAAAAAATCATCAATCAACATACCAACTATAATCTTACACATGGGCTAACTATCCTTTTGCCCACCTTTCGAACATTATCCAACCAATCCCAACTGATTCGCATCCTAGGATATATCTTTCCCACAATGGATAAGAATTTGTCATCCTATCAACATGTATCTTGGCAAGAGCACACAAAGGCTATTTGTATCTTTTTGTTGGTCTTTTTGATTATTGATTTTTATCTTTTTGTCTCACTCTAGGTCAATTCCAAATCTACCATGATCTCATTATATCATGGTAAGTAGTGGACAACACCTGGAGTAGACACGGTCATTATTTCTGTATGCTGTGCTTGTGGGTTGGTTTCATTACTCCAAGAATAGTATTCATATCTTGAAGCTTGGGTCAGTTCTAGTATGATGTGCCTTATTTGCATATACAGGCATCAAAAACTTTATATGTACTATTAGCACCCATCGCTATGAGTCCCCTTCCTAGGGCAAGCAAGGTTATACTACCTTGGGCACGCATGAAATCAACCTATTGTTTGTGGGTCTAGTCCATGCAATCGTGGGATATATATCATCACCTAGGTCATTTCATACCTTTGTGAACTATATCCTACATTGCGATAGTAAACTAAGAAATGCTCTCAATTAATGTTATGCAACTACTGTTACTAGCTCAAATCATCATCCTAATCTGTGCCTAGATTTCATATTCACCTACCACCCTCACCCTACCAAATTCCCTCACTAATCCCACTCCAACTTATTCCCACGCAGCACATCCTGAACCAAATTATATCCCCCCTTAATGACGTGGTGTCTTATGACCTATCAATTCCCTCATCTCCAACTCCCCGCAATCTAACTGCTCCCAATCCTGTCCGTACCTCATTCACCCCACCCTTGTCTATTCCCCACCCATTCCCCGGCCACACAGCCCCACCACCCAGGGTCCAACAAAGAACATCATGAGTATCAAGACTTATTCATCTCACCTATCACCTAATTTGCATTTCACCTATCACCTAATTTGCATATCATCTCATTAGGTTCATTTTAGAATCTGTTAATTTGCATATCATCTCATTAGTTTCATTTTAGAATTTGTTAATTTGCATATCATCTCATTAGGTTCATTTTAGAATCTATTAATTTGCATATCATCTCATTAGGTTCATTTTAGAATCTGTTAATTTGCATATCATCTCATTAGGTTCATTTTAGAATCTTTTAGTTGCATATCACAATCATTTAATTCGCATTTTAGAGTCACTGTAGTTTGCATATCACAATCATTTAATTTGCATTTTAGAGTCACTTAGTTTCCATATCAAAATCATTTAATTTACATAACCATTTAGGTCTATTTTAGAATCATTTAGTTGTATATTATATATCATCACATTGCATTCCATATGCCATCTCATAATCATTTAGGTACATTACATAATCACAATCATAATCATTTAACTGTATTTTACAAATCATCTAGTTGCATATCCATATTTCCATACATAACATGTGTTTATTTAGATAAACATACATTTCCATTGCATTACATCCATAATAAATATTTATGAATTTAAACATTTATTTGCATTTTACATCATCATCCAAAAATCACACACATGTATATATCTAAATAAGTAAACCATCATTACATCCATCATATTACATCAATAGGTACATACATAACATCAAAATCATACATAGCATAAATGCAACACATCCATAGAATAAATCCACAAAGCAAACTGCATCTATCAACATAAGCATCATCATAATCATATAAAAGCATCATAAACAAACATAAAGACCATTAAAAAGCATCATATCATATTGTAGACACCCTAAAATGACCATTTCTTCGAATCACTTGCATTTTGTCTAATCTATAGCATCACCTGCATTTCAACATTAATTAAATAATCTAATTATTTAATTAATTTTATCAAATTCTTCCAAAACTTCAAAATTCAACATTAATTAAATAAATCCCCTTTATTTAATTAATTTCAGCAAATTCAACCTTATTCTTCCATTAATTAAATAATTTATATTATTTAATTAAATCATTATCCTCTTTCAAATTTCAAGTCTCCATTAAATAATTTATATTATTTAATTAAATCATTATCCTCTTTCAAATTTGAAGTCTCCATTAAATAATTTATATTATTTAATTAAATCATTATCTTCTTTCCAAATCTCAAGTCTCCATTAATTAAATAAATCCCATTATTTAATTAATTCATCACAAATTCTATCTTATCCAAACAATTAAATAATTCCTAATTATTTAATTAAATCAAATTCATTCTTCCAAATTTAAATAAATCAAATCAAATTTATTTAAATTCTTTCATTTTCCAAAAATAAAATAAACCAAATATTTTATTTATTCTTCCAAATCATGTACAACAATTAAATAAATTTATTTATTTAATTTGCTTTCTTATCTACAAATATCTTTCAAATCTTCTAAAATAAGTCTTCTTCTCCATGCACATACGATTAAATAATTTATTATTTAATTTCTCTCAAATCATGCAAAAGCAAATCTAAAGTTGAGTTATCTATTCACTCAACCTTGTTTTTATCAATTTCTCTTAAATTAGAAAAAAACTTTCTAATTTATAAAAAACATGTCTTATCTTTAGAAAAGAAAGTGTTTAACTCAAATAAAATAGCTTTTGTGTAACACTTGTCTTCTTCTTATTCGTTGCACGTTCCTTAATTGTTCTCCTCCGTTGATTCTTCTAAATTATCTGGACCGTTGATCGATCTTTATTGAAACCTATATAAACCCCCCTCATCTTCTTCATTGAGCCTCTCTCTTCGATCGTATTCTCAAGCATACTTAACAAAGCTTTGAGCATACAAAACGCATCGATTGAGCAACCTTACGATCTTTTGACATTGATCTTTGAGCACATTGAGCACACTACTTGCTTGTTGCAGCTATGGTTTTGCAACTTCATTGAGCAATCCACACTTCTCCAAAAGGGAACAATACAGGTTTTGGTAAGAGCTTTCCTTTGTCTTTTGATTTTGTGATAATGGCTTTTACTTAGATTGGTTCGCTTTATGTGATTGGTTTTTAGTTTTATTAGTTTAGATTTAATCGATTTTTTCTCATCCACATTCTGGCACGCTCGGTGGGACCCACTAATCCCTATTTTTCTTTGAGAAATTGATTTTTTTGAAGTCACAGTACGGTACAACGCAAATGACATCTCAAAGTGCTTCTGGCAGTACCATTAAGCGCTATTGGAGGCACATTATAGCGCCCTTGGGGGCACTGCGACGCTTCTGGCAGCACAGAGTGACGCTTTTACTATCGCAGAACAGCACGACTCGCAGTATTGTTAAGCGCTTTTGGTTGATTAGCTTTTTCTGACTTCGTTTGGTGTTCACAGGGTTTTATTCATTGCATATCTGTTGATTTGTCTGACAACCTATTGTATTTGTCTTGCAATCCACTTTTTGATACTGCCTAAGCTGACTTATTTAGGGGTATCTTTGATCTTTGAGTTAATCTTTTGTGATACTACACTTATTGAGTTTTCTGGATTTCACTATACAGAGCTATCAGATACTACTTCTCAGAACAGTAGATCAATCGTGGAATCCCATTTGGATCTGGATATTTTGACCAAAGCTAACTTTTTTTCTGATCTAAGACAACATAGCATGTTTGGTTCTACAGTATCACGCATTCGGTTACATAGTACAACGCTTTTGGTTATTGTTCAGCACGTCTGGTATTATTGTTTTACGCCTTTGGTATGCATCACAGCGCTTTTGAAAACATAGTGTAGCGCTTTTGAAAACATAGTGTAGCGCTTTTGGTTATTTTTCGGTGCTTCTAGTATTATTCTTTTACGCTTCTGGTTTGCATCACGGTGCTTTTGAAAACATAGTTCAACGCTTTTGGTAGCAGAGTGACGCGCTTTCGGTGAGACAGTAGCTCACTTTTGGTCTTATTGATTTATTTTGGCTAACTCATTGGTTTTTGTGGAACTAAACTGACTTGTTGTGGCCTCTTACTACTCACATAGAGCAAATAGGTTTTTTCTGACATGTTCATGCAGGATGAGCGTCAAAGAAATCTTGATCTATCTCACTAAGTCTTAGAAACACATTGCATTCTTAAAGGGATAATTGAACAAATCTTTTTTGCAAATCTATGTCTTAGGAACATACTACTTTTCTTAAGGGACAATGGACATGTATGTGAAAACACCTTAATTTTCTAAGGGACAATGGACATGTATGTGAAAACACCTCAATTTTCTAAGGGACAATGGACATGAATGCCAAACACTTCATTTTCATAAGGGACAATTGACAACTACAACCGTGTCTGTGCCTAATTTAGTTACACCTTATTTTTCTTATAACGGGACAATTGAACCTTTGTTTGACATGCTTGCTCTTACATTTTTGTACTTTCTTTAGAAGGGCCTGCTTTTGGATTGCGCTTCATCCAAAAGGGACGACCCTAAGTGGAGTTTTCCTTTGAACCGCTATATAAGAGGGATAAGGTGAAAGCCAAGTCCTAACCGACGTCAGCCTTACTTTGTGGTGCCAAACTGAAAAGAGGTGTACTAGCTCTTTGTGGAAATGATTTTCACATTGAGTGAAGTGTTTGATACTCTTAGTAGGATTGGTTAAAGTTTTTAGTAGCTTATCGCATTGCTCGTAAGGCATTGGTCCCTCAAAGTCACTAAGAACCATTCTAGATAGAGAATACCCGACCTACCTCCGAACATTGCAGTAGTCATCAGTGCAAGTGGAATCGATTTAAGCCCTTAAGATACTCACCATTGGCTCCCTTGAGAAGTGATAGTATTCCCTTGGACATAAAGCTCTTGTGACCTACTTGAGCTTTCCAAGGGGAGGGTGAGATATCCCTACCTATCGTCTCTCGCAAAGATACTAAATATCTGACACCTTTATGGAATGATATTTTTATCGACAGAGTATTAAGCTATGAGCTAATCTACTGCAATGAAACCTTGTCTCTAGGGATAAAAAGTGCTTGTTATTGATTGCAATTGTCTTATACCTGTGGAAACATTGGGCTTGTTTGGAGCCTCAAACATACACTATCTATTGTGTCAGTCCCTTGTTTGTGCCAAAATTGTTTGCTGTGTTTTCTCTTGCCAAACAAATCCAATCAGAAACAGAAACAATCTATCAAAATTTTGCCTTTTAGAAACATTAGACACTACTTCAGCGCCCCTAGTATTACAGCATCTTGCCTTTGGTAGTACAGTAGATCACCCTTGGCATAGCAGTAACTTGCCTCTGGCAAAACTCTACTTCAGGGCCCTTGGTATAACAGTAGCTCACTTTTGGTCACTGGAGTTCACCTTTGGCATAGCAGTAACTTGCTTCTGGTAGCTCAGTTTGTCACCTTTGGCATCACAGTAGTTTGCTTTTGGTCACATAGTCCTGCACCTCTGGTCAAACAGTATAGCACTTTTGGTCCAGTACTTTGTGCATCAGAGCTTGTCCGTTTCTCAAAGCACCTCACAGAATCCCAGCATTACATTTTGTCCTAGTGTATCCCATGGTAACCACTAGGCTTCAGCAAACTATGAAGTCCAAGCAAGTTGGCCCTAGGAAGCACAAATCGCCTCCTCACACACCACAATCAGGTCATCTCAACATAACTCCCAAGGTTACTCCTAGTACACCCACGGTAAAACCAATCAGCTCTCCAAACATGCCGCACATTGACCAATCAAGCAATCCTCTAGAGGGTAGGGTCCCTTTGGTAAGTACACCCCAATACACCACCGGCTTGCCTCTAGATTTTGTCCCACAAGGTTATACTGTAGATCTAGCCCCATCTCAAGAAGAGCGACACTTTGAAATAGGTCAATCCTCTCAAGCAGATGAGCAAGATCTTGATGAATTCATACAAGAGCCTAGAGTCATGGCCGCCTTTGACAAAATCCCTAGTGAGAACCAGGATCATTTCTTTCGCTTACTTGCAGAGCAAGGAGCCAAGTTACCTCAAGATTTTGATTTATCCACTCTCAAGGAGACAAACAACAACACCCAAGCTACCATACAAGCAGTTCAAACCATGTCCACGGTGACTACACCCTTACCTGCACAAGGCTCGCAGTATAGGAATCCCCTTTTTTAAAACTCAACAGGAGAGAGGGCTGTATCACCGCTTCTGACTCCTATGGAGATCTATAACAACCAACAAGAAACTCTCCAATGTCAAGCAAAGTTAGCTAAGCAAGCCACCTTAGCTCGATCGAATATGCAACCACCTCCTCAAGTATCCACACCAATCGCAAGTGGAATCTTGGTTACTCCATCACGGATAGGTTTCCCACCCAATTACAATCCGGGGAACAATTATGTAGCCATGCAATAAGGGTCTCAACAAATACCACCTCCTATATCATCAAACCTTCATGTCTCTCAACCAATTAGAGTCATGCAACCCCAACCACAACATTCTTCTACTCTCATCCTCAATCAACCCCAACCGCAACATTCTTCTACTCTCATCCTCAATCAACCCCAACCGTCGCAAATCACTTCTACCTATGCCCCTCCTCCACAACATTCATCCTCACTCAACTTCTTTCACACATTGCCTAGCCACTCTCAACATGCCCAACATCAAGTTTCCCAAAGCTATGTGCCGCCATCACAACCAAATCAAATGCACTTTAACTTTCCTCCACCCAATACTTTTCTTCAACCATCACAAAGCCAACATTCTTACCTAGCGCCACCTCCACCTTTGCCAAATCAAAACCTCCAATTCCAATCCAATCTGAACCAATCGTACAACCCGTATGATCCCAACCAATCTTACAACCCTTATAACACCAGTATGCATGGCTTACATTATAATCTTCCGTATGGGAAACACCAACCACTTTTGGGACAACAGGAGATGTTACCAACCCCTCCCATGACTATGGAGCTAAAAATTGCAGAAGTTCAACAACAGCTATCTGATCTCACGTTTGGCCACACTAAGAAGACTTTCTCTTTAGAGGAAGTGTGTCCTTACCCTTTTGATCGGTCATTACCAATGATCCCTTTTCCTCAAAATTTCACTATTCCCAAGTTCGACAAATACAAAGGAAAAGGTGACCCAAAAGACCATCTTAGGGACTTCTATCTTTCTTGCTTCGAGGTCTCACATAACGACACATATCTTATGCGTCTCTTTCCTCACAGTCTTGGAGGTCAAGCTATAGAATGATTCTCACACTTACCCATGGGTATCAAGTCTTTTAATGAGCTAGCAGAGAAGTTTTCCACCCACTTTTCTTACAACGCAGAGCATGAGATTTCCATGACTAATCTATGCAACAACAAACAGAAAAATGGGGAAGCTTTCATTTCTTTCCTTCAACAGTGGAGACAAATGGCTAGCAAATTCCCCTTCAAGATTCTGGAGAAATAGCTTGTTAGCATATTTGTGCAAAACCTCAACCAAGAGTTAGGTTTCCATTTGCAAATTCTTAGTGCTACAACCTTTGACGAAATCACATACAAGGGAATCAACATTGAGAAAGCCCTCATTGCTAAGGGTGTGGTCAAAATCTTTAAAGAAACGAAAGACAACGCTCCTCATCAACAGACGAATGATAAACCCAAATACTGGAACAAAAACAAAAACATGGTTAACGACGGTGTGGTTGATTCTAAGCATGTCCAAACTTTGCAAACACCACTGCAGCTCTCCAAACCAAGTCAAGCTCCATCTCAACAATAGTAACAACAGCGGCAACCGTATCAAAATCAACAACAACGACAACAGGAGTGACCTCAACAAGATTACCCTCCACGATGCTAATTTACTCCCTTGGGAGTGCCTATGGAGTCGGTCCTACAACAAGTTTTACAGAAAGGACTCATCACCTTACCAGATGCACCCCCATATGGTGAACCAGTTTACAAAACTACACGGTATAGAGAAAATGAATATTGTGAATTCCATCGGAGCAAAGGACATAGAACTGCGTCGTGTATGAAACTCAAGCACCTAATCCAAAATCTCATCGACAGCAACCTAATCACTTTTGAGAATGAACAAGTAGCTCAAGACACAAACAAAGATCTCGATATGTACAAGGAACCATTCCCTCATCATGGTCCACCTCCTCCTCAGGATAGAGGTAAAGGTATCAATCATGCTTCCACTTCCTTTGATTCCATTGTAGGTTGTTTTGAAGAGAGTCGAGTGTCTACCCTCATAGTCAAAGGCAAATCTAAGGATTGCGCTGTTACAACTCGTCATGCTCATGTCACCATTCGTGGTCCTACACCCAGTCTTCTGACTCAATCTGATTATAATCTTGTCGAACATCTAGGGAAAATGCCTGCACAGATCTCTATCTTAGACCTTCTACGGTCATCACCTGCACATAGAGTAGTGCTAGAAAAAGCCCTCCAAGAGTCTTCGGTTCCTAACAACATAGCGGTTGCGGATTTCCAAGCTATAGTAGGTAACATTGCTTCACCTTACAATGTGGTCTTCTCTGAGAAAGATCTCCCATCCCATGATCCTTGTCACAATGATGCCCTTCATATTGAAGTTCTCATCCATAAGCGCAAAATCAAACATATACTCATAGATGGTGGTGCTGGTCTCAACATCTGTTCTTTAAAGTTACTTAAGCAATTGGGATACTCAGAGGATCATGTCAACTCTAATCACAGTATTATAATCAAGGGGTATGATGACGCAGAACGCCGTTCAGAAGGTGTTATCCACTTGCCTATAAAACTCAGCCCTGTCATGCTTGAAACTAGGTGTCAAGTCCTTGATATTGAGTTGCCTTACAACATTATCCTAGGCCGTCCATGGATCCATGCAATGAAAGTTGTTCCCTCCACATACCATCAGTCTCTAAAGTTCCCATACAATGGTATAGAGATCACTATCCCAGGAGACCCCAATCCTTTTGAATTTTGTCGTGTCTTGCAAGGAAGCTATAAGAATTGCAACCAAGTGCCTAAAAATGACAAAGCCATTGAATCCCACTATATGTTGACCTTGCAACTCTCACACAAGCCTCTACAAGTAACCCAAATCCTCTACCTGAGATCACGGCTCACATCCGAGATATAGGCTTTGGCACTTACGATATCTCAAAATCTTATTGTGTAGGGTGGATGCCTTTATCTCCAAAATCTTACGGCCAACCACCCATTGCCAAAGTAACCAAAAAAGTAGCTATTCCTCCCCCAACATTCCTAACCCAATTCCAACATGGACGGTTATTGGAAGAGGAAACTATTGAGGACATTTCTTCTTGGCTCTATAAGGAGAAAGAACCAGTCACAATACCAGTCAAGCAATATGGCAATGGCTTAAGAATAGTAAAAAACATGGGCTATAAAAGCAAAGGTGGCCTTGGGAAACAAAATCAAGGAACTATGGAACCCATTGTGGTGACAAAGAAGCTAGACAAGAAGGGATTAGGATTTGGTAAGAAGGTACCACGTGCCTTGGACATCGAGTATATCCTCGACGAGGTGGCCAAAACTTTTCCCGCCGATTCGATGTCTATAGAGGATATCATCGATGACTCTTCCCTCCACATGACCAACCTATTCGCAAAATCCTCCATTTTTACACTATCCTCCGTATCCTTAACCTCCACTACCAGCACCCAGAATGTCACACTTGTCTACCCTAAACTTATCGATTGGGACCAACAAGGGTCCCCCGTGATAGATGTATTTCAGAATGATGAAGCTTTAGCTAAGTTCATGGGACTTCAGGAAGGTATCCCTCTTGGCGATCATAAAGCAGGTTTTGTAATGGAACTAGAGCCAACAGCTTATTTTGATGAGAATGTCAAATCCTCCAATCGTAAAAGTGAAAATAAAGAAAGATCTCTAGGTGAAAACCACATTGTGGCACCTCCTGATCACAAATGAGTAAAAATAAAGGACATATCCAAAGGTGAAAACCCAATTGTGGTAGCTGAGGATGGAGGATTTGACCTTCCCCTACCATCTAAGTATCAAGAGAAATTAGCTCTCCTAGTGGAAGATTCTACAGAGATAAACCTGGGCACAGAGTAAAATCCAAAGACCACATTCCTAGCAGCATCATTATCAGAAACACAAGAACCTTAACACATTCTTCTTACAGAGAACCATCAACTTTGCATGGACCTATGCTGATATGCCAGGGCTAGACCCCAAGCTAGTTGTTCACTATCTCGCAGTTGATCCGAAAGTGAAACCAGTCAAGCAAAAGCTGAGAAAGATGCACCCACAGATAGTTCTCTTGGTAAAGGTGGAAATACAAAAGCTATTAGATGCAAAGTTTATACGACCAATCGACTATTTAGATTGGGTCTCAAACATTGTACTTGTATCTAAACCCAATGGGCGCATCCGCATGTGTAACAATTTCAGAGACCTTAACAAAGCATGTCCTAAAGACGACTTTCCACTACCAAACATTGACATTATAGTGGACTTGACAGCAGATCATGAGATGCTTTCTCTCATGGATGGATTCTCAGGTTACAATCAGATACGAATAGCAGAAGAAGACCAACATAAAACAACCTTTACGTGTCCTTGGGGCAACTATTGTTGGTGTGTCATGCCTTTTGGTCTAAAGAATGCAGGAGCAACCTATCAGAGAGCAATGACAGTGATCTTCCATGATCTCTTTCATCACATCATGGAGGATTATGTGGATGATATACTGGCTAAATCTTCTAGGGCAAAGCACATACAAGTTCTAGGCCAGATCTTCGATAGGCTCAAAAAATACCAAGTAAGACTCAATCCAAAGAAGTGTGTATTCGGTGTAACATCAGGAAAGCTGTTGGGATATATTGTATCTCATAGAGGCATCAAAGTTGATCCAGTGAAAGTAAAGGCTATAGTGGAGATGCCTCCACCTAAAAACCTTAAAGCACTAAGGAGCCTTCAAGGAAGGTTGCAGTCCATTCGGCGTTTCATTTCACAACTAGTAGATAAATGTCAACCATTTCAACACTTGCTTCGAAAGGATGTCTCATTTCGATGGGACAACAAGTGTCAAGCAGCATTTGATCAACTTAAAGAGTATCTAGCTACACCTCCTGTATTGGTTCCACCAGTTGTGGACAATCCTTTGATATTATACATCTCCACTACAAATTTGGCCCTAGGGGCCCTTCTAGCACAAAATGATGAATCAGGAAAAGAGCATGCAATTTACTATATCAGTAGAACCTTGGTGGGATATGAACTCAATTATTCACCGATGGAAAGAGCTTGTTTAGCAGTAGTGTTTGCCTCCCAAAAGTTGCGGCATTACATGTTGAACCAACACACAATTCTTATAGCTAAAATTGATCCCTTGAAGTATCTACTAGCAAAAGCAACTCTTACAGGCAGACTAGCTAAATGGGTCATGATCCTTAGTGAGTTTGACATTGAATATGTGGATCATAAAGCAATCAAAGGACAAGCTCTAGCAGACCAACTAGTAGAAGTACCCATGCAAGATACACACCCTATGGTAGTATACTTTCCATATGAGAATCTATTCACTCTTTCCAACTCGATAATGTGGAAGTTGTACTTTGATGGTTCCTACACACAGCATGGATCAGGGGCCAGCATCTTGTTTGTCACACCTCAAAATGACTGTATTCCTAAGTCATATTGGCTTGCATTCCCTTGCACCAACAACATAGCCGAGTATGAAGCACTCCTCATAGGGCTCAATACAACAGTTGAATGGGACATCATAGAATTACAAGTATATGGAGACTCACAGCTAGTCATTCACCAAGTCACGGATGAGTACCAAACAAAGGATGAAAAGTTGGTCCCCTACAAGCAACTAGTGGATGCCTACAAACGACATTTCTCTAGCATCACATTTGAGCAAATTCCAAGAGAGCATAACAAAGCTGCAGATTCTATGGCTTCTGTAGGATCACTGATAGACATGCCTGCAAATACACAGAAATGCAAATTCTTGATCGAGCAATTGTTAATACTAGCCATCGATGTTCCTGTTACTGAAATCATCTGCGAACTTGTTGGTCCCAATTCCCCATGGTACGAAGATATCTATAAATACCTAAAGAACAAGACCTTTCCCTTTGACCTATCATCCACCCAACACAAAACCTTTATCCGTCGATCCTCCTGTTACATCATTCTAGGTGATACACTATATCGCCGGAGTCTCGATGATATGCTCTTATGATGTCTTAACGTAGAAGAAGCTGAATCTACCTTACGAGACATACACGAAGGTGTTTGTGGCGCACATTCTACCGGTCCTAATCTTGCTAAGAAGATACTTAGAACAGGTTATTACTGGCCTATAATAGAGCAAGATGCTGCACAGTTTACTAAGAAGTGTCTACAATGCCAGTAGCATGGAGATTTGATTCATGCACCAGCTCATGAATTACAACCTGTGACAACTCCATGGCCTTTTTCTCAATGGGGTCTCGACCTCGTAGGACAAATCCACCCTTCCTCCTCCAATGGCCACAAGTTTATCATTACCGCCACTGAGTATTTCACGAAGTGGGTGGAAGCCATTCCTATGACCTATATCACCGGTAAGCAAATAGCCAAGTTCATCCTAAACTACCTCATTTTCTAGTATGGTATTCCCCAAGCCATTGTCACTGATAATGGGAGACCATTCAAGAATCAAGATGTTCGTGCCTTGTGCACACAATACAATATCCAACATCGCTTTTCAACTCCCTACTATCCGCAGAGTAACGGCCAAGCTGAGGCTTCCAATAAGACCATTCTCAAGATCCTCAAGAAAATAGTCAAAGAAGCTGGTTGTGATTGGCACTTGCAACTCAATCCCGCCCTATGGGCCTACCGCACTAGTATTAGAACACCAACTGGTGCCACACCATATGCCTTGGTCTTTGGCTTTGAAGCCATTCTACCTATAGAGGTCGAGATCCCATCCCTTAGAGTATCCATGCAGGACCTGATTAGTGGAGACGAGTATCGTACTTCCAGATTAGCTGAGCTTGATCTACTAGATGAGAGGCGCCTTGCCACACTTAATCATCTCCATGTCTATCAAAACTGCCTCTAGCGTAATTACAATAGAAAGATCAAAGAAAGATGGTTTCAAGTTGGTGATCTTGTACTTAAGGAGAATCAGAGAAATCAAGCAGATCGGGAAAAGAAGGGCAAGTTTGAGCCTAACTGGTTAGGTCCCTTTATTGTCATAGCAGCATATGGATCAGGAGCTTATACTTTAGCTACACCTGACGGCATTCCTCTAGATGAGCCACTTAACAGTGTCCATCTCAAGAAGTTCTATGCCTGATCCTCAAAGTATTCCAAAAAAAAAAAAAATCCAAAAAAATCTGTCCTTTGGTGAAAACCTAGCAACCAGGCGCCTTGGATAAGTACCATAGTGAAAACCTGGCAAATTGTAGAGTCAGCATCCATCGTCTATCGAGTCCTATCCACCCCTTGTTTAGTTCGCCGCAAATTTCCATCCATCCATAATAAAACCATTGACCTTGTTTGCATTTCCATCTCCCTATCTAGTATAGCTTGGAAATTTGTCAATGTCCATCATCGTCTCCCCATGTCTTGATCTGTGTCTACAGTTAACACTGTCTTGTCCTAGGTCAAAGCTTTCAGTATCTTCTTCGGCAGTCACCCATACAGTTTCCTCTACCAGAATGGGGGCAACTCTTTCCTTAACTTAGGTCTAGGGGAGGTTCCTTGTTCGTGGTTCATAGTGCATACTTCAATCTTTTCTCATTTCCACAGGTAACACCCTTTAACGGACACATCACTCCTACGATAAGGATGTTATCTTCTCAACACTTTTCCCACATCATCACATCAACCAGAACTACATAGTATCTTTTCTCAGTCTTAAGGTACCTTGATCCCATGGATATGGGTATGTAGGCAGTCTGGATTACGAAGGAAATTTCTAGCACTCAGGTACATAAGATCCCCTCTTCTCAACCCTTTTCCCACATCATCACATCAACCAAAACTACATATTATCATCTTCTCAATCTTAAGGTACCTTGATCCCATGGATATGGGTATGTAGGTATTCTGGAATACAAAGGAAGTATCCAGTACTTAGGTACATAAGATCCCCTCCTTTCCACCTTGATCCATTTCATCACTCTATCCAGAACTACATATTTATCATTTTCATTTTCATCATCGTGTGCCTTGATCCAGTGGATACAGGGTATGTAGGTAGTTTAGAATACGAAGGATGTATCCAGTACTCAGGCACACACGATCCATCATTCTCCGCCCATCTCAATCCAGTTGCACTTCATCCTTCTAGTCTTCCGTTTATCAAAAGCCATTCGCCTCAAATTGACTAACTCAAGTAGCAAGTAGCGCATCCTTTCAAAGCAAAAGTCCTTAAACAAACTTGAAGCAAAGTAGCTTCCTTCCAGAGTCATCTACTGTCCTGCATACCGATTGCCAACATCAGCTAGTTACCACTTAACCCAAGCCCTAGATCAACAGGCTTGTCTTCTGTGCAGTGTTCCATTGTTGAGACCAACACACGTGTCTCCTATGACATGTGGCATTTCCTACAGTAAGATATTGTCTTTTTAGGTAGATAGCACCCTTTAATGGACATAGAGTTCCTACGATAAGGCTGTTATATTTCCTATCCAATCTATCCTGAGCAACCTCTTTGGTAAGAGAATATGTTGGCTGTATGTTTATTTTGTAAGTCAGTCAATTTGTGTTATGGTTTATCTTTTGTTCCTTTTCCAATACCTATTCAAAACTACCTTGATTTATCTATAATCTTGGTATGTTGCGATGCAGTACGGATTAGGGGCATAGTCATTGCTTTTTGTGTGCCGTGTTTGAGGAATGATCTTTAGTATCTTTCTTAGCATCATATTTATCTTGTGTGTGTTAAGACCTAGCATCTTACATATTAATAATTCTTCTTGTATTTACATGTATGGAAGTTTATTTTATGTTCAAGACTATGGCTTATTCACATGTTCCAAAAAGGTTAAATTATGTCTAAAGGGGTCTAAGTTCAAACTGCTTGCTTGTAGAGTCAACGTCCATGCACTCGGATATTACTACACCTTGGTCTTTTATACCTTGGTGGTGAACTATCCACATGCTATATCAAAAATAAGGATTGTTCTTTATAAACAAATGTGAAACCATTGCAAGAAGCTCATCCATTCACACCATCCATTTTTCCATGGCCTTATATAGTTTTCCAGCAATGATCTATCAACAGTCTTTCTCTCGTGTTCTATTCTATCTCCAATTTCTTCTACCTAACCTCGTCTATCTCCAACAAAATCTTCTAGTCGGGCATCAACACAGTTCTTTTGTCACTTCCCTGTCTTTCCTCTCGAGGGGGCACCCTACGCCAGCTACGTCGGGGCAACTAGCTACACTGGGGCATCAAAAATTGTATCATGTCTTCAACTATCGATTTCTTTGAAGCAACGCTGTAAACTGCATTGCATCAAAGAGGGGCAAAATGTAGACACCCTAAAATGATCATGTCTTTGAATCACTTGCATTTCGTCTAATCTATAGCATCACCTACATTTCAACATTAATTAAATAATCTAATTATTTAATTAATTTTATCAAATTCTTCCAAAACTTCAAAATTCAACATTAATTAAATAAATCCCCTTTATTTAATTAATTTCAGCAAATTCAACCTTATTCTTCCATTAATTAAATAATTTATATTATTTAATTAAATCATTATCCTCTTTCAAATTTTAAGTCTCCATTAAATAATTTATATTATTTAATTAAATCATTATCCTCTTTCAAATTTCAAGTCTCCATTAAATAATTTATATTATTTAATTAAATCATTATTCTCTTTCAAATTTCAAGTCTCCATTAAATAATTTATATTATTTAATTAAATCATTATCTTCTTTCCAAATCTCAAGTCTCCATTAATTAAATAAATCCCATTATTTAATTAATTCATAACAAATTCTATCTTATCCAAACAATTAAATAATTCCTAATTATTTAATTAAATCAAATTTATTTAAATTCTCTCATTCTCTAAAAATAAAATAAACCAAATATTTTATTTATTCTTCCAAATCATGTACAACAATTAAATAAATTTATTTATTTAATTTACTTTCTTATCTACAAATATCTTTCAAATCTTCTAAAATAAGTCTTCTTCTCCATGCACATACAATTAAATAATTTATTATTTAATTTCTCTCAAATCATGCAAAAGCAAATCTAAAGTTGAGTTATCTATTCACTCAACCTTGTTTTTATCAATTTCTCTTAAATTAGAAAAAACTTTCTAATTTATGAAAAGCATGTCTTATCTTTAGAAAAGAAAGTGTTTAACTCAAATAAAACAGCTTTTGTGTAACACTTGTTTTCTTCTTATTCATTGCACGTTCCTCAACTGTTCTCCTCCATTGATTCTTCTGAATTATTTGGACCGTTGATCGATCTTTATTGAAACCTATATAAACCCCCCTCATCTCCTTCATTGAGCCTCTCTCTTCGATCGTATTCTTAGGCATACTTAACAGAGCTTTGAGCATACAAAACACGTCAATTGAGCAACCTTACGATCTTTTGACATTGATCTTTGAGCACATTGAGCACACTACTTGCTTGTTGCAGCTATGGTTTCGCAACTTCATTGAGCAATCCACACTTCTCCAAAAGGGAACAATACAGGTTTTGGTAAGAGCTTTCATTTGTCTTTTGATTTTGTGATAATGGCTTTTACTTAGATTGCTTCACTTTATGTGATTGGTTTTTGGTTTTATTAGTTTAGATTTAATCAATTTTTCCTCATCCACACATATATCATCATCGAAAAAATGTACATCGCTCATATATACACATAAAAAATATAATGTCTTGATACAATGCCTCTAAGGGCTAAAATGATACAACTGTCACATGGAGGAACCTCTCTCTGATGGAGTGGGGGATCCTGACCCTGGTGGTGGCTGTGGCCCTGCCTGTGGCTGTGGCTACGGCTGTGGCTATGCCTGTACCTATGAAACCTACCAGGGCACATGTGATGGAGGACCCATCATCTACTGGACAGACTAGATGGATCTAGATCTGTGTGACCTAGATGCCCTCGATCCACTGACCTGACTATAACTCGGTGCATGCTTCTCTGCCAGTATTGCCACGTAATAAAGGCCCCGATAATACTCCATCTACCCTCTGGCCTCTACCAAATCCCCTTGTACCTAAGACAACTACCCCTATACCTGAGACAACTATCCCTATACCTGATGTAACTATGTTTGTGCCTAAGACACCTGCATCTACATCAATGTCAAAAATGGAGCCATACCAGTACCTGAAGCCTGCAAGCTACCCACCATAGTCTCTGCTTGCTGTGCCCTCACAAGTGCTGCATCCCACTCCTTGGTCAAAATGACTATGTCACCCTAAGCCTGGGCTAACTGTGCCTGTAATGTAGCCACTTGCCCATCTGAGCCATCTAACAATGCTACTATCCCCCACAGCGGTACCAATTCTGCCTCACGACTCTCTAAAGCCTCCTGCAGGCTGGTTACCTATGCCTGTAGGATCTCAATCTCCTCCTCCTCACCCCAAGGCCACCAACAAGGTGTGAGCCCTTGAACCTCAACCTCTCCACTTGTCCCTAAAGGGCTTACCTCTACCTGTTGCCCTATTGTCCTGCTACAACAGCGTTCTATTGTGCAACCTGTGGTGGGGGTAGAACCCCCCTATCCACCCTCAGCTGTCCCCCATGTTGTCGAGGTCCCCTATGCTGCCGCACCACCCCAATCTAGACTTACTCAATAGACACCTGCTGTACAGGTGCCTATTGTCTCACCTACTACTGGGGCACCTATCCAACTGCCACCGCTATCATCACATCCATCGGCTGACCATCCCTCCCAACCTCCTCCTCCTCTCCATCCCCTCCAACCTCCATGAGGTAATTTGTAATGATCTCCTCACCCTCCTCCAGGAAATCATCTCCATCAGAATCATCATCCCCATCATCCCCAGAATCCTCACCCCCTAAATCCGTTGCCTCCTTCGCAGGGACTACCTCCTCTGCCGGATCAGTGAACCCATCAGTTGCCACATCTGCCACCATGTATCATATGCAGGAGTAGTGCTTGCATCCCTCACTGTGCTCTGCCAATCCCACTACAATGGCCACAAAGATGCAAAATCCTCCAAAGTGACCTGGGGCTGTATGCCTACAGGCCAAAAATGAGCATCTCAGTCGGTTTGTGCAAAGATAGCCATCTGTTGCGGTGTTTCCTGCACAACCCAAACTATCGCATCACTCACGATGGTAGATACATGTCTATCATATGGTCTCCTTGACCTATCAGGTATCGTTGCTGAAAAGTAAAAGGCATGTGCACATCATCATTTGGCCATGGCTCTACTCTGATGTATGGTTGCTAGGTCACCTGAATGACATCATCTAGCATCTGCCACCAATACCGAACCTGTCCAGTATAGGTGTACTCGGCATCCTGATATAAGAACAAAAAGGCCTCAAATGGATGGTGATAGTACCCACATCTCAGCCACGTAACTACAATGTGCTCCCAAATCCACACGTGTAACAGAGTAACCCCGGCTGATAGAGCTGAATCATAGTGATAAACGACTGTGTGCATCTCATGATATAGCTGTGCTAGCATCGATAGTCCCCAGGCATACACGGTCTCATGAATGACCATCCCCTCGATCATCTCCCCCTAGCCAACTGGAAATCCCCTGCCCCTCCTATCAAGCATCACTACCCCACCAATCAATGCACACAGGAATAAGGCAAAGGGATCTACACCTGCTGCCAGTGTCCCCTCATAACTCATCTCCCTCCCATCTGCTAATAGAACAATATGATCCTGGCCAAATACTCTGATTAGCGCCCTTCGTCCCCTCCTCGTGTCATATCTCACCTGCCGGCCACGAATAGGTAACTTGAGGATGTAATAAACATCCTCAAGAGTGATAGTAATCTCACCAGTCGGTAACAAAAAGGTGCATGTCTCCGGCCAATATCGCTCCACTACTACTATCATCAGAGCTCTATGAGCTTGTAACACTGACATTGACGCCACTATCAAGAGCTCCAACCTAGCCAGTCAGGCTCGAGTGGCATCATCAAACTGATCGAATAATGCCATCACCGATGGCACGTGTCTCTCTAGTGAGGACACTATGAATGACCTCGTCTCCTACATCCACAACATTCTGGCCAAAAATCTACCTATCTTTTTTCCAAATCTCCCCCTTTCTTCTAACATTGAACTCTAAAATCATTTGGCGCCAAAACAAACCATGCTTTGCACCATTTTTTGAAATAGTGCTACTACTTCTTCCCTAGGGCACTGATCCAGATTATAGCACCATGAAAAACCCCCTTTGCACCATTTTTACAAATGGCACCACTGCGCAAACTCCTTTGCGCCATTTCTACAAATGGTGCCACTGTAGAAACACTTTTGCACCATTCTCAAAAATGGCACCACCCTCCCATTTTGTGCTACTCTAAGGAATAGCACCATTTCTTCTAATGACACATCAAATATGGCGCTACTACTATGCATTGCGCCAAAATAACATATGGTGCCACTACCTAAAATAGTGCTATTCAAGCACATATTGCTATCCTAGCATCTATTTGGTGCTAAAACACCCAAACCCTAACCCCTACGCACATTGCACCAAAACAGACGATGGCGCCAAAATGCTAAGTATTTGGCACCAATATACCCCTATTCTACCTGAGCGGATAGTGCTAATCCACATACTTTTAGCACTGTATGACCTCGCGATAGCACCACCAATCCCCAAACCCATTTCTTGAACCAAAAAATGCGACAAAAATCAAAAATCACAAAGTCAGGGTTAGGCCCTACCTAGGGTCCAGCCTCCAGTGCTCGGCCAAACGATCAAAACTGCTCAAAAATGTGTTGAAGTCACAGGAATTGGGGGTTGCGCTCTGCCATCTCTCCTCTGCTTCTTCTTCTCACCAAGTCAATGTGTACAAATGTGGCATCCTTAGGGCCCACTAGTCCTAATATAGTAGGCCATATCATCCTTCCGCCCACTATTTTTCCCCCCCAGGGTGTGGATCCCAACCTTTTTCCTCCATTTTTCTTCTTGTCGTCTTCTTTTTCCATCCCCTATCCAACTTTCACTTCCATCACATCCTTTCGAGAGCTCACCCTAAAAAATTCTTTATTTTTTCAGCCGAACTCTCGAGGGGGCATCCCTCACCCATCTTATTCCTTCTCGGTAGCTAGGGCATATTTTTCTTCGACCTGTTGCCACTTTTCTCCTAGGTCCTGACACCACGTCAAAGAGGGGCAAATGTAGACACCTAAAAATATCTTTTACAATCAAACTGACTCCTGACATCCCAAAACATACTAATTTCCCTTCTAATCTATTAATTAAATTTTTATTTAATTAATTATCCCTTCATCGCCTAATTTTTCATCATTTTATCCCCAACAATTGAATTAATTTTATTAATTCAATAGTTCAAGCCTTAGCCAATTGATTTAATAAATATGCAATATTTATTTGGTCAATTTCCCTCTCCTCACTAAATCCAATTAATTAGCTAAATCATGTTTAACTAATTAATTCAGCCTATTAATTGACCTATCCCTACCCTAGGCAATTAAATAGCTATTATTTAATTGCCTACCCTAGCCTACCTTATCCTAGCCTTAGGAATAATTAAATACAACCTTGTTTTATTAATCTTGAACCTATCATTAAGATGGTCAAATCTAGATTAACACCCTTCCCCACATCCTCCAAATAAAAAATTGGAATATATCCACATAAGTCAATTTTTTATTTAAATATATCCCACATCACAATTAATTCCTCTTACAACCCCTTACCTATGCCATACCTCATTTATCTCCACTTATCCCCAAATGAATTTTTAATTCATTTTACATTCCCCATATGAATCTTTAATTCATAAATATTCCATCTCACCCATACTCATTTAATTCACCCTTTTCTCAAAATGAATAAAAGATTCACATTTATTCCTAGCCCTCCATTCCTCCAAGATCAAATCTAAGCCCTCCACATCACTTTTATCTTCCACCATTGATCTTCCAAAACAATCTCCACCCATGGATCAAAATCTCTCCAAAATCTCTATAAATACTTCATCCTCCAACCCATTTTGGGATCCAATCTTCAAGTAATGTTACCATGTCCAAATGTCCATTGAGCTAGCATTGTGAGTTGCAAATTGAGATATAGCATTTCACATTTTATTCATCCAATAGGTTATATCTTATCTAGGAGCTCTTGGGTGCAAAGTTTCTCTCCCTTTGATGAGATTAGGTTTTCATGTCTAGGTATAACTCTTTGTTTGTTATGCATTTAGTTTATATTTTACGTTTGATTTGATTTTCCTAATCTATAGTCTGCAACCCCATCATTAGTACCATTTGTTGAACTACATTGTCTCTGTGTCATCACGTAGGTAAGGCCATTTATAAATGAGCCCCCGAGGCACTAGGTTAGTCCTTTAGGGTTTGTTTCTTCATATCCATTGTCAGTTCATCCACAATAAAGTAGATCCTTTACCGGACTGGGGGCACCAATAAGTTTTGTACTACCTTTCACCAGACACGCACATGCAACAAAAGCATGCTTCTGAATAGAAATTTTGATGCAAGACATCAACCTATCTAAAGCAAAGAAAATAATGCCTCAACACTCAAAATGATTTTATCTAAATTATGGCAAGAAGACACATCTAATACAAGAATGTTTTGTGAGCATGTTAAGTTACAGAGTCTTGATTTTTGTTAGTATGTCTTTCTATGCTACTCAAAGATGTCAAAAAACTAGTGAAGCTATGATGGGGGCATAATCATTTTCTTTGTCCATTGTTTGTGGATTAATCTTTAGTAATGTAACAACTTTTGTCTAATGACATGATCAGCAAAAAATCGTCAAGGACTTTAGAGGCCTAAACATGAAAAGGGGTAATCCTTGTTTGTTGAAACACAAGAAATACTTAGGTCATCTAGATTCAATTTTGACTGTGCTTGTATTAAGCTTGCTATATCAAAATCCATGTAAGGGATACTTAGGTCATCATGGTTTAATTATACCTAAATGCTTATATTTTCTTACAACATAATAAAAGCCCAATGATGAAACAAAGCACTTCAAAATACTTGCAATATCAAAATGACAAAATCCACATCCATATCCATATCCATTTGCATTCCATGTACCCTCCATAAATAAAGATTCCAATCAAAGTGCCAGTATTTACAAATGAATAAAAGCTTGTGATTCCTTCATTCGTGTTTCTTCTATCAATCAAATTTCTATCTATCATTGTATCTTTCATCATTATCCAATCAAATCAAGCAATGATCCAAATACAAATCCATCCTTAAATCCATACCAATCGAGTCAAATCAATCTTGTCAAATCATCCAAGCATAATCAGTGGTCTTAATCCTAATCTTGTTGTAAACCAACTCAATAAATCATAATTATCAGTGGGATATATCTTTCCCACGCCTATTGTGTTGATCTAGGAATCTATCATTCCTCGTAATGTCAACACTATCATTAATCATTATCGATTAATCATTGGTTTACAACTAGACAGGGGCAATACCTTGTTTGTTCTTATATCATTTGTACATTCTTGCTTGCTTATGTGTGTTATCATTTTATCTTGCATCACGTATCATTTAGCTCTATCTTCATCCCTTACCTTACATCCTCCATTTTCTTCACCCCAACCTATTCAACCTTCTTCATCGTGAGATTGTCTGTCTCACGTCCTTCTGTCTTTTCTTCCCGTCTAATCTACCAAGGGGGCATCCTATAGTCATTAAACCTGTACTAGGAGCAAACTGGGGCATGTATCATTATCAGGAAATCTATTCTTTGAAACAACGTGATGAAACACATTGAATCAAAGTGGGGCAAAATGTATACGCGTAAAAATGACACGACTCTATCTAAATAAATATTCTTAATATTTATTTCATCTTATATTCCTCTATCAATAAATAAATAAATCCTTTCATTTATTTGGTTCATATTCCTCCCAAAAATTAAATAAAATCACTTATTTAATTAGCTTCATCAAATTCTTCTAAATCCTCTTATCTACAATTAAATAATTCTACATTATTAAATCAAAGTTATTCTTCCAAATTTAAATAAATCAATCAAATTTATTTAAATTAACTCAATCTCTAAAAAAATAAAATATAATCAAATGTTTTATTTATTCTTCCAAATCATGCACAAATAATTAAATAAATTTATTTATTTAATTTGCTTTCTTATCTTCTAATTCCTCAAAAAATCTTCCAAATCTTCTAAAAATAAATCTTCTTCTTCATGTATGCAAAATTAAATAATTTATTATTTAATTTCTCTCAAATCATGCAAAAAGCAAATCACAAGTTGAGTTAATTGATTTAATCAATCTTGTTTTTATCAACAACTCTTAAATTAGAAAAAAAAAACATTCTAATTTACGAAATCAAATCTTATCTTTATTAAGAAAGCAGTTAACTCAAACAAAACAACTTTTTGTGTGACACTTGTCTTCTTCCTATTCGCGCACATCCTCTTAAATCTTCTCAACAGTTGATCTTCTTATTTCTTCTATACCATTGATCTTCCTTCTCTCAAGTCTATAAATACAACCCCTTTTCCTCCATTTCAATGATGCAAGATTTTAGTAAAATTACTCTGTAGAATTCACAATGCGCCTTTGGCACCCAACACCATCTCCATAGCTTGCGATCACCATTTTTATTATAGTAAAGATCCTCTTCATTACAAGAACTATCATAGTTGTTTCTCTATTGTCATCTTGAAGAACAAAGCAAGGAAGTGCACTTTCTGAGGGCTTCATTCACATGAAAGATCAATTTGAGATTAGGCAACCAATGGAAGCCACGAAGTAATAAGGTTTGCAAGGTATTTTTCTTTGTATTTGAATCTTGATTATTGCAATTTCTATTGAGTTATTGGGTTATTATTAATCATTGATATTATTCCACATTTTCCCGATACAACTATCACTTGAGAAAGACTAATGAGTCACATGAAGTTGATCAGACTCTTTATAGATCTATGATTGGAGGATTACTGTCCTTGATTGCTTCTAGACCTGATATTATGCTTGCAGTATGTTTGTTTATCAACTACAGAGGTAGAGTATATTGCCGCAACATCTTGCTGTACACAAGTGTTGTGGATGAAGCAAACATTGAAGGATATCAAGATACAGTATGATGAGCTTGTTCCTATTTTGTGTGATAATACTAGTGCTATCAATATTTCCAATAATCAAGTGATGCATTCTAGAAACAAGCATATATCAATCAAGTATCACTTTTTGAGAGAGAAGATGACATATAAAGAAGTGATGTTGGAGTATGTTCCAACAAAGAATAAGAATGTAGACATCTTCACAAAGGCTCTTGCAAAGGATACTTTTGAGTATCTTTGACATAAGTTAAGGGTAATTATCCCTCCTTCTTGCTAGATGCATAGTTGGTGCATCTATCCATGGAGAGTAATTCATGCCACATCTTTTTCTTTGATTGATGGTGGCTACCTCTCAGGGGGAGCAAGTAGTGGTTGTTGCTGACAGGGGGAGAAGGTTGAAAAGAAGAGTTTGTACCCTAAGGAGGAGAATAATTTTCCCTTTGTCCTTGATGTCAAAGGGGGAGAATGAGCTAGTGTGTGTTTCCATCAATACGAAAGGGGGAGATTGTTACACATATGTTACCTAAGGTTGTCACTGTTGTGGTTGTCATTGATATCAACACTTAGTTTAGAAAATTAGTTTGGGTTGTCATTGATGCTTATGTTGATCATGTGCTAATAGTGATGTTACTAATGTTCATGGTTGGATGTCATGCCTTATTTAATTTCAATTAAGGTTGTATTGAGTATGTTTGTTGTTAACAGAGATGATATCATGACGATATATAAGATGGGAATCAGAAGCATTAAGATGGGAATTAGAAGCATCTAGATGAGGATTAGAAGTAATGTTGATGATTGGGAGATGGTCATGATGGTCTGTAGCATGTTGTATTCTCCTTCCTATTGTTCTATTTTTATAAGAAGACTCTGGTCTCCTGATGCTAGTGAAGGTTTCTGCTGCAGGAAGTTGCCTTGAAGACTAGTTGGAAGAATGCTCCACATTCCTCTGCATTTGAAGATATGGTCATGCAGTTCATAAGTTAATCTTAGTACATTGAGAAGGTGATATATTCAAAGTCTCACATTATTTGTCGCTTTGTAGAGAAAGTTGTAAGTGATAGAGTGCATGACTGTGTTGTCTAGTGGCTAGTTTTAGTGTTTGCTGGCTTGTACCAACTTATTGCTACATGAAACAATAAATTGGATGATAGAGAATGATCCTGATGATCTTCTAATGTTTCATGTTACTCCACAAGGTGTTTTCTAGTTTTTCTAGAATAGGCTATGGTCTGGAATGAAGGTGTTACTGGGTTATGCCTTTGCCTAGCTGATTGAGGTATGTTGGAGGTGTGTGCCATAAAGTTGTTATTGTGTGGAGCTCAAGGAGTGTTTAGAGATGTTGTATGGTCATGTCATCTCATCTGGGAGAAGTACAAGTGATGTTTAATCATCCATGAGTACTACAAAGTTGTAACGACTGATGTGCTACTAGTTTCATGTTTTCTTTCTTAAGGGTGACCTAATTCAATTGTGTGAAGCATGCGGATGTTATTCTATGAAAGATGATGTTGTGAAGGATGTTTAGGACCAGGTTAATCATGTGTTGGAATCTATAAGGCATGTTCATCTTCTTGGTGTTGCATGGAGTTCATGTTAGGGCTTTCCCTCTACATGTTTCATGTTGTTTGATCTTTGGCCGACTTGTAATTGTAATATTCATGTTGTCTTTAGCCAACATACAATGCAATCAATATAGTATCATGTATTTATTGTAAAACTAGTTGATCTAGGTAAGGTATGATTGCGAATGTGAATGTGTAAAGTGAAATGTGGATGTGTAAATGCATAATGATGTGTGAATGAAGGAGAAAGAGCAGAAGTAATAGGGCCTATCCTGATCCATCTTGAAGATATTTTTGAGACAAAAGGGAAGTGAAGAGTGTGACTAATTGATTGTTGGAGGCAGTGAGCCAAAGACAAAACTTCCTGAAGGGTCAAAGAAATGAGTTAGTAAGCTACAGAGAAGACATTTGAAAAAGTTGCATAAGTTGTCAAAACAAAAGAGCAATCAACAAAAGAGGAGTGAAAAAATAGAATTGCAATCATCAAAAAGAGTGAGCTTCATTGTTAGTTTCAAGTAGTAGAAGGATTGTCATGCTGTAACCTTTTATGAGTTTGTTCTCAATTCAGGGAGTAGTTGCTTCCTTGGGTTGTAGCCCTAAAACAAAGTCTGCAGGGAGTTGTAGCTTCCTTGGGAGTGACCCTAAAATTTTTCTTCAGGGAGTAGTTGCTTCCTTAAGTTGAAGCCCTAAAATAAAGTCTACAGGGAGTAGTACCTTCCTTGGGTTGTAGCCCTAAAACAAAGTTATAATTTTTATAGCAGTGAGCTTCATATGTATTATGAATTAATCCTCACTGTGGGTTTTACCATTTGGGGTTTTCCACATACATTTGGTGTTATGTGGTGTTGTGCATTGGGTTGATCTTTTATGTTTCTATTAATGTTGTAAAGTTTAAGTTTTAATTTTCTTTCGATGGTTTGAGGTTTGTTTGAATATTGATTCACCCCCCCTCACAGTATCATGTGTATTCAAAAGTCATAACAACCCTATCACAATGTGGTTGCTCACACATACAATATGCAAAATACTTTAAACAAAGTAAACAACAGTTGAACATTTTGATCACTTGATCAATTTCTCAACCTATGCTTCCTCAACCACCTTGTTTTACTCATAAGGTTGGTCAAGATTATGATCTTGTTGAGCAGCTTTATGATACTTTGGCTACGATCTCTCTCTGGGAACTCATACAAACATCACTTACATACCACAAAATGCTCAAAGAAACTTTACAAAAGGTGATTGTACCACCTTCTATTAAGCCTAATGATGTCTAGCAACTCTGTTAGATTGTATGCATGCAACAAAAAAATATTTTTTTTCAACCACATGAATTATTGTCAATTGAAGTTCAAAATCAACATGATCCTCTTCTAATCTTTGTCACAATTAACAAAAAGTTGATAAAGCGAGTTATGGTTGACAATTGGTCGGCTCTTAATGTTTATGGCATTGATTTGCGACATAAAGTCAACATTGATACACATTTAATTAAAACAGATAAACTTAACATTTGTGGCTTTGATAATGTTGGTAGACAATCCTTGGGTACCATAACTTTACTTGTAAATGTTGGACCTGTGACATTATCTACTCTTTTCCATGTCATGCCTAGTACACTTTCATACAATATGATTCTTGATAGACCATGGATTCATGCTAATGGGGGTAGTTCCATCTACCCTTCATCAATCTCTAAAGTTTATCTACAAAAATAAACTTTACACCATTGAAGCTGATCTAGAGCTGAACAATTGTTTACAAATTGAAACACAAAAACAAGTCCTCAATCACAACCTTCTCAACAATTTAAAAGATGATTCATCAATACCTCTTGCCACAGATAATGTTGTGAAAGATTCTCAATCATCATCAAATGCATTCCCTGGTGATGATTGGGGTTCATTAGATTTTACTCCTTCCTTCTTAGGGGAATATAAGCTCAATAACACTGAAACATCAAAAGTTGTGTCAATATCATCTAAACAATCTGTAGAAACACCTAAAGAACCTAAAGTTTCTTTAGTCAACAATAAAGACAACACTCTTACTTACACTATCGAGTATGATACCTATGAGGCTCCACAATCTTCTAAAGAGATGGACTCTCTCTATGGTCATTGATTTCAAATCCTTTATAAAAATTGTGACTATGAAGGCAATGGTTGTGGCATAAAACAACAAGGAATTATGGTCCCCTTAGAAGCTATTGCACATAACTCTTCAGTTGGTATTGGATACCATTCTTTGAAACCCACCAAAGCCTATTGTTGTCCTACTCTTAATGTTAATACAATATCAACTTCCAGACTAAAAATGATATATCCCGAGATGATTGACATGGATTGTCTGTTAGGAAATATCCCCATGAATCAGGTAAGTACTTCTCCCTCATTTTGCCACACTTGATGTAGCACCTATTCTAGTTTCTCTCAAGGGTAGCCTCCTCCTAGATATATATTTTGTTAGAATTGCATTGTGTTCCCCCCGTGTAGTGTTAAATGTTGGATGACCCTCGATACTCTTATAAGGTCAAGGATACAAGGAGACCACTTCCGTTGTGGTAATTCTTCTATTTGTTTCTCCATTCTTCTATTCCTCTCCTCTATTTTTTTTGGTGTGTTGTGCCTTGGGAGCATAATGTTGTGGAGGATGTCTTGGGGGCATCTTCCCATGTTTTAAACCTAAGTCACTTTTGTCTCCTCTCTCATTTTAGTGTTTCCATTCTTCAGTGGTTCTACTTGTTGATGGATGACAAAAAAAAAAAATTGATAAGGACCGTGCATCCCTACAACAAGAAAATAAAAATGGACCTAGTCCATATATGAAGATGTGGTTGATATATATTACTGATGCTTGACTAGTAGAATCACTTTGTGTTGTGATTTGTAGTGTGAAATTTGTTGTAACAAACCTTTGCAATACTCTAAATCTACTTCTATGTACTTTGAATTGTTTTGTATGGTACCTTGTAGCTACACTCGGTTCTGAGATACCTGATGTATAACCTCACATCTATACTCGGTTCCGTACCCACGAGTGTAGCCTTGGTCTATTGTGTGATTTGATAAATGATTTCTGTATAGTTTTCATGAATTAATTTGGTTGTTATCGTAGAACATATTTTCTAACCAAAGCTCATATATTGTTGATTATGTTAGCAAATGATAATGGTGTGTTTGTGGGAACATTCAGTGATTGCAAGCACATGTCACCTTTGGGGGCATGAGCTTTGTGAAAGCTCTTGTTCCCTTGCATGTTTTCACTTTACCTTAAATGTGCTTGATACCAACAAGTTGGATCACCCACTTTAAGATGGGGGCATATATCATGGTAACTACTTGATTATTTTAGACATTAATAAAGCATGTTTACGTACACCTCCTTTTCACCATAAGGTGTCTCTGTGATGCGGGTGGGGTTGTGTACTTTGATCATTTGTGTATACCTCCTTTTCACTATAAGGTGTCTCCATGATGTAGGTGGGGTTGTATACTTTGAGCACATGCTTCCTTTTCACTATAAGGTGTCTGTGGATGTGGGTGGGGTTGCATTTTAAAAGCCCTTCTGTGGAAGGCAGGATGGTGTAACTCTTGAGCTAGTTGCACATCCATTTAAACAAAGTCCTCATCGTGAGGTAGGGTTGGATCTTGAGTTATTCACCCTTAAGCATGTCTTTGGCAGTTTTGGTAGTGTAGCTCAACCATCAGGTGTGTTTGGTATGTTTTAGAAAGTGGAGTGCAGTGATGAGCTCCTTCCTATCACCTATGTTTTCCATGTATAAGATGTATAGTGTGTTGATGACATACTATACAGGACTCATGTATTCTGTGTGTCTTCTATGTCTTTTATGTGTCTTCCTTGCATGTTTTGTGTGTTTTTGGCATGGTCTAAAGACGTGTAGTGATGAGCTCCCCCCACACTGTGTATGTTTTGCATGGTCTAAAGATGTGTAGTGATGAGCTCCCCCCACACTGTGTGTTTTATAGTTAGAATTATATATATGCATAATTGTTTAAATTATGTCTTCTCTTCATGTCTTCTCTATGTCATGCGTGTCTGTATTCCTGTATTCTCCATGTATTGTGTGCTTTCACTATCTTTTCCATGTATTGTGTGCTTCCTCACTATATTCATTATGTCTTGCATGACTATTAAGTGTTTTCTTATGTTTGCCTAAGCTTGGGGTCTAGAAATAGTCCTTCAAACTTAGGGTGTGTCTTCGTTCCAGTATTTGATGTGGTTGATGTGTTTTGATATGCTTCGACTATACTTTAATGCATGTGATGAATCATAAGATCATACACACATTAAAGTGGGGGCTAAATGTTATGGAGTAAAAAGTGGACACATGTCTTTTTACCTCCTAGTTTAGCTCCTATGTCCCCGTGTTAACACTCTACATGCAAAATATTCATCTTGATGAGAAATCCTGCGAAACCCATATCAAATGGGAACTAGGGGCCCATTTAATACCTTATCTTAGAGAAAAAAGGCTCCTTGGGACTTGGGCACCTGTGCCCAAGTCCACCCTGATTGGTTGGGGTAGAATTTATTACATGTCGGCATAGGACCTTCAAATGGGCCTCTCCTTTTTGGCTCTTTCAATTTAATTCATGAATGTTAGTGGGAAAGCATATATAAGTGAGTGCTTGATATCATTTTAATAAAATTTGATGATAGAAAACTTATGATATTAGAGAAAAGAGCATTAAAGGCATTCATTGTGTTATTGTTGTAGATTTGTGTTTGTATTGTGTGTGGTGCAGGAGCACCTCTTCGAAATAAAGAATAAGTCTAATTATAGTATGTTTTTAGTTTATGATGTAATAAGGTCCATTGGACCAATTCTTATGTTTTAGGTCAATCTAGGATTGTGTGTTGACAGTTATAGTTTGTTATGCTAGCTGTCCTCCCAGCCGCTTGAAAGCTCCCAGCCGCTGGGAATCGAGTGTGAGGCCTACCTTTTTCACTTCTATTCATGAGACTATTTATAGTACTATTGATATTACTTTTATGATTGGGGGACTGTTGATCCCAGAATCTTGACTATTAAACCTAATTGATTTTTAAGAAAACAAATTGTGCAATGATAGATAGATGTTTGCTTTTAAGAGAATAATGAGTGGATAATATTAGAAATAGAACTTTAATGTGATTTCAGTATGATTATATGGTAGAATATTTAGGTATGCTTGTATTTAAATTGCTTCGGCTATGATATCTTTATGTGTTATTAATTTCGAGATTGAGTATGCAGGTATTGCTAACGAAACCACAAATACAGGAGATCATTCCACACCCTATGTTGTATCCCTTGTAAGCCGATCTAGTTCCACAAGGAACTAAGATCAACTTCATGTATGGTGAAATGTTGTAATGTTGTAATGTTGCATGGGGTCAAGGGAATTAGGTCTACCTTCTAATTTACTTATTTTCTGATATGTGTTGTAAGAAATGTTGTTATAAATCTTGTTTTAACTTTATTTCTTTTAGACCCTCTTCTTGTGTTTTTACTTGACTCTGGGAGTCCTAACTAGGTAAAAATCAACCCTGGGTTATACCCCATGGGTCTAGCGACCCTTTTGACTAGGATAGCCTTGGGATAACCTCCATATGGTCACTTTAACTTCACAGTGAAGTTAAGTGACGAATTTGGGAGCATGGGGATAATGGAATGAGTGGAATCCACACTCAAGCCCACTTCCAAGTCATGGAATGACTCCATGATCCACCAATAATGGAGTGCTTTGTCTCTTTGTGCCTCTCTTTTGGTGGGAGCTCAACATAAAAAGGGTGGTGTGTCATCCACTCCCTTTTTATTTCTATTTTACTTATTATATTTTATTCCTCCATGTGTTGGAAAAGGGCTATAGTGGGGAACCTCTTGAGTGGGGTTAATTGTTTTAAGTCCACTAGGGATAATGGATAAGGAGTGGGTTTAGTTTTTTAATGCCACTTGGGAATAAGGGATAATGGAGGGAATTTGTTTTAAAGAGGAGAGGAGGGAGAAGGTAAGGGGGAGGATTATTGAGGAAAGAAGGAGAACTTGGAGGAGGAGACTAAGGGTGGAGCTCTTCTTCAACTATCATCCATAATAGGGCTTATAAAGGTTAGTGAGCAAGTCTACTCACCTTGTGTGTTTTGTTCTTGTGTGATGAATGTGGATTTGCAAGGTTGTCTATGTGTTATTTTGGTTATTTTGGGTTTGTGTTGGGTGTTTGAAAGAGCTTCTTCCAGTTGGAAGACAATGCTCATCATGTATGGGGAAGGGAAGGTGTGAACCTCCTCGGGTGCATTCTTATTTCTTGGTATATGGAAGCCTTGAGGGCATGTTGGTAATTTTGAGTCTAGAGGGCTATAAGGCTTGAGAGCCTATTTGGGATATCCCTGTGATTTTTATTATTTGGATGGCTTGAGGCCATGAGAAAGAATAATTTTGTTGGCTTGAGGCCATGAGAAAAGCTATGATAATTGTTTGAGAAGAATGACACCTTGGAGTTGAGTGAGTCTACTTCCCTACCCTCTTTGAACTGACCTCAGCTGAGTCTTTGTGTTGTGAGTAAAACCATGGGTGCTGTGTGTTGTTTGTTCTAATGTTGTGAAGTGTTTTTGGTCTATTCTACCCTAGGTGTGTGGATGATCTCCCTAGCTCGGGGGTGACCCTCTTGCGGGTCTATGGTAGGGAGGAGAGCTTGTTGTGTGGTGTATTCTTTTCTTGGTTGTCATATAGGTATATCTTAGAGCATGTTGAGAGGATTGGAGGAGTTGTCCTTGTTTAGAGAAAATGTTCTATCTCCCCATTTGTAATGAGAGCTTGGTCTCTTTAAGTTTCTTCTTGGATAAGTTTCTTTTAAAAAGGAGAGATTGCTCCCTCTGAAAGTTGTAAAAAAATTTGTATTGGGAGAAGAAAGTAATTCCTCCCTTAGAGTGTTTGTGAGTTGTGAAATCTTATAGTTATTTATTCTTGTTTATCAAATTTGCTAAGTTGTGGAATTAGTTGATTGATTTATACAAAGTTGTTAAAATTGTATTGTTTAGTGGGAATGTTGAAATTAGTAAATTGAGTAGTTGAAATTTGGACATTTGAAAGAGAAAAGAAATTGTGTTTTGGTTATTTACTTTTATTGTTGAGAATAAATGCATATGAGTATTTATTTCCTTGTTATATTAGATGCTATTAAACTTACATTGAATTTAGTTACTTGTAATTTAATTTCAATTAAAAGGAAAGATAGTTTTCTTTGAATATCTAATGATTAACACTAGCTTGTATGAAGCTTAATTTTGTAGTTGCAATTGATAATAAAATTGTAAGGAAAATAAGAAATAAATTTATATCTTGCCTACAATAAATATTGTATAAATATATATATATATATATATATATACATATTTATATATATATATATATACATATATATATATATAAATATATATATACATTTATATATAAAAATAGTTTTCTGTATTGATGAATAAATTGAGATTCTGAAGAATTTATGAGATTTGTGTTGATTTATGATATAAATATACATATATATATTTATTTTATTTAACATTAATGAAATAGCAAATAACTTGTGAAAATTCGTAGTGATCATGGAAAACACAGTTAAAACTTGAATGTATAATGGTGGGGGTTTAAACCCCCACCGAAACCTTAATACAATGGGTGTGGGGAGGGGCGGAGCCCCATCCACACCCCACAAAGTGGGATGTGGGTGGGGCTCTGCCCCTCCCCACACCCCCGCCATGACTAAAAACCCCTGCATCCCACCTGTAGATCTCCGCAGTGCCGCCTCCTGCGGCCCCTCCTCCATCGCTGCCTGCGCCAGCCAAACTCGCCGTCGGCTCCCATGTCTGCCGCTCCTTGCGACCCCTCCACACCGCCACCTCCATTCCGCCTCTCCACACCCCGCTCCCCTGCGATCAACACCATGTCCTTCGTCGCCGCCGAAGCCCTTTCCCTCTTGCAAAACACTACAATCACAAACAAAAACAAGGGTTAGGGTTATTTCTACTCGATTGCTATGAGTTGGAATTTTCATAATAATATTGTATTAAAATATGAGTGGAGTTTCCATTAGCATGGTTTAATTTTTTTTTTAATAAAAATAAATGTATATATGTGTGTGTGTGAGTGCATATATATATATATGATATTGTTATATAAATGTGGGGTTTCAATTAAATAAGAAAATTTATTTCATTAGTGATATTTATATGAATGTTTATATATATATATGTATATAAATAAATAATTGTAATGTGTTTAAAAATGTAAATATATAATTAATCATTTATTCATTGTGAGAGGGGGATTTTAAAAAATAAAATTATATATATATATTAAAAGAAAAATAAAATATTTATATATATATTTAAATATTTATTTAAAGAAATGATGAGACAATTAAGTTTGACATTTAATATTAAAAATTCAACAGATCAATCTGTAATAGAAACTGTGATTTCAAAGTTAAATTATTACCAAATGGTAGACTATGAAAATGAGACAATTTATTGAAATAAATAGATAATTAAATAAATAGACGATGGAATGTAATAAAAGTAGAAATGCGACCCAGTATTAAAATAAACTGGGAAATCCAATTAAAGGTCAACCACCTACCAAGGAATTCCTAAACGTGGAAAAATAAACCCGAACGTAAACATAGTGAACGTCATCAAGCAAATAGTAAGTCCAACATAGTGAATGCACACGTGTGTGAAATATTCCGTAAACAACATTATCATTGATGCCTTAAACATACGCAACTGAGCACGCTTACGCGTGCGAGGGAGAATTTAGAGTAGTAAGGGAAAAAATTTTGACAGTTCGTATCATGACCACATGTCGCATGTGGACATGACACATGTGTTTACGTGTTGTGACCACATGGGAAATGTGGGCATGACATTTGGTATCAGAGTACAGTTGTTTTAAACACTGGGCTTGTTTAGGCACATTATCACTTCCGTGATCAAACTGGCTGGCAGTTACCTCATTTTGTAGGATGCCTCCTAGACGAGTTCGACAAATACTGACCCGTCGTACTCCACCCACTGAGGTGCGCACTGATTCTTCAGCTGTGAGACTAGATCAGCCAGTCCCACTAGAACAGCCAATTCCACAGGTTCAGCTAGTTCTACAGGCACAACCAGTTCCTCAGGTACTGTAGGCACCACCAGCCTTACCTGATATGGGACCATAAATATTACAGGCCTTACAGGCTATCTTAGATAGGCTTCCATCAGCTATAGTTGAGCCATACGAAGAGCCATGTGTCAAGCCCCGCGATGTTCTGCAAGAGGAACCATGCATGGAGCCACGAGCTGAGACTCGTGTCAAGCCACGTGTGGAGCCCCACGTAGAGCCGCAGGGGGAACCATGTGTGGAGCCTTATGTCAAGTTACCTGATACATAGGAGGTTGATTCGGTCGATAGGGCTTGTAGCAGGAGCCCCACACATCATGCCAGGCATGATGAGACAGTGCGAGTAAAGCAATTCGGTCCCAAGCTTTATGATTATCATACAGATGAGCCTATCAGGGGGCACAGAGATAAAGGAGATTCCATCAGGGACATATTGAGATTGAACCCTCCTACTTTCATTGGAACCATAGAGGGAGCTGAGGCAGAGGCCTGGGTTATCAGTTTAGACAGGTGCTTCGCATTGCATCCATACGCAGGCAATATGAAGGCCCGTGTGGCAGTACACTTATTACGAGATGCAATAGCTACCTGGTGGCACACTGAGGAGTGCAAGCGTTGCCTCTCCTTAGACACCCTCTCATGGGAGACCTTTATTGAGCGCTTCAATGCGTGATACCTATCAGACTATTACAGATAGCGTCAGATAGACGAGTTCCATGACCTACAACAGTGGGGACTCTCAGTGGCACAGTATGAGAGTAGGTTTACGGAGTTATCTAGATATGCGGAGTATCTCCATGATGAGAAACTCCTGGTGCATAAGTTTATCAGAGGACTAAACCACAGTATAGCAGGACCTGTTCAGATGGCAAATCCCCAGACTTTGAGTGATGCTGCCGAGAAGGCTTATATTGCTGAGGAGATTCAGGGATGGGGGCAGAGTTCTCACCTTCAGTTCCAGGATCAGGGACTGCAGCAGCATCAGTAGAGTTTCCGTAGACCACCATAGCCACCCCATAGAGGAGGATTCAGTTCAACATCATTACCTCCTAGGCCCCCACAGCAACAACAGTCACAGCAGCAGCAGAGAGATAGAACACAACCAAGGTCACATGGGGGAAATAATAGAGGTTGGCAGCAGTAGGGCCCACACAAGGATCAAAGACAGCAGGGACCACCTGCAGGACCCACGGGGCTGCAGCAGTCGTATAGGGGCTCATAGGGGTCCACTGGTAGATCAGGACAACAGTAGTCGAGTAGGACTCAGACTGTACAAGTATAGTTTAAGGGCCCTTGTTATGTTTGCAGTGAAGCTGGACACCTAGCTAGAGAGTGCACACAGGGTTTTACAGTAGGGTGATAGCATCGTGTAGGAGGATCCGAGCAGACTGTGGGTGATATGGGTAAATCCCACCATATGTTTGCAGCGGTTGAAAACCGCCAGGCTAATTTCTAGGCTTCAGTCATAGAGACAAAAGGTATGATTGAAGATTTTTCCATCTCTATCCTATTTGATTCTGGAGCTACTGACTCTTTTATGTCTACGTCGATAGTGGAACGTTGCAGGCTGTTGGCTTCTAGGCAGGACATTAGGTGGGAGGTCGAGTTGGCCTCTGGGGCTAGAATGTCAGTTGATACCATTGTTAGAAATTGTGAGATATCTTTGGGTTCTTTCATTACAACATGGGATCTTAGGGTTATGCCATTAGGATCCTATGGCGTAGTTCTGGGTATGGACTGGCTTGTGGCTCATAGAGCCAAGCTAGATTGTCGCCAGAGGACGATTAGTTGCATAGACGATCATGGCACACCGGTTGAGATAGTGGGCATACAGAAGCCCATGATTGCTCGTACGATATTCACTCAGCAACTTAAGCGTTGCATGCGGAAGGGTTGTCAGATGTTTTCTATCACAGTCAGTGATAGATCAGAAGATGAACCTGAGACTACCTTAGATGAACACCCTATCCTGAGAGAATTTTCTGATGTTTTTCCACCAGAGTTACTAGGTATGTCTCCACGTAGGGAAGTTGACTTCCACATCAATTTGGTACCAGGGGTAGAACCAGTGTCTCATGCACCTTATAGAATGACTACACATGAGCTTATAGAGCTTAAACTGCAGTTAGAAGAATTATTAGAGAAGGGACACATCTGACCTAGCGTTTCACCATGGGGCAGACCAGTTATCTTCATAAAGAAGAAGGATGGATCTCTTCAGCTATGCATGGACTACAGATAGTTGAACAAAGTGACGGTGAGGAACCGATATCCTCTGCCTAGGATTGATGATCTCTTTGACCAAATGTAGGGAGCCAAAGTGTTTTCAAAAATTGATCTGAAATCTAGGTATCATCAATTACGAATCATTGAGGCAGATATTCACAAAACTACTTTCTGAACCAGATATGGCCATTATGAATTTACAGTGGTACCTTTCGGTTTGACTAACGCCCCTGCAGTGTTCATGAGCCTCATGAATGGAGTGTTTCGCACTTACCTAGATCGGTTCGTGATCATATTCCTAGATGATATTTTTATCTATTCACAGACCGAGGAGGAACATGTGGATCATTTGTTTCAGGTATTGCAGTGTTTATGTGAGCATCAACCTTATGGCAACCTAGCAAAGTGTGCTTTTTTTAGGACAGAGGTGCAATATTTGGGGCACATTTTATCAGGCGATGGCATCTCCGTAGATCCATCGAAGATTAGAGCAATTCAAGAATGGCCAGCACCCACCAATGTAATAGAAGTAAGGAGATTTATGGGACTAGTTGGTTACTACCATAGGTTTATCGAAGGATTCTCCAGGATAGCACATCCTATCACTTCCCTTCAGTGAAAAGGGAAAGGATTCACTTGGACTGAGTAGTGTGAGAAGGCCTTTGGGATCCTAAAGGAACGTCTTACCAGTACTCCCTTATTAGCTATTCCTGATCCGGCAGAAGATTTTGTTGTTTGCACGGATGCATCATTAGAGGGATTGGGAGCTGTGCTTATGTAGGGTGGTAGAGCGATTGCTTATGAATCGCGAAAACTTAAAACACATGAGCTAAACTACCCTACTCACGATTTAGAGCTCGCAGCTGTTATTCATGCTCTTGTTCATTGGAGACACTTTCTTTTAGGTCGATGTTTTGAGCTCCATTTGAATCATCATAGCTTATAGTACATTTTCACTCAGCCTAATTTGAACGCCCGCCAGTGGCGTTGGATGGAGTTCATGTGTGAGTATGACTTTGATGTCCACTACATCAAAGGAAAGGAGAACGTGATCGCCGATGCTTTGAGTCGAAGGTGCCATGAGATCCTGACTCTAATTTTGAAGGTGGATTTGAGAGGACGTATTTTACAGCATCTGCCTGAGGACGAGTGGTTTTTGGAGGTGCAACAAGAAATCTAGAATCAGAGGGTTCTGAAGGGCAAATTCATAGGATATTCCCTTGAGTCGGATGGGTTGCTTATAGGCAGCACATCTATGTACCCCGTGCAGGTGACCTACATACAGTGATACTCTCTGAGGCTCATAGAGCACCCTATGCAGCTCATCGAGGAGTGAAGAAGATGCATGCAGATTTGTGGCAGTTATATCATTGGGCTGGGATGAGACGCGACATTGCAGAATATGTTGCTCGATGCCTTGAGTGTCAGAGGGTCAAGGCTGAGCATCAACATCCAGCAGGACTTTTGTACCCTCACGAGATACCTGAGTGGAAGTGGGACACCATTTCCATGGACTTTATTGTTGGTCTACCTATGTCATCGCGATGCCATGATGCCATCATGATGACAGTTGACAAGTTGACCGAGGTGGCACATTTCTCACTGGTACGCACAATGTACAATGCACCATCGGTGGCGAGAGTGTTTCTAGATCAAATTGTCAGACTACATGGAGTACCTCACCACATCATATCTGATAGAGACTCTATATTCATATCATCATTTTGGAGAGCCTTACATCAGGCGTTGGGCACACAGCTCAACTTCAGTTTTGCTTACCATCCTGAGACCGATGGCTAGACAGAAAGAGTTAATCAGATGTTAGAGGACATGCTTTGCATGTATGCTATGGATCATCAGTCTAGATGGGAGGAGTACCTATATCTGGTTGAGTTCACCTACAATAATAGGCATCACAGCTCGTTGGGTATGCCTCCTTACCAAGCTTTATACGGCAGACCTTGCAGGATGCCTTTGAGTTGGGATCAGTTAGAGGACTGAGTTGCCATTGGTCCTGAAATAATTCAGGATATGGAATAGCAGGTCACATTGATCAGATAGAGACTTCAGGAAGCTCAAGATAGATAGAAGAAGTATGCCAATGTGAAGAAAACGGATCGAAACTTCTTTGTGGGTGACAGGGTATTCTTGAGAGTGCGACCGCATAAGAGTCCAATCTGTTACGGAAAAGGCTCTAAGCTCACACCCTAGTTTGTAGGACCTGTAGCCTATTGTTTAGCCTCGCCACCTAGCCTGTCTCATATCCATGATGTCTTTCATGTTTCAGTTCTATGTCATTATATTTCTGACTTATCTCATGTATTGGATTGGAGTGCTCTTCAAGTAGAGGCAGACAGACATCTGGCTTTGGAGCCAATATGCATATTGGCTCGTCGGACGCTGGGCCTTCGAGGTCGAGAGCTGGACCAGGTTAGGGTCCAATCGGATATGTATGATGAGGTCACTACAACATGGGAAGATGCAATGAGACTGAAGACACTTTACCCTCACCTCTTTGATGACTTCCAGGAGGAAGTACAATCTTAGGGGGGGAGGATGTGAGGCCTACCTTTTTCACTTCTGTTCGTGAGACTATTTACAGTACTATTGCTATTACTTTTATGATTGGGGGACTGTTGATCCCGAAATCTTGATTATTAAACCTAATTCTTTTTTAAGAAAACAAATTGTGCAATGATAGATAGATGTTTGCTTTTAAGAGAATAATGAGTGGATAATATTAGAAATGGAACTTTAATGTGATTTCAGTATGATTATATGGTAGAATATTTAGGTATGCTTATATTTAAATTGCTTCAGCTATGATATCTTTATGTGTTATTAACTTCGAGATTGAGTGTGCAGATATTGCTAACGAAACCACAAATATAGGAGATCATTCCACACCCTATGTTGTATCCCTTGTAAGCCAATCTAGTTCCACGAGGAACTAAGATCAACTTCGTGTATGGTGAAATGTTGTAATGTTGTAATGTTGCATGGGGTCAAGGGAATTATGTCTACCTTCTAATTTACTTATTTTGTGATATGTGTTGTAAGAAATGTTGTTATGAATCTTGTTTTAACTTTATTTCTTTTAGACCCTCTTCTTGTGTTTTTACTTGACTCTGGGAGTCCTAACTAGGTAAAAATCAACCCTGGGTTATACCCCATGGGTCTAGGGACCCTTTTGACTAGGATAACCTTGGGATAACCTCCATATGGTCACTTTAACTTCACAGTGAAGTTAAGTGACGAATTTGGGAGCATGGGGATAATGGGATGAGTGGAATCCACACTCAAACCCACTTCCAAGTCATGGAATGACTCCATGATCCACCAATAATGGAGTGCTTTGTCTCTTTGTGCCTCTCTTTTGGTGGGAGCTCCCCATAAAAAGGGTGGTGTGTCATCCACTCCCTTTTTATTTCTATTTTACTTATTATATTTTATTCCTCCATGTGTTGGAAAAGGTCTATAGTGGGGAACCTCTTGAGTGGGGTTAATTGTTTTAAGTCCACTAGAGATAATGGATAAGGAGTAGGTTTAGTTTTTTAATGCCACTTGGGAATAAGGGATAATGGAGGGAATTTGTTTTAAAGAGGAGAGGAGGGAGAAGGTAAGGGGGTGGATTATTGAGGAAAGAAGGAGAACTTGGAGGAGGAGACTAAGGGTGGAGCTCTTCTTCAACTATCATCCATAATAGGGCTTATAAAGGTTAGTGAGCAAGTCTACTCACCTTGTGTGTTTTGTTCTTGTGTGATGAATGTGGATTTGCAAGGTTGTCTATGTGTTATTTTGGGTTTGTGTTGGGTGTTTGAAAGAGCTTCTTCCAGTTGGAAGACAATGCTCATCATGTATGGGGAAGGGAAGGTGTGAACCTCCTTGGGTGCATTTTTATTTCTTGGTATATGGAAGCCTTGAGGGCATGTTGGTATTTTTGAGCCTAGAGGGCTATAAGGCTTGAGAGCCTATTTGGGATATCCCTGTGATTTTTATTATTTGGATGGCTTGAGGCCATGAGAAAGAATAATTTTGTTGGCTTGAGGCCATGAGAAAAGCTATGATAATTGTTTGAGAAGAATGACACCTTGGAGTTGAGTGAGTCTACTTCCCTACCCTCTTTGAACTGACCTCAGCTGAGTCTTTGTGTTGTGAGTAAAACCATGGGTGTTGTGTGTTGTTTGTTCTAATGTTGTGAAGTGTTTCTAGTCTATTCTACCCTGGGTGTGTGGATGATCTCCCTAGCTCGGGGGTGACCCTCTTGCGGGTCTATGGTAGGGAGGAGAGCTTATTGTGTGGTGTATTCTTTTCTTGGTTGTCATACAGGTATATCTTGGAGCATGTTGAGAGGATTGGAGGAGTTGTCCTTGTTTAGAGAAAATGTTCTATCTCCCCATTTGTAATGAGAGCTTGGTCTCTTTAAGTTTCTTCCTGGATAAGTTTCTTTTAAAAAGGAGAGATTGCTCCCTTTGAAAGTTGTAAAAAAATTTGTATTGGGAGAAGAAAGTAATTCCTCCCTTAAAGTGTTTGTGAGTTGTGAAATCTTTCAGTTGTTTATTCTTGTTTATCAAATTTGCTAAGTTGTGGAATTAGTTGATTGATTTAGACAATGTTGTTAAAATTGTATTGTTTAGTGGGAATGTTGAAATTAGTAAATTGAGTAGTTGAAATTTGGACATTTGAAAGAGAAAAGAAATTGTGTTTTGGTTATTTACTTTTATTGTTGAGAATAAATGCATATGAGTATTTATTTCCTTGTTCTATTAGATGCTATTAAACTTACATTGAATTTAGTTACTTGTAATTTAATTTCAATTAAAAGGAAAGATAGTTTTCTTTGAATAGCTAATGATTAACACTAGCTTGTATGAAGCTTAATTTCGTAGTTGCAATTGATAATAAAATTGTAAGGAAAATAATAAATAAATTTATATATTATCTTGCCTATGATAAATATTTTATAAAAATATATATATAAATATAAATATATATATACATTTATATATAAAAATAGTTTTCTGTATTGATGAATAAATTGAGATTCTGAAGAATTTATGAGATTTGTGTTGATTTATGATATAAATATACATATATATATATTTATTTATTTTATTTAACATTAATGAAATAGCAAATAAGTTGTGAAAATTTGCAGTGATCATGGAAAACACAGTCGAAACTTGAATGTATAATGGTGGGGGTTTAAACCCCCACTGAAACCTTAATACAATGGGTGTGGGGAGGGGCGGAGCCCCACCCACACCCCACGAAGTGGGATGTGGGTGGGGCTCTGCCCCTCCCCACACCCCCGCCGTGACTAAAAACCCCCGCACCCCACCCATGGATCTCTACAGTGCCGCCTCCAGCGGCCCCTCCTCCATCGCTGCCTGCGTCTGCCAAACTTGCCGCTGACTCCGATGTCCGCCGCTCCTTGCGACCCCTCCACACCGCCACCTCCATTCTGCCTCTCCACACCCCTCTCCCCTGTGACTAGTACCATGTCCTTCACCGTTGCCGAAGCCCTTTCCCTCCTGTAAAACACTACAATCACAAAGAAAAATAAGGGTTAGGGTTATTTCTACTCCATTGCTATGAGTTGGAATTTTCATAATAATATTGTATTAAAATATGAGTGGAGTTTCCATTAGCATGGTTTAAAATATTTTTTTTAATAAAAATAAATTTGTGTGTGTGTGTGTGTGTGTGTGTGTGAGTGCATATATATATATATATATATATACATTTATATATGATATTGTTATATAAATGTGGGGTTTCAATTAAATAAGAAAATTTATTTCATTTGTGATATTTATATGAATGTTTATATATATATATATATGTATGTATATAAATAAATAATTGTAATGTATTTAAAAATGTAAATATATAATTAATCGTTTATTCATTGTGAGAGGGGGATTTAAAATAATAATAATAATATATATATATATATATATTAAAAGAAAAATAAAATATTTAAATATATATATATATTTAAATATTTATTTAAAGAAATAATGAGACAATTAAGTTTGACATTTAATATTTAAAATTCAACAGATCGATCTGTAATAGAAACTGCGATTTCAAAGTTAAATTATTACCAAATGGTAGACTATGAAAATGAGACAATTTATTGAAATAAATAGATAATTAAATAAAGAGACGTTGGAATGTAATAAAAGTAGAAATGCGAGCCAGTATTGAAATAAACTGGGAAATCCAATTAAAGGTCAACCACCTACCAAGGAATTCCTAAATGTGGAAAAACAAACCCGAACGTAAACGTAGTGAATGTCATCAAGCAAATAGTAAGTCCAACATAGTGAATGCACACGTGTGTGAAATATTCTGTAAACAACATTATCGTTGATGCCTTAAACATATGCAACTGAGCACGCTTACACGTGCGAGGGGGAATTTAGAGTAGCAAGGGAAAAAAAATTGACAGTTCGTATCATGAGCACATGTCGCATGTGGACATGACACGCGTGTTTGCCTGTTGTGAACGCATGGGAAATGTGGGCATGACATCGAGTCTGTACTACTCATGAGGAGTAGTTATTTATGCCCTAGATCAGTTTGTTTAGACACAGTTCAGCATTATATATGAAAAACAGAGACATTGTGTTTGGAGATCAGACTAAGCATTGTGGTATAGTGGGACTGTGAAGTCAGATATTTGTATGCATTTCTGATATTGAAATAATGAAGATCTCGTTGTTTCATTTGTCTGATTTTCAATCTATCTATGTAGTCGATTTTGATTTTGTAGGTGAAATGGATTCATTCATCCATTCCACCAGTTGATTCTCTGAATCGGTGGAATGGACATGTACAGTAGCTTAGTTTGCATTCTTGTTTTTCTGTTTTTACATTTCATGCTTTTGGGATTGAAATATTGCATGCAGTGAGAAAACCTAGCATCCTCATGTGATAGGGTTTGAAGAATAAAATCTAAGTTAAAATTGCCCAGGAAACAGATCGGCTCGAGCTTAGGGTTTTCGGTGCAAATTTGTGAAGGCATCGGCGTGAGAAGAACCATCGGGTTGAGAAAGTTGCGTTGAGCTGATAGGGGGCACTTTCATCGATTGGGGTGAAAATTGCAAAGTGTCACCGACGAAGAGTATATCAGCGTAAGTCGGGGTATCAGCCGAGTGAAGTTGAAATTCGCCGATGTGAAAAGTCCTACCGATGGGGAGTTGATGGTGAACACATCGACATGAGATATGCTATCAGTGGAGAAGTGAAATGTTCCACCGACGGTGTTAGTCACACCGATGAATGAGGTCTGAAGGCTCATCAGGGTGACCGAAGGTATTGGTATAAGGTTGTTTGGTGTAGCCGATGTTATATGTCATAGCAACAAGTGCAAAAGGAAGAGTGGATAGTCCATCGAGGAGAGTTGGTGAAAGTCTCAGCAAAAGAAGAAAGCATATTGGTGTAAGAGTGGGTATCGGTGAGTGAGGAGAATGTTTCGTTGATAGTCATAGTCTGGCCGACAGTGGAACCCGACATTGGTAGTATCAGGGAGACAATAGAGATTGGCAAAAGACTCAAGGAGTTCGCCAATAGTGGAAGTCCCGCTAATAGGCGAAAAGGAGATTCTTCATCGGTAAGAGGGTGGCGATCGGTATAGAGATTTTAGAGGTGGTCGATAGGGTTTATCTTGTCGATAGGCAATAAAGTGAAAAACATCCATCGGTGTGAGGTGGAGTTCGGTGTGAAAATTTTCTTAGGTGCCGATAGTTGTTGTTTGGCCGATAGTGTATATCAGGGAGACATTATGTTAGATCTTGTCGATGGAATGAGAATAGTTAAATCCCACCAAGTTGAATGCTTGTGCTGGCCACTCTACATCAAAGTGGTATTAGAGTGAAGGAAGGATCTTCTGGAAAAGATAAGAAGACAGTAAGATGTCGGATGAAGAAGGGACATCAGGGATTCCGGTAAGGATGACCAATACTGAGTTGGCGGTTCTGGTAAAGAAGCAGATTGCAAAGAGCATTGTTGTAAAGGCTCAGAATCAGGCATTGAAAGATGAGTTGGAGAAGTTGAGGGACAGAGTAGGTTCTGGTAAAGAAGAAGATAGGGAAGAAGAAGAGATCCCTAGGTGGAACGAGGAAGATGTTCCTGTAGACCAGAGACCCTTGATTAATGCCCTTAAATCCATGGAGAGGAGAACCATGGATGTGAAACTAGATTTTCCAGTGTTTATAGGAAAGATGGATCTTGATTTAGTGATGGAGTGGATAGACTCCTTAAACAATTTCTTTGAGACAGAGGAGATACCAGAACACTAGAGGGTAAAGATAGCCCAATCAAAAATGAAAGAGGTTGCATTAACTTGGTGGAATTTTATCCAAGATGACAGAGTACAAGAAGGAAATCGCAGAGTTGCTACATGGAAGAAGATGATGGCTTTAGTGAAAGAAGCCTATGTTCCATTGGATTACAACATCTAATTGCATAAGAGGAAACAAAATTTGAAGCAGAAGGAGCTAGATGTCAACTCATATACAGAAGAGTTCATGAAGCTTTGTGTCAAGACAAAGGTAAAAGAGAGTGAGGAAGAAAAGGTAGCCAGATACCTTAATGGATTGAGCTTCAACATTCAGAAAGATTTGAATCTACATAACCTAGATACAGTTCAGAAATGTTTTCAGTTGGCATTGACAGTGGAAGAGAAGTTAAAGAGAAGACAAGAACAGAACAATAGGGGAAGAGGAAAAAAACAAAGAGGTGGAAGAGGTCCTTTCAGAGGTAGAGGACATGGATTTGGATATCAGGGAGAATCTAGTCATGACAACAGCAAGGGAGATAACAGTCAAAACCAGAGAGGAAGTTACAATCAGCAAGAAAACTTCAGAGGCAAAAGACCTTTCAGAGGAAGATCTCAGGGTAGAGGATCTATCAGATGTTATAATTGTAATAAAGAAGGCCATATAGCCAGCAGATGTCCAGAAAAGGCAACAAGTTCAATGGGAGAAAGGAGAATGAATCTGATCCAAGAACCTGATAGCCAAAGTGCAACAAGCTCAAATGCTTTTCAAAGTGTGAATGCTCCTAACAATTATAGATATCTAGAGAGTGGAGAATCTCTGATGATGAGGAGAACAATGACCACCATGAAGGTACCTAACAGAGAATCCCCACAAAGAAAGTCTCTTTTCAGAACTACATGCAAGGTAGGAGGTAAGGCATGTAAAGTTTTAATTAATTCTGGTTCTACTGAAAATTTTGTATCTGATGAAATGGTAACAAAGCTTAAGCTTAGAAGATTGCCTCACCCATCCCCATATAAGGTCTTATGGCTTACCCAAGGTCAGCAAACAATTGTAGAAGAGCAGGCTTGGGTAGAATTTTAGATTGGAGCATATAAAGATAAGTTGTTGTTTGATATCACCAAGATGGATGCTTGCCATCTTTTATTTGGAAGACCATGGCAGTATGACTTGAAGGTACGCCATGATGGTGTTAGGAACACCTATACAATCACCAAAGATGGTACGGTGACAGAGTTGATCCCATGGACAGAGAAGGAGGAGAAATTAAAAGGAAAAGAGGTAACGGTGATGTTGATGGAAGGAAAACAATTCATGAAAGAAGTAATAGCAAAAGGTGCAGTTGCATATGCCCTAATTCCATGTCTGACAGTGAATAAAGAACAATAGCAAGAAGTCAAGAAAGAGAAGAAGCAGAGGTTCATAGACCCAGCTGTCCAAGAGCTATTGGATAAGTATAAAGGCATCATCTCTGATGGAATGCCAAGATCCCTACTACCTATAAGGGATATCAGCCATTGTATAGATCTAATCCCAGGATCTACACTTCCAAACAAAGCAGCATACAAGCTAACTCCATAACAGAATGCATAAGTAGCAAGACAAATTGAGGAATTATTAGACACATGTCTGATTGGTAAAAGTTTAAGCCCATGTGCAGTACCAGTTGTACTAGCACCAAAGAAAGAAGGCACTTGGAGGCTTTGCACAGATTCCAGGGCTATTAATAAGATAACAATCTGGTATAGGTTTCCAATCCTGAGGATAGAGGATTTACTTGACTGTTTGGGAGGTGCTAAATATTTTACAAAAATAGATTTGAAGAGTGGTGTTCATCAGATTAGAATTAGGCCAGGAGATGAATGGAAAATAGCATTCAAAACCAATGAAGGGTTGTATGAGTGGAAATTTATGCATTTTGGTTTATCTAATGCACCTAGTACTTTTATGAGATTGATGAATGAGGTTTTGAGAGAATTCATGGGAAAGTTTGTCATAGTATATCTAGATGACATTCTGATTTTCAGCAACACAAAGGAAGAACATCTCAAACATATAGATTTGGTTCTCAAGAGGTTACATGAAGAGCAACTGATGATAAATTTAGATAAGTGCTTGTTCATGTAGGAGGAGATCACATATTTGGGTTTTGTCATTTCACAAGGAAAGCTGCAAATGGATAAGGAGAAGGTGAGTACCATATTGTCTTGGCCAACTCCAAGGACTATGAATGATGTTAGAAGTTTCCATGGGTTAGCAACCTTCTACAGAAAGTTTATAAGAGGGTTTAGTCATATTTGTGTGCCCATGCTTGACACTATAAAAGGAGGACAAAAGTGCAGATTTGCTTGGACTAAGGAAGCAGATGATTGCTTTGAAACATTGAAGAAGAAAGTGGCACAGTAACCAGTCCTTGCATTTCCAGATTTTAACAAAATTTTTTAGGTAGAATGTGATGCAAGTCACATGGCAATTGGAGCAGTACTCAGCCAAGAAGGTAGGCCAATTACATTTTTTAGTGAGAAGCTCAATGATGCTAAAAAGAGGTATTCATCATATGATTTGGAAATGGATGCTTTAGTCCAGTCACTCAAGAAGTGGAGGCATTACTTGATGCCAAAAGAATTCATAGTATTCACAGATAATCAGGCTCTAAGTTTTATCAATAGCCAGGAAAAATTGAACCACAGGCATATGAAATGGTAGAAACTTTGCAAGCTTTTACTTTCACATTGAAGCATAAGAAAGGAGTCAAGAATAAGGTAGCAGATGCCTTGAGCAGGAGAGCTCTAACAGTCAACCAGATTTAGTTGGAAAGTGTTGGTATTGATTCATTGAAGACCATGTATGATGTTGATGAAGATTTTGGAGAGATATATCGGGCATGTACTTTTGGAGATAAATATCATGCTGAATTTTCTGAATTTCTGATCCAGGATGGATTGTTGTTCAAAGGTGGACAATTGTGTATTCCAAGGTGTTCTATGAGGTTGAACATCATTAAAGAGAAACATTGTGGAGCTATGGCAAGACATTTTGGTTTAGACAAGACTCTTGATCTTATTAGAAGACATTATTATTGGCCTTAGTTACAATCAGATGTCAGAAAATTTGTAGAGACATGTGTGATATGTCAGAAAGCAAAAGGGAGATCCACTAATGCAGGTTTATATCAGCCATTACCCATTCCTTCCAGACCATGGGAAAGTATCAGTATGGATTTTGTGTTGGGTCTACCTAGAATCAGAAAGGGATATGATAGTGTTTTTGTTGTAGTGGACAGATTCAGCAAAATGGCACATTTCTTGCCATGCAAAACCACTGCTGATGCTTCATATATTGCAGATTTGTTTTTCAAAGAAATAGTAAGAATACATGGATTGCCATTAAGCATAGTGTCAGATAGAGATGTGAAATTCATTGGTCATTTTTGGAGGACTCTTTGGAAGAAACTTGGAACAAATTTTTCTTTCTCATTTGCATATCATCCTCAAACACATGGACGGACTGAAGTGGTAAATCGTTCCTTAGGGAATTTGCTCAGATGTTTGACAAGACAACATGGAGACAAGTGGGATAATATCCTATCTCAGGCAGAATTTTCCTATAGTGATACTGTCAATAGAAGCACAGGGAAATCACTTTTTCAGATAGTCTATGGTATACATCCAAGAAGTATTTTGGAGCTGAGAGATCTACCTATAGGAGATTCTATTATTGCAGATGGTGAAGCTTTTGCAGAAGCCATAAAAGAGGCACATGATCAGGTCAAGAACCAACTCCAACAAACTACCTTGAAGTATAAGGAGTATGCTGATAAAAAGAAGAAAGATGTACAGTTTGATGTTGGAGATTTGGTATGGTTTCATTTGAAAAAGGAAAGACTTCCTAAAGGCAGATATACCAAACTCATGCAGAGGAAGATTGGACCATGTCAAATTTTGAGAAAGCATGGACAGAATGCTTACGAGATACAACTTCCTTCTAATCTTGGTTTATCACCTATATTCAATGTATGTGATTTAACTCCATACAAGCATAATCCAGATGAAGAACAAGAACTACTATAGGATACAATAGTTGATGACATTCCAAAACATGATCCACCATAGTTGCAGAAGATTTTAGACACACGAGTGATCAAGAAGACCCAGAACAAAACATAGCTGGAATATTTGGTGGCTTGGCAAGGCAAACCTGATTCTGAAGCAGTGCGGATGACTGAAGAACAGATCAACCAACATGGTTTAGACCTACATACTCTCATCTCAAGTGGACTTAAGATTTCTTCTTCTGGGGAGTATGGTGCAAGAGCACCCCTTCGAAATAAAGAATAAGTCTAATTATAGTATGTTTTTAGTTTATGATGTAATAAGGTCCATTGGACCAATTCTTATGTTTTAGGTCAATCTAGGATTGTGTGTTGATAGTTATAGTTTGTTATGCTAGCTGTCCTCCCAGCCGCTTGGAAGCTCCCAGCTACTGGGAATCAAGTCTATACTACTCGTGAGGAGTAGTTATTTATGCCCTAGATCAGTTTGTTTAGACACAGTTCAACATTGTATATGAAAAATAGAAACATTGTGTTTAGAGATCAGACTAAGCATTGTGGTACAATGGGACTATGGAGTCAGATATTTGTATGCATTTCTGATATTGAAATAAAGATCCCGTTGTTTCATTTGTCTAATTTTTGATCTATTTGTGTAGTCGATTTTGATTTTGTAGGTGAAATGGATTCATTCATCCATTCCACTGGTTGATTCTCTGAATCGGTGGAATGGACATGTATAGTAGCTTAGTTTGCATTCTTGTTTTTCTATTTTTACATTTCATGCTTTTGGGATCGAAATATTGCATGTAGTGAGAAAACCTAGCATCCTCATGTGCTAGGGTTTGAAGGATAGAATCTAAGTTAAAATTGCCCAGGAAACAGATCGGCTCGAGCTTAGGGTTTTCGGTGCAAATTTGTGAAGGCATTGGCATGAGAAGAACCATCAGGTTGAGAAAGTTGCATTGCACTGACAGGGGGCACTTTCACCAATCAGGGTGAAAATTTCAAAGTGTCGCTAACAAAGAGTATATCAGCGTAAGTCAGGGTATCGACTGAGTGAAGTTGAAATTCACCGATGTGAAAAGTCCTACTGATGGCAAGTTGATGGTGAACACATCAGCATGAGATATGCTATCGGTGGAGAAGTGAAATGTTCCACTGACGGTGTTAGTCACACCGATGAATGAGGTTTGAAGGCTCATCGGGGTGATCGAAGGTATCGGTATAAGGTTGTTTGGTGTAGCCGATGTTATATGTCACAATGACAAGTATGAAAGGAAGAGTGGATAGTCCATCGGGGAGAGTTAGTGAAAGTCTCAGCGAAAGAAGAAAGCATATCGGTGTAAGAGTGGGTATCGGTGAGCGAGGAGAATGTTTCACCGATAGTCATAGTCTGGCCAACGATGGAACCTGACATTGGTAGTATCAGGGAGACAATAGAGATCGGCAAAAGACTCAAGGAGTTCGCCAATAGTGGAAGTCCCACCAATAGGTGAAAAGGAGATTCTTCATCAGTAAGAGGGTGGCAATCAGTATAGAGATTTTAGAGGTGGTCGATAGGGTTTATCTTGTCGATAGGCAATAAAGCGAAAAACATCCATCGACGTGAGGTGGAGTTCGGTGTGAAATTTTTCTTAGGTGCCGATAGTTGTTGTTTGGCCGATAGTGTATATCGGGGAGACATTATGGTAGATCTTGCCGATGGAATGAGAACAGTTAAATCCCACCAAGTTGAATGCTTGTGTTGGCCACTCTGCGTCAGTGTGTGTTTGTTGCATATTTGGATTCATCATCAACATCCTTATAAGTTGAAGAATCTTCATTCTTGTAAGGGCTTCACCTCCAAGGTGACATCATCATTGATATTTGAATTATTTTATCATTTTGATTATCTTTAGCCTCTGTCCTGCAAGGACACACTTTCTCTCTCTAACAACGGTGTTGGAAAGCTTGAATGCTATCCCAGGATTTGACTAAGGCAAATCCCTAAACACCACAATCCCCAAACCCCTTTTCTTTTTGTGTGTAGGTTAAAGGTACGAAGTTTGAAGAAGTGAAGGTACATGAAGGTTGTTCAAAGGAAAGGGTTTTAGGATCCGAAAGCATTTCAAGAATATTCCTTTGTATAGGATGTGGGTACTAGCACCCTCATTTTTCTGCCTAAATAGACATCAAATCCAACATTAGGATAGTCTTTATAATATCTCACTGATCATCTTGGTACTTTCAGATCCTGAGTTTCTATTGTTGTTTATCTGTTACAAGCTAATTATCTCACAACTATGGTTTTTCTCATATTTAACCTTGCGTTTGATAAAAGGCTTGGTTAAATCACATCTTTCCATAGAAAACAAGAGCACAAAATCAATAGCTAAGTCCTCTTTCATCTTGTAGTGACTTAGCTTGGTTTTTTCCTTGAATGTTATAGTGAAAGAGGGTTTGATCTAGCGTACATGCTAGCTTGCATTCATTCACCCTTTTTCTTATTTAACAAGATGAAACCCTTAGAAGAAAACCATGATTAGGGATATGCAAAGGGTGAAGTGTCCTACCAAATCACAACAATCTGTGAAATAAAATGAAACAAAAAACACCTAGATGTGAATGTGTAAACCACGTGTAGGAGAAGATAGATGTTCCATAGCTTACTACAACATCTAGGACCACGACTCTTGTTTGGTGAACGGTGACCTGTAGGCACAAACTGTGACTAGAAATTTAATGGTGACTGAAATTCTTGGTTGGTGATTGTGGTGGTGGATCAACGACCTGCATATAGCCAAGCCACCCAAAGACATATTGACCTTAAGACTGCAAAAGATTTGTAATTGCAACCTCAAATGCAAGAATGGCATTCATGATTGAGATGTGCACAACCTTGATGTACAAGAAATGGCTTTGACTAGAATGTGAAGACAACAACCTTAAAGATCCTTGGTGTTGGGAGAGTGCCAACCTCAATGAAGAACTTGAAGAAGCTTGGATTGGGGAAAAATTAAAACCTAAGTGTGGTGGTCAGTAGGGGGCTGAATAGGGCCTGTGAGGTTGATGTGAGGGTGGAATAGGTGCCAAAATAGAGGTTGAATGGGCTTGTTGTGAGGCTAACAGAGAGTCGGATCAATGAACAGGTCTGAGTGGACCTGAAGAGGCTAAAAAAATCCTGTTGTAATGGCCAAAAAAATCACAAACAGGGCTTGTATGAGAGACCAAGAGAGAAGCTAGTTATGCCCCTAAATAGGTCAAACAAGCTTGAAAAGTATAAGAAACTTACATAAACAATTGAATCGACCCAAAACAAAAATTTGTAGGGGGCATGTGTACCCTCTGCAAAAAAAAATTGTAATTAAATTTTTTTTTTACAAGTATAGATTGGAGGCCATACAACCATACAAAACCCTAGGCATGGGCTAATTTTTTTTTGAAAAAAATGACTTTATTGAAAAACTCCAAATGAAGATTTATTCTTACTATCAAAGGCCTTTTTGACTCAATGACAAGGTCTGTTTGACTCTATGACAAACTCTTGACGAGGTTTGGTGAGGAAATCACTCAAAACAAGAAGGGTTTTGCTAGAATGGCTCTAATACCATGTTGGAGTAGCCAAGATTAGCCAACAATAACTAGAATCACTTCCAAAAAAGATAATTGCATATAATAAACCAAAACAATATATTCAAGAGATAAGTAAAATGCATATAGATGAATTGTATAAATAGGCATGAGAGAGAAGGTAGGATGGTCGAACACAATGACTGACTAACCTTCCTAAGATGTGACACTTATGAGCTCAAATGACAAGTGCTCATTCAAGTGGCAAGTAGACATGCAAGAGGTGTCTCAAAAGTATGAGGACACATGGTTCCACCACATGAGGTGAGTCAAAGTATACAAAAGCCTAAGTAAACTTAAGCTAACTGTGAATAGGTCAAACATAGAAAAGGTGATATCGTAACTATATACAATATGACATTATTTACACTAATAGAATTGATAATCGATCTAAGATTTTAGGGTCTTCTAAGTGCAATAGAAGGGTTTTTTTTTTACCCAAAATACTCCCAAATTGTGGCTACCCTCTAGATCTAGAAAAAAAACCCGTTTCAAACCCTTGTAGAATTGGCCTCCAATATCAAAATTTGATGAAATAAAAGTTAAATCTAACCTTTTTAGCTGCTTTGAATTCAACCCTAATGTTAGATTTGGACCATGATGCACTATTTGAAAGTACTTGATTGGAACTCTCTGTGTAGAGGGAAGGAAATTGTAGATTTGGAAGCTTTGATATCATGTAAGAGTTGATGAGAAATCCCACAGGAGCCAAGAACCACCTGCAATCAAAACACTTTTCCACAAGAGAATAAATTGAAATGCTATGAAGCCAAGAAATTGTATTAGATGCATACATAATGGTGCAATATACAATGATAAAACATTGTTATAAAGACAATGTTGAAATCCTAACTCATACTAAGATAATGACAAGTGTCTCAGTTTTATGGCTTAAGACAAAAATATAAGTGACCTAAGTAAGCTTAAGTATGCAAGTGTGAATAGAACCTATATGAATTAGTTAGGTAAAACACTTTTTCCACACTAACATGTGTTGCATCCTAGTGATCAAGGAGGTGGGGCATGCAAATATAGTGGGATATATACTCTAGTGACCTATATTTGAGGGTTCTTTTTATTTTGGTCAATTCATGTGATACAATAGAAGATTTGATCCTTCTATATGGATTCACAAATAAATTGGTTGTCTCATAATAAATTGATTAGAGATCAAATTTTGCTAAATGTATTGGCTTGATACCATAGGGATGGGGCTAGAATCATGCCTTGGTAAATTTTGTGTAGTGGATACTCTTAAGTCCTTGGCTCTAGGTCAAAGAGGTCCAATTATCTAAGTACCTAAGTACTTGGAATGGACACCCCTTAGTCCTCAGATCAAATAACACTTTAGCCCTTTTCTCTTAGTCAAAGAAACTTGATTATCTATCCAACAAATTACTAAATAAGTTGACCCAATTACTAAAATTAAATACCCAAAGAATAGTTTGATTATCTCTTCATTAAATTACAAAACATATGCACTCATTACTCTCACTCATTCCCCTTAAATCCTTTCAACTAAAATAAATCCTCAACTCTTAATCAAATAAGTTTAGTTATCTATACTAACTTTCTAAATATAATATTACTCACATTCATTCCCCTTAAATCCTTTCAAAGTAGGATAACTCAACTCTTAACCTTGAATAAGTTTAGTTATCTATACTAACTTTCTAAATATAATATTACTCACATTCATTCCCCTTAAATCCTTTCAAAGTAGGATAACTCAACTCTTAATCAAATAAGTTTAGTTATCTATACTAATACTTTCTAAATATAATATTACTCACATTCATTCCCCTTATATCGTTTCAACTAAAATAACTCCTCAACTCTTAATCAAATAAGTTCAGTTATCTATACTAACTTTCTAAATATAATATTATTCACATTCATTCCCCTTAAATCCTTTCAAACTAGAATAACTCAACTCTTAATCTTGAATAAGTTCAGTTATTTATACTAATACTTTCTAAATATAATATTACTCTAATAATGAGATTCATTCCCCTTAAATCCTTTCAACTAAAATAACTCAACTCTTAATCAAATAAGTACTACCACTTTCTAAATATAATAAAGTTGCTGACTATGATAACACTTTGTTAACTGGGTTTTTTTAGAAAACCACTTTGCATCTATGAAATTCCATAAGCTTGATGTGTGTATGGAATCACTTTCCCACCGCCCTCGTGAGCTGCAAAACTGTATCTCCTTTACGAGAAGAACCATCTCCATATTCTCTCTTTCTGATGAGTTAGTTCATTAAAAGGTTGATGGGGATCTCCACCCAGTTTCCCATAGGTTGTCATGGATGCAATACTAAACCTTTTAAACAATAAAAGTGACAGTGGTATAATGGCAGACAAGACGAATGTTTGAGTATTGTTGAGAATTCAGACACGTGGATTCTTCTGCCTTTACAATCTCTGATAAGCACAGAGCAAACAAGAAAAACACTTGGTTATCTGTTGTAAAAGCACTTGGCATCAATGCAAGCTATTTTATTGGAAACACACTCATCTATTGAAAAGATTTTCCAGATAAACGTTGTACATCTAAAGAAAAGTTTTGTCTTTCTGCAAAGTATTCTCCACGAATCATTAAACATTAAAAATGTATATTCTTGCAAAGCAAACGAATCATAACCTCTAAATGTCTCCGTCCATTTAGTCTTATTAATAATCATATACCTTTTATGTGCTTAATGCACACAAGCTCTTTTTTTTTTCCCTCCACAGAAATCAATTGATAATGATAATGATATTAATGTTTAGGGTAAGTTTAAATTCGTTGGAAAAATATAATTTAAAAAATTAGAAAATATAAGTGTAACTTTTGTGTATTTAAAAGAGAATAAAATAAATATTAGAGAGAATATAAGAATAAATTATATTTTTCTATATTTTATAAGTTTTGTCATATTTTAAAATAGTGGTTTTCTATTTTATTCTGAAGCATAAATAATGTGAATGAAAAGAAACAATTTTTTAAGTATAAAATATTGTATGAGTAAAATCATTGGCCCATATTAACAAGGATCAAACTAAATAGAGAAAACCACTCCTCAACACTAATTTTATATTTGGTTGTGTAATATTACCTCATATCAATGTAAACATGATTTGACATGTTCCATTTTCCAAATTCTATAATATTGTTGTATCCATATTATATAAAAGTGTCAAACAAAATGAGTACATTTCATGTATGGTTTGTGGTTTGAGAACCTTACAAGGATATTTTGATGGTTGGTATTCATTTTAAAAAGAGTGGTTTATAGATGTTAAAATCTTGTAAGCATTTTGTTGGTGGAACATGAAATGCACTATGTGTAGATGGTGTTTTTTTTAATATTTAGATGTTTATGCATAAAAAATGTTATATGTAGAATAAATAAATATTAATGGGGTTGCATGATAATGTAGAAGAAATTTTTATTTAATTAAAATACATTGCAAAGGTAATGGTTAAAAAATAATGAGAATTCTTTTGGGCTTGACATTTACTTCTTTCACAAAAAGGAATGCATGAGGAAAACAAAGTGTCCTTTATTTCCTTAATCTAGTGGAAGAAGTGTCATAAATAACATATTAACACAATGATCAAACCATGAATAATAAGATAATTTATGATGATTCCATATTGAACCAAATAAATGATAGATGTCAATAGCCATGAATAATTGTTTGTGCCTAATTTAATATAAAACTAAACATGTATTTACACACACACACAACTACATACATAAATATATACATATTTCTTATTAAAGTTAATTAAATCTAACATACATATATTTTCTATTTATAATGAAAAAAATTCCCTACATTGAAAACATAAAACTATTCCTTCAAAGTAGCTATTCACTGTACCCAAAATAGAAACCAAATAATGGCAATATGCTCAACTCTTCCTAATTCAACCACTATTATTAACCTTTTATCAAGACTTTTGTATTCAATGAATTTACAATAACATCTCAAGTATCTCTAGATCTTAATTTCACATCCCAAATAATGGAAATAAGCCACACATAGATCGATGATAGACTATCCACAAAGGGGCCAGTAGCTTAGTTCAACAATTGGTATCAGAGCTAGGTTAGGAGCTCTGAGAACCTATAGTATGGCTTAAGGGGGTGTTGGAAATAAGCCACACCTAGATCAAAAATGGACTAGCATGGCTAGTAGCTCAATTGGTAGAGTACTCTAGTAGCAAGTGGAAGTTCCTAGTAGCAAGTGGAAGTTCCTAGGTTCAAGTCCTAGCTAGTCCATATGAGTTGTAGCTCAAGACCAAATATCTATCCTCCTTAAGGGTTTCCATCTCTTAGGTCTCACTTTATAAAAATATGGATCTCATTTTCTAACTTTTTGAGAGTTTCCTGATGATTTTAACAATCTCCAAACTAATCTTCAATGTGTTTGATGTGTCTATCTCATCAAGATCTTCAATTTTGAAAAAACCATTGAAGTCAAATCTCTAGATCAAAGGTTATGCCTTCAAAATGGTATTTAGAAAAAACAACATTAGGCATAAGATTGCAAGTGAATACCACACTAATCTTAATAGTGACACATCCAAATTAGTCATTCCATTATAACTTATTGAGATTCCAAGCAATCCATCTAAACTTCCTCATTTTTCATGGTTGTTGGCCAATTTAGATAATATTGATATAAAGGGGAAATATTGTTGCATGTGGTTTCCAACTTTTGTATGTTCTTCTTGAGTTGTTTCTAATTGTTTCTCGAAATGTTTTATGCTAGACCCAATCTTTCTACATTATTTTGTTCCTTTATTTTCTTCTTATTCTTTTCTAAATTTCCAAAATTTGATAATAGGCTCTAAACTACGCCTCAAAAATTTTATGGTTTCTAATGTGTGGTTAATTGTGATATGTGGATGTCATTGATGTATGTTGTCAACTATATTCTCCATGATTTCCTTTATGGTTAGACATATATTCATCCAATCATATCAAGAACAACTCTTAAGTATATCCTTAAGCTCCATCTTTTGAAGGTGTGATAAAATCCAACTATAGTCCAATAGGAGTAGTCATGATAGTGTTTTGAATCAAGGTGGCCTTTGACACAAAATTTTTCTACTTAGCCATAAATTCCCTGATTTTGTCCACTAGGTCATTGGATTCTTTTATAATTGGGGTCATTAAGACTTTCTTCCCTCCTTCTATTGTATGTTCCTCCTATTGTTCCTTTTCCATTCTCTTTTGTACTTAATATTATCATCTTGTGTTTTATCCTTTTATGGAGAGTCCACTAGTATATATGTTGTTATATTTCCTCTTGGTAGTTTGTCCCCAAGTTTCCTTCTTCCTCTAGTACTTCTTCTTCCACATGCTCTTTCTTGATGTCCATTTCACCCCTACATTATATGGCCCTTTCTTCAACATCATCAACTATGAATTCATATTTATCATACTCATCCTAGTTCTCTTCTTTACCTTCTATTGGCTTTTAAATCTCTAACATTCCTTTCTATAGTGAGGGTTGTGGACTTTCTACCTTCCTAGATGATGTTTTTTCTTTTTTCTATCTTTTTCTTTCTTCATACGATTTTATATGCTCCATTGGTGAGAAATGGGGAGGAACTAGTTCAGAGATATGGTCCTTAGTCAAGTCTGTAAGTCTAGTTTATACCCCATTCAAGTAATGAGAGAAGCATGAATAAACATTAGGAAACATTATATATGGTACAATCTAAGTAAAGGATATCATCATCACACATATACAATGGTAGCAGAATCCTTATATCTCCATTATATTAATTTATCGTTAATAGGTATATACATATCCATACTAGAAGGTCTGAGTCTTTGCCTAATACACTATTACTCTCTTTGTTCACACATATTCACTCTTACTTTACATTACTTTTCATGTATCTCCTATATATCTACCTAGATGTGTGTCCTTTCCCAAAATACCTCTTTAGGAGTTTGCTCTATCCTCCATATGGCCTTTATAGTATTCTACGATAGGTTCTACTTGTCCTATTCTTTGCCAATGTCACTCCCCCTTTTAAAAGTATGTCTTGTCCCCAAGACATGTCCTTCAATTTGTAGGTAGGATGTTTTTGTAGATTACTCTGAGCTGAGCCAAAGTAGTATCCCATTGTTTCTTAGTGTAATGTCCACCCTATTTATGTCTTGTGTGATTTTTGATTCATGTGTTATATGTTTTTCTAAGGGTTTATTAGTGTATTATGTGATTATTATGCTTTGATGCATTGCATCAAACTTATCGATGAGTTCAATGGTGCCATCGATGGGTTCTGAGGGTGTATTTTGCATGACCATCGAGATGTTTCCGATGGGGTTGTGCTTTGTTATTTAGTTTCCAACTATGCCCTATGGGATGCATACATTATGATTGTGCATGCTAGATTATTCTAGTGCTTCAGCTTCACTATTTTCATTATACTTTTTATAGTTATGATTGTTGTATTATTCTTGCATTGTGAAATATTTTTGTTTATGCATCATGTTTGTAGATCATGCTAGTCGTAGATGATTATAGTGGATGTGATTATTTTATATCATGTGTGATTATACCAAGTTGAAGTGGATTATGTTGCTTTAACTATTATATGTGGAGTAGGTACGCCTGATGGTTGACTTGAATGTGCAAGTAATGATAGGTGTTAACTAATGTGGGAAATGTGGAGAAGGCTGACATAGGACACTAAGCCATATCACCCTTATCCTTGTGTTGTGGAAACCCATAATGTGTGCTTGAAGTCAATTACGTGTGCCTTAGCATTTTTCACTTTATTTTATTTAAATGATCTTGAAAAATGTGTTTTTTGTATTTTAAGATTATTCTAATGATTAATTATCTTAGTGAAAATATATATTGCAATATATTATGCTAGAGGAATAAATTTAAATAATTTTGAATTATTTCCAAGATTTAATATTTTTTCGTCAAAAAGGTAGAATTGCATTAAATTGGAAAATGAAATTCCTGATATGGCATGTTTGGACCTTTCAGAATTAGTTAAAAGGAAATTACCTATTTTGAATAATTGCAATATTAGCTAATTTTCTATTACTAAATGTGTTGCTTGAAAGGTATTTGGAATTTGTAATATTGTTAAATCAATTTTAATGTTCCTAGGTATTTTATTAAATTATTTAGGTTAGTAAAATGAAATGAATTGGATATATTTTTAAATGGTGTGTTACATGAATATATCTTATTTCATTATTGATTAAAAAATTATTATATGTGAATTTTATTTCTATTTTAAATTAGGGCTTTTGGGTGTTAAAAGGGAAAAAGGAGTTATTTTATTCGATTCTTTTTCCTCTCCATTTTCTCTCTCCTCTCAAACCCTCTCTTGCTGGAAAGGATTTTCTCCATGAATGAAAAAAAGGTTGAATTGCTTGGATTCCTTGGTTGAAATGGAGTGGATTTGAATTGTGGATGCTTTTGCGTGATCAAACATTGCTTTCAAAACCATCTTCTCCTCCTTGGATTGCTTGTAGGAAAGGTATGATTCTTGAATCTTTCTTTTGTTTTAAATTTATATGCTTTCTTCATTGCCATGCCACATTTACTGGATTTCTATGGCATCTTGATTAGGCAAGGAAAACTTAGATATGCATTTATGGTTGTTTTATGCAGTTTTACTTTATGTTCTTGGTTAGACACATGAAAAAACACATAGGTTTATGACAAATTTCACCTATGATTACCCACCTTGTTTTTATAACATATTTGGAATGTTGTGCATTTATGCTACAATGGGTAGTTGTCAAATTTTTATTTGAGTTTGAAACATGAGAGTTAGAAAATGGCTCAAGGTAGCCAAGCTTGTAACAATAGTGAACATGGATTTGGGTTTTTACGATTCTTCCATACAAATAGAAAAAAATGAAATTTCAATTTTAAACCTTTCCTTTATTAATTTTAATATGACATGAGTTGCCTCCCATGGGAAATGACATTTTGCATCTTTTTATAATGTATTGTGTTTTTGTGAAAATTATGATTTTGTCACCTCGTAAACTATTCCATTCCTAATTGGTCAAATTGGTGCTATGGGTGTTTACGAAGAAGTCTAGGGGTAGGAAAGGAGTGGCTAATTCCATCATGCAACATGGCCTAAAGAGGTCATTGGAATTAAGTGAATGGAAGTTTTAATCAAGAATAACATTTAAACACATTGGGTAATAAAATTTAATAATGAGATCATCTACACCAAACTGCATGTCTTGGTGAAGTATCTGGATTTCTTGGGTTTGGGTGTCAAGAGAAATCTTTGGTGTATTGTCCAGTTGCTATGAGGAGGTTATGCCCTCATGTTCTAGTGCAAGGTTAGTATTTCCCTTGTTTGACACTCCTTGTCCTAACTACCTTGGTCTCTCTTCCTTCTTCTTCCATTGTCAAAGTTTGACTCGACGTGTGATGTTTACCATGTGATTGCATGTGTATTGTGATGCCTGATTCATGCTTGTATGTGTCTATGATGGACTATGATTTATGCCTCATTTGGTATGCATTGAAGGTGTGATTATTTCCCTTATGCTTGAATGTTGTAATGTCATTGTATTATACTTTGTCAAGTGTGCAATATGTTACTTGAATGCAATTGGATGGAGGTTGTACCATGTGTTTTTTAATGCATGTATTGGTAGTTGTGCCATGTGTGTTGTGTGTATTGATTTGTGTGTATGCCATATGTTGCTATGTATACCCTAGATTGAGTGAGATGATGCTAGCGGGTTTGCCATGATCACCTTCTCCATATCTTGGGGGTTTCCTAGAGTTGCGTAGACAGCTATTGTGCTCGATGATGGTAATATGGTTGGGAGGTGAGCAAAATTTTCCCATTGGTCCTTCATGATGATATTCAAGTGTTGGATGGTTCCCTTATCTTCTTGCAAGTTGATTATGTCGTGCTTCCTGTCTTGTTGCACCTTGGAGAGCATGTTGGTTTTTGGGTGGTTTATGCACTTGTATGTTATCATTATTGATTATTGTAACCTTTGTAATGTAGACATTTTGAGACCCTTGTAATAAGATGTAATTAATGCTATGAGTTGATTTATGATGTTGGCTATGATTCATCTATGTTTAGGATGAAGCCCTTCAAATATTGCAATTATTGGATATCATCTTGTATTTTTCCATGCTTCAGTTTGTGAGGACGTTGGCACGTTATGATAGATTTTACATGTTAGAATTGAAAGGAAGCTAGGTGTGCGGAAACGCTTCCTACACTAATCTATTGAGGAGAGGGCTATGCAAATTCAAATTTATCCTAACTATTACAGCGATGTTAAAACATTAACATGAGATATAACAGCAAAACACAAGAGCCAGAAAGAAGACAGAAGAAGAGAGACAAAGATTTATGATTGGGAAAACCCTTATCGGGTGAAAAACCCCACACTCAGAAACCTACACAATGTATTAACAAATATGAAAGAATGTTTACAATACACTTGCAATGCAAGCTTCAATGGTCTTTGAAACTCATGTCTGGAGTCAATCCGGTAGCATAACAGTACCTGTAAACTTGTGATACAAACTCCATCTCCAAGCACTTGTTTAAATAGAACATACAAGGCAATTTTGGACCTTTCTTGGAATGGGCGTCCAATATGGCATCTTGGACCAAAACCCATGCCTAGGGACACTTGGTCAACATTGTAGAATGTGTTTGACATTTGTCCACAACTCCCATCCCAAAGAGGTTGCCTATTTCCAAAATGGGCTATGACAGATGCTCTTACGACACTTACGACCATCATAGAATCTATCATAGCGGTTACAATTTACAGCTGTAAGAGAATCTGTCATACACATGCTATAAATAGCATATTCTCTTACAACACATCATATTCCACCTTGGGGCGCCCAAATATGCCTCATTCAAAGATGCTTCATGACACATGTCATTACCTATCTTACAACCTTCTATTCTCGGCTCTTACATGTCATAGATTCGTCATAGGAATCCATCATAACCATTTCGGTCAAACATTCCTTACACAACATAGAAGACGCCAACACATGGTAGAATATTCCTACCACTAATTGGGACACCTATCTCCTCATGTGAGGACAAAATAACAAGTTGTCATAATCCATGTAGGATTGACACATCACCATGCCACATCCCACAATATGACAAAGTGGAATTTCCAATTATTTATAACATAGGCAATTGAATAATAAATACAAACATTACAAATGCAGAGAATTAGCTAGGTTGAGACACCTTAATTCCCAACATTCTCCCACTTGTTGAACACCTTGTAAGAGCCAATAGAAAAACATGATTTAACTGCTATAGGCCGAGAGGCCCATAGACTCCAAACACCATCTAACTTCTTTGTGCCCATTGGTTTTGTCAATGCATCTGCAAGATTCTTCAAAGTATCTACCTTCTCCAAATTTACCTTTCCATCCTCAACCATGTCCCTCATGAAGTGAAACTGAACATCAATGTGCTTGGTTCTAGCATGGAAAGTTGGATTCTTTGCAAGACAAATTGCACTTTGACTATCACAATTGATCATGAGCTGACCTACATCAACACCAATATCAGAACACAATCTCTTAAGCCAAATGGCTTCCTTACAAGCATGAGTTTCTGCCATATACTCAGCTTCTATCGTGGATAAAGCAACAACAGGTTGTCGCTTACTCATCCAACTAATAGCACCACCAAACAGTGTAAAAACATAAGCACTGGTGGATCTCCTACTGTCAATGTCACCTGCCCAATCTGAATCCATAAATCCATGAATATCAATAGAATGTGGAGGTCCTGAAACATTACCATGATAGAAAATGGAATACTCGGAAGTACCCCTCAAATATATGAACACGCGCTTAACTGTATCCCAATGAACCCGTCCTGGATTAGCCATAAATTGACTAAGGACTCCCACTGCTTGGGCAATGTCTGGTCTTGTGCAAACCATAGCATACATCAAACTGCCAACAACACTAGCATAAGGAACTCTGCTCATGTCCTCCACCTCACTAGGAGATTTTGGAAATCCTCAATAGACAACTTTGTCCCCAAGGAAACGTGAACACACAATGGTCTACAATCTCCCATGTTGAATCTGTCCAACACGGTCTTAACATACTTACTCTGACTTAACCAAAGTTTTATGTTGGTTCTATCTCTTCTAATTTCCATTACTAGAATGTACCTAGCTTCCCCTAAATCTTTCATTTCAAACTGAGTTGACAACTGAGATTTAAAATCAGAAATCATATTCTTACCCTTCCCAATGAGCAACATATCATCAACATACAGTGCAATAATGAGAATACGATCACCATCAAACTTATAATAAACACAGTGATCTGATTTCGATCTCACAAATCTAATTGACAACACAAAGGCATCAAACTTCAAGTACCATCTCCTAGGGGATTGCTTCAAACCATACAAAGACTTCTTAAGTTTGCAAACCAAATTTTCTTGACCTTTTACCATGTAATGATCTGGCCGTGACATGCAGATTTCTTCCTCCAAGTCACCGTGAATGAAATCTATCTTCACATCCATATGTTCTACCTCCAATTCATAAGCTATTGTGAGAGACAACAGGAATCGAATGGATGTCAACTTTGCAATGGGAGAGAAGATCTTACCATAATCTATACCCTCCACTTGTGAATACCCCTTTGCAACCAATCTGGCCTTATACTTCTCAATACTTCCATTTGCACCAATCTTCTTCTTGAACACCCATTTGCATCCAATGGGTTTCCATTCAGAAGGCAAAGGCACCAAGTCCCAAGTTTGATTCTTTTCCAAAGAAGCCATTTCTTCCTCCGTGGCCTCCTTCTAGGAACTCGTATCCTTCATATCCAAAGCCTCTGATATAGTTCTAGGTTCATCACTGTTAGTGAGCAAAGCATAAGCACAACTAGAATCAAGCAATGTAAAACTAAACCTTTCAGGTTGCTTCCTTATCCATGTAGACCTCCTCAAGAGCTGAGGTTGAGGTTCAGCTTCTTCTTCTAAGCTTTCAGAGCTACTAGAGCTCTCCTCATCATCAGGTCCAACATTGTCTTTCTATTCAGTCTTCTCAGGGGTAAGAGGAAACTAAACAACATCCTCTTTCTTTTCTTTTTCTTCTGGCTGCAAAATAGTGGAAGGTGTAAGCTCTCTAAAGATGACACTTCTGCTATACAACACTTTTTCAGCCATAGGGTCCCAAAGCTTGTATCCTTTGACACCAACACCATAGCCAATGAAGATACACTTAACAACTTTGTTCTCCAACTTTGACCGCTTCTCCCTAGGCACATGTGCATATGCCTCACAACCAAAAATATGAAGATGCCTTACTAAAGGCTTTCGACCAGACCACACCTCCATGGGTGTCTTTCCAACAAGAGCTGATGTAGGAGATTTGTTTACCAGATAGCAAGCAGTGGCAATAGCTTCAACTCAAAACTTTTGTTCTAGACCAGCTCCACTAAGCATACTCCTAGCCTTCTCCATCAGTGTCCTGTTCATCCTCTCTGCAACTCCATTTTGCTACGGTGTGTATGGAGTTGTCTTATGTCTTTCAATCCCAAGTTCCTTGCAATACTTATTGAATTCTGTAGAATAGAACTCACCACCGTTGTCAGTTCTCAAACATTTAATCTTTTTACTAGTTTGATTTTTAGCAAAGGCTTTAAACTCCTTAAACTTTCTATAAACTTTAGATTTGCTTATGAGAAAATAAATCCATGTCCTTCTACTGTAATCATCTATAAAAGATACAAAGTATACATACTTTGATAATGAAGGAACATTAACAGGACCAAACACATCAGAATGAATGAGGTCCAATACACTAGAAGACTTATGAGAACTCAAGTAAAACTAAACTCGATTTTGTTTTCCATAAATGCAATGTTTGCAAAAGTTAAACTCAAGATTACAATCATCTAACCCCTCAATGAGGTTCTTATTTTTCAAGGTATGTAGACCCTTCTCACTAATGTGGCCAAATCTTTTATGCCATAACATTGTCTTTTCTGTAGGAAGTTTAACTTCCAATGCACGATTACAACCATCAATACTAGAAACAACAAATTTCTTCACTGCTCGTTCAGATGGTGGGGATGAAGTGATTGTTGCCCTCTTCCTTGAGTCAAAAGAACTATTTCATTATCAAATGCATGCCTCCAGCTAAAACAGAGTACCTCTCCGAGTACCCTTAGCAAGCATCATAGATCCTCTAGTCATCTTGCATCCTTCTTTCGAAAAGACAACCTGCACACCTGCATCATTCAAACTACTTATAGAAAGTAGGTTCCATGTTAATCCTAGGATGTGCATAACCCTAGAGATCCCCTTCACTCGACCATCAGGGAATCGAATAGAGATTCTTCCATGACCAACAATCTTCAGATGAGAGTCGTCACCCAGATACACCTTTCCACCATCAAACTCCTCATACTTAGTGAACCAGTCTCGATGCAAGGTCATGTGGAATGATGCACCAAAGTCAATTAGCCACACATCATCAGATGCATGGGTTGCTAGGGCTGCGATGAAGGCATCACTGTCATCTTGTGATTTGTCAAAATCTGAATCAGGAGCTTTCTTCTTTTTCTTCTTCTCCTTTTTGCATTTCTTTTGCAAATGCCTGGTCTTGCCGTAGTTCCAACAAAGAGCCTTAGACTTTCCAGGAGATTTGGATCTCCCACAGGATTTGGATCTACCCTTCTCAGCTTTCTTGTCCTTCTTCTTCCCTTTCTCCTTGGGTCTTCCATGAACTACAAGGGCTTCTTTGGCTGCGGCTGCCTCAGAAGACTTTCTCCGCATCTCTTCAGATAACAGTGAAGAAACCACCTCTTCCATTTTGAATGTGGATGTGGTGCTTTCGATTGCCATGACAAGATGATCCCATGAGTCTGACAGAGAACAAAGCAAGGTCATACACTAATCCTCCTCCTCCATCTTTACACCGATAGATGTCAATTGTACAACCAACATGTTAAAGGCATTAATATGCTCAGCCACAGATCCTCTGTCCTCCATTTGAAGAGAATACAACTTATTTCTCAAGAAAAGTTTATTGACAAGGGATTTGGCTTGATACACATCCCCCAACTTCTTCCAAAGGAGTTTTGCAGTAGCCTCCTCATGGACATTTAACAACACATAATCGGCAAGACTAAGTCTTATGAGACCCTTAGTCTTCTGATCCTTGAGATCCCACTCATCTTGATTCATTGTAGCTGGTTTAGTTTCATTCACACTTTCCCAAAGGTCTCAGTCAACTAACATGTCTTCCATCTTGAGCTTCCATAGCTCAAAATTACTGCCATTGAACTTCTCTACTTCAAACCTTCCTAATGTGCTTGCCATCTCCTTGCTGTAATAAGATACAAAATGCTCTACATAGACTCCCACTCAACCTAAGATTAGCTCAAAAAACCCCTACCCAACAACTAGGACCAAAGGTGATCAAGCTCTGATACCAACTAAAAGGAAGCTAGGTGTGCGAAAACACTTCCTACACTAATCTATTGAGGAGAGGGCTATGCAAATTCAAATTTATCCTAACTATTATAGTGATGTTAAACCATTAACATGAGATATAACAGCAAAACACAAGAGCCAGAAAGAAGACAGAAGAAGAGAGACAAAGATTTACGGTGGGGAAAACCCTTATCGGGTGAAAAACCCCACACTCATAAACCTGCACAATGTATTAACAAATCTGAAAGAATGTTTACAATACACTTGCAATGCAAGTTTCAATGGTCTTCAACACTCATGTCTGGATTCAATCTGGCAGCATAACAGTACCTATAAACTTGTGATACAAACTTCATCTCCAAGCATCTGTTTAAATAGAACATACAAGGCAATTTTGGACCTTTCTTGGAATGGGCATCCAATATGGCATCTTGGACCAAAAACCATGCCTAGGGACACTTGGGAAACATTGTAGAATGTGTCTGACACTTTTCCACAGCTCCCATCCCAAAGAGGTCACCTATTTCCAAAATGGGCTATGATAGATGCTCTTACGACACTTACGACCATCATAGAATCTGTCATAGCGGTTACAACTTACAGCTGTAAGAGAATCTGTCATACACATGCTATAAATAGCATATTCTCTTACAACACATCATATTCCACCTTGGGGCACCCAAATATGCCTCATTCAAAGATGCTTCATGACACATGTCATTACCTATCTTACAACCTTCTATTCTCGACTCTTACATGTCATAGATTCGTCATAGGAATCCGTCATAACCATTTCGGTCAAAAATTCCTTACACAACATAGAAGATGCCAACACATGGAAGAATATTCCTACCACTAAGTGGGATGCCTATCTCCTCATGTGAGGACAAAATAACAAGTTGTCATAATCCATGTAGGATTGACACATCATCGTGCCACATCCCACAATGTGACAAAGTGGAATTTCCAATTATTTACAACATAGCCAATTGAATAATAAATACAAACATTACAAAGGTAGAGAATTACCAAGGTTGAGACACCTTAATTCAAAATAAGAATTTATCTATGTTAGCATGTTTAGACTTAGTTATTTGATGTTTATGGATTGTTTGTGTTGGATGGTATTCATCCCACATAGGCAGTGAGGATCCTATCTTTTCTTTTGGCATGTGTCAACGTTGGTGTCAAAATTCGTAGCCTTTTGTATCACTTTTTTGCTTTTTGACATGTGGAGATTTTTGGTTCATCACCTTATTGTTTTTAGTTAAAATGAATCCTATTTGATGTTTATTAATGTTTTTAGGCCTCATAGGTGTTTTGGTTGAATTTTGGGCCTTTTTGGTAAAGTTTGCACTTTCTGCATCTAGTTTTTGGAGGACCCAAGTGTTGGGCACTGTTGTCCTAGGACCAAGATGCTTGGCGCTAGTGTCCCAAGATGACAGTGCTAGGTGCTAGTGTCCAGGGTAGAGGCTTCCTCCTTGGGGCTCCATACTCTGCTAGGATGCCCTGGTTTGCCTGTTTAACACTTTTGTGAAGTTTATTGTTGTAAGGTGCTCGTTTGGCCACCTTAATTTATCCATGGTGTCATTTTCATGATATGATATGCACTATTGGATTTTTTCTCTTTTTCTTTGGGAACTGTGCATTTTCACGAGTTCGACTAGTGACCATTCCAATTGGTTGAGGAATCATACCTCCTAGTTGGAACATCTCATGGGTGAGCATTACCCTTGTGTTTGGGATGTCTTGTGTAGTTATGGAATGGCCTAAGGTGGATTTCACTCTCATCCTACTCCATGTGTTCATGGGGGATCAAGGTCATGGACACGTATCTGATCCTCATCATGGAGTGAGCTCTACCTCTTGCTTGGTCATTATGGTGAGGTGTCACATGATGGGTGAAGTCTTTCATTTGTGCCACCTTGCTTAGTGTAATGGTGATGTCATTTTAGGTGTTTTTGTGCTTGTTGTGACATCTTGTGTGTGCATGAGTGCAATGTGACATATAAATGCCATACTTGCAATACAAAAAATTTGTTGGTTTGGTGTTTGTTCAACAAATGCTTTGGGTGAAAACTTGGGGTATTACATCTAGTATCAGAGCTCATGTTGTAGTATTGGGAGCTTTGGGGTGTGTTTTTCTTGGCTTGTTTAAGCATGTGTGGGTCCTTGTGTGTTTACGTGTTGTGAGTAGCATGTGCTTTCTTTTGACATGTATTCCTTGTATGAGTTGAGTGACCTTTGTAGGGTCATGTTTGTGCTTGTGTGACCACTTTTGATAGTGGAGTTATGGGAACCTTTGTGTGAAAATAAATACCATGTTCTTGAGTGTGATTGAACCTGGTTTACTCTTTTAAGAGTTATGCATTTGTATGTGAAAGAGATGATGTTTTGATCATATGCATGATATGTGAAGAATATGTTTGTGGTAATGCTAGTTTAAATGAACCTTGCAATGTACACCTTGTTGTCTGTATGTTTGTTGCAAGAGTAGCATACCCTCATAATGCTTTTCATATTTGTTTATTAATTACCTGTGTATCGTGATTGAAAATGCTTTCTTGAAATGCATATTGCATTGTCTTCTTGAGATCATGTCCCTGTGTGTGGATTAATTATGTAGTTGTAAGGAAGATAGTGTTGCATTGCATTGCTAGAATAGATCATTTAGGTAATGACTTATATCCCCAAATTGCATTCTTCCCTAGGATTCATGTGGGAACCTAGGTGTAATTAGTGCATTGCATTATTTGAAGAGTTAAAGAGAAAAAGGGGTTGTGAAGAGGGTCATTTGCATAGTCCTTGTGATGTTTGATGTGTTAAAATCACGAGTAAAGTAGCAAACCTTGCATCTTGTGTTGTTGAGTTGTGGTTCCCTTATTGCAATGTGTGCATTTAGTATGTTTGTCATCATGTTGTGGAGAAATTTAGCATCATTTGAATGGATCGTTGGGTAGGTTCTTGACCCCCAACCCAATTCTCCCTCATGTTTTGATTTGTGTTGTATGTGAATATTGCATTAACACATTATCTATATGCTTGGTGAATCCTTGTTTGGTGAGAAATGTTAACCACTCTTGTTGTCAGAGTGATGTGTTTAGATATCTTGGTTTGTGAACTTGATTATGTCCTAGCTTAATTTTGGTTGCTAGATGTTTGCTAGTGTGTGACTTTGTGTGTCATTGCATGGTGATTATCATTCCCTTGAATGGAATGCAACCTTTGTTGCTCGACATTGTATATGCCTAAAAATGACACGACTCGGTCTAAATAAATATTCTTAATATTTATTCATTCTAATTCTTCTATCAATAAATAAATAAACAAATTTATTTATTCAATTCATATTCCTCTAAGTTAATTAAATATCAAAATATTTAATTACCTCTTCTCAAGTCAAAATTAAATAAAATCCTTTATTTAATTTAATTCTTCCAAACAATTAAATAATTCTTAATTATTTAATTAAATCAAATTCTTCCTCCAATTTAAATAAATCAATCAAATTTATTTAAATCCTCTCAATCTCTAAAAATAAAATACAATCAAATATTTTATTTATTCTTCTATCTTGCACAAACAATTAAATAAATCTATTTATTTAATTTGCTTTCTTATCTTCAAATTCTTCTAAATATCTTCCAAATCTTCTAAAAATAAATCTTCTTCTTCATGCACACAAAATTAAATAATTTATTATTTAATTTCTCTCAAATCATGCAAAAGCAAATCACAAGTTGAGTTAACTGATTTATTCTATCTTGTTTTTATCAATAACTCTTAAATTAGAAAAAAATATTCTAATTTATGAAAGCATATCTTATCTTTATAAAAGAAATCAGTTAACTCAAACAAAATAGCTTTTGTGTGACACTTGTCTTCTTTCTACTTTCACACGTTCTCTCAACTGTTCTATATTGTTGATCTTCTCATTCTTTCTATATCATTGATCTTCTCTCTCCCAAGTCTATAAATTGAACCCAATTCTTCCATTTCAATCATCCAAGCTTTTAGTATTGTTACTCTGTAGGAATTACAGAACGCCTTTGGCACCCAAGTCATTCCATTTGCTTGTGATCAACTTGTTACCATATCACTACCATTGTTGTGAAGCTCATCTTCATTACAAAGCACTATCATGTCCATTCTCCATTGACAATCTTAGAATAACAAGGAAGTGCACTCTCTGAGGGCCTTATTTATACATACAAGATTGATTGAGATAGGCAACCGAGCAGAATCTATGAAGTATTGAGGTTTGCAAAGGTTTCATCTTTGTTTGTTTGATCTTGATTATTTCCCTTTTTGTTGAGTTTTGGGTATTATTAATATTCATATATTGATTATTCATGCTTACTCCAATTTTCACCATAACATTTTGGCACCCACCATGGGGCCTTTCCCCGATTTAATCCAAAAACTAAGTTTTTTTGTGCCAAGGTTTTGTACACAAAGAGATTCAGTGCATCTGAACAATTCTATCATGCATCTAATCTTTGTTCTGGCGCATCTACCCTTTTGGTGCATCTGACCTCTGAAGCTACACATTTGACCTATGATCCGACGCATATGATATTCCTGTGCATATAATCTCTATTTCAATGCATATGATGCAGGAGCATCCAGTGGTGTAAGGGCAATCTTGCATCACCCAAAAAGAAGTTAATTCAAAATCATTGTAGTTGTTTTCATTTATTTCCATAATTATTATTTCTGGTTCCATAATATCCAGAATAATAATGTAGGACTTTCAGTTTTCCCAAAACTGCTAAAAATAGCGACTTGCCTATTTTGGAAAGTGTACCTGCTATTTTAGAAAGTTTGCATTTGGGCACATAATGAAGAAAAAACTTCTAGAAATTTACATAATGGAAATATAAGACCTTTGGTAAAGGAATCAGGCAAAGATCATTTGTGAGCTGAAAGATATTAAAGTTTTTATTTTCTGAAAAGCCCCTAAAAATTTTTGGAACGAGATATAAGGCACTAAAACTTCCCATAACACCCCAAAAAGTTGATGGAAATTCATTTACATATTTCTACTGTGATATTTCACATCGTGAGCTTTCCGGCACTTAAAACGGTTCATCAATCGGACACTTGGATCAAAAGTTATGCTTCCCGAAAGTTGACCTACTTTTGGAGGGAGTTGCAAATTTTGAAATTTAGCTGGAGGCTGCCAAAAATTGCTATTTATGACTATTTTGGGAATCTTGGGCAGTAGTAGAGTTAAGGGGGCCAATGTAGAGTCAAGAATAGGTGGGAAAACAAAAACCCTACCTGATTTGGGGTTACAAAAGGCTGAAGATTCTAGAGCCTTGAGGTTGGGAAAGTTGTAATGTGTTGCAGCCAGTAGAGGATTCATCCTTTGATTGTAATTGAGCTTCTAGATGTAATGAGTCACCCAATTCAATAAAAGAAACTTCTATTTGCTGTGTTCAATATCTATTATTGTGTGTTTTGTGACCTACCCCCCTTAATCAAGTGGTATCAGAGCAAGGGTTCCTGAGTGTGTAGATAGATCACCGACCGTGAGGTAGTTTGCACCAGGACCTGAGGTTGTGGGTTTGCTATGGAGACCAAGATGCCTCCATGAAGAAATCATGTTGGGAGGAATGCTTTGATAGAAGAGGGTTTTAGAGCCCTACAAAGGCAAATCGATGCATTGCAAGAGGAGCTACGAAGAGGGTTTAAGCCGAGGACAAGAGAAGAAAGTGAAGATGAAGTTGAAGAAGAGCTATCTAAGGAAGAATAAGAAGTTGCTGAAGATGCTGTAGAAGTTAGGTTGTTGAGGGCTATTTCGAAGATCAGAAAGAGGCCCAGGATCAAAGTTTCTACATATTTTAGAGATTTGAATCCAGAATAGCTTATTGATTGGATCAATGACATGGAGGAGTATTTTGAGTATGAAGATGTGGAGGACCCAGATCGGGTTAAGTTTACAAAAACAAAGTTGAAGGGCCACACCAATATTTGGTGGAAGGAGGTCCAATTAGAGAGGAACATAAGAGGAAAATGAAAGATCACCAAATGGGATTGGATGGTGGAGAAACTGAAGAAGCAGTTCGTTCCTATGGACTATGAGATGGAGTTGCTGAAGAAGCTGCAAGAACTGAAGCAAGGTAACAAGTCTGTTAAGGAGTATACAAAAGAGTTTTATAAAATTACTATCAGGACAAGCCATGTAGAGCCCAACAAGGAGAAGGTAGCCCATTACATTAATGGGTTGAGGCTGAGTATTCAAGAGGAGTTGAGCCTGGTCAGAATGACCACCATAGAAGATGCATACCAGTTTTCCTTGAAGGTGGAAGAGAAGCTGAACAAAAGATTTGATAGCAAGAAAAGGGGAAGAGGTCAAGGTGGAAGGACTGGTGGAAGACCCTATGGAGGCCATAATGAAGATCAAAAGAAAAGTGAAGAAGTAGGCACCAGTCGAAATCAAAGAGGGGATAATACCTACCACCCTCGTGACCAGAACAATGGTGAGCAAAGAGGAAGAGGAAGAGGCAGACTTGAGCAAGGACCTGGAAGAGGAGGTTTCAGAGGAACCTGTTTCCAATGTGGAGAAGAAGGGCATCGAGCATATGAGTGTCTGCAACATCAAGGAAGGGCAAATAGAAGACCTAAAGGTAATGCATGAGTTGCACATGTAGATGAAGATGCACATTCTAAGCATTCTAAAGATGCTGAAAGGGGAGAAACCCTAGTTGTTAGAAGAACCTTGTTGAATGAGGAGAAAGAACCCAATCAGAAGAAGAGTTTATTCTGCACAAGGTGCAAATGTGAGGGTAAGTGTTGTGATATTATTATTGACAGTGGAAGCACTGATAATCTTGTTTTAGAGGAGATGGTTGACAAGTTGAAGTTGACAAGAAGAAAGCATCCACATCCATATCAGATTGCATGGTTGCAGAAGGACCATAGAGCTTTGGTCAATGAGCAGTGTTTAGTGAAGTTCAAGATTGGTGACTACCATGATGAGGTGCTATGTGATATCATACTGATGGATGCATGTCATATGTTGTTGGGGAGGCCATGGCAGTATGATAGGAGCGTTGTCCATGATGGCCGTGTAAACACATATTCCCTAACAAAGGATGGAGTTCGTCATAAGTTGAAGCCTTTGAAGGAGGTGGAAGAAAAGGTATGTAGTACTGCCATAATTTGTTTAGTAGATGGTAGGAAATTTTTGGAGGGTATGAAGCATGAGCATCATTACTTTCCATTGATTCCTAAGATTAGTCAAGAGAAATGTGAAGATGTACCAGCAGAAGTTTATGATATGTTGGAAGAGTTCCAGGATATCATCTCTGATAATGTACCAGAAGGTATACCACCAGTAAGGAAGATAAGTCATCAAATGGATTTGATACCAGGAGTCAGTTTGCCAAACAAGGCAGCCCATAGAATGACCCCTGCAGAGAATGAAGAGCTGAATAGACAAGTTCAGAAGTTGTTGAGGAAGGGACTGATAAGGCATAGCCTAAGTCCATGTGCGGTACCTACAGTACTAGCACCAAAGAAAGATGGAGAATGGAGGATGTGTACAGACTCTCGAGCCATCAATAAGATAACGATCAAGTATAGATTTCCATTGCCAAGAATGGATGACATCATGGATTGTTTGAGTGGAGCCAAGTACTTCACGAAAATTGACCTAAAGAGTGGGTATCACCAAATCTGTATCAGAGAAGGGGATGAATGGAAGACAGCCTTCAAGACAAAGGAAGGTTTGTATGAGTGGTTAGTCATGCCATTTGGGCTAACCAATGCACCGAGCACATTCATGTGGCTCATGAACAAGGTACTGATATTTTGATTTTCAGTAAGACTTGGGATGAGCATTTGATGCATATCAAAAGAGTTCTAGAGAAGCTGAGGGTGGAGAAGCTGCTGATTAATCTGAAGAAATGCATTTTTACAAAGAAGGAGTTGGTATACTTGGGATTTGTTGTCTCAGAGGAAGGTCTTAAGATGGACCCAGAAAAAGTAAGGGCTATCATTGAGTGGCCTACGCCAAGGAGTGCAACGGAGGTAAGATCTTTTCATGGTTTGGCAAGTTTTTACAGAAAGTTTATTAGGAATTTTAGTAGCATTTGTGCACCCCTAACTAAAACAATGAGAGGGGATAGAAAGAGTTTAGATGACTAAAGGAGCCGACAAGAGCTTTGATACATTGAAGCAGAAAGTTGTAGAACAACCTGTTTTGGCACTTCCAAATTTTAATAAGGTATTTTAGGTAGATTGTGATGCTAGTGGTAGTGGTATAGGAGTTGTTTTGAGCCAAGAAGGTAAGCCCATTACCTATTTTAGTGAGAAGCTTAATGATTCCAAGAAAAAGTATTATGTTTATGATCAAGAATTTTATGCAATAGTTTAGGCTTTGAAGAAATGGAGACATTATTTGTTGCCAAAAGAGTTTGTTTTATATATTGATTATCAGGCTTTGCAGTATATCAATAGTCAAGGGAAGTTGAACCAAAGGCACTTAAAATGGGTTGAGTTTTTGCAGAGTTATACCTTTGTTTTGAAGCATAGGAGTGGGAAGTCCAACAGAGTTGTAGATGCCTTGAGCAGAAGGCAAAATTTGTTGACAGAAATGAAGATAGAGGTTGTTGGGTTCGATGAGCTCAAAAACTTGTATCCTAAAGATCCAGATTTGCAGAGGCTTGGAAAGCTTGTCTGGAGCCTGTTACTTTGGATAGGACAAAATGGTTGGATTTCATAATCCAAGACGGCATGTTGTTTAGAGGAAGCCAGTTGTGCATTTCGAGGAGTTTCATGAGAGAGAACCTGATTAAAGAGAAGCATAGTGGAGGACTGGCTGGACACTTTAGTCAAGATAAGACCATTTCTATTGTTGGTGAAAATTATTATTGGCCACAGTTGCAGCAGGATGTGAGGAAGTTTGTGCAGAGTTGCAGAGTATGTCAGATGGCAAAAGGAACAAGTCAAAATATAGGGTTGTATCAACCATTACCTGTACTAGAGAAGCCATGGGATGATATTAGTATAGATTTTGTTCTTGGCTTACCAAGGACACAAAGAGGGCATGATTCTATTTTTGTGGTGGTGGACAGATTCTCAAAGATGGCACATTTTATTCCTTGTAAGAAGACTAATGATGTTGTTCATATTGCAGAGTTATTTTTCAGGGAAGTGGTGAGACTACATGGTCTACCAAAGAGCATAGTTTTAGATCGAGATACCAAGTTTGTTGGTTATTTTTGGAGGATGTTGTGGAAGAAGTTGAAGACAGATTTGAAGTTTAGTTCTGCACACCATCCACAAATTGATGGACAAATTGAAGTGGTGAATAGGAGTTTGGGTAACCTGCTATGATGCTTAGTAGGAGATAAGCCCAAGAGATGGGATTTGATTTTACCATAGGCAAAATTTGCTTACAACAATTCTATCAATAGGAGTACTGGTAAATCACCATTCCAGATTGTATATGGCAATAGCCCAAGAAATGCTTCTGATTTAACGAAGCTGGACAATGGAGAAAAGACAAGTGCTGAAGCTGAAGACTTTGCAGAACATCTGAAGAATTTGCATGAAGAGGTGAGAAAGCACATTAATAAAATGAATATTCGGTACAAGGCTAAGGCAGATCAGAAGAGGAGATATAAGGAATTCCAAGTAGGAGATGAAGTCATGGTTCACTTGAGAAAAGAAAGGTTCCCAATTGGAACATACAATAAGTTGAAAATGAAGAAATTTGGACCATGCAAAATCTTGAAGAAGCATGATTCAGGAAATGCATATGAGGTAGAGCTGCCAAATGGGATCAATATTTCCCCTATTTTTAACATTGCCGATTTATCAGAATATCATGAAGGTGGAACAGAGGATGGACCAACAGAAGTGCAGTAGAGAATTCCAGCATCTACTTCAATGGACGAGATAGAAGAGATCTTAGATAGCCATGTGGGAAGAAGTACTCAGAACAAGCAATATGAAGAATATCTGGTAAAATGGAAAGGAAGGCCTGTTGAAGATTCTTCTTGGTTGTTTAAGGTAGAGGTTGACCGTTTGGGTTTTCCTCACACAAACATCTGAGACGTGACAGGGTCACTTCTCAAATTACCCTGGGTGTCTGATGCAGGAGCATCCAGTGGTGTAAGGACAATCTTACATCACCCAAAAAGAAGTTAATTCAAAATCATTGTAGTTGTTTTCATTTCTTTCCATAATTGGTGTTTCTGGTTCCATAATATCTGAAATAATAATGTAGGACTTTCAGTTTTCCCAAAATTGCTAAAAATAGTGACCTACCTATTTTGGAAAGTGTACCTGCTATTTTTAGAAAGTTTGCATTTGGGTACGTAATGAAGCAAAAACTTCCAAAAAGTTACATAATGGAAATATAAGACCTTTGGCGAAGGAATCAGGCAAAGATCATTTGTGAGCTGAAAGATATTAAAGTTTTTGTTTTCTGAAAAGCCCCTAAAAATTTTTGGAATGAGATATGAGGCACTAAAACTTCCCATAACGCCCCGAAAAGTTGATAGAAATCTGTTTATTTATTTCCAGTTAAAACAATTCATCAATCAGACACCTGGATCAAAAGTTATGCTTCCCGAAAGTTGACCTACTTTTGGAGGGAGTTGCAAATTTTGAAATTTAGCTGGAGGCCACCAAAAATTACTATTTATGACTATTTTGGGAACCCTGGGTGGTAGTAGAGTTAAGGGGGCCAGTGTAGAGTCAAGAATAGGTGGGAAAACAAAAACCCGACTTGATTTGGGGTTACAAAAGGTTAAAGATTCTAGAGCCTTGAGGTTGGGAAAGCTGTAATGTGTTGCAGCCACTAGAGGATTCATCCTCTGATTGTAATTGAGCTTTTGGATGTAATGAGTTTCCCAGTTCAATAAAATAAAGTTCTATTTTTTGTGTTCAATATTTGTTATTGTGTGTTTTGTGACTTACCCCCCTTCATCAGCATATAACCTCTATTTCTATGCTTTTAAAATTTCTGCACTTCTAAGCTCTGTTTCTGTGCATTTAGGCTCTAAAGCTACATATCTATTCTAAATAGTTGTTTTTAGGGTATTTCTTGTGGTTTTGCTAACACTTACACTTTTCATAGGAATATTCTCTCATCTACTTGTAGGATTAGGGGCTGGTTTAGTCATTCTAGTTGCATTGTTAACACACATCATCTTTTTAAAGGATAGTAATTGAATGTTCAACCAAAATCACATCTAGATCTAACTAGGAAAGGAGTAACTTGAATCTTGTTGCATCAACAACTTGAATCTAGTCCCAATGCTAGGAGGATAAAATTGAACCACTGCTATCTTGTTTTTAAAGTTAACAACTTGTGTGTGTGCCCAAGTAGCTAGCTCATATAGTCTTTTTCATTTTAATTAGGGGAAAAGAACCACAATCTTTTATGTTTTTGGGAATGATACTAGGCCTATGCTCTCCCCTATCTTGGGTGACCAAAATGATATACATATGATTTTTGCATGTGTTAAACCTTTAGAGAGGCCTACCCTTGGATATCCTTCTGTCCTTGGGGAATGACCTTAAGTGGTAACAAGATAAAGCCAAGCTTTGCCAAGCCACTATAAATAAATTATGTTTGGAGTGAAAGCTTCAAACAACAAGTGAAGTGTTATACTGACAGCCAACCTCCCCCAAAACCCTCCAAGGCGAAACCCTTGCAAGTTGGGAGACTCCATAACAGAGAGTAGTGCTGCCGCATGTATAACCACTCAAACAGTTGCACTTACTAGTCATTATTGTTTTAGTAGCCCAAAATCCCTCTATTTGTTGGCACAGAAGGTGGGACCTTCAAAGCTGCCCTGATTCTTGTGGTTCTTGCTAGAGATAGCAGAGACAATCGTAAGGTTTGGTAGGGGTACGAGCCTTGGGAAACTCAAATCTTGGTATGCGTGAGAAGTGTGTGCCATGGAGAAGAGCCAGTGCTACCAAGATCCTAAAGCTATCCACTTTGAATATGCATAGCTAGGGGATCTGACAAATATTGCCTTTTCCAACCTAGGCTTTGTACTTTCTTTTGAGTAAAAAAGAGTCTAAAAAATAACAAAAAAATTCAAAAACCATGAAAACATTCTTTGTGTTTGTTGTGTCTTCTTTCCATAATTAATAAAATTAGATCAAAAAGACCATCTTGCAACTAAGAAACCAAAAACACTAAAAAATGTGCCAAAAATTTGCAAAAATACTCAAGAAAACTAGAACTGTGCATATGCCCCGCATAGTTGTGCATATACTTCGACCTGCTGTGCATTTGTACTGACTTCCTGCACTTTTATCACCTATTACTGCACTTTTACCCTAACTTCCTATGCATATATCCTCTATTTCAACACTTATTTACTTGCGCATCCGCAACAGTGAGCATTTCTTGAGCTTTTGAGAGAAAATTTTCAGCATATCCGGATACCCATTTCAGCTTTGTTCTAGTTTTTGAGATCAGCTCTACCATGCAATCACCTTTTTCCACCCATTTCCATAGCATACCCTCTCTTTTGTTGGTCATCTCATCCACCCTCTATCATGTCTTTCCAAAGCAAGTCAAAGTTCCATATCATATTAGTGCAAGACCTTTTTCAGATCATTTCGGATTCAAATAAACCTAGTAGGTCATATAACCTCACTAGTTGTCTTGGTGCAAGACTAGACTCTACACAGTACAAGTATGGGCCTAACATGTGTTTTCATTGATGTCAACATACTCTTGTTACATTAATGATAAGGATTGGATGAATTGTGTGCTGAGGATATTGAGAAAATTAGTCTCAATCGGGAACAGTGAAGATCAGTAATAACAATAAGGCAAACGTCTAAGATAGGAAGAGGATCAGAGGATACGGATTGAAGGGTTTGTAGATATGTGTCTTTAAGTGATCCAGTAGAGATTTTAGAGGCCCGCATGAAGATATGAATAAGTTGTGGCCGCTTAAGTAAAACTGGTTCCGGTAGGTGTTCAGAGGTAACAGAGTGACACTAACAGGTCCGGTGAGATTCGAAAGTACTGTTTCCTACTCTGCGGATTTGAGGGAGTGTTGAGGAAGTCCTTGTGATGTGTCAACTCAATTGGTTCATGAATTGAAGGTCCAAAAGTATCCATTCTTTGGTGACAATGGTGACAGACTGTGTTCTTGAGGTTCTGGATAAAAGAGAGAAGGATTTCAGTATGCAGATGAAGTATGGATGTTCTTGGTGATTTAGGAAACCTTGTGAGGGACTTTGGATTGTGTCCAGCATGTGTTAGTGGTCCGCATTAGAGTTGGAGCTCACTATTGAAGAATAACCTCCGGATGATGGTGTTCTTCCTGAGACTGGCCGACCGGATAAGTTACACATCCTACAGATGTTCTTGTGGATGTTTGCCGACTTGGATGATTATTCCTAAGTTGATGTCTTGTATAAATAAGAGATTGCAAAGTCATTTCAAAGTTGTGATTGTGGAGATGAGATAATAGTAATGAGGAGGAGAGTGAAAGGCAGAGCAGAAGTATTGAGCATAAATGGAACTGATTCAAGCATAGTGAAGATGTTATTCCCCAGTTCATGTATGTGATACTTATCTCTTTGTAGACAGTGTGTCTCTTGTAGGCAGTGAGCCTCTTGTGAGCAGTGTGCTTGGGTAGTGAGCCCTAATTGGCATGTACCATTTTGGTATTTCTATTCTTCTAACAGAGAATAAAATCTTGGGTTAATCACCCTGTGGTTTTTCTCTTAACTAGGTTTTCCATGTCAAAATCTTGGTGTCTTATGTGTTGATGTGTTTCTACTTTTGATTTGAATGCATTATGTTTTATGATTGATATACTGCTAATCACTAAGAGGATTTAAGTGTGTAATTGGAGAAATTTTTACACAACTGATTCACCCCCCTCTTAGTTGTGTGCCCTAAGTCTAACAATTGGTATCAGAGCTGAGTTCCTCTAAAAAGAGCTTAACCACTTGAGGAGATCCAGGATGTCGTCTTACAAGAAGGATAGTCCAAAGTTTGATGGAACCAATTTTAATCTCTGGAAAGGTCACATGAAATGTCACTTGAGATGTATGGGAATAGCATACTGGACCATGGTTACAACACAGTATGTACCTCCACAGTGTGGTCCGAAAACCCAAAATGAAATCACATATGCTAAAAACAATCTGCGGACTATAGAGGCTCTTCTAAGCGCATTGTCTGATTTAGAGCTCTCAAATGTTATTGACCTACAACTACTTTTGAGATTTGGCAAAAACTGGAACTTCTGCATGAAGGAGACAAGTATGTCAAAAGTGCAAGGTTACAAAGTCTAAAAGGAAAATTTGAAAATTTGAAAATGAGAGAAGATGAAAACATCACTACTTTTATGCCAAGAGTAAATGAGCTTGTTTGTGAGATTAGAAATGCTGGTGGAGTCTTGGATGAAGATGAGATTGTTGGAAAAATTCTCAGATCCCTTCTTGCCTCTTACAAAATCAACGCTGCTGCCATTGAAGAATTTAGAGCCCATACAATTGTCACAAGAGATCAATTGGCTGGAGAATTGGCTGCATTTGAAATGACAGAGTTTGGAGATGACCCCCCAAGACTGAATCTACATTCAAAGCTAGTGCTTATGTTAAAGGTAAACAAAGGTTTGATCCTAGAGAGAATTCATCAAGGAAGCTATCATGGTATGAAAAAGCAAGAAAATATCTGGAAGAAGAAGTAGAAACTGCTCAACTTGAAGCCCTTATTGCAAAGAGGCTACCAAGAGGATCCAGAAAGTATGAAGGAAAATTACCTTTTAATTGTTTTAATTGCAATAAGATTGGTCATTTTGCCTCAAGGTGTCCGGAAAGGTTTTCAAGGCAAAATCCTAACAAGCCAAGGTTCCAAAAGAATTGTTACTATGTACATGAAGATGATGATAATGAAGGAGTAACAAATGATGAATCAGAGATAGGAAACAAATCCAGAAATGAATGGGTGTTCATTGCCATCAAGGAAGAAGATCCAATGTCCTCTGTATCTGTCAATCATAAGATTGTGGAAAGAGCTCTGGCTACCCAAGTTGAAGAGAAAGATGATTGCATCATTGACAGTGGATGCTTTCACCATATGACAAGTGACAAAAATAAGTTCATAGATTTGGAGAGGTATGAAGGAGGAGTGGTAAAGTTTGGTGATAATTCTGCTGGTAGAATCAGAGGAAGAGGAACTATTTCTTTTGATGGAAGGAACAAAACTGGTAATGTACTGTATGTTGAAGGTTTGAAGCACAATCTTCTCAGTGTTGGACAGCTAGTGGACAAAGGCTATGATCTTTGATTCAAGAATGGAAAATGCAAGATCTTTGAAAATTCTGGAACAGAATCTAGTACTCAAACTAAAGGTAATATCTTCCACTTGGTTGGTACTGGTAAAAATTGCTTATTTGTTCAAATTGATCAGAGTTGGATATGGCATAGAAGGATGTGTCATGTGAATTTTGATAATATCATCGAGATAAGTAATACTCAGGCTATAAGAGATCTTCCAAAATTGGTGAAACCTACTAATAGCTTGTGCAAGGAATCTCAGTTGGGTAAGTTGAGCAGAGTCACATTCAAAAGTAAGGAATTGTCTTCTACCAGATTATTGGACTTGGTTCATACTGATCTTTGTGGTCTAGCAAGAATCAGGAGTATTCAAGGTGATAGATACTTCATGCTACTAATTGATGACTATTCTCGGATGATGTGGGTAACCTTTCTAAAAGAGAAATCAGAAGCTCTTGAAAAATTCAAAATATTCAAGGCAATGGTAGAGAATGAAACCAAATTAAAATTGAAGTGTCTGAGGTCTGATAGAGGTGGAGAATTCACATCCAGTGGGTTCATAGAGTTCTGTGAGAAACATGGAATTAAGAGACAGTTGTCTGCTCCTAGGACTCCACAACAGAATGGAGTAGTGGAGAGAAAGAACCAGACCATCCAAGAAGCATCTAGGACCACGATGATGGAAGCAAATATTCCTTAGATCTATTGGAGAGAAGCTGTCAGCATTGCATCTATACTCTCAATCGAGTTCAAATCAGAAGCAATACCGGTAAGACTTCTTATGAACTCTGGTTTGGCATTACTCCTACTATAAGATATTTCAGAGTCTTTGGTAGCAAATGCTACATCAAAAGAGATAAAGATCTAGGTAAGTTTGATGCTAGAAGTGATGAAGGAATATTCTTGGGCTACTCTACTCAAAGCAAAGCATACCGGTGTTATAACAAGAGACTGAGAAAGATGATAGAAAGTACAAATGTGAAGGTTGATGAGGGAATTGAGAAACACTCAAGGTTTTATGAGTATGATGAAGATGATCAAAATGGTGTTCTGATTCAAGGAGCCCAAGCCTCTTCTGAGAGTTAGATTCAAATTGATCCAGTAAACCAGGAAGAAGAGATGAGTTTCAATGAGCCTGATCAAGAATCAGAAGTGCAAGAAATTCCCAAAGTTCCTAGGTATGTAAGACTAAACCACTCTAAAGATCAGATCATAGGTGGTAAAAGCAAAGGAGTACAAACAAGAAAGAAAATTGCTCAAGATTCAGAAGAGTATTGTCTGATTTCAAAGATTGAACCTAAGACAGTGAATGAAGCTTGCAATGATGAAAAATGGACTAAGGCAATGGAGGAAGAGCTGGTGCAAATTGAGAAAAATCACACTTGGGATCTTGTTCCTAGACCTAGAAACATGAATGTGATTGGAACAAAATGGGTTTTCCGGAACAAACTGAATGAAGTTGGTGAAGTAATCAGAAATAAAGCTAGATTGGTCTGTAAGGGTTATTCTCAAATAGAAGGAGTTGATTTTGAAGAAACTTTTGCTGCTTTTAAGGATTTCAAGGTATATCAGATGGATGTCAAATCTACCTTCCTGAATGATGACTTGGAAGAAGAAGTGTACATTGAACAAATGGATGGTTTTCAATTGTCTGATCATGGTGATATGGTCTGCAAGTTAAAGAAGGCACTGTATGGATTGAAGCAAGCCCCAAGAGCCTGGTATGAAAGATTGGACAAGCATATTTTGAAGATTGGTTTCAACAAAGGTACTACTGATAGTAACTTATATTTCAAAATTGATCATGAAAACATCCTGATTGTTGAAGTGTTTTTTGATGATATCATTTTTGGAGGAAGAGATAGTATGTGTAATTTTTTTGCAAATCAAATGAAAAGTGAATTTGAGATGTCCATGCTTGGTGAAATGAATTTCTTCTTGGGTCTATAAATCACTCAAACAAAGAAAGGAATCTTCATTTCTCAAACCAAATATGTGAAAGAATTGTTGAAGAAATTTGGGATGGAAGACTCAAAACCAATGAATACTCACATGGCAACTGGATGTAAATTGAGCAAAGATGATGAATCTCCTAAGGCTGATCAGACAAAGTATAGGTCAATGATTGGAGGACTGTTGTATCTTACTCAAACTAGACCTGACATTATGCAGGTTGTTGGTCTTGTTGCTAGATTTCAGGCTGATCTTAGAGAATCTCATGTCATGGCAATCAAGAGGATTTTAGATATCTAAAAGGGATGGTTGAGTATGGTCTGTGGTATCCTAGAGATCATGTTTTCTCTCTTCATGCATATACTGATGCAGATTGGGCAGGAGATGTGGATGATCGGAAGAGTACCAATGGTGGAGCATTCTTTTTGAGGAAGAGATTGGTTTCTTTGCTAAGAAAGAAACAAGAGGCAATATCTCTATCTACAACTGAAGCAGAATATATTGCAGTAGCAGGTAGTTGCACTCAAGTTTTATGGATGAAGCAGATGCTAAGAGATATCAAAGTGGAGTATGAAGAACCTATCACAATCTTCTGTGATAATTCAAGTGCTATAAATATATCTAAGAATCCGGTGTTGCATTCAAAGACTAAACACATATCCATCAAGTTTCATTTTTTGAGAGAGCAAGTGAACAAGAATGAAGTTAGATTGGAGTTTGTGCCTTCCAATGATCAGATTGCAGACATCTTTACTAAACCTCTACCTAAGGACTCTTTTGAGTATCTCAGGGAGAAGTTAGGGATTATTGCCCCTCCGGTGATGAACTAAGGTGCCCTAAGGTGCATCAGTCTGGTAGATATCACAATCATACCTTATGATCTAGATTGATGGGGAACTGCTACTCAAGGGGACAAGCAGGTATGATTCTGAAGTGTTGGAATTGCAAGTATGTGCCCTTTTCCATTGATGTCAAAGGGGGAGAGAAGACATGTGAAAAATAAGTGGTTTCTGATCAAAGGGGGAGCAGTATAAGGAGAAAAGACATGTGAATGGTTGTTGCTGATAGGGGGAGTTGTGACAGTGAGGAGAAGTTCTTGTCTTGATGGTCAAAATATTTTTTCACATCATATGTTGCCATCAATGACAAAGAGGGAGATTGTTGCAAGTATGGGCATAACATGTGTTTTCATTGATGTCAACATACTCCTATTACATTAATGATAAGGATTGGATGAGCTGTGTGCTGAGGATATTGAGAAAATTAGTCTTAATCAAGAACAGTGAAGATCAGTAATAACAATAAGGCAAAAGTCCAAGATAGGAAGAGGATCAAAGGATGCGGATTAAAGGGTTTGTAGATATGTGTCTTTAAGTGATCCAATAGAGATTTTAGAGGTCTACATGAAGATATGAAGAATTTGTGGCTGCTCAAGTAAAACTGGTTTCGGTAGGTTGTCAGAGGTAACAGAGTGACACAGACAGGTCTAGTGAGATCTGAAAGTACCGTTTCCTACTCTGTGGATTTGAGGGAGTGTTAAGGAAGTCATTGTGATGTGTCAACTTGATTGGTTCATGAATTGAAGGTCTGGAAGTATCCATTCTTTGGTGACAGTGGTGACAGACTATGTTCGTGAGGTTTCAGATAAAAGAGAGAAGGATTTCAGTATGCAGATGAAGTGTGGATGTTCTTGGTGATTCAAGAAACCTTGTGATGGACTTTGGATTGTGTCCAGCATGTGTTAGTGGTCCACATTGGATTTGGAGCTCGCTATTGAATAATAACCTCCGGATGATAGGTGTTCTTCCTGAGACTGGCTGACCGAATAAGTTACACATCCTGCGGATGTTCTTGTGGATGTTTGCCGACTTAGATGATCATTCCTAAGTTGATGTCTTGTATAAATAAGAGATTATGAAGTCATTTCAAAGTTGTGCTTGTGGAGATGAGATAATAGTAGTGAGGAGGAGAGTGAAAGGCAGAGCAGAAGTATTGGGCATAAATGGAACTGATTCAAGCATAGTGAAGATGCTATTCCCCAGTTCATGTATGTGATACTTATCTCTTTGTAGACAATGTGTCTCTTGTAGGCAGTGAGCCTCTTGTGAGCAATGTGCTCAGGTAGTGAGCCCTAATTGGCATGTGCCATTTTGTTCTTTCTATTCTTCGAATAGAGAATACAATCTTGGGTTAATCACCCCATGGTTTTTCCCTTAACCAGGTTTTCCATGTCAAAATCTTGGTGTCTTATGTGTTGATGTGTTTCTTCTTTTGATTTGAATGCATTATGTTTTATGATTGATATACTGCTAATCACTAAGAGGATTTAAGTGTGTAATTGGAGAAAGTTTTGCACAACTGATTCACCCCCCTCTCAGTTGTGTGCCCTAAGTCTAACAGTCTTGGTGCAAGACTAGTCTCTACATAGTAAATGGATACCGGATATCCCTACTTGTGGCTATTGTCTTGTGTCGACCAACTTGCTTGGAATCATTGATCAAAAGAGTCCCTTGTTTGAATCTCATCACAAGTATCCTCTTCTCAACAATCTCCACCAACACCTTACCAAAATCTCTAGTTTCATCCCACCTCTTCCCATGTCACCCTTCATGGTTTTAACTAGATCTCAATACCAAAAACAACTTGAAATGGCCAGGACATTCAATGGCTTTGTCACCCCTCATGACAGTGATGAGGAAATATATCATGAGGAGTACTAGGGAACCCTCCAAGATTAGAAATTTCAATGCTTGCTAGAAAAAGTGCTCCACAAGGACCCTCACAAGTACTTTATTCATCTTGCAAATCTAGGACTTAAACTCCCCACTAACTTCGATCTCAACAAACTGAAAGAGACCGTAGAGGAAACTCATGAAAACCACACTAGTGAGGACAAAGGAAAGAAAGTCACAGAGTCAAACATACCTATGGAAGAAATGAGGAAACAAATTGAGGGCCTAATGCAACAAATGATGGATCTCAAAATAGGAACAAATACTAAAACTTACTCCTTGGAAGACATCACACCATATCCCTGTGATAAAAGTTTGAACATGGTGCCCTTCCCCTTTCGGTTTGAAGTTCCTACGTATGACAAATACAAAGGGAAAGGAGACCCAAGAGATCACATTAGGGAATTTAACACCGCATGCATGGAAGTAGCTCACAATGAAACTTTCTTAATGAGACTATTCCCTAGATCTCTTAGTGGTCAAGCCATGGAATGGTTCTCATGGCTCCCACTAGGTATCAAAACTTTTGATGAGTTAGTAAATAAGTTCGTCACACACTTCTCATATAACATTGAACACAAAGTCTCCATGCTCAACCTATGCAATACAAAGCAAAAAGGTGGCAAATCTTTCACCTCTTTCTTACAAAGATGGAGACAACTCATGAACAAATGCTCATATGACGTACCTAAGAAGCAAATGATGGAGATGTTTGTTTGCAACCTAAACCCCAATCTAAGTTTCCAAATCCAAATTCAATGCTCTACCTCATTTTCAAAAGTCATTGAGATGGGATTATTTACCGAGAAAGATATGATCACCAAGGGGCAAATAAAGTTGTACAAGGACACCCTAACTCTAACTACACCACAAATAAGTCAAAGTTTTGGACAAAGAACAAAAATATCATCAATGATGGAGAAGTCGATGCCAAAGTGACAGCTCCCAAACAAGAACCAACCTTCACTCTCAAAGGAGAAACAAACAATGCTACAACAAACAAAACATTCTCTTGCAAGCCAAAGCCATGGTTCAACTCCAACCCTAGGCAAAAGTTCACACCACTAGGTGAGTCCCAAGAGTCTGCGTTAAGAAAGCTATTGGCCAACAATGAGATCACTCTTCCACCAACTAGCGACTACGAACCTCAAATAAAACCTCACTGTTGAAAAGACACTAATTTCTACGAATATCATACAGGAAGAAGCCACATGACAAACAATTGTATCCATTTGAAACATGTCATTCAAGACATACTTGACCAAAATCAAGTAGGCACTCAACAACATACCTCTAACAAGACACATGTGGCATACAAGGATCCAATCCTCAACCACAATAGGCCATACAACAACAACAACAATAATAATAATAGGAAAAATCAAAACAACGGGAACAACAATGCTAACTATGCTAGCATACCATTATACTATGCCATCAACAGCATATCGAAACACATCCCATAAGTCAATCTGGTCACATTCAACCAACAATCAGGACCCAACAAAATTGATTGCAACACCATCACCCACAGTGGTAAAGTCACATTAAACATGCTTCCTCCAAGGTTGTCACCTTGTCCATCTAACCCCCATACGTACAGTGTCATAGACCAAATTTGGAAAACTCTTGGCCACATATATATCTTAGAGTTATTGTGTCTGTCTCCCTCCCATAAGGAAATTCTTGATAAATCCCTAGTGGAAATGACTATACCCATGAACCTAGCCCAAGAGAAGTTTCAAGCCATGGTAAGAAATTTAACCTCCTCTAGCACTATCTCATTTACCGAATAGGATGTCCTTTCAGTGTCTCAACCTCATAACACACCCTTGCATATCGTCGCCTTTAGTCATAAACACCATATAAAAAGGGTTGTCATTGATGGAGGAGCTAGTTTAAATATTTGCATGCTCAAGCTAGTCCTTACATTGGGGTTCTTTGAAAATGTAGTGGATCCAAGGAAAAAGATCACTATTAAGGCCTATGATGAAGAGGAAAGAACTACTAAAGGAACAATGATGTTACCAATACAAGTTGGACCAGTGATAAAGGATGTTATTTTCCAAGTCCTAGATAGGGAGCTAGCCTACAATATCCTCCTAGGTAGACCCTGGATTCATGCCATGAAAGTCATACCTTCAACCTATCACCAATGCATCAAATTTCCTCATAACGGTAGGCAGATCACCATTCAAGGTGATTTGGACCCTTTTTAGCATTGCAACACTATCCACTCAAAGCCTAATTGCATCATCCCCAATAATAGAGCTTCTACATCCCCCATCTCACAGCATGATTCTACCTCTGAAGCTTTTTCATCCAAGCCCAAAGAGCATAAAATCACAATCAAAGAAACCTGAGTAGGGTAATATTCTATCAAGCACAGCCTCAACTTAGCAAAAATGCCTCTATCTCCAAGATCCTTTGGGTGACCTACACCTTTTCCAAAGCCATCTACTCCTTCCAAGCCACCCATAGCTCCCTTTGTAAAATGGGGGACCTTATCAGAAGAAATAGAGGAAAGAGACTTCTTGCAATGGCTCTACATAGAGGAAGATAACACACAACAAGAACCACCTAAGCTCCCAACAGAAATCTATGGGCATGGTGAGTCTATCCTACATAGAATGGGTTATGAAGGACAAGGTCCCATTGGCCTAAGAAAAGAAGGAATAATAGAACCCATCCAACCCTCTTCATCCTCACTGGCAAGAACTACAAAAGGGTTAGGATACAAGGATAAAGGCAAAGCTAAGGCCAATGCTTATTTTGTGGAGCAAATCCATGCCCTACAAGATGACAGTGACATGGACTCTAATGCATATGAGTGGGAGGAACTCACAGAGCACTCCTATGAGGACAAAGAAGTTGACACCATTCAAACTTATAGCCCCTACTGTGAGGGACAAATGCTAACACATAGACCATTAGAGTCTGATTCACCAACTCGTATGACTTTTGAGGAAGGTCAGAGTTCCATCGCAATAAACAATCTAGAGGAAAGTACCATCTCAGATCCTATCCCTACCAATCAAAATCTTGACTGTATATCCATTCAAACCATAACACGCAATGAAAAAGATCTATCTTCCAATCCCCTTCCGCTTGTGCATCCTGAACTTATCAACTGGGACTTACAAGGAACCCCACAACTAGACATGTTCCAAAACAATGATGCCTATATTGACTTCATGGAACTTAGGGACCACCTACCTATAGGAGATCATAAAGTTGGCTTCACAATTGAACTCAATACTGTGGCTTATTTTGGAGAGGGTGCCAAGCCTTCCAGTCATAAAAACATAAATATAAAAATAGGATCTAATGGTGAAAATTGCTTTGCAGTAGTATCAGATCCCAAAATAGTAAAAAGAAAGGACGCATCCGATGGTGAAAACCCAATTGTGGCACTTGACGATGGAAGGTTTGACACTCTCCCCACTGACATGTATCAAGAGAAGTCTCAGATTATTGTGGAACCTATAGAACCTGTCAACATTGGAACAGAGGAACAACCTAAGATCATTCACTTTACAAAGTCTCTAACTCCACCAGAAAAGACTAAGTTTGTACCATTCTTCAAGAAAAAGCAAGTCAACTTTGCTTGGTCATACACAAATATGCCTAGTTTAGATCCAAATTTGATTCTACATCATCTTCCATTAGATCTAGGGGTCAAACCAGTCAAATAGAAGTTCAGGAAGGTGCATCCCCACATTGCATTACTAGTAAAATGGGAACTCAAGAAACTGCTGGATGTAGGTTCATCAGGGCAATTGACTATTCGGAGTGGGTATCCAACATAGTGCTAGTATCCAAACCTGATGGCAGAGTCAGATTGTGCAATGATTTCATAGATCTAAACAAAGCTTGCCACAAGGATGACTTTTCATTGCCCAATATTGATATCATAGTTGACTTGACAGCAGGACATACCATGCTTTCTCTTATGGATGGCTTCTCAGGATATAATCAAATCAGGATAGCACTAGAAGACCAACGTAAGACATCTTTCACTTGCCCATGGGGCACCTTCTATTGGAATGTCATGCCATTTGGGTTAAAGAATGTAGGGGCAACATATTAATGTGTTATGACCACTATCTTCCATGATATGATGCATGTCACAATGGAGGACTATGTAGATGACATCCTTGCAAAATTACTCACAAGAGAATCACACCTAGATGTACTAAAGAAGATCTTTCAGAGACTAGAACACTTCAAAGTTAGGTTGAACCTGAAGAAATATATTTTTGGAGTCACCTCTGGCAAGCTCTTAGGCTTCATTGTATCAGCAAATGGGATAGAAGTGGATACTGCTAAAGTCAAAGCTATCATGGAAATACCACTGCCAAAGAACATCATTCAACTATAGTCTCTACAGGGCAAGTTACAGGCAATCCGCCAGTTCATATCACAACTGGCAGACAAGTGCCAACCTTTCAGTCATCTCTTACATAAAAACATTCCATTTAGATGGGATGATAAGTGCAAAGAAGCATTTGGCAAACTAAAGGAATACCTCATGAATCCACCTATTCTAATGCCACCTATCCAAGGTAAACTGCTATTACTTTACATATCTACTATGCCAATGGCTCTCAGAACCCTATTAGCACAACCTGATTATGAAGGTAAAGAAAGGGCTATCTACTACATCAGTCGCACATTGGTGGGCTGCGAACTGCAATATTCTCATATAGAAAGATCATGTCTTGTTGTGGTTTTTGCTTCCCAAAAACTATGACATTACATGCTAGCACATTCAGTCAAGCTTATTGCAAAGATAGATCCACCAAAATACCTATTAAGTAAAGCAACTCTAATAGGTCACCTAGCCAAGTGGGTAATGTTGTTAAGTGAATATGACATTGAGTATGTAGACAGAAAGGCTATCAAAGGACAAATCATTGCCGATTAGTTAGCAGAAGCACCATTACAAGATACCACACCAATGACATTTGAGTTTCCAGATGAAGCCATATTCAGTATCACAACACACTCATGGAAACTCAAGAGCTATGACCTTTAAGGACACCTTGACCCTTTTGTCAATGGGGACTCGACCTTATGGGAAAAATTCACCCACCATCATCTAACAGCCACAAGTTCATAATAACTGCCACTGAATACTTTACCAAGTGGATTGAAGCCATTCCACTTACAAATATCACAGGAAAACAGATTGCCTTCTTCATCCTCAATTACCTCATCTGTAGATATGGAATTCCCTCATCCATTGTCACGAATAATGGAAGACCTTTCAAGAACCATGATGTCCAAGAGCTTTGTGATAAATTTAAAATCCAACACTATTTCTCTACCCTCTAGTATCATCAAGGCAACGGCCAAGTAGAGGCATCCAACAAAACAATCTTGAAAATCCTCAAGAAGACAGTCAACAATGCTGGCCATGATTGGCATACACAACTGAATCCTGCTCTGTGGGCCTATCAAACTAGTATACGCACTCCCACAGGTGCTACCCCATACGCCCTTGTCCATGGATTAGAAGCTATTTTTCCCATCGAGGTTGAGTTACCATCTCTAAGGGTGTTGTGAAAAGGTCTTATCATTAATGAAGACTACAAAGTTTCCAGATTGCAAGAGTTAGAGCTATTAGAAGAGAGAAGGTAAAAGGCCTTCAACCATCTCAAAGCATATCAACAGAGGATGTCACAAAGCTACAATCATAGGGTTTGTCCAAGGCTCTTCAATGTTGGTGATCTAGTCCTTATGGAAAATCCCCACAATCAATAGGATTGGGAAAAGAAAGGTAAGTTTGAGCCCAACTGGCTTGGCCCCTATATCATCATTGCTACCTATGGATCGGGGGCATATCAGTTAGCAACATCCAAGGGTGAGATATTCGATGACCCAAACAACAGTATGCATTTTCACCAGTTCTATACCTAAGAGAACCCCAATGTAAGGGGGGTAAAAAAACAAAAAAAAAACAAAAAAAAAAATAAAATAAAAAAACAAAAAAAATCAAAAAACAAAAAAAGCAAAAATTATCAAAAAAATAAAAAATAAAAAAAATAAAAAAAAGGAAAAACAACAAAAAAATCATCCTCTAGTGAAAACCTGGCAAACAGGCACCTTGGATAGGTACCATGATGAAAACCTGGCAAACAGGTGTCATGTGTACTTCTAGCTTTCGTACAAATAAAAGAAAGTGGTAAAAACCTGGTAAACAGGCGCTACTTGTGGTGAACCGCTTTCTCCATCTTTGGGAAACCAATCACCTTGTGTCCATTCTTCCTACCATCATTTCTCATCTGATCCATATCTGTTCCATAATAAAATACCTTGTACAACCTAACGATAACCTATCATGGCTTGATACTCTATCTCTTTTGTCACCTTATCAACTAAGGTCTTATCCAGTATCCTATCCATAGTGTCAGCCTAGCATAGCATCTATCATCAGTATCATAGGTTCCACCCCAAACTACATTGCCTTTGTGTTGTCACATAGGCAAGGCCATTTTCAATGCACCCCCAAGGCTCCACTTTCTTATCCATCCCATTTCTTGTCATCTATCCTCTAGTCCATCCATGGTCCAAGTCCCCAAACTACGTTGCCTCTAGGTCGTCATGTAGGCAAGGCCATTTAGCAATGAGCCCCCGAGGCACTAGGTCAGTCCCTTAGGGTCTGTTTTACAAGGCAAGCATGTGAACACAAGAAAAACCTACTTCCAAAAAATAGAAATCTTGGCACAAGACATCAACCTATCTGAAGCAAAGCAAACAAGTACCTAAGCACTCTAAATGATTATATCTAAATTATGGCAAGAAAACGCATCTAAATGTAAGAATGTTTTGCATTTGATCAGGTTAACTTACGGAGTCTTGATTTTTGTTATTATGTCTTTCTATGCTACTCGAGGATGCCAAACACTAGAGATGCTATGATGGGGGAAAGGATTATTTTCTTTGTTTGCTGTTTGTGGATCAAACTTTAGTAATGTGAAGCCTTGTCTAAAGACACGATCAACAAAAGATCATCGAGGACATCAAAGGTCTAACATGAAAGGGGGAAATTCTTGTCTGTTGATACGCAAGAAATACTCAGGTCATCTTAGTTCAATTATACTTAGATGCTTGTATTAACTTGCTAAATCAAAATCCATGTAAGCAGTACTCAGGTCATCTCGGTTCAATTATACCTAGATGCTTGTATTAACTTACAACATTTGGAAAAAGTACCCAAAAAAAAAATTGCCCAATGATGAAATAAGTACTTCAAAATACTTGCACAATCAAGATGTTAAAAACCATTTCACATCCATTTGCATCCATATCCCATGTAATAATGATCCAAAATATAGAGTATCAATACAAATAAAAGCTTGTAAGTCCTTCTATTGAGTCATTCTTCTATCAGTCACCTTTCTATCTATCAGTTTATCTCTATTCTCCATCGTAACCTCTGAGTAGTGATCCAAATGCAAGTCTATCCTTAATCCATACCGATCGAGTCAAGTCAATCTTGTCAAATTATCCAAGCACCCTCAATGGTCTTGATCCTTGTCTAGTCATAAACCAACTCAATCAATTATAATCAATCAATTGTCTTATATAGGATGTTGCATTGTCAAAATCAGACCAACACACGCATCTTACATGAAATGTTTCATTTCTTGAAACTAGACACTATCCTATCGTGTTACTCTAGGGATCTACCATTCCCTGCCATGACAACACTATTGTATATCAATATCGATTAATCATTGGTTTACAACTAGACAGGGGCAATACCTTGTTTGTTCTTGTATCATTTGTGCATACTTGCTTGCTTGCTTGTGTGTGTTGTCATTCTATCTTGTATCATGTATCATTCAGCTCTTTCTTCAACCATTTTCTTCATTCTAACCTCTTTTTCTCCTTCTTCATCATGAGATTGTCCATCTCACATCCTTCTACCCTTCTTCTTGTCCAATCTCCCAAGGGGGCATCCTATCATTGTAACCTGAACCAAGGGAAAACTGGGGCATGTATCATTATCAGAAAATTCTTATTCTTTGAAACAATGTCGTAAACTACATTATATGAAAGAGGGGAAAAATGTATACACCTAAAAATTACACCACTCGGTCTAAATAAATATTCTTAATATCTATTCATTCTAATTCTTCTATCAATAAATAAATAAACAAATTTATTTATTTGATTCATATTCCTCTAACTTAATTAAATATCAAAATATTTAATTACCTCTTCTAAAGTCAAAATTAAATAAAATCTTTTGTTTAATTTAATTCTTCCAAACAATTAAGTAATTCTTAATTATTTAATTAAATCAAATTCTTCCTCCAATTTAAATAAATCAATCAAATTTATTTAAATCCTCTCAATCTCTAAAAATAAAATACAATCAAATATTTTATTTATTCTTCTATCTTGCATAAACAATTAAATAAATCTATTTATTTAATTTACTTTCTTATCTTCAAATTCTTCTAAATATCTTCCAAATCTTCTAAAAATAAATCTTCTTCATATACACAAAATTAAATAATTTATTCTTTAATTTCTCTCAAATCATGCAAAAGCAAATCACAAGTTAACTTATTTATTCTATTTTGTTTTTATCAATAACTCTTAAATTACAAAAAAAACATTCTAATTTATGAAAGCATATCTTATCTTTATAAAAGAAAGTAGTTAACTCAAACAAAACATCTTTTGTGTGACACTTGTCTTCTTTCTATTCATGCACGTTCTCTCAACCGTTCTATACCATTGATCTTCTCATTCTTTCTATACCATTGATCTTCTCTCTCCCAATTCTATAAATTGAACCCATTTCTTCCATTTCAATCATCCAAGCTTTTAGTATTGTTACTCTACAGGAATTATAGCGTGCCTTTGGCACCCAAGTCATTCCATTTGCTTGTGATCAACTTGTTACCATATCAATACCATTGTTCTGAAGCTCATCTTCATTACAAAGCACTATCAGGGCCATTCTCTATTGACAATCTTGGAATAGCAAGGAAGTACACTCTCTAAGGGCCTTATTCATACATCCAAGATTGATTGAAATAGGCAACCAATGAAAGCTATGAAGTATTGAGGCTTGCAAATGTTTCATCTTTGTTTGTTTGATCTTGATTATTTCCCTTTTCATTGAGTTTTGGGTATTATAGATATTGATATATTGATTATTCATGTTTACTCCAATTTTCCCATAACAGACATCTTGAGTGATTTTTGTTTGGCTAAGTACAAATGATCTCATGTTCAAATGATGTGATTGTAGTCTTAGAAGACTTGTTTACTTAGCTTGATTGAATGTATTCTCTTACTTGCCTTGGATTCTAGAATCCAGGTTTAGTATAGCTTTGTACTCCCTCTCTTGTGACTAGAATTAGTCACGTAGTTCATGTAATGTGGAACTTTTAAATTTTGATACTTTATTTATTTGACTATGGTGAATTCACTAAATGTTGTAAGGACCAACATTGAATTTTTATTCTTGTTTATGAATAAGTATAGCCATCAAAGTTTGATATTTATTTATCTCATGACCTCTATGGTCATGTTTTATTTACTATTGAAATTGAGCTCATTTTATGCCTTATTTTTGGAATTAACTTTTCTTCCACCTTGGTATTTTTTGTATTTATTTATTATTGGTGGCTATGCTTGAATGTTTTAAACTCATGGTCATGTATCATGTTATGTTCTCTACCATGTCCATTATGGGCCTCTGATGGATTGTATAAGGGAGTAGAATGTGGAGAATATACTAGTTCTTGGTGTGTATGTGTTACTAGAACTATGGTAGATTGAATTCCTTGGTTTGGTGTTAGACACAAGTGAATATTGTTTGAAATGTTGAGAAAGTTTTGAAATGGTTTTTTGTTTCTATGGATCACTTGATGTGAATTTAATTCTTGTATGAGCTTAAATGTTGATTCTTGACTATGTCTATGTGAATGAGATATGTAGAGAACTTGTTTGGATTGAATTTTTCTTTTAGTAATTACATTTAGTTGAATGTTAACTTAATCCACCAATTATGGTTGTTATTTATTGTCTTGTTCTTGTTAGTCTTGGATGTGATGCCATGCTCCTAGTGCTACAACATTAGTGGAGTGTATGATGTTGTGTCCTTTTGTTGTGAATTCCATAACTATTTGTGTTTTGACATAGTGTAGGGTATGATGGAGACTTAGTTAGGGCATGAGCATGTATTATTTATATATTTATGTTATTATAGTTGTCTTATTGCTCTTGTTGAGTTTCCAACCTTGGGAATTTGGTTGCTTTAGGAGTTTCTCCTTAGTGTTTTGGAGGTTTCCTAGCATAATGTTGGAAGGGATGCAACTCTTCTATTAAGAGGTTGCTATCATATGTATTCCATTTCATGGATACTTGGTTTTTAGGCCACAAGGAATCCATGTGTTTCCTAGTCAATCATGAATCCATGATCATGTTTTGTTGTTTGACCTTTTTGGTCTAGCTTAGTTAAGAGTTGAGGTGGTATTATGAGTAGTCTTACACCTTGTTGGTGTGTTGTGGCCACCTTAGATGTGCTCCTAGTGAGTAACGGGTTGCTAAGCCTTTCTTGATGGAAGTGCTTATGTTGTTAGAGGATGTGGTTTAGATTCTTCCCTCTGAGAACCTATTTGGTTGATCCTAGTTTTGGTGATTTAGAGCTAGAGTGTTAGAGAAAACCTCTCTTTTAGGAGTGGAATGTGAGGAAGTATCTCATGTAGGGAAACCATGTCTAGAGTTGAGGCATGATTTTGGTTAGGATGAAGGTACAATAGTGGTGCCTATAGACATTTTGAGTTAACTTTCCCTGATCCTTAAGTTCTTCTATTGTGGGTGGTGCTTGAGGAAGGACTGTTGAGAGAGTAATATTTTGTTTGTAATTCTCCTTGAAAGTGGATATGGTAGCGTTGCTACTTCCTTAGGCTTAGTTGAGAGCTTGAGAATTTATCCCAGCATAGTTGTGTTCCTAAGCTTTTCAGACTTGACTTGATTGTGGTTTGTTGTGTCTTTTGGCTAGAGCCTCTTCTTATTGCAGTGACAGTTGGAGGATGGAGTGGTGTAGTCTTATAGGAGTTGTATGCATGATGGTTGGTTTTGACCTAGTTGGTTCACCTTTGGAGATTTTTTTTTTTGAGACCTTGACCTAGTGTTGGTTAGGACTGGTCTTTTGAGATCTATTGTGTTGTAAAGGACTATGTACTGAGGGTACTTCATCCATGTGTTTTTGTAAGCTTCTAAGAGTAAGCCTAATGCTAGTGGGGGAGGATGTAATGCCCACCCTAGTTTGTACCTTGTGTGATTTTTTATTCATGTGTTATATGTTGTTTTGAGTGTTTATTAGTGTATTATGTGATTATTATGCTTTGATGCATTGCATCGAACTTGCCAATGAGGTCTATGGTGCCATTTATGGGTTCTGAGGGTGTATTCACATGACCATTGAGGTATTTCCAATGGGGATGTGCTTTGTTATTTGGTTTCCAATGATGCATTATGTGATGCATACATTGTGATTGTACATGCTAGATTATTCCAGTGCTTCATCTTCACTATTTTCTCTATACTTGTTATAGCTGTGATTGTTAGATTATTCCTATAGTGTGAAATGTTTCTATTTATTTATCATGTTCCTAGATCATGCTAGTCATAGATGATTATATTGGATGTGATTATTTTATATCATGTGTGATTATACCACGTTGGAGTGGATTATGTTGCTATGACTATTATATGTGGAGTAGGTATGTCTGATGGTTGACTTGAGTGTGTAGGTAATCACAGGTGTTAACTAATGTGGGCAATGTGGAGAAGTTTGACATGGGATGCTAAGCCATCTCACCCTTATCCTTGTGTTGTGGAAACCTATAATGTGTGCTTGAAGTCAATTACATGTGTTTCCTTAGCATGTTGCACTTTATTTTAAATGATCTCAAAAAATATGTTGTTTTGTATTTTCAGATTATTTTAATGATTAATTATCTTAGTGAAAATATCTAATGCATTATATTATGCTAGAGGAATAAATTTAAATGATTTTGAATTATTTCAGAAATTTAATATTGTTTTTGTCAAAAAGGTAGAATTGCATTAAATTAGAAAACAAAATTTTTGATATGGCATTATAGACACCCAAAATTGACCTAGTTATCATTAATATCAAATATTGCATTAGCTATCATCTGCATTTGTCTTTCTTGAGGAATTTCCCTATTTTCTGTAAATCACTTATTTCTTCTATTAATTAAATAAATTTATGTTTATTTAATTAATTCATTATCTATTTCCTCTAATCTATAATTAAATAATCTTTAATTATTTAATTATTTTCATTATATCTATTTTCATTAAATAAATCTTATTTATTTAATTAAAATCCCATCATAAGCCTACTTTCCAATTAATTAAATAAATTTTATTTATTTAATTAATTTCTCTTATCACTTATCTTTATCTTTTATCATGAGCCGACATGTGTGTATCTTTTATTTAAAAACATGTGTGGTACTACATCTTTTATTTAATATCTTTCACATGTAGTACTTTTTATGTACACGGTCACACATAAGCCTTATCTTCCCTCCACATGTCATTTACACATTCACCTATGACTATCATTTCATCTTAGCCATTCACATAGCCACCAAATCTCTATTGTTGATTGATTTTGGTTGAGTTTTATATAAATAGCCTCTCATTCCATACTACATCTATCCATCATTTTCATATAGCGTCCATATTATCATCTCAAGCAATCTATCCATCATTTTCATATAGCATCCATATTATCATCTTAAGCAATCTATCCATCATTTTCATATAGCGTCAACATTATCATCTTGAGCATATTGAGCATTTTAGCATCCATCTAATATATTATCATTATCATCCATCCATCATGGTAGCTTTGATCTTCATAATTGTTCATTATTGAGAAGCAATCCACATCACAAACAAGGAATCATACAATCTAGGAGATCTTGTTCTTGAATTGTATGCTTTTTATTTCACTTGGATTCGATTCTTTGATGGTGGTAGGATTAGGTTTTCATTTATATGCTTGATCTTATTAACCTAATTTTTACCTATCACATTTTGGCATGCCCGGTGGGACTCACATCCTTGATTAACTTTGTTGTTTGAAGTTGTTTTTTGTGAAGATCAGATTTTCTGAGCGCTTACAACAAATCACGGTCACTTTTAAGTTAAAACCAGACGCCTTTAGAACATTTGCATCACTTTTAAGCTACTAGCCACCGCTTTCAGTCTTTTTGGGATCACTTTTAAGCCAACAGTGGTCGCATCTGTCATTATTCACATTGCTTTTAATTTGAAATTGATCGCTTTTAGGTGTCTGGGTCGCTTCCTACAATTTAGGGTTTTTCTACTAACATCTAATTCTTACAGGGAATTTTACACATCTGGCACAAATAGGTCACTTTTGAGCATTAACAGTTCACATCTAGATTTTTGACATTACTTTTGAGCAGCAACAGTTCACTTTCGATAGAATTCAGATTGCTTTTGAGTAGCAATTAGTTGCCTCTGGTAACTATGTGTTGCTTTCAATTTTATTATTCATAGTTGGGTTTTCTTGGTTATTAATCATCTCTTTGTGTAGCATCTTATCGATTATCCAAGAAAAGGAGGTTGTGAAACTACTAACATATCTGTTGCAACTCTAATCGGTCCAAGACATTGCATTTTATCACTAATTTAGGAACATTTGGTTTTGGTGCTTAAAAAGAATCATTGCTTGCTCCATGCTTGATTTATTTTTATTTTTATTGCTTGTTATGTATGTTTGTAACCCAAATTTAATAGAAAAAGTATCCTCTCCCTTTGCCTATCAAATGGATTTTGGGTGCATGAGAACTTGTTATTATCTTTAGAGGGTCTGCCTTCCCAGTGTGAGAAGGGGTACGACCCAAGCGGTAATGGGCTAAAGCCAAGTCCTTCCAAGCTGCTATATAAGAAAAGTGTTTGTGTCAAAAGCCACAAACAATGGGTGCCATTGTGTTACACTGACGAATGTTTCCCCCAAAACCCCTTAAAGCATAACCTCTTTGGGTTGGGAAGCCTCCATTAATAGAGTGCATCGCCACACATGTAGACACCTGAATGGGTGCCCTTACTAGCAACCTTGTGTAGTAGCCAAAATCCTTCTATTTATTGATGAAAAAGGTGGGACCTTTGAAGCCGCCCTGATTCTCATGGTTCTTAGTAGAGATAGCAGGGACAATCCTAAGATATGGTGGAGGGACAAGTCTTGGGAAACCCAGATCTTGGCATGCATGAGAAGTAAGTGTCGTGGAGGGGATCCAGTGCTACCAAGATCTTGAAGCTATCTATTTTGAATAGGCACGGAAAGGGGACTCCACAAATACAATCCTTTCCTAGCCTAGGTGGTACAAGTTTGTGATTGTTGTGAGTGTGAGTGACTGAAATTACTATTTTCTTGTCAAAAACATCATTCAAACACACCCTCTGTCAGACATAGATCACCTCTGGACAATAACCACTCACTTTTAGAAACCTAGATCACTTTTAAACAGTAGTTATTTGCTTTTGGCAAAATTTGCACCACTTTTAAATGATAGTCCTTCACTTTTGGCAAAATCGGTGTCGCTTATAACCTAAAACTGATCATCTCTAGAAAACCTAGTTGTCTCTGTTAACACTGTAGCCTATCACCTGTAACAAAACTAGATCACTTTTGAGCTATTAGTAATCACTTTTGGCATCTTTCAAATCGCTTTTGAGCTATTCTCTATCGCCTCTAGTCAGATATTAGAAACCAGTATCAACTCAGCCAAATCAGTTACATTTTTAGACTTTCTTAGCTCTGTCATAAGCTTTCAGATAATCCTCTAAACATCTACAGTAACATAAACATTTTCTCCTATCTTGAACATATCAAACCATTGGACTTTTGATCTTTCTATTCTTTTGAGACCCCTAAACAACAACCAACCAGCAAATAAATATTATCCTTTTGGGTTACTTAGCCCTAGCAATACCAGCAAACAACATCAGCAACCAACTTTTTCCCTTGAGTGTGTGAGCTATCCTCTAGGGAAGTTTATCCAACAACAACAACAACAACCAACAACCAACAAAACAACAAAAAAACTAATAAAACAACAACAACCAACAAACTAGAAAAATAAACCAACATCAAACAATCAATCAACCATCACCTTTTGGGTCTCAACCTTGACAAGCTAAGTCCAATTAAAAATATCAACCATCATGCCTCAAACTAGGAGCCAATATAGAGATGAAATGGAAGCCAAAATGCAACAATCTCAATCAATGCCCCTTAGAGATGCAACTCAATTCACAACTGGTATGCCTTCTTATATGTTTGTGCCCAAAGGATACACCACTAGACCATCGTCTTCACAACAAGTGCAACCTCAAACATTTTTAGAGACCTATGAAGAGCAATCCCAAGATGACTTATTGGAATTTCAAGACACACACGTATGGGACCAAGTTGAGAAGCTTGTTTTATCTAATCCTAATCACTCCTTCTTGTAATTAGCCCATATGGGAGCCAAATTACCAAGTGACTTTGACATATCTTCTATTCGAGAACACGATCCAAACACTCTCTCTATTGTTGCAAAGGGACCATCCACTATAGCCACACCATCTCATACCATGTCCATCCTACAAAATCCACCTTCCAACCCATCTCTTTCATTGCCTATTGTTACCCCATCAAACCCACCATGCTCGGAGTACACTCTAGAACCTTTGATAACTCCAACGGAGGTACTTCCTTTCCTTTCGCAAAATTTGAGCTTTCCACCTTTTCATGTTCCACAACATACTCCTCCTACCATGACCATATCTCTCCCCAAATATCACAAGCTATCCCAATATCAAAACTCCACAAGTTTCACAAACTATCCAAATACCACAAGCCATACAAGTCTCACAACCATTGTAAACCCCTACTCCTATTGCATCACATGTGGAAACCACACCCAAAACTAATATTCCTATCACTTCTAATATGGTCTCCATGATTTTCACTAATCCATCAACCAAACCATATAACCCCAATGTTAGTCTCATTGACATGACTGACCCACCTATTGTATCACAAGCCAATCCTAACGCTGCTGTCTCTTATGTTGATCAACTTACATCACTTCCTCCACCTCCATATAATCCTTCACAAACCATCAATCCATCTTATGCAACCCAAAGATTACCCATCATCACCCAACATATGACATATACCAATCCTCATGTTGTCCAAAACACAAACCCAAACATCCATCCTTCTTCATCCACCAATCCTTCCATCGCTTACCATATTGCAAATCCAACTCTGAATCCACAACCATTAACCAACGTCAATCCATCCCCACTTCCTATGTGATGCGAAATCTTGGGGTTAATCCATCGCACTATACCCAACCACCGCTTGTGTCTCAAGGACAAAAATCCTCACACACATATGTGTCACATACCAATCCTTTGACATATAATGTGAGCACGCAATCTCAACAAATGGTCATGCCCTCATACATTTTACAACAACAACTACAATATATGCCATATTACATTTCACCTCCGAACCATAACCCCCTTTGCAACAATAGAAACTCTCTCAATAAGATGTTAAACAGATGATTAACAAGGTAGTAGGACAAAACAAGAAGACATTTTCCTTAGGAGATATATGTGCTTATCCATTTGACAAGTCACTTCATATGACACCTTTTCTGCTACATTTTGAAATTCCATAATTTGACAAATACAAAGGGAAAGGAAATCTGGATGACCATCTTAGAACATTCTATGTTGCATGTCTCGATGTCGCTCAAGATGATACATATCTCTTGAGACTATTCCCCCAAAGCTTAGTGGGACAAGCTCTTGAATGGTTCTCTCACTTACCTCTGGGAATTAAGACTTTTACAGAATTAGCGAACAAATTTTGATCCCATTTCACTTTTAACATTGAACATGAGGTGAACATGAATGACCTTGTCAACAATAAATAATGCAATGGTGAAGCTTTCTCCCCATTCACTCAACGATGGCATAACATGGCTAGAAAACTATCATGGCAAATACTTGAGAAATAGCAGCTTGATATCTTTGCCCAAAATCTTCAATCTTGAGCTTTCATTCCAACTGTAATTGCAATGTGCTAGCACCTTTGATGAACTTATCTCCAAAGGAACCACCACTAAACGATCTTTAATTGCTAAGGGCACTATCAAGATTTTCGAGATAACAAAGACAATCCTCAATCGTCAAATGATAAATCCCACTTTTAGAACAAAAACAAAAATGTCGTTAATGATGGTATTGTGGATGCAAAGAATATACAAATAGTGAAATTTCCCATTAACATCCAAGCCGCATCTACAACCAATCAACCTTTTCAATGAAATCGACCAAGAACAAATCCAACACCTTGACAACAATTTACTCCTTTAGTAGAAACTATTTTGAAAACTTGTCCAAGTGGGAGATATCACATTACTTGAAGCACCACCCAATGGAAAATTGGTCTTCAAAGCTCCTTGGTATAAAGAGAACAAATATTGTGAATACCATAGAGTCAAAGGACATAAAACAAATGGTTGCATGCGCTTAAAACATATCATTCAAGATTGCATTGATCAAGGTCTAATTAAAATCACACCATCGACATCACAACCCGCACATCAACCAACATCAAACTATGATCTAGATGCTTTCAAGAATCCACTTCCATCTCATGACAAGACAAGTAACCCTCATACTAGGAATGTTATCCATTACAACTATGAGTCATCCACGATTGGCCGCATTGACCAAGCTCACATTTCTACCATTACTATCCAAGATAAAGCACCTGATTGCACTATAACTACTAGAAGAGGCCATGTTACAATTCAAGGAGCACCTGTCAATCCTCCTCGATTGTCTTCTAGCTATAATATCCTTGATCACCTTGGGAAAACACCTGCACATATCTCCATCCACGAATTGCTTCACATATCCCCTGCCCACAAAGCTATCCTTGAAAAAGCATTGCAAGAGTCTTTGATGCCTAATTATATCGATAACACACAATTTCAATCTATGGTAGCTAGCATTGCAGCCCCTTATCATCTCACCTTCTCTGACAAAAATCTTCGACCATCCATCAACCCATCACATAGCGAAGCCCTCCACATAGAAGTATTTGTAAACCAACACCGTATCAAATGAATCTTAGTGGATGGTGGAGCTAGTCTTAATATATGTTCCTTAAAACTAATAAAACAATTGGGATATTCTAAGAAATATGTTGACACTTCCAAGGTCATTACTATCAAAGCATATGATGATACTGAGAGATACTGAAGGAGTCATCCATTTGCCTATCCAAGTTGGTCCTGTCACTACTGACACCCACTGTCAAGTTCTTGATATTGAGCTTCCTTATAACATCATCCTTGGCTGTCCATGGCTCCATGCCCTTAAAGCCATTCCTTCCACATATCATCAATGTCTCAAGTTTCCACATAACAGGGTTAAAGTTACTATCCATGTCGATCCCAATCCATTTTAGTTTTGTCACACTTTTCATGCTAAATATCAAAGTCCTAACCATATTCCTATCAACACCAAAGCTTATCCATCTTCATCCTATGTTGACCCATGCTCCTTACTCAAGCCATCATCTAGAAAAGCCACTCCAAATCTCCATATCAAGTACACTGAACATGGTCCAGGTGAATACACACTACAACAATCTTCATCCGTGTCTATTTCTAATATGGAAGGTGGATCTTCTTCAATAGGAGAAACTTCTAAATTGGATACCACTGATGATTCCTCCCTTCATATCACCAACCTTTTTCAAGGAACCTCCATTTTTCATGATTTCTGCCATCCCTTCTTCTCCATCTGATTATGAGCTCAAGTCTAGTTCTCAAGATACCCCTAGTCCCAGTGTTAATCACATGCTCCCACAAGCTAAAGATGTTGGTAATTCCTCCATCCCTCCTAAGTCCACCATTTCCCATCAAAAACCACGTTGCGTTCCCAAAACATATGTTTCCATCCCTCCTCCATCAAACTCTAAAAGTCACAAGTATGTCACCGTACATCTTCCACCATCTGACTTACCTCCGCTTTTTCCAACTCCTAAACTCCCACCATCAACTTTACCTCCATTATCCTATAAATCACAAAAGCATGTGACCGTACACCTTCCGCCATCTAATTTATCTCCACTACTTCCAACTCCTAATATCCCTCCATTTTCCTTACCACCATTACTACCAACACCTAATTATCCCCCTATCAATAAGTACCCTTATATTCCTAATCATGGCCAACCAATGCACACATTGTCTAAACATAAAGCCTCCACTCATTTCACCAACCCTGCTTTCATCAAACCCATGGGATTCAAAAATAAAAATTTGGATGCCTCTACCTCTAAAGCTAAAAAGCTTACCAAGAATCTTAAAGACTCCCATGCCTTAGGGCACCAATGCAAAGAATCTTAGCCAAGTACATCTAAAAAACCAGTTGAGCCCATAACTCTACAAGAAAAGCCCATGGCTAAAATGGTTTGGGTTCCAAAGTAAACAAGCAAGCCTACCGAATGAGGCATTCTTATCTACCTTTCAAAAATCCCAACCATCTTCTTCCATCCTAATCACCATTCCATCAGAAAATGCCATTCCATTCAAAAAACCTAACAATCCCACAAGTCAAGCAAAGATCAAAAAAATTCTAAGTCTATGTGGATCTGTAAATGCTTAAACCACTCATCTCCTAAGCAAACATCCCCATTGCTTCCTACACCACCTTCCCATCAAAAGCTTCAATGTTTATCACAGTGTGTGCAACTATTGGTCATGATTCCCTTCCATTCAACATTTTGATATATCTCCATCTCCCCATCTTTCATCCATTATCTTACACATCTCCCCAATCAATTCCCTATGATCCATGCTTTTGCATAAGCCTTTCATCCTAAGTCCATCATAATCCATATCATAATCCATTAGTCTTCCACCCCCTATCTACCTAATCCATCTCCCTTTCATGCAATCCCTTACCAACATCTTGAGCATATTAACATTTGACATGGTCCATGCAATGACATCACTCTCTAGTGGGACTATCACCTTTCATAGCACTCAACACTTGAGCCCCTCCTATCCATTACCATGGTGAAAACCTGGCAAACATGTACCATGTGTAATTGTCATCCCATCAAAAAAACAAATCCATCCAATAGTGAAAACCACCTTGTGGCGCTTTGGATGACAAAAAATAGTATAAGATAAATAATCCGTCCTCTGGTGAAAATCTAGTAAACAGGCACCTTGGATAAGTACCATAGTGAAAACTTGGTAAACAGGCACTATATGTAGAGACCAGTCTCCATCATTTACTTAGTTTGTTTGATCACAACTTTCCATAACATCCATCCACTATATTGCCTTCATAATCCACTATTGTCCCTATCTAAACATCGTATGCTATTATCCCTTATAAATCCATAATAAAAGCCTTTTTGCCCTTACCTCTGCCATGCTAGCTCTTGTAGTTTGGACTTTGTTGGGGTTAAGATATCATTTGGCACCTTAGTACACTATTTGCATGAACACATTCATCACAACATCTTCCTAATAAACTTCATCCCACACTGGGGGCACTTGTTGAACCTTATTTGGAAGTGGATACCCATAGCTCTAGTTCATATCATTTTAGCAACCAAAACAAAGCAAACATCCAAACCAAAACACAACAAACATCCAAACCAAAACACAACAAACATCCAAACCAAAACATAGGAAACATCCAAACCTAAACACAGTGAACTTCCCAAACACAACCAAATATACCAAAATCCAAAAAAAATCAAAACATCACAAAATCCAAGAAATAAAATTGATTCTTTGACATCAACCATCAATGTAATAAACAAGAGCTACATCACATCTCTATCATTCAAAGCCTTGATCCCGTGGATACAGGGTATGTAGGCAATCTGAGATATGAAGGAAGCACTCTGATTCAGGCATAGGTGATAGACCTTTTTCATCATCCATATTTCATCTTTCTTCTGATCATCCTCCAATCTTCCATCTCCCTTTCTTCTCTCTTTCATCACATACATCATCAATAATCCCATAACTATATATTCATCATGTCTCATCACCATCATAAATGTGGGTATGTAGGCAGTCTAGAATATAAAGGAAGTATCCAGTATGCAAGCATAGACTATCCACCCAATCTTCATCTTCTTTCATCTCCATCTTCTTCTCTTTGACCAGCTCAAGCAAGAAGTAGACTATGTGTACTAGCAAAAGCTCAAGAACTTTAACAAATTAGGGATAAGATGAAAGATATTTGTCTACATGCCTTTAGCCAACATTTACTATAGCATTTTATCAACATGTTTAGCCTTCAACAGGATACAACTTTCCTCTCAACAAGGTGCCATCTTAATCCATCCAAGAGCGCTTTAATTTGGCAAGAGAATGTGATGATAGTATCTTTTGTTTTATCTTTTGTCCCTTTCTTATGCCTAATCAAGACTGCTTTGGTCTATCATATCTTGGTACATTGTGATGAAGTACAGAATGGGGCATGGCCATATTGCTTTCGTATACTATGTCTGTGGGGTGATCTTATTCTCTTCCTATGCATATTGGTATCTTATACATGTTGGGATTAGCATCTTGCTGTAACATTAGAAAATGTCCCCTTAGAGGCTTTCCCTCATAAGGTTTAGCTCCTAGGTCTTTAACATGCATTTAGGACATCTTAGTTCATATTTTGGCATCCCAATGGAATGAGACCTAGGTTTCATGGCAAAGTGGACCTAGGAGGACCCCTTGACCTTATCCCTACCCAAAATAGGGGGGAGGACTTGGGCACCCGCACCCTAGTCTTGACCTATTTTGGGTCAGGCCCAAAATTTAAGTGTCAGTTTATGACCATTATTTGGTCCTTTTGCTGACACGGTAAGTTTTGATTTTTGAAATCTTGGCAGGAGTGTTTGTAGTTGCATATAAAAGCATGTTTAGGCATTAATTTGTAAACTAGATGATTACTCGCAAGCTATTGTGTTCTCAAGGTGATTCAAGGTTTTCATTGTGTTGCAAGAGTAGACTTGTGTGGTTTGTGTGTTTGTTTGCCGATTTGAGCATCCATTTCATCATGGAATGAAGAGCATCTTCCTCCCATGATATATTCACTACAAGGTGACATTATATCATATTTTTATTATGAATTCCTTTTGTTTTTTCCTCTGCTTTACAAGGGCACACACTCTTTATCTGATAATGGTGTTTGGAGACTTAAGTGTCCTCCGGGACTTGACTAAGGCAGGCCTCTAAACACCACAACCCCCAAACCAAGTCTTGTGATTGCAGGTTACAGGTGTTGTATTTGGGAAAAGTGAAGTTGTAGGAAGGATTGGCAGGCATCAAGAATTTAGGATTTGAAGAAAAATAAGACACAGGAGCATTTCCAGGACTTGTGCGCTCACTCTAGTGTCCTCTGTAGAAAAAATTCTAGAAACAGAAGTTACAGGGCTGATCAGTGTTAGAAGGAGGTCCAGATCCGGTAAAGAAATGGTACCTTGGACTTAGACGCCTGCTCCAGTGTCTCTGACTATTCCACCTTGGATCCCCAAAAATAGGTATTATGTGATTTGCTATTTTACTTCCGTCTGTAAGAGCATTTTCTATTGTTCGTTAGTTTATTGCCGTATTTGAATAATTAGGGTTTTAATGGTCAATTGAGCATAAGAGAAGGGAAATTGATAATTAAATTCCCTAATCCAAGTTTCCCTACATCTCACAAGTGATCTAGGGTATGATAGTACTCGCCATTCGACCCTAGATCCTTGAATGGAAAGTGGAAAGGAGGATTTAAACATCAAAACACTATAACATTAACAAATCCAATTTGCCACCTAAACACTTGCATATCAATATCTTTTGCATCTGAGAAGCTAAATAGCCTCTTATGCATTGAGACTATTCTATGCTAAGACTAGCTTCATACATATAACCAACAAGGTGTCATTATGTGTAGTGGAGATAAGCTCAAACATTTGCTTGTAGAATCAAATTCCATCTCAGAACACTAGCTGCTATTCATATCTTGTGTATGTTGGTTCAACATCTTGACCTCATGCGTTTAGACAAGATTGTGGTGTGCTAGTTATGCATTGGATACCTAGACACCTTGGTCTTCTATACCCTAGTGCATAACATCCATATGCTATATCAAACATAAGGATTGCATTTGTTTACTTTTGAGAAATTACTTTAAAAAGATGTCATACCATCTATCCATTCCATCATATTCCTATATAGTCCTCAACCAAGATCAATCTTTCCCTCCATCTTCCTTTTCTGCATTCCTCGTCCTACAAAACAAGTGTGTAAGGCATGCATAGATTCATATCATTATCATTATCATCTATATATTTGTATTATCATAAACTCATTATCTTAATACCATTAGCACAATACATTTCCATTTGCATATTCATATCATTTGCATAAATATTCATATAGACTATAAAATGCATAACATCCTAATATAAGTGCATCCATAATCAACACAACATCCCATAGGTACTCAAAGCCATCATATATATATATATATATATATCATCAAACAAGTCAATATACAAGTGTCTACATATACAATATGAGCTATCCATGAGCCATCAAAATTGTATGTACAGTCAACTCATAAGCCTCATCACAATATACAATATATAAGGAAGCCCTAGTGACTACTAGCAGCTCCCTCACCTTGTCCACCACCACTAGGTCTTGCACCTGGTCTACCATCTCTAGGAGGCCCCATCATTGAAGCTACAAATCATGATCCTCCTATCCTCCATGAAGATGAAGCCCCTGACCTACTCCTATAGCTAGGTTGCCTCTGCTCTACCAGCATTGCTCCATGATACAAGCCTCTTTAATACTTGGCCTCACCCTGGGCTCTCCTCAGGTCTCCTTGTGACTATGTCAACTACGTAGCTAGATACATAGTGGCCCCATCTATCCCCAAGGTAGCTATTGCTCTATCTCTCTCCACTTTTATCACTTGTACCTGTTATATAGCTGCATCCCTCTCGGCCCTCATATCCTGCATCTACTGCATAGTTGTATCTCTCTTTGTTGTAACTATCTGTACCTATTGTATAGTTGCATCTCTCTCTCCTATCACCCTTGCTAGAGTACCATCATCCTATCCATCACCTCCCTATCCTCTAGCCTGTAGCTACGCCTGGTAAGCCTGAGCCTATGCTCCAGCATGTCTCAATCCCATGACCACCTGGTGCTAGTCTATCTCCACTCTCCTTAGCCTCATCTGAGCCCGTTGCCTCCATCTCCTCTCCTCTCTAATCCTTTGCCTTAGCTGCTGAATCCCAACATCATCACCTCCTAGCACCTGTGTCTGTGGCTATGCCAGTACCTGAGCCTGTCCCTGTCTCTGAATCTCTGGTGCCACTAGTACTTCTTCCTATACTTGTGGAGCTCATCGTTGCCTCCTCCTAACTAGCCTCTCTATCCCAATCTCCCCTATCTCCCTAGGCCTCGTCAACTGAGTTAGCCTAGCTATAGCCCAGTATGCATCATAATCTGGTAAAGTTCCTAGATCTGTAGGACATTGTCTCCACAGCCACATAACTAGTTGTAGTCCCTCTCTCTCCATGAAAGCTGTATCCACCACTATCTCTGGCCCCCAATCAAAAACCTCCTGCCGAGTCCTCCCAAAAATGGCATCACCTAGTGGTACTGCCTATGGTACTTTGAACTGCCTCAACACCCTCTCAGGAAAATAACACTCTATAATATATATCCCGTGACCAAAAATGTATCTAGCCTACCTAGCATAGACAAGCTCTACATCCTCCTCCTCCCATCTCTCGCATCCCAGCTATGGTCTCTATATAAATCTATCCACCTCATCTAATGTCCACCTCCAGTATACTATACCCCTGTGATGTCGATAGGTAAGAGCTCCTCTATACATCCTACATATTTCTCTCCCACTACCCTAGCCACCCATCCATTTGGTCTCATCACTAGAATATGATCATATGCCCATATGTGCAACACTATGACTATATAGTGTCTACATTATCATATTAAGCATATTGAACATTTTAGCATCCATCTAGCATATTATCATTATCATCCATCCATCATGGTAGCTTTGATCCTCATAATTGTTCATTGTTAAGAAGCAATCCACATCACAAATAAGGAATCATACAATCTAGGTGATCTTGTTCTTAAATTGCATGCTTTTGATTTCACTTGGATTCGATTCTTTCATGGTGGTAGGATTAGGTTTTCATTTATATGCTTGATCTTATTAATCTAATTTTTACCTATCATAGGCATATTTGGACTTTTCGGAATGAGATTGAGTTAAAAGGCAATTACCTATTTGGAATAGTTGTAATACGTTCATTACCTAATTTTCTATTACTAAATGTGTTTCTTGAAAGGTATTTGGAAGTTGAGATATTGTTAAATCAATTTTAATGTTCCTAGGTATTTTATTAAATTATTTAGGTTAGTAAAATGAAATGAATTTGATATATTTTTAAATGGTGTGTTAAGCGAATATATCTTACTTCATTATTGATTAAAAAAGATTATAAATGAATTTTATATTTTATTTTAAATTAGGTCTTTTGGGTTTTAAAAGGGAAAAATGAGTTATTTTATTTGATTCTTTTTCCTCTCCATTTTCTCTCTCCTCTCAAACCCTCTCTTTCTGGAAAGAAAGATTTTCTCCATGAATGAAAAAAAGGATGAATTACTTGGATTCCTTGGTTGAAATGGAGTGGATTTGAATTGTGGATGTTTTTGTGTGATCAAAGATTGCTTTTGAAAACCATCTTCTCCTCCTTGGATTGCTTGTAGGAAAGGTATGATTCTTGAATCTTTCTTTTGTTTTAAATTTGTATGATTTCTTCATTGCCATGCCACATTTACTAGATTGCTATGGCATCCTAATTAGGCAAGGAATACTTAGATATGAATTTATGGTTATTTTATGTAGTTTTACTTTATGTTCTTAGTTCAAAACATGCAAAAACACACAGGGTTATGACAATTTTCACCTAGGATTACCCACCTTGTTTTTATTGCATATTTGGAATGTTGTGCATTTATGCTACAATGGGTAGTTGTCAAATGTCTATTTGAGTTTGAAACATGAGAGTTAGAAAATGGCTCAAGGTAGCCAAGCTTGTAACAATAGTGAATGAATTTGGGTTTTTACGATTCTTCCATACAAATAGAAAAAAATGAAATTTCAATTTTAAACCTTTCCTTTATTAATTTTAATGTGACAAGAGTTGCCTCCCATGGGAAATAAAATTTTTCATCTTTTGAGAATATGTTGTGTTTTTGTGAAAATTATGATTTTGTCACCTCGTAAACTATGCCATGCCCAATTGGTCAAATTGGTGCTATGGGTGTTTAAGAAGAAGTCCAGGGGTAGGAAAGGAGTGGCTTCCATCATTCACCATGACCCAAAGAGGTGATTGGAATTAAGTGAATGGAAGTTTTAATCAAGAATAACATTTAAACACATTGGGTAAAAAATTTAATAATGAGATCATCTACACCAAACTGCATGTCTTGGTGAAGTGTCTAGCTTGATTTGGTATGGATGTAAAGAGAAATCTTTGGTGTATTGTCTAGTTTCTATGAGGAAGTTATACCCTCATGTTCTACTATGAGGTGAGTGTAATGTCAGAAAATGTCCCCTTGGGGGCTTTTCCCTCAAAAGGATTAGCTCACGGGTCTCTAGTGTGCATTTAGGACATCTTGCATCATAATTTGGCATCCTGATGGAATGAACCCTAGGTCTTATGACAAATGGGACCTAGGGGGACCCATTAAGATTAACTCTATCCAAAATAGGGGGGAAAGACTTGGGCACTTGCACCCTAGTCTTGCTCTATTTTGGGTCAAGCCCAAATTTGAAGTGTCAGTTTATGACCATTATTTGGTCCCTAGGCCAACACGGTAAGTTTGAATTTATGAAATCTTGGCGGGAATGTTGCAGATGCATATATAAACATGTTTAGGCATTCATTTGTAAACTAGATGATTCCTAGCAAGCTATTGTGTTCTAAAAGGTGATTCAAGGCTTTCATTGTGTTGCAAGAGCAAATTTGTGTTGTCTATGTGTTTGTGTTTGTAGATTGGAGCAATCATCTCCTCATGGCATGAAAAACTTTTTCCTCCATGAGATCTTCACCACAAGGTGACATTCATTTGTGTTTGTAAGCATTTATCATTTGTCTTTTGCCTCTACCTCCCTAGGTACGTACTCTCTATCTGACAACGGTGTTCAGAAGACTTGAATGTCTCTTCGGGGCTTGACTGAGGCAAGCCTCTAAACACCACAACCCCCTCCCAAAGTTTTGTGTTTGTAGGTTACAAGTGTCACATATGGAAAAAGTGGAGTTGTAGGAAAGATCAGTAGACATCAAGGATTTGGGATCTGAAGAGAAGCAAGACTCTGGAGCCTTTCCTAGACTTGGGAGCTAGTCCCTGTGTCCTCTGCAGTTGAAGTTACATTGTTGATCAGTGTCGGAAGGAGGCCAAGATTTCGCAAAGAAACTGGTACCTTGGACTTGGGTACCTACTCCTTAGTCCCTGACTTTTCCGTCTTTGAACCCTGAAAATAGATATGCAGTGATTTGTTATTTTACATCTTGTAACAACATTTTGCATTATTCGTCTGTTTGCTATCGTATTTGCATAATTAGGGTTTTAAAGTATAATTAAGCATTAGAGAAGGAAATTGACAATTAAATCATAAAAATCTAAGTTTCCCTACATCTCAATAGTGACCTAGGGTATGATAGTACATTTCAACTCGACCCTAGGTCCTTGAATGAAAGGGTGAAAGGAGGATATACACACAAACTACCAAAAACTCAACTATCCAAAAATCACCCTTTACATTTTGATGAACCTGTGTTATTGGAATTTTTTGCACATTGTTGAGTTTTTTTCTTCATATTTTCATTGATTTCATTCATTCATATAGTCATTCATCTTATTGCATTGGAAAATTTACAAAAAAATTGGAAAATTGGAAAAATTGAAAAAAATTGCATTCTAGGGTTTGCATGTTACATGAATTAATTTGAATTTCATCAAAATTGTGATTTTTGCATTATATATGATTTAAATTACATAAAATTACAAAAAATCATTAATTTGCATTGCATTTTCATCATAAAATTGCAAAGGTTTTGTTGAAAATTGTGAATTTTGGATATAACCTAGTAATTCCAAAATTTAGGGTTTCTAAGTAAAATATTGTTTGAGATTTTTATACTGATTTTAGAGACTCATTCAAAATTTAATTTGTCTTTAGTCTTGCAGTTTGGAACAAATTTGCATTTAGATTTTTAAAATTTGCATTTTTGCATAGAAAAAGTCAACCAAAACTAGCATTTTCATTGATTTTTCACTAGATTTGCACTTGCATTTTGCATGTTAGAGCTTGGAAATCATTTTAAGATCTAAGAGAATGTAATTTTCATCATATATCATCTTGAAAAACATTCATATAGCATATTATGTCAAGATCTCAAACCTAGGGCTTCAAAAACATTGATTTTCACTAGATTTTGCCTTATCAACTCTCTCAATTTATACCATAGGCATGTTGTGAAGGATATTTTTGCACTAATTAGTTTTTATCAGGGTAATAATTTTATTCCTCTCCTAAAAATCTTCACAACACCTTTTTATCGAGCTCTTGTATTGAAAATTTGGTGAAAAATCGCACATTTTTGCTATTTTTACCTAGATTTTGGCCTAGTTTGCACTCCAAGTGTGTTGTAACAAATTTTATGGATTGAGGTGACTAATATAATCATTATTATTTTCTTCACCTCCTAAAGTTCTTTACAACACCCCTTTTTCTAGGTCTTGGAATTGAAAAACCTTGAAAAATTGCCTATTTTTGCTATATTTTCACTAGGGGTTGACCTTGAGTGGCACTAAAAGCATGTTGTGATCGATATTTTGGAATTAAGAGGCTATTATTACTGATATAATTTTCTTTCCATCATCATTTTCCTCACAACACCCTTTTTCATGCTCTTTTGCATTGAGATTTGGCAAAAAATCACATATTTCAGCATATTTTCACTATATTTTGCCTTGTCATCATCCTAGATTTGCATGAGTCTAATAAATCACTAACCCAAGAGAAACATTCCTTTAATAAGAAACATAATACACATGGGATCTAATTCTCTTGAAGAAGTTGGAATATTAAACACCTTCTTTACAAAAGGAGAGACACAAATGTTACAAGACATTACACCTATCACAAGTACAATGGAAGAGAAAACTTTTCATGATGTTTATGATACTATTGAGATGACTAGATATGTATCTGATGAGAAAATAAATAAACTAGACAAAGACTTAGCCGAATTCCAAGACTATGTGCAAACTAAGAGGATAGCTGAAGAGGTTGTACCTGTGATTCACCATGTAAGAGAATTGATAAAAGAAGGACAAGATGGTGTTAATGCAATCCATGGTTTAGTACATATTGTACAAACCAATATCATGCCAGTGACTGAATGTGTAAAAGTGATAAAAAACACTTTGTCACTGTCTCATACACAAGTATCAATACCTATACCGACTACAGGAATATTCACTTTTACATCCACAATATTAACAACTGATGTGAATGCTTGTAGTAATACTACCACTGGTATTGGAGTATCTAATGGTACTAGTCACAAAGCCATGGGATTTGATTATCAAAATTTGGTTTATAAGGGGACTTCCTCTATGCATAATTGTTCTCAACCACCCATCTATTCCACTCATTTCCAACCACCTATTACCTACTCGCAACCATCTTCCACGTACCATTATGTCCAACCACCATTGACATATCCTCAGCCTCTACTTATTGTATCTCAAGCTCATTCACCTCCTTAATTTGGTTCTAACTCCTCATAGAAAACTACATCTCCCAATGATGCCATCCTAAACCAACTTTTACAGGGCATGAATGCTTTACAACAAAAGGTAACAAATTTAACAAAATTCTTCACAACCCAATATACCAACATATCATGCCCATAATCCCCTTTCCTATGCAATTTTGAGAACTCCTATGCCTGAGAGGTTTGAGACTCCTCACTTTGAAAAATATGGTGGAAAAGGTGATCCTAATACTCATGTGGCAGCATTCATAGCTATGTGTAGTGATTTCTATTTTGAAGAGGATTTGTTAAAAAAACATTTCCCATGATCTCTCAAAGATATTGCCTTAGAATGGTTTTGCTCTTTACCTCCAAATTCAATGCACTCCTTTTCGTAGTTGATTGATCAATTTCTACAACATTTTCAAGAAAATATCAGACCCCAAGTGTCCTTAATTGACTTGGTTCATTGCAAGCAAGGTCTGAAGGAGAAATTAACTAAATTTATTAGTCAGTATCAAGCTTTGTATACACAAATTTAATATCAGATGAAAGATGAGGATATTTAGAAGGTTTTTATCACTAATTTACAATCTAATATCTATGACAAAATCCTCTTGATGAATTATAACTCCTTTCAACATTTGTGCACCGCCCTTCATGATTACCAACTTTCGTCTAGTCAGTATGAAAACCAAAACTCATCAGCTCAAGTTAGTCAATCCATGGGTGGATAATCACAGAACAATTTTAAGAGGAATAACAATAATAGGAGTTTCATCAAGATCAATGGACTGAATACAAACAACTTTTCTAATGTGTCTACTATTACAAATCTGAAGAAGACATCATATCAACCATGAAAGTTTACTTCGATAACTGAGTCTTATCATTCTATCATGAATCATGTTGTGAGTAATAACATTTTGAAGCTTCCCCCAATTAGCCTGTCGATCCTAGTAGAGCATAAGGACCTTACTTCAGTGCTAATGCCTTTTGTCATTTTCATCGAACACAAGGACATGATACTGAATGATGTATGTGTCCTAAACATGAGATACAAGACCTTATTGATTCGAATATCATCTAGGTATCAGGTGTGAATGATAAAGAAAATAAATCAATTGCTCCACTGAATTAGAACTTGCAAATCTTTACTAATCCATTCCCTAAACATACCGATACAAATATGATGGAACAAGGTTTAGTGGAAATAAATGATGATGATTATTTAGACTATGATAATATTGTGGGTATGATTGAAGTCGATAAGAAGCAAGTGGATAATCTACCTCATCCACGAAGACGAGGAATTTATGCTGAGGTTCCTCCTCCATTATCCTTATATGGATTAGGAGATAACCAAAATGCACTAGAAAAATAAGAAGAACAACTGATACAGACGAGTGAGAAGGTACATGATAATTCCTATTACTGTGTTAGAAAGATTCAACAATGAAAACTCACTAAAAATCGCAAAATAGTAAGATGACTGTCAGTAGTTGGAAATAATAGTGGTTCTCCCCCTCACAAGAAACATAAAATCTCACTTCAACATGGAATCAAAAAACAAGCATCATACGATAATAAACAAGACTTTCATAAGAACCACTCAAACTTTGCACTCAACATGATTGAGTACCTCTCCAAGAGGTTCTCAAGTTCCAAAATCTGATATAAAGATCCTACCAGGTAAGTATCTCTGACTCTTTACCTCTCTTGTGATGTGCTTCCCCCATGATGTGTTATGTGTTGTTTAGGCCTCCTGGGATGACCCTTTATTCTCTTGTAAGGTTCAGGATACCAGGAGACCACCTCTGTTGTGACTTTCTTCTATTTGTACCATCATTCTTCTATTGCCTCTCTATCTGATTTCATTGATGTGTGTTGTGTTGTGGACATAGCATTACAGTTGGTGACTTGGGGGCACCCTCCTACATGATTGTCCCTAAGACAATTGTTTCTCTACTCTTATTTATTGTTTCCCTTCCTCTAGTGTTTCTATCTAGCAGGCGGATGACAAAAAATATTTATACTAATGCGGACCTAGCGTCCCTTTCGAGAGCAATCAAAAAATGGACTTAGTTCCTAATATGATGATGGGGTTGTATATTTTATCTGACACTTGGCTAGTAGAAGAACTCATACTTTCCACGTAGTGATTTTGATGGTGTTCTATCTCATTCACAAATCATAAAAATACTGCTACTCTGTGCACTTTGTCTATCTTGAATCTTGCATACCTCAAATTTCATATACATGGATGTTGTTGTTTATCATGATTATGGACACTAACATGTTTCTTGCAGGGATGTGTTTGTGGGAACATTTGGTGATCATAAAGTACATGTCACCTTCATGGGGCATGGGCTTTGCAAAAGTCTGTGTTCTCAGTGTGTGTTTTCTTCCTACCTTAACATGCTTGATATCGATGCATGATATCAACCACATTATGGTGGAGGCAAATAAGGTAAGTTGTCTATTGTAGATAATAGCAATGTGTTTGTCCTCAGGTGTAGTTTAAGGACATGCACAATGAGTACATCCTGCATCCTGACTTGTTTACAATCAATCAATCATCTAAGCCCTCTCCGGAGGTGAGATATCGAGCATATCCTTTTTCTTAAGCCCTCTGTGGAGGTGGGGGTGGTGTATTTCTCAGAGTAGATTGCATCCTCTTGTTATTTTCAAAAGTCCTCTATGGAGGCAGGGAGTGGTTCTGTGACTAACTTAACCCTTAAGTGTGTCTTTGATGATTGTTGTGGCAAAGCCCAATCATTGGTGTGTGCCTGTAATGTGCCTGAGATGGTGCTGAACCTAGAAATAGGAACACTCCATCGCTTATCTACAATGATTTCTTTGTGTCTTCAAAGTGTGTGTGTTTGGTGTGCTTTCTTTGTTTGGCATGTTTGTTACCCCATATATAGTTTAAAGACTTGTGTGATGAGTACATCCTATGTTTTTGGAGGTTTTGTGTGTCTTGCGCGTGTGTTGCCCCATATACAGTTTAAAGACCTGTGCGATGAGTACATCCTATATTATGGGAGGTTTGTTTACTTTCCTGTACTTGCATCTGCATTTCATATATATGAGAAAAAGAAAAGAAAAGAAATCATCTCTTTCTTCCATGCATTTACTATATTCTCTGTGTTTTGAGTGACTATAATTGTCTTCTCTGTGTTTTGCATGCCTGTCATTGTCTTCAATGTGCTTGGCGTGTTTTCTCCATGCTTGGCATGTTTCTTGTGTTGGTTGACCATACTTTAATGCATGTATTGGCCTTGTGTTTATATATACATTAAAGTGGGGGCTAAATGTAATGTCAAAAAATTTCCCCTTGGGGGCTGTTCCCTCAAAAGGTTTAGCTCCCGCATCTCTAGTGTGCATTTAGGACATCTTGCATCATAATTTGGCATCCCAATGGAATGAACTTTGGGTCTTATGACAAATGGGACATAGGGGGATCCCTTGAGCTTAACCCTATCCAAAATAGGGGGGAGGACTTGGGTGCCTGTGCCCTACTCCTACCCTATTTTGGGTCAGGGCCAAATTTAAAGTGTCGGTTTATGGTCGTTATTTGGTCCCTAAGTAGACACGGTAAGTTTGAATTTATGAAATCTTGGTAGGAATGTTTGTAGTTGCATATATAAACATGTTTAGGCATTCATTTGTAAACAAGATGATTCCTAGCAAGCTATTGTGTTCTGAAAGGTGATTCAAGGCTTTCATTGTGTTGCAAGAGTAGATTTGTGTTTTCTATGTGTTTGTGTTTGCAGTTTTGAGCAATCATCTCCTCATGGCATGAAGAGCTTCTTCCTCCATGAGATCTTCATTACAAGGTGACATTCATTTGTGTTTGTAAGCATTTATCATTTGGTTTTTGCCTCTGCCTCCATAGGCATGCAGTCTCTATCTGACAATGGTGTTCGGAAGACTTGAATGTCTCTTTGGGGCTTGACTGAGGCAAGCCTCTAAACACCACAATGCCCTCCCAAAGTTTTGTGATTGCAAGTTATAGGTGTCACATCTGGAAAAAGTAGAGTTGTAGGAAAGATCAATAGACATCAAGGATTTAGGATATGAAGAGAAGTAAGACTCTGGAGCCTTTCCTGGACTTGGGCGCTAGTCCTTGTGTCCTCCGCAGTTGAAGTTACAATGCCAATCAGTGTCGGAAGGAGGTTAGGATTTTGTAAATAAATTGGTACCTTGGACTTGGGTTCCCACTCCTTAGTCCCTGACTTCTCCATCTTTGAACCTTGAAAACAGGTATGGAGTGATTTGTTATTTTACATCTTCCTATAGCATCATTTCCTGTTATTCATCTGCTTGATGTCGTATTTGTATAATTAGGGTTTTAATGTATAACTGAGCATAAGAGAAGGAAATTGACAATCAAATCATAAAAATCCAAGTTTTTCTACATCTCAATAGTGACCTAGGTTATGATAGTACATTGCAACTCAACCCTAGGTCCTTGAATGAAAGGGTGAAAGGAGGATATACACACAAACTACCAAAAACCCAACTATCCAAAAATTACCCTTTACAGTGAGTATTGTGTTCATTTGACACTCCTTGTCCTAACTACCTTGGTCTCTCTTCCTTCTTCCACTATCAGAGTTTGACTCGACGTATGATGTTTACCATGTGATTTCATGTGTATTGTGATGCCTGATTCATGCTTGTATGTGTCTATGATGGACTATGATTTATGCCTCATTTGGCATGCATTAAAGTGTGATTATTTTCGTTATGCTTTAATGTTGTGATGTCGTTCTATTATGCTTCGAAAAGTGTGCCATATGCTACTTGAATGTAATTGGATAGTAGTTGTACCATGTGTTGTTTATATGCATTGTATTGGTAGTTGTGCCATGTGTGTTGTGTGCGTTGATTGGTGTGTATGCCATATTTTTTCTATGTATACCATGGATTGAGTGAGATGACACTAATAGGTTTTCCATGATCACCTTCTCCATAGCTCAAAGGTTGCCTAGAGTTGCATAGATAACTATTGCACTTGACGATGAGAATATAGTTGAGAGGTGAGCAACATTTCCCCATTGGTCCTTCATGATGATCTTCAAGTGTTGGATAGTTCCCTTATCTTCTTGCAAGTTTATTATGTCATTCTTCATGTCTTGATGCACCTTGGAGAGCATGTTGGTTTTTGGGTGGTTTATGGACTTGTATATTATCATTATTGATTATTGTAACCTTTGTAATGTAGGTATTTTGAGACCCTTGTAATAAGATGTAATTAATGCTATGAGTTAATTTATGATGTTGGTTGTGATTCATCTATGTTTAGAAAGAATCTTTTTGAGTATTGTAATTATTAGATATCATCTTGTATTTTTCCATGCCTTAGTTTGTGAGGATGTTGGCATGTTTTGATAGATTTACATGTTAGAATATAGCTATGTTTGCATGTTTAGACTTAGTTATTTGATATTGCATTTGATGTTTATGGATATGTTTGTGTTGGATCATATTCATCCCACATAGGTGGTTAGGATCCTATATTTGCTGTTGGCATGTGTCGACGTTGGTGTTGAATATGCGTAGCATTTTGTATCACTTTTGTCCTTTTAGACATGTGGACATTTTTGGTTCATCACCTTATTGTTTTTGGTAAAAATGAATCATATTTGATGTTGACTAATGTTTTTAGGCCTTGTAGGTGTTTTAGTTGAATTTTGGGCCTTTTTGGTAAATTTTGCACTTTCTGTACCTGGGTTCTGGAGGACACAAGTGCTAGGCACTGGTGTCCCAGGACCCATGCACTGGGTGCTAGTGTCCTAGGATGCTAGTGCTAGGTACTAGTGTCCTGGGTAGAGGCTTCCTCCTTTAGGCTCGGTACTATGTCAGGATGTCATGTTTTGCCTGTTCTACCCTTTTGTGAAGTTTGTTGTTGTAAGGTGCTTGTTTGACCACCTGAGTGTATCCATGGTGTCATTTCTGTGATGTGATATGCACTCTTGGATTATTCCCTCTTTTTCTTTGGGAAGCATGCCTTTGCATGAGGTCGACTGGTGACCATTCCAGTTGGTTGAGGAATTGTACCTCCTAATTAGATCATCCCATGGGTAAGTGTTACCCTTATGTTTGGGATGTCTTGTGTAGTCATAGAATGGACTGAGGTGAATGCCACCCTTATCCTACTCCATGTGTTCATGAGGGAGAAAGGTTGTGGACATGTATCCAATCCTTGTCATGGAGTGTGGTGGTACCCACCTAGGTTTAGGGTTTTAAGTCAGGTCTATAAGCCTTTATTTTTATCCTCTTAAGCCCTTAAATCCCTAAGTCTTTAATCTTGTTGTGTTCCCCTCACTTTATCTTCTATTCCTCTATTGACTGCTTGCAGCAAGTCCCCGATCATTTATGTTACAACCCAAGGTCTTTAAAATCATGTGATGATCAGTCGATTCTTCCTAGCATTATCGCTCGTAGCTTATCACAACATAATGCTTAAGTCTTAAGTCTTGTAGGGCCTAAGAGTGTCATGTGGTGGTTTATCACAGTGTTGCAGAGCTCTAGAGATGATGTCATCATCCCCCCATGCCACCGTGATAAGGTGCCAGCTGTTGAAGAAGTGTGGCTTACAACCATTAAATCAAAAATCCCATACTGATGAATCATATGCCACCAAGTGTCAAAGTAAGGAGAGATCTACAAAATGGATGAGATCTAACGGTTGCATGAGTGCACATGAGGGATCTGTTAGAGGAGAATATTCGCTACACGGCTGCAATAGGGCGACATGTGGCCTGACCCTAACTAAAGAAGTAAAGAGAGAGTGGAAGTGGGGATGTGTGGGGGGTTTAGCACGCCCATGTAGGGCACTTTGGTGGTGTCCCTCTATCGTCTATGATGCTGCAATAGAACACCATGTGTCCAAGTTAGATAGAAAGAAGGAAAAGTTAGTGAAGGAAAGATTGCCCGATTGACGCAATTCCATTGGTGCAGACTTTTCAATGGTACCGATATGGATTGTCAAGCATTTCAAAGCATCAATCTACAAAAAGGACAAGCCCATATCAATGGCTGAATTTATAATTTGGAGTAGCTGTCTGTTAGCACCATTCTCGCTTGTTCCCACTTTGTAATCAATGAATCCACAGCACAACCATGGACATGAAATTAGATCTTCTCATCTAATCAAGGTCAAAGTTGCTTCTCTGATGGATTTTCATTAAAAAAATTGACTACTTCAACTGCAAAATTTATTGAGGATCTAATTGTTTATTTGAAAATCTATAAGGATCTGATTGTATCATTTAGGAAGTGTGTCAAAATGTAGGTGGTTGGTAGCTTGTTTACTCCTTTAATAAGGAATTCATGGCCATTCTACTAGGGTTGATTTTGTTGGGTCTTTTCTTTTTGACTCTAAATACTTGAGGTATCCACATTTTGGAGGGCATTTCTTGTTGCAGGCTTGGTTCTTTTTCTGGTGTAGAGGTATTCTCTATTTTGTAAATGATAAATTTTTGTGTGACAATCTTCTATTTAAATTGATTTAAATGAGAAACACTTCATGTGTGTATTGTTTATGATTGTCTCCTGTGATATTATCATTTTCCTTTTGAACAAGGTTATCAAGGGTTCCTAAGTTCTTTCGTATAGACTTGCTAGACTATGTGTCTTATTTCTTGCATTTGCTCAAGGAGTAGATTAAATAGGTTCTAGATTAGATATAGGGGAAAGTGGGTAACATCATAGGATCAATAAAGTATGGTCATAGGAAATACTCTTTCTTAGACATATTGCTATTAGGAAGTAGTATTTTATATTAAGTCCTCTGGATATGAAGTTATGTTGTCATAGAGAAATATTTACGTTCATAGGTTTGACTCTATTGCCTTGATAAAGCACTGGTCTGAGGATTTGTTTGTCCAAGGAGTCTGGAAAAGTCTCACAATTTCAATCCTAAATTATTATAAAATCTTTAAACTTGTTAGTCTCTAGGAGTCAAATTAGGATCTTACATGCTCTCATCCTCAACCAGTGTGATACGTCCAAGAACATTGCCAGTCTAGGTTTATCCAATAAATATTGGTCCATACATGAGAGCATTCTTCTTGGTATTGAAACGTTAAATCTTTTGTTATGAGAGATTCAAGGTTAGATCTTTTGTAGAAGGGATACCGCCTAGATGTGGTAGAACTTGAAGTGAAGGGGAGGCACGTTCACACAACCTCCCATCTTTGTTGGTCAAATCTATCATTGAATTTGAGCATAGGAAGTGGCAAACACTTAGAGTTTGATGACTATAGATTTAAGAACCAACAGAGTGAGCTCCACCTCTCGGTTGGTCATCATTGTGAGTTGTCACACGATGGGCAAAGTCTTTCATTTGTGTTACCTTTCATAGTGCAATGGTGATATTGTTTGAGGTGTTTTTGTGCTTATTGCAACACCTTGTGTGTGCATGAGTACAATATATCATGTAAATGTTGCAATTGCAAACACGAAAAAATTTATTGGTTTAATGTTTGTTCAGCTAATGCTTTGGGTGAAAATCTAGGGCATTACACTTTGCAGATGTCAAAATTTGGATTTGGCTTTCCAACTGGATGTAAGTATCCTTCACTTCTCTTAAGGTATCTAGAACCTTAACCTTATGTGTGATCTATTTAGCCTCAGTGAATACTCCAGTTAGAGAGGCCAATATCAAGCTTATTACTTCTTTGAGCTACTTGATCTATGATTTTATTTTTTCTCTTTGATCCTAAAATTGCTATAGCTGAGAATGTAAGGTCTCGACCTATGCCCTTATGGCTTCATTTATGTCTTGTATCAGATCATAGATACTAGCCACTTATGTTATCTATTTTTCCAATGCCTCTATTTGATCTTTTATAGTCTTAGTAGTAGTGTGGTATTGTAAACAAAACTGGTAAAGTAACTTGGCCTCCTCCATACCCTAAATTGGATGTTCTTTATCTCAGCTTCTAGTTTATTATGTGCTTTAGCACATTTGTTGGAAGCATCAACTAGTCTTTTATGATTGATTGTCTTTGTTATCTTCTCTTTTGCTTTCTTATCTAGATATGTAGAATGAGCCTTGAACCTTTGCATCAACTATTTGAGTTGCTGGGTTGGAGGTAGGGATGTGTCCCTCTATGCCTCTAACACCTCCTTTTGTATTATATCTACCGACTCTAATAATATCTCACTTTCCTCTATGTGTTGCTGCAAAATTTCTTCTGTCTCTTTGGAGTGGAAAATATCACCCATTTGTAACTTTTGTAGGGGTGAGATACCATATATATTTACCTATTCCCCTATCACTAGAAGTTGTAGTATCTAAGGAGTCACATAGGTTGTATCTGCTTTTGTTACGCTAGGAAATCTTTGATAGATTGCATGGGTGAGGCAGAAGAGGATACATCATGGGATTCCAGTTAATTATCTCCTATATCTAGAGCCTCTTCTTGATGTTGTCCATCCTCTTGCTCAGTATTGGTACTATGTAGAGGAGAATTGCTTTGTTATGTATTATGTGGAGGAGTTTATCCTTTTGTGTCATAGTTTTCTTTGCCTCCTTAACTATTTCATAGATCTTATTGTTGAAATGCACAAAACAATTGAGAGGGGGGTGAATCAGTTGCAACCAAAACTTTAAAACCCTCAACACATCATCCACTTAATTACTTCTATTGTAATTTAACCATGAAAGCATGAAATTAGAATTTAAACACATTCACACATTCAACACTAGATTTTTATGTGGAAAACCCTATAAGAGAAAAACCATGGTGAGTGTTAGCTCACAATATAAAAGATATATCAAAATTTACAACAAGACTCACTACCAAAGGCTCACTACCCAGACTGCTCACTGCAAAGGATGTGGCTCACTTCCAATGGGGTGGCTCACTGCCATTGGGTGGCTCACTTCCAGAGTTAGTGAACTAAGATAGTAGCATCTACACTATGCCAAGGTTCAGTTCCATTGAAGCACAATGAATATCCTCTACTCTTCTCTCCTTTTTCACTTTGCAATTATCTTTTCATTTTTGCATCCCTCACACCTTAATTCATGATTTCATTTCATGTTTTTATATAGTTCATCAACCTTTGGAACAATCTCCAAGGTCAGCATACATACATATTTAGCCAATATTCAAATTAGACCTAGAATTAAATGGATTAAGGGAGAAGAGAAATGAATATAGACCATGCCAAGCCTTAGCTAGGACTCAAATGTAATTTTGCATGCAACAACATGCTTTACAAACTTTGAAGCACAACCGCAAGTAGTGAAAACAACCAAGTTGACTAAAACCAATGTTAACACTAAGACCTTTAGGAACACACATCATGGATGATACTAATTACACTTTGTAGACAATCAAAAGGCAAGAACATGATCTAGAGACATCCACAAGCATGTTAAAATCACCAAGAACATCTGCACAACCTATAAACACTTTATCCATAAGATTCTTCAAACTAGAGCACTTGAACATTACTGTCGGCCACTGTCATAAAGAAAAGATTTCTTGCGGAGCACCAAATAATGAACCATTTGAAATGAATGCACATAACATCATTTCAAACTTAGTTCCAGAACCGTAGGCTATAAAACTTGAATGCAAAGAAATGTGGAGTAGAATTCATTCTCCCTATCACCATTAAATACACAGAAAAATAGTTTACTCTGGTGAACAAAACTCACCCAAATCTTCACACTAGAGGCTCAAACTCTAAACATAGCATCTACAAACATCCCTTAACATTACTTCCAATTTGTAGACAAAGATATTCAATCTACAATATATGTGGAGAAAAATACTGTATTGTTTTGGTAGATAAAGAAATTCTACACTTGTACTAATTCCTCAAATACTTGTTCAGACTTATTCAAATAACTTCCTTAAGTGTTGACATCAATGACAACACTTACTACTCATACTTGCAACAATCTCCCCCTTTTTCATTGATGGCAACACATGATGTGAAAAACCATCAAGAAATACAATCTTGCTTTGCTTCTTTGCTCCCCCTTACTTGATGCTTTCTCTTACTGTAATTTTCTTCTTAAGTTTTTCATATGAACTTCTCTCCCCCTTTGACATCAATGGAAAAAGGTTCTAGACCTTTTTATTTTTATTTTTTTCTTTTCTTTACTCCACAACTCCCCCTATCATCAACATTGTAACACTTACTGCTCTTGATCAGAAACTTGTATCAACAACATATACTAGCTCCCCCTAAGAGGTAGCCTATAGAATATCAATCTAGATCAAATAATTAAACTTTGGACACCACTGGATTGATGCATTCCTTATGCATATTAGTTTAGAGGAGGGGTAATAACCCCTAACTTGTCCCTAAGATACTCAAAAGTATCCTTAGGTAGAGGCTTTGTAAAAATATCTGTAATCTGATCATTGGTAGACACATATTCCATCTTAACTTCATTCTCTATTACCTTTTCTCTTAGAAAGTGATACCTTATTGATATATGCTTTGCCCTTGAGTGCATCACTAGATTCTTTGAAATGTTTATAGCACTTGTATTGTCACAAAAGATTGAAATTGGTTCTTCATACACAACTCTTATGTCCTTCAATGTTTGCTTCATCCAAAGAACTTGAGTGCAACAACATGTTGCAATAATATATTTTGCTTCTATAGTAGATAGAGAAATTGATTCTTGCTTCTTGTTCAGTCATGAAACCAATCTGTTGCCCAAGAGGAAAGCACTTCCACTTGTACTTTTTCTGTCATCAACATCTCCAGCCCAATCTGCATCTGTATAAGCACTAAGAGTGAAATTAGTATCTTTGGGATACCACAATCCATAGTCTGAAGTGCCTTTTAAATACATCATGATCCTCTTTACTACCATCACATGTGACTCTTTGGGATCTTCTTGAAATCTTGCCACAAGATAGATTACATGCATTATGTCAGGTCTGGTATGGGTTAGATAAAGTAGTCTTCCAATCATAGACCTATACTTTTTCTAATCACTCTTAGGTGATTCATCATTCTTTCTTAGCTTGCAACCAATTAGCATAGGAGTACATATAGGATTAGAATCCTCCATTCCAAACTTTTTCAACAATTCTTTCACATACTTAGACTGAGAAATTAAAATTTCTTTTTTTAATTGAGTAATCTGCATCCCTAGAAAGAAATTCATTTCACCAAACATAGACATCTCGAACTCCTTTTGTATTTCCTCTACAAATTTATTACACATACCTTCATTTCCTCTAAAGATAATGTCATCAACAAAAACTACAACAATCAAAATTTGATCATCATTGATTTTGAAGTAGAGATTACTATCTGTAGTACCTTTACTGAACCCTAATTGTAGAAAATACTTGTCTAGCCTTGCATACCAGGATCTAGGATCTTTCTTGAGTCCATACAGGGCTTTCTTCAATCTACATACCATGTCACCTTGGTCTAAAGACTGAAATCCTTCCAATTTTTCAATGTAAACCTCTTCTTCCAGCTCTCCATTCAATAATGTAGACTTTACATCCATATGGTACAACTTGAAATCTTTGTGTGCTGCATAAGCCAAAAACATTCTTATAGCTTCAATCCTTTCCACAGGAGAAAATGTCTCCTCAAAATCTATGCCTTCAACCTAAGAATGTCCTTTGCATACTAGTCTTTCTTTGTTTCTTACCACTTCACCACTTTCATTCATCTTTTTTTTGAAGACCTATTTCGTTCCAATCACATTCTTATTAGCAGGTCTAGGAACCATTCCCAAGTTTGATTCTTCTCTATCTACATCATCTCTTCTTCCATACCTTTTACCCATCTTTCATCTTTGTAGGTTTCACTTACAATTTTAGGTTCAATCCGTGAAAAAAAATAGTAGTTCACCTGTTCCTTTGCATCTCTTTTCCTTGGCAATACCCCTTTTCTTTTGTCACCAATAATTTGATCTTTAGAATGATTAATCCTTACATACCTAGGAGTCTTAACAACACTTTCCAGAGCCTTTTCTTCTTCAACTTGACTATCCTTTTGTTCTACCTTTTCTTTATTAACTATAACAGCTGGTTCATCTAATTCATAGCCACTTAGGTCTGATGTTATTTCCTTGTCTTCATCAACCATCACATTAGCACTTTCAATGACCTTCTTGAATCTCTTATTGTAGCACTGATAGGACTTACTCTTAGTACAGTATCCAAGGAAAATTCCTTCATCACATCTAGCATCAAACTTGCCTAGCTCTTCATCTCTTCTGATATAACATTTGCTTCCAAAAGCTTTGAAATATTTCACTCTGGGAATTCTTCCATACCATAATTCATAAGGAGTTTTAGTACCATTACGTTTGACTTGGACTCTATTTTGAATGTAGACAATAGTGTGTATAGCTTCTCTTCAATACACTTCTGGTAGGTTAGCCTCCATCATCATTAACCTAATAGCCTCTTGAACTATCCTATTTTTTCTTTCAACAACTCCATTCTTCCCAGGAGTCCTAGGAGTAGACAACTGTCTCTTTATCCCATGCTCTTCACAAAAAATATTGAATTCATTTGATGTAAACTCACGTCACCTATTAGATCTTAAGCATTTGATCCTCAACTCTAATTCATTCTCAACCATTTCCTTGCAAACTTTGAACTTGTCTAGGGCTTCTGATTTGTCTTTTTAAAAAGTGACCCATGTCATTCTAGAATAATCATCAGTAAGAAACATAAAATACATCTCTCCTTGCAGACTTCTTGTTCTTGTAGGACCACACAAATCTATATGCACTAGCTAAAGCAATCTAGTAGAAAATTATTCTTTGCTCTTGAAACTTGCCCTTGTTTATTGTCCCAGTTGAAATTCCTTGCAAATAGTATTAGTAGGCTTTACAAGCTTAGGTAGATCTCTCACAACTTGTACTGATCTTATCTTCATCAAGTTATCAAAATTGATATGACACATCCTTCTATGCCACAACCAACTCTCATCTGTTTGAGCCAAGAAACAACAATTATCAGTTCCCCTCAAGTGATAAACATTACCTTTGGTCTTCTTACCAGTTGTAATGGTTGTTCCAGAGCTTTCCATGATCTTTCATCCATTATCCTTGAAACTTAGATCATACCCTTTTTCACACATCTGATCAACACTTAAAAGATTATGCTTTAAACCCTTTACATATAGAACATCATCTGTGTTATGCTTGCCATCAAAAGAAATGGATCCTCTTCCACAAATCTTACCAGTTGCATTATCCCCAAACCTTGCCAATCCTCCATCATACTTTTCCAAACTTACAAACTTTCTTTTATCACTGGTCATGTGATGTGAACATCCATTGTCAATAATCCATTCATCCTTATCTTTCTCAACCTAGACAGACAAAGCACTTTCTTCCACTAGTTTTTCTTCCTTCACACAGCTAGCAGGATTACCAGACACAATTTCTTCTTTAATAACAATAACCAAGCATTCATTTTCACTAGTACAATTATCATCAGACTCATCTTCTGTTACACCATCATCATCAAGATCTCTAACATAATAGGATTTCTTGACAATTCTAGGTCTACTATCAAATTTTGTCTTACCTCTTTCAATTCTCTCTGAGCATCTGGAGGTATAGTGGCCAATCTTACCATAAGAAAATAATTTGAATGGTAATTGTGATTAATGAGAACAAAATGAAGATTAAATACTAATCAAATGCAAAAACACATGATTTTACCTTCTAATGAGTGCCAAGTTGCACTCATAAAATACATTTTTTGCCTCTCTTTTTCCTTTTCTGAGTTCATCTTTCCTAGTGTCTACACCCAAATAAGCTAGCAAGATCATTCTATTTTATGATTAATTGGGATAGATTACTTAAGATTAGAATTTCTAATTGAACTGACTAATGTGCGTGGAATTGATGGAAAAATGTAGAAACTTCTCTCTTTTTGAATCAATAGGTGTAGATACTAGGAACAACAATTTTGTGCATCTCCGAAGATAGTCTTCAATGATCTCTAGAGACAATACCACAGAACCATGACACCTGAAGTTTTGAAGAAATGAGGAATGCCTCTCCGAAGCTCTGCAAGAGTCTGGAGTATCTCCGGAGCTAAAGATAGGAACAGTTATCTCTGATGCCTCCTAAGAGTAGGGCATATTTCCAGTAGAGCTGCCAACCAGACACTCTCAGCAGTGATCTTAATACCCCTCACTTCACTCAAATCATCACCTGAGTGGTGAAGGGTCAACTTTAGTTAAACTGCTGAAGTTTTATCTTTTCAAAGATTTTGTATGAGTTATGGATGGAACTGATCCAATATTCTTATTTTCAGGGCCTCAATGCCCAAGTGTATGAAGACTCAAACTTAGACTTCTGAGTGGACTTCTGTTCCACTCAAGTCTACCTTTATCGCATGGTTACTTTTCATAGTTAGACAGTTAAGTACAATAAAGAGATGGTGTCATCTCATAGAAAGACTGGTAGATAAGTTCAGTGATATATCATCACTAATTTTTTTTATATATACTCTCAGAAATAGTAGAAGAAATATACAATGATTGAATTATTCTGACTCTCAGAGATCTCAGTTCTGTGTTAGCAATATTTTCATGAATGCAGAGTGAATGAATTGGATTGAATTTAGTTGTGATCATCTTTTGTACTGATTTCCTACTATAGCCTTCAGCCTCAAGGGTGTGGAGCAAGGGCCCACTCTCACCACTTAGGCAGGGGGCTAGTACTGTTGTTTTATTGTTTCAGCTTTTTATTATAAAGGTGTTTACTATTTTTAATAGATAAATGCAAGTTACTGTTTTTCTTTTCTTTAAGTAAATTTCCTATTTTATTCTATTTTCTAGCATTCATTAAATTTATTCAGCAAGTAGATAGATTAATCTCTTTTCAAATTAGGATTAGCTATCAACTGGTAACTATAGAATCCCTAGTTGCAGACAGCCATGGACACAACCCTGGTTTTTGACATCTGAAAATAGATTAAATGATGAGGTACAACGACACCTTGTCATTTTTGGTGCTGTTACCAAGGATAATCTTGTGTTAATTAGGGAAATTGAGTTAAAATAGTTTTTAGGATAGATCTATATGGTTAGAGCTAGAGATCTAAAAGGAAGATATATTAAGCATACACCCCAACAACACACCATAGGGGAAAGCAGTGGGGTGGTACAAAATCTTGTTGAGGAAAGAAACCTAGAGCCTAATTTGGAACTTGCACCTCAAAACAATGATCCCTTAGATCCTCCAAATAGTCCACTTGCTAATTATATCTAGGAATTACAACAAAAGTTTTAGGAAGATCCTTTGTTAGAACCTAATTTCCTAGAACCCCAAGGAGAAGAACCAGTACTAAACATGGAAAATGATAATCATGGGGAAAAGGAAAATCAGGCTCCAAGAACCTTCTCTTATCCTATTGTTTTAGCTGCTGGAGATAATGCTCCTATGAAGAATATCTCTACCAGCACACCTGCCAAATTTTAGAGGACTTTCTTTTGAGGACCCAGATCAGTTCTTGTTTGAATTTAAAGTAGTCTGCCAAACTTATGATTATGGATCAGATAACTAGAAACTCAAACTATTCCCTTCAACCCTGAAAGATTCTACGATGTGATGGTTTATGGGTTTACCCTAGAATTCTATCTGTTCTTGGGATCAAATGGAAACAGAGTTTTTGGAAAAATACCAAGATTACTGCAGATCCAGTAATAAAAATGAAGAATTGTTTAAAATTAGGCAGGGGGAGGAAGAATCCTTAGAAGACTATGTGGATAGGTTTAATTTTGCCCTGAGAAGGTATGGCAATCCAGTGGATCACTCCTTGGCTAGAACCCTGTTTATAAAAGGATTGGATAAAGAATCAAAACAGGCACTGGACCTAATGGGAAAAGGGAACATTAACAAAATGGAAATACCTGATATAGAGGAACTCTGCAGGAACTATTCCAGAACCCAAAATGGAGTGAGGTCATCTAAAACTTTTAAAGGGAAGAATGAAATAGGACAGTTGATGGAGGAGATTGCAAATCTAAAAATAGACATTCTGATCCAACTAAATACCACATTGGATGGGATTCAAGCAAAAACTAGAACAACTGATCAAAACAGAGAAGCTGAACCACTCTCCATCTATTGTCCTAGGTGTAGAAACAAACATCTGTTGAGAGAGTGCCCTTTAGACAAATCAGAGATTTGTTAGATTTGTGATAGGGAACATCCTACCAGTTAGTGTAGTCAACTTCCAGCCTTGAAAAGATTGAGTAAAAAGAATGTTGTAATAGAAGAGGAGTTGAACTATGTGGGACAAAAACAAACTAGAAATTTCTCTTATAATCAGTATTCAAACTAGCCTTCTTACAAGGGTCCTTCTAATTGGAGAAATAATCAGTGGAATCCAACTTGGCATGGCCCTCAAAATAATCCTCCTTGGGGACAGCAGGATTGGCCAAGTCAACATTGGCAAAACCAAAACTGGCAAAACCAAAACTGGCAAAATCAGCCTTGGGGAAATTAACAGTGGCCACCACAGTTTGGATCACAAAACATGCAACCTCAATGGGGTTCTCAACAGGGATATAATCAACAATACCAGGGACAACCTAGATGTTTCCAACCTCAATAGCAGGCTTTACTAACTGGACCATCCAACACACAAGGTCAAATACAAAATGAACCAGTTAGTCAACCACCTTTACTAGCTCAGCCTATACCAAACCCATGGAATAAATAGGGAGCAGCTATCTACATGACAAATCAAGAAAATCTGGCTGGAATTAATGCTATATATTCAAATAATCTCCAGCTGCATTCTGGGAAAGCATTCCCAAGACCATCTCCTCCAACTATAGTTGAAGTAACCAATGATGAGGAACTTGAAAATTCATCCAGTCAACCCCCAGAGGAGATTACTAACGAAAAAGTGCTAGAAAAACATCCATGGATAACTCCGGAGTTACTCCTAAAAGACCAGCTCCAGAGAACAATCCTAAAAACAATTCTGACAAGAGCTCTGGAGATGCTCCAGAGATGGAAAAGCTAGCACCATACCCAAAACGGCTTAAACAAAATGCTCCCCAGAGAAAGATCGTACAAAAACAAATCCAAACCAACCTGGAATCAGAACTTTTCAAGAAATCAAGTAGCTAAACATTGAAATTCCTCTTCTCTAGGCAATCAGAGATGTACCAGAACTAAATCAGTTCATTAAATAGTATTGTATCAAAATGCAGGGCAGAAAGAAAAACTTCCCCTCCACAATACAGGTGGAAGGAAAAGTAGTGGACCTATTCATGGGAGAAATTCTCCTCCCAAAATACAGAGACCCTGGAAATCCTGTCATAACTATTTTCATCTCAGGGGTAGAAATTTCAAATGTTCTGGTTGATTTAGGAGCAGCAATTAATGTGATGACAGTTCATACAATAGACAAGTTAGCTCTATCAGGTATCCAATCCACAACTACAATTCTTCAACTTGCTGATCAGTCAGTAGCTATTCCAAAAGGAGTAATCACTGATGTGCCAGTTGTGATAGATTCATGGGAATTCCCAGTGGACTTCTTAATACTAGAACCTAGAAACTAGAGAAATGCTTATCCACTGATTTTAGGAAGACCATGGCTGGCTACTACAGCAGCATCTATTGATTTTTGAACTAGAGATATGGTCATTTCTAATGGGATAGATCTAAAGAAAATATCTCTGTATCCTCTAGCTAAACCATCAGTGCATTACACAGGAAGAGTATGGGTGGATGAACCAGAGAACAATGACAACAGTGCCTCAATAGCTATGGTAACCATCAAGGAACATCTGGGAGAATTAGAAGAAGAAGTAAACTATGATACAATAGAAGACTTCACTCACATTCTAATCAATAAGGATGTGATGGAACTCGCCCAAGATCCTCAGAGAGAACTTCTTACTTCTTCTCATTGTACCCTTGCCAACATTATTCCTTGTGGGGAAACCTTTTACAGGGACTTAGCCACTTGCCACATGTTGCTTCCACATTCTTGTCCTCTCAATACCATGACTCCAATGTATGGATTAACTACATCTATGGATCAAATCACAAAATAGGTCATGATTCTACCAGGGAAAACACTTAATATCAATACTCAGTTAATAGGAAATCAAGAAGAAAAACTTATCCAACTTCTAGTCTCCCACTCAGCATCTTTTGCCTAGGAATACCAAGATATGAAAGGCATACCTCTTGAGATATGTACCCATCATATATACACTGAGGATATTAAACCTGTCAAGCAACCACAAAGAAGATTGAATCCTGCTTTAAAGGACATTGTCAAAATTGAAATAGAAAAATTGCTTCAGGTAGGGTTCATATATCCAATCTCAAACAGTTAATGGGTCTCACCCCTTGTCATTGTGCCTAAAAAGAATGGGAAATGGAGGGTGTGTATTGATTATAGAGAACTCAAAAAGGCAACAAAAAAGGACTACTTTCCCTTGCCATTCATTGACCAAGTTCTGGACAACCTTGCTGGGAGAAAGTGTTTTTCTTTTCTAGATGGATTCAGTGGGTATAATCAAATTCAAGTATCACCTGAAGACCAAGACAAAACCACCTTCACATGCTCTTGGGGAACCTTTTTCTTACAAAGTTCTTCCCTTTGGTCTATGCAATGCCCCAGCTACATTTTAGAGACTGGTTCTAGCTATTTTTTCTGAACTAGCTAATGAATGCATGAAGGTCTACATGGATGACTTTACTATGTATGGGGATACTTTTGAGGAAGCTCTCACAAACCTTGAAAAAGTACTAAAACGCTGTGAGAAAAATCAATTGTCCCTTAGTCATGAAAAGTTTTTTATGATGGTGGAGGAAAGAATTGTTTTGAGACACCATATTTCAGAGGAAGGGATCAAAGTGGATCAGAACAAGATAGAAGTAATCACACAGTTGCCTTCACCCAAAAACAAGACAGACGCCAGAAGTTTTCTGGGCCATGCAGGCTACTATAGGAGGTTCATAGAAAATTTTAGTAGAATAGTTGCCCCCCTGTTTACCTTGCTAAACAAAGACACAGAATTTCTGTGGATAGAAGAATGTCAATCAACATTTGAAACCTTGAAGGAGAAGCTTACTATCACACCAAACTTAAGAGGACCTAATTGGACTTTACCATTTCACATACAGACTAATGCTTCAAATGAGTCCATTGGGGCAGTTTTAGGACAAAAGGAGGAAGGAGAAAGTATGCATGCCATTTATTACATCAGCAAAAACCTTACCTCTGCAGAAAGAAATTACACTACAACTGAAAAAGAATTCTTGGCAGTCATCTATGCTATAAACAAATTCAGGCATTATATCACTGGATATAAGATATTTGTACACATTGATCATGCAACCATCAAGTCCCTAATGAATAAACTAGTAGTAGGTGCAAGGATCATCAGGTGGTTATTGCTATTGCAGGAATTTGATATTACCATAGTTGATAATCCAAGAAAGTTTAATTTGGTTGCTGATTTTCTGTCAAGATTGCATACAGGAGGAGACGACCAACCAGTGGAGGACAAGTTCCCAAATGAACATCTTTTTGCCATATCCTCTACTGCACCTTGGTTTACTGACATAGCTAATGTTTTAGCTACAGGCTTGTATCCATCCCATTTTACTTCAAAACAAAGAAAACGTTTGGTTAAGGAAAGTTTATCTTACAAATGGTTGAATGGTTTACTATTTAAATGTGGCCCTTATTTCATTCTATGCAGGTACTTAAAGACTGATGAGACTTTTGATGTGTTGAGAGCATGTCATGATGAACCATCTGGTGGCCATTACTCTTTCCATCGGATAGTCCACAAGATCCTTGGAGCTGGTTACTACTGGCCCTCTCTTCATAAAGATACAAAAAAGTATGTGCAGCACTATGACCAGTGCCAAAGGATGGGGCAGCCAACCTTTACCTAGGAGATGCTGCTACATCCTCAAGTCATGATGGAACCTTTTGAGCAGTGGGGTCTAGACTTTGTGGGACCAATTTCACCACCATCATCAGGCAAGGAGTACATTCTAGTATGCACAAACTATGTTACTAAGTGGGTTGAGGTTCAAGCATTACAGTTTGCAAGAGAAGAAAAAGTTGATGATTTCCTCTACAATAAAATTTTCTTAAGATTTGGAGCCCCAAGATCAATAGTTTCAGACAGGGGACCTCAGTTTACTTCACAGGTAATCAAGGCATTCACAGATTTATACCAAGTCAAGCACAGGAAATCTTCACCTTACCATCCTCAAGCAAATGGACAAGTAGAAGTGACTAATAGGGAACTTGAGAATATTCTAACAAGGACATTAGCAATGAACAAAAAAGATTGGGCTAGTAGATTACCTGAAGCAGTTTGGGCTTACAATACCACTTCGAAGTCCACAACAAAGTTCTAACCATATGAATTAGTTTATGGGAAAAAGCCTATATTATCTATAGAATTTGAACTCTAGACACTTAAAATTGTATTAGATGTTGGTCTGCCATTGTCTATAATTCAGCAAAATAGAATTCTTCAGCTCAACGAGTTGGATGAGATTCAGACAAAAGCCATTCAGCAAATAGAACTAGTTTAGTACCAGAGGAAGCAATGGCATGACCAACACGTCAAGAGGACATTTCAACAAGGTGATTGGGCTCTTCTTTATGATTCTAAATTCAAGGAATTTAAGGGAAAATTTCAAACTCACTGGCTGGGTCCTTATTAAATAAAGGAAGTGTTTGAAAATGGAACTGTATTATTGCAACCGATTGATGGGAGCACAGACACATTTCTAGTAAATGGTCACCGAATCAGGCTCTACAAAAGACCATCTACTAAAGAAGAGTTTCTGAATAATTTGTGTTTTGATACAGGGGATACCTCCTCTGTAACGGTGTTGAATTAAAAAAAATAAAAAATAAAAAATAAAATAGAGAAAGATGGAAAACTAGCAAATGGCTGTCCTTCTCGACCAAGGGAGTTGAAAATTGGTGCAGGAGCACCCGCACATGATCAGGATATAGGTCCGCATGATGACATACATGATCAGGATGTAGGATAGTTATCATCATGCTGACGGGATAATCTATTTTTAGTATGTTTGACTTTATCATGTAATAAGGTCCACTGGACCGATGCTATGTAATAGTTCAACATAGGAGTATGTGTAGGCAGTTAGAGGCAGTTAGAGATCGGGATAAGGTTATCTGAGCTGTCCTCTCTCCCAGCCGCTTGGAAGCTCCCAGCCGCTGGGAAGTGATGTTAGTAGTACTCGAAGGATTTGTTATATATATACCTTCGATCTGTAGGGTTTAGAGATATTGTTTTTTGATATTGATGTACTGGTGTTGAGTTGAGATTCAGGAGAGCAGTTCAGACATTGTGAAGCTGTATTCAGGACATTTGAATTTCAATTGAATAAGATCTCATCTTCGCATTATCTGGTTGTATCAGTTACATCTGTTTTGTTTTCCTTTTCCATTTTGCAAGTTAATGGGCACTTTCAACCCTTCCACCGGTTGATCCTGCAAATCGGTGGAATGGTCCTGTATCATAGCTTAGATTGCATTTGTGTTTTCTGTTTGTGCATTGCATTGTTCAGGAGATCTGTTAGAAGCATGCTGTAAATCAGCCTAGCATCCTCATGTGCTAGGTCTAGAAGATAAGTTTGCTTAGATTTTGGTTTGAAGGTGATCCGGCCCGGTCGTCACATGATCTTTGTGAAATTATGCAGTTGTGAGTGTTTTCATGCAGTGGAAGGATACACAGGAGTCTGCATGTGCGTTTCCAGTCGGAACGAGCCGCAACATCATCTGCGAATCCATCGCCATCAGGATCGGGTCATGAAGTTGTTGAAATTTGCATGTTGTAGGTGCATCATGATGTTTTGAGTTGGATATATACTCAGTGTATATATCGCAGTCAGGATCATCTCTCGGGGAAGGTCATCATCCGCATATCGCTAATGGATGCGGGTGTGAAAGTTGAGTTTTTTTGGCTAAGTGTTGAAGAGTTCATCAGGATGATGTGTGACGTCATCGTCATCAGGATATGACGTCATCGTCATCAGGATATTCAGAAATCCCTCTATGTGAGTTTATCCTGTTGTCGCTAAGGGTTTAGACATCGGCGTAGGCAGGAAGTTGTATTAGCATCATCAGGAGGTTCCGAAGACAACCGGATAAGTTGAGTCATGATGCTGTTGCTTGTATCGTCGGGCAGTGGAGCATCGAAGGCAAGTTGTTGAAGTGCAACGTCATCAGGATATTTGGAGAACCGGATATTAGGATATCCTGCTGACGAAGGTGATATTGAATATCATGATGATGCCGCTTGTGTTTGGCACCCGATGAACAGTGCAACCGGAGGAGGTTCGCGCCCGTTGTTTATCATGATGATGATAGGCGACAGTCGAAGGAGGTAAATAGTAGTCGACAGGAGGATATTTGCGATCATCTGAAATATGATGATGCTGTCGAAACATGATGATGCTGTTGGTATTGTTAGGAAATATGATGATGCTGTTCAGCCGATAGAGAATTTTATCATGCTGTTTGTATTGTTGGCAGCTCCTTCCTGTTAGGTTGCCTCTGTTGTGTTCCACTCTGCATCATAGTGGTATCAGAGCAAAGGTTAGGATCTTTTGGAAAAGATAAGCAGGATGTCAGACGAAGAAGGAACATCTGAGTTTCCAACAAAGATGACCAACGCTGAGTTGGCAGTTCTGGTGAAGAAATAGATTGCGGAAAGCAGGGCCGTGAAGGCTCAGAATCAGGAGTTGAAAGATGAATTAGCAAAGTTGAGGAGCAGAGTAGGTTCTGGTAGAGAAGATGATAGGGAAGAAGAGGATATCCCTAATTGGAGCGAGGAGGTCGTTCCTGCAGACCAGAGACCGCTGTTGAATGCCCTCAAGGCCATGGAGAGGAGAACCATGGATGTGAAGCTGGACTTGCCAGTGTTTACAGGTAAGATGGACCCTGATTCAGTAATGGAATGGATAGACTGTCTGAACAATTTCTTTGTGACAGAGGAGATACCAGAACAGTAGAGAGTGAAGATAGCACAGTCAAAGATGAAAGAAGCTGCCTTGACATGGTGGAACTTTGTTCAGGATGATAGAGTGCAGGAGGGAAAACGTAGAGTTGCCACATGGAAGAAGATGATGGAATTGGTAAAGGAGGCTTATATTCCTTTGGACTACAGTATCCAGCTACACAAGAGGAAACAGAACCTGAAGCAGAAGGAGCTAGATGTCAGCTCATATACAGAAGAGTTCATGAAACTCTGTATGAAGACCAAGGTGAAAGAAAGTGAAGAAGAAAAGGTAGCCAGATACCTGAATGGACTGAGGTTTAATATTCAGGAAGATCTGAGTCTGCATAACCCAGATACAGTGCAGAAAAGCTTTCAGTTGGCATTGAAAGTGGAAGAAAAGCTGAAGAGAAAACAAGATCAGAACAACAGAGGAAGAGGAAGACAACAAAGAGGTGGAAGAAGTCCTTTCAGAGGCAGAGGACAAGGACAGGGATATCAAGGAGAATCCAGTCAGGACAATAGCAAGAGCAACAATGGTCAGAATCAGAGAGAGAATTTCAGTCAGCAAGGTAACTTCAGAGGTAGAAGACCTTACAGAGGAAGATCCCAGGGCAGAGGATCCATCAGGTGTTACAACTGTAACAAAGAAGGCCATATAGCCAGCAGATGTCCAGACAAGGCCACAAGCTCAGCAGGAGAAAGGAGGACAAATCTGGTCAATGAACCTGATAATCAAAGAAGGACAAGCTCTAATGATTTTCAGAGTGTGAATGGTCCTGAGAATTATGGATATCCAGAAAGTGGAGAGTCCCTGATGATGAGAAGAACAATAACTACCATGAAGGTACCTGATCAAGAAGCCCCTCAAAGGAAGTCCCTTTTCAGAACCACTTGCAAAGCAGGAGGTAAGGCATGTAAGGTTTTGATTGATTCTGGTTCTACTGAGAACTTTGTGTCTGAAGAAATGGTGGTGAAACTGAAGCTTAGGAGATTGCCTCATCCATCTCCATATAAAGTCTCATGGCTTACTCAAGGTCAGCAGACAACTGTAGAAGAGCAGGCTTGGGTAGAGTTTCAGATTGGTGGATATAAAGATAAGTTGTTGTTTGATATCACCAAGATGGATGCTTGCAACCTTTTGTTTGGTAGACCATGGCAATATGATCTGAAGGCACAGCATGATGGTGTTAAAAACACCTATAAAATCACTAAAGATGGTAAAGATGTAACACTATTCCCATTGAAGGAGAAAGAGGAGAAGTCTAAAGGCAAAGAAGTGAAGGTCATGCTGATGGAAGGCAAACAGTTCATGAAAGAAGTAGCAGTAGAAGGTGCAGTTGCATATGCCCTAATCCCATGTCTGAGTGTGAATAAGAAACAACAGCAAGAAGCCAAGATAGAGAAGAAGCCAAGGTTGATAGACCCAGCTGTCCAAGAGTTATTGGATAAGTACAAAGGTGTTATCTCAGAGGGAATGCCAAGATCCCTACCACCTGTCAGAGATATCAGTCATTGCATAGACTTGATTCCAGGGTCTACACTTCCAAATAAAGCAGCTTATAAGCTTACCCCAGAACAGAATGTAGAAGTAGCCAGGCAGATTGAAGAATTGATGAATTCAGGTCTGATTGGAAAGAGTTTGAGCCCATGTGCAGTACCAGCTGTATTAGCACCTAAGAAGGAAGGCACTTGGAGACTTTGCACCGATTCCAGAGCCATCAACAAGATCACAATCAGGTATAGGTTTCCAATCCCCAGAATTGAGGATTTACTTGATTGTTTGGGAAATGCCAAGTATTTTACTAAAATAGACTTGAAGAGTGGATACCATCAGATAAGGATTAGACCAGGTGATGAGTGGAAGACAGCATTCAAAACAAATGAAGGTTTGTATGAATGGAAGGTTATGCCTTTTGGTTTGTCTAATGCCCCTAGTACTTTCATGAGGCTGATGAATGAGGTTCTGAAGGAATTTATTGGTAAGTTTGTCATAGTCTATTTAGATGACATTCTGATTTTCAGTAACACCAGAGAAGAACATCTCAGGCATATAGAGCTGGTTCTCAAGAGGTTACATGAAGAGAAGCTGATGATAAACTTGGACAAGTGTTTGTTCATGAAACAGGAGATCACCTATTTAGGTTTTGTCATCTCACAAGGCCAGCTGCAGATGGATAAGGAGAAGGTGAGTGCCATTTTGAATTGGCCAACTCCACAGACCATGAATGAAGTCAGAAGTTTCCATGGGTTAGCAACCTTCTACAGAAAGTTCATCAGAGGGTTTAGTCATATTTGTGCACCCATGTTGGATACCATCAAAGGAGGACAAAAGTGCAGGTTTGTTTGGACTCAAGGAGCAGATGATTCCTTTGAGGCATTGAAGAGGAAGGTGGCACAGCAACCAGTCCTTGCACTTCCAGATTTCAATAAGATCTTTCAGGTAGAGTGTGATGCCAGTCACATGGCCATTGGAGCAGTACTCAGTCAAGAGGGTAGACCAATTGCATTTTTCAGTGAAAAGCTCAATGATGCTAAGAAAAGGTATTCATCATATGATCTGGAAATGTATGCTCTAGTTCAGTCCCTAAAGAAATGGAGGCATTACCTGATGCCAAAGGAGTTCATAGTCTTCACAGATAATCAAGCTTTGAGTTTCATCAACAGTCAGGAGAAGCTGAACCACAGACATATGAAGTGGGTAGAAACACTACAGGCTTTCACTTTTACCTTGAAGCATAAGAAAGGGGTTAAGAACAAAGTTGCAGATGCTTTGAGCAGGAGAGTTCTCACAGTAAATCAGATTCAGTTAGAGAGTGTTGGCATTGACTCACTCAAGACCATGTATGAGTCTGATGAAGATTTTGGAGAAATATATCAGGTCTGTACTTCTTTTGGGGAGAAATACCATGCTGAGTTCTCTGAATTCCTAATCCAAGATGGATTGTTGTTTAAGGGTGGACAGTTGTGCATCCCAAGGTGTTCTATGAGGTTGAATATAATCAAGGAGAAACATTGTGGAGCAATGGCTGGTCATTTTGGTATAGACAAGACTCTTGATCTGGTCAGGAGGCATTACTTCTGGCCTAAGTTGCAGTCAGATGTCAGGAAATTTGTAGAAACCTGTGTAATTTGTCAGAAGGCTAAAGGTAGGTCAACTAATGCAGGGTTATATCAGCCCTTACCCATTCCTTCCAGACCATGGGAAAGTATCAGTATGGATTTTGTTTTAGGTTTACCAAGGACCAGGAGAGGATTTGACAGTGTCTTTGTTGTAGTGGACAGGTTCAGTAAGATGGCACATTTCTTGCCATGCAAAACCACTGCAGATGCCTCATATATTGCAGATTTATTCTTCAGGGAAATTGTCAGAATTCATGGGTTGCCTTTGAGCATAGTTTCAGACAGAGATGTGAAGTTTGTGGGTCATTTCTGGAGAACCCTATGGAGGAAGCTGGGAACCAATTTATCTTTTTCCTCTGCATATCATCCTCAAACAGATGGACAAACTGAGGTTGTGAACCGTTCCTTAGGGAATCTACTTAGATGCTTGACAAAACAGCATGGAGAGAAGTGGGACAATATTCTGTCTCAAGCTGAGTTTTCATATAATGATACTGTCAACAGGAGCACAGGAAAATCACCTTTTCAGGTAGTATATGGAATGCATCCCAGAGGTATTTTAGAGTTGCGAGAACTACCTACAGCAGATCCTGTTAGTGCAGATGGAGAAGCTTTTGCTGAAGCAATCAAAGAAGTTCATGATCAGGTTAAGACCCAACTCCAGCAAACCACCTTAAAGTATAAGGAGTATGCTGACAAGAAGAAGAAGGATGTTCAATTTGCTGTTGGAGATTTGGTTTGGGTTCACTTGAAGAAAGATAGGCTCCCTAAGGGGAAGTATACTAAGCTCATGCAAAAGAAAGTTGGACCATGTCAGATTTTGCAAAAACATGGACAAAATGCTTATCAGATCCGACTACCACCTGATCTTGGTTTATCTCCTATCTTCAATGTATGTGACTTAACTCCCTACCAGGCTAATCTAGATGCAGATCAGGATATTCTACTGGATACAGTTGCTGAAGACATTCCTCAACATGATCCTCCACAGATACAGTAGATTTTGGACACTAGAGTGGTCAAACAGACCAGGAACAAGAAGTACTTGGAGTACCTCGTCTCTTGGAAGGGACAGCCGACTTCTGAAGCCGTATGGATGACTGCAGAACAGATACAGAAACATGGTGCCGACCTTGATACTCTCATCTCAAGTGGACTTGAGATCTCTTCTTTTGGGGAGTATGGTGCAGGAGCACCCGCACATGATCAGGATATAGGTCCGCATGATGACATACATGATCAGGATGTAGGATAGTTATCATCATGCTGACGGGATAATCTATTTTTAGTATGTTTGACTTTATCATGTAATAAGGTCCACTGGACCGATGCTATGTAATAGTTCAACATAGGAGTATGTGTAGGCAGTTAGAGGCAGTTAGAGATCGGGATAAGGTTATCTGAGCTGTCCTCTCTCCCAGCCGCTTGGAAGCTCCCAGCCGCTGGGAAGTGATGTTAGTAGTACTCGAAGGATTTGTTATATATACCTTCGATCTGTAGGGTTTAGAGATATTGTTTTTTGATATTGATGTACTGGTGTTGAGTTGAGATTCAGGAGAGCAGTTCAGACATTGTGAAGCTGTATTCAGGACATTTGAATTTCAATTGAATAAGATCTCATCTTCGCATTATCTGGTTGTATCAGTTACATCTGTTTTGTTTTCCTTTTCCATTTTGCAAGTTAATGGGCACTTTCAACCCTTCCACCGGTTGATCCTGCAAATCGGTGGAATGGTCCTGTATCATAGCTTAGATTGCATTTGTGTTTTCTGTTTGTGCATTGCATTGTTCAGGAGATCTGTTAGAAGCATGCTGTAAATCAGCCTAGCATCCTCATGTGCTAGGTCTAGAAGATAAGTTTGCTTAGATTTTGGTTTGAAGGTGATCCGGCCCGGTCGTCACATGATCTTTGTGAAATTATGCGGTTGTGAGTGTTTTCATGCAGTGGAAGGATACACAGGAGTCTGCATGTGCGTTTCCAGTCGGAACGAGCCGCAACATCATCTGCGAATCCATCGCCATCAGGATCGGGTCATGAAGTTGTTGAAATTTGCATGTTGCAGGTGCATCATGATGTTTTGAGTTGGATATATACTCAGTGTATATATCGCAGTCAGGATCATCTCTCGGGGAAGGTCATCATCTGCATATCGCTAACGGATGCGGGTGTGAAAGTTGAGTTTTTTTGGCTAAGTGTTGAAGAGTTCATCAGGATGATGTGTGACGTCATCGTCATCAGGATATGACGTCATCGTCATCAGGATATTCAGAAATCCCTCTATGCGAGTTTATCCTGTTGTCGCTAAGGGTTTAGACATCGGCGTAGGCAGGAAGTTGTATTAGCATCATCAGGAGGTTCCGAAGACAACCAGATAAGTTGAGTCATGATGCTGTTGCTTGTATCGTCGGGCAGTGGAGCATCGAAGGCAAGTTGTTGAAGTGCAACGTCATCAGGATATTTGGAGAACCGGATATTAGGATATCCTGCTGACGAAGGTGATATTGAATATCATGATGATGCCGCTTGTGTTTGGCACCCGATGAACAGTGCAACCGGAGGAGGTTCGCCCCCATTGTTTATCATGATGATGATAGGCGACAGTCGAAGGAGGTAAATAGTAGTCGACAGGAGGATATTTGCGATCATCTGAAATATGATGATGCTGTCGAAACATGATGATGCTGTTGGTATTGTTAGGAAATATGATGATGCTGTTCAGCCGATAGAGAATTTTATCATGCTGTTTGTATTGTTGGCAGCTCCTTCCTGTTAGGTTGCCTCTGTTGTGTTCCACTCTGCATAAAAAACCAGTAAAATGGTGGTTCCCTTATTCAGGATAGTTGAAATAAATAAGCTCCAGAGATGATCAGTTGCCAGGAGTTGGTCAAATGCACCTCCAGCGCTTTTCAACTAAGAGCATCTCTGGCACTTTTCAATTAGGAGCATCTCCGGCGCTCTATCAATAACGCCATCAGTCTCAATAATAAGGGGGACCCACCTCTCCAGGGGGTAAAGTAGACACATCATATGATGAGGTCATCATGACTCATCCTCTACTTTATCACAAAGAATAATTAAATTAGAATAATAATCATTTGCAGGAGTATCCACAAGCTGACGCTGACATCACCTAAGGGCTTGGATTTTTGAACCACTCAACGCAATGATTGCAGGTCACGTACAAATGGGAAGTGGATGTCATCTCATGCCATTGCTCAATTGCCATGATGTGTGTAGTTTCCAAAACGACACAACATCTCTCCCATGTACATCACCTCATCATTAAAACTGATCCAGGTAAATCTATCTTTAATTAATCATTATTAGTAACTGTCTTGTCCTTCTATTTTGGGTACCGCCACAATGACACATCCTTTTGCCATCATTTCCTTCTTCACATCTGAGCATACCGCCATCTATGCCTTAATGCCTCCTTACCTCCAGAGTGCCCTATCAGTCTACTACATTTATGACTGCCTTGGTCCCCTAACCCATCTGCATAAGCCTAAACTGAAAAAAACATAACATCCCTCATTCGAACCTCTGGAATAGACTGAAGCATAAGGTAAATTGAACAAGTTCTCTAAAGTCTATAGAGCAATTTGAACAATATTCCAGGACCTACTGAGATCGGAGGAAAAGATAGACTACAGATTGGGGAGGTAATAGGATAAGCACAGAAGGTGAAATCAATTTAGCAATGGGAGTCAAGAAGAAGTTTGAGCCAAAAAATATTGCGGGTTTTCTGAGGGATGCAGCTGTAGCAGACATTTTAAGAGCCGCTGGATGGTTAGATTTCCTAGAGAAATTTGAAGGGTTTTAGGAGGATATTGTGGAGGAATTCCTTAGAAATTTAAAAGACAACTAGATGACTGTGAGAGGAATCCAAATCAATTTCTCCTCAGCAATTATCAGCCACATTTCTAGACTTCCCAAACAAGGTGAGAGGTTTTACCACTTGAAAACCTTATACACTGATTTAATTAGAAATTTTTCTGTTCATAGTGAACCTACTATTCAATTACATTCGAATAAGAAGGAAGTCAAAGGAATTTTGAGGTCCACACTCCCAAACCCTTGGGCATCTATTGCTACCTAGTTAATGAAATACTTTACTTGTGATGGCTAATTCTCTATAGTTTTAGGGCCAATCATGAAAATGCTGATTTTTCTCAGACATGGAAATAGACACCTTGAGTATAGCATAAATATCCCCAATTTCTTGTATTCTGCCATCAGGGCAACTGTAGAGAAATATTAGTAGAATAAGGGACCCATGAAACATCATGGCCTCATCTTTCTGGTAGTCAAGCACCACTTCCTATCTCAGGCCAATGGGGAAGAACTATTGCAAAACTTTCTTGAGCAGAGTCCTCAGGTCAGAGAACCAGAGATTGCACAACCAGAAGGTGAGAGTTCTCCTTCTCACCAAGATGAGGAAACTGAACCTTCAGCCTCCTCCATAGCTATTCACAAAGGGAAGTCACCCTCACAAGAGGCCACTTCATCTGCAGTCCATGTTCCTAACAAAAAGAGGAAAGGCAAACAAATTGCAAAACCTGCTCCTACACAAACCCTATATATGACTCGATCAGTTAGGAGAAAGATGACTCTAACTGAGGAATCTTGCCCTAAGGAATTAATAGAGGGAAGGTCAGGACAAGGAATAGAGGAAACTTGGTGGGCTCAAGAACCATCTCATGATTTAGATGGGATCCCTCTGGTCTGAGCAGAGCCCCCAGGTCAGAGAACCAAAGATTGCACAACCAGAAGGTGAGAGTTCTCCTTCTCACCAAGATGAGGAAATTGAGCCTTCAGCCTCCTCCATAGCTGTTCACAAAGGGAAGTCACCATCACAAGAGGCCACTTCATCTGTAGCCCCTATTCTTGACAAAAAGAGGAAAGGCAAACAAATTGTAGAACCTGCTCCTACACAAACCCTATATATGACTCGATCAGTTAGGAGAAAGATGACTCTAACTGAGGAATCTTGCCCTAAGGAATTAACAGAGGGAAGGTCAGGATAGGGAATAGAGGAAACTTGGTGGGCTCAAGAACCATCTCATGATTTAGATGAGATCCCTCTGGTTAGGAAGAGGAAACAAAGTGAAAATTCTCCAGCACCATCTGTTCATGTGGAGTCAAGTCCAGTTTCAACACCACCATGTGCTCCAGAGACAGGAAACTTACAAACTCTTACTATTTCCTCAGATTTTGAGGAAGAGAGACCTGTTCTGGAGGCACCAGCCCCACCTTTGCTCTGGAGAAGCAAAAGGAAGAGATAGCTCTCACAGGATGAAAAGGATACTGCCCTGCTTGCTGAGGCACTCCTAGAATTGAGAACATGTGAGGATAAGGCTGGGCCTTCATCAGTGCCAGAAGAAGTAGAGGAACCCCAAGAGGATCCTCAGGATAGGTAGTCTAAAGAAAAAGAAATAGGGTAGATGCATACAGTGGGTAGAATAGGGTAGATGGCCATGGAAAACCTTGATGATCAGCCAACAGAAGCAAAAGCAAAAACACTCTCTCATCCCTCTGACCAAGAGGATGTAGAAATTTTAATAGAACAACAATTGATGGAAGAATTTAAAAATTTAAAGAGATTGCTCTAGGGAAATAATTTGATTATTATTGACCTCAAGAAGGTCAGAGTAGAGGTGGAGATGGAGCTAAAACAAACCATTGCAAATCTCCAAACAGACCTCCAAATCAAGGATAAAATCATCCAGGAGAAAGAGGTAGAGTTGGAGGCACAAAAAAGTGAGGTAGCCAAATTAATGGAAGAAAAAGAGAAAGAAGCAGCACAGAAGGTTTCTGAGCTCACCATGGCCAGAGACAATGGCCTCACAATAATGGTAGCACTGATTGAGAAGGTACAAAGCTAGGATAAACAGTTAACTTGGGCCAATAACAGACTAGATGACCAAGAAGAATATATTCAATAATTGTCTGGCCCAAGGGAAACTAATGAGAAGGAAATTTGAATAGATGCCTATGTGGGTCCAATCCCCATTGACATTCCCAAAGCCCTGTTTCATTGGGAGAAAAGGTGTAGAGAATTTGAGGCCTCCAAACCTATGTTGCAGTTATAAAGGGCAGTCACTGCCAGAGCAGAAACAATAGCAACTTTGGAAGGCAAAATCATTAAAATGGCCTCCCTTTCCTCAAAAATCCTATCCTGTAGGCCTCCAAGTACCAGTTATTCAATGTTCTTACAGGAAAGGGTACTACAAAGGAAACTCTCCTTAGTACTATCTGACCTAAATGAGGATACAGAAACAGCAAAAGGATTTATGATAGCTTACACATGAAGTAATGATGAGGACAAAAACTTCCTATGTGAATTATACTTGCATGGGTTCTGTATTAATGATATAGCCTTCATTCTTAATCACTTTGTGGGAGAATGCCAGCTTAAGGCATTCATGTCCCTAATGAGAAACCACCAGATCTGGAATGAAAGGATGGAAGTTCATCTTTAGAAGGATTTAAAAATAGATCTCTTCATCAAGAAAGAATGTCCCAATCCTTTTTCTCTTCGGACCCAATTCAGGTCCCTTATCTATCATCCTGCCAATGCAACTGGAATTTTGCCATTATACTTGAAAAGTTTGCAAGAATGCTCCATTGACTTTGGTCTTTTTATGGTCAATTCAGCAAATTCAGTACTTGCTGTAGCAAAGAGGAGATGGAATATTTTGACCTTGGAGCAGAAACTTAGAGAGGTGGTCACCCCTGCAAACTTGAGATTATTCATGAGAAAGGCAAAGTTGATATCCAAACTGATGGATACACATAAATAGGAATGGATAGGTGGATGGTTCAGGCCCCCTCTAATAATTGAACCACTCCCTGTCTACGTAGAACAGATCGAAGATGAAAAATTGAAGGACTTGTTGAAGCAAGTTGATAAGTACAGAGGCAATGGTAATACCAACAGGACAACTTGGACCACCTATATCTAGGATTATAGCCTGAATGACAAGCTACTTTGCCAAAATAAATCTAGAATGTGAGAAGCAGGAGGACCTGCTAAACCTTAGGTATGGGGGGGATGATGAGTGCCAAGTTGCACTCATAAAATACATCTTTTTGCCTTTCTTTTTCCCTTTCTGAGTTTATCTTTCCTAGTGTCTACACCCAAATAAGCTAGCAAGATCATTCTATTTTATGATTAATTGGGATAGATTACTTAAGATTAGAATTTCTGATTGAAGTGACTAATGTGCATGGAATTGATGGAAAAATGCAGAAACTTCTCTCTTTTTAAATCAACATGTGTAGATACCAAGAACAACAATTTTGTGCATCTCCGGAGATAGTCTTCAATGACCTCTAGAGACAATACCACAGAACCATGACACCTGAAGTTTTGAAGAAATGAGGAATGCCTCTTCGGAGCTCTGCGAGAGTCTGGAGTATCTCCGGAGCTAAAGATAGGAATAGTTATCTCTGATGCCTCCTAAGAGTAGGGCATATTTCCAGTAGAGCTGCCAACCAGACACTCTCAGCAGTGATCTTAATACCCCTCACTTCACTCAAATCATCACCTGAGTGGTGAAGGGTCAACTTTAGTTAAACTGCTGAAGTTTTATCTTTTCAAAGATTTTGATTGAGTTACGGATGGAACTGATCCAATATTCTTATTTTCAGGGCCTCGATGCCCAAGTGTATGAAGACTCAAACTTAGACTTCTGAGTGGACTTCTGTTCCACTCAAGTCTACCTTTATCGCATGGTTACTTTTCATAGTTAGACAGTTAAGTACAATAAAGAGATGGTGTCATCTCATAGAAAGACTGGTAGATAAGTTCAGTGATATATCATCACTAAGTTTTTTATATATATACTCTCAGAAATAGTAGAAGAAATATACAATGATTGAATTATTCTGACTCTCAGAGATCTCATTTCTGTGTTAGCAATATTTTCATGAATGCAGAGTGAATGAATTGGATTGAATTTAGTTGTGATCATCTTTTGTACTGATTTCCTACTGTAGCCTTCAGCCTCAAGGGTGTGGAGCAAGGGCCCACTCTCACCACTTAGGCAGGGGGCTAGTACTGTTGTTTTATTGTTTCAGCTTTTTATTATAAAGGTGTTTACTATTTTTAATAGATAAATGCAAGTTACTGTTTTTCTTTTCTTTAAGTAAATTTCCTATTTTATTCTATTTTCTAGCATTCATTAAATTTATTCAGCAAGTAGATAGATTAATCTCTTTTCAAATTAGGATTAGCTATAAACTAGTAACTATAGAATCCCTAGTTACAGAGAGCCGTGGACACAGCCCTGGTTTTTGACATCTAAAAATAGATTAAATGATGAGGTACAGTGACACCTTGTCACCTTCCTCTTGACTCACAAATCCAAGAGGGAAGGAGGTACACCCACGAGCTCCTCAGATTTTACCCATGATGACTGAAATGCATGTGGATTGCTCAATGCTTTCAACACAATGTAGATGAGAGACAAGTGGATTTAGATAGATTAGATGGAGATGAGGCAAGATTTTGACATTATGGTGGTATGATGAGGAGATTGTGGAGTGATTTTGACAGAGGTTTGATGCATGAATAAGTCCCTCCTAATGGCTTAGAGAGGGATCTCATTTATAGAGTTTTGGAAATGAGGATGTAGGGTAAGGATCAAAAGATGAGATCAAGGGCTAGGAATAAAAGTAAATCTTTTATTCATTTTGGGAAAAGGGGTGATAAATGAGGTATGGGTGTGAAAGAATGGAAAATGAATTAAAAATTCATTTGGGGAATGGGAAATGAATTAAGAATTCATTTGGGGATAAGAGGTAATGAATGAGGATGGGTGAGGTAAGGGGTTTGTAAGAGAAGTAAATGTGATGTGTGATTTGTTTTAATTTTTTATTTGGAGGATGTGGGGAAGAGTGTTAAACTAGGTCTGACCACCCAAATGAGAGGTTAGGATTAATTAAACAGAGGTTTTGTTTAATTGATCCTAGGGCTAGGATGAGGTAGGCTAGGGTAGGTTAGGGTAGGTCAATTAGTAGGCTAGATTAATTAGATAAGCATGATTTATCTAATTAATGAGGATTAGGGAAAAGGAGAATTGAACTAAATAAATATTGGGAATATTTATTTGATTAATGAGGGATAGTGTTGTAAGGTCTAGTGATAAATTAAGTGAGTTAATTGATCACAAGGGATAGACAGATGGTTAGGGATAAATTAATTAAATAAAGTGAATTTATTTAATTAATAGGAGGGATAAATTGGTGTTGAGACATAGGAAATTGTTTTGGGAAGCAAGCCAATTTTAGGTGTCTACATTTGCCCCTCTTTGAGATGGTGTTGCATCTAAGTAACATCATTTCAAAGAAGTTAAAACATAGAGTTGGACTAGATAGAAAAAATATTTTGGCTTAGAAGAATAGGGTAAGGTTTGGGGATGATTGGTAAGGGTGATGCCCCCTCGAGAGGATAGGCGGGTTGCAAGAACACGGTTGTGCTCTCGAAGTGGTTGGAGGATAAGTGGTGAGATGAAAGGGTGATGATGGTGGGAGATTAATTGGTGGATGATCATTGTGTTGAAAATGATTTAGAGCAATCTGGTTTGATATAGCAAAGTGGATATTTTCACCAAGGTATAGAAGACCAGGGTGATGATGTTTATCCAACATTTGTATGGACTAGACACATAGACAAAGGGATGATCTCATACATTCCCAAGATAGTACAACCTTGTCCAAATGAGGGAAGCGGACTCATAGCATAAGCCCTTAGTACACAAAGGTATGATGAACCTTAGATACACAAGGAGATCAATATGCTAGAACCAACCCTATGATCAACAAGATATAAATACTAGCTTGGAGTAATGAAACCAACCCACAAGCACAACATACAAAAGAAAGACTATGCCCCATTCTAGATGTTTTCACCACATACCATGATATAGTGAGATCAAGGTAGCTTTAATGTGATCTTCGAATAGGACAAAAGATAAAAATCAAAAACAAAAAGACCAATGAACCAAACAAGTAGCCATTGTATCTATTTCCAAAATGGATAATGATTTGATAGATTTTACCTATTGTAGGAAAGATATATCCTAAGGTAGGAATTGATAGATGATTGGATCATGCTTAGTTGATGTTGTAAGATTGGCTCAAGATATGATGGTGACAAGTTGTGGTTGATGTTGATTTGATAGTTGATGATTTTTGTTAAGGGATGATGCTTTGATAGGTGATGCGATGCTTGGATCTAGTGTAAGCTCAATGGGTTGGATGGGTGCATCTTATGTACCTGAGTACTGAAAACTTCCTGCATATTCCAGACTACCTACATACCCTATATCCATTGGATCAAGGCACATTAAGATGTAGGTGATTATGATATGTAGTTCTAATTTGTGATGATGATGTGGGATGATGATAAATGTGATGATGTGATGTTGATGGAGTAATGTTGATTTTGTGATGGATAAATTATTTTTGGAATTTTGTGTGTTTTCTATTGTTTTTGTATTTTATGATTTTGTGATGTTTTTGGATTTTTTGATTTTGTGATGTTTTTGGATTTTCTGATTTTGTGATGTTTTTGGATTTTCATGATTTTGTTAAAAGGAATGGTTTTTTATGAGATGGTTGCATTGGCTTTCGTTTGGGTAACCTTTGCGCTAGATACCAATGACAAGGGAACACCAAGTCTAGAGGTGAAGGTGATGGGGTTGGATAGGGGGGATTGGCGATGAAAGGATAATGGATAGGAGATTTGATAAATGGATAGATACATGTGGATAAGGGGTAGGATGGGGGATAAAGGATCTAATAGGGATACATGATAGATGGATGGGGAGTTTTAGGATTTTCTCCAAGGGCTAGATTGCAAGGAATCGTATGCCATAATGCTTAGAATTTTGCATGATGGGTTCATGTTTGAATGGATGGATTTTGCAATAAATGGATGGAGGATATAATTTAAAAGGGAGTATACCAAGAGGTTTCCAAAGCATGTTGTTGATATTTTGCCCCTTGTCTTCATCAAGATCTAAGGAGGAGGATATAGTGGATAGAATGGATGGGGAATGATGGGATGAATTGGGGGTAGTGGATAGGAATGTGATATGATAAGGATAAGATAGTGGATAAGAATATGATAGGATAAGGATATATGGATAGGATATGCAAAAGGATGTTATGGATGTGGATGATTAGATGGTTTTGCCCCCAAGTGTAGGGAGACAAAATGGATGGAGAAAGGATTACGCATGATGCCCACAAGGTTTTTTCATCAAGGTACTTGCCCAAGGAGCCACAAGGAGTGGTTTTCACCATTGGACAGATTTTTTCTATTTACTATTTTCTTGATTTTTTGATTTTTGATTTTTTGCTTTTTTGATGGAAGGGAGACTCTAGCATCTATTTCCATAGCAAGGCGAAGATGGTCCCATGTGGGATAGCATTTTGGATGATGATTGCATGGATTGTTGGTAGATAGGAGAAGATGGAATGGATGGTGGATAATGGATTATGATGTGGATTATGCAAAAGCATGGACCATAGGAATGTGATGGGGAAGATAAGGAGGATAGTGAATGAAAGATGAAGAGATGGGGGTATGTGGGGATTTCAAGTGATGGAGGGGAACCAAGACCAACGGTTGCACACACCGTGATGTATTTGGAAGCTTGTATTTTGGATGTGGAGTTGGAAGTAATGGGGATCGGTATGGGGGATTTTTGAATGGTCGATTTGGGGTTTTAGGGACCCAAATAGACTTAGGAATTATGTAATTTTTAGAAGGGGAGCATGATGTTTGGGATTGTGGAGTGGATTGGAAGGTAGATGCCTCATTTGTTTTGATTGATCTTTGCTTACGGACCCACACCATTTTTGTTTTTGCTTTTTCTTGTGATGGTGTGGGCTTTGATAACCTTTGGAATTTTTCATTTTGATTGGAAGGGATAACATCTTTAGGCTTTTGTGCTTTATGAGTTGAGGAATTCAAATTATTACTTTTGAATCCCATGGATTTGGGGGAAGCTTCATATTTAAAAGATGTGTGCCTTTGTTGGTCTTGATTGGGAAATTTAGGGGGTTGATGGGCGGAAGGGTAAAAAGTGGATTTATGGGTAAATGAATGAGGGGATTTATGGATGGGGATATTAGGAGTTGGTAGGATAGGAGGTAAAGTGGATTTTATAGGAATATTTGGAGTTGGAAGTAGTGGAGGTAAATTTGATGGAGGAAGATGGATGGTCACATGCTTTTGCAAGAGGTAGGATGATGGAGGAGGGATGGCGACATATGCTTTGGGAGTGTGATGAGATGCACTATGTTTTGGATTGGATGAATGGATTTTGAAGGATGCGTGGGTGGTACCAACATGTTTAGATTGTTTTTCTTGGGGTGTATAGCCAAGGCCATGTGAGGATTGATGGAATGTGGTGTGGATGGGCTCCAAGATGCCTTGTTTGTGAAGGCCTAAGCCTTTGCCTTGATAGCTCATATGTTGGAGTATGCGACGTGCAATGGGATGTATGGTGCTTTGGAAACAAGACGCGAGTCCATTATTTGTTGGAGAAAGATAAGTGGTCGATGGAAGTTGTTCACCTCTTACAAGGGAGTCACCATGGATGAAAGTACTTTGTCCTAGTGAATATGAGGATGGATTTGGGATGGGATTGGTAGATGATGTGGGATCAATAAGTTGATCAATAGATGGGAGGTGATCGGGGATGGGATTAGATAAGATGGTTAGATCTTGATTAGGAGAAGGGGTTGATGTTTCAACATGCTTTGGATTTGATTCTTGACATAACTCATGTGCTTGGATAGAAGTGGGAGTGACTTGGATAGATGTGATAGGTGCTTGGATGCATGCAATAGGTGTTTGGATAGATGCGATAGGTGCTTGACTTATGTGTTCTTGAACATGGCTGCATGATGGTTCTTGAGTTATGATAGGAGATTGTTCAAGAGATTTGGTGGATGTTGGATTGCATGAGGGTGTTTGATTCCTTGCTAATAGCGAATGGATGGTATCCTCAATGAGTTTATGGGTTGAAGAACAATGTAATGGATAGATAATGATGGTGGATGGTGTAGGATTAGGATTGGGATTGGATAGGTGGGTGATAGGATTAGGTAATGATGGTTCTTGGATGGGTTCAAGGGTAGGTGTGGGATTAGATGGTGGTGTTGGAGGGGTGGAGGATTTGAGGGATTCCTTTGCTTTTATTTCATTTTTAGGTGATTTTCTTTGGAGGAAATCCCACAAGGATTCTTTGGATGTGATAGTGTTGGGACTTGGAAGATTTGATGGTGGATTGGTGATAGGGATTGGTGGATTGGGAGATACATAAGGTGATGGATTAAGGTTGATAAGGTTGGAGGGATATTGTGATGGGGGGATTGGAGGATGGGGATTAGGAGATGGGGGATTTGTATGGGGAAATGGTTGTGGATATAAGGTTTGGATTTGAGAGATAAGGTGTGCTAGATTGGTGTTCCCTTAATCAAAGTTAGCATGACAAAGGTTGGGGGATTGATAAGGTGGAGGTATTGATTGGTTGGCTAACTATGATGACATGGATGTGTAAGGGGATGGTGATTGATATGAGGGTAAAGGTTGATATGATGGAAGTTGGTATGAGTTTGAAGGTTGATATGAGGGAATTTGGTATGAGTTTGAAGGTTGATATGAGGTTGAAGGTTGATATGATGAAGGTAGGTATGATGAAGGTTGAAAGAATGAAGATTGTTGTGATGTGGATAGGGATGATATGTAGTATGTTTGTTGATATGATGAAGGTTGGTTAGGGGTTTGGGATTCTCCAATGATGAGGTGTGCTAAGGGCATATCTATAATGTCATTTTTGCATTTTTCCTTATCATTAGGATCCATGTTTTCATAGACTTTTCTAAGTCTTTGTAAGTGTTGCATTGCTTCATAAGGATCCATGTTGTTAGAGATGGTATGGGATGATGGGGGATAATGGATGATTGTGATGTTGGGAGTCAAAATTCAAGACCTTAGGATGATTTGATTTTCTTCAAAGGATGATTCTATATACTTAAGGTGGACTAATGACAATTAAGTGTGATGGTGTCAAATTATCATTGATGTCAAAAAGGTCTCGCAAGAGGTTGGTGCTTCAAATGTTCTTGTGAAGTTGTTGACAAGAGTTGTTATATCATAGCTTGTTCAGTATGCTTGGTCAGTGTGATAAAATCCCTGTTCACAATATGTCTTCTGTGGATCTTCAGTGTGTCAGTATGTAACTAAAGTGAAGGACTTGTTTGTTCAGTAGTTCTTGATGTGATCATCTCATGACAGTTGTTTGTAATATGAATAGTGGCAGCATGACAAGGATGACATTGTTGATAGGTTGAAATCTCCATGAAGGTTAAACAAGAACATCAGTAAATCAACTCACTCTCAAGGAGTGCTTCATTGGCATAGTGGTTCTTTATCAGAAGCTTATTTAGATGATTCTTCACTAATGTTAAAAGATTGATATAAGTCTTGACAAGATGATGTCACAAACTGGAAGTCTTCAAATCATCAAAGCATTCTTCAAAGCATAATAAAAAGGCATATTGGTTAAGGTTTATTTGGACAGCAGGTGTAGAGGTCACTTGAATTGGACTAATTGATATCCTTATCTTAGTTCTCCATATTTTTCTTGAGGTCATTATTATCTAAGTCTTTGATTGTCTATCTATCCTAAACTAAGTTCTTCATTCCTTCCAAGCCTATCACATACCAAATGCTCTTTATGTTATATCAATGAGTTGACCTGCAATGGTAAGTCAAAGTCACTTAAAGTGACCTGTTGGAGGGATACCATCACATGATGGTGACCGGCCCTTTCTTAAAGCATCGGTCCTTATATATGTGGAGCGAGATTTAAAAAGAAAGCATTGAAAATGCTTTAAATTGAAAAGGGTCCACGGTGCATTCGAAAGAAAAAATTTTTCGTTTTAAAGTTTGAAACTTTAGTATCACCGATGGAGAGCTATGGGCGGGCTTTCAAAGTTTTGTTTGAATTCAAAATTATCACCGCCAAAAAGGTTAAGTGGAGCCCGATGCACTAAGGAAAGATTCTATTAAGAATTTGTGAGGTGTTTAGAAAGTATTGAAACCCGATCCCCAAGCCTTTTATGGCTTTTAAGTTTTATTTAGAAATTTTTCATAAACTCTAAGTGGTCGGTTTGTACCATTTTTATGAGTTTTAAAATGAGTTTTACTTGGTGACAAAATTGGAAATTTTTTTAAGAGAAGATTTTTTAAGGAGTTTTCTATTTGCATAGAAGAAGTTGTAAAGATATTATTATTGATTTTTTTTGTGCTTTTCACAATTTGAAAGAGAATGTTTTTTTTAAGAGGATGAAGATTTTGAAGAGTAATTTTTTGAGGAGATTTTTTGAAGATTGGAAATTGTTTGTGAAAGATTGTTTTGAGAGAATATGAAAAAATATAATGCAGAATGATTATATTTTATGAGATCTTAAAAAAATATATCAGATGATTTTATTGGAATTTAGTGAAGATGTTTGCAGAGTCTTGTGAAGGAGAAGATAAAGATTTTTTATTTGCAGAGAAGATAATCAGATTGAAGGAGAATATGAAACATCATGCAGAGATTGTAAATATGAGCAGAGAATATGAAAAGTTTTTAAATAGGGTTTGATATTATATGATCCTATTTTTTAATGGTTTTTGCAGGTATTCATGGAGAAGATTTGTCTTGTAAGAAAATAAAGAATTCTATTTTATGAATTAGGGAGGAAATAATGTATTGAAGTTGTTTGTTAATATTTTTTGTGAAAATAAAGAGTTTATTTGCAGGGAGATGAAGAAAAGGAAATTAAAAGGTCTTAAACATAAATCATTTTCTTCAGATCATAGAATATGAAAGGATAGAGATGAAACATACAGGAGATGAAAAGTGAAAAGACTTTCAAATTGTATAAAATTATTTTTCTAGGTGCATTATATGAAGGTCGTGAAAGACAGAAATGTATAACACAGATGATGAGAGATTGATTACATATAGTTGTGAAGTGTTGTTGAAAAAAAAAGCAGTGTTGTTGAGAATCAAGCAGTGTTGGTGTTGTAGAGTGGATCATGATACAGGATTGAAATATCTGAGTTTGTATATGATTTGGAATGATCATTTGACAGACACATGAGAGAAAATAAATGTTATGTATTGAAACAGAGAAACCCTCTGAATTTGTGTTTTTAGTTTTTTCTATAATAGGGGTTGGTACTCCTTGAAGCTGGTGCTTCTAAACAGTATGCCAGTGAGGCTTGTAGGTCAGTGAGACCTTAACATTTGTCAGTGAGACACATATTGTAGCCAGTGAGGCTTCTTTGTAGCCAGTGAGGCATGTTTGATTAGTTAAGCCAGTGAGGCAGTTTAGAGTGGTTTTTCTACCCCTGGAGGGTTTTCTACTCATGCAATTCTTGTGTCATAATCTTCTTTGTGTGTGTATGATTTACTTATGAAGTTTTGTTCTCTTTCTGTATCCAAAGTCATGTGCATATGTATTTGACTGATCAATGCTATCTTTCTCTCCTTGTGCTATGAAAGTTAAAGTGTAAAAAAAGATTTGAAAATTCACACAACACTGATTCACCCCCCCTCTCAGTGTTGATTGTACTCCTACAATTGGTATCAGAGCTAGGTTCCCTTTTTGAAGCCTAATAGGCTCAGGTAGGTCCTGTGTGTGGAGTTCAATGGGTAAGTGCAGAAGAAATAAGAATAAAAATGTTAAGATTCTTTCTAGTCAAAAGATACAAAAGAAATCATCCATATCAAGTCCATATTTTGATAAAAAGTCAGTTGATAAAGTTGTTCTCCAAGTTGAATCTGATATTGTCTTAGAAGAAAATTTTTCAGATGTTCCTCAGTTTGATGGTTCAAATTTTTCAGTTTGGTATGTTAGAATGCAAGTGTATCTCTCCTCTTTAGGATATGATGTTTTAATGTCTATTGAGAATGGATATTCTAACTCTGCAAATAACAAAGAAGCCCTTGAATGTAATCAGATTGCAAAGAAGGCTATATTGTCTACTTTGTCTAATGATGTTTCTTGTAAAATTTTGGACTGTGTTACAGCTCAGGATATGTGGAGGAGATTGATAAAAATTTATCAAGGTAGTACACCTGAAGAAAAAAACAACTCATTATCTGAGAAGAGTGACAATGATGAAAATCTTTCACATGAAGGAGATGAGACTCAATCAGATTTTGAAGAAGATCAGATTATTAGTGATGAAGAACAAGAATGTGAAATTGATATGGAAGGAGAGCTTATATATGCTTTGAGTGAGCTCAAGAAGTATAAGAGAGAGAATCAGAAACTAAATTTGTTGCTGCAACAAGAAAGAGAATCTAAAGATAATGTACATTCAGAACTTGAAATTGTATCTACAGATCTTGAAGAGGCCAGATGTCAAATTATAAGTTTAAAAACATACATTGCTGACTCAGATAAACTAGTTGCTAGATTAAAGACAGAAATTGAAGAAGCTAAGAGGATAGCTGATGTCTCAATTTCTAACCTTGAAGTTTCAAGGATTGAGAATCTAAAACTGGAAGGTGAAATTAGCAATCTGAGAAAAGAGTATGATGGTCTTAAAAAGTATAAGGAATTTGAAGAAAGCACAAGCAAGCTACAACAGATGCTTGGTAAACAAAAACTATATGGAGACACTACTGGACTTGGTTTTGAAGAAGGAGAATGTTCAAAAGCTAGACAGACACCTAAAAGGAAAATTAATTTAAGTCATCATGTTGTTGCCACATAAGGTAAAAGGAAGAGTGAAGCTGAACATAAAACTAGAGATGAATTTCTATACAATCAAAGAAGGAATTTCAGAAAACCTGTTGTTAGACAAGCATACATGTACAGGTATAATTATTCTTTTAAAGGTTATTGTTATGCTTGTAATCAATTTGGACACAAAGCAATTGTTTGTAGAAGGAATACTAACCTTCTATGTTACAAGTGCAATAATGTCGGACATATTCAAAGAAGCTGCAAAATGAACAAAGTGTATGATCCTTCATGGAAGCTTAATATGAGTGATCAAAGGTATTATCAGTCAATTGATTTTGCTTACAACATAATTTGTTATAATTGCAACTCTCTTGGTCATAAAGCACACAGTTGTAGGAGAGCTCCACCTAATTTGAAAGGTTGGGAAAAGAAAAAGATAGAAAAGGTTTGGAGAAGAAAGCATCTGTGAAAATCTGGAGGTAGAAAGAAAGTAAAGAGAAGTCAGAATCTAAGCTTGTGCATCCTGCACAAGTTACATCATAGTTGCATAGCAGATAGCATGTTGTGAGGGGGAGTTGTTCTTGTACTATCTTTTATTCCCAAGAAGTTACAGGAGGATCAGTTGATGTTTATCTATGTGATGAACTTGTTTTGTTTATCATGCTTGCTTGATAATGTTACTAATGATTTTGAGTTTTAGTGTATGACAGTGATACAGGGGTTCATTGGCTTATTATGATTTCAAGGTATTAAAAAAAAAAATGTTTCAAGAGTTCAAAATGCACAAATTGTTCTTGATCATGTTGTTGATTACAAAGGTTGAATTATCATGGTATTGCAATCCAAAGTGTTTTGGAAAATTTTGTTGCAATAATATCTTGTTTTGAATGATGAAGTTAAGAGGCAAGAGTTCTTGTTGATTACAGTATGTTTCATATATGATTATATCAGTTTTGCTAGAGTGTTGTATATCAGATTTGATAATATAATATGTGCAGGAACAACAAGTTGGTCTATCAAGAAAAGGTGTCAGAATATGCAGGATGATAGTTCATATCAGGAAATCAGTTTGATGATTATATCTATTACTTTGTTGAGTTATGTTTTATGACATGTACCTTGGAGCTTTCAAGTGATTTGAAGATAGTGTCTTTCTCATTAATTTGGTTTAGAAAGGTTTGTTCAAATTGTGTGGTGATTTCAGGTATGAGCTTCAAGTTATGACAATCCAGAGTTTCTTATGACATTGATGGTGAATCTTGTTTTTCTTCAAATCGGAGGCAAGTAAAGGTTTTATCAAAAATGGTCATCTTGGCATTTGTGTGATGAGGGGTCTACATGATATTTGCTTGCAAAATTGTTCATCAAAGAGTATTGGTATGTTTATGATTTTCTTTGCAAAAATGTTCTGAAGGTTGATTGTCAGTAAATGGATGGTATACTTCAGGTTGATATGTTGCTTCAGGACTAATTCAGGAAGTGGATAAGTGCTGAGTTGAGTTGAGTTATGTTGGTTAGTCTTGTTAGTGTTTATCAATGGTATTTTTGAGTAGTGATTTGTTTGTGAACTTTAACACATGGGAGATCTTGGAGATTTGTTATTTCAGGTCAAAAAGGTTGTTGATTGAAGAAGAACTGTTTGTTTTGAAAGTTTGTGATGTTATCAGGAGTATCTCAGTCTTCATCTTCATAGTGATATTGTAATAAGAAGTGGTATTGTGCTTCAGATTTAAGTTTTATGGTATCTTTCTACTCTCAAGTTTTGAAATGTTAATGTTCAAAATTAGTTTAGCAAAATTGCATTCAGTGCCTTCAATACTTTGAAAGACAAGTGGTTCTAGTTTGATAACAGGAGTTTAACATCTTTCAGTGGAGTTATTTTCTCAGGGGGAGATAATTAGTCTTTGTCATCCGATGTCAAAAAGGGGGAGAAAGATAAATTGCATGATGTGGTTTTGCCATCAATGACAAAGGGGGAGATTGATGATGTCAGATTGTCATTGATGTCAAAAAGGTCTTGCAAGAGGTTGATGCTTCAAATGTTCTTGTGAAGTTGTTGACAGGAGTTGTTATATCATAGCTTGTTCAGTATGCTTGGTCAGTGTGATAAAATCCCTGTTCACAATATGTCTTCTGTGGATCTTCAATGTGTCAGTATGTAACTAAAGTGAAGGACTTTTTTGTTCAGTAGTTCTTGATGTGATCATCTCATGACAGTTGTTTGTAATATGAATAGTGGCAGCATGACAAGGATGACATTGTTGATAGGTTGAAATCTCCATGAAGGTTAAACAAGAACATCAGTAAATCAACTCACTCTCAAGGAGTGCTTCATTGGCATAGTGGTTCTTTATCAGAAGCTTATTTAGATGATTCTTCACTAATGTTAAAAGATTGATATAAGTCTTGACAAGATGATGTCACAAACTGGAAGTCTTCAAATCATCAAAGCATTCTGCAAAGCATAATAAAAAGGCATATTGGTTAAGGTTTATTTGGACAGCAAGTGTAGAGGTCACTTGAATTGGACTAATTGATATCCTTATCTTAGTTCTCCATATTTTTCTTGAGGTCATTATTATCTAAGTCTTTGATTGTCTATCTATCCTAAACTAAATTCTTCATTCCTTCCAAGCCTATCACATACCAAATGCTCTTTATGTTATATCAATGAGTTGACCTGCAATGGTAAGTCAAAGTCACTTAAAGTGACTTGTTGGAGGGCTACCATCACATGATGGTGACCGGCCCTTTCTTAAAGCATCGGTCCTTATATATGTGGAGCGAGATTTAAAAAGAAAGCATTGAAAATGCTTTAAATTGAAAAGGGTCCGCGGTGCATTCAAAAGAAAAAAAAATTTGTTTTAAAGTTTGAAACTTTAGTATCACCGATGGAGAGCTATGGGTGGGCTTTCAAAGTTTTGTTTGAATTCAAAATTATCACCGCCAAAAAGGTTAAGTGGAGCCCGATGCACTAAGGAAAGATTCTATTAAGAATTTGTGAGGTGTTTAGAAAGTATTGAAACCCGATCCCCAAGCCTTTTATGGCTTTTAAGTTTTATTTAGAAATTTTTCATAAACTCTAAGTGGTCGGTTTGTACCATTTTTATGAGTTTTAAAATGAGTTTTACTTGGTGACAAAATTGGAAATTTTTTTAAGAGAAGATTTTTTAAGGAGTTTTCTATTTGCATAGAAGAAGTTGTAAAGATATTATTATTGATTTTTTTTGTGCTTTTCACAATTTGAAAGAGAATGTTTTTTTTAAGAGGATGAAGATTTTGAAGAGTAATTTTTTGAGGAGATTTTTTGAAGATTGGAAATTGTTTGTGAAAGATTGTTTTGAGAGAATATGAAAAAATATAATGCAGAATGATTATATTTTATGAGATCTTAAAAAAATATATCAGATAATTTTATTGGAATTTAGTGAAGATGTTTGCAGAGTCTTGTGAAGGAGAAGATAAAGATTTTTTATTTGCAGAGAAGATAATCAGATTGAAGGAGAATATGAAACATCATGCAGAGATTGTAAATATGAGCAGAGAATATGAAAAGTTTTTAAATAGGGTTTGATATTATATGATCCTATTTTTTAATGGTTTTTGCAGGTATTCATGGAGAAGATTTGTCTTGTAAGAAAATAAAGAATTCTATTTTATGAATCAGGGAGGAAATAACGTATTGAAGTTGTTTGTTAATATTTTTTGTGAAAATAAAGAGTTTATTTGCAGGGAGATGAAGAAAAGGAAATTAAAAGGTCTCAAACATAAATCATTTTCTTTAGATCATAGAATATGAAAGGATAGAGATGAAACATACAGGAGATGAAAAGTGAAAAGACTTTCAACTTGTATAAAATTATTTTTCCAGGTGCATTATATGAAGGTCGTGAAAGACAGAAATGTATAACACAGATGATGAGAGATTGATTACATATAGTTGTGAAGTGTTGTTGAAAAAAAAAAAGCAGTGTTGTTGAGAATCAAGCAGTGTTGGTGTTGTAGAGTGGATCATGATACAGGATTGAAATATCTGAGTTTGTATATGATTTGGAATGATCATTTGACAGACACATGAGAGAAAATAAATGTTATGTATTGAAACAGAGAAACCCTCTGAATTTGTGTTTTCAGTTTGTTCTATAATAGGGGTTGGTACTCCTTGAAGTTGGTGCTTCTAAACAGTATGCCAGTGAGGCTTGTAGGTCAGTGAGACCTTAACATTTGTTAGTGAGACACATATTGTAGCTAGTGAGGTAGTCTAGAGTGGTTTTTCTACCCCTGGAGGGTTTTCCACTCATGTAATTCTTGTGTCATAATCTTCTTTGTGTGTGTATGATTTACTTATGAAGTTTTGTTCTCTTTCTATATCCACAGTCATGTGCATATGTATTTGACAGATCAATGCTATCTTTCTCTCCTTGTGCTTTGAAAGTTAAAGTGTAAAAAAAGATTTGAAAATTCACACAACATTGATTCACCCCCCCTCTCAGTGTTGATTGTACTCCTACAAAGTGATAGAGTTGATTTGGGTTGATTAGATTCGATGATTAATTAAGGTCTTGATTTTTGATTGGGTTGATTTGGATTTGGAGTTTGATAATGATGTTGGGGGACTTGGATGGTTGATTGAGATTGATGTTGATGTGATGTGATGATGACTTGGATAGGATTAGGGTTTTATATGGAATGATTAAGGATGATTAGGATGATGTTGATAGGATGAGGATGAAGGATGAAGATGTGACTAGGATGTGCTTAGGGATGATTTGGATTGAGGTTGATTTGACAAGGATGGAGATGATGATTTTGATTGGATAATGATTTGGATAGAATGATGATGATTTGATGATGGAGAGTGACAAGGATATGATTAGGATTGATTTAGGATGACTTGTATGTGATTAGGAATGAAGTGGCTAAGAAATGGGTGATTAGGATGAATATGATTGGATTTCAATGTGTTGGAAGACTGAGTTGAATGACTTGTCTTATGTGTTTGATGTTTAGCTTGATTTGGCAATGTTTAATCAATTGATCACACATGTACAAACATGATTCACTCACGCAAGACACAAGAAATTTTGAATTTTGAAAATGAAATGTAATGATGATTAAACAAGCATATGTGGAAGACACATCAACATGCCCTAATGTCTAGTTTGATGTAAGGTATGGCCAATTAGGTTTGGGCAATGTTTACATGAGGTTGACTAAGAATTGAAACTAAAATCTTGTCACACAACCAGGAGAAGGGGGTAACCCACCCTTCACCTTCACTTCCCAAAGGTAGAAAGTTCTTTGGGGCTTAGCCAAGAGTGACAAGATTCCAATTTCAATGAGGGTGTCTTTCGATTCAACCTTGAATGAGGTCATCCCTAGGGGTGATGAAATCCCCTAGCAGGCCTCCTAGGAAAGGGTAAACAAAAGAGAATCAAGTGAGGTGTTTTTGATCTCCAACGTCACCTTGCGGTGTGAGGAGAGAGCATACACACGCACACTTGATTCACACTCACACTTGGTTAATTGACCCTTAGAAAATTGAAATGTGAGGAAGACACGTCAAGAACTTGAATCTTTTTAGCCCAAATTCAAGATGTGATTGAAGACAATGGTTGATTTTAAGCCCAATTTCAATGATGTGTGATCAAACAATGTTTGTTTTAGAGGCCCAAATTGAAATGTGTATGCAAACAATGATTCATTTTATATCCCAAATTGAAGTGTGTTTGCAAACAAGATTATGATGAAATGAGAAATATGATGAGTTACCTGATTAATTTTCTATCCCAAGCTGCTATGTTTTCTGATCTTGATGTTGTTCCCGCCCTGAATGATCACCTGCAAGTCACAAAAATGAAAACAGAGCAAGTAGACTAGCATAGGAGATTGTTATGCGAAAATTGATAATATGATAAAAACTAATGAAAAATGAACTGATACAACAAAATGGATTGATGAATAGAAAATTCAGGAAATTCTATGCGATTTGAAAAAAAAATTCACTGAAAACCGATTAAAATTGCTCAAGTTATGATGGTTTGAAGTTTTGAAGCATCTTTGACTTTGACTATGGAAAAAGTGGTCAAAATGGTATAGTCACCTAAAAATTTCTTCACAACTGCGTAGTTCATCCTTCCATCTTTCCAACGCCACCAATTTTGTGTGATTTTGACCTCGTATGCAAAAGTTGTGTGAGTTTGAAAAAAATAGCCTATTTTGGTATATAGGAGGCACAGGGGGCTAACTGCTGACCGTTTGCATTAAGTGTTAATGGTTTGTTCCTTTTGGTCACATGTACATGTCTATTTGGTGGTGGTTAAGAGTTGAAGGTTGGTGGTTTGGGGTTTAGATAGCCCCTGGTCATTCATATGACCAGGGGTCAATCAACTTTTAAAAATTGAACCCAAGTCTAATATCAAAACACAACAAAAGGACCGAAGCTTAAAACCTAAAATCCTAAAGGCATGCGGTTAGGGTTACTGTGAAGTTCTAAACTATGGTGGAGGTTGACCTAAGCAGTGACCATGGAAAATTGAGTGGGGATCGGGGTTTTTTAAGGTGTTGAATGGAGGCGGTCGAAAGGTAGGGGGTAAGAGCGATGAGGAGAAGTGGGATTTGCCACTATCAGTGGCGGTAGAGGAGTTGGACAGCGGCAGCGGGAGCTTGTTTAGAAGGTGACATGGAGGGGGTTTGGATAGAAGTGGCGGTAGTCAGTGACTCTCGATGGAGGAGATGTGGTGGACTAATTTACTGTTTATTATACTCCTATAAAAGTTTGGGGGCAGCGACAGGTGGTTGGCGAGTGTCGACCGAGTGGCAGGGGAAGATGGTCATAGAGTGGGTAGAGGGAAGCTTTAGATGGCATGGCAGTGATTGGTGAGTATTGAGTGGGCAGGGTTCAACGGAGGTGGTGGTGACTGGATCTATGGGGAGTGAGGCTCAGGCGGCGGTTAGGGTTACAGTAAATGTTATGCACAAAATGTCAACCTTAAACCTGCAAAATGTAAACAAAAAACTTCCACAGAAAACCAGTGATAACCAAAAATGGAGGATACAAAGATTAGTATGGTAGGCGTCACAAATCTGTACGGTACAGATCTGTATGGTACGGCTTGTGGCCCCTAAAAAATTTTCAAAAATTCCAATCATAGAACATAGTCAAAATTCATGGAATTGACATCTTGATCATGATGGTGAGGTCAGTTTTCACTGAGGACGCAACCTGTAATAGTTTAGCCACAAAACTTGCAAAAATTCATAAAACAAGAGTTAGAAAATGAAGATTTTGACAACAAAACCTTAAAAAATTGACGATTAGATCCAAGACCAGGTGTGCCAATGTGTTTAATGAGAACAAAATGAAGATTAAATACTAATCAAATGCAAAAACACACGATTATACCTTCCTTTTGACTCACAAATCCAAGAGGGAAGGAGGTGCACCCATGAGCTCTTCAGATTCAACCCATGATGACTGAAATGCATGTGGATTGCTCAATGCTTTCAACACAATGTAGATGAGAGACAAGTGGATTCAGATATATTAGATGGAGATAAGGCAAGATTTTGACATTATGGTGGTATGATGAGGAGATTGTGGAGTGATTTTGGCAGAGGTTTGATGTATGAAGAAGTCCCTCCTAATGGATTAGAGAGGGGTCTCATTTATAGAGTTTTGGAAATGAGGATGAAGGGTGAGGATCAAAAGATGAGATTAAGGGCTAGGAATAAAAGTAAATCTTTTATTCATTTTGGGAAAATGGGTGATAAATGAGGTATGGGTGTGAAAGAATGGAAAATGAATTAAAAATTCATTTGGGGAATGGGAAATGAATTAAGAATTCATTTGGGGATAAGAGGTAATGAATGAGGATGGGTGAGGTAAGGGGTTTGTAAGAGAAGTAAATGTGATGTGTGATTTGTTTTAATTTTTTATTTGGAGGATGTGGGGAAGGGTGTTAAACTAGGTTTGACCACCCAAATGAGAGGTTAGGATTAATTAAATAGAGGTTTTATTTAATTGATCCTAGGGCTAGGATGAGGTAGGCTAGGGTAGGTTAGGGTAGGTCAATTAGTAGGCTAGATTAATTAGATAAGCATGATTTATCTAATTAATGAGGATTAGGGAAAAGAAGAATTGAACTAAATAAATATTGGGAATATTTATTTGATTAATGAGGGATAGTGTTGTAAGGTCTAGTGATAAATTAAGTGAGTTAATTGATCACAAGGGATAGACAGATGGTTAGGGATAACTTAATTAAATAAAGTGAATTTATTTAATTAATAGGAGGGATAAATTGGTGTCGAGACATGGGAAATTGTTTTGCAAAGCAAGCCAATTTTAGGTGTCTACAGTAATTTTCCTTTGAACTTACTAGTACCTCTTTGCATTCTATCCACAAAGTTGGCTTCGACCTCATCAAGGTCATCATCAGATTCCATAACATATTTCTAAGATCTCAATTTTTTTTTGAAGTGCTGGCTTTGAAAGCAGTCTCAATCTTTAGTAAAGCATCACTAAACTCTCTCATCTTAGAAGCTATAAGCTTCCCGAGCAGATGATCTTTTGTAATCTTGTTTACACTCATAACTTATTCAATTGCTAACACCTTGCGGCTATAGGATTTAGGCAAAGACCTAAGAATCTAGAGCACAACCTCATCTTCATCTACAATTCCTCTAAGGCCTTTGATTCCATTGACAATTTCATCAACCTTTTGCATGTAGATTGTTATGTTCTCATCATCACTCATCTTCAGGGCTTCATACTTTGCCTTTAGATTTTTTAATTTTGCACTTTTTATAGAATCATCTCCTTCATACACACTTTTCAACTTTTCCTAGATCTCATGAGCAGTTTCTAGATCCATTACTTTCACTAACTCAATGTTGGACAAAGCATTTAACATAACATATCTAGCCTTTCCATTAAACTCATACTGTTTGACTTCATCTTCATTTGATGGTCCATTTTGAGGAATAGTATAATTTTTCTCTGTTATCTTCTAAACATTATAACCAAGAGAAATAAGATGACTTTTCATCTGTACCTTCCAAATACCATAATTCATTCCATCAAACTGCAGTGACTCCTTCTTGTGTGCCATCTTGGATCTACCTCGAGCTCTTAGGATCTTTACCGAGGAACCCTTGCTCTAATACTAATTGTTGAAATACACAAGACAACTGAGAGGGGGTGAATCAGTTGTAACCAAAACTTTAAAACCATCAACACATCATCCACTTAATTACTGGTACTGTAATTTAACCATGAAAGCATGAAATTAGAAATTAAAAAAATTCAAACATTCAACACATGAGACACCAAATTTTTACGTGGAAAACCCTATAAGGGAAAAACCATGGTGAGTGTTAGCTCATAATATAAAAGATATATCCAAATTTACAACAAGGCTCACTGCCAATGGGGCTCACTACCCAGACTACTCATTACAAAGGAAGTGGCACACTGCTAATGGGGTGGCTCACTACCATTGGGTGGCTTACTGCCAGAGTTGGTGAACTAAGATAGTAGCATCTACACTATGCCAAGGTTCAGTTCCATTGAAGCATAATAAATATCCTCTGCTCTACTCTCCTTTTTCACTTTGTAATTATCTTTTCATTTTTACATCCCACACACCCTAATTCATGACTTCACTTCATGTTTTTATATAATTCATCAACCTTGGAATGAACATCAAGGTCGGCATTAGAATCATCAACCTTTGGAATAATCTCCAAGGTCGGCATACATACATATTTAGCCAATATTCAAATTAGGTCTGGACTTAAATGGATTAAGTGAGAAGAGAAATGAATGCGGACCATGCCAAACCTTAGCTAGGACTCAAATGAAATTTTCCATGCAACAAAATGCTTTACAAACTTTGAAGCACAACCACAAGTAGTGAAAACAACCAAGTTGGCTAAAACCGGTGTTAACACTAAGACCTTTAGGAACATGCTTCATGGATGATCCTAATTATACTTTGTGGACCAATCAAAAGGTAGGAACATGATCTAGAGACATCCACAAGCACATTACAATCACCAAGAACTTCCGTGCAACCTCTAAACACTTTATCCATAAGATTATTCAAACTGGAGCACTTGAACATTACTGTTGGCCACTGTCATAAAGGAAAGATCACTTGCAGAGCACCAAATCATGAACCATTTGAACTAAATGTAGATAACATCATTTCAAACTTAATTCCAGAACCATAGACTATAAAACTTGAATGTGGAAAAATGTAGAGCAAAATACATTCTCCCTATCACCATTAAATACATAGAAAATCAATTTTTACTTTGGTGAACAAAACTCGCTCAAATCTTCACATCGAAGGCTCACAGACATCCCTTAACATTACTTCCAATCCATAGACAAAGATATTCAATCTACAGGATATACAGAGAAAAACATTGTACTGTTCTAGTAGATAACGCAATTTTGCACTTGTACTAATTCCTCAAATACTTGTTCAAACTTATTCAAATAACTTCCTTAGGTGTTGGCATCAATGACAACACTTATCATCCATTCTTGCAACACTTATTTGTTTTTTTTAGTTTCTTCCTATATTTTATCTCTATTTTCTTGTTCCAAGTCCATAAGGGTGTCTACCCTTTGATTTGATTTGAGCTTAGTGGCTTGTAATTGTGCTATTTTATCCTTCTCCTCCATAGATATAGAAGTACTCACTCCATCTATAGCTTGTTACCTAAGACCCTCATCTAATTTCAAGACATTCTCTCTTCTTTGTCTTAGTGGCTCTACAAGGCCATCTGATAGTAACCCCATAATATCATCCATTGTCTTGTTGGTTTTAATCATATATTTAATTATTACCCTTTTAGTTAATTTATTATCATCCTCATACACCTTAGGGTAGAGTTTTGTTGCCTCGTTTAGAAAACCATGACATTCAATCCCATTTAAGTTTGCCTCTAGGTTCAATGGAGTTTCCTATGTTATTGGTTTTTGTTTCTTCTTCTTGGCCAATTTTGTTACCTTTTTTTCTTGTTCTTCCTCTTCTATCTCCTTTGCAAAGCCCCTTTTTCCTAGGCCCCTTTTTCTTCTTAGTACTCATTTGTACTAATGTTTTTGATGCAGGTCTCCTACCGGTAGATATTGTTTGTGATAATGCAGTAGGTTGCAATATTGTTTGTGCACTGGCCACCACAAATGCACTTCTTCCTAATCTTTTAGGTGTTTGTGAAGTAGTGGGCTCTTGCAGAGCAGAAGGTCTATCTTGTGGAACTTTCATAGTGGCTTGGGAGCTTGATGCAGTGGATGTGCCCTTTGGAGGTGAGATTTCCCATTGTTTATGCAATTTATCTTTATGCTTCTCCACATGTTCCTCCATATTGTTCTTATGCATTTTATCCATTACTCCCTTGTATGTTCCAAATCTTTCTATTGTCATATCTTTAGGTTTTCTTAGTAAATTATTTGTGTATGCATTTATTTCCACCTTAGAAACTTCATATGGTAGCCTAGGTATGCAAAGAGTTCTAGGCTCTACTGCCTCCATATAAGCGTAATATTTATCCACCAAGAAAGTAATATGATTCATATATTGTTTCATAGATTCATATGGTAGTCTTTCTCTATTTTGCATGTCTGACTGTAAGGTTTTGAAGAAACCCCAGTACATGGTGTTGAATGCTCTTGTGTCACTAAGCTTCTGATGTGTTGTTTTATTTGTGCAGTAATTGATATGTTTTGTTTCTATATTTTGCCTTTAAACCCTAGTAATTCATTGAGAAAATAAAATACAAGGCATATAATTAGAGTACCATACCAAAAATTGTAGTTTAACTCTTTTGTTCTTTTTAAGTTCTCCATTAGCTATTCCCTCATCACTTCATAGAGGTCAAAATATTTCCCCTCTTTCACCATTTGATATGCGGTGTGTATTGTTGTGGCAGTAGCTAAACCCTCTCTGTTGACATAGTATATTTTGTAGGCTATTCCCATCATGGCATGTCAGACCCCTATTGGAAGAATGTCTTTGGAAAGGTATTCTATCATTGATGTTGCTACTGATAACATGAGCATGAACACAAGGAACATACATCTATGCTTTATAGTGTTGTCATTGATGTCAACATTGTATTTTGTTATGATGCAATTTATGTTGGTTCTCTACTTTGAAAGATGGTTTTATCCTCTTCCATACAAATTCATCTATTCCTTCTTAGAAGACAACTATACAAAGAGATTTGATCTGATAAGGAACTGTTACAGTGGAAAATGTCTCCCTAGGGCATTTTCCCTCCTATGTTTAGCTCTCGGGTCCTTTAGAATGCATTTATATCATTTTGCATGTTATTGATGAATTATGGAAAAGAAACCCCTAAGTTTTATGGTAAATGGGACCTATGGAATGTACTTAAGATGAATCCTACTTGAAATAGGGGGAGGACTTGGGTACCCGCACCCTAGTCCTACCCTATTTTGGGTCAGGACCTATTTTCATGTGTCGGTTATGTGACAACTATTAGGTCCTATGCTGACATCTCAAGTTTGAATTTATGAATTTCTTGGTGAAATTTGTTTAGTTGCATATATAAGCATGTTTAGTGATTCATTTGTAAACTAGAATATGATTATGAGCTTTTGGCATACTTATGATTTGAGAGCTTTCAAAGTATTGATTGTTGCAGAGCAATATTGTTTTGTTATTGTGTTATGTAGATTTAGCTTCATCTTATCATGATGTGAAGGATCTTCATGTTCATGTGAGCTACACCATCAAGGTGATATTCATTTGCATTTTCAATCATTTATCAATTGGTTTTTGCCTCTATCTCACAGGGATACACACTCTCTATCTAACAACGATGTTTGGAAGACTTGAATGTCTCTCTAGGGTTTGACCGAGGCAAGCCTCTAAACACCACAACCCCCAACCATTTTTTTGTGATTGTAGGTTATAGGTTTTAGAAGCAAAAGAATTGAAGTTGTAGAGAGGCATTACAAACTGTCAGAAGTGCAGAGCAAAGAAGAAAATTAGGGCTTGGACTAGGGTGCCCGCTTATTAGCCCTCTAGATTCCAATGCAATGAAATCTCTATGATAGCAGAATTGTGTTACAGACATTCTTTAGAGATCCTAATAGAAATAGGTACATTGGACTAATTCACTCGCTCATTAGTCCCTAACTTTTCCATACACCAAACTTCAAAATCTGGTATGTATTTGGTCATCATTTGATATCTCTGTGTGCGATCATTTTTTGTGATTTGTCTATTTGTTTATGATTTTACAAAATTAGGGTTTTGAGCATAATTAGACTTAATTGAACAAAAAATTCACACAATTTAAATCTTCTCCTCTATTCCAAGTGACAAGAGATCTATAGTGGAGTTCTCTACTCGGTTGAATGCCCTTGAATGTTGGTGTGAAAGGAGGGTTCCACATAAACCCTTGAAATTACCAAACCCCTCTTTTTCACTAAACATTTTGGTGAACCTATGTTTTTAAGGATTTTTACACCTTGATAAGTGTTTTACTTTATACTTGCATTCATTTCATTCATTCATTTCACTTTCATCTTATTGCATTTGAAAAATTACAAAAAAATGAAAAATTGGAAAATTTTGAAAAATATTGGCATTTTCAACTTCCATTTTCAAATAATTTGAATTATTTTGCATTTAATTTCTGTTATTTTCATCAGATCTGATTTATATTACAGAAATTTATCATTCATTATTCATTTACATTGCATTTTCATGATTAAATTGTTAAAAATTGCTTGAAATTGTGTATTTTTCATAAAAACCTAGTTTTGCATTAGCTAGGGTTTGTAGTTAAAATCTTGTTTTAGATTTTACTACCCTTTCAAAACACTCATTAGGACTAGTTTCTAACTATAGTATTTCATCTTAGTGTCTTTCTTGCAAAATTTCATGTCTAAGGTTTGAAAACCTTGCATTTTCACTAGATTTGGCCTTATCGTCTCTCTAGAATTGCATAAAAGGTGTGTTGTGAAGGATTTTGCTACACTAATTAGCTAATATTAGGGTTATAATCTTCTAACCCTCCTCAAATTCCTTACAACTCTCTTTCTATTAGGCATTTACATTGAAAATTGGTGAAAATTTGCATATTTTAGGTGTATTTTCACTAGGTTTTGACTTGTCATCTGTTGAAAATATGTGCCTAAGTGGGTTGTCATTGATATCAACATATCCTTGTTTCCATTGGTGTCAACTATATCCTATTTTGTTGTCTACAAAGAAGACCAAACTGTTGAGGATATTGAGAAAATTAATGACAATCAATGCATGCGGATCATGTGGCTATGTAGAGGATTATCAGAGATTGCTCAAGTTAAGATTTGAGAAGTCTATATGAAGATTTGAAGGAGTTATGGCCATCTAAGTATAAACAATTCCTGTAATACTCAGGAAAGATAGAGTGATAGGAAAGAGGTCCGGATTGCTCCGGTAATATAAAATTGTGATCTGTGGATCTAAAGGCATGTTTGGGAAGTCAATGTGTATCATCAACACCAGTGGAACATGGTTTGGAGGTCCACAAGCTATCCTTCTAGTTTGATAGTCATGGAAGAGAGTGTTCTTGAGGTTCTAGAGGAAGATTCAAATGCTTCTAATAATTTGGTTTAAAATGGATGTTATTGGTGAATTCAATGTGCTTGTGGAGGTCTTTGGATCATATGACTACTATGTTAGAGGTTTGTATTGAAGTTTGAGCTTGTTGATTGAAGATTTCTTCTTTGAGGTTGATGTTCCTTCTAGTCTTGGCCGACCAGATGTTACTAGCTTGTTGCATATGTGTTAAGAACATTTTTATGAAGCATGGAGTGGTTGTAGAAGCATATTCAAGTCTCAGTTGTGCTTGGATGATAGTGTGATGATCCGCATCAAGTTTAGCTAACCTTGTTGATCATTCCAAGGTTGATGAAGTATATAAATACTTGTTGAAGAGGTATTGAAATTATCCTTGTGCAAAACTAATAAAATCTAAAGAAAGGATCAGGAGTAGAGTAGAGAAGAAAAGGAGCAAGAGCAGTATAGAGTGTGAAGAAGAGTTTGGGGCAAAAGAGAAAGTTCTTGAGCATTCATTGAAACTCAATCAGGCATGAAGTAGATGCTATTTCTTAGTTAATTCTTTCTAAATAAATTTTGTAGGCAGTAAGCCTCTCTTTTGAGCAATGAGCTCTGGGAAGTGTGCCCGAAGGCATGTGCCTTCTATTTTATTAAGTACTTTTAACGGGGTACACATTTTTGTGGGTTATCCCCCACTGTGGTTTTTCCCTTAACTAGGTTTCCATGTCAAAATCTTGGTGTCAATTGTGTTGATTATGTTTCTGCTATTATGTTGTTGATCTATGCTTTAATGTTTACATCACTAATCTGATAGTAAGATAATAAAGAAGGTTAAAGGCAAAATTTTTTTTATTGTGGGATAACTGATTCACCTCCCTCTCAGTTGTCTAGTTCCAACAATTGGTATCAGAGCCAAATCCTCTCATAAAATCCTAACCGCTTGAGGAGATCCAAGATGTCAACCTACAAGAAGGATAGTCCAAGATTTGATGGAACAAATTATTCTATTTGGAAAAATTGCATGGAGTGCCATTTACAATGCATGGGTGATGCTTATTGGGCAATAACTAGTGTTGAGTATAAACCTCCAGAGAAAGGTCCTTCAATTCCTGATAAAAAAGATGCTAAAAATAATCTTCGAGCTAAAGAAGCCGTGTTGAGTGCCCTGATTGATTCAGAGATGACAAATGCCTTTGGTCTAAAAACTACTTATGAAATCTTGAAAACATTGGAGTATCTGTATGAAGGTGATAAATATGTCAAATGTGCAAAGCTGTAAAGTCTGAGAGGAAAATTTGAAACTATGAGGATGAGTGAAGATGAAAACATCACAATCTACATGCAAAAGATAAATGAACTTGTGTGTGGCATCAGGTGTGCTGGTAGAACTTTGGAAGAATAAAAAATTGTATCAAAAGTACTGAGATCTTTACTAGATTCATACAAACATAAGGTTGCAGCTATAGAAGAGATCAAGACAGTCTCAGAGGTTACAAGAGATCATCTAGTTGGAAAAAATTTAGCTTTCAAATTAAGTGAGTTTGGTGATTCTTTTCCCAAGTCTGAATCTGCATTTAAGGCCAGTGTGTATGGAAAACAAAGATATGATCTGGTGAAAGCTCTTCTACAAGATCAAATAGATTTACAAAGACAAGAAAGGATCTTGAAGATGTTGAAATAGAAATAGTAGATCTTGAAGCTCTTATTGCTAGAAGAATGCCAAGAGGATCTGGTAAGTATGAAGGAAAATTACCACTCAAATGTTTTGCTTGTAATAAGATTGGTCATTTTGCCTCAAGATGTTCAGAGAGGTTTTTAAAACCAAACCCTAATAGATACAAAGGTCAAAAGAAATGTTACTATGTCCAAGAAAATGGAGAAGAAGGGGTATCAGATGATGAATTTGATCATGGAGGCTCCTCTGAAAATGATTGGGTGTTTATTGCTATTAAAGAAGAAGATCTGGTGTTTACTAAATCTACTAGTTGTGAAAATGTGGAAAGTGCCTTGGCTGCTCAGGTTATTTGGTGCAGGAGCACCTACCTGACAGCTGGTCTTGATAAGGCAGTTAGTAGTTATAGGTCTTGTTTGTGTTTCCAAGAAGGTCTGTTAGACCAAATGCATGTAATAAGGTCACGCTGATCATGATAAGATCATGCTGACCAGGCTTTTGCTATTTTTAGCTAGTTAGTTATAACAGCTGTCATGATGTATGTTCGGTGGGATCTCCCAGCCGCTTGGAGAGTTCCCAGCCGCTTGGAGTCGGGTCAGTAGTACTCGTAGGAAAGTCTTTATAAGCATGAGATCGGTTGATATTGGACATAGAGACAGATATCATCGATCGAGCTAGGTTGCAGAGAGTGAGACTGAGAGAGAGATTGATCATATTGTATTGCATCTTTGAAATCAATAAAGATCCTGCTTTTGGTTTCCTGTTTGATCCCCTTTCTGTAATCGATTTGCTGGTTTGGGTGGTTTCATGGATTTGCTGATCCATTCCACCGGTTGATCCGTCTGATCGGTGGAATGGCGATGTACAGTAGGTTAGTAGGTAGTTTGTTTGTTTGCATGCAGGTGTGCAGGATCGCGGTCGACAGATGCTAAGAAGCCTAGCATCCTCATGTGCTAGGTCAAGTTGAGAAGTTTGAGTTGGAAGGTCACCCTGAGGTTGGATCGGGTTATCCCTGGAGGATCGGCGAAGTGAGATTTCGCTAAGTGAAGAAGTTCGTGAAGACGGCATCATCAGGATGTCTTGGTGAATATCCTGCAGACAGTTCGGATATCGTCATCCGGATAAGTGGAGGAGATCGGCATGATGTTGTCGATTGCATGAAGTGTGAGTTCGTCGGGGTGATCATCATCATCTGGAGAGCCGAGGAGTGTATCGGCATCAGGATCATCTATCGGGAGTGCCAAACATCCGCATATCGCGAGCAGATGCGGGAGAGAAAGTTCGTGTTTTTGACTAAGTGTTAAAGAGGTCATCAGGATATTGGATGACGTCATCGTCATCAGGATATGACGTCATCGTCATCAGGATATTGAGATATCCCCTTATACGAGTTTATACTGCCGTCGTTAAGTGCTAAGGTATCGGCGGAAGTCCGTGGCAGGAAGTTGTGTTAACATCATCAGGAGGTTTCGAAGAGAACCGGATAAAGTAGATCATGATGCTGTTGCTTGTGTCGTCGGCTAGCGGAGCATCGAAGGTAAGCTGCTGAAGGTGATCGTCATCAGGATATTTGAACAACCGGATATTTGATATCCTGCTGACGAAGACAGTGTTGAAGGTCATGATGATGACGATAGTGTTTGGAGCCCGATGAATAGTGCAACAGGAGGATGTGTGCGCCCGCTGAACATCATGATGATGATGTTTGGAGGAAAGCGGAGAAGGTGAATAGTAGTCGGCAGGAGGACAATTGCGATCATCTGAAATATGATGATACTGACTGTGTAACGCAGAACATGATGATGCTGTTGGTAGTTTTAGGGAATATGATGATGATGGCGAAGATGATGATGATGAAGTTGGTCTGCAGACATTCATGCTGTATGCGAAGGGTATAGTGTGGATGCCTCTGCATCATTATTGAAAAGGATGAATGGGTGATTGATAGTGGATGTTCTCATCATATGATTGGTGACAAGAGTAAGTTTATGAATTTTGAAAACTATGAAGGAGGACTTGTGAAGTTTGAAGACAACTCAGCTGGTAGAATCCGTGCTAGAGGATCCATCTCTTTTGATGGCAAGAACATCACCAATGATGTTTTGTATGTGGAAGGAATGAAACATAATCTTCTCAGTGTTGGACAGTTGGTTGATAAGGGTTATGATCTCTGGTTCAAGGATGGAAAATGTAGAATCTTAGAAAGCTCCAGAACTGAAATTGCATCCCATACTCAAACCACAAGTAACATCTTTCACTTAAGTAGTTCTAGGAAAAGTTGTTTGATTGCTCAGATAGATCAAAGTTGGCTATAACATAGGAGGATGTGTCATGTGAATTTTGACAACATTGTCAAAATAAGTTTCACTCAAGTTGTAAGAGATCTTCCAAGACTTGTGAAACCTAATAACATATGTATAGAATGTCAATTAGGAAAACAAAAAAAAAAATTCAAGAGTAAGGAACAAGGTTCAAGTGAGAGATTGGAACTGGTACATACTAATCTCTGTGGTCCTACTAGAATTAGGAGTGTGCAAGGAGACAGATATTTCATGCTACTAATTGATGATTACTCCTAGATGATGTGGGTAACTTTTTTGAGAGAAAAATCAAAAGCCCTTGACAAGTTTAAGGTGTTCAAGATGATGGTTGAAAATGAGATTGGTGGGAAATTAAAGTGTCTGAGATCTGACAGAGGTGGATAATTGTGAGGCCTACATTTTTCATTTCCGTACATGTGACTATTTACCTTACTGTTGTTGATACTTTTATACTTGTGGGACTGTTGATCCCAGATTTTCAAACTATTAAACCTTATTATGTTAAAGGAAAACTAATTGGGTGATGTTAGTTAGATGTTTGCTTTAAGAGAAAAGAAATTGGGTGATGTTAGATAGATGTTTATTTTATAGGAAAACTAATTGGGTGATGTTAGAAAGGAAATTGTTATGTGATTTCATTATGTTTATGAGAACTGTGGTATGTTTTAGGAATTCATGTTTTAAGTTGCTTCGGCTATGATATTTATATGAGAAATTGACCTTGTAATTGAGTGCATAGGTTTTGGCTAACAAACCACAGATACTGGAGATCATTCCACACCTTATGTTGTGATCCCTTGTGAAGCCGATCTGGTTCCACTAGGAACCAAGATCAACTCTGTGTTGATTTAATGTTATAATGTTGTCTTTCACGAGGTTGAATGGGTTAGGTCTACCCTCTTGTAAATTTGAATTATGATTTGTGTTGTAAGAAATGTAGTTGAATTTCATTTTTTTAAAATTTTAAATTTTTGAGACCCTTTTCTTGTGTCTTAACTTGACCCTGGGTGTCCTAACTAGTTTAAAGTTGACCCTGGGTTATACCCCATGGGTCTAGGGTCCCTTTTGACTTGGGTAACCCTTAGGTAACCTCCGTATGGTTACCTTAACTTCACACTGAAGTTAAGTGATGAATTTAGAGGTGTGGGAGGGATAGGATGAGTGGTACCAACACTCAAGCCCATCCCTTTTCAATTCCCAAGGTAAGAGATGACTCCAGGACCTACCAATTATGGAGGATTTGACTTCAAGTCTCCCTCACAATTGGTGAGAGTCCCCATGGAGTTGTGTAGTCATTCATAAGAAGGAAGGAAGGGGAGACATGTGTCACCCTTTTTCCCCCTTTAACTCCTTTTATTTCTCCCATGCGTAAGAGAGATGACATGTGGTAAGGGATAAGGAAGACTTTAGGGATGGGTGAGTGACATATGCCAACACTCATCCCTTGGGACACAATAGTAGTTTGGGGAAGAGTGAGGAGGTGACAAGTGTCACCTCCCCCATTCCTCTAAACTCATGGAATTGGGGTTATTTTAATCCCATTGGGGATAGGGAGAGAGGTTGTTGAATTTGGAGGATTTTTGTTTATTGAAAATTGCTTTTGAGAGAGGAAAGTGAGAGGGAGTTTGGTGGCTTAGGTTGGAGGAGATTTTAGTGGAGCTCTACATCAACTTCATCCATTAAAGGGCTTTTTAAGATTGGATTTCATGGCTTTTTCCTTTGTATTTCTATTTGTTGCATGAAGGATGTGTGAAAATATTTATTTTGCTTGTGTTGTAAATTTTGTTATTGTGGGGAAATTTTATTAGGATGTTGACAGAGCTTCTTCCACTTGGGAGAAATGCTCATCAAGTGTGGGGTAGGGGAGGAGTGATCCTCCTCGAGTTCATGCCTTAGTTTTGGAATGTTGAAAGCCTTGAGGGCATTTGTGTGACTTTGAGAAATTGTGTTATATGGCTTGAGAGCCAAAATATGAACTCCTTGGTATTTTTGTCAACAAGTTTGGCTTGAGGCCATGAGAAAAATTGTGTTGAAATAAAGTTGAAGGGTGACACTCTAGAGTTGAGTGTGTCCACTCTCCTACCCCTTTTTAAACTCACTGAGGATGAGTTTGTGTTGTGTAAATAGCCATGGGTGTAATTGTGTTTTTGGATGTTGTATTGTTTTGTTGTGAAGTGGATTTTGGAATACCCTAGGTGTGTGGATGATCTCCCTAGCTCGGGGGTGACCCTCTTGTGGGTCTATGGTAGGGAGGAGAGCAAGTTGAGTGGTGTTTTCTTCCCTTGTGTGATATGCAAGTTCTTGGAGCTTATTGTGAAGCTTAGAGAAGATTATTTGAACTTAAAAAATATTTTATTTTCCTTAAGTCTTAAGGAGAGCTTGGTCTTTATTGTTCACATCCTGGTTGATCCTCAAGAGGAGAGATTTCTCTTTCTATTGTTGTAATTTTTGTGTTTTGAGTTATGAAGGAATCCTCCTCTTTGTAATGAAGTTTTTTTTATTTAAAGTGTTTATTACATTTGGTTACAATTTATGAAATGATTAAGAGAAGAAATTTGTTTTTTAAAAGGATATTAGAATTGTCTATTTCCTTATATCCATTTGTGAACAATTGTGAAATTTGTTGTTGTTATAAATAAGTTGTTAACATTTATCTCATTACATGATTGTGAAAACGATAATTTTAATGTGTTACATGGTAGTTGTAGTTTTGTTATTACAAAAAGGAATGAAATTTTGTTATAATCATGCATATGATTTGTTGTGAATAAATGCAAGTAAATTAATTTCTTTCCCTTTTAATCGTATGCTTACTATTATAATTTGAATTATTGACAAAAAAAAAAAAGAATATTTACAAATTTTGTGTATATATTAAAAAAATGCATTTGAAATTTTAATTGAAGAAAATTCATTGTGTATTAGTTTACCATTCTGCACCCCAAATAGATTGACAGTAAATAATTTAAATATATATATGCATTTATATTTTCTATATTTATTTTATAGTTTATGTGTTATGAATAAAACTATGAATTTATACTTCTTTGTGAAGTTGAGGTGTATATAAATATAAATATATATATATTTATATATTATAAATTTTAAATACAAAAAAATCTGAATGGGAAATAGAATTATTAATTCGTAGACCTCTGTGTATTGAACACCTTTAAAAGAAATTTTGGTACAAAAATGGTGGGGGTTTAAATCCCCACCGAATGTTTGATCACGGGTGTGGGGAGGGGACGGAGCCCCCACCCACACCCCACTGTGTGGGTTGTCAGTGGGGGCTCCACTCCCTCCCCACACCCCTGCCATCCCTTATCCCCGCATGGCCTCCCTCCCCCACGCTCCGTCCTTGCCGCTCCCTGCGGCCACCACAACACCGCCCTCCGCAATGCCTCCACTGAATCCCTCTCTGCCGCCCACTGTGGCCACCTCCACCCACACCCCTCTGCCATGACCACCTCCTCCTTAGCCGTGGCCCAACACACAGTGCCGCCCCCTGTGGCCATCTCCGTCCACGGCCTCTCCTCCAAAACGCTGCCGCCACTGCCCTTCCTCCATTGCTTGCTCAAACCCTACACCACAAAAAAAACATGTTAGGGCATTTTCCATTGCCTTCGAAATAAAATATGAAATGAGCATAATGCTTGGGGGTTATAAAGAAAAATCTATTATATTTAAAAACTATAAAATATTAATATATATATATATATTAATTATTTGTTATAAATTTAAAAGAGGGGCCATATTTTTTTTAAAAAAAGAAAGAAAGAAATTTATAGTAGGGGATTTTTAACAACAATAAGAAAATATATATATATATATATATATATATATATATATTTTTAAGAAAGAGCATTTTGGAAGTTTAAACAATTATCACAAATTGAATATCAAGAAAACGAAGAAAAAAAATGATTCTTTCATTTACAAAAGACACTGTGAATTTAAACACAAACAAGCCATCATAGGCATTCTAGGTGTAGCCATTGTAAACTCAACTGTAGATTTAGAAAATGTCCAATTGAGAAAAAGAGAGAGAAAGAGAAAGAAAATAAAAACGTGAAAACAAAGAGGAGAAAATGCGTGGTATTTCCAAACTGGGCTAAGAGAACTAAGTAAAAATTAACTTTCTGCTAATCCTGATTAGGAACAATGTAAAGGATGTAATGATAACTCTGATTGATACAGAACATGAAGAAAAGTAGGGTAAACATAAAGAAATACAATCAAAATTAAATTTTAGAGAAACGGTAAAGTGAACGTGATAGAAATACAATCAAAATTAAATTTTAGAGAAACGGAAGAGAGGGCAAATGAACGGGCTTTGTTGAAAATGCTAAGTCCGAAGAAGGAAAAATTAATATTAAATTTTAGGAAATGGGAAAGAGAACAGATGATCAGGCTTTGTTAAAAAAATGATCCATTAATGAGTTCAAGTGTAAATTCTTTATAATTAGGGAGTCGTAGGAAGTTTATTAACCCTATTAGAAAACCACGTGTTAAGAGTAGTGGTTGTATAATAAATCCCACTCACGCCCGTGAGGCATTATGCTACTGGATTCTTTCGGAATTCAAGGTTTAGAAGCTTAGAAAGTTCAACCCTTGTAGCGACATTAGCCTCGTCGTGAAGACCCCCTTGTTGGCCTTCTTGCATTGGGGGGTGCACACATGTGCGTATTACCCCGCTGACAACTGAATTGTTTACGCCTTAAGCGTTCACCACCGAGCATGCTTATGCGTGCGAGGGGGTTTCTAGGGAAGCAAGGAAATTTTTTTTGATATTTCGTGTCATAACCACATGGCACATGTGGACATGACACGTGTGATGCGTGTTGTGACCGCATGGGAAATGTGGGCATGACAGTTGGTATCAAAGCCCAAGTTTAAACACTGGGCATATTTGGGCACATTATTATTCCACAACTATGATTAATTAGTGTCTACCTTGTTTTGTAGGATGCCTCCCTGCTGTGTTCAACGAGCGCGATCATGCAACACAGTGTCCGTTGAGGTGCACAATGATTTCTCAGCAGAGGGACGGGCACCCACAGTTATAGCAGACCCACCAGTACCACAAGCACCACCTATACCACAAGCACCACTAGAACCACAGGCACAACTAGTGCTAGATATAGGTCCATATATATTACAGACCTTACAGGCCATGTTAGAGAGATTACCGACAGCTATTACTAAGCCACGTGATGAGCCTCACATTGATCCGTGAAAGGAGCCATGTGCTGAGTCACATGCTGAACCATATGTGGAGCCCTGCATCGATCCGCGATAGGTGCCACGCACAGAGCCTTTTGTAGAGATCCCTGAGACCACAGCTAATGAGGTAGGGTCAGCCTACCATGCACGGAGTAGGAGCCCTCTGAGACTCTCGAGATGAGGTGAGACCATGAGGGTAGAACAGGTATACCATGGACCATATGAGTATGGATTAGATGAGCTAGTTATAAGGCTCAGAGACAAAGGAGATCCCATTAGAGATCTTCTTAGGCTCAACCCACCTACTTTCGCAGGAGCTACAGAGGGAGTTGTGCCCAAGGCTTGGCTGATTAGTCTAGACAGGTGTTTCGCGTTGTGACCTTACAGGAGCAATATGAAAGCATGAGTGGTGGTACATCTCCTGAGAGATGCAGCAACTACCTGGTGGTGCACTGAGGAGTGCAAGCGTCATCTATCCTTAGATACACTCACTTGGGATATCTTCATCGAGTGCTTTAATGCGCGATATTTGTCAGAGCATTACAGACCACGCAGGATTGATGAGTTCCATGATTTACAGCAGAGAGGACTCACTGTTGCTCAATATGAGAGCTGGTTCATTGAGCTTTCTTGTTACGCGGAGTACCTCCATGACGAGAAACTCCTAGTACACAAATTCATCATAGGCCTGAATCACGGGATAGCAGGACCTGTACGTATGGCAGATCCTTAGACCATGAGTGAGGCTATTGAAAAGGCTCTTATTGTAGAGGAAATTCAAGTATGAGGGTAGAATTCACGCCCGCAGTATCAGGATCGTAATCCCCAACAACAATAGAACTTTCGTAGGCCTCAAAACACACCACAGAGAGGAGGATATAATTCTTCATCATTACCTCCTAGGCCTCCACAGCAGCAGCAACAGCAACATCAGCAGAGATCTAGATCCCAGCAGAGGAGTCAGGGAGGACAGAACTGTGGTTGGTAGCAGCAGGGCCAGTGTAGAGACCAGAGATAGTAGGGATCTTCTGTGGGACCCATAAGGTCTCAGTAGTCTTACAAAGGTTCACAAGGGTCCACTAGACGAACTGGATAGCAGAAGTTAGGCAGAACTTAGTCAGTTCAGTTATAGACTAGGGGTCCATGTTATGTATGTGGTGGGGCTGGGCATTTGGCCAGAGAGTGTCCATAGGGATTTATAGCGGGGGGACAGCCTTGTTCAGGAGGTTTTGAGCAGACTGTAGGTGATGTGGGCAGGTCCCACCGCATGTTTGCAGCGGTTGACAACTGCTAGGCTGATTTCCAGGCTTCAATCATTGAGACAACAAGTAAGATTGGGGACTTCCCTATCTCTATTCTTTTTAACTCTGGAGCTACTGATTATTTTCTGTCTACATTGTTAGTGGAACGTTGCAGGCTGGTGGCTTCTAGGAAGGACATTAGGTGGGAGGTTGAGTTGGCCTCTGGGGCCAGGATGTCAATAGATACCATGGTTAGAGATTGCAAGATCTCCTTAGGTTCCTTCACTACAGTATGTGACCTTAGGGTTATGCCATTAGGATCCTACGGTGTAGTTCTGGGTATGGACTAGCTTACGGCTCATAGAGCCAAACTAGATTGTCACCAAAGGATAATAAGTTGCTTAGATGACCATGGCACACCGGTTGAGATAGTGGGCATTCAGAAGCCCATGGCTATTCATATGATATCCGCTTAGCAGCTTAATCATTGCATGCGGAAGGGTTGTCAGATGTTTGCTATTACAGTCAGTGACAGATCAGAGGATGAGCCTAAGGCTACTCTAGATGACCACCCTATCCTAAGAGAGTTTGCCGACGTATTTCCACCAGAATTACTAGGTGTGCCTCCATGCAGAGAGGTTGATTTCCACATCGACTTAGTGCCGGGGGCAGAGCCAGTGTCTCATGCACCCTACAGGATAACTACACATGAACTTACATAACTTAAGCTACAGTTAGAGGAGTTAATTGAGAAGGGGCACATTTGACCTAGCATTTCACCATGGGGCACACTAGTTATCTTCATGAAGAAGGATGGGTCTCTTCAACTATGCATGGATTACAGGCAATTGAACAAGGTGACGCTGAAGAACCGTTATCCTCTGGCTAGGATTGACGACCTCTTTGATCAGATGCAGGGAGCCAGAGTGTTCTCAAAAATTGATCTAAAATCTGGGTATCACCAATTGCTCATTACAGAGGCAGACATTCATAAGACTGCTTTTCGAACCAGATATGGCCATTATGAGTTTACCATGGTACCCTTCGGTTTGACGAACGCCCCTGCAATATTCATGAGTCTCATGAACAGGGTGTTCCATACTCACTTGGATCGGTTCGTGATCATAATTCTTGACAATATTTTAATTTATTCATGGACCTAGGAGGAGCATGTGGATCATTTGCATCAAGTGTTGCAATGCTTACGAGAGCAGCAGCTTTATGGCAACTTGGCGAAGTGTGCCTTCTTTAGGATAGAGGTGCAGTATTTGGGGTACATCTTATCAGGTGATGGCATCTCTGTAGATCCATCGAAGATCAGAGCAATTCAGGATTGGCCAACACCCACCAGCGTGAGTGAAGTCAAGAGCTTTATGGGATTAGCCGATTATTACCATAGATTTGTCAAGGGCTTTTCCAGGATAGCACATCCCATCACTTCCCTTCAGTGGAAAGGGAAAGGTTTCACTTGGACTGAGCTGTGTGAGAGGGCCTTTGGGATCTTCAAGGAGTGTCTTACCAGTGCTGCTCCCATTTTAACGGTTCTAGATCCTACAGAGGATTTTGTTGTTTTCATAGATGCATCATTAGAGGGTTTGGGAGTTGTGCTTATGCAGGGTGGTAGAGCGATTGCATATGAATCGCGTAAGCTTAAAACATATGAACTATACTACACTACTCATGATTTAGAGCTCGCAGCAGTTATTCATGCTCTTATTTGTTGGAGACATTTCCTCTTAGGTCGACGTTTTGAGCTCCATTCGGATCACCATAGTTTATAGTACATTTTTACACAGCCATTTGAACTCTAGCCAGTGGCGTTGGATGGAGTTCTTATGCAAGTATGACTTTGATGTCCACTACATCAAAGGGAAGGAGAATGTGGTTGCTGACGCTTTGAGTTGGAGGTGCCATGAGATCCTGACCTTGAACTAAGGGTGGACTTGAGAGATCACATCTTACAGCATCTGCCAGACGATGAGTGGTTTCTTGAGGTGCAGCAAGAAATTTAGAATCAGAGGGCCCTTAAGGGCAAATTCATAGGATATTACCTTGAATCTGATGGTTTGCTTCGACATCGGCAGCGCATCTATGTACCCCATGTGGGTGACCTATGTATAGTGATTCTTTCAGAGGCTCATAGAGCACCCTATGCAGCACATCCAGGTGTGAAGAAGATGCATGCTGATTTGCGATAGTTATATCATTGGGCTAGGATGAGATGCGACATTGCAAAATATGTTGCTTGTTGCCTTGAGTACCAGAGGTTCAAGGCTGAGTATTAGCATCCAGCAGGGTTGTTGTACCCTCACGAGATACCTGAGTGGAAATGGGACACCATTTCCATGGACTTTATCATTGCTCTACCTATGTCATCACGTCTCCATGATGCCATCATGGTGATAGTTGACAAGTTGACCAAGGTGGCTCATTTCTCACCTGTACGCACAACATACAATGTACCATCAGTGGCGAGAGTGTTTCTAGATCAGATTGTTAGGCTTTATGGAGTACCTCACTGCATCATTTCTGACAGAGACTCTATATTCACTTCATCGTTTTGGAGAGCCTTATAGTAGGTGTTGGGTACACAACTCAACTTCAGTTCAGCTTACCATCCGGAAACTGACGGACAAACAGAGAGAGAGTTAATTAGGTGTTAGAAGACATGCTTTGTATGTATGTTATGGACCATCAGTCTAGATGGGAGGAGTATCTATATCTGGTTGAGTTCGCCTACAATAATGGGCATCACAGTTCGTTGGGTATGCCTCCTTTCCAGGCTTTATATGGTAGACCATGCAGGACACCATTGAGTTGGGATCGGATAGAGGACAGGGTCACCATTGGTCCAAAGCTAGTTTAGGATATGGAGCAGCAGATTGCACTAATTAGACAGAGACTTCAGGAGGCACAGGATAGACAAAAGAAGTATGCTGATGCTAAGAGAATTGATCAGAGTTTCTCAGTGGGAGACAGAGTATTTTTGAGAGTGTGACCGCACAAGAGTCCAATCCATTATAGGAAGGGCCCTAAGCTCACACCTCAGTTTGTAGGACCTTTTGAGATTTTGGAGCAGATAGGACTTGTAGCCTATCATCTAACCTTGCCACCTAGCCTGTCGTGTATCCACGATGTCTTTCATGTTTCAGTTTTATGTCATTACATTTCTGAATTATCTCACGTATTGGATTAGAGTGCTCTTTAGGTAGAGGTAGACAGATAACTGGTGTTGGAGCCAATTCACATATTGGCTCGTTGGACATTGGGCCTTCGAGGCCAAGAGCTGGACCAAGTTAGGGTCCAGTGGGACATGTATGACGAGGTCACTGCGACTTGGGAGGATGTAGCAAGACTGAGGACTCTTTATCCTCACCTCTTTGACGACTTCCAGGAGGAAGTCCAGTCTTAGTGGGGGAGGAAGTGAGGCCTACATTTTTCATTCCCATACATGTGACTATTTACCTTGTTGTTGTTGATACTTTTATACTTGTGGCACTGTTGATCCCAGATTTTCAAACTATTAAACCTTATTATGTTAAAGGAAAACTATTTGGGTGATGTTAGTCAGATGTTTGCTTTAAGAGAAAAGAAATTGGGTGATGTTAGATAGATGTTTATTTTATAGGAAAACTAATTGGGTGATGTCTGATTAATGTTTACATTACAGGAAAACTAATTGGGTGATGTTAGAAAGGAAATTGTTATGTGATTTCATTATGTTTATGAGAACTGTGGTATGTTTTAGGAATTCATGTTTTAAGTTGCTTTGGCTATGATATTTATATGAGAAATTGACCTTGTAATTAAGCGCACAGGTTTTGGCTAACAAACCACAAATACTGGAGATCATTCTGAAGCTTATGTTGTGATCCTTTGTGAAGCTGATCTGGTTCCACTAGGAACTGAGATCAACTCTATGTTGATTTAATGTTGTAATATTGTCTTTCATGAGGTTGAATGGGTTAGGTCTACCCTCTTGTAAATTTAAATTATGATTTGTGTTGTAAGAAATGTAGTTGAATTTCATTTTTTTTAAATTTTAAATTTTTGAGACCCTTTTCTTGTGTCTTAACTTGACCCTGGGTTATACCCCATGGGTCTAGGGTCCCTTTTGACTTGGGTAACCCTTGAGTAACCTTCGTATGGTCACCTTAACTTCACACTGAAGTTAAGTGACAAATTTGGAGGTATGGGAGAGATAGGATGAGTGGTACCAACACTCAAGCCCATCCCTTTTCAATTCCCAAGGTAAGAGATGACTCCAAGACCTACCAATTATGGAGGATTTGACTTCAAGTCTCCCTCACAATTGGTGAGAGTCCCCATGGAGTTGTGTGGTCATTCATAAGAAGGAAAGAAGGGGAGACATGTGTCACCCTTTTTCCCCCTTTAACTCCTTTTATTTCTCCCATGCATAAGAGAGATGACATGTGGTAAGGGATAAGGAAAGCTTTAGGGATGGGTGAGTGACATATGCCAACACTCATCCCTTGAGACACAATAGTAGTTTGGGGAAGAGTGAGGAGGTGACAAGTGTCATCTCCCCCATTCCTCTAAACTCATGGAATCAGGGTTATTTTAATCCCACTTGGGATATGGAGAGAGCTTGTTGAATTTGGAAGATTTTTGTTTATTGAAAATTGCTTTTGAAAGAGGAAAGTGAGAGGGAGTTTGGTGGCTTAGGTTGGAGGAGATTTTAGTGGAGCTCTACATCAACTTCATCCATTAAAGGGATTTTTAAGGTTGGATTTCATGGCTTTTTCCTTTGTATTTCTATTTGTTGCATGAAGGATGTGTGAAAATATTTATTTTGCTTGTGTTGTAAATTTTGTTATTGTGGGGAAATTTTATTGGGATGTTGATAGAGCTTCTTCTACTTGGGAGAAATGCTCATTAAGTGTGGGGTAGGGGAGGAGTGATCCTCCTTGAGTTCATGCCTTGGTTTTGGGATGTTGAAAGCCTTAAGGGCATTTGTGTGACTTTGAGAAATTGTGTTATATGGCTTGAGAGCCAAAATATGAACTCCTTGGTATTTTTGTCAACAAGTTTGGCTTGAGGCCATGAGAAAAATTATGTTGAAATAAAGTTGAAGGGTGACACTCTTGAGTTGAGTGTGTCCACTCTCCCACCCCTTGTTAAACTCACTGTGGATCAGTTTGTGTTGTGTAAATAGCCATGGGTGTAATTGTGTTTTGGGATGTTGTATTGTTTTGTTGTGAAGTAGATTTTGGAATACCCTAGGTGTGTGGATGATCTCCCTAGCTCGGGGGTGACCCTCTTGCAGGTCTACGGTAGGGAGGAGAGCAAGTTGAGTGGTGTTTTCTTCCCTTGTGTGATATGCAGGTTCTTGGAGCTTATTGTGAAGCTTGGAGAAGATTATTTGAACTTGGAAAATATTTTATTTTCCTTAAGTCTTAAGGAGAGCTTGGTCTTTATTGTTCACATCTTGGTTGATCCTCAAGAGGAGAGGTTTCTCTTTCTATTATTGTATTTTTTGTGTTTTGAGTTATGAAGGAATCCTCCTCTTTGTAATGAAGTTTTTTTATTTAAAGTGTTTATTACATTTGGTTACAATTTATGAAATGATTAAGAGAAGAAATTTGTTTTTTAAAAGGATATTAGAATTGTCTATTTCCTTATATCCCTTTGTGAAAAATTGTGAAATTTGTTGTTGTTATAAACAAGTTGTTAACATTTACCTCATTACATGATTGTGAAAACGATAATTTTAATGTGTTAAATGGTAGTTGTAGTTTTGTTATTACAAAAAGGAATGAAATTTTGTTATAATCATGCATATGATTTGTTGTGAATAAATGCAAGTAAATTAATTTCTTTCCCTTTTAATTGTATGCTTACTATTATAATTTGAATTATTGACAAAAAAAATATAAAGAATATTTACAAATTTTGTGTATATATAAAAAAAATGCATGTGAAATTTTAATTGAAGAAAATTCATTGTGTATTAGTTTAACATTTTGCACCCCAAATAGATTGATAGTAAATAATTTAAAATTATATATATATATATATATTATAAATTTTAGATACAAAAAAAATTTGAAAGGGAAATAGAATTATTAATTCGCAGACCTCTGTGTATTGAACACTGTTAAAAGAAATTTCGCTACAAATATGGTGGGGGTTTAAATCCCCATCGAATGTTTGATCATGGGTGTGGGGAGGGGGTGGAGCCCCCACCCACAACCCCTCCATGCCTTATCCCCACACAACCTCCGTCCCCCACGCTCCATCCTTACTGCTCCCTACGGCCACCACAACACCGCCCTCCACAGTGCCTCCACCGAATCCCTCTCCGCCGCCCACTGTAGCCACCTCCGCCCATGCCCCTCTACCACGACCACCTCCTCCTCAGCCACAGCCCAACACACAGCCCTGCCGCCCCTTGCGGCCATCTCCGCCCATGGCCTCTCCTCCAAAACGCCACCGCCGTTGCCCTTCCTCCATTGCTTGCTCAAACCGTACACCACAAAAAAAACATGTTAGGGCATTTTCCATTGCCTTCGAAATAAAATATGAAATGAGCATAATGCTTGGGGGTTATAAAGAAAAATCTATTATATTTAAAAACTATAAAATATTAATATATATATTAATATTTTTTATAAATTTAAAAGAGGGGCCATATTTTTTTAAAAAAAGAAAGAAAGAAATTTATAGTAGGGGATTTTTAACAACAATAAGAAAAAAAAAAAAATATATATATATATATATATATATATATATATATATATATATATATATATATATATATTATTTTTAAGAAAGAGTATTTCAGAAGTATAAACAATTATCACAAATTGAATATCAGGAAAATGAAGAAAAAAAATGATCCTTGCATTTACAAAAGACACTGTGAATTTAAACGCAAACAAGCCATCACATGCATTCCAAGTGTGGCCATTGTAAACTCAACTATAGATTTAGAAAATGTCCAATTGAGAAAAAGAGAGAGAAAGAGAAAGAAAAGAAAAACGTGAAAACAAAGAGGAGAAAATGTGTGGCATTTCCGAACTGGGCTAAGAGAACTAAGTAAAAATTAACTTTCCGCTAATCCTGATTAGGAACAATGTAAAGGATACAGTGATAACTCTGATTGATAGAGAACATGAAGAAAAGCAGGGTAAACATAAAGAAATACAATCAAAATTAAATTTTAGAGAAACGGTAAAGTGAAAGTGATAGAAATACAATCAAAATTAAATTTCAGAGAAATGGAAGAGAGGGCAAATGAATGGGTTTTGTTGAAAATGCTAAGTCTGAAGGAGGAAAATTTAATATTAAGTTTCAGGAAATGGGAAAGAGAACAGATGATCAGGCTTTGTTAAAAAAATGATCCATTAATGAGTTCAAGTGTAAATTCTTTATATTTAGGGAGTCGTAGGAAGTTTGTTAACCCTATCAGGAAACCACGTGTTAAGAGTAGTGGTTGTATAATAAATCCCACTCACGCCCATGAGGCGTTATGCTGCTGGATTCTTCTGGAATCCAGGGTTTAGAATCTTAGAAAGTTCAACCCTTGTAGTGATGTTAGCCATGTCATGAAGAACCCCTTGTTGGCCTTCTTGCATTGGGGGGTGCGCACATGTGCATATTACCCCACTGACAACTGAATTTTTTACACCTTAAGCATTCATCACCGAGCACGCTTATGCATGCGAGGGGGTTTCTAGGGAAGTGAGATTTTTTTTTTGATATTTCGTGTCATGACCACATGGCGCATGTGGACATGACACGTGTGATGCATGTTGTGACCGCATGGGAAATGTGGGCATGACAATAATTTACCTCCAGTGAGTTTGATGCTTTCTATGAAAAGCATGGAATAAAAAGACAATTATCTTCTCCTAGGACTCCTCAGCAAAATGGAGTTGTGTAAAGAAAAAATTGGACCATTCAAGAAGCTGCCAGAACCATGATGATGGAAATAAATGTTCCTCAATTTTATTGGAGAGAAACCATGAGTACTATTGTCTACACTCTTAACCGGGTGCAGATCAAAGGAAATTATGGTAAGACTCCTTATGTGTTTTAAGTATGGGCCTAACTGGTGTTGTCATTGATGTCAACATACTCCTATTACATTAATGACGAGGATTGGATGAATTGTATGCTAAGAAAATTAGTCCTATCATGAACAAAGAAGAACAGTGAAGATAGTAAGGTAAAGATCCCAGTTAAGATGAATATCAGAGGATACGCATCAAAGGGTTTGTAGATATGTGTCTTAAGATTATTCAGTAAATATTTGAGAGGTCTACATGAAGATCTAAAGAAGTTATGGCCACTTGAGTAAAACTAGTTCTGGCAGATGTTTAGAGGTGACAGAGTGACACAGATAGGTCCAGTGAGATATAGAAATGCAATATCTTGTTCTGCAAATTTGGTGGAGTGTTTAGGAAGTCAATATGAATTGACAACTCAATTGGTTCATAGTCTGGAGGTCTATAAGCATCTATTCCAATATAACAGTGATGCTAGACCGTGTTCTTGAGGTTCCAGATGAAGGAAATGATGATTTCAGCAAGTAGAAGTAGTGTGGAGGTCTCTGGATTGTGTCCAATTTGTGTTGGTGGTCCACATTGAATATTGAGCTAGTAATTAAAGAATTACTCTAGATAATAATGTTCTTCCTAAGTCTGGCCGACCAGATGAGTTACACATCCTGTAGATGATCTTGAAGATGTTCTATGAAGAATGGCATGTTCCTAAAGGAAGATTGAAGTCTCTGATCTATGTGGCTGATAGTGTGTTGATCCATGTGAAGTCTTTTGTAATTAGTCATGTTGTATTTATGTATTTACTCTGTAATGTATGCCGACTTGGATTATTATCCCTAAGTCAATGTCTTGTATAAATAAGGAGTTGTGAAGTCATTTCAAAGGTATCTTATGGAGATGAGTGTGTGGTAGAGAGGATTAGAGTGAAAGGCAAAGCAAAAGTATTGGGCTTAAATGGAACTAACTCAAGCATGGTGAAGATGCTATTCTTCAGTTCAAGTATGTAATATTTATTATTTTGTAGACAATGTGTCTCCTATAGGTAGTGGGCCTCTTGTGAGTAGTGTGCTTGGGCAGTGAGCCCCAATTGGCATGTGCCATTTTGTTCTTCTTATTCTTTTAAAAAAGAATACAATCTTGGGTTAGTCACCCCATGGTTTTTCCCTTAACTGGGTTTTCCACGTTAAAATCTTTGTGTCATATGTGTTAATATGTTTCTTCTCTTGAATTGTTGCATTATGTTTCCATGATTGATTTTTTTATTATGATGCTAAATTAAAAGAAGGATTTAAGTGATTAATTGAAGAAAGTTTTGGATAATTGATTTAGTCCCCCTCTCAGTTGTCTATCTTGAATCTAACAATTGGTATCAGAGCTAAGTTCCTCTAAAAGAGCTTAACCGCTTGAGAAGATCTAGGATGTTATCCTACAAGAAGGATAGTCTGAGGTTTGATGAAACCAATTTTACTCTTTGGAAAAGTCTCATGGAATGTCACTTGCAATGCATGGGAATGCAGTATTGGATCATATGGCTTCAAAGAAGTATGTTCCTCCATAGAATGGTCCGAGAACCATAGATGAAATTAGAGATGCTGAAAACAATCTTCAGACTAAAGAAGCTCTACTAAGTGCCTTATCTGATTCAGAGCTGACAAATGTTATTGACCTAAAAACTACTTATGAGATTTTGAAAAAATTGAAACTTCTGCATGAAGGAGACAAGTATGTCAAATGTGTCAAGCTATAGAGTCTGAAGGGAAAATTCAAAAACCTGAAGATGAGAGAAGATGAAAAATATCACTACATTTATGCTAAGAGTAAATGAGCTTGTTGCCAAAGTTCTCAGATCCCTTCCTAAATATTACAAGTACAAGGTTGTTGCTATTGAAGAATTTAGATCTTTTTCAAATATCACAAGAGATCAATTGGTTAGTAAATTAGCTGCATTTGAATTGTCTAAGTTTGGAGGTGCACCCCCCAAGACTGAATCTGTATTCAAAGCTAGTGCCTTTGTAAAAGGGAAACAAAAGTTTGATCCAGGAGAGAACTCTTCAAAGAAACTATCATGGTATGAAAAAGCAAGAAAAGATCTAGAAGAAGATGAAGTAGAAGCTGCTCAACTTGAAGCCCTTATTGCAAAAAGACTGCCAAGAGGATCCGGTAAGTATGAAGGAAAATTGCCTTTTAAATGCTTTAACTACAATAAGATAGGTCACTTTGCCTCAAGGTGTCCGGAAAGATTTTCAAGACCAAATCCTAACAGATCAAGATTCCAAAAGAAATGTTACTATGTTCATGAAGATGATGATGATGATGATGATGAAGTAACAGATGATGAATCAGAGACAGGAAACAAATCCAAAAGTGACTGGGTGTTTTTTGCCATCAAGGAAGAAGATCCAATGTCTTCTGAATCTGTCAATCATAAAATAGTAGAAAGAGCTCTAGATGCCAAACTTGAAGAAAAGGATGATTGGGTCATTAATAGTGGATACTCCCACCATATTACAGGTGACAAAAATAAATTCATAGATTTGGAAAGATATGAAGGAGTGGTAAAATTTGGTGATAATTCTGTTGGTAGAATCAGAGGTAGAGGAACCATTTCTTTTGATGGAAAGAAAAAAATAGTAATGTACTATATGTTGAAGGTCTGAAGCACAATCTTCTCAGTGTTGGACAGTTGGTGGACAAAGGCTATGATCTCTGATTCAAAAATGGAAAATGCAAGATCTTTGAAAACTTTGAAACAGAGATTGCATCTAGTACTCAAACAAAAGGTAATATCTTCCACTTGGTATTGGTAAAAGTTATTTATTTGTTCAAATTGATCAGAGTTGGTTGTGGCATAGGAGAATGTGTCATGTGAAGTTTGATAATATCATCAAGATAAGCAACACCTAGGCTATGAGAGATCTTCCAAAACTAGTGAAACCTACTAATAGTTTGTGCAAAGAATGTCAGTTGGGTAAGCAGAGCAAAGTCATATTCAAAAGTAAGGAACAATCTTCTATCAGATTATTGGACTTAGTTCATACTAATCTATGTGGTCTGGTAAGAATTAGGAGTGTGCAAGGTGATAGATACTTCATGCTATTAATTAATGACCACTCTCGAATGATGTGGGTGACTTTTCTAAAAGAGAAATTATAGGCTCTTGAGAAATTCAAAATATTCAAGGCTATGGTAGAGAATGAAACTGAATTAAACATAAAATGTCTGAGGTCTGATAGAGGTTGAGAATTGACATCCGGGGAGTTCATAGAATTATGTGAGAAACATGGGATAAAGAGACAGTTTTCTGCTCTAAGGACTCCATGGCAGAATGGAGTAGTGGAGAGAAAGAACCAGACCATCCAGGAAGCATCTAGAACCATGATGATTGAAGCAAATGTTCCTCAGATCTACTGGAGAGAAGTTGTAAGCACTGCCTTCTATACTCTTAATCGAGTACAAATCAGAAGCAATACTAGTAAGACTCCTTATGAACTCTAGTTTGGTATCACTCCCACTATGATGTATTTTAGAGTCTTTGGTAGCAAATGTTACATTAAAAGAGATGAAGATCTAGGCAAATTTGATGCTAGAAGTGATGAAGGAATATTCTTGGGTTATTCTACTCAAAGCAAAGCATATCGGTGTTATAACAAGAGATTGAGAAAGATTATAAAAAGTACAAATGTGAAGGTTGATGAAGGTATTGAAAAACCCTCAAGGTTTTATGAATATGATGAAGATGATTAGAATGATGTTTTGGTCCAAGGAATCCAAGCCCCTTCTGAAATTTAGATTCAGACTGATCTGGTGAATCAAGAAGAAGAGATAAGTTTGAATGAAACTGTGCAAGAAATAGAAGTGCAAGAAAGTCCCAAAATTCCTAGGTATGTAAAATTGAATCACTCTGAAGATTAGATCATAGGTGATAAAAGGAAAGGTGTTAAAACAAGAAGAAAGATTGCTCAGGACTCAGAAGAGTATTGTCTGATTTCAAAGATTGAACCAAAGACAGTGAATGAAGCATGCAATGATGAAAGTTGGACAAAAGCAATGGAGGAAGAACTGATACAAATTGAGAAAAACCACACTTGGGATCTTGTTCCAGACCTAGAAACAAGAATGTGATTGGAACCAAATGGGTCTTCTGGAACAAACTGAATGAAGATGGTAAAGTAGTAAAAAACAAAGCTAGATTGGTCTACAAGGGTTACTCTCAAGTAGAAGGAGTTGATTTTGAAGAAACTTTTGCTCTGGTGGAAAGAATTGAAGTAGTCAGATTATTTCTTGCCTTTGTTACCTTTAAGGACTTCAAAGTATATCAAATGGATGTCAAGTCTACCTTCCTGAATGGTGACTTGGAAGAAGAAGTTTACATTGAGCAACCGGATGGATTTCAATTGTCTGATCATGGTGATATGGTCTGTAAGTTGAAGAAAGCATTGTATGGACTCAAACAAGCCCCAAGAGCCTAGTATGAAAGACTGGATAAGCATCTTTTGAAGATTGGTTTCAACAAAGGTACTGCTGATAGTAACTTGTACTTCAAAATTGATCATGAAAATATCTTGATTATTGAAGTGTTTGTTGATGATATCATTTTTGGAGGAAGAGATAGTATGTGCAAAACTTTTGCAAATCAAATGAAAAGTGAATTTGAGATGTCCATGTTTGGGGAAATGAATTTCTTCTTGGGTCTGCAAATCATTCAAACAAGGAAAGGAATCTTTATTTCTTAGACCAAATATGTGACAGAATTGTTGAATAAATTTGGGATGGAAGACTCAAAACCAATGAGTACTCCCATGGCAACCAGATGTAAATTGAGAAAAGATGATGACTCTCCTAAGGCTGATCAGAAAAAGTATAGGTCAATGATTGGAGGATTATTGTATCTCACTCAAACTAGACCTGACATTATGAATGTTGTTGGTCTTGTTGCTAGATTCCAAGCTAATCCTAGAGAATCTCATGTCATGGAAATCAAGAGGATTTTTATATAGCTAAAAGGGATAGTTGAGTATTATTTATGGTACCCTAGAGATCATGATTTCTCTCTTCATGCATATACAGATGTGGATTGGGTAGGAGATGTGGATGACCAAAAGAGTACCAGTGGTGGAGCATTCTTTTTGGACAAGAGATTGGTTTCTTGGCTGACCAATAAACAAGAGCCAATATCTCTATCCATTGTAGAAGCATAATATATTGCAGCAACAAGTAGTTGCACTCAAGTTTTGTGGATGAAACAAATGCTAAGAGACATCAGAGTGGAATATGAGGAACCTATCACAATCTTCTGTGATAATTCAAGTGCAATAAATATATCAAAAAATCTGGTGTTGCATTCAAAGACAAAACATATATCTATCAAGTTTCATTTTTTGAGAGAGCAGGTGAACAAGAATGAAGTCAAACTAGAGTTTGTGCCCTCCAAGGATCATATTGCAGATCTTTTTACTAAACCTCTACCTAAGGACTCTTTTGAGTATCTCAGGGAGAAGTTAGGGGGTTATTACCCCTCTAGTTCTGAATTAAGGTGCACTGATGTGCATCAGTTTGGTGGATCTCACAGTCATATCTTGTGGTCCAGATTGATGATGGAAAGCTGCTACTCAGGGGGAGCAGCTAGTATAATTTTGAAGTGATGCAAGTATGTGCCCTTTACCATTGATGTCAAAGGGGGAGAGAAGACATGTGAAAAACAAGTGGTTTCTGATCAAAGGGGGAGTAGTAAAGGAAGAGAAGATATGTGAATGGTTGTTGGTGATAGGGGGAGTTATGTCAGTAAGGAGAAGTTCTTACCTTGATGGTCAAAATAGTTTTTTACATCATATGTTGCCATCAATGACAAAGGGGGAGATTGTTGCAAGTATGGGCCTAGCCGATGTTGTCATTGATGTCAACATACTCCTATTGTATTGATGATGAGGATTGGATGAATTGTATGCTGAGAAAATTAGTCTTATCAGGAACAGAGAAGAATAGTGAAGACAGTAAGGTAAAGATCCCAGTCAAGATGAATATTAGATAATGTGCATCAAAGAGTTTGTAGATATGTGTCTTAAGATGATCCAATAAGATTTGAGAGGTCCACATGAATATCTAAAAAAGTTATGGCCACTTGAGTAAAACTGGTTCTGGTAGATGTTCAGAGGTGACAGAGTGACACAGATAGGTTCGGTGAGATTTGGAAATGCAATATCTTGTTCTACAGATTTGGTGGAGTGTTTAGGAAGTCAATATGAATTGACAACTCAATTGGTTCATGGTCTGGAGGTCCGCAAGCATCTATTCCAATATGACAGTGATGATAGGCTGTGTTCTTGAGGTTCTAGATGAAGGAAAGGATGATTTTAGCAAGTAGATGTAGTGTGGATGTTCTTGGTGATCCAGGCAAGCTTGTGGAGGTCTCTGTATTGTGTCCAGTTCGTGTTGGTGGTCCGTATTGAAGATTGAGCTCGTAATTAAAGAATTACTCCAGATGATGATGTTCTTCCTAAGTCTGGCCAACTGGATGAGTTACACATCCTATGGATGATCTTGAAGATGTTCTATGAAGAATGGGGTGTTACTAAAGGAAGATTGAAGTCTCAGATTTGTGTGGCTGACAGTGTGTGTATCTGCATGAAATTTTTTATAATTAGTCATGTTGTATTTATGTATTTGATCTATAATGTATGCTGACTTGGATGATTATCCCTAAGTCGATGTCTTGTATAAATAAGGAATTGTGAAGTCATTTCAAAGGTATCTTGTGGAGATGAGTGTGTGGTAGAGAGGATCAAAGCGAAAGGCATAGTAGAAGTATTGGGCTTAAATGGAACTAACTCAAGCATGGTGAAGATGCTATTCTTCAGTTTAAGTACGTAATATTTATTATTCTGTAGACAATGTGTCTCTTGTAGGCAGTGGGCCTCTTCTGAGCAGTGTGCTTAGGCAGTGAGCCCTAATTGGCATGTGACATTTTGTTATTATTTTAACAGAGAATACAATCTTCGGTTAGTCATCCCGTGGTTTTTCCCTTAACCAAGTTTTCCACATTAAAATCTTGGTGTCATATGTGTTAATGTGTTTATGCTCTTGAATTATTGCATTATGTTTCCATGATTGATTTATTATTATGCTACTGAATTAAAAGAAGGATTTAAGTGATTAATTGAAGAAAGTTTTGGACAACTAAGTCACCCCCCTCTTAGTTCTCTATCCTGAATCTAACATTATGAACTTTAGTTTGGTCATCCTCCTACTATGAGATACTTCAAAGTCTTTGGTAGTAAATGTTATATCAAAAGAGATGAGGATTTAGGTAAGTTTGAGGCAAGAAGTGATGAAGGAATATTTTTGGGATACTCAACTCAAAGTAAGGCCTACCGGTGCTTCAATAAAAGATTGAAGAAGATTGTTGAAAGTGTGAATGTTAAAGTTGATGAAAGCAAAGGACATTCCAGGTACTCTGAATATGATTCAAATGATCAAGATGAAAGTCAAAATCAAGGAAGGCAAGTTCAAGTTCAGACTCATATTCAGTTTGAACTGGTAACTCAAGAGGTTAACACAGATGATGAGGAACAAGTTCAAGAAATAGAAGCTCAAACAATCTCCAAAACTCCCAGGTATGTAAGGTTAAATCATCCTGAAGATCAGATCATAGGAGATAAGAGTAAAGGTATTCAAACTAGGAGAAAAATGTCTTAAGAAGAGATTTGTTTGATTTCAAGGATTGAAAGTATATCAGTAAGTGAAGCTTGCAATAATGAAAATTGGGTCAAAGCAATGCAAGAGGAATTGAAGCAAATTGAAAAGAATCACACATGGGATCTAGTTCCTAGACCTGAGGAAAAAAATGTGATTGGAACTAAATGGGTCCGCTAAAATAAACTCAATGAAGATGGTGAGGTGGTAAGGAATAAGGTAAGGTTGGTATGTAAAGGCTACTATCAAGTGGAAGGAATTGATTTTGAAGAAACTTTTGCTTTGGTGGCAAGGATAGAGGCAGTTAGATTATTTCTTGCATTTGTTGCCTTCAAAGATTTTAAAGTATATCAAATGGATGTGAAATTAGCATTTCTGAATGGAGATTTAGAGGAAGAAGTCTACATTGAGCAACCAGAAGGATTTTAGTTGTCTGATTAGGGAGATATGGTTTGTAGATTGAGAAAAGCCTTGTATGGACTCAAGCAAGCTCCAAGAGCCTGGTATGCCAAATTATATAAGCATTTGCTTAAGCTAGGATTTAGCAAAGAATTTGCTAATCAGATGAAAAGTGAGTTTGAGATGTTAATGTTTGGTGAGATGAATTTCTTCCTAGGTCTACAAATTGTTCAATCAGATAAAGGTATCTTCATATCTAAGTCCAAAAATGTAAAAGAATTGCTAAAGAAATTTGGAATGGAAGACTCAAAGCTAGTAGGTAAACCTATGGTAACCAGATGCAAGCTAAGCAAAGATGATGACTCTCCTAAGGCAAATTAGAAAAGATATAGATCAATGATTAGAAGATTATTTTATTTAACCTAGACCAAACCTAACATCATGAATGCAGTTGGACTTGTTGCCATATTTCAAGCTAGTCCAAAAGAATCCCATGTTATGGTAGTCAAAATAATTTTCAGATATCTCAAGATGATAATTGATTATGGACTGTGGTATCCAAAGGACAATAACTTCACTCTTCATGCATATACAGATGTTGATTGGGCAAGAGATGTGGATGACAGAAAAAGTACTAGTGGTGGTGCATTCTTCTTGGGGAGAAGATTGGTCTCTTGGATAAGCAAAATGCAAGAGGCAATATCTTTGTCTACTGCAGAAGCAGAGTACATAGCAGTAGCAAATAATTGTAGTTAGGTTTTATGGATGAAGCAAATGTTGAAGGACACTAGAATTATGTTTGAGGAACTATTGTGATGTTCACAACACGTCCCATTTTACTCCTTAGCAAAATGAGGACCCCTGCTGTGGCTTTTGCTTTTGTTTTGTTTGTGTGGGTCTATTTGGTGGTAAAGGGAAAAAGAGAGTGAAAATTGAAAACTTTGTTAAAACTAAAGAAAAAATACATTTTAGTACCAAGGCAGAATATGGGTGAATTCCTTGTCAAAAATGAGCTAGCGTTGCTTTTTGAACCATGTTAAAATTCCAAGTATTTTGCAAGTTATGAGTATTTTGGGTAAAATGTACAAGGGAAGGGTTTACTTGTTGCATATACAAATCGGGTTGCATATACAAGGTCAAAACATACAAGGTCACTCATATCCAATATCCTTTGTATATCAGGTCCTTATACAAGTCGTATACATACAGGGTCTTTTATATATCACTTTACGTATGCAAAGTTGTTTTTATAAATTTTATACTTGTATGCATTTTGTTAAACATTCTATCTGTACATGCAAGTCAGATCCGAAATAGTTCAAAGTTTGAATGCATAATCATTTAAAGTCCGTTGAATGTATTTTAGGTTTGTATGTTTGGCAAAAGTGAACATACAAATGAAATATACAAGGGAACATACATGCTGCGGAATTGAAATGGCTATGAAATAATGTAAAGTCCTTGTATATTTTGCACCTTGTATGTATGTTGGATTCATGCATTTTGATGCATACAAGGTGGATTTTTGAGAAGATTTAAATTTGATATAAGCAATGCATTGAACTTAATGTACATCAAAAGATAGATTGCACTATATGCATGCTGCGGACCCGACACAATTAAAAGTTAAAATGTATGTTCAGTTAAGTCCGTCAGATGCATCTTATGTTTGTATGTTCTAACATACAAAGGAAATAGACAACGATACATAAAAATGGAGGAATCGAAAAGGTTATAAAACAAGGTTAAGTCCTTGTATGTATGTTTCGATAATATACATTGCAATACATACAATGCGGAGATGCAATGGCCAGAATCAAAAAGTTATGAAAAGAGGTTAAATCCTTGTATGTATATCGCGTGTTGTATGTTTCAGGATATACATTACTGGATATACATTGTGGAACCGAAAAGTTTATCAAGACTGGTTTAGTCGTATTTTTTTGTACTTTGTATATCAAAAAATATGTAACAAAATGTACATGCAGTGGACCCAAAACATTATGAAATAAGGATAAATCTTTGTATGTTTGGCACAATGTATGTCTCAATACATACATTACGATATGTACATGGTGAGCATACAACATGGAATTTAGAGGAGATTTGAATCTGATATAATCAATGCATCATACTAAATACATATTGAAAGGTGCATATCAGTGTATACATAGTGGATCTAAAAGTAAGTTGAATGTGATTTTTAAAAGGTTGAAGTCTGAAGGAGAGATACAAAGGATGTTGTATGCATCCTTGCTTGTATCTAAAGGTGAGATACAAAGGTTATATGCATCACGGAGATGCAAAGTTAAAGGGTAAGGTGTACCCCACTAGTTGCATATTAGCTTGTATGTTTACAATGTATATCTGATATACAAGCTAATATACAAAGACCAGACACCAAGTGAGGGTTAAAAATGGCAAAGTTGTATGTTTGGAATGGTTTGCATGTTCATAATATACAATGTGATATGCAAGAGAAATATACAAGCACCGGACATGAGTAGAAAATCGAATACAGAAAAATACTTGTATATTTTGGATGCTTGTATGTTGTAATGTACAATGTGATATACAAAGGGAATTAAGCATGCGATATACAAGGAAAAGGGCGAGAAAGCAAAGCGATAAGATTTTGAAGTTATTTTGGAGCTCGATAGCATGTCTTTGGTCAATGATGGTTGAATCGGCTATTCTTCGCATTGTATATGCATTTAGATATGTGATTGCTCACGGATGCTGAAAATTCATAGCCCGATAGCTGTTGTATACGCCTAAAAATGACATGATTCAAATTCTTCTAAGTTAATTAAATATCAAAATATTTAATTATCTCTTCTAAAGTCAAAATTAAATAAAACCCCTTTATTTAATTAAATTCTTCTAAACAATTAAATAATTCCTAATTATTTAATTAAATCAATTCATTCCTCCAAATTTGAATAAATTAAATCAAATTTATTTAAATTCTCTCAAATCTCTTAAAATAAAATAAATCAAATATTTTATTTATTCTTCCTAATCATGCACAACAATTAAATAAATTTATTTATTTAATTAGGTTTCTTATCTTCTAAATTAAATAATTCCAATTATTTAATTGTCTCTTCCAATAATATCTTCTCTAAGTTTAAATAAATCAAATATTTATTTAAGTTTCTTTTTCTTCTAAATTGAGTTATCTCTAAATATAATTGAAGCTTTTTGCACATGTAATTAAATATTCCTAATATTTAATAAAGCAAAATATCTTCTTATTCTTATGCAAATCCCTTCTTGTTTTAAATCACTTAACTGATTATTATATTCTTTTAATTGCTTTAACTCATTCTTCTATTCTTGATAACTCCTCTCATGCAAAAGAAAGCAAGACACATGTCTTTTTCTTATTCGTTGCACATTCCTCAACCGTTCTATACCATTGATCTTCTCAAGTCTTCTATACCATTGATCTCTTCTTTCCCAAGTCTATAAAAGAAACCTCATTCTTCCATTCTATTCATCCAAGCTTTTAGTATTGTTACTCTGCAGGAATTACAGCGCGCCTTTGGCACCCTTGTTATTCCTTTGTTGCTTGTGATCACCCTTGTTACCACGCATTACGCATCATCACCATAGCCATTCACACTTGACATTATTGAACAAAGCAAGGAAGTGATCTCTGAGGGCCTCATTCAGACATTCGAAGAATGATTTGTGATAGGCGAACAATGGAAGTTTCAATTTGAGGAAGGTTTTGAATTGTGTTATTCCTTGCTTTATCTTGTTTGATCTCCTTAGTTTCACTATGCTATTTAGTTTTGGCTATTTGATATTGTTTATCATTGCATATTTGTTGTTTGAACCAAATTTCCCATAACATTTTTGGCGCCCACCATTCAATTTTATGTTTTTTGCAATTTTTTGTAGTAAAAATTTATGTTTCTCTAAACCCCATAATTAAGTTTTGCAAGGATCTATCAAAAGATGACCTCTTGGGCTAAAACTAACATCACCAATGTGCTTAGAAGGGTTGAAAACCTTAGAATCACCTATTAATTCACACAAATGAGAGACTGAAAAAAATCTATGTGATTTTTTTGAGGGTGCATCCTTTTATCCAGCTGTCCAAAGGGTGCTTCCATAGGGTGCATCACTTTATCCAGTGGTCTAAAGGGTGTTTCAACATCCTTTTATCCAACTGTCCGAAGTGCTTTTTTGAAGGGTGCATCATTTTATCCAACAGTTCGAAGAGTGCTTCCACAGGGTGCATCTTTTTATCCAGCGGTCCAAAGGGTGCTTCCATAGGGTGCATCACTTTATCCAGCGGTCCGAAGGGTGCTTCTACATCCTTTTATCCAACTGTTTGAAGAGGTTTTTCATAGCGTGCATCCTTTTATCCAGCGGTCCGAAGGGTGCTCCCACAGGGTGTATTGCTTTATCCAGCGGTCCGAAGGGTGCTTCCATGTCCTTTTATCCAACTGTCCAAAGAGCTTTTTCGCAGGGTGCATCCTTTTATCCAGTGGTCCAAAGGGTGCTCCCACAAGGTGCATCATTTTATCCAGTAGTCCGAAGGGTGCTTCTATAGGGTGCATCATCTTATCCAACAATCCTCCATCCTGCCTTCTTCTACATGCCATAAGGGTGATATCTTTTTCTTTTTTCTATAACAGGAGCATATGAACTTGTAATCATGCAAATAAACACTCGTTGGAAAGGTAATTTCATGAATTTCACAATGGAGCAAGTTTGATCAAGTGATTTTATCATTTTATTAGCTATTTTTATAGTCAAATTTTAGCTATCTTTCTAAGCTTAAATCTAGTGTTTTTTTGCTAAACGTTGACGTCTTTTGCAGGAATTCTCTTATTAGTTTTGTAGGCTAGGCATTGGTTTAGATTCATATAGTTGCATTTGCTAGATCACACTTTGATTTCTAAAGTGGGAAAGTAAAATGGATGTTCATGCAAACTCTCACGTAGTCTAACTAGGAAAGTGCTAACTGAATCATTGCTATCATGCATTGCAACATTGCTATCTTTTCAAAGTTATTGCTATCTGGATTAAAACTGAACTCACTATTGCTATTTGGGTTAAAACTAAACCACTACTATCTTGATTGACCAAAATTTCAAAGTTAACAATTTGTGCTATCGTGGATTAAAACTAAACTCACTATTGCTATCTAGGTTAAAACTGAACCACTGCTATCTTGATTGACCAAAATTTCAAAGTTAACAATTCATGCTATCATGGATTAAAACTAAACTCACCATTGCTATCTTGGTTAAAACTAGACCATTGCTATTGTGCTAATCACTTCAAAGTTCTGTGCTTGCCCAAGTAGATAGCTCATCTAGTTTTTTCTATTTTTAACTAGGGGAAAAAGAACCACTGTATATTGTGTTTTGGGAATGATACTAGGCCTATGCTCTCCCCTATCTTGGGTGACCAAAATGCTAGAAGTATCATTTTTGCATGTGTTTTTCCTTTAGAGGGGCTTGCTCTTGGATACTGCTTATCAAAGTAGGAACGACCCTAAGTGGTAACATGCTAGATGCCAAGCCCTTCCAAGCCACTATAAATAAATTGTGTTTGGAGTGAAAGCTTCAAACAATGAGTGAAGTTGTGTTATACTGATAGCTAACCTTCCCCAAAACCCTCCAAGGTGCAACCCTTGTAGGCTGGGAGATTCCATAACGGAGAGTAATGCTATCGCATGTATAACCACTCAAATGGTTGCCTTCATTAAACATCTTTGTTCTAGTGGCCAAAAACCCTTGTTATCCATTTGAAAGCCTAGGATTTGTACTTTTTCTTTCTTTTTAGTCCAAAAAGAGTCAAAAAATCACAAAAAAAGTAAAAAAGCCATAAAAATATTCTTTGTGTTTGCTGTGTTTTCTTGCCATAAATTTAGAAAATAAGATGAGAAAGACCTTCTTGCAAACCAAAGTACCAAAAACATCAAAAAGTTCTAAAAAAATTGGAAAAAATTAAGAAAAGCCAGAGCGACACATCCATCCTCTGTTCCTACACATTTGTACTGACCTGCAGCGCATTTGAAGTGACTTTCAGTGCTTTCATTGACTGTTCCAATGCATATACATTTCAGCAGTATGGCACATATATCCCGACTTGCAGCGCATGTATCTATTTTCATAGCACATCTATTTCAATGCATACACAATAGTGAGCACTTACATAATCTTTCAAAGAAAAATTCCAAGTTTTCTAGGTACCCATTTCAGTGTTGTGTTAGTTTTTGTCAACATGACAAACCAATTAGAAGTAATTGCTCAAGAACTCCAAGTCATATAACAAGAAATGGCAATCTTACAAGCTAAATGTGTCAGTACTAGCTACACCTCACCCCAAACTCATACATTTGTTTCCCGTCTTAATGATGCTCATGACAAGGCAAGCACCACCTCAAGTTGGAAATCGTATACCACTGTGTCTACTAGTCCTCCTTCACCGTCTTCTAAGACACCTATCCCAAAGCATACCAATCCTACACCAACACCACCATCTAGTTCCTCAAACTCTAAATGGGCAACCAAAAAAGAATCAGATGAGTGGTGGGAAAAATGTTTTCCAAATTTATACAACTAGAGAAAAGCTAGGGAAAAAGATAAATCCCCTCACTCACCTATCCATACACCTACGCAGGATGTGATCCAAGGGCTACTAGCAGAGAGTCAACCATGTCCCCAAATTCTGGTCCTTGACCTTATCAAAGAGTCTCCAAACATGTCAAATCCTACAACCCCTTCATGTAACCTGCAAGCCCTTGAGCAAGTTGAAGAACCTCCTACCATACACCAAAGTCAAGGTCCGTCACACCTTCATGTTGTTGACCAAGAGCCTATCCAAGAGTCTTCTACCTCAACTTCAATTCAAGCACCTCAAGTGTTATGTTAAGAGAACACTTTAGAACATGTGGAAACATCAACCCCTTGTCTAAATCAAGATCAAAGCACTCCCATCCGACCCTTACATAACCTTTATCTTTTTGATGATCCTATACCTATACATGAGCAAGAAATCTAATTTCAAACCATTCATAAACTATATATCTTTTATGATCAAGATACTACCTTTGATGAAGAAGCTATCCATGAGCAACTTGATCCTATACATGAATGAGAGATCAAAGTCCAACCCCTCCATGACCTCTATCCTTTCTGTGATCAGGATATTATCATTGATGACAAACCTATACAAGAGCACCTTAATTCCATCATGATAAATCCTATCTATGATCAAGATCCCATCTATGATCAAGAGCCTATCTATGATCAAGCAGACCATGATGATCCTCTTAGCCCACTTTATGCATTCCATGGTCCCAGGCTTATAACCCCATCTAATCCCATCCAAGATCCAACAACTTCCTCTTCCTTTGATGAGACACTTGCCTCCCAAGCAAGCGTAAAAGATCGAACCAATAATACTCCTCCGCCATCCATTATCGACCATGTTGCAAATCCCCCACCGTATATCCTTGGTCTTACCACCTTCATTCATGAGTGTTCCTCCTTAGAACACTAGCAACCATTATCCTCTATCTCATCTTCTCCATCCAATAAATAACTTGTGTCTAGTGTTCCACCTACACATAATCCTGCTGTCCACCACATACTCCAACATATGAACTATCAAGGTAAAGGCTTAGGCCTTCACGAACAAGGTATTTTGGAGCTTGTCCATGTTAGTGTTCCTCCTCCTTCATATGGCCTTGGATACACACCTCAAGGTGAACAATATTGAGATGTTGGTACTTCCTCCACTCCTCCAAAGTCCATGAATTTCCATCACAAACCCTATCATATCCCTAAAGCATGTCACCATTCCACCTCCATCATCCTACAATTGTCAAAAGCATGTGACCATACACCTTCCACCATCCAATCTACCTCCACTACTTTCAACTCCTAATATCCCTCCATGCATTTTACCATCACTTCTCCCAACACCTTATCCATCCATCTATGAATCTTCTAACAATCCCAATCATGACCAACCAATGCACATGTTGTCTAAACAAAGAACTTCCTCCAACCCCACTTCCACTATCTCAAGAGAATTCAACCATAAAAATTTGGATGCCTCTACCTATCAAATTAAAAATCCTAAGAGTCCTCATGACCTAGGATACAAAAGCCAAGAATCAAAGAAACATCCTTCTCAAGAGTTGCATACACCCACACACCTATACGCCAAGCTGAAAGAGGTGTGGGTCTGCATCCAACAAATGATTACTCCAAAAGATGCACAAAAGATGCAAGCACCCAAACCCATACCTTCACAGGTACTATCTAAAAACAAAATGGTTTGGGTACCTAAGCAAAAAGCCCTCAAGTTACATGAGGCATCTACCTCTCAAAAATCTCAACCATCCACTTTCTCCCATTCCATCCAAAAGTTTCAAATTCTTCCATCCCACATGACAAGCAAAAATGAGAAAAATACTTAGTCTATGTGGATCCCTACATGCCTAAGTCATTCATCCATAAGCAAATGTATTTTTTGCTTCCTACACTACTTTCCCATCACTAGCTTTAATGTTTATCATGGTATGTACAACCGTTGGTCACGATTCCCTTCCATCCCACAACATTTTCATATACCTCCATCTCCCCTTCCTTCCACTATTATCCTACATATCTTCCTCATCCTATTCCTATGGTCCATGCTTTTACATAAGCCTTCCCTTCATATTCTACATCATCATCCACTATTGCACCTTCTGCAATCTGCTATCTACCTACGTCGTCTTCCTTTCATGTAATCCCCTACCAACATCTATGAGAGAACTCGACATGGTCCATGTGACAACATCTATCTAGCCAAACTATCACCTCTCAAGGAACCAAGCACTTAGGTTCCTCTCATCCATATCTACCTTCTCCTATCCAAATGTTCAAAAAAAAAAAAAGTAAAGAAAAATCCCTTCATCCAATGGTGAAAATATGGCAAACAGGTGCCTTGGATAAGTACCATGACGAAAACTTGGTAAACAGGCATCATGTGTAAGTTGATCTTCTATGTCACCTACACTTGGGGGCACCTTGTCTCATCAGCATATCACTATTCTCCTATCAGTTTCCTTCCGTACCATTTCCTATCCTATCCATTACATACCTATACTATCCAGTCTATCCATCCAAATTTTCCATTCCTCTATTTTCTTTGGTCTTGTTAAAGATTAGGGGCACAATGTTAACAAATTTTTTAGATGTCTCTTGACATACCTTATCCCTCCAAAACCATGCAAATCCTTCATTATCCTCTCATCCTCCTTCGTCGTAAGCTTTGTCATGTCAAAATCCTGAGTTATTCTTATGTGACATAGTCCTTGGAGATCACATCCTTGATTCCTTCTACCTAATGACCCGTTCCATTCCTTATCAGCCATATATCTGCCTATCCGTGGTGTTTCCTTGTCATTAGTATTATCTATTCCATATCTAATCCATATCTATTCTATATCGTGTCTTATCTGATCCATATCTATTCCATATCTGATCCATATTTGTTCCATGTCTGAGCCATATCTGTTCCATATCATGTCTTATTTGTTCCATATCTATTCCATATCGTGTCTCATTCGATCCATATCTTAGGTCCATTAGGGTTTACCCTGAACTACGTTGCCTCTGCGTTGTCACGTAGGCAAGGCCATTAAGCAATGAGCCCTCGAGGGACTAGGTCAGTCCCTTAGGGTCCGTTTCACCAATAAGGATTATGGAACTCTCTCACCAAGCAAGCAAGCACAAGCAAAACCCGCTCTTCAAGAAAAAATTTTGATGCAACACCTTAACCTATCCAAAGCAAAGTAGAAAAACACCTAAGGCCTTATAAATGATTTTGCCCAAACTATGGCAAGAAATAAACACATCTAAATGCAAAAATGTTTTGTAGATTAGAAACATGGTTAAAACACTGAGTCTTAATTTATGCTATCATGCCTTTCTATGCTACTCGAGGATGCCAAAAGCTAGAGATGCTATGATGGGGGCATGATTATTTCTTTGTTTGTTGTTTGTGGATTACTCTTTAGTAATGTGAAGCCTTGTCTAAGGACATGATCCGTAAAAGATCATTGAGGACATCCAAGGTCTAACATGAACGTGGGCAATCCTTGTTTGTTGATACGTAAGAAATACTCAGGTCATCTCAGTTTAATTATACCTCGATGCTTGTATTAGCTTGCTAAATCAAAATCCATGTAAGAAATACTCAGGTCATATCAGTTTAATTATACTTAGATGCTTGTATTAACTTACAACATTCAGAAAAAGTACCAAAAAAAAATTGCCCAATGATGAAATAAGCACTTCAAAATACTTGCATCGTCAAGATGTCAAAATCAAATCCATCCATCATACATCCATTTATACATCCATACATCCGTACCCCATGCAAATAACAATCCAAACCATAGAGTATCTAATAAAAGCTTGTGATTCCTTCTGTCGAGTCATTCTTCTATCAAATCAACTTTCTATCTATCATTGTGTCTCTCGTCAACAGTTCTATCTGGTCAGTCTGAGCAGTGATCCAAATGCAAGTCCGTCCTTAATCCATACCAATCAAGTCAAGTCAATCTTGTCAAATGATCCAATCACAATTAGTGGTCTTGATCCTTGTCTAGTTTTAAACCAACTTGATTATAATCAATCAATTGTCTTATACAAGATGTTACATTGTCAAAATCAGACCAACACATGTGTCTTACATGACATGTTCCATTTTCTTGAAACCAGACACTATCCTTCATGTTTATCTAGGGATCTATCATTCCCTGCCATGACAACACGCCTGCCGTGTTTGTCTAGGGATATATCATTCCCCACCATGACAACACTGTCGTATATCATTGGTTTACCGCTTGATAGGGGCAATACCTTGTTTGTTCTTGTATCATTTGTGCATACTTTCTTACTTGCTTGTGTGTGTTATCATTCTATCTTGCATCGCATATCATTCAGCTCTTTCTTCATCCTTCTTCTTTGTGAGATTGTCCATCTCATGCCTTCTGCCTTCTTCCCGTCTAATCTCCCGAGGGGACATCCCATTGTCATAACCTATACCAGGGGCAAACTCGGGCATGTATCATTATCAAGCTATTTATTCTTTGAAGCAACGCTGTAAATTGCATTACATCAAAGAGGGGCAAAATGTATATGCCTAAAAATGACATGATTCAAATTCTTCTATGTTAATTAAATATCAAAATATTTAATTATCTCTTCTAAAGTTAAAATTAAATAAAACCCCTTTATTTAATTAAATTCTTCTAAACGATTAAATAATTCCTAATTATTTAATTAAATCAATTCATTCCTCCAAATTTGAATAAATCAAATCAAATTTATTTAAATTCTGTCAAATCTCTAAAAATAAAATAAATCAAATATTTTATTTATTCTTCCTAATCATGCACAACAATTAAATAAATTTATTTATTTAATTAGCTTTCTTATCTTCTAAATTAAATAATTCCAATTATTTAATTGTCTCTTCCAATAATATCTTCTCTAAATTTAAATAAATCAAATGTTTATTTAAGTTTCTTTTTCTTCTAAATTGAGTTATCTCTAAACATAATTCAAGCTTTTTGCACATGCAATTAAATATTCCTAATATTTAATAAAGAAAAATATCTTCTTATTCTCATGCAAATCCCTTCTTCTTGTTTTAAATCACTTAACTGATTGTTATATTCTTTCAATTGCTTTAACTCATTCTTCTATTCTTGATAACTCCTCTCATGCAAAAGAAAGCAAGACACATGTCTTTTTCTTATTCGTTGCACATTCCTCAACCGTTCTATACCGTTGATCTTCTCAAGTCTTTTATACCATTGATCTCTTCTTTCCCAAGTCTATAAAAGCAACCTCATTCTTCCATTCTATTCATCCAAGCTTTTAGTATTGTTACTCTGCAGGAATTACAGCGCGCCTTTGGCACCCTTGTTATTCCTTTGTTGCTTGTGATCACCCTTGTTACCACACATTACGCATCATCACCATAGCCATTCACACTCGAAATTCTTGAACAAAGTAAGGAAGTGCTCTCTGAGGGCCTCATTCAGACATTCGAAGAATGATTTGTGATAGCTGAACAATGGAAGTTTCAATCTGAGGAAGGTTTTGCATTGTGTTATTCCTTGCTTTATCTTGTTTGATCTCCTTAGTTTCACTATTTCATTGAGTTTGGGTATCTGTTATTGTTTATTTATTGATATTCATTATTTTATCCAAATTCCCCTAACAGCTGTGTTTGCACATTTAGAACCTGATTTAATGTAATGTTTATCTTCCTGCTAGTTTATTAAATGATGGTGCTTAATTCTTGACTATATGTTGCAGAACAAAATAGCTAGAAAATTACAGAGTTGCGGACACAGTGGCGACATGCAAGTAGATATAAAGATAGAGCTTTAATGGCAATGATGTCACCAAAGCAGCAGATCAGATCACTAAGGAAGCAAAAAAAGATAAGGATGGCGATGAGAAGAAATACGTAGGTGAAACTTAATGGTGATGACATCACAGAATGCGGATCACAGAAGAAACATAAAGAAGTAAAGGCCTTCAATGAGAAGACAAAATGTAGTTGGAGAGAAAACATTATTAAATAGACAACAGAGGATATTTTGAGCTATTAGGGTTTCTAAAAGGGCATCGTACGCCTAGGATGAGTATGCTGATCAAAGATATTTTTGGGTGGGATTTTTTCCACCGTTGATGCTGCAGCTTGAAGTACAGACCGTTGATTAACTAGGGTTTTGGAGCTGTATTGGGGATGGTCATAGCTATATATTGCCCCCTTTACATTGTAATACTTTACACAGGGATTCATAGGAATTTTTAGAACAGAGCTGGAACTTGTAATTTATCTCAGCATTTAAAATAGAGAGACCTTTTAGTTTAGAAGTAGAGGGAGGTCGCTTGTGTCTGCAATAAGGAACATGTGAAACATCTTGCTTCCTTACTATATCTGTAAAGCTTTGTAAGTTTTCTATAATTTGATTAATGAAGCTAAGAGTCATTCATACATTGTAAATCATATATGACTGTGTGTTTTGAATACAAATGAATCTAGAATTCTGCATCTATTTTCTGAGTGTCTTTTGGCTCTTTTGTATTTGAAATAATATCTCTTAAAGCTTGCAATCTTGACTGTAAGTCTTTGAAAATACTCAGGGCTTACATTTAAAGTTTAATCTGTGGATTTGATCAATTTGCTACATTACTTGCAAAGTGCATAATAGAACATTTAGATCCTATAGTAAGAATGAAGTTTAGTTTAGATTTCTCTAACTTTTCCCAACCCATATGAAATACTTAGCTTAAAACACAGAAAATTAAAGGAAATTGTCTCATATTTGAAAAAAATATGAACAATAGAGTTGATAGTAGACAATTTTCATAATATTTGAAAAGGAAAAGCTTGCAATAATATAAATCATATAGAGCTTTGTAATACAGTAACAAGTTCATGAAAAAAATGATGATATTTGTAATGTTTTGCATAGTTTAAGTCCAGCAAATCATCAAGAAACCCTAAATCACGTAAGGCTCCTTGCATATTATAGCTTCACATCAACCTATTAAATTGTCTCAATAGGTCAAGACCTGACCATACAGAAACTTGGGATAAACAAATCTTAATTGATTTCTTCATATCTTTCAAGATAGTTAGGTTCATTTTGTGAATTTTAAATTTTGTTATGACTATGTAAAAACAATCATCAACAGTTTTTTGGTGCTAGAAAGAGGGCCTGAGCAAGAATCTGTGGATTTCTACAAATGTTTTATACAACATTTTCTGAGCTTTCAAGTTTTATTCTGAGATATGGTAGATCTCATTAAATTTTCAAAAAAAAATTGAAAATAGAGTCTCATTTTGATGGATGCATATGAGGACAGTTGTCAAGTTAACATTCCTTTATTTTAGGAAACTTTTAATAGGTAGCTTTATCCTTAAAGTTTATCTAACTTTGGTTTATCTAGTTGTTGTAGGATACACCAGACTGTATAGCACAGTGAAATTAATTGTCTAACTTTTCTTACAAGTTTGGATTTATATTTGAAAGGACTAATTCTTTTTATAGATGTGATCAGGGCTGAAGTTTGGTAGGAAAATGAAGAAATTCTAGAGCGACAAGCAAATAAAGCACCAGAAGTTATTAGTTGTCCTGACATTGAAGTGGATCGCTCTAAGGATTTTGAATTATACTTGTCTAGAATTATACAGTGTGATCAAACACTAGGTTCACCTATTGATGATGTCTTGATTGACAGTTGGTGTAGATTACATGACAAAGAGCATTCAGAAAGGGATTGTTACACTTGCTTGGTCATATTGAGGAAGACTCTAGAAAATACACTAGCTGAATCGGTTCTAGAAAGTAAAGAAAGTAAAAATAGTAAAGCATCTTCCCTTAAGCCATTTTATGGTAAGATTGATAGTTCTCTACCTTATTATAAGGGTGAGGCAAAATGCAGGTATGAACCTTTTGAAAATAGTAAAGAGGAAATTACTCCTTTTTTTAGTCATTAAACAATCAGCAAGAGAAATTTGATGAGGGAGAAAAAAAATGTGAAATTGATCTTGAAACCCTAGACAAATATATTAAATTATTAAATGCTTGTCAGGATGATGTTTCTGGATCTGAGTTTAGCAGTTTTGATAGAAATGAGTTGATAAAGAGGTGTAAATGGGTAGTAGAACAATTTAAACACACTGTTGTTGATGAAGTTCCTATTACAACAACTAATGGAGTCATAGAAAAGGAAATAAATACTGATTTACTACCTAACTTCTTTAAATTAAATGATCAAATGGAAGATTGTTGTAGGTTAATGGCACCAGACACTTTACTGGATGGTAAATGTGAGTTATTTGATGAACAATTCCTGAAAGTTGAAGATGCAAAAAATTTTGGAGTTATTTTGCATGATTAGATGCCAGTCCAGAATCATTTTGAAAATGAAACAAGGGAGTGTTCCTATCAATCAAAAGTTGTTTCACCTTTACAGCCAAATGATTTAGAAATGAGAAATTTCTGTATATTAGGTTATGGTGATAAAGATACTCATTTAGATGCTGATGTGCAGGGAATTGAAGAGAACATCGAGACGTTTCCTAAACTTGAGGACAAGCTGAACATCCATAATGAAGGAACAAAGATAGATAAAGATGAAGAAATAATCTATCAAGAAACATACATCCTTCAATTTGAAGTGAGACCAAGCATTGAGACAAACAATGAAAGTGCAAATGGAAGACCAGCTGACAAGAAACAAGCATGTCCAACAGAGCCAGAAATACATCAGGTTGTATTTTTCCTTTCCACATTAAATAATGTTGAATATTATTTTGATTATGGAAATTCAAGAGATAAGACATGCATATGGATTAATCATGAACATGATGAGCTTCCTCAGTTGCTAATCATAAAGAGTTATTCTCTTAAACACAGTGAATTCAGAATACAAGAGTATTTTTCAGAATACAAAGATGAATTTGCTAGGATCAGAACCATAACTAATGCCCTGATGCTCCTGCACAATCTAAGGAAGTATGCAAATACAGGTGTCTTTGGGTCTTTTCCTAGGTTTTGTTTGCCTTGTAGTGTCTTGTACAGTGTGGTAGAGTAGTTGTTTTGTTTCTTTTCTTTGTTTTCTTGTCTTGCTTTATGTTGTTTCCTTTCATAGGTTAGTTGTTTGTACAGTCCGTTTGTTTTGTTTGCTTTGTTGTTTCGTCAGCAGGGATCTTTGTTTTGTTTTAGAGTATGCAGGAGCAGACTAACAACCATTGAAGGAAATTCAGAACAATCAGGTTAATTATTTACAATTTATACATAACTTGTTGTGACTGTCATGAATGTAGAAAGTTGTTTTACTTGCTAAATTTTGTATTCAATAATAGTGGGTTGAGTATTCAAGGGAGGTTTCTCACAATGACACACCTAAAATCCTTGGGTTTGTTGAACCTACCAGTGTATATATTAGGTGAAAAATTTGAGGTCACCCTTGCTACCATTACAATTCTCAGCTTGATTCCAGCAAGTGACCACTCCTTGCATCATGAAGTTACGACTACAATATCTTATGAAATCTCTTTCAAATATCAATAAAATATAAAATTCAAAAATAAATAAAATGGATTTTACTAAAAATCTAGGTTAAACCATCTAAGTAACTCTACAGGGCTATAGACGCTCGCTGGCAGTGAAGCTCTACTTAGGATAATTGTAATGATAACCTTGTCAGGGCTATGGATGCTTGTTGGTAGCAAGGCTCTATCCGATTGGCTATGAGGGAATGATATCAACTATGTAGGCTAATATCAGTCACTGGTTTGTTCAACTAATTTTCAAGATGAGGATTATTAATCATGTGCACCCACTTAAACTGAAAGGAAAATTCATGCACCTTATTGAATACATTGAGTCTCAAGTTAAATGATGATTTGCAGAAAAAATAGTTGGAAGTTATGAATTTATTTCATTCAGTTTTCTTTAATGGTTTTAAATTTTGATTGTTTTGTTTGGTTGCTAGTTGTTGTGATGTTCACAACACGCCCCATTTGTACTCCTTAGCAAAATGAGGACCTCTGTTGTGGTTTTTGCTTTCATTTTGTTTGTGTGGGTCTGTTTGGTGGTAAAGGGAAAAAGGGAGTGAAAATTGCAAAATTTGTTAAAACTAGAGAAAAAATACATTTCAGTACTAGGGAAAAATATGGGTGAATTCCTTGTCAAAAATGAGCCAGGGTTTCTTTTTGAACCATGTTAAAATTCCAAGTATTTTGCAAGGTATGAGTATTTTGGGTAAAATGTACAAGGGAAGGGTTTGTTGGTTACATATACAAATCAGGTTGCATATACAAGGTCAAAACATACAAGGTCGCTCATATACAATGTCCTTTGTTTATTGGGTTCTTATACAAGTCGCATACATACAGGGTCTTTTGTATATTGCTTTACGTATGCAAAGTTGTTTGTATAATTTTTATACTTGTATGCATTTTGTTAAACATTATATCTATACATGCAAGTCAGATCTGAAACAGCTCAAAGTTTGAATGCATAATCATTTAAAGTCCATTGAATGTATTTTAGGTTTGTATGTTTGGCAAAAGTGAACATACAAATGAAATATACAAGGGAACATACATCCTGCGGAACTGAAATGGCTATGAAATAACGTAAAGTCCTTGTATATTTCACACCTTGTATGTATGTTGGATACATGCATTTTGATACATACAAGGCATATTTCTGAGAAGATTTAAATTTGATATAAGAAATGCATCGAACTTAATGTACATCAAAAGATACATTGCACTATATGCATGCCGCGGACCTGACACAGTTAAAAGTTAAAATGTATGTTCAGCTAAGTCCAGTGGATGCATCTTATGTTTGTATGTTCTAACATACAAAGGAAATATACAACGATACATACAAATGGTAGAATCAAAAAGGTTATAAAACAAGGTTAAGTCCTTGTATGTTTCGCATTGTATGTATGTTTTGATAATATACATTGCAATACATACAAGGTGGAGATGCAATGGCCGGAATCAAAAAGTTATGAAAAGAGGTTAAATCCTTGTATGTATATCGTGCGTTGTATGTTTTAGGATATACATTGCCGGATATACATTGAGGGACATACATTGCTGAACCGAAAAGTTTATCAAGGATAGTTTAGTCGTATTTTTTTGTGCTTTTTATATCAAAAACCATGCAACAAAATGTACATGTAGTGGACCTGAAACATTATGAAATAAGGATAAATCTTTGTATGTTTGGCACAATGTATGTCTTGATACATACATTGCGATATGTACATGGTGAGCATACAGTGTAGAATTCAGAGGAGATTTGAATTTGATATAATCAATGCATCATACTAAATGCATATTGAAAGGTGCATATCAGTGTATACATAGTGGATCCGAAAGTAAGTTGAATGCAATTTTTAAAAGGTTGAAGTCCGAAGGAGAGATACAAAGGATGTTGTATGCATCCTCGCTTGTATCTAAAGGTGAGATACAAAGGTTATATGCATCACGGAGATGCAAAGTTAAAGGGTAAGGTGGACCCCACCAGTTGCATATTAGCTTGTATGTTTACAATGTATATCCGATATACAAGCTAATATACAAAGACCGAATGCCAAGTGAAGGTTAAAAATCGCAAAGTTGTTGTATATTTAGAATGGTTTGCATGTTCATAATATACAACCCAATATGCAAGAGAAATATACAAGAGCCTGGTGCGAGTAGAAAATCAAATACAGAAAATTCTTTGTATATTTTGGGCGCTTGTATGTTGTAATGTACAATGTGATATACAAAGGGAATTAAGCATGCGATATACAAGGAAAAGGGCAGGAAAGCAAAGCGATAAGATTTTGAAGTTATTTTGGAGCCCGATAGCATGCTCTTTTGTCAACGATGGTTGACTCGGCCATTCTTTACATTGTATATGCATTTAGATATGTGATTGCTCACGGATGCTAAAAATTCATAGCCTGATAGCTGTGTTTGCACATTTAGAACCTGATTTAATGTAATGTTTATCTTCCTACTAGTTTATTAAATGATGGTGCTTAATTCTTGATTGTATGTTGCAGAACGAAATAGATGGAAAATTGCAAAGTTATAGACATAGTGGCGGCATGCAGGTAGATATAAAGACAAAGCTTTAATGGCACTGATGTCACCAGAGCAGCGGATCAGATCACCAAGGAAGCAAAAAAGAGATAAGGATGGTGATGAGAAGAAATACGCAGGCAAAACTTAATGGCGATGACATCACAGAATGGCGGTGGATCACAGAAGAAACAAAAAGAAGTAAAGGCCTTCAATGAGAAGACAAAATGCAGTTGGAGAGAAAACATTATTAAACAGACAACAGAGGATATTTTGAGCTATTAGGGTTTCCAAAAGAGCCTCTTATGCCCAAGATGAGTATGCTAATCAGAGGTATTTTTGGGTGGGATTTTTTCCACCGTTGATGTTATAGCTTGAAGTACAGACCATTGATTAACTAGGGTTTTGGAGCTATATTAGGGATGGTCATAGCTATATATTGCCCCCTTTACACTGTAATACTTTACACAGGGATTCATAGGAATTTTTAGAACAGAGCTGGAACTTGTAATTTATCTCAGCATTTAAAATAGAGAGACCTTTTAGTTTAGAAGTAGACGGAGGTCACCTGTGTCTACAATAAGGAACGTGTGGAACATCCTGCTTCCTTACTATATCTGTAAAGCTTTGTAAGTTTTTTGTAATTTGATTAATGAAGCTAAGAGTCATTCATACATTGTAAATCATATATGAGTGTGTGTTTTGAATACAAATGAATCTGGAATTCTACATCTATTTTTTGAGTGTCTTCTAGCTCTTCTTTGTATTTGAAACAATATCTCTTAAAGCTTGCAATCTTGATTGTAAGTCTATGAAAATACTTAGGGCTTACATTTAAGGTTTAATCTATGGATTTGATCAATTTGCTGCATTACTTGCAAAGTACATAATAGAACATTTAGATCCTGTAGTAAGAATGAAGTTTAGTTTAGATTTCTCTAACATTTCCCAACCCATCTGAAATACTTAGCTTAAAACACAGAAATTTAAAGGAAATTGTCTCATATTTGAAAAAAACATGAACAACAGAGTTGATAGTAGATAGTTTTCATAATATTTGAAAAGGAAAAGCTTCCAATAATATAAATCATACAGAGCTTTGTAATACAGTAACAAGTTTATGCAAAAAAAGAATGAATAAAATGATGATATTTGTAATGTTTTGCATAGTTTAAGTCCAGTAAATCATCAAGAAACCCTAAAGCATGTAAGGCCCCTTGCATATTATAGCTTCACATCAACCTACTGAATTGTCTCAATAGGTCAAGACCTGACCATATAGAAACTTGGGATTAAGCAAATCTTAATTGATTTCTTCATATCGTTCAAGATAGTTAGGTTCATTTTGTGAATTTTAACTTTTGTTATGACTGTGTAAAAACAATCATCAATAGGAACCAGTCACAATTTTTTGTGATAATTCTAGTGCAATAAGTATCTCAAAGAATCTGGTATTGTATTAAAAGACAAAGCATATATCTATCAAGTTTCATTTCTTCAGAGAGAAAGTAAATGAGAATGAAGTCAAGTTGGAGTTTGTGCCTTCCATAGATCAGATTGCAGACATCTTCACTAAGCCTCTTCTCAAGGATACTTTTTAGTATTTCAAAGAGAAGTTAGGGGTTATTACCCCTCCTAAGTAGAACTAAGATGCACTAAGGTGCATCAGTCTGGTGGAATTCACATTCATAACTTGTGATCTGGATTGATGTTAAGGAGGTACTACTCAAAGGGGGAGTAGTCAATATGCAAATTTTGGGATCATTCTAAAGCAAAAAGGGAGAAAAGATAGCAAATATGTGCCCTTTGCTATTGATGTCAAAGGGGGAGAAGTTCTTGTCTTGATTGTTAGATTCATTTTTTCACATCATATGTTGCCATCAATGACAAAGGGGGAGATTGTTGCAATAATCTGCCTAAATGGGTTGTCATTGATGTCAACATATCCTTGTTGCCATTAGTGTCAACTGTATCCTACTTTGTGTTGATGATTGCAATATACAGCCTTCTAGCCCTCTGAAAAGTGCCAGAAAACTGTTGATGACTGTTTTGATGCAATCATAACAATAAGTTAAAATTCACATAAAATGAACTGAAACTATACTTGAAAGACAAGAAGGAATCATTTGGTGATTCAACTAATCCCAAGTCTACAATGGTTCGGTTGGTCAAGTTCAGTTGGTCAATGTGAAGCTGTAATGTTCAAGGGGCCTTACATAGTTTAGGTTTGTTTGATGGCTTACTAGACTAAGAATATGCAAAGAGGTCATAGATTTCAACAAGTATTCTGTTCATTTGCATACAAGTGTTACTGGGCTGCAAGTTTTAGATGGTTTCCTTGGATTTTTGCAGCTTTCTTCTTTATCTGTTTATGAAAACTGTCTACTTATAGCTCTGTTATGCATGCTTCTTCAAATTTGAGACAATTTCCTTTAGATTTCTACGTTTTCAGCTAAATATTTCAGATGGGTTGGGAAAAGTTAGAAAGATCTACTCTATACCTCATTTAATCTACTGAAGGATCTAAGTGTTTCTGTTATGCACTATGTAAATACCACAGTAATTTGATCAAATCCACAGTAAAAACCCTAAATGTAAGTTCTGAGCATTTTCACAAACATACATTTAAAATTGCAAGCTCTCAAAGAAGATATTTCAAAATACAAAGAAGGGTAGGAGAACACTCAGAAGATAGATGCAGAACTCCAGATTCTATTGTATCAGAAATGAATAGTCATACATGATTTACAATGTAGGAATGACTCTTAGTTTCATTGATCATACTACAGAGAACTTACAAGCTTTACAGATACAGTAAGGTAGCCAGACATTCCACGCGCACCTTACTGCAGACAAACAGGCGACCTTCTTCTACTCTAAACTATGCTAAGCTATCCTGCTGTGTTTTCCTAGAATCTCTGTTGTAGCCCCTGTTGTAAAGTATTACAGTGTAGAGAGGCACAATATAAAGACATTCTGATTGTCCTCACTACAGCAAAAACCTAACTGAACCCCTGGTTCAAACCCCTGGTTACAGCAATAAATACAGGTGAACCAGTTCTCAAAAATATCTCAGAGCAGTGGTCAAATCTGGGCGAAATATTGCCCCTTCTGAGAAGTTCCGGCAGCTGGGTAATAACTTCTGTTTGTCTGTTGCAGTAATACCTTCAGCTGCAACCTTCCTCTTTACTTGAATGGCTTTGACTTTCGCACTTCATCCTTATCTTCTTGCTCCTGAGATTAGATCTTCTGCCTCCATGAGGTCACTGTGTTGACTTTCCAGCTGCTTCCTCAACTGCAAGCCTGCAAGACAAGACAAGCAATAAGTTTCACATTTATCACAAAAAACAGCATGAAAATTAAAATAAGCATTTAAATCCAGGTGACAGCGCAAGATTGAGAAAATCGGATCCAAAAATCCTCTCAAAACGCGTCAAAAATGCGCTCAGACTGCTCAAGATTCACGGGTCAACCATCGCTGACCGGGAAAATGCCAGAGGCGCCAAAAAAAACACTTTAAAACTCCACCGCCTCATTTCCCGCCCATCGGCATGATCATCACTGTCGGTGCGTAAAAAAAAACCTGTTGGTCGATATACTTCATCATCATGATATTCGGAAAATATGATGCATTCCCTCCTGAAGGTCCAGATGACGTCATCATGATATTTCGCTTCTGCACATCGGGGAAAAGAACAACATCATCATCATCATCATGTTGAAGAAGAATAGGAGGATATGAATATGATCATGCTGCTGAGGAAAGGAAGATGATGGTGACGTCATCATGATATTCGGGCTTCATTGAAATGCTAAGGATGACGTCATCATCATGTTCAGTTAAGATCAGGGGATAATTATGATATCGGGTCACCTAAGGAGCATGATCAGGATGATGAATGTAATATGACCCTTTTTGCGGCCAAGGTAACCCTCTCGAAAGATCAGGATGATGATGATCATCATCATATTTGGTTCTTCGTTTATAAGATCGGGATGACGTCATCATGATATCCGGGGCCTTTGTTAAACTTAAAATATGACGTCATCATGATATTTCGCTAACCGGATCATGTTTGAAAATATCCTGTTTGAAGGAAAAATGATGATGATGAGGATCATCAGGATGTTTTCAAAAGGTCTTACTTCATCGGCTGGAGGACCTCACGAAATGTCGGGTGAACAAACAAGATCACGATGATCTTGACAATATGACAGGATAAAAAATATGATGATGATCCCTCTCATCAAATTTATCATGATGACGTCATCATGATATTTCGTCTTCGGAGCACAAGGATGAATTGAGGTCATCATGATACTTCGCGCTAGGGTGATATTGTAAAATATGATCATGCTGTTGACAAATGCAATATCGACCTCCTCTTAATAGATAGGGTGATCATCAGGATACTCCACTAAAGAAGATCAGGAGGATATGAAGATGATGATCCTCCTTCTCGAATTATCATGATGATGATTCCAACACTTAGCGAATTTCAGCAAAAAATGACCCTCGTGAAAGATCAGGATGATGATCATGATGTTGCAAAAAGGAGACCAGGAGGATATGAAGTCGTCATCATCATCTTTCGAACTTCAGCAAATATGATGATGATGACCCTCCGATAGGTTTATAACACGCGCACGCAAATATGCCGACAGTGGATTTTTCTAAGTCAGGGTGATTAGCATGATATTATAAGATCAGGTAATGTTGAAATATCATGATGATGCTCGCGATACAAAGACCACTCGACGGGGGAAATAACCTTGACTTAAAGTTGATGTCATCATGATATTTGAACCTCAGGATATTATCAGGGGGGGGGGGTTCAAATATGATGATGATGATGTTCTTCATGTAACCAAAACCGAGTTTATAACATATGACCCTCCTAAAAAAAAATCATGATGCTAAAGATGCGCCTAAGGCCTTTTGACGGGTAAAGGACACTACCACCTAAGATTGACGTCCGGATACTGCGACTGCATGATTTTTATCGGGTGATAGACCAAGATCATGATGATCTTGACAACATGACTTAGGATATAAAAATATGATGATCCTCCTGCGAATATCAGGTTTGACCGAAACTTTGACCGTGCATAACTTTCACACATGGACGAATTTTCAAGTGAAGTAAAAGGCAAACCTGCATGGAATTTCAAGCTCTTTTAAAATATGAGGTCACAGAAACAAAATATGAACTTTGACAAACTGACCTCATGATGATGACCAACCTGATCCAATATCAGGATGATGATGCACCTGACCTTCATTTTTACCAGACCGCCAGAAAGCAGAAAAAAACAAGCAGAAGCAAAAAGCAAAACAATCAGCAGGGGTCCCCATTTTGCTAAGGAGCATAATGGGGCGTGTTGTGAACATCACAACAACTAGCAACCAAAACAAAACAATTAAATTTAGAGTGTTCAAGGAAACTAGATGAAATGAACTCATAACTTCCAAGTATCTTTTCCTGCAAATTACTATTCAGCTTGAGAATCAAAGTATTCAATAAAGATGCATGAACTTCCATTTTCAGTTTAGTTGTGTGCATGTAATTAATTATCCTCATCTTGAAGATCAGTTGAACAAACCAGTGACTGACATTAGCCTACGTAGGTGAGGATATTCCCTCATAGCCAACCGGATAGAGCCTTACTGCCAGCGAGTGTCTATAGCCCCGGCAAGGTTATCGTTACAATTCTCCTAAGTAGAGCCCCACTGCCAGCGAGCGTCCATAGCCCCGGTAGAGTTACTTAGATGGCTTAATCTGGATTTTCAGTATAATCCGCTTTATTCATTTATTTATTTATTTATTTTGTTTTCTAATTTTGAAAGATTTCATAAGATATAGCAATTTGTAACTTCATGATGCAAGGAGTGGACACTTGCTGAAATTAAGTTGAGAATTGTAATGGTAGCAAGGGTGACCTCTGATTTTTCACCTAATATCTACACTGGTAGGTTCAACAAACCCAAGGATTTTAGGTGTGTCATCGTGAGAAACCTACTTCGAATTCTCAATCACATTTATTGAATACAAAACTTCAGAAGATGAACAACTCTCTACATTCATGACAGTGACAGGTTATATGTAAATTGCAAATGGTTAACCTGAATATCCTAAATTATATACTGTTTTGAGTGGTTGCTAGTTTTGCTCCTTACTACTCTATAGTAAAATAAAGATCCCTGCTGAGGAGACAACAAACAAACCAAACAAACAGGCTGTACAAACAACACAACAAAAGAAAAAACTGTACAAACAGAAAGAAACAAAAGCAAAAAACAAACAAAAAAGGAACTATACAAACAACTAACCTAAAAAGAAAATAGCAAAAGGAGAACAGAAAATAAAAACAACTACCCTACCAGACTATATACAAGCCTCTACAAGGCAATCAGAAACCTAGGAAAAGGACCCAAAAACACCCCTACTTGCATATTTCTTTAGGTTGTGCAGGAGTAACAGGGTACTAGTTATGGTCCTCATCATAGCAGATTTATCTTTGAATTCTGAAAAAAATTCTGATATTCTAGATTCATTGTGTTTATCAGAACAGCTCTTAATGACTAATAACTGAGGCAGCTCATCAGGGTTATGATTAATCCATAAGCATGTCCTATCTCTTGAATTTCCATAATCAAAATAGCATTTATCATTATTTACTAAGGAAAGGAAAGAGACAACCTGATGTGCCTTTAGCTCTGTGGAACACACTTGTTTATTAATAGCTGGCTCTTTATTTAGCTCTGCATTTTCATTGCCCAGCTCTATGTCTAGTCCTTTTTCAAGTTGAAAGAAGAATGACTCTAGATGTATCATTTCTTCATCTTCATCCAACCTTGTTCCTTCATTCTGGATGTTTAGTTTATCCTCAAATTCAGCAGACCTCTCAATGTTCTCATTAGTTTCCTGCACATCAGCACTTAAGTAAGTATCTTCATCATCATCTGATATACAGAATTTAATCATTTCTAAATCACTTGAGAGTAAAGGTGGGACAACATCCTTTGATTGACAAGAATACTCCCCTGTTTTATTTTCAACATAGCATGGGGGTGACGTCTGATTATGCACAGCAGCTCCATGATCCTCTGTATCCTTTTTTTTCAAGAACTGCTCATCAGATGACTCATATTTGTCATTCAGTGAAGAGTCTAATCTTATTGACCTGCAACAATCTTGATTTTGATCATTTAATTCAAAGAAGTCAGTTGTAACACTAGGATTTACTTTCTTTTCTATGACTTCACTAGTTTCTACAGTAGGAATCTTAGCAGTTTTAGTGCATTTTAATTCTACCAATGCTTGTTTACATTTCTTTGCCAAATCATGTTCATTAAAACTTTTTAGGTCAGACCCAGAGGCTTCTTCTTGACAAATATTCCTTAGTAGTTCCATATATTTATCAAATGTATCAAGATGAACCTCACTTTCCTTTTCTTTTTCATTAAATCCTTTTTGCTTGTTATCTAGAAAAGGGACATGAGCTGTGATTCCTTCTCTACATTTTTTAGGATATTTATACTTTTCAGTAACTTTAATCACAGCCGGATCCTGACGAAAAGACAGATTTTTTTTCTTACCATCACATGATTCCTGCCAAGAGATCTTATTACCCTTTATTCCTAGCATTGGTTCCATCTTTGTATCCTCTGCACATTTAATGACCGTTGATGCTGCATCCTTCTGTCGCTCAATAATCTCCTCATTTCCCTGCCAACTTTCAGCCTTGTACACATCTGAGAGAGAGATTAGTCCTTTCAAATGTAAATCTAATCTTGTAAGGAAAGCTAGACAATTAAGCTCACCATGCTCTATGGACTTATGTATCCTACACCTTCCAAATAAACCATAGCTATATAAATTTTTGGGATAAAGCTGGTTATTCAAAGCTTTCTGAAATGAAGGAATGTCAACTTGAAAACTGTTCCTATATGAGTCCATTAAAAATAGGACCCTCTTTCAACTTTTTAGGCCTTTGAAATTTTATGAGATCTAACATATCTCAGAATATAGCATTTAAAACTCAAAATTTTAACCCTAAACCAAATCAGGCCCTCCTTCTAGCGCCAAAAAACTATTGATGATTGCGATTTACAGCCTTCTAGCCCTCTGAAAAGTGCCAGAAAACTGTTGATGACTGTTTTGATGCAATCATAACAATAAGTTAAAATTCACATAAAATGAACTGAAACTATACTTGAAAGACAAGAAGGAATCATTTGGTGATTCAACTAATCCCAAGTCTACAATGGTTCAGTTGGTCAAGTTTAGTTGGTCAATGTGAAGCTGTAATGTTCAAGGGGCCTTACGTAGTTTAGGTTTGTTTGATGGCTTACTAGACTAAGAATATGCAAAGAGGTCATAGATTTCAACAAGTATTCTGTTCATTTGCATACAAGTGTTACTGGGCTGCAAGTTTTAGATGGTTTCCTTGGATTTTTGCAGCTTTCTTCTTTATCTGTTTATGAAAACTGTCTACTTATAGCTCTGTTATGCATGCTTCTTCAAATTTGAGACAATTTCCTTTAGATTTCTACGTTTTCAACTAAATATTTCAGATGGGTTAGGAAAAGTTAGAAAGATCTACTCTATACCTCATTTAATCTACCGAAGGATCTAAGTGTTTCTGTTATGCACTATGTAAATACCACAGTAATTTGATCAAATCCACAGTAAAAACCCTAAATGTAAGTTCTGAGCATTTTCACAAACATACATTTAAAATTGCAAGCTCTCAAAGAAGATATTTCAAAATACAAAGAAGGGCAGGAGAACACTCAGAAGATAGATGCAGAACTCCAGATTCTATTGTATCAGAAACGAATAGTCATACATGATTTACAATGTAGGAATGACTCTTAGTTTCATTGATCATACTACAGAGAACTTACAAGCTTTACAGATACAGTAAGGCAGCCAGACATTCCACGCGCACCTTACTGCAGACAAACAGGCGACCTCCTTCTTCTACTCTAAACTATGCTAAGCTATCCTGCTGTGTTTTCCTAGAATCTCTGTTGTAGCCCCTGTTGTAAAGTATTACAGTGTAGAGAGGCACAATATAAAGACATTCTGATTGTCCTCACTACAGCAAAAACCTAACTGAACCCCTGGTTCAAACCCCTGGTTACAGCAATAAATACAGGTGAACCAGTTCTCAAAAATATCTCAGAGCAGTGGTCAAATCTGGGCGAAATATTGCCCCTTCTGAGAAGTTCCGGCAGCTGGGTAATAACTTCTGTTTGTCTGTTGCAGTAATACCTTCAGCTGCAACCTTCCTCTTTACTTGAATGGCTTTGACTTTCGCACTTCATCCTTATCTTCTTGCTCCTGAGATCAGATCTTCTGCCTCCATGAGGTCACTGTGTTGACTTTCCAGCTGCTTCCTCAACTGCAAGCCTGCAAGACAAGACAAGCAATAAGTTTCACATTTATCACAAAAAATAGCATGAAAATTAAAATAAGCGTTTAAATCCAGGTGACAGCGCAAGATTGAGAAAATCGGATCCAAAAATCCTCTCAAAACGCGTCAAAAATGCGCTCAGACTGCTCAAGATTCACGGGTCAACCATCGCTGACCGGGAAAATGCCAGAGGCGCCAAAAAAAACACTTTAAAACTCCACCGCCTCATTTCCTGCCCATCGGCATGATCATCGCTGTCGGTGCGTCAAAAAAAACCTGTTGGTCAATATACTTCATCATCATGATATTCGGAAAATATGATGCATTCCCTCCTGAAGGTCCAGATGACGTCATCATGATATTTCGCTTCTGCACATTGGGGAAAAGAACTGTTGCAAGTATGAGGTGAGCCAGTGTTGTCATTGATGTCAACATACTCATATTGCATTGACAAGAAGGATTTGATGAGCTGTGTGCTGAGGATATTGAGAAAATTAGCCTCAGTCAGGAACAGTGAAGAACAGTGATGAGAAGAAGGCAAATGTACTGTATAGGATGAGAACCGGAGGATGCAGATTAAAGGGTTAGTAGATATGAGTCTTGAGATGCTTCAGTTAAGATTTCAGAGGTCCGCATGAAGATCTGAAGGAGTTGTGGCTGTCGGTATAGAACCGGTTCCGGCAAGTATCCAGAGGTGACAGAGGATCACAAAAAGGTCCAGTGAGGTCCGGAATTGTATTATCCTAATTTGTGGATTGGATAGAGTGTTTGGGATGTCCTTGTGATGTGTCATCCTGATTTGTGTATGAGTTGGAGGTCCGGAAGTACCTCTTGCATTATGACAGTGGCGACAGACTGTGTTCTTGAAGTTCCGGATGAGGAAGACAAAAGATCCCAGTAAGTAGAGGAAGTGCGGATGTATCCGGACATTCAGACAGGCTTGTGAAGGTTCTTGGATCATGTTTAGGTTGTGTTGTTGGTCCGCATTGATGGTAGAGCCCAGAATTGAAGTTATTCTTCCGGATGAAGTTCTTGCTCTGTTTAGCCGACCAGATGAGTTGTTCATCCTGCGAATGTTCTTGTGATGGCCGACCGGATGTGTTATTCATCTTGCAGATACTCCTATGGTTGTTTGCCGACTTAGATGTTTGTTCCTAAGTCGATGTCTTGTATAAATAACGGTTTGTGAGTTCATTTCAAAGTGTGGTGTGTGGATGAGTGTGGCATAGCGAAGAAACGTGCGAAAGGCAGAGCAGAGATTTTGGGCTTAATTGGAACTGATCCGGACATGGTAGAGATGTCATTCTCCAGTTCAAGACTGTGATTTTTATCACTTTGTAGACAGTGTGTCTCCTTGTAGGTAGTGGGCCTCTTTGTGAGCAGTGTGCTCGGGCAGTGAGCCCTTATTGGCATGTGCCATTCATTTTTCTTTATTCTTCTAATAGAGAATAATTCTTGGGTTAATCACCCCGTGGTTTTTCCCTTAACCGGGTTTTCCACGTCAAAATCTTGGTGTTCAATGTGTTGATGCTTATCTGCTCTTGTGTTTATGTATTATGCTTCCATGGATGATTATTTGATATGCTACTAACTAACAACAGAGAATTAAGTGTTTGAAAGAAGAAGAAGTTTTATACAACTGATTCACCCCCCCTCTCAGTTGTATGCCCTAGATCCAACAATTGGTATCAGAGCCAAGTTCCTCTGATAGGAGCTTAACCGCTTGAGGAGATCCAGGATGTCGTCATACAAGAAGGATAGTCCGAAGTTCGATGGAACCAACTTCACTCTCTGGAAAGGTCGCATGAAGTGTCACTTGGAATGTATGGGAAAAGCATACTTGGCTATGATTTCAAAACCATATGTACCTCCACAAGGTGGTCCGACAACTCTGAATGAAATCATAGAAGCTGAAAACAATCTGCGGACCAAGGAAGCTCTTCTAAGCGCATTGAATGACTCAGATCTCTCGAATGTCATTGACCTACCAACTGCATATGAGATCCTAACTAAACTGGAACTTCTGTATGAAGGAGATGAGTTTGTCAAAAGTGCAAGGTTGCAGAGTCTGAAAGGGAAATTTGAAAGATTGAAAATGAGAGATGATGAAAACATCACTACCTTTATGCCAAGAGTAAATGAGCTGGTATGTGGAATCAGAAATGCTGGTGGAACTTTAGATGAAAATGAGATTGTCTGCAAAATCCTAAGATCCCTTCCTGCTGCCTACAAAATCAAAGTTGCTGCCATTGATGAATTCAGAGCCCACACAACTGTCACAAGAGAACAACTGGCTGGCAAACTAGCTGCATTTGAAATGACCGAGTTTGGAGATGATCCTCCCAAGACTGAATCTGCTTTCAAAGCCAGTGCCTATGTGAAAGGCAAACAGAGATTTGATCCGGGTGAAAACTCATCAAGGAAAATGTCATGGTATGATCAAGCAAGAAGAGACATGGAAGAAGAAGAAGCAGAAACAGCTCAACTAGAAGCCCTCATTGCAAAGAGACTGCCAAGAGGATCCGGTAAGTATGAAGGAAAACTACCCTTTAAGTGTTTCAACTGCAATAAGATTGGTCATTTTGCCTCAAGATGTCCGGAGAGATCTGCAAGATCTAATACTCACAGACAAAGGTTTCAAAAGAATTGCTATTATGTTCATGAAGAAGATGACAATGAAGGAGTAACAGATGATGAATCAGAACTAGGAAGCAAATCCAGAAATGAGTGGGTGTTTATAGCCATCAAGGAAGAAGATTCAATACTCTTTGAATCTGTCAATCACAAAGTTGTTGAAAAAGCCTTGGCTGCTCAAGTGGAAGAAAAGGATGATTGGGTCATTGACAGTGGATGTTCTCACCATATGACTGGTGACAAGAATAAGTTCTTAGACTTGGAAAGATATGAAGGAGGAATGGTAAAGTTTGGTGACAATTCTGCTGGCAGAATCAGAGGTAGGGGAACTATTTCCTTTGATGGTAAGAGCAAAACAGGTAATGTACTGTATGTTGAAGGATTGAAGCACAATCTTCTCAGTGTTGGTCAGTTAGTGGACAAAGGCTATGATCTCCGGTTCAAGAACGGAAAATGCAGAATCTTTACAAGTTCCGGAACTGAAATTGCATCCGGTACTCAGACAAAAGGTAACATCTTTCATCTGGTTGGTTCAAATAAAAGTTGTTTGTTTGTTCAAATTGATCAGAGTTGGTTATGGCATAGAAGAATGTGTCATGTAAATTTTGATAACATCATCAAGATAAGCAATACTCAGGCTGTGAGAGATCTTCCAAAATTGATGAAACCTACAAATAGTGTGTGTAAAGAATGTCAGTTAGGTAAACAAAGCAGAGTCTCTTTCAAAAGCAAAGATCAGTCTTCTACCGGATTGTTGGAATTAGTACATACTGATCTATGTGGTTTGACAAGAATCAAGAGTCTGCAAGGTGATAGATATTTCATGTTGTTAATTGATGATCATTCCCGGATGATGTGGGTTACCTTTCTAAAAGAAAAATCAGAAGCTTTTGAGAAGTTCAAAATCTTCAAAGCTATGGTGGAGAATCAAACCGGATTGAAACTAAAGTGTCTAAGGTCTGATAGAGGTGGTGAATTTACATCTGGTGAATTCATTGACTTTTGTGAGAAACAGGGTATAAGGAGACAGTTGTCTGCTCCTAAGACTCCACAGCAGAATGGAGTAGTTGAGAGAAAGAACCGGACCATCCAGGAAGCTGCTAGGACAATGATGTTGGAAGCAAATGTTCCTCAAATGTTTTGGAAAGAAGCTATCAGCACCACAGTCTACACTCTCAATCGAGTTCAAATCAGAAACAACACCGGTAAGACCCCCTATGAACTCTGGTTTGGCATCACTCCTACTGTGAAATATTTCAGAGTATTTGGTAGCAAGTGTTATATTAAAAGAGATGAAGATCTAGGAAAGTTTGATGCTAGAAGTGATGAAGGAATTTTCTTGGGCTACTCCACTCAAAGCAAAGCATACCGGTGTTACAATAAGAGATTGAGGAAGATGATAGAAAGCACCAATGTAAAGGTTGATGAAGGAATTGAGAAGCCTTCAAGATTTTATGAGTTTGATGAAGATGACCAAGACAGTGTTCAAGGACCTCAATCCTCTCCGGTGAGACAGAGTCAGCCTGATCCGGTAAATCAGGAAGAAGAGATAGGTTTGAATGAGCCTGATCAAGAAACAGCAGTGCTGGATACTCCCAAAATTCCAAGGTATGTAAGACTGAATCACTCTGAAGATCAGATCATAGGTGACAGAAGCAAAGGTGTACAAACTAGAAGGAATATTGCTCAAAATCAGGATGAATGCTGTCTGATTTCAAAAATTGAACCTAAAACAATAAATGAAGCCTGCAATGATGAAAACTGGACCAAAGCAATGAAAGATGAATTGATGCAAATTGAGAAAAATCATACTTGGGATCTTGTTCCCAGACCTAGAGACAGGAATGTAATTGGAACCAAGTGGGTCTTCCGGAACAAACTAAATGAAGCTGGTGAAGTAATCAGAAACAAAGCTAGATTGGTCTGCAAAGGCTACTCTCAAATAGAAGGAATTGACTTTGAAGAGACTTTTGCTCCGGTGGCAAGAATTGAAGCAGTCAGATTACTTCTTGCATTTACTGCTTTCAAAGACTTCAAGGTATATCAGATGGATGTCAAGTCTGCCTTCCTAAATGGTGATCTAGAAGAAGAAGTCTACATTGAACAACCGGATGGATTTCAATTGTCTGATAATAATGATATGGTCTGCAAGTTGAAGAAAGCTTTGTATGGATTGAAGCAAGCCCCAAGAGCATGGTATGAAATGTTGGATAAGCATCTTGTGCAGATTGGATTCAACAAAGGTACTGCTGACAGTAACTTATATTTCAAAATTGATCATGAAAACATTCTGATTGTTGAAGTGTTTGTGGATGATATCATTTTTGGAGGAAGAGATAGTATGTGCAAAACTTTTGCAAATCAGATGAAAAGTGAGTTTGAAATGTCTATGCTTGGTGAAATGAATTTCTTCTTGGGTCTGCAAATTACTCAAACAAAAGAAGGGATCTTCATTTCTCAGACCAAATATGTAAAAGAATTGTTAAGGAAATTTGGTATGGAAGACTCAAAGCCAATGAATACTCCTATGGCAACCGGATGTAAGTTAAGCAAAGATGATGATTCTCCAAAGGCAGATCAGACAAAGTATAGATCAATGATTGGTGGATTGTTGTATCTCACTCAAACTAGACCAGATATAATGCAGGCTGTTGGTCTTGTGGCAAGATTCCAGGCTGATCCTAGAGAATCTCATGTTATGGCAATCAAAAGAATTTTTAGATACTTGAAAGGAACAGTTGAGTATGGTCTATGGTACCCTAGAGATCCGGACTTCTCTCTTCATGCTTACACAGATGCAGATTGGGCAGGAGATGTGGATGACCGGAAAAGCACTAGTGGTGGAGCATTCTTTTTGGGGAAGAGATTGGTTTCTTGGCTAAGAAAGAAACAAGATGCAATATCTCTGTCTACAACTGAAGCAGAATACATTGCAGCAGCAGGTAGTTGCACTCAAATCTTATGGATGAAGCAGATGCTAAGAGACATCAAAGTTGAATATGAGAAGCCTATCACAATTTTCTGTGATAATTCAAGTGCAATTAATATCTCCAAGAATCCGGTATTGCATTCCAAGACTAAGCACATATCTATTAAATTTCACTTTTTGAGAGAACAAGTAAACAAGGAAGAAGTCAGATTGGAGTATGTTCCCTCCAAGGATCAGATTGCAGATATCTTTACAAAACCTCTTCCCAAAGACTCTTTTGAATATCTCCGGGAGAAGTTAGGGGTCATGGCCCCTCTGGTGATGAACTAAGATGCACTGATGTGCATCAGTCCGGTGGCTATCACAGTCATATCTTGTGATCCGGACTAATGGGGAGCTGCAACTAAGGGGGAGCAGCTGGTATGATTCTGATGTATGAGAATTGCAAGTATGAGCCCTTTGCCATTGATGTCAAAGGGGGAGAGAAGACATGTGAAAAACAAGTGATTGATGATCAAAGGGGGAGCAGTAAAGGAAGAGAAGACATATGAAAAGTTGAAGTTCTTGTCTTAATGGTTTTTCACATCATATGTTGCCATCAATGACAAAGGGGGATATTGTTGCAAGTATGAGGTGAGCCAGTGTTGTCATTGATGTCAACATACTCATATTGCATTGACAAGAAGGATTTGATGAGCTGTGTGCTGAGGATATTGAGAAAATTAGCCTCAGTCAGGAACAGTGAAGAACAGTGATGAGAAGAAGGCAAATGTACTGTATAGGATGAGAACCGGAGGATGCGGATTAAAGGGTTAGTAGATATGAGTCTTGAGATGCTTCAGTTAAGATTTCAGAGGTCCGCATGAAGATCTGAAGGAGTTGTGGCTGTCAGTATAGAACCGGTTCCGGCAAGTATCCAGAGGTGACAGAGGATCACAAAAAGGTCCGGTGAGGTCTGGAATTGTATTATCCTAATCTACGGATTGGACAGAGTGTTTGGGATGTCCTTGTGATGTGTCATCCTGATTTGTGTATGAGTTGGAGGTCTGGAAGTACCTCTTGCATTATGACAGTGGCGACAGACTGTGTTCTTGAAGTTCCGGATGAGGAAGACAAAAGATCCCAGTAAGTAGAGGAAGTGCGGATGTATCCGGACATTCAGACAGGCTTGTGAAGGTTCTTGGATCATGTTTAGGTTGTGTTGTTGGTCCGCATTGATGGTAGAGCCCGGAATTGAAGTTATTCTTCCGGATGAAGTTCTTGCTCTGTTTAGCCGACCAGATGAGTTGTTCATACTGCGAATGTTCTTGTGATGGCCGACCGGATGTGTTATTCATCTTGCGGATACTCCTATGGTTGTTTGCCGACTTAGATGTTTGTTCCTAAGTTGATGTCTTGTATAAATAACGGTTTGTGAGTTCATTTCAAAGTGTGGTGTGTGGATGAGTGTGGCATAGCGAAGAAACGTGCGAAAGGCAGAGCAGAGATTTTGGGCTTAATTGGAACTAATCCAGACATGGTAGAGATGTCATTCTCCAGTTCAAGACTGTGATTTTTATCACTTTGTAGACAATGTGTCTCCTTGTAGGCAGTGGGCCTCTTTGTGAGCAGTGTGCTCGGGCAGTGAGCCCTTATTGGCATGTGCCATTCATTTTTCTTTATTCTTCTAACAGAGAATAATTCTTGGGTTAATCACCCCGTGGTTTTTCCCTTAACCGGGTTTTCCACGTCAAAATCTTGGTGTTCAATGTGTTGATGCTTATTTGCTCTTGTGTTTATGTATTATGCTTCCATGGATGATTATTTGATATGCTGCTAACTAACAACAGAGAATTAAGTGTTTGAAAGAAGAAGAAGTTTTATACAACTGATTCACCCCCCCCCTCTCAGTTGTATGCCCTAGATCCAACAAGAACAACATCATCATCATCATCATGTTGAAGAAGAATAGGAGGATATGAATATGATCATGCTGCTGAGGAAAGGAAGATGATGGTGACGTCATCATGATATTCGGGCTTCATTGAAATGCTAAGGATGACGTCATCATCATGTTCAGTTAAGATCAGGGGATAATTATGATATCGGGTCACCTAAGGAGCATGATCAGGATGATGAATGTAGTATGACCCTTTTTGCGGCCAAGGTAACCCTCTCGAAAGATCAGGATGATGATGATGATCATCATATTTGGTTCTTCGTTTATAAGATCGGGATGACGTCATCATGATATCCGGGGCCTTTGTTAAACTTAAAATATGACGTCATCATGATATTTCGCTAACCGGATCATGTTTGAAAATATCCTGTTTGAAGGAAAAATGATGATGATGAGGATCATCAGGATGTTTTCAAAAGGTCTTACTTCATCGGCTGGAGGACCTCACGAAATGTCGGGTGAACAAACAAGATCACGATGATCTTGACAATATGACAGGATAAAAAATATGATGATGATCCCTCTCATCGAATTTATCATGATGACGTCATCATGATATTTCATCTTCGGAGCACAAGGATGAATTGAGGTCATCATGATACTTTGCGCTAGGGTGATATTGTAAAATATGATCATGCTGTTGACAAATGCAATATCGACCTCCTCTTAATAGATAGGGTGATCATCAGGATACTCCGCTAAAGAAGATCAGGAGGATATGAAGATGATGATCCTCCTTCTCGAATTATCATGATGATGATTCCAGCACTTAGCGAATTTCAGCAAAAAATGACCCTCGTGAAAGATCAGGATGATGATCATGATGTTGCAAAAAGGAGACCAGGAGGATATGAAGTCGTCATCATCATCTTTCGAACTTCAGCAAATATGATGATGATGACCCTCCGATAGGTTTATAACACGCGCACGCAAATATGCCGACAGTGGATTTTTCTAAGTCAGGGTGATCAGCACGATATTATAAGATCAGGTAATGTTGAAATATCATGATGATGCTCGCGATACAAAGACCACTCGACGGGGGAACTTACCTTGACTTAAAGTTGATGTCATCATGATATTTGAACCTCAGGATATTATCGGGGGGGGGGGGGGGGGGTTCAAATATGATGATGATGATGTTCTTCATGTAACCAAAATCGAGTTTATAACATATGACCCTCCTAAAAAAAAATCATGATGCTGAAGATGCGCCTAAGGCCTTTTGACGGGTAAAGGACACTACCACCTAAGATTGACGTCCGGATACTGCGACTGCATGATTTTTATTGGGTGATAGACCAAGATCATGATGATCTTGACAACATGACTTAGGATATAAAAATATGATGATCCTCCTGCGAATATCAGGTTTGACCGAAACTTTGACCGTGCATAACTTTCACACATGGATGAATTTTCAAGTGAAGTAAAAGGCAAACCTGCATGGAATTTCAAGCTCTTTTAAAATATGAGGTCACAGAAACAAAATATGAACTTTGACAAACTGACCTCATGATGATGACCAACCTGATCCAATATCAGGATGATGATGCACCTGACCTTCATTTTTACCAGACCGCCAGAAAGCAGAAAAAAACAAGCAGAAGCAAAAAGTAAAACAATTAGCAGGGGTCCCCATTTTGCTAAGGAGCATAATGGGGCGTGTTGTGAACATCACAACAACTAGCAACCAAAACAAACACAATTAAATTTAGAGTGTTCAAGGAAACTAGATGAAATGAACTCATAACTTCCAACTATCTTTTCCTGCAAATTACTATTCAGCTTGAGACTCAAAGTATTCAATAAAGATGCATGAACTTCCATTTTCAGTTTAGTTGTGTGCATGTGATTAATTATCCTCATCTTGAAGATCAGTTGAACAAACCAGTGACTGACATTAGCCTACGTAGGTGAGGATATTCCCTTATAGCCAACCGGATAGAGCCTTGCTGCCAGCGAGCGTCTATAGCCCTGGCAAGGTTATCGTTACAATTCTCCTAAGTAGAGCCCCACTGCCAGCGAGCATCCATAACCCCGGTAGAGTTACTTAGATGGCTTAATCTGGATTTTCAGTATAATCCGCTTTATTCATTTATTTATTTATTTATTTTGTTTTCTAATTTTGAAAGATTTCATAAGATATAGCAATTTGTAACTTCATGATGCAAGGAGTGGACACTTGCTGAAATTAAGCTGAGAATTGTAATGGTAGCAAGGGTGACCTCTGATTTTTCACCTAATATCTACACTGGTAGGTTCAACAAACCCAAGGATTTTAGGTGTGTCATCGTGAGAAACCTGCTTCGAATTCTCAATCACATTTATTGAATACAAAACTTCAGAAGATGAACAACTCTCTACATTCATGACAGTGACAGGTTATGTGTAAATTGCAAATAGTTAACCTGAATATCCTAAATTATATACTGTTTTGAGTGGTTGCTAGTTTTGCTCCTTACTACTCTATAGTAAAATAAAGATCCCTGCTGAGGAGACAACAAACAAACCAAACAAACAGGCTGTACAAACAACACAACAAAAGAAAAAACTGTACAAACAGAAAGAAACAAAAGCAAAAAACAAACAAAAAAGGAACTATACAAACAACTAACCTAAAAAGAAAACAGCAAAAGGAGAACAGAAAATAAAAACAACTACCCTACTAGACTATATACAAGCCTCTACAAGGCAATCAGAAACCCAGGAAAAGGACCCAAAAACACCCCTACTTGCATATTTCTTTAGGTTGTGCAGGAGTAACAGGGTACTAGTTATGGTCCTCATCATAGCAGATTTATCTTTGAATTCTGAAAAAAATTCTGATATTCTAGATTCATTGTGTTTATCAGAACAACTCTTAATGACTAATAACTGAGGCAGCTCATCAGGGTTATGATTAATCCATAAGCATGTCCTATCTCTTGAATTTCCATAATCAAAATAGCATTTATCATTATTTACTAAGGAAAGGAAAGAGACAACCTGATGTGCCTTTAGCTCTGTGGAACACACTTGTTTATTAATAGCTGGCTCTTTATTTAGCTCTGCATTTTCATTGCCCAGCTCTATGTCTAGTCCTTTTTCAAGTTGAAAGAAGAATGACTCTAGATGTATCATTTCTTCATCTTCATCCAGCCTTGTTCCTTCATTCTGGATGTTTAGTTTATCCTCAAATTCAGTAGACCTCTCAATGTTCTCATTAGTTTCCTGCACATCAGCACTTAAGTAAGTATCTTCATCATCATCTGATATACAGAATTTAATCATTTCTAAATCACTTGAGAGTAAAGGTGGGACAACATCCTTTGATTGACAAGAATACTCCCCTGTTTTATTTTCAACATAGCATGGGGGTGACGTCTGATTATGCACAGCAGCTCCATGATCCTCTGTATCCTTTTTTTTCAAGAACTGCTCATCAGATGACTCATATTTGTCATTCAGTGAAGAGTCTAATCTTATTGACCTGCAACAATCTTGATTTTGATCATTTAATTCAAAGAAGTCAGTTGTAACACTAGGATTTACTTTCTTTTCTATGACTTCACTAGTTTCTACAGTAGGAATCTTAGCAGTTTTAGTGCATTTTAATTCTACCAATGCTTGTTTACATTTCTTTGCCAAATCATGTTCGTTAAAACTTTTTAGGTCAGACCCAGAGGCTTCTTCTTGACAAATATTCCTTAGTAGTTCCATATATTTATCAAATGTATCAAGATGAACCTCACTTTCCTTTTCTTTTTCATTAAATCCTTTTTGCTTGTTATCTAGAAAAGGGACATGAGCTGTGATTCCTTCTCTACATTTTTTAGGATATTTATACTTTTCAGTAACTTTAATCACAGCCGGATCCTGACGAAAAGATAGATTTTTTTTCTTACCATCACATGATTCCTGCCAAGAGATCTTATTACCCTTTATTCCTAGCATTGGTTCCATCTTTGTATCCTCTGCACATTTAATGACCGTTGATGCTGCATCCTTCTGTCGCTCAATAATCTCCTCATTTCCCTGCCAACTTTCAGCCTTGTACACATCTGAGAGAGAGATTAGTCCTTTCAAATGTAAATCTAATCTTGTAAGGAAAGCTAGACAATTAAGCTCACCATGCTCTATGGACTTATGTATCCTACACCTTCCAAATAAACCATAGCTATATAAATTTTTGGGATAAAGCTGGTTATTCAAAGCTTTCTGAAATGAAGGAATGTCAACTTGAAAACTGTTCCTATATGAGTCCATTAAAAATAGGACCCTCTTTCAACTTTTTAGGCCTTTGAAATTTTATGAGATCTAACATATCTCAGAATATAGCATTTAAAACTCAAAATTTTAACCCTAAACCAAATCAGGCCCTCCTTCTAGCGCCAAAAAACTATTGATGATTGCGATTTACAGCCTTCTAGCCCTCTGAAAAGTGCCAGAAAACTGTTGATGACTGTTTTGATGCAATCATAACAATAAGTTAAAATTCACATAAAATGAACTGAAACTATACTTGAAAGACAAGAAGGAATCATTTGGTGATTCAACTAATCCCAAGTCTACAATGGTTTGGTTGGTCAAGTTCAGTTGGTCAATGTGAAGCTGTAATGTTCAAGGGGCCTTACGTAGTTTAGGTTTGTTTGATGGCTTACTAGACTAAGAATATGCAAAGAGGTCATAGATTTCAACAAGTATTCTGTTCATTTGCATACAAGTGTTATTGGGCTGCAAGTTTTAGATGGTTTCCTTGGATTTTTGCAGCTTTCTTCTTTAACTGTTTATGAAAACTGTCTACTTATAGCTCTGTTATGCATGCTTCTTCAAATTTGAGACAATTTCCTTTAGATTTCTACATTTTCAGCTAAATATTTCAGATGGGTTGGGAAAAGTTAGAAAGATCTACTCTATACCTCATTTAATCTACCGAAGGATCTAAGTGTTTCTGTTATGCACTATGTAAATACCACAGTAATTTGATCAAATCCACAGTAAAAACCCTAAATGTAAGTTCTGAGCATTTTCACAAACATACATTTAAAATTGCAAGCTCTCAAAGAAGATATTTCAAAATACAAAGAAGGGCAGGAGAACACTCAGAAGATAGATGCAGAACTCCAGATTCTATTGTATCAGAAATGAATAGTCATACATGATTTACAATGTAGGAATGACTCTTAGTTTCATTGATCATACTACAGAGAACTTACAAGCTTTACAGATACAGTAAGGCAGCCAGACATTCCACGCGCACCTTACTGCAGACAAACAGGCGACCTCCTTCTTCTACTCTAAACTATGCTAAGCTATCCTGCTGTGTTTTCCTAGAATCTCTGTTGTAGCCCCTATTGTAAAGTATTACAGTGTAGAGAGGCACAATCTAAAGACATTTTGATTGTCCTCACTACAGCAAAAACCTAACTGAACCCCTGGTTCAAACCCCTGGTTACAGCAATAAATACAGGTGAACCAGTTCTCAAAAATATCTCAGAGCAGTGGTCAAATCTGGGCAAAATATTGCCCCTTCTGAGAAGTTCCGGCAGCTGGGTAATAACTTCTGTTTGTCTGTTGCAGTAATACCTTCAGCTGCAACCTTCCTCTTTACTTGAATGGCTTTGACTTTCGCACTTCATCCTTATCTTCTTGCTCCTGAGATCAGATCTTCTGCCTCCATGAGGTCACTGTGTTGACTTTCCAGCTGCTTCCTCAACTGCAAGCCTGCAAGACAAGACAAGCAATAAGTTTCACATTTATCACAAAAAACAGCATGAAAATTAAAATAAGCGTTTAAATCTAGGTGACAGCGCAAGATTGAGAAAATCGGATCCAAAAATCCTCTCAAAACGCGTCAAAAATGCGCTCAGACTGCTCAAGATTCACGGGTCAACCATCGCTGACCGGGAAAATGCCAGAGGCGCCAAAAAAAACACTTTAAAACTCCACCGCCTCATTTCCCGCCCATCGGCATGATCATCGCTATCGGTGCATCAAAAAAAACCTGTTGGTCGATATACTTCATCATCATGATATTCGGAAAATATGATGCATTCCCTCCTGAAGGTCCAGATGACGTCATCATGATATTTCGCTTCTGCACATCGGGGAAAAGAACAACATCATCATCATCATCATGTTGAAGAAGAATAGGAGGATATGAATATGATCATGCTGCTGAGGAAAGGAAGATGATGGTGACGTCATCATGATATTCGGGCTTCATTGAAATGCTAAGGATGACGTCATCATCATGTTCAGTTAAGATCAGGGGATAATTATGATATCGGGTCACCTAAGGAGCATGATCAGGATGATGAATGTAATATGACCCTTTTTGTGGCCAAGGTAACCCTCTCGAAAGATCAGGATGATGATGATGATCATCATATTTGGTTCTTCGTTTATAAGATCGGGATGACGTCATCATGATATGCGGGGCCTTTGTTAAACTTAAAATATGATGTCATCATGATATTTCGCTAACCGGATCATGTTTGAAAATATCCTGTTTGAAGGAAAAATGATGATGATGAGGATCATCAGGATGTTTTCAAAAGGTCTTACTTCATCGGCTGGAGGACCTCACGAAATGTCGGGTGAACAAACAAGATCACGATGATCTTGACAATATGACAGGATAAAAAATATGATGATGATCCCTCTCATCGAATTTATCATGATGACGTCATCATGATATTTCATCTTCGGAGCACAAGGATGAATTGAGGTCATCATGATACTTCGCGCTAGGGTGATATTGTAAAATATGATCATGCTGTTGACAAATGCAATATCAACCTCCTCTTAATAGATAGGGTGATCATCAGGATACTCCGCTAAAGAAGATCAGGAGGATATGAAGATGATGATCCTCCTTCTCGAATTATCATGATGATGATTCCAGCACTTAGCAAATTTCAGCAAAAAATGACCCTCGTGAAAGATCAGGATGATGATCATGATGTTGCAAAAAGGAGACCAGGAGGATATGAAGTCGTCATCATCATCTTTCGAACTTCAACAAATATGATGATGATGACCCTCCGATAGGTTTATAACACGCGCACACAAATATGCCGACAGTGGATTTTTCTAAGTCAGGGTGATCAGCACGATATTATAAGATCAGGTAATGTTGAAATATCATGATGATGCTCGCGATACAAAGACCACTCGACGGGGGAACTTACCTTGACTTAAAGTTGATGTCATCATGATATTTGAACCTCAGGATATTATCGGGGGGGGGGGTTCAAATATGATGATGATGATGTTCTTCATGTAACCAAAACCGAGTTTATAACATATGACCCTCCTAAAAAAAAATCATGATGCTGAAGATGCGCCTAAGGCCTTTTGACGGGTAAAGGACACTACCACCTAAGATTGACGTCCGGATACTGCGACTGCATGATTTTTATCGGGTGATAGACCAAGATCATGATGATCTTGACAACATGACTTAGGATATAAAAATATGATGATCCTCCTGCGAATATCAGGTTTGACCGAAACTTTGACCGTGCATAACTTTCACACATGGACGAATTTTCAAGTGAAGTAAAAGGCAAACCTGCATGGAATTTCAAGCTCTTTTAAAATATGAGGTCACAGAAACAAAATATGAACTTTGACAAACTGACCTCATGATGATGACCAACCTGATCCAATATCAGGATGATGATGCACCTGACCTTCATTTTTACCAGACCGCCAGAAAGCAGAAAAAAACAAGCAGAAGCAAAAAGCAAAACAATCAGCAGGGGTCCCCATTTTGCTAAGGAGCATAATGGGGCATGTTGTGAACATCACAACACTTTGCTATCTGCATAAAAGACTAGACTATTGAGGATATTGAGAAAATTAATGACAATCAATGCATGTGGATCATGTGGTTGTGTAGAGGATTGTCAGAGATTGCTCTAGTTAAGATTTGAGAAGTTCATATGAAGATTTGAAGGAGTTATGGCCATCTGAGTATAATTGATTCCTGCAATACTTAGGAAAGATAGAGTGATAGGAAAGAGGTCTGAATTGCTCTGGTAATATAAAATTGTGATCTACGGGTCTGAAGGCATGTTTGAGAAGTCAATGTGTATCATCAACACCAGTGGTTCATGGTTTGGAGGTCTGTAAGCTATCCTTCTAGTTTGATAGTCATGGTAGAAAGTGTTCTTGAGGTTCTGGAGGAAGATTCAAATTCTTCTGATAATTTGGTTTAGAATGGATGTTATTGGTGAATTCAATGTGCTTGTGGAGGTCTCTGGAACGTATGACCACTATGTTAGAGGTCCGCATTGAAGTGTGAGCTTGTTGATTGAAGATTTCTTCTTTGAGGTTGATGTTCCTCCCAGTCTTGGCTGACCAGATGTTCCTAGCCTATTGTAGATGCCTTAAGAACATTTTTATGAAGCATGGAGTGGTTGGAGAAGCAAATTCAAGTCTTAGTTGTGCTTGGCCAACAGTGTGATGATCTGCGTAAAGTTTGGCCAACCTTGTTTATCATTCCAAGGTTGACGAAGTATATAAATACCTATTGAAGAGGTATTGAAATTATCCTTGTGCAAAACTAATAAAATTCAAAGAAAGGATCAAGAGCAGAGTAGAGAAAAAAAGGAGTGAGAGCAGTATAGAGTGTGAAGAAGAGTTTGGGGCAAAAGTGAAAGTTTTTGAGCATTCATTGAAACTGAATCAGGCATGAAGCAGATGATATTTCTCAGTTAATTATTTCTAAATAAATTCTATAGGTAGTGAGCCTCTCTTTTGATTAGTGAGCTCTAGGTAGTGCACCCGAAGGCATGTGCCTTCTATTTTATTAAGTAATTTTAATAGGGTACACATTTTTGTGGGTTAACCCCCACCATGGTTTTTCCTTTAACTGAATTTCCACGTCAAAATCTTAGTGTCAAATGTGTTGATTATGTTTCTACTCTTATGTTGTTGATCTATGCTTTAATGTTTACATCACTAATCTGATAGTAAGATAATAAAGAAGGTTAAAGGCATAAAATTTTTTATTGTGGGACAACCGATTCACCCTCCCTCTCAATTATCTAGTTCCAACATCATCACTCTAGATCTGTACTACATGCGTGTTGTGAAATATATTATTGCATAATTGGACTGTTATTAGGCATATTATTTTCTACCCCTTTTAAAATTCTTCACAACACCTCTTCCATTAGTGATTTGCATTGAAAAATTGTGAAAAACATGAAAAATCAAACGTTTTTGATCCTACACATATTTTTCTCCTTGGATTTGTTCTAGTAGTTTGTGCATTAAGAGTTGCATGCTTTTGTATGAGTATTACAACCCTCTATCCTAATAGAAATATCCCTTTAAGAAGAATTAGAAGACTCATGGGATCTAGTGCTCCTACAGAAAATGGTATTCCTACCTCTGAAAATCCATTAAACATCTTCTTTACAAAAGAAGAGACACAAATTTTGAAAGACACCATATCTCATACAACCACTATATAAGATCAAATATTTCATGATGTTGATGACACTATTGAGGTGGAAACACACGTACCTAATGAACAAATAAACAAACTTGATAAAGAGTTAGCTGATTTTCAAGCATTTGTTGAAAATGAAAGGATAGTGGAAGAAGCTATACCTATGATTCACAACATAAGAGAGTTAGTAAAAGAAGGACAAGATGGTATAAATGTTATTCGAGGTTTAATTCATATAGTACACAATAATGTTATGTCAGTGATTGAATGTGGAAATGGTATTAATAACATGTCGTCACCATCTCACACGCAAGTATCGGCACCTATACCAACTACGAGAATATCTACATTTACATCAACAATTTTAATCAATAATACAAATGCTTGTAGTAATTCTACCACTGGTATTGGAGTATCTAATGGCACTATTTAACAAAATTACAAAGACGTGGGATTTAACTATCAAAACTTGGCACCTAAGGTGACTTATTTCATGAATAACTTTCCTCAACCACCTCTTACATACAACTATTTGCAACCACCTTCCACTTATCACTATGCTCAACCACCACTCACCTATTCACAACCTCTATTTTTCACTACTCATGCTCAATCACCACCACACTTCAGTTCCAATTCCTCATGACAAATTGCATCTCCTAATGATGCCATCTTAAACCAACTTTTGCAAGGCATGACTTCTTTACAGCAAAAGGTGACAAATTTGACAAATTCTTCACAACCTAATATACCAACCTATCATGCCTGTAATCCCTTATCTTATGCAATCTTAAGAACTCCTATGTCTAAGAGGTTTGAGACTCCTCACTTTGAAAAATACGGTGGAAAAGGTGATCCTAATACTCATGTGGCAGCATTCACGACTATGTGTAGTGATTTTTACTTTGAAGAAGACTTATTAGCAAAAATTTTACCATGATCCCTCAAGGATACTGCTTTAGAATAGTTTTGTTCTTCACCTCTAAATTCAATACTCTTTTTCATAGCTAGTTGATCAATTTTTACAACATTTTCAAGAAAACATTAGACCTCAAGTCTCTTTGATTGATTTAGTTCATTGCAAGCAAGGTTCAAAAAAGAAGTTAACTAAGTTTATTAGTCGATATCAAGCACTCTATGTGTAAATTCAATATTAGATGAAGGCTAAGGATGTTCAGAAGGTGTTTATTACAAATCTACAACCTAACATCCTTGATAAGATTCTATTGATGAAGTATACCTCTTTTCAACATCTATGTACCGCCCTTCGCGATTATCATCTTTTGTCTAGTCAGTATGGAAGCCAAAACTCATTGGTGCAAGTTGGTCAATCCATGGGTGGGCCTTCACAAAACAACTTTAAGAGGAATAATAAGAGTTTCATCAAGGTTAATGGGCTAAATTCAAACAACTTTTCACAAGTATTTGCTATCACTAATTTGAATAAGACACTGTTTCAACAAAGAAAGTTTACTCTGATATTTGAATCCTATCATTCTATCATGAGTGAAGCTGTGAGTAATAACCTCATGAAGCTTCCTCTGATTAAACTATTGGATCCTAGTAGAATACAAGGACTTTATTTTGATGCTAACACTTTTTGTCACTATCATCGACAACAAGGACATGATACTGAATGATGTATGCATCTTAAACATGAAATACAAAACCTCATAAACTTGAATGTTATACAGGTATTTGGTGTGAATGATAATAGAAATAAGTTAGTTGCTCCTCCGAATCAGAATTTGTAGATCTTCACTAATCTGTTTCCTAAGCATACCAATAATAACATGATGGAACAAAATACACTCAAAATAGAAGATGACTATCTAAACTATGATGATATAATTGCTACGATAGAAGTGGATAAGGAAAAGACTGAAGTATTACCTCATCCACGAAGAAATAATATTAATGTTTAGGTTCCTCCTCCATTATCCCTTCAAGGATCAAGAGATAATCAAAATGCATTGGAAAAATAACTAGAACAACCAAAGCAACAGATCATGACAAAAGAAAAGATTGAAACTGTGCAAGATAATGATAGACGAACTCAACAAAATAAGCTAGCTAAAAATAAAAAAAGAGTAAGATGATTATCATCAGTTGGAAATAACAGTGGTTCTCCTCCTCACAAGCAACAAAAGATATCACATATACAAGGATATGAGAAACAAGCACCACATGGATATTCTAAGAACAAAGAACACTCTAAGGTGAACCACTCAAACTTTACACAAAACTTGATGGAGCATCTCTCTAAGATGCTTGCAAGTTCCAAATTCTAGACCGGTTTTACTTATAGGTAAGTATTTCTAACCTTGGTGGTCACCTATGTCATGGCATTATTTTCTCATTAATGTGACCTCCCCCCTTGTGTTGTGTTCCCCTCGTGATGTGTTATGTGTTGTTTAGGCCTCCTAGGATGACCCTTGATACTCTTGTAAGGTCAAGGATACTAGGAGACCACCTCTATTGCGACCTTCTATTTGTATCATTATTCTGCTATATTGCTTCTCCTTTATTTTCATTGTTGTGTGTTGTGTCTTAAGGACATAGCATTGTGGTTTTTGACTTGGGGGCACCCTCCTACATGATTGTCCCTAAGGCACTTGTTCTCCTCTCTTGATTTATTGTTTACCTTCCTCTAGTGGTTCTATCTAGCTAGCAGATGACAAAAAACCAATAAGACTGATAAGGGCCAAGTGTCCCTTCAGCGAGTAAGAAAAAATGGACCTAGTCCATACATGATGATGGGGTTGATATATATTATCCGATGCTTGGCTAGTAGAATCACTCCATGTGATATTTTGATGTTGTCTTATCACACTAAAAAGATATAACAGTACAAATGCTCTGTGCACTTTGTTTATCTTTGAATCTCGCCTCATTTACATTCGATTCCAAGATCTTTGCAGCCCCACAGTTATACTCGGTTTCCAAATCTGTAGTGTAACCTTAGCTTTTTTGATGTAGTTATTTTCATGCATTTATTTTGATCATGTGATGTGGTTGTTGTCGTATGGAAAGATTTCTAACCTCTTTTCTTGCAAGAATGTGTTTGTGGGAACATTTGGTGATCATAAAGTACATGTCACCTCTGGGGGCATGGGATTTGTGAGAGCTCTTGTTCCCTTGTGTGTTTTCTTCCTACCTTAATGCACTTGATATTGGCACATGATATCAACAACCTTAATGTGGGGGCATATAAAGGTAAGTTGTTTGATGATTTTGACACTAACAAAGCATGTTTGTAAGCCCTCTGTAGAGGTGGGATGTTGTATCTCCATGTGAGTGCACATCCATATTTCTATATTGCAATCATTAAGCTCTCTATAGAGGTGGGATATTGTGCATATCCTTTTATTTTAAGCCCTTTTGTGGAAGGCAGGGATGGTATATTTATTGAGGAGATTGCACAATTCTGTCATTTTCAAAAAGTCCTTCGAGCAAACGGGGAGTGGATCTGAGACTATCCTAACCCTTAAGCATGTCTTTGGTGATTGTTGTGGTGAATCCCAATCATTGATGTGTGCCTGTAATGTGCTTGAGATGGTAGTGAACCTAGCAATAAGTTTCTTCCATTGCCTTGTTTGCCGTGTTTTCTCTATGTCTTCCATGTATTTTTCGTGTGTTTTCCCCCGTATTGTAGTCTAAAGACTGGTGGTGATGAGTCCCTCCTACAATAAGGTTTTGAATGGTGTGTTTGTTCCCAAGCATAGTCTAAAGACTAGTGGAGATGAGTCCCTCCTATGCTTTGGGATTTGTATGGCATGTTTATTCTCAAGTGTAGTCTAAAGACTAGTGGTGTTGAGTCCCTCCTACATTCTGAGATTTGTGTTGCATGTATATTGCCCCATATGTAGTCTAAAGACTGGTGGTGATGAGTCCCTCTTGTATTATGGGCTATGTGTTCACTTTACTTGTACTGGCATTTGTATTCATATGGGAAAAATGAAAATGAAAAAAAAAGAAATAATCACTGCATTCACTGTGTTTTACGTGTGTTCAATGCTATCTTCTCTATGTCTTACATGACTATTACTGTCTTCTCCATGTTTTGCATGTCTGTCACTATCTTCATTGTGTTTGGTGTGTCTGCGGTGTGTCTTCTCTAATGTCTACCTGAGACTAGGGACTAGAAATAGTTCTCAATCCTTGCGTATGCATTAGCTCTATGTGCTTGGCGTGTTTGCTATTTTTGTTGATTGTACTTTAATGCATGTATGGGCCTCGCATTCATGCATACATTAAAGTGGGGGCTAAATGTTACGTCAGAAAATGTCTCCCTAGGGCATTTTACCTCCTATATTTAGCTCTCGGGTTCTTTAGAATGTATTTAGATCATCTTGCATGTTATTGATGACTTTCAGTGAAGAAACCCTTGATTTTTATGGCATATGGGACCTAGGGGATGTACTTATGATGAATCCTACCTAAAATAGAGGGGAGGACTTGGGCACCCATGCCCTAGTCCTACCCTATTTCAGGTCAGGACCTATTTTCAAGTGTTGGTTATGTGACCGTTATTAGGTCCTATGCCGACATCTCAAGTTTGAATTTATGAATTTCTTGGTGGAAAGTTGTTTAGTTGCATATATAAGCATGTTTAGTGATTCATTTGTAAACTAGAAGATCATTATGACCTTTCAACATACTTATGATTTAAGGGATTTCAAAGTATTCATTATTACAGAGCAATATTGTTTTGTTATTGTGTTTGTTATGTAGATTTGACTTCATCTTCTCATGATGTTAAGGATCTTCATGTTCATGCAAGCTACACCATTGAGGTGACATTCATTTACATTTTCAATCATTTATCAATTTGTTTTTGCCTCTATCCCATAGGGATATGCACTCTCTATCTAACAATAGTGTTTGAAAGACTTGAATGTCTCTCCTAGGATTGACCGAGGCAAGCCTCTAAACACCACAACCCCCAACCCACTTTTCTATGATTGTAGGTTAAAGGTTTTAGAAGTGAAAGAAGTGGAGTTGCAAGGAGGCATTACATTCTATCAGAAGTGCAGATCAAAGAAGAAAATTAGGGCTTGTACTAGGGTGCTCTCTCATTAGTCCTCTGGATCCTAATGTGGTGAAATCTCTGTGACAACAGAATTGTGTTACAGACATTCTTCAGAGATGCCAACAGAAATAGGTACATTGGACTAATTCACCCACTCATTAGTCCCTGTAGACACCTAAAAATGTCTCGACCACCAAACTGATTCCCGACACCCCTAAACTTACCAATTCCCTTTCCAACTAATTAATTAAATTTTTATTTAATTAATCACCCCATTCATTTTCCAAATCCACACCGTTTTATCCCAAAATTGAATTAATTTTATTAATTCAATAATCCAAACATTAGCCAAATGATTTAATAAATATGCAAAATTTATTAAATCAAATCCCCATTTTCCCTAAATCCAATTAATTAGTTAAAACCATGTTAACTAATTAATCCAGCCTACTAATTAGCCTATCCCTACCCTAGACAATTAAATAGCTATTATTTAATTGCCTACTCTAGCCTATCCCATCCTAGCCTTAGGATTAATTAATTAAATCACTAATTAATTAATCTTATCCCCCCTCTAATCCCTCTACTAATTTATTCCAGCCATATTAATTAGGTTAATCACCCTAATTAAGAAAGTCAAATCCCCATTAGCACTTCTCTCCATATTCCTCAAATTTAAAATTCAAATAAATCACACATCACATTTACTCCTCTTACACATGTCATAACTCTCTTCCCCAAAATGAATTTTTAATTCATTTTACCCCTCCCTTTGTGAATTTTTAATTCACAAATAATCCATCTCACCAAACCTCATTTATTCACCCCTTTCCCAAAAATGAATAAAAGATTTACTTTTATTCCTAGCCCTCCATCTTCCAAGATCAAATCTAGGCCCTCCACCTCACTTTCATCCTCCACCATTGATCTCTCCAATCAATCTCCACCCTTGGATCGAAATCCTCTTCAAAAGTCTATAAATACAACCTCTCACAAGTCATTTTCATCATCCATTTTCATGCAAAGTTACCATGCCAAAATCACACTTGAGCTTATAGTGAGTTGCACATTTGAGAAGGCATTTCACATTTGAATCAATGGTCTAGGGACAATCTTGGTCTTGGGAGCCTCTCTTGGGTGCAAGGGCTCCTCTTTCCCTTGATGGGATTAGGTTTTACATGAGGTATAATCTTGTGTTTTGTTTACATTTGGTTTTGCTTTTACCTTATTGCATTTCTCTAATCTACATTGGCACGCCCAGTGGGACCCACAACGTCCAATCTAATCTTTGTTGGTGAGTTGCTGTGTTAGTATTCGACTGTTTGCAGGTACAGCGCTATTCATCTGTCGCAGCGGCACCATCACTGCCGTATTTCAGCGCTATCTCTGTTTTAGCGCTATTTTTGCGTGAGTTCATTTGGCATACTAACCATACTCACGTCTGTTTTCTGCTTTTCTGGATTGTTTTTTGTGTTGTCTGTCCGCTGTTTTGCAGGAAAAACAGGAATTACAGGGGGAGGTTATGGCAAAATTTTGAGAGAATCAACCAAACAGATACGGACTCGCGTTGTGGCGTCATCCTTCAGATTAGTACCATCGGTGGTCTCCTCAAGATTTAGAAAACACCGCGCAGTGGCGCCATAAGTTCTCAGTATTATTGCCATCATACAAATTAGCGCCTAAACTAGCGTTTGTTAACGATATCCTCTGTATTTACGCCTTTTGTTTTATTAGCGCTATCCTAGGTTTTAATTAGCGCTATCTTCCAGTTTGGCGCTATTTTCACGTAAGTCGGGTTGTTCTGCCCGCAGTGGCGCCTATATACATCTGTTTTAGCGCCATTTTTTTTCTTTTCTGTTCATTGCATGTACTGCGGGTACTAACGAAATCTTTTTGCAGGATGGTTTGTTAATTAGTTAACAAAACACTTCAATTTGGAAACTAAAAAGAACCCTTGTTTACTTTGTCATTTCAATTTGGTGTTCTAAAATTAACCACAACTCTTTTGATTGAAGTGTGTGTGATAACATTTATCTTTGGTGCTCTAAAATATACTTCTTTTTGTGTGCCAAACAAACAATCAAAACACTTCAATTTGGGCTATAAAAAAGAACAACAAATTGCATACTTCATTGGGTAAAAAGAACAACAAAATTGCATTTTCACGCATCTAATCAAGACCATTTAATATTTGTGTGAAGTGTTTTCGTGATTGTGTCAGGTAGAGTGAGAGGTGTATGCTCTTCCCTTGCACCTTTTGGTGATCTTGGGAAACAAAAACTTCTCACAACACTTTGCATTAATCACCCCCCATCTAGTCCAAAGATCTAAAATTGAACCATATTGAGTGTGGTATAATCATAGGGAACACGTATGCTCTCCCCTCGCATCTTTGTATGAACTTGGGGATCAAAAGTGTTTTCATGATTGTATCGCTTTTGTAATCCCTAGAGGGCCTGCCACCCCGCTTCGAAAGGTGGGAACGACTCAAGCGGCAACGAGCTAAAGCCAAGCTCTTCCGAGCCACTATATAAAATAAGGCATTTGGGATGAAAGTCTCAAGCGACAGGTGTTGTTTAGTTATACCGACAGCCAACCTCCCCATAAACCCTCCAAGGCACAACCCTTGGAGGCTGGGAGACTCCATAACGGAGAGTAGCGCTGCCGCACGTATAACCACCTGAACGGATGCCCTTACTAAGAGCCATTGTTTAGAAAGCCAAAATCCTTCTATTTGTTGACGCAGAGGGTAAAATCCTTGAAGCGGCCCCGATTCATGCGGTTCTTAGCTGAGGTAGCAGGGACAATCTAAAGGTTTGGAGAGGGTCAAGCCTTATAAGAAACCCGGATCTTGGTATGCGTGAGAAGTGTGTGCAATTGTAAGGAGGAGCCGGTGCTACCAAGATCCTGGAGCTACCTGCTTTGAATAGGCGCAGCTAGGGGATTCAACAAATATTGTCACAATCTCACCTTAGGTTGTAAATATGTGCTTGTTCTAAACAAAGTCATGTCATTTCACAAACAGAAATCAATGCTTGTTTTGCGTTCAAATGTGTGTTAAAGTGCTTTGATTTTTCACAAACAAATTGCCAAGAGACAAAACAAATCAGTTGATCACAGTCCAAGCAAACAAAATCTAACAATTAGCCATCAAAATTCTGTCATTACCTGTTTCAGCGCCATATCAGTCTTATTATAGTGCCTTTTCACCAGTGGATTGGTGCTATTCTAAGATTGACGTGCCTGAGACATAATAACATCAGTTTATCATATCCCAAACACACAGATCCAAAAATTTGCCGTCAGAATTCTGTATCCCCTGTTCAGCGCCATATCTATCTGACTATAGCGCCATTTCATACGTGGATTGGCGCTATTTTTAGATTGACGTGCCTGAGACAGACCAGTCCAGTTGGTCAGATTTCCAGCAGACAAATCCAAAATTCTCCCATCAGAAATCCAAAATTTGCCTTCAGAATTCTGTTTTCCCTGTTTCAGCGCCATATATGTCTGATTGTAGCGCCCTTTCTTACATGGATTGGTGCTATTTTTAGATTGACGTGCCTGAGACAGACCAGTCCAGTTGGTCAGATTTCCAAGCAAACAAAACCAAGAATTTTCCCATCAGGAGTCCAAAAACTTGCCATCTGAAAATCGTTTCCCTGTTTTAGCGCCATATCTGTTTGATTGTAGCGCCTTTACACCTGTGGAGTGACGCTATTTTTAGATTGATGTGCCTGAGATAGAGACCTATTTTGTTGTGATCTACACTTTCTGTTCTGCCATAATCCATATCCATTTCACAGAAATACGCCAGCAGTCCAGCCACTTTCTTCAAAAGTCTTCCAAAATTACACCTTCTATTTTGACCTTAGAGAATCACTCACCACCCTTGTTGGACCACTTTGATACATCATAATCAATCCAAATACGTATCTATCCATCCCCATTCATTTCCTTTTTTTGCATATCTCCTTGGACCAATATAAAATCATTTCAAAAAATTCACATCAAAACCTCATCAAATCACTCATCAAATCTTGTCACCCTTTTGAGCCAAAGATAGATCTAGATCCTATCATTAACATCACGTTTTCCTTGAAAAATCATTAGTCTACACTTCAAGAAAAACAAATCACCTCTCTTTGTGTAAGGTCATTAGTCTACCCCAAACAAAGAAAATCGTCATCCTTTGTGTGTCAAATCAAAATCTACATCTTATCCAAAAGCTCAATTCGAGAAACATCAACAATATCATCCTCATCATCCTAAACCAATCAAAAATCAAAAAACATCAAAATCCCTTTCCTATCATACATCTTTGGTCCAAAATTTGTGCAAAAATCAATATCACCCATTCATATCACCCTTAGGGTAAAACCTTTGGAAAACATATCGATCTTCATCATATCCCTCTACTACATCTCACAACCACATCCATCTTTGGGTCCAACACAATCAATTCGATTCTCTAAGGTCTCCACCTCATCCCACATCTAGAAATCAAATCCATACGTGTATGCCCACCATAAGATCACAACACAAAAGAAATTAAGAAATGGTGGAACGATGGCCCTTTGGCATGCCTAACACCGACACTACCAACATACCCATCTATCAGACATACAATCCACCTACATATTCCTTCATCCCCCCATTTGGCGCCAACGACCCTTTTCACTTCCTACCACAAGCACCAACACCAACCCCACCCCCACCACAAAACATCCCCATCATACCCCAAGATGATCTAGATGTCTTGACTTTCACGCAAGATGCCGATAATATGGACCTACTTGATAAAGTCCGAAGATCGGATCCAAAGAGATATCTTGACCATCTTCTCAAACTTGGCGCTCAACTTCCCCCCGTCACAACATCATCACAACCATCCACTTCTACAGTTGTCCCAACCCCATCAAATACCCAAGCATCTACATCACATACCCAACCCACCATCTCTCAAACGTCAACACCTAACGTATCTACCACATCCACAACCTCAACCGCTACCACATCTACTACTTCCACATCCACTGCTAACATCTCCCAACCTGTCATCACCTCCACTACCACGACTACCGTCAACCCCTCCGCTTCAAACACAACGGCTATACAAGGCAACATCACACAAGCTAATACCTCCACAAGTGTGCCCCCACCAAACCCTCACACCCTTGCATACCTACGACAACTGTTCGCACAACAATCCCACAACACGACCAACCCATCCAACGTCAATCTCACAAGTCAACACAATCCCAACCCCCAAATACCACCACATGTTCTCCCACAGCTATACGCATACCAACAACAACAGACACCAATCAATCCAAACCCCAACCTGCAATACTAACATCTCATCCAAACCAATCCCCAACACCAACATCTCAATCCAAAACCCAACCTGCAATACCAACATCTCATCCAAACCAATCCCCAACACCAACATCTCAATCCAAACCCCAACCCGCAACATCAACATCTCATCCAAACCAATCCCCAACACCAACTCCCACCCCACCTCCAATATCTCACCAATCAACAACCCTACGCGTTTCAACCACAACAACCACAGGATTTCAACACTGCGCTACAAAGCCTAATCCAAAAGGTGGATGACTTACAAACTGGGGGCAAAGCAAATACTATTCTTTTGAGGATATTTGTCCCTACCCGTTTGATCGCACCTTGTACATGCCCCCTTTCCCTAAAAACTTTGAAACGCCAAAATTTGACAAATACAAGGGAAAGGGAGACCCTAGGGACCACCTAAGGGAATTCTATATTGTTTGCCTCGAAGTCTCTCACAATGACATGCATCTTATGAGACTCTTCCCAAGAAGTCTTGGCGGCCAAGCCGCTGAATGGTTTGCCCATCTGCCACCAGGAATTCGAACATTTCCCGAGCTTGCGGAAAAGTTTGTCAATCACTTTTCCTACAACTTTGAACATGAGGTGTCAATGACCGACCTTTGTAACACCAAACAAAAGAACGGCGAAGCTTTCGCTTCTTTCCTACAAAGGTGGAGGGGTCTAGCAAGCAAGCTCCCATGGCCTATTCCTGAAAAACAACTTGTCACCATGTTCGTGGCCAATCTTAATCAGGAATTAGGCTTTCACTTATAGATTCTGTGCGCATCTACCTTTGAAGAGGTTATCGACAAAGGCACCACTGTGGAACGAGCCCTCATTGCCAAAGGTTCTATCAAACTTTACGATCCCAAGTCCAACAATAACAACAACAATAATAACCACAAATCCAATCATAACACCCCCAACAACAACAACAATACCAACACGCAATCTAATGATAAATCACGTTATTGGGGGAAGAACAAGAATAATTTGAACGACAACGTCACTGATATAAAGGCCGTCCAACACATCCAAAATCACACACCGGCACACACATATGCAGCAAACACCAATAACCAACGAGGACCAAACAAACTTCGCAAACCTCGCCGAAATTTCACGCCGTTAGCAGAACCTATTGAGGACATTCTCGATCGATGTCTCAAGCAAGGAGAAATCACACTCCCGCCTATCAGACCACGCCAAGACAATGACCTCAAGGCAGCATGGTACAATGAAAATGATTATTGCGAATACCACCGCGTGGCAGGTCATAAAACAGCAGACTGCATGCAATTAAAACATTGTATCCAAGACCTAATAGATCAAAATCTTGTCAACCTTGAGCACAGTACACAGCCATCACCAAATGCCAATCTTGGAGCTTACAAGGACCCCTTACCCAACCATAACAAAGCTTCATCATCCAATCAAGCGTACAACGTCACTCCACCACCCACACACTACGATTCCATTGTCGGCCGCATTGAACCCTCATCCCACTCTGTCAACACAATAACCATTCGGGCACAAGCACCCGATTGCGCCGTCACAACCCGTCGAGGCCGTGTCTCAATCCGCACTGCCCCTTCCACTGAACCAACACCCCCATCCACATCTGATCCCCTCCCCCCTCGTCCAAATGCTCGTCCATCACTCACCACTCGATACAACCTCCTAGACCATCTAGGAAAGACACCCGCGCAAATCTCCATCCTTGAGCTCCTTCGTACATCACCCCGCCACAAGGAAATTCTCGACAAGGCCCTGTTGGAAACACAAGTTCCTGCAAACTTGGATGTCAATCAATTTCAAGCCATGGTCGGCCATATTACCACACCACACCATATCACGTTTTCTGAAAAAGACCTTCCTGCCTCCGAGTACCTACATAATGATGCACTACACATCGAGGTCCGCATTCACAAACACACCATTAAAAGGGTCCTAATAGATGGTGGTTCTGGCCTAAATATATGCACTCTAAAATTACTAAAACACTTGGGGTATTCAGATGTGGTTGTGGATGCTAGCGAGTGCATAACAATCAAAGGATATGATGACACCGAGAGGCTATCAGAAGGTACCATAAAGCTTCCTATTCAAGTGGGACAGAAAATCCTTGAAACCAAATGTCAGGTTCTGGATCTTGACCTCCCTTATAACATTCTTCTCGGCCGCCCATGGATTCATGCCATGCAAGCCGTCCCCTCCACTTTCCATCAATGTCTCAAATTCCCCCACAACGGCACTGAAGTCACTATCTATGCCGATCCTCGTCCTTTCCAATACTGTAGTTTTCTGGAAGGACACAACCAAACCTTCTGTCCGTACAATAAAGCCACCAACCAAATCACCCCAACAGCTTCCACTTCATACATCGACCCTGCCAACATCGCCACCACTTCATCACAAACACCTTCACCACCTGAGGTCAAGATCAAGCTCAGCGACCAAGGCTGTGGAGAATACAACCTTCATGGCACCTTTTGCGTGGGCTTATTACCCACTCCCAAGACATTTGGTACTCCGCACACAGAGGCAGCTGACACAGTCATCATCAAATGCAAACCCTCGCCCGTCTTTGAGAAAAACACCTTCTGGATCAGGACATACTTGAAGATATTTCATCCTGGCTTTACAAGGACGAGGAAACAGAACAAGACATCCCCACCATCCCAGCAAACAGTTACGGCAAAGGTTCTGAGATAGTCAAAAGCATGGGTTACAAAGGACAAGGCGGCATTGGCCTTCATGAACAGGGCATTGTGGAACCACTGCAAGCAACAAGGAACCCCTATACTCAAGGGTTAGGATATGGCCAACCACACCGCATCCTTAATACCGGCGAATGTATCTTAGCCGAGTTTGCTCCAGTTTCTCTAGACGTTGACCACATTAACGAGACGGACCTACAAGACTCCTTTAGTGACTTTGCCGATTTCTTCGCCTCCTCCATTTGTACCATCTACTCGGTCACTACTCTCGCCTCATCACCTAATGACCTACCATTAGTATACCCTGACCTCATCGACTGGGACCAACGAGGACCTCCTATTTTGGATATTGCACCTAATGACGAAGCCATTGCTGAAATGATGGGAGTAAGAGACAACTTCCCCTTGGGAGACCACAGAGCTGGATACATCATGGAACTCAATCCGGCTGCCTATTTTGGGGAGACAACCCCTGCTTCTAGTCGCAAAAATACAAAAGCAAAAAATAGATCTGATGGTGAAAACTGTTCTACGGCAGTGTTAGATCCTAAAAAAGTAAAAATAAAGGACGTATCCCCTGGTGAAAACCTCCATGAGGCGCCAGGAGATGGAAGCATGGGCCTCCCTGAAATAGATAAGGTATATCCTGACAGATCACCCATTTTGGTTGAACCAGCGCGGGAAATGAATCTAGGGACAGAGGAAGAGCCCAAAATCACATATCGAGCAGAATCTCTCAGCCTGTTCAAACAGGAGGACTTCTTGGCATTCTTCACACGCAGAAATTGCAACTTTGCATGGACATACGCAGACATGCCAGGGCTAGATCCCGCCTTGGTTGTACATCACCTTGCAGTGCGTCCTGATGCCAAACCAGTCAAACAGAAGCTCCGAAAGATGAATCCTCAGGTGGCCCTTCTTGTCAAAGCAGAGCTTAAAAAGTTACTAGACGTGGGGTTCATACGTCCAATTGATTATCCCGAATGGGTCTCGAATCTAGTACCTGTTGCTAAACCAGATGGCAGAATCCGCTGTTGCATTGACTTCAGAGACCTCAACAAGGCCTGCCCAAAAGATGACTTCCCTCTTCCCAACATTGACATGATCGTGGATCTTACCGCAGGGCATGAGATGCTATCCCTCATGGATGGCTTTTCAGGATACAATCAAATCAAAATTGCTGAAGAAGATCAGCACAAAACCTCCTTTATCTGCCCATGGGGGACATACTGTTGGGTAGTAATGCCGTTCGGCTTAAAGAATGCAGGAGCTACTTATCAACGAGCGATGACTGTCATCTTCCACAACCTCTTTCACCACATCATGGAGGACTACGTTGATGACTTACTCGGCAAATCAAAGACCCGAGAAGAGCACTTGGACATGCTAGCCAAAATCTTTGACAGGTTAGAGCAATATAATGTTCGTTTAAATCCAAAAAAATGTGTCTTTAGCGTCACTTCAGGCAAATTATTGGGATACATAGTCTCTAGATGAGGGATCGAGGTGGACCCGGCAAAGGTCAAAGCTATTACTGAAATGCCACCTCCAAAAACCTTTAAACAATTGAGAAGCCTACAGGGTAAACTACAGTCTATTCGCCGGTTCATTGCTCAACTTGCCGACAAATGCCAACCATTCCAGCATCTCCTCTGAAAAGATACAGCTTTTACCTGGACTACTCAGTGTCAGGATGCCTTCGACCAGCTAAAAGCATATCTGGCTAACCCCCCTATTCTATCTCCACCAGGACCAGGAGAGCCCCTCCTCTTGTATATTTCTGCAACCGACACAGCAATTGGGGCTTTGTTAGCACAACACGATGAACAGGGAAAGGAAAGAGCCATCTACTACATCAGCCGCACCTTGATTTCCTATGAGCTTAACTACACACAAATTGAACGAGCATGCCTGGCCCTTGTCTTCACATCACAAAAGTTAAGACATTATATGCTCAATCATAAGACTAAGCTCATTGCTAAGATCGACCCACTCAAATATTTGCTAAACAGAGCAGCTCTCACAGGAAGGATGGCAAAATGGGTCATGATTCTCACCGAATTTGACATAGAATACACAGAAAAGAAGGCAATCAAAGGACAAGTCATAGCAGATCAACTGGCTGAGGCACCTATTCAAGCAGAGCATCCTACAATAGCGGAATTTCCAGACGAGGCCATCTTGACAATCACACCAGCCACAGATACATGGAAGATGTATTTCGATGGATCCTACACTCACAAAGGCTCGGGGGCAGGCGTCCTATTTGTTACCCCTCAAGGTGACACGATCCCTAAATCATTCAAAATCACATTTCCATGCACCAATAATGTAGCAGAATATGAGGCCCTAATCACAGGCCTCCGAATGGCCATCCAATGGAAAATAGACAAACTAACTGTGTATGGCGACTCTCAACTAGTCATCAGACAAGTCAATAATGAATATAAAACCAAGGACGATAAGCTTCTTCCCTATAAGAAGATGGTCGATGACTTTAAAGATTATTTTAGTGACATCCACTTTGAGCAGATCCCAAGGTTAAACAACAAAGCGGCAGATGCCATGGCCACCATTGGATCTCTGGTTGATATGCAGCAAGGCAGCAAGAAATGCGAGTTCCTGATTGAAGAGCTCCCCATCCCAGCATATGACGTTCCCCAGTTTGAATTAGTGTGCGAAATTGTTGGTCCCTTATCCCCCTGGTATCAGGAAACTTACCTCTATCTACACGATAACATCCTCCCCAACAACCTATCCCCATCACAGAAAAAGTCCTTCATCCGTCGAGCCTCCAGTTTCATCCTTGTAGGTGACACCCTCTACAAAAGGAGTCTTGATGGTACGCTTCTACGATGTTTAGACTCTAGGGAAGCCGAAGCAGCTTTGGAAGAGGTACACGCAGGTATTTGCAGGGCACATTCAAGTGGACCAGCTCTTTCTAAGAAGATCCTAAGGATTGGTTATTATTGGCCCACTATGGACAAGGATGCACATCAGTTTATCAAAAAATGCCTCCCATGCCAACAGCATGGTGATCTCATCCACGCACCAGCACAGGAGCTGCAACTAATCACAACACCATGGCCTTTTTCATAGTGGGGACTCGACCTCGTAGGTAAAATACACCCTCCATCTTCCAACAGCCATAAATTTATAATAACTGCTACCGAATACTTCACAAAGTGGGTGGAAGAAATACCACTCACCTTCACCACAGGCATCCAAATCTCCAAATTCATTCTCCACTACATCATCTGCCGCTACGGTATCCCCCATTCCATTGTCACTGATAATGGGAAGCCATTTAAGAACCAAGAAGTTTGCACTTTGTGCGAAAAGTTTGACATCAAACACCGCTTCTCCACGCCATATTACCCCCAAGGAAACGGTCAAGCAGAGGCTTCTAACAAAACCATCCTCCGCATCTTAAAGAAGACAGTCAATGAAGCTGGCCGTGACTGGCACCTCCAACTTAACCCCACCCTATGGGCTTACCGCACTAGCATCCGCACTCCTACTGGAGCCACTCCATACTCACTAGTATTCGGATCAGAAGCCATTTTACCTATAGAGGTTGAGCTCCCGTCCCTCTGAGTATCATTGCAAAATATTATATCTGATGAAGACTATCGCGTCGCAAGGTTGCATCAACTTGAATTGTTGGATGAGAAATGCCTGAATGCATTAAATCACTTACAGGCATACCAAAACCCCCTCAGAAGAAGCTACAACAAAAAGATCAGAACTAGAAAGTTTGAGGTAGGTGACCTGGTCCTAATGGAAAATCAAAAGAACCTGCAAGAGCATCCGAAGCAAGGAAAATTCGAACCTAATTGGCTAGGACCTTATGTCATCACCGCTGACTATGGGTCAGGAGCTTATCAGCTTGCAACACCCGAGGGGCAGCCTCTAGATGAGCCAATGAATATCTTGCATCTCAAGCGATTCTATGCATAACCCATCTGATACCACAAGTCAAAAAAACAAAAACAAAACAAAAAAATGTCAAAAAATCAAAAAATCAAGAAAAAATCAGAGTGCAATAAAAACTTCCAATGGTGAAAATCACCTCGGTGACGCCTTGGATAAGTACCATGGTGAAAACCTGTTTCAAGCACCATGCGTAATGGCCGGTTCTACCATCTAATAAGTCCTCTTTCCAGCATAACACTCCATACCCACACATCCCATGGCTTGAAATTCTGATACATCAAGTTTGTTCGCCCATCCCGCACTCACTCACCCACCCAGAACCCCACCTGGGGAACGAGGATCCTTGTAAGCTCTCCTTTGTACATCATAAAATCAGAAAATCCAAAAACATCATAAAATCAGAAAATCCAAAAACATCATAAAATCAGAAAATCCAAAAAACAGCAGAAAATTAGAAAATCCCAAAATAATCACCACAGGCATCAATCTCACATCCCACCACAATCATCTAAACACGTCTCAACCCTCATCACATCACATCGCCAACCATTCCCACATCATCAAGTCTTGCCAGAACTACATATTCATTTCACCCGCATCTTAAAAGTACCTTGATCCCATGGACACAGGGTATGTAGGCAGTCTGGAATACGAAGGATGTTTCCAGTACTCAGGTATCTAAGATGCACCCATCCCACCCATTGGGATGGTTCCCACTCATTGAGCTTTCTAGATCTACGAAACGATATGCATGCTACACATACCATTGAAACAGGATCCCTCGCGCAGAAATCATCAAGCAACCTACCAACTATAATCTTCCATTTGGCCCGATTGTTCTTTTGCCCATCTTCCACAAAACAACTCTCCAATCAAAAACAGATCTGCGTCCTAGGATATGTCTTTCCTACAATGGACAAAAATCTATCATTCTATCATCACGTCTCTTGGCAAGAGAACACAAAAGGCTATTTGTATCTTTCGTTGGTCTTTTTGCTTATTGATTTTTATCTTTTTGTCTCACTCCAAGAGAACTCCAAAGCTACCTTGATCTCATTATATCATGGTACGTAGCGGATAGCCCTTGGAGTGGACATAGTCATTGTTTCAGTATGCTGTGCTTGTGGGTTGGCTTCATTACTCCAAGAATAGTATTCATATCTTGAAGTCCAGGTTGGTTCTAGCATAATGAGTCCTATTTTGCATATACAGGCATCAACACCTTATATGCATTATTCACACTCACTGCTATGAGTCCCCTTCCTCTACTAGACAAGATTATACTACATTGGGCATGCATGAAGCCAACCTATTGTTTGTGGGTCTAGTCCATGCAATTGTCGGATATACATCATCACCTAGGTCATTTCATACCTTCGTGAATTGTATCCGACATTGCTACAATAAACTTAGAAATGCTCTCAATTAATTTTGTGCAACTACTGATGCTCAACATCATCACCCTAATCACTCAGTCACTTATCCCATATCGGCCTAGATTTGATCAACACTTTTCAACCCCCCCCACCAATCTAATTCCCGCACTAACCCCATCATCCCAACCTATCTCCATGTAACATATCTTGAACCAAACCCCCCCCCCCCTCAATGACGTGGTATCTTATGACCGAACCATCCTCCAATCCCCCCACCACCATCCCCTCTATCATCCGCAACACCTAACACCTTCACCCACAGTCTCACCATTCCGGGTCAACACAAGGAACATCATGTGTATCAGGTTCATTATTAATCCATTTGCATATCATGTTAGGTTCATTTTAATCCATTTGCATATCATGTTAGGTTCATATTAATCCATTTGCATCTCATATTAAGCTCATAGTAATCCATTTGTATCTCATATTAGGTTCATTATTAATCCATTTGCATATCATGTTAGGTTCATTTTAATCCATTTGCATCTCATATTAGGTTCATTATTAATCCATTTGCATATCATGTTAAGTTCATAGTAATCCATTTTGCATCTCATTTTAAGTTCATTTAAATCCATTTGCATATCATATTAAGTTCATTTAAATCCGTTTGCATCTCATATTAGGTTCATTATTAATCCATTTGCATATCATGTTAGGTTCATTTTAATCCATTTGCATCTCATTTGAAGTTCATTTAAATCCGTTTGCACATCATGTTAGGTTCATATTAATTTCATAGTAATCCATTTTGCATATCATGATAGGTTCATTTTAATCCATTGACATCACATATTAGGTTCATTCTAAATCCATTTAAGTTTGCATAAAACACAAGTAGATTCATTTCAGCTGCATATCATTACACATCATAGCATAAGTGCATATTAAAAGATAGCAACATTACATTGCATTCCATACATATCAACATCTCCTAAACACATAATTGCATCCACCAAATCACACATATCATTTGAAAACACATCATACATCCACAACATATAAAATATAACATGTGCATCCATCATATAAGCATCATCACAAAAGAACATCATAAGCCATCAGAAGTCTCGCATCATATATAATCACCGCAAAAAAATGTACATCGCTCACATCATCAAAAAAATAATAATAAAGTGTCCTGATACAATGCCTCTAAGGGCTATCATGATATAACTATCACATCGAGGATCCCCTCTCTGAGGGGGTAGGAGATGATGACCCTGGTCGAGCCTGTGATCCTAGCGGTGGCTGTGGCTGTGGTGCTACTAGTACCTGAGGATCCTGCTGGGGCACATACGTGGGAGGGGGCATCGTCTGCTGAACTGACTGAATAGATCTAGATCGATGTGATCTCGACGCCCCCGATCTACTGACCTGGCTGTAACTCGGTGCTCGCTGCGCTGCAGGTACGGCTGCATAGTATAACCCCTGATAGTACTCAGTCCGTGCTCTCGCCTCTGCTAGCTCCCCTCGTACCTGAGCCATCTGTCCCTGTATCTGAGCAACCTGTCCCTGTGACTGGCTCAACTGACCCTGTATCTGATGCGCATGTGTCTGAGCCTGGGCCAGCTGAGTCTGCATCCCTGCCAATATCAGGGCAAGGCCCCCACCCATAGCCTATGCGCTGCTCAACGCAGTCTCTGCCTGCTGTGCTCTCACCAGCGCTGCATCCCGCTCTATCCTCAAGTCCTCCATATCCTCTCTGGCCTGAGCCAGCTGAGCCTCTGCAACTGCCAGCCGCCCATCTACTCCCTGCAGCTGTCCCAACTCAGCCTCTCGACGCCCCAACGCCTCCTCTAGACTGGCCACCTGAGCACGTAGTGTCTCTATCTCCTCCCTCTCATCCCGTGGCCGTCGTCGAGGCGTCAGCCTCTCAACCTCTGCCTCCATCGCTACCCCCGAGCTCCCTGCCTCGACGTCATGCCTACCGACCCGCAGCTGCTCCACCCGTGATGGGGATAGATCACCCTGCTCTATCCTCGGCCGACCACCGCGTCGTCGTGGTGCTCTACCTAGCTGTCCACCCCTAGCCTGCACCTGCTGCGTGGGAACCTGCTCTGCTAGAACCTGCTGCGCTGGAACCTGCTGCGCGGGAACCTGCTGAGCAGGAACCTGCTGTCCTGGAACATCTTGCCCCACTGGCCCCTGTCCCGCTACCGCTGCCTCCCCCTCATCCACCAGCTGACCATCTCTGGCGATCACCCTCTCTGATCCATCATCCATCACCTCTACAATAAAATCTGCAATAACCTCATCACCACCCCCATCTGGATCGTCTCCATCCCCCTCATCCTCTGATAACTCGGCTGTCGGATCGGTAAATCGGGTGGGCCGATGTGTCTGCCACCATGCATCATAGGCAGGTGTAGTACCTGCATCTACCACGGTGCTCCCCCAATCCCACTGAACTAGTCGTAGTGCTACCCAGTCATTCAGCGCAACCTGTGGCTGTAATGCTGTGGGCCAATAATCTGTATCCCGCGGTGTCCATGCATATATGGCCATCTGCTGGGGCACATCCTGTACCCGTCCAAACTGCCACATCACTCGTGAAGGTAGGTACATCTCTATGGTCCGATCCACATGACCCATAAGAAATCTCTGCTGAAAGGTGTACGGGAGCTGGATAACATCATCAGGCCAATCCTCACAATCAATATACGGACGATAAACCACACTAATCACATCATCCAATATCCTCCGCCAGTGGCGGACCTGTCCAGTATAAGTATACACGGCATCCCGATACAAGAACACAAATGCCTCAAACGGCCGCCGATAATAACCGCATATCGGCCGAATCACGAGGATATGCTCCCAAAGCCATACATGCAGCAGTGTAACCCCAGCTGATAAAGCCCTGTCATGAAGATAGGCAACCGTGTGCATCTCATGTAGCAGCTGTGCTAGCATCACCGGCCCCCATGCGTAGACAGTCTCATGTCTCACCATCCCCTCTATCATCCCACCCCAGCCCACAGGAAAACCCCTGCCTCGCCTATCCGGCAGCACTACACCTCCAATCAGCGCACACAAGTATAAGGCAAAGGGATCTGCACCCGCTGCCAGCGTCCTGTCGTAATCCATCTCCCTCCCGTCTGCGGAAAGCACCACGTGCTCTGCTCCGAACACTCTGATCAACACAGTCCGCCCCCTCCTCGTGTCATACCTCACACGTCGACCATGAATCGACAGCTTGAGGATGCGATAAACATCCTCAAGTGTGATGGTCATCTCTCCTGTCGGCAGCAAAAAGCTGGAGGTCTCGCTGCGGTATCGCTCCACTGCGGCCGTCATCAGAGCTCTATGAGCTCGCAGCACAGGCATCGATGCCACCGTCCAAAGCCCCAGTGTCACAAGCTGAGGTCGCCATGCCTCGTCAAATAGTGGCATCACGGATCATACTCGTCGCTCTCGCGACTGCAGTATAAACCGCTGCGTATCCTGCATCCACCACTTCTTCATTAGATACAAAATTACTGTCCCCCTACATCTTTTTCTTCTAAATGTCCCAAAGGCCCAGACCATGCGGCCCTATACAGACAAATCCCTAAGAGCTATTCAAAAAATAGCGCTACTTTCCCCTGCCTATCGCGCCAATCTAGACATTGGTGCCACTGCGCTCATCGTATCACGCCAATCCAGACATTAGCGCCACTGTGTGCCCTATATCACGCCAATCCAGACGATGGCGCAGTTCCCCATTTTTGCGTCAATCAACCTTTTAGCGCTAAAACTAATCATAGCGCTATTTCACATCATGGCGCTATTCCAGACGATAGCGCCATTCTACCCATAATATGGCGTCAAAATGCCATATTTGCTTCGCCCTTAGTTTTGGCGCCAATCCAGAGGATAGCACCAACATTTGTCCAAAATGGCGACAAAATCACCTTAACCTACTCTGGCGAATAGCGCTAATCCGTAGGATTGCGCTAATCCGCCTTGTCTATGGCGCCACGCGCTCCTAACCCATTTCCCGAAACCCAAAAATAAGTGCGTAAAATGAAAATCACAAAGTACGGGTTAGGCCCTACCTGGGGTCCAGCCTTGGGAGACCGCCCAACCTCTCGGAATCGCTCTGAGATGTGATGAAGTCGCGGGAACTGTGGGTTGCGTTCGCCCATCTCTCCTTGGTCTTTTTCTTCTAGAAGGTCAAAGTGTGCAAATGTGGCACTCTTTGGGCCCACTTTTCCTAATATAGTGGGCCATATCCTCCCTCCATCCCTTTCTTCTCCCTCCAGGGTGTAGATCCCAGCCTTTTTTCCTCTGTTTTTCTTCCCACCATCTTCTTTTTCCATCACCTTCGCTTTCGTCACGTCCTTTCGAGAGTTTACCTATAAAATCGACATTTTTCCCGCCAACCTCTTGAGGGGGCATCCCTTATCCATCTCACTCCTTCCCGGCAGCTGGGGCATATTTTTTTTCTTCTTCGACCTGACGCCACTTCCCTCCTAGGTCCTGACGCCACGTCAAAGAGGGGCAAATGTAGACACCTAAAAATGTCTCGACCACCAAATTGATTCCCGACACCCCTAAACTTACCAATTCCCTTTCCAACTAATTAATTAAATTTTTATTTAATTAATCACCCCATTCATTTTCCAAATCCACACCGTTTTATCCCAAAATTGAATTAATTTTATTAATTCAATAATCCAAACATTAGCCAAATGATTTAATAAATATGCAAAATTTATTAAATCAAATCCCCATTTTCCCTAAATCCAATTAATTAGTTAAAACCATGTTAACTAATTAATCCAGCCTACTAATTAGCCTATCCCTACCCTAGACAATTAAATAGCTATTATTTAATTGCCTACTCTAGCCTATCCCATCCTAGCCTTAGGATTAATTAATTAAATCACTAATTAATTAATCTTATCCCCCCTCTAATCCCTCTACTAATTTATTCCAGCCATATTAATTAGGTTAATCACCCTAATTAAGAAAGTCAAATCCCCATTAGCACTTCTCTCCATATTCCTCAAATTTAAAATTCAAATAAATCACACATCACATTTACTCCTCTTACACATGTCATAACTCTCTTCCCCAAAATGAATTTTTAATTCATTTTACCCCTCCCTTTGTGAATTTTTAATTCACAAATAATCCATCTCACCAAACCTCATTTATTCACCCCTTTCCCAAAAATGAATAAAAGATTTACTTTTATTCCTAGCCCTCCATCTTCCAAGATCAAATCTAGGCCCTCCACCTCACTTTCATCCTCCACCATTGATCTCTCCAATCAATCTCCACCCTTGGATCGAAATCCTCTTCAAAAGTCTATAAATACAACCTCTCACAAGTCATTTTCATCATCCATTTTCATGCAAAGTTACCATGCCAAAATCACACTTGAGCTTATAGTGAGTTGCACATTTGAGAAGGCATTTCACATTTGAATCAATGGTCTAGGGACAATCTTGGTCTTGGGAGCCTCTCTTGGGTGCAAGGGCTCCTCTTTCCCTTGATGGGATTAGGTTTTGCATGAGGTATAATCTTGTGTTTTGTTTACATTTGGTTTTGCTTTTACCTTATTGCATTTCTCTAATCTACAGTCCCTAATTTTTCTATACACCAAACTTTGAAATCTGGTATGTATTTGGTCGTCATTTGATATCTCTGTGTGAGATCATTTTCTATGATTTGTTTGTTTGTTTATGATTTTATGAAATTAGGGTTTTGAGTATAATCAAACTTAATTGAGCAACAAATTCACCCAATTCAAATCTTCCTCTCTGTTCCAAGTGACAGGAGATCTGTACTGGAGTTATGTACTTGGTTGAATGTCCTTGAAGGTTGTGTGAAAGGAGGATTCCACATAAACCATTAAAATTACCAAAGCCCTCTTTCTCACTAAACAGGAACATGCTAAGAAATTTAGCTGTCATTATATTGCATTCAGTATACAAAGTTTCAGTATTTTGGTCTACATTCCTCTGGTATTGAATATTTATCTATGTGGTTGTAAGGTGTTGTAAACACATGTTCAGAGATTGTAAATCTGAAGTTTCAAGTTCTGAAGTTCTCCAGAATGAAAGTTAGAGTTGTCTGAGTATCACACTCTAAATAGACAGTGCATTGACAATGTTAGTGTTCATTTGATACACTCCACATTTCACCAGAGTTCAATTGTTTGTTGTGCAGATTTGAGGATAAGTTTATGGATATATGAAGCATGTATATTTCAAGTTTCAAGCTTTTTGGAGATCTGCATATACTTTTGTAAAATGACAGATAGGTTATAGTGTTGTTGTCTTTCTAGTGTGGCTGACCTAAAGGTGTTGATGTTGTGCAAAAGGTAAATATGTTTTATGGAGTTAAGTGGGAGTTACTTTAGGTCCATGCTGACCTATCTCAAAATTTGAATCTTGGCACGAAGTGTGTGTGAAGTTTTGGGGCCAATAGGTTTTGCACGTTACATCCAATTAGGCCAATCTAATTGATGTTGTGAAAAAAGTGGATCATATCTATGTAGGAATGTTTTCAATGTTTAATGGATGTGAGATAGAGATATGATCTATGAAAAGTGATAAGGGCATTCTGGATGAAGATTGTTTGAATGTAGAGTAGAGTAGTTCGGTAATTCAGAGTAGTGTAATGAGTATTTAGAGCTTCATTAGAACTATACTTTATGTGTGTGTTAGATGCAATTGTAAACAATTCAAACCTGGTAGTGAGCCACCTATTCTCTTTTATCTTTTTCTTTTAGGACAGTGCGTCCTTTGGTAATGAGCCACCTATAGTGAGCATTCTAGACAGTGAGTCCACCAATTGTATCAACCTTAATTGGTTGCCTCATTAATATATATTTTGAGCTAATCCTCACTGTGGTTTTTCCTGTTTTGGGTTTTCCACATAAAAATCCTAGCATTCTTGTGTTATGAATTATGGCTACATGCTTTATGCTTAATTTCCTCTACTGCAATTGAATATACTAAATGGATTAAAATGTTTTATGTGTAAATGGTTTAAGGGAATACTGATTCACCCCCCTCTCAGTATTCTGGGTGTTCAACAACCCCCAGATCTATGATATCCTTTACAATGAGGCTTTGCCTGTTAGGTTTTTCTCCAGTTAGCTTAGTAACCATATCATTCTTGATCGCCTTCATTGCCTACACTAGCCCTATTGAGCTAAGTTCAGTTGCTTCTATGATTGCATCCTTTGTTATGCAGTAGGGTTTATCCAAATATATGAACTTGTCATGGATCCAGCTAAGAATTATTGTTACCCACTCATGGGAGTCAGTAAAATCTAGATAATCTTTCCATATATCCAATTTCTTGACATCAATATTCTTGTATTCATCAGAGTACCCTGTATCTCCAAGTAGTGTGTCCCTTATCTCCTCAAACTTTATATGGTTTATCTCTAAGATTGTGGCATGGATGTACTTCCTGACATCTTCAATGTAGACCATATATGCTAGAATATTAGACAAAAGTCCTTCTTTGTCCACTTCCATTGCCTTATATGGGCATTTCTTGTATTTAGGTCTTGGTTTCTCCTTCACATCAATGAGCACTGGAGTAGTCATTTCATTTTTCTCACATTTTGTCAACTAGGGTTTGATTTCTATGTAACTTAGAACTCAATTTTCTCAATCTTGTTAGGATGCAAATGAGGATTTTATGTCGAGTTAGGGTATAAGTAGCCCTAAAAGTTCTTTTTGTATTTATTGGTTTTACCTATTATGTTTTTTGTAGGGTTTTCTAACCATTTATTATGGCAAGATGCTAATGGTTACTTTATTCTAAAATATGATACAATATGATATAGTTAGTATGTTACATGTTTGGATTTCACCACATTTCATCTTTTCATCTCAAAGACTTGTGATAATGCTTCAATCGATCTCCATTAACATATTCGACAGTGATTCTTCCTTCCATGTCTTTCAATCTTACCACTCCAGATTTTGCAATTTCATGTATGTAATAAGATCGTAACCATCTGATTTTGAGTTTTCCCTATCCCTTAAACTTATTATCATATAGAAGTACCAAGTCTCCTTCTTTAAAATTTTTCCTCTGCAAGTTTCGTTCATGCTAGGATTTTTGTTGCTTCCTCTCAAGATTCATATTATAGGCTGCCATCAACCTACTTTCATCCATTTTCTCTTGTTCCTCAATTCTTTGATTCAAGGATTCCTTCATATTTAGTTTTAGAGTCTTTGTGGTACAAAAGTTAGGAAGTATAAAGTGTATGGGTATAGTAGCATCTAGGCCATAGACTAACTCATAGGGTGTGAAATTTGTAGATCTTTTGTAAGTGGTATGGTAGCTCCAAAGTACCATAGGTACTTTTAGGTCCCAATCCATTCTATTGCCATCACACATTTTTGTTATTGTCTTACCAAAAATCTTGTTTAAGGCCTTACTTGCCCTATTTTCCTGGGGATGATATGGTGTGCTCTTGTTGTGTGTTATCATAAAGGATTGTAGTAACTCTGTAATCATGTTATTTACAATGTGCTTTCCTTGATCACTTGTGATACTGAGTGGACATCCAAATCTAGTGATTATGATCTCATAGAGGAACATTGCAGTTGTTTTTGTGTACAGTCTTTTATAGGTATATCTTATACCATTTTATAAGGTATTCTACTTTGGTGATGATGTATCTTGACTTTGATTGTTTGGCTAGAGGATCTAAGGGTCAAATAAAATCAATTGCTCATTTCTTAAAGGGAAGTTGTACTGATACAGGTCTTAATGGCATTTCATCTGGGTTTATCCATTCTCTGACAAATGTCACAATATTTTATGTATTTTTTAGTATCTTGAAATAGGGTAGGGCACCACAAGCCTACTAGTTTAATTTTTCTTGCTATTAAACCTTTGGAGTTATGTCCTCTTGCTATCCCTTCATGTGCTTTTTTTATAATATCCTCCATTTCATGTTCATACACCATCCTCCTGATTATGTCATCTTTCCCTCTTATATGTAGTCCTCCTTCGATAAGTGTATAGGGAAAAGCCTTCCGCATAAGAAATTGTTTGTCATGTGGAGATGTCTCAGTTGTGCATTCTCTTGTGGTTAGTAGATATGCAATATCTTTCAGTTCTTCCAGTACTGCATTAACCCTAAATAGGTTCACACAAGGGAGTTCTTCTTCACATCAGGCTCTTCCCCTATTTCAATTATTGATAAATAATCAAGGCCTTGGTTTTTATTTCCTAGTTTCACTTTAATGTTAAACTAAAATTCTTGGAATAGTAGTATTGGTGTTTCCAACTAATTACCTAAAATCCTCTAAAGTTTTTCCACACACTTATGTTGGAGGGTCTTAGGGTAGTGGCTGATGAATGGGAGTCAATTCAATGACAATCCCTTACAATTTTGGCTATGTTAAACCAAGGGGGGTCACTCTATTTACAATACTCAAAACTCTCCATCAGTTTACAACTGGAGTATTGTTTGACATATCTACTCTCTATTTAAGATCAAGAATTAATGAGATTCAAAACAACTTGGCAATGTTTCTTGATAACTATGGATTATTGGCCTAGAGAGCAATATTTCCTAAAATTATAGAATATATAAAAACAAAAGGTATTCATGATGATTTCTTAAAGAGTGGATTTATTCTGGCAGGGTGATAGCTTCCTAATCGGTGCCTATCTAGGGTACAAAGTCTATCTAAGATATCAAATACATCCAATTTATCAAAAAGATTTAATCAAAAGGCCCATTATGTCAATGATTTGCATCAAACATTCCTAAAATGAGTTTTGTTTTAAATTCTACATTGAGATCCATAATATTGTACTTAAACCCTTGATTCTTCTAACAATTTAATCTACTCCTTAAGAAAATGCTAAAAACAAGAAAAAACCATATCATTGACATAGAGATGAAATTAATAAGACTTTCTATTAATTTCAAAGAGAGTTTCTGTAGATATGTAAAAATATCCTAAGCCTACGAACACCATTTTCATGCCAATTACTCCCTAATGTCACATTCCTCTATTAATTAAATAATCTTTAATTATTTAATTAATTCATTTCTTGTATTTTCTAATCTATAATTAAATAAATTTTATTTATTCAATTATTCATCTATTTTCCTTTATTTTTCTTCTATAATTAAATAATTATTTAATTACTCATTATCTAATTTCTCCATCACCCAATTGATTTAAATAAATAAAATATTTATTTAAATTAGCCCTTACCTTTTAATTTAAATAAATTATCCCTTACCTTTTAATTAACTAAATTATATTTATTTAATTAAGTTTTCCACTCATTCCTCATTCAAGTTAATTAAATAAATTATAAATTTATTTAATTAAGTCCCACCTCATCCTTTATCTAAATAAAATAATCCCACTTTTGTCTCCTTGTGAAGTGGAAACCCTATTCAATCTCAACCATCCACATTGCTCAATTCAACTTTCAATCTTCACCCTCCATTCAAATCAACTCTTCTATAAAAGAAACCTTTCAACTTCATTTCAGCTACAACCAAAATCACTATCTTCAAGATTTTCCTGCATATCAAATTGATCTTCTCATGAATCTTGCATGTCTGCAAATCTAAGAGAAAATTTAGAGCAACGTCAAGAAGAACAATGGAGGAGAGCCAAGTTTAGCATAGGGATTTAGATATAGTTTCTATTTTCTTGTTATTTCTATGCTTATTTTGTACTCCATTGTTGGATTAGGGCATCTTAACTTGGATTTATATAGTTTGTGGTTGTTGTGAATGATTCAGGCTTGTTTCCTAATTTTCCCTGATCTACAATTTTAGTACAAGATTTGGAGAAGAAATGGATCAAAATTCATGTATTATATTTGTTCATTCTCATCAAAACTCTAATATAGAAAATGTATTTGATAACAACAAATTTTCCCTATTCCCTTAAAATGACACAACACAAATAAATATGCCAAAAAACCATAGACAAAAATTTTGAACCCTTAATATAAATGAGAATCTCCCTTTTATAATTGCAAGGGGTCTCTTAAAATTAGTTGAGAAACATACAGATAGCACAAGTAAGCACATTTTGTTGAGGAAACCATCATGTGAGGAATCAAATCATTTTGCATAGTGGAAAGGCAAACTATATTTTGTCCTACCTTCTAGCATGGTAAATGAATAGTCATTTCATTGTCCTCCTAGAACATGGACCACATTATCTCACTTAGGGGTTTAAGGATAACCATTTTTGGTTTTGCTTCATCCCTTCAAGCATGGGTTTGCATGACTCCCCATCTTTCAATTTTAGGCTACCAGACATCAGAACCTTCAAGGTTATTAAGGCATAAACTATTGCTAAAACAAGAAGCAGGTGAAATCTCCTTTGTGAGGAAGCAGCTGCATGTGTCACTATGAACCATACAAACAACTAACTATTGTTGTCAACTTACTTTTATTTCCTTATCACCAATGAGACCATCCTAATGACATATTATCCATTTGTCACAGATGGGTCTTTCATGAGTGCCATCTAACTAAGGGAGGCAAAGAGGGAGTAATGAGGTAGCTCCTCCTCTTGGCCTAGATTGAAGACTCAAAACAACACAAAGCTATTGGAGTTTCTAAACAACCAACATATTTTGTCACGAGAATGACACTATGTAGAAGTAGGGAAATAAAACCAAGTTACCTACTATTGCTTCTCACTTTACCTTTTCCCCAAACCATCCATTCCTAGAAACATCCCTCTTGTGTTTGACTCTGTATGAATAGAGTAACAACTAAGAAAACCAGGAGGCATGTCCTAGGAAACTGGATGACATACTAAGCATAACAAAAAAGGAAATATTCGGCATTATGCTTCTAGAAAAGAATGATATAGATGATGCATATAGAAACCTCCACTTATAGAAAAAATACAAAGACCTCTATGCTTGACTAATGTTCCTCTTTCAATATTTTAATCATTTTATCTTAGCTACCTGTACTAGTGATGTACTTAGTCTTTAATTGGCTATCTCTAGCAATCACAACTTGTCCCCAAAAGTAGAAATGGAGGCACAACAATCTAGACACCAACCTATTGGAGTACAAGACCACTGAGAGGGGGTGAATCAATGGTCTAATGAGAAATCAAACTTTTTCACTTTTTAACACATTTGTTCATAATGGAGAGAAATCTAAGAAACTTCAATTATTAAGATGTTGAATGTTGAATGTATCGCCATAACAAGTACAAATGAACATGACATCATAAATAAGGATGATCTAGTCAAACACAATGTGACACAATACCAAGAAAAGATATGATACCAGTATTTTGAGTGGAAAACCCTAGAAGGGTGAAAAACCACTATGAACATAGATTTTATTGGGCCTCATTGGCCAATCCCCATTGGATACATTATATGCCTCACTGGAAAATCAACCTCATTGGCAAAGCCTCACTAACTACGCAATATGCCTCACTGGCAAATCAACCTCATTGGAAATTAGATGTCTGACTAACAACAATAAATGTATCACTGACAAAAGAAAATATCTCACTGACAAGATACATTACATCACTAATTTGAATGAAAAGAAAAATATAGAGGATTTCTCTGTTTCTCTACTTAACATTGTCCTTATCAATTTCTACAAATCATCTTCCTAAAATAACCTTATCATCTCAAATACACTTCCAACAAAAAAAAACACTTTCAAAAACCATCTATTTCTACACTTATTTCTAACTCTGCATTCATAACTCAATCTAAATTATGTTCACAACACAAACTTAATCACAACATACTAGAAAACCTATGTACTTATCTACAGAGAGAACACATAACATATATGCATAGAAAATACATTACAATGTTACTCATTTACAAAGTGTCTCCTTCAAAGTCTTAACCCTCTGCACACATTCTGCATGGTCAAAACATAAAATTCATAAATGTCTTCACAAGATTTGATAGTCACCTTCACGGATCACCAACAAGAACCATCCAAAACATCATACAACCCTTGAAAACAATTTCTCTAGCCTTCTAGGTCATTTACATAACTGAACAGAAATAGTTAGAGCCACGATTACAAATTCAACCCATCAAAATTATTCTCCTACAAACACCTATTATAATTTAAATCAGATTTAAATTGCAATCATTGATGTGAAATTTGCACCCTTCGTGTCTTTAAACCTCGACCATCGATGTCTTTTTTACGCTCATTACACAAAACTCTGATAAAAGGGGTAAATCATAAAACACATAACAATAGAAATTGTACATAGAAAATAGAACTTTATTTATTGATTTGGACAACTTATTACATTATAGAAGCTCAAATACAATTAGAGGAATCAACCCTCCACAGGCTACAACACATTACAGCTTCCTCTCACAAGACTCTAGAATCATCTACCTTCTGTAACCCCAAATCAGCCAGGGTTTCTATTTTCTCACCTATCCTTGACTCTACACTTTCCCCCTTAACTCTACTACTAGCTAGGATTCCAAAAAATTGTTATTAATAGCCTTTTTGCTGGCCAACAACCTAATTTTGAAATTTGCATCTCCCTCCAAAAATAGGTCAACTTCCAAGAGCCATAACTTTTGATCTAGGTGTTCGATTGACAAACTATTTTATGCGTTGGAAAGCTCATGAAGTGCTCTATGCGCTACGAACTTGCTCTTCTAGTTCTAGCCATTTTTGGGCCCATACGGGGCCGTTTAGTGCCTCAAACTTGAGTTTGAATAATTTTTAGGCATTTTTCAGGAAACATAAACTTTAATATCTTTCATCTCATTAATGATCTTTGTGTGATTACTTCGCCAAAGGTCATATTTTTCCATTATGAAGCTTCCTATAAATTTTCACTTCAATCCGTGCCCAAATGCAAACTTTCTAAAAATAGCAGGTTGCTATTTTTAGCAGTTTGGAAAAATTGAAAGTTCTACATCATTATTCAAGAGATTATGGAACTAGAACCATAAATTTTGAAAAGAAATGGAAAGAACATCAACAATTTTGAAACACATATTTTTTTGGGTGATGCAAGATTGCCCTTACACCACTGGATGCTCCTGCATCAAACACCCAGGGTAATTTGAGAAGTGACCCTATCACGTCTAAGGTGTTTGTGTGAGGAAAACCCAAACGATCAACCTCTGCCTTAGACAACCAAGAAGAATCTTTAACATGCATTCCTTTCCATTTCACTAGGTATTCTTCATATTTCCTATTTCGAGTACTTCTTCCCACACGGCTATCCAAGATCTCTTCTATCTCCTCGGTTGAAGTAGATGCTGGAATACTCCACTATTCTTCTATTGGTCCATCCTTTGTTCCACCATCATGATATTCTGATAAATCAGCAATATTGAAAATAGGGGAAATGTCGATCCCACTCGATAGCTCTACCTCATATGCATTTCCTGAATCATGTTTTTTCAAAATTTTGCAAGGTCCAAATTTCATCATTTTTAGCTTATTGTATGTTCCAATTGGGAACCTTTCTTTTCTCAAGTGAACCATGACTTCATCTCCTACCTGAAATTCCTTATATCTCCTCTTCCAATCCGCCTTAGCCTTGTACTGAATATTCATCTTATTAATTTGCTTTCTCACCTCTTCATGCAAATTCTTCATGTGTTCTGCAAAGTCTTCAGCCTCGACACTTGTCTTTTCTCCTTTGTCCAGATTCCTTAACTCTGAAGCATTTCTTGGACTATTCCCATATACAATCTAGAATGGTGATTTACCAGTACTTCTATTGACAAAATTGTTGTAAGCAAATTATGCCTATGGTAAAATCAAATCTCATCCCTTGGGATTATCTCCTACTAAGCATCATAGTAGGTTACCCAAACTCCTATTCACCACTTCAGTCTATCCATCAATCTATGGATGGTGTGCAGAACTAAACTTCAAATCTGTCTTCAACTTCTTCCACAATGCCCTCCAGAAATAACCAACAAACTTGGTATCTCGATCTAAAACTATGCTCTTTGGTAGTCCGTGTAATCTCACCACCTCTCTAAAAATAATTCTGCAATATGAACATCATTAGTCTTATTGCAAGGAATAAAATGTGCTATCTTCGAGAATCTATCAACCACCACAAAAAATTGAATCATGTCTTCTCTATGTCCTTGGTAAACCAAGAACAAAATCCATACTAATATCATCCCATGGCTTCTTTGGTACAGATAGTGGCTGATATGGACCTATATTCTAACTTGCTCCTTTCACCATCTGACATACTCTGCAACTCTACACAAATTTCCTCACATCCTGCTGCAACTGTGACCAATTATAATTTTCACCAACAATAGCAATGGTCTTATCTCGACCAAAGTGTCCAGCCAATCCCCCACTATGCTTCTCCTTTATTAGATTGTCTCTCATGGAACTCCTCTGAATGCACAACTGGCTTCCTCTAAACAACATGCCATCTTGGATTATGAAATCCAACCATTTTGTCATGTCCAAAGTAACAGGTTCCAAACAAGCTTTCTAAGCCTCTGCAAAATCTAGATCTTCTGGATATAAACTTTTGATCTCATCGAACCCAACAACCTCTATCTTCATTTTTATCAACAAATTTTTCCTACTGCTCAAGGCATCTGCAACTCTATTGGACTTCCCACACTTGTGCTTCAAAACAAAAGTATAGCTCTGCAAAAACTCAACCCATTTTAAGTGCCTTTGATTTAACTTTCCTTGACTATTAAGATACTGCAAAGCTTGATGATCAGTATATAAAACAAACTCCTTTGGCAACAAATAATGTCTCCATTTCTTCAAAGCCTGAACTATTGCATAAAACTCTAGATCATAAACAAATTTTTTTTTCTTGGCATCATTAAGCTTCTCACTAAAATAGGCAATGGGCTTACCTTCTTGAAAAAAGCTCCTATAGCACTGCCACTAGCATCACAATCTACTTGAAATACCTTATTGAAATCTAGAAGTGCCAAAATAGGTTGCTCTGTGACTTTTTGCTTCAATGTATCAAAGATTTTGTCTGCTCCTTTAGTCCATCTAATTTGTTTTATATCCCCTCTCATTGTCTCAATTAGGGGTGCACAAATGTTACTAAAATTCCTAATAAACTTTCTATAAAAACTTTCCAAACCATGAAAAGATCTTATCTCAGAAGCACTCCTTGGCATAGGCCATTCAATGATAGCCATCACCTTCTCTGGGTCCATCTTAAGCCCTTCCTCTAAGACAACAAATCCTAGGTATACCAACTCCTTCTTTGCAAAACTACATTTCTTCAGATTGATCAAGAACTTCTCCTCTCTCAGCTTCTCAAAAACTCTTCTGATATGCATCATATGCTCATCCTAAGTCTTACTGAAAATTAAAATATCATCTAAATAAATAATAATAGAACTTCCCAAAAATTCTTTCCATACCTCATTCATGAGCCACATGAATGTGCTCGGTGCATTGGTTAGCCCAAATGGCATGACTAACCACTCATAGAAACCTTCCTTTGTCTTCAAGGCTATCTTCCACTCATCTCCTTCTCTGATATAGATCTGGTGATACCCACTCTTCAGGTCAACCTTTGTGAAGTACTTGGCTCCACTCAAATAGTCCATTATGTCATCCATTCTTGGCAAAGGAAATTTGTACTTGATCATGATCTTATTGATGGCCCAAGAATCTGTACACATTCTCCATTCTCCATCTTTCTTTTGTGCTAGTACTGCAGGTACCACACATGGACTTAGGCTCTCCCTTATCAATCCCTTCCTTAACAGCTCTTGAACTTGTCTATTCAGCTCTTCAGTCTCTACAAGAGTCATTATGTGGGCTACCTTATTCGGCAAACTAGCTCCTGGTATCAAATCCATTTGGTGACTTATCTTCCTCACCGGTGGTAAACCTTTTGGTACATTATCAGAGATAATATCCTAAAATTCTTCCAACATATTTGAGACTTTTGCTGGCACATCTTCACATTTCTCTTGACTAATCTTAGGAATTAATGTAAAGCAATGACACTCATGCTTCATACCCTCCAAAAAATTTCTACCATCTACCAAGCAAATTCTGGTAGTACTACATACCTTTTCTTCCACCTCCTTCAAGGGCTTCAACTTATGATGAACTCCATCCTTTGTTAGGGAGTATCTATTTGCATGGCCATCATGGACAATCCTCCTATCATACTGCCAAGGCCTCCCCAACAACATATAACATGCATCCATCGGTATGATATCATATAGCACTTCATCATGGTAGTCCCCAATCTTGGACATCACTAAACACTGCTCATTGACCAAAGATCTATGTGTTGCAAGTATGGGCCTAACCGGTGTTGTCATTGATGTCAACATACTCATGTTACATTAATGAGAAGGATTAGATGAGCTGTGTGCTGAGGATATTGAGAAAATTAGTCTCAATCAGGAACAGTGAAGAACAATGATGACAAGAAGGTAAAAATCCTCAATAGGTTGAGGATCAGAAGATGTGATTTAAAGGGTTTGTAGATATAAGTCTTGAGATGCTCTAATCACTTTTTTAGAGGTTTGCATGAAGATCTGAAGAAGTTATGGTCACTCAAGTAGAACTGGTTTCGGCAGGTGTTCAGAGGTGACAGAGTGTCACAGATAGGTCCGATGAGATCCAGAAATTCATTATCCCATTTTGCGGATTTGAGGGAGTGTTGAGGACATCCCTGTGAAGTATCAACTAGATTGGTTCATGGTTTGAAGGTCTAGGAGAGCCTATTCCTTTTTGACAGTGATGACAGACTATGTTCTTGAAGCTCTGGATGAAGGAGAGAAGAATTCTAGTAGGCTGATGAAGTGCGGATGTTCTTGGTGATTCAAGGAAGGTTATGATGATTGTTGGATCATGTCCAGTTCATGTTGGTGGTCTGCATTGAAGTTAGAGTTTGCATTTGAAGAATAACCATTGGATATTGGTGTTCTTCTTGAGACTGGCTGACTGGATGTATTACACGTCTTGCAGATGTTCTTGTAGGTATTTGCTTACTTAGATGATTGTTCCTAAGTCAATGCCTTGTATAAATAAAGGATTGTGAAGTCATTTTGAAGTGTGTCTTGTGGAGATGTACGAGTGGTAACGAAGAAGAGAGCGAAAGGTAGAGTACAAGTATTGAGCTTAATGGAACTGATTCAAGCATGGTGAAGATGCTATTCTCCAGTTCATGTATGTGATACTTATTTCTTTGTAGACAGTGTGTCTCTTGTAGGCAGTGAGCCTCTTGTGAGTAGTGTGCTCGGACAGTGAGCCCTAATTGACATGTGTCATTTTGTTCTTTCTATTCTTCTAACAGAGAATACATTCTTGGGTTAATCACCCCATGGTTTTTCCCTTAACTAGGTTTTCCACGTCAAAATCTTGGTGTCTCATGTGTTGATGAGTTTCTATTTTTGATTTGAATGCATCATGTTTCATGTTTAATATACTGCTAATCACTAAGAGGATTTAATTGTGTAAATTGGAGAAAGTTTTGCACAACTAATTCACCCCCCCTCTCAGTTGTGTGCCCTAAGTCTAACAATTGGTATCAGAGACAAGTTCCTCTAATAGGAACTTAACTACTTGAGGAGATCCAGGATGTCATCATACAAGAAGGATAGTCCGAAGTTTAATGGAACCAACTTTGCTCTTTGGAAAGGTTGGATGAAATGTCACTTGCGGTGTATGGGAATGGCGTACTGGTCCATGGTTACAAAAGCGTATGTACCTCCACAGGGTGGTCTGACAACCCTAAATGAAATCACAGATGCTGAAAACAATTTGCGGACTAAAGAAGCTCTTCTAAGGGCATTATCTGACTCAGAGCTCTCAAATGTTATTGACCTACCAACTGCCTTTGAGATTTGGAATAAACTGGAACTTTTGTATGAAGGAGATCAGTATGTTAAATGTGCAAGGTTACAGAGTCTAAAAGGGAAATTTGAAAAATTGAAGATGAGAGATGATGAAAATATTACCACTTTTATGCCAAGAGTGAATGAGTTGGTTTGTGGAATTAGAAATGCTAGTGGAGTCTTGGATGAAAATGAGATTGTTGGTAAAATTCTCAGATCCCTTCCTGCCTCTTACAAAATCAAGGTTGCTGTCATTGATGAATTCAGAGCCCATACAACTGTCACAAGAGACCAATTGGCTGGCAAACTGGCTACATTTGAAATGACCAAGTTTGGAGATGATCCCCCCAAGACTGAATCTGCATTCAAAGCCAGTGCCTCTGTGAAAGGTAAACAAAGATTTGATCCAGGAGAGAACTCATCAAGGAAACTGTCATGGTATGAAAAAGCAAGAAAAGACTTGGAAGAAGAAGAAGTAAAAATTTCTCAACTTGAAGCCCTCATTGCAAAGAGATTGCCAAGAGGATCCAGTAAGTATGAAGGAAAATTGCCTTTCAAGTGTTTTAACTGCAATAAGATTGGTCATTTTGCCTCAAGATGTCCGGAAAGATTTTCAAAGCCAAATCCTAATAGATTAAGGTTCCAAAAGAATTGTTACTATGGTCATGAAGAAGATGATAATGAAGGAGTAACAGATGATGAATCAGAGACAGGAAACAAATCCGGAAGTGAATGGGTGTTTATTGCCATCAAGAAAGAAGAACCAATATCCTCTGTATCTATCAATCATAAAGTTGTAGAAAGAGCTCTGGCTGCCCAAGTTGAAGAAAAGGATGATTGGGTCATTGACAGTGGCCCCTCTCACCACATGACAGGTGACAAAAATAAGTTCATAGATTTGGAAAGGTATGAAGGAGTGGTGAAGTTTGGTGATAATTCTGTTGGTAGAATCGGAGGAAGAGGAACTATTTCTTTTGATGGAAGAAACAAAATTGGTAATGTACTGTATGTTGAAGGTTTGAAGCACAATCTTCTCAGTGTTGGACAGTTGGTGGACAAAGGCTATGATCTCTGATTCAAGGATGGAAAATGCAAAATCTTTGAAAGTTTTGAAATAGAGATTACATCCGGTGCTCAAACTAAAGGTAATATCTTCAAGCTGGTTGGTACTGGTAAAAGCTGCTTATTTGTTCAAGTTGATCAGAGTTGGTTATGGCATAGAAGGATGTGTCATGTGAATTTTGATAATATCATCAAGATAAGCAATACTCAGGCTATAAGAGATCTTCCAAAATTGGTGAAACCTACTAACAGCTTGTGCAAGGAATGTCAGTTGGGTAAGCTAAGCATAGTCACATTCAAAAGCAAGGAACTGTCTTCTACCAGATTATTGGACTTAGTTCACACTGATCTTTGTGGTCCGGCAAGAACCAGGAGTATTCAAGGTGATAGATACTTCATGCTGCTAATAGATGACTATTCCCGAATGATGTGGGTAACTTTTTTGAAAGAGAAATCAGAAGCTTTTGAGAAATTCAAAATATTCAAGGCTATGGTAGAGAATGAAACTGGATTGAAGTTGAAATATCTGAGGTCTGATAGAGGTGGAGAATTCACATCCGATGAGTTCATAGAGTTCTGTGAGAAACATGGAATAAAGAGACAGTTGTCTGCTCCTAGGACTCCATAGCAGAATGGAGTAGTGGAAAGAAAGAACCGGACCATACAAGAAGCTTCTAGAACAATGATGATGGAAGCTAATGTTCCTCATATCTATTGGAGAGAAGTTGTCAGCACTGCAGTCTATACTCTCAATCGAGTTCAAATCAAAAGCAATACTAGTAAGACTCCTTATGAACTTTGGTTTGGCATCACTCCTACTGTAAGGTATTTCAAAGTGTTTGGTAGCAAATGTTATATTAAAAGAGATGAAGATCTAGGCAAGTTTGATGCTAGAAGTGATGAAGGAATTTTCTTGGGTTACTCCACTCAAAGCAAAGCATACCAGTGTTATAACAAAAGACTAAGAAAGATGATAGAAAGTACAAATGTGAAGGTTGATGAGGGAATAGAGAAACCCTCAAGGTTTTATGAATATGATGAAGATGATCAGAATGGTGTTCTGGTTCAAAGAGTTCAATCCTCTTTTGAACATTAGATTTAGACTGATCCAGTAAATCAGGAAGAAGAGATAGGTCTGAATGAGCCTGATCAAGAAGTAGAAGTGGAAGAAACTCCCAAAGTTCCAAGGCATGTAAGACTGAACCACTCTGAAGATCAGATCATAGGTGACAAAAGGAAAGGTGTGCAAACTAGAAGGAAAATTGCTCAAAATTCAGATGAATATTGTCTGATTTCAAAGATTGAACCTAAGACAATAAATGAATCCTGCAATGATGAAAACTAGACCAAAGCAATGGAGAAAGAGTTGATGCAAATTGAGAAAAATCACACTTGGGATCTTGTTCCTAGACCTAGAAACAAGAATGTGATTGGAACCAAATGGGTCTTCCAGAACAAACTAAATGAAGTTGGTGAAGTAATCAAAAATAAACCCAGATTGGTCTGCAAAGGCTACTCTCAAATAGAAGGAATTGATTTTGAAGAAACTTTTGCTCTGATGGCAAGAATTGAAGCAGTTAGATTATTTCTTGCATTTGCTGCCTTCAAGGATTTCAAGGTGTATCAGATGGATGTCAAATCTGCTTTCTTGAATGGTGACTTAGAAGAAGAAGTGTACATTGAACAACCAGATGGATTTCAATTATCTGAGCATAGTGATATGGTCTGCAAGATGAAGAAGGCACTGTATGGACTAAAGCAAGCTCTAAGAGCCTGGTATGAAAGATTGGACAAACATCTTTTGAAGATTGGTTTCAACAAAGGTACTGCTGACAGTAACTTATATTTCAAAATTGATCACGAAAACATCTTGATTGTTGAAGTATTTGTTGATGATATCATCTTTGGAGGAAGAGACAGTATGTGTAAAACCTTTGCAAATCAAATGAAAAGTGAGTTTGAGATGTCAATACTTGGTGAAATGAATTTCTTCTTGGGTCTGCATTTCTCAATCAAAGAAAGGAATCTTTATTTCTCAGACCAAATATGTGAAAGAATTGTTGAGAAAATTTGGAATGGAAGATTCAAAGCCCATGAATACTCCCATGGCAACCAGATGTAAGTTGAGCAAAGATGATGACTCCCCTAAGGTAGATCAGACAAAGTACAGATCAATGATTGGAGGATTATTGTATCTCACTCAAACTAGACCAGATATAATGCAGGTTGTTGGTCTTGTTGCGAGATTCTAAGCTAATCCCAGAGAATCTCATGTCATGGAAATCAAAAGGATTTTTAGGTATCTGAAAGGAACGGTTGAGTATGGTTTGTGGTACCCTAGAGATCATAATTTCTCTCTTCATGCATATACAGATGTAGATTGGGCAAGAGATGTGGATGACAAGAAGAGTACCAGTGGTGGAACATTCTTTTTGAGAAAAAGATTGGTTTCTTGGCTAAGCAAGAAACAAGAGGCAATATCTCTATCTACAACTGAAGCAGAATACATTGCAGCAGCAGGTAGTTGCACTCAAGTTTTGTGGATGAAGCAGATGCTAAGAGATATTAAAGTAGAATATGAGAAGCCTATCACAATTTTTTGTGATAATTCAAGTGCAATAAATATTTCTAAGAATCTGGTGTTACATTCTAAGACTAAGCATATATCTATCAAGTTTCACTTTCTGAGAGAGAAAGTGAACAAGGATGAAGTCAGATTGGAGTATGTGCCCTCCAAGGATCAGATTGCAGATATATTTACTAAACCTCTTCCCAAGGACTCTTTTGAGTATCTCAGGGAGAAGTTAGGGGTTATTGCCCCTCCGGTGATGAACTAGGATGCACTGATGTTCATCAGTCTGGTGGATATCACAGTCATATCTTGTGATTCGGATTGATGATAGGGAGCTGCTACTCAGGGGGAGCAGCTGGTATGTTATGAAGTGATGGAGTTGCAAGCATGAGTCCTTTGCCATTGATGTCAAAGGGGGAGAGAAGACATGTGAAAAACAAGTGGTTGCTGATCAAAGGGGGAGCAATAAAGGAAGAGAAGACATGTGAATAGTTGTTGCTGATAGGGGGAGTTGCAACAGTAAGGATAAGTTCTTGTCTTGATGGTTTTTCACATCATATGTTGCCATCAGTGACAAAGGGGGAGATTGTTGCAAGTATGGGCCTAACCAGTGTTGTCATTGATGTCAACATACTCATGTTGCATTAATGAGAATGATTAGATGAGATGTGTACTGAGGATATTGAGAAAATTAGTCTCAATCAAGAACAGTGAAGAACAGTGATGACAAGAAGGTAAAAATCCTCAATAGGTTGAGGATCAGAGGATGTGGTTTAAAGAGTTTGTAGATATAAGTCTTGAGATGCTCCAGTCAAGTTTTCAAAGGTCCGCATGAATATCTGAAGAAGTTATGGTCACTCAAGTAGAACCAGTTCAGGTAGGTGTTCAGAGGTGACAGAGTGTCACAGATAGGTCTGGTAAGATTTGGAAATTCATTATCCCATTCTGTGGATTTGAGGGAGTGTTGAGGATGTCCCTGTGAAGTATCAACTAGATTGGTTTGTGGTTTGAAGGTCCAGAAGAGCCTATTCCTTTGTGACAGTGATGACAGACTATGTTCTTGAAGCTCCAGATGAAGGAGAGAAGAATTCTAGTAGGCTGATGAAGTGCAAATGTTCTTGGTGATTCAGGGAAGGTTATGATGATCGTTGGATCATGTCCAGTTCATGTTGGTGGTCCACATTGAAGTTAGAGTTTGCATTTGAAGAATAACCACCGGATATTGGTGTTCTTCTTGAGACTAGCCGACCGGATGTATTACACGTCTTGCGGATGTTCTTGTAGGTGTTTGCTGACTTAGATGATTGTTCCTGAGTTGATGCCTTGGTGAGTGGTAACGAAGAAGAGAGTGAAAGGAAGAGCAGAAGTATTGAGCTTAATGGAACTGATTCAAGCATGGTGAAGATGCTATTCTCCAGTTCATGTATGTGATACTTATTTCTTTGTAGATAGTGTGTCTCTTGTAGGCAGTGAGCCTCTTGTGAGTAGTGTGCTCAGGCAGTGAGCCCTAATTGGCATGTGCCATTTTGTTCTTTCTATTCTTCTAACAGAGAATACATTCTTAGGTTAATCACCCCATGGTTTTTTCCTTAACCAGGTTTTCCACGTCAAAATCTTGGTGTCTCATGTGTTGATGAGTTTTTGCTTTTGATTTGAATGCATCATGTTTCATGTTTAATATACTACTAATCACTAAGAGGATTTAAATGTGTAAATTGGAGAAGGTTTTGTACAACTGATTCACCCCCCCTCTCAGTTGTGTGCCCTAAGTCTAACACTATGGTCGTTCTGCAACCATGCAATCTGATATGGATGCAGATGCTTTCTTCTTGTCAACCATCTCCTCTGAAAGAAGATTGTTAGTGCTTCCACTGTCAATAGTAATATCACAACACTTACCTTCACATTTGCACCTTGTGCAGAATAAACTCTTCCTGTGATTGGGTTCTTTCTCCTCATTCAATAAAGTTCTTCTAACAACTAGGGTTTCTCCCCTTTCAGCATCTTCGGAGCACTTAGATTGTGCATCTTCATCTACATGTACAACTTGTACATTACCTTCAGGTCTTCTATTCGTCCTTCCTTGATATGCTCAATTCCCTTCTTCTCCACATTGGAAATAAGTTCCTCTGAAACCTCGTCTTCTAGGTCCTTGTCCAAGTTGGCCTCTTCCTCTTCTTCTTTGTTCACCATTGTTCTTCTCATGAGGGTGGTAGGCATTATCTCCTCTTTGATTCCCACTGGTGCTAACTTCTTCACTTTTCTTTTGATCTTCATTACGGCTTCCATAGGATCTTCCACCAGTCCTTCCACCTTGACCTCTTTCCCTTTTCTTGTTGTCGAATCTTTTATTTAGCTTCTCTTCAACCTTCAAGGAAAACTTGTATGCATCTTCTATGGTGGTCATTCTAACCAGGCTTAGCTCCTCTTGAATACTTGGCCTTAACCCATTAATGTAGTGGGCTACCTTCTCCTTTTTAGCCTTCGCATGACCGGTTCTGATAGTAATCTTATAAAACTCTTCTGTATACTCCTTAACAGACTTGTTACCTTGCTTCAATCCTTGTAGCTTCTTCAACAACTCCATCTCATAGTCCACGAGAATGAACTTCTTCTTCAGTTTCTCCATCATCCAATCCCATTTGGTAGTCTTTCCTTTTCCTCTTCTATTCCTCTCTAATTAGACCTCCTTCCACCAAATACTGGCATGGCCCTTCAATTTTGTTTTTGCAAACTTGACCCGATCTAGGTCCTCCATGTTAATGATCCAATCAATAAGTTGTTTCATATTCAAATCTCTAGAATATGTAGAAACTTTGATCCTGGACCTCTTTCTTATTTGTGAAATGGCCCTCAACAACCAAGCTTTTGCAGGATCTCCTGCAGCTTCTTGTTCTTCCTCAGATAGCTCTTCTTCAGCTTCATCTTCGCTTTCTTCTCTTGTTCTCGGCTCAAACCCTCTTCGTAACTCCTCTTGTAATGCGTCGATTTGCCTTTGCAGGGCTCTAAAACCCTCTTCCATCAAAGCATTCCTCCCAATATGTTTTCTTCATGGAGACATCTTGATCTCTATAGTAAACCCACAACCTCAGGTCCTGGTGCAAACTGCCTCACGATCGGAGATCTATCTACACACTCAAGAACCCTTGCTCTGATATGACTTGACGAAGGGGGTAAATCATAATACACACAACAAAAATTGCACATAGAAAATAGAACTTTCTTTATTGATTTGGACAACTTATTATATTATAGAAGCTCAAATACAATCAGAGGAATCAACCCTCCACAGGCTACAACACATTACAACTTCCTCTCACAAGACTCTAGAATCATCTACCTTATGTAACCCCAAATTAGCTAGGGTTTGTGTTTTCCCTCCTATTCTTGACTCTACACTTTCCCCCTTAACTCTACTACTACCCAGGATTCCCAAAAATGGTTATTAATAGCCTTTTTGGCGGCCAACAACCTAATTTCAAAATTTGCATCTTCCTCCAAAAATAGGTCAACTTCCGAGAGCCATAACTTTCAATTCGGCTGTCTGATTGACGAACCGTTTTATGCATCAGAAATCTTGTGGAGTGCTCTATGTGCTAAGAATGAGCTTTGCTGATTCCGACCATTTTTAGGCCCGTACAAGGCTGTTTAGTGCCTCAAACCTAAGTTTGAATAATTTTTAGGCATTTTTCAGGAAACGAAAACTTTAATAGCTTTCATCTTGTTAATGATCTTTGCATGATTCCTTTTCCAAAGGTCTTATTTTTCTATTATGAAGCTTCCTGTAAATTTTCACTTCAATCCATGCCCAAATGCAAACTTTCTAAAAATAATAGGTTGGAAAAATTGAAAGTTCTACATAATTATTCAAGCGATTATGGAACTAGAACCACAAATTTTTAAAAGAAATGGAAAGAACATCAACAATTTTGAAACACATCTTTTTTGGGGGGTTATGCAAGATTGCCCTTACACCACTAGATGCTCCTGCATCAAACTCTCACTAGAAAAACCAGTTCCCCTAGGGCATGGGGCCGGTTAAAAAATGAAGACAACCCCTTCATGTGTTGAGTTAAGTGAACTTTAACCTCCAATCACCGGTCAACTCACGAATAGATCAAAAAGTGCATACGGGTATATGTATGTTTTGTGCCTTTGAATAACATAAGGGTTTTTTAGGGTTTGTGTCCCTAGACACTAAAAATGCAAACCCTAAATTAGAAATATGAAAGTTTAAATAGTTGAACACATCAAAAGAAAAGTATGATGCCAATACAAAAGTATAAGTGTCTTCAACACCCTAATTTTACCCACTGTCAAGACATTGCAAACCTTATGAAATTAAATCTAAACCCTTGAATGATAGGGCTTATATCATTTAGGGCTTTAAAGAAAGATCTCAAACAAAAAGAAAACCCTTGATCAAATTCAAAAACATTGTGGACTTCAAACATATGTGAATGAATTATAATCTTTGCTATACCAAAAACATGCAAATCACTTCCACTGAAGTTTTAGCTCTCTCATCACATGGACATAAGGCAATTTTGACATGGAGTGCATCATCAAAATATACACACTATATGAACTCCTGAAGCATGATCATCAAGTTTGACTAGGCTATGTAGAGATACTAGGATAGAGGGAGGATAGAACAATTTGACAAGGTTTTCACTACACCCAAAAAACCCAAGTTCAAAGGTCAATTTGCAAAAGTGGGAACAGAAGTTAGTGGCCCTAAAATCTTCATGGAAAAGTTGATTTGGCATGCCATGGGACCCATCCAAACCATTGTCAAAGGCAGGACAAACATGGGTTTAGTACTTCCTTCTTTAGGCCTCCAAATCCCTTGTAGCCCTCCAAACATGAATATTTAGCAATAACTTCTTACACATACCTGCAAACTTAGAACTTCAACAATCTAGATATACCCATTTAAATCACCCATGACATATTACAAAATGGGTATGGGTTATTTTGGATAGTATGGTCCAACCTATAACCCCTCCTAGTGACCTAGAGCCCCAATTAGGTAAAATTTGTGAAGCAACCACCCTTGAATGTGATGCAGAGGTAGGAGGACCAAAACTATCCTCAATAACATTAAAAAATAAAAGAAATAATCCAATTTCTTTGGTCAGGTTTAAGAGAACATTAATACATATTTTTCCTCCAGTTTTCATGAAGATCCAATGGTAGGAGAGAAAGTTATGACTCTTTTCCCAAAACTACGAACCCTAGGCAGCGTTCAGACCTGCCCTCACCAAAATTGCAATATCTCTCACAAAACTTAATGAAATTATACCAAAAAAAAATAATGGTAAACTAGAAACACATATATTTGTATCCATCTATTATATACATCAATGTGAGGCTGTATCAAGTCGTACCATACATATTTTCAGGCTGTATTTTCAGAAAATTAAACTCTGCAGACCTACCCTCAATAAAAATGCCATAACTTGTTCAAATATTAATAAACTTTGATGCAACAAAAATAAATGGAAATTATACTCAATACTCTTTCCAAAAATATATGGCTTGCTCTTGTATATATCCATACAAAACCGTACCAAACGCTGCAACAGGACTGTTGCAGGGAAAATTAGAAAATTACAGTCCATAAAACACTCATATCTTTCACAAAACTAAATAAAAATGCATGGGACAAGAAGAAAATGGAAGGTGGTTGAAGGATATAACATTTTAAATCTATTAGGCATCCATTCAATTCCATATAGGGCCATACAATAGCAAAAGACAGGAAATTTCTGAAGGAAAATACAGGAAAACATTGTTTTTTCTCATTCCATGCTCAAATCTTCAACCACCCACGAATTCTTCATGGTTACAAGGCCTTTTAAAGGCATTAAAACATGTCTCTTTAGTTCATAATTGATTTGGAGCAAACCAAGAGCCAAATGACTCTTCACCTTCCAACTTTGCATCTTTTTTTCTAATTTTACATTGACAACCTTTACATGGTTTGCAATATTTTACATTTTTGAAACTCCTAATGACTTAAACACATAAAAATGACTTGATAAACCTCATTACAATGTGGAAGCATACAAATTTAATCAAACTCAAAGATTTATCTAGGGCAATATTAATTTGCCAAGGTGCTCCTGCACCATACAACCAACCAACAAAATCTTCAAGTCCCTTGGAAATGTTTCTGTAACAAAAGTCTCTTTCCTCTGTCTTTATCTTCAATCTTCTCAGATACAATCTTCTAATCAATAGAAATGGTGACCAACCAACCAACAAAACAAACTACCATCTTCACAGAGCATCCTCAGGCTCCTTCTACTCCCATCAGTGGAGCACTCTTTGGGCTGCAACATCAAGTGCTTCTTCAGGTATCCATCTCTCTCACTGCTTCACAACAAACCAACTCACCAAACCATTCATCTCACCCAATAGCAGATCCTGGTGATGCACCTACCACTCTCTCCTCAGTGGTTTCTCTATGCATCCTTCTCCAGCCAAATCTCTATTGGAGAATGGTCATGACAGACCTCATCTTGTCTGCCCACACACAATCTCAGAAAACATCCTTCTTGCAACTAGATGGAACAAGCACCTGCAACCAAACAACTGAGAAACACAAAATCCAAAAGGTGTAGATTGCCTCCCTCGGCGATCTATCTACACAATCAAGATCTTCTCACTCTTCACCTGCCTTCTCAGTGACAAAAAGAAAAATACACACCACCCAAATCTTTCGCCAGCTCTGATACCAAAATGATGCAGAGGTAGGAGGACCAAAACTATCCTCAATAACATTAACAAATAAAAGAACTAATCCAATTGATTTGGTCAGGTTTAAGAGAACATTAATACATATTTTTCCTCCAATTTTCATGAAGATCCAATGGTAGGAGAGAAAGTTATGACTCTTTTCTCAAAACTACGAACCCTAGGCAGTGTTTAGACCTGCCCTCACCAAAATTGCAATATCTCTCACAAAACTTAATGAAATTATACCAAACCAAAATAATTGTAAACTAGAAACACATATATTTCCATCCATCTATTATATGCATCAATGTGAGGCCGTACCAAGTTGTACCATGCATATTTTCAGGCTGTATTTTCAGAAAATTAAACTTCGTAGACCTACCCTCAATAAAAATGCCATAACTTATTCAAATCTTAATACAATTTGATGCAAAAAAAAAAATGGAAAGTATACTCAATACTCTTTCCGACCATATATGTCTTTCTCCTGTATATGTCTGTACAAAACCGTACCAAATGCTGCAACAAGACTGTTGCAGGGAAAATCAGAAAATTACAGTCCATAAAACACTCATATCTTTCACAAAACTAAATAAAAATGCATGGGACAAGAAGAAAATAGAAGGTGGTTGAAGGATCTAACATTTTCAATCTATTAGGTATCCATTCAATTCCATATAGGGCCATACAATAGCAAAAGACAGCAAATTTCTGAAGGAAAATACAGGAAAACATTGTTTTTTCTCATTCCATGCTCAAATCTTCAACCACCCACAAATTCTTCATGGTTACAAGGCCTTTTAAAGGCATTAAAACATGTCTCTTCAATTTATAACTGATTTGGAGCAAACCAAGAGCCAAATGACTCTTCACCTTCCAACTTTGCATCTTTTTTCCAATTTTACATTGACAACCTTTACATGGTTTGCAATATTTTGCATTTTTGAAACTCCTAATGACCTAAACACATAAAAATGACTTGATAAACCTCATTACAATGTGGAAGCATACAAATTTAATCAAACTAAAAGATTTGTCCAAGGCAATATTAATTTGCCAAGGTGCTCCTACACCAGAATGGAACCACTAAACTCTTTGGACCCCTTGGCCACTTCACATGGGTAGAAAAACAATGGATTTCAAGGTTTTTCTGGTCCCATAGCTGACTATTCATAAATTACCCTATGATGTTTTTCTTTTCACACTCCTAACACATGGTTTTGCTAGGGTATTTCACATAAACTGCAGCAAATCCTCTACTTTGCCCAAAACTCTTGTAAAATACATTGAAACAAAATCACAAAAGTCCATTCCACTGATATATGTGGTTCTACATTAGTAGAATGGAGGAGAATGCATGAATTACAATCAAAACCCTAAGGTTGGGTTTCACCAAACCAAGTTTTAGAAAAAAACCTTATATCTCCCTACAACAGAAATGTCAAAACACCCAACTAACTTCAAATGAAATATACATTATCTAACTGATAAAATCATGAGAAAGTGGAAACAACCTTGTACCTTTGCACAGTAAAGACTGTAGCAGCGTGGAAGTTTAGGAAAATGGGGTTTCAGGACAAATTTTAGAAAAAATGTTCACCAAATGCACAAATCTCAACCAAATGTCACAAAATTGGTCTTGAATGAAATTTAAGACATAGGGCTTTCCAAAATGTCTGGTCTCACCTTCTAATTCATCAGTATACGAAAGTTATGAATGTTATAGTAGAAAAAATGTAGAAAATTCTAGAAACAAGGCTTTAAACTTTGTATTATTTTTATTTTCTTCGACCAAAACTCCAACTACTCCTTGCCTCAACACTTGGTAGGAATTTTAAGCATGTAATTACAATTCCAATTGTCCCCAACTACTTTTCAAGAGGGTGACCATTGGTTTTTTATAGTTTTGCCCTTTGTTTTCTTTACGATTTGTAAAAGTTGCCAAACAACTTAGCACATTTTGAGAATATTGAAGGCTACAAGAGCCTACCTACCTTAAATGGGCCATAAACACCCTAGACACACCTAAGGAGACTCAAACAACCTTATTACATCCATTGGATCCATCTTTGGTTACATTTTCACCATGTGATAACAATATGACAACATTGACATGAACATGGCATTTTGGACAAATGCCTACAAAATGGATCCAAACTTATTACAAACACTTAGGAAGTGGTCCATTGGACCTTATTGCATCAAAATATGACATCAAAACAAAACATGAAGTTGAGTACCTCATGGAGGCATGTAGACCAGTAGGTGCTTCTACACCATACTCCCCCTCTACAAAAGAACTCATGTCCCATGAGGAAGGATTGAAATCAACTCCACAACATTGGCCAAAAGCATGATCACCATTAGGTCTTCTCTATGGACTCAAGTACTGCAACATGGGCTGCCAAATTTGAATCATGACATTGTCATCTTGCAAGTTGGTCTGCACTTTAGGGATCACATCTGAATATGACTTGTTTGTTGTCCTTAGACTTGGAAATGGCATCCATCCTGCCTTCCTACACTTACAAAGACTTTCAACTTGATGAGAAGCCCACATACTTGCATCTCTCTCTGCTGCAACTATAGACTCTTTGGGTTCTTCCTTGTGTGGCATATCCTGCTCTTGCAAATTGACCACTACATTCACTGTTGTATCAGCACCTTGCACCACTGTACCTACACTTTTAACTTGTACAACAACCTTATCCTGCACCAAAGGAAACACTACCATTCCAATCAAAATGTTAGCCTTCTAATCAATTACTAATTCATCTTTTACATCATACTTTGGTTTGAACTTGTTTATGACAGCATCTTGAACCTTTCTGTCAATTGGTATGGGTTCTTTCTTCCCACGCATGATCACTTTATTCATTAGACCTGCACCCTCATCATCCTCAATAAGTGGAAACAAAGTAAATGTCTTTCTTTGACTATGTATGGTATATGTATTATTCTTGTCACTATACCACACATCCCTATCATATTGCCAGGGTCAACCAACAAGTAAATGACAATAATTCATGGGTACTACATCACAAAGTACCTTATCCCTATATCCTCCAATAGAAAACTCAACAATAGCTTGTTCATCAACCAAGAGAGTTTGATCATCAATCAACCATGACACCCTATATGGCAACTCATGAGGAATAATTCAGCTTATTAACCATTTCATTTGAAACCATATTTGTAGTAGATCCTGAATCAACTATAACCTTACATACCTTGTCCTTGCATTTGCATGTGGTTTTGAAAAGAGCTCTCCTATTCAATGGCTTTTTGGATGCTTGCAATGGTGTTATTCTCATCATCAATGTCTCTCCATCTCGAACCAGTGTTGTACTCCCAATTAGAGAGTTAACACTTTCATCTACCTCCTCTTCTTGCACATATTGAACCCTCTTTTCATTCCTCCTTTCACTACCACCAGATGTAGAACTTTGTTTCATTAGACACTTGTATATTGTATGGCCAATCTCATTACAATGATAACATCTCCCAATGAAAACATTAGAACCTCTACCTCCACCTCTTGTGCCTCTAAATCCCCCTCTAAAATCAAAAACTTGGTCCTTACCTCTACTTGTGTCTCCTTGGTCTTCTTGGGTTGGTTTTGTTCCTCTTCCTCTATTGGTATTTCCTCTACCTCTTACTTGTCTCTCTTTCCTTGTTTACAACTTTTCTTCAGCCTTCATAGCCAGCTTGTAGCATTCTTCAACTTTCCTTGGTGTTGTGAGACTAATTTCATCTTGGATATTGTACCTCAACCCATTGAGATACCTTGCTACCTTCTCTTCATCATCTTCCTCATGTGTTGTCCTGATATCCAACTTATGAAACTCTTTCGTATATGCTTGCACATCCTTCTCCTTTTGCTTCATATTTTGCAGCCTTTTGTACAACTAAACATAGTAGTCATTGGGCAGAAACTTTGCCTTCAACTTCTCCACCATCTTGCTCCAAGAAGTGATCTTTGGCTCGTCTTTCTTCCACCTATCAGCCTGCACACAATCCCACCATAACAAAACATGGCCTTTCAATCTTGATTTGGCCACCTTAACCTTCTAATTTTCTTCCACTTCTTCACACTCAAAGTAGTTTTCCAAAGCCCCAATCCAATCTATAAGTTCTTCACCATCTAATCTCCCTCCACACATTGGTAAATCTACCTTGCCTTTGTGGTCACTTGCTCTAACTGCCTTAGGAAGTTTTTCCATCCTTGCATCTTCTGGATCCAATTCTTCCTCTTGTGGAACTTCTTCTCCACTTTCTTCCTCTGACTCATTCTCGCCTTCATCAACTCTCCTCCTCCTATCTCTGGCTTCCAATGTTGCAACTTGCTCTTTAAGGGCCTTCAACTCCCTAGCAATTGTTGATCCACCTTTTGGAGGCATCTTGCCTTCAACTATCCAAACTTTCTTCTCTCAACCTTCAAGAATCTACTCCCTTGCTCTGATACCACTATGATGTAGAGATACTAGGATAGAGGGAGGATAGAACAATTTGACAAGGTTTTCACTACACCCAAAAAACCTAAATTCAAAGGTCAATTTGCAAAAGTGGGAACAATAGTTAGTGGCCCTCAAATCTTCATGGAAAATTTGATTTTGCATGCCATGGGACCCATCCAAACCATTGGCAAAGGTAGAAAAAACATGGGTTTAGTACTTCCTTCTTTAGGCCTCCAAATCCCTTGTAGCCCTCCAAACATGAATAGTTAGCAATAACTTCTTACATAGACCTACAAACTCATAACTTAGACAATCTAGAGATACCCATTTGGATCCCCCATGAGATATTAAAAAATAGGTATGGGTTGTTTTGGATAGTATGGTCCAACCTATAACCCCTCCTAGTGACCTAGAGCCCCAATTAGGTCAAATTTGTGAAGCAACCACCCTTGAATGGAACCACCAAACTCTCTAGACCCCTTGGACACTTCACATGGGTGGAAAAATAATGGATTTCAAGGTTTTTCTAGTCCCATAGCTGACTGTTCATAAATTACCCTATGTTGTTGCTCTTTTTACACTCCTAGCACATGGTTTTGCTAGGGTCTTTCACATAAAATACATCAAATCCTCTGCTTTACCCAAAACTCTTACAAAATACATTGAAACAACATCACAACAGTCCATTCCAGTGATCTATGTGGTTCTACATTAGTGGAATGGAGGAGAATGCATGAATTACAATCAAAACCCTAAGGTAGGGTTTCACCAAACCTGGCTTTAGAAAAAACCTTATATCTCCCTACAAAAGAAATATCAAAACACATAACTAACTTCAAATGAAATATAACTCCATGCTCTAATTGATAAAATCATGAGAAAGTGGAAACAACCTTGTACCTTTGCACAGTATGGAATGTAACAACGTGGAAGTTTAGGAAAACATGGTTTCAGAAAAGATTTTAGAAAAACATTCACCAAATGTACAAATCTCAACCAAATGTCACAAAATCAGTCTTGAATGAAAGGTAAGACACATGGATTTCTAAAAAGTCTAGCCTCACCTTCTAATTAATCTATATGAGAAAGTTATGAATGTTATAGTAGCAAAAATGCATAAAATTTTGGAAAGAAGGCTTTAAACTTTGTATTATTCTTCTTTTCTTCGACCAAAACTCTAACTACTCCTCGCCTCAACCCTTGGGAGGCATTTTAAACATTCATTATAGTTCCAACTATCCCCAGCTACTTTTGAAAAGGGTTACCATTGGTTTTTTATAGTTTTTCCCTTTGTTTGCTTTACAATTTGTAAAAGTTGCCAAACAACTTTGCACATTTTGACAATATTGAAGGCTACAAGAGTCCAACTACCTTCAAAGGTCCACAAACACCCTAGATACACCTAAGGTGACTCAAACAACATTATTACATCCATTGGATCCATCCTTGGTTACATTTTCACCATGTGACAACAAAATGACAACATTGACAAGAACATGGCATTTTGGACAAATGCCTACAAAATGGATCCAAACTTATTACAAACACTTAGGAAGTGGTCCATTGGACCTTATTACATAAAAATATGACATCAAAACAAAACATGAAGTTGAGTGCCTCATGGAGACATGTAGTCCAGTAGGTGCTCCTACACCACTAGGGCACTAGAAATCCAACTGTGATGAAGAACATCTAAGTTGTCATGTATACCATGCACAAGAAATCTAGATCATCATGTCATACTTGAAAACATTGTACCTTTGATAGGTCAGCCACATTGTAGTCTCACTGCATATAATACATGACAAGAGCCAGGATACAGGCCTCGTGAAGATTGAAAGGAAGCTAGGTGTACGGAAACGCTTCCTACACTAATCTATTGAGGAGAGAGCTATACAAATTCAAATTTATCCTAACTATTACAGTAATGTTAAACCATTAACATGAGATATAGCAGCAAAACACAAGAGCCAGAAAGAAGACAAAAGAAGGGAGACAAAGATTTATGGTGGGGAAAACCCTTATTGGGTGAAAAACCCCACACTTAGAAACCTGTACAATGTATTAACAAATTTGAAAGAATGTTTACAATACACTTGCAATTCAAGCTTTAATGGTCTTCGACACTCATGTCTGGAGTCAATCCGGCAGCATAACAGTACCTATAAACCTGTGATACAAACTCCATCTCCAAGCACCTAATTAAATAGAACATACAAAACAACTTTGGACCTTTCTTGGAATAGGCGTCCAATATGGCATCTTGGACCAAAACCCACACCTATGGACACTTGGTCAACATTGTAGAATGTGTTTAACACTTGTCCATAGTTCCCATCCCAAAGAGGTCACCTATTTCCAAAATGGGCTATGATAGATGCTCTTACGACACTTATGACCATTATAGAATCTGTCATAGCAGTTACAACTTACAACTGTAAGAGAATCTGTCAGACACATGCTATAAATAACATATTCTCTTACAACACATCATATTCCACCTTGGGGTGTCCAAATATGCCTCATTCAAAGATGCTTCATGACACATGTCACTACCTGTCTTACAACCTTCTATTCTCGACTCTTACATGTCATAGATTCGTCATAGGAATTCGTCATAACCGTTTGAGTCAAACATTCCTTACACAACATAGAAGATGCCGACACATGGAAGAATATTCCTACCACTAAGTGGGATGCCTATCTCCTCATGTGAGGATAAAATAACAAGTCATAATCCATGTAGGATTGACACATCACCGTGCCACATCCCACAATATGACAAAGTGGAATTTCCAATTATTTACAATATAGGCAATTGAATAATAAATACAAACATTACAAATGCAAAGAATTACCAAGGTTGAGAAACCTTAATTCCCAACATTCTCCCACTTGTCAGACACCTTGTAAGAGCCAATAGAAAAATAGGATTTAACTACTATAGGCTGAGAGGCCCATAGACTCCGAACACCATCTAAACTTCTTTGTGCCCACTGGTTTCGTCAATGCATCTGCAACATTCTTCAAAGTATCTACCTTCTCCAAATTTAACTTTCCATCCTCAACCATGTCCCTCACGAAGTGAAACTAAACATCAATGTGCTTGGTTCTAGCATGGAAAGTTGGATTCTTTGCAAGGCAAATTGCACTCTGACTGTCACAACTGATCGTGATCTAACCTACATCAACACCAATATCAGAACACAATATCTTAAGCCAAATGGCTTCCTTACAAGCATGAGTTGATTCCATATACTTAGCTTCTATTGTGGACAAAGCAACAACAGGTTGTCGCTTACTCATCCAACTAATAGCACCACCAAACAGTGTAAAAACATAAGCACTAGTGTATCTCCTGCTATCAATGTCACTTGCCTAATCTGAATCCACAGATCCATGAATATCAACAGAATGTGGAGGTCCTGAAACATTACCATGATAGAAAATAGAATACTTGGAAGTACCCCTCAAATATCTGAACACTCACATAACTACATCCCAATGAACCCGTCTAGGATTAGCCATAAATCGACTAAGGACTCCCACTGCTTGGGTAATGTCTGGTCTTGTGCAGACCATAACATACATCAAATTGCCAACAACAATAGCATAAGGTACTCTACTCATGTTCTCCACCTCACTAGGAGATTTTGGACAATCCTCAACAGACAACTTTGTCCCAAAGGAAACAGGAACACACAATGGTCTACAATCTCCCATGCTGAATCTATCCAACACAGTCTTAACATACTTACTCTGACTTAACCAAATTTTTTTGTTGGTTCTGTCTCTTTTGATTTCCATTCCTAGAATGTACATGGCTGCCCCTAAATATTTCATTTCAAACTAAGCTGACAATAGAGATTTAAAATCAGAAATCATACTCTTACCCTTCCTAATGAGCAACATCTCATCAACATACAGTGCAACAATGAGAATATGATCACCATCAAACTTATAATAAACACAGTGATCCGATTTTGATCTCACAAATCTAATTGACAACACAAAGGCATCAAACTTCAAGTACCATCTCCTCGGGGATTGCTTCAAACCATACAAAGACTTCTTAAGTTTGCAAACCAAATTTTCTTTACCTTTTACCATGTAATGCTCAGCTGTGACATGTAGATTTCTTCCTCCAAGTCACCATGAAGGAAAGCTGTCTTCACATCCATTTGTTCTACCTCCAAGTCATAAGCTACTACGAGAGACAATAGGAATCAAATGGATGTCAACTTTGCAATGGGAGAGAAGATCTCACCATAATCTATACCCTCCACTTGTGAATACCCCTTCGTAACCAATTTGGCCTTATACTTCTCAATACTACCATTTGCACCAATCTTCTTCTTAAACACCCATTTGCATCCAATGGGTTTCCGTCTAGGAGGCAAAGGCACCAAGTCCCAAGTTTGATTCTTTTCCAAAAAAGCCATTTCATCCTACATGGCCTCCTTCCAGGAACCTACATCCTTCATTTCCAAAGCCTCTAATACAGTTCTAGGTTCATCACTGTTAGTGAGCAAAGCATAAGCACAACTAGAATCAAGCAATGTAAAACCAAACCTTTCAAGTTGCTTCCTTATCTGTGTAGACCTCCTCAAGAGCTAAGGTTGAGGTTTAGCTTCTTCTTCTGAGCTTTCAGAGCTGCTAGAGCTCTCCTCATCATCAAGTCCAACATTGTCTTTCTATTCAGTCTTCTCAAGGGTGAGAGGAAACTGAACAATATCCTCTTTCTTTTCTTTTTCTTTTGGCTACAAAATAGTGGAAGAAACTAAAAGCTCTCTGAAGATGACACTTCTGCTATACAACAGTTTTTTAGCCACGGGGTCCCAAAGCTTGTATCCTTTCACACCAACACCATAGCCAATGAAGATACACTTAACAGCTTTGTTCTCCAACTTTGACCGCTTCTCCCTAGGTACATGTGCATATGCCTCACAACCAAAAACACGAAGATGCCTTACTAAAGGCTTTCTACCAGACCACACCTCCATGGGTGTCTTTCCAACAAGAGCTGATGTAGGAGATTTGTTTACCAGATAGCAAGTAGTGGCAACAGCTTCAGCCCAAAACTTTTGTTCTAGACCAACTCCACTAAGCATACTCCTACCCTTCTCCATCAGTGTCCTATTCATCCTCTCTACAATTCCATTTTGCTGCGGTGTGTATGGAGTTGTCTTATGTCTTTCAATCCCAAGTTCCTTGCAATACTTATCGAATTCTATAGAATAGAACTCACCACCATTGTCAGTTCTCAAAAATTTAATCTTTTTACCAGTCTAATTTTTAGCAAAGGCTTTAAACTCCTTAAACTTGCTATAGACTTTAGATTTGCTTCTAAGAAAATAAATCCATGTCCTTCTACTGTAATCATCTATAAAAGATACAAAGTATATAGATTTTGATAATGAAGGAACATTAACAGGACCAAACACATTAGAATGAATGAGGTCCAACACACCAGAAGACTTATGAGAACTCATAAAACTAAACATGCTTTTGTTTTCCATAAATGTAATGTTCGCAAAAGTCAAACTCAAGATTACAATCATCTAACCCCTCAACGAGGTTCTTATTTTTCAGGGTACGCAGACCCTTCTCACCAATGTGGCCAAATCTCTTATGCCATAACATTGTCTTTTCTACAGGAAATTTAACTTCCAATGCACGATTACAACCATCAAGACTAGAAACAATAGATTTCTTCACTGCTCGTTCAGATGCTGGGGATGAAGTGACTGCTACCCTCTTCCTTGAGTTAGAAGAACTATTGCATTGTGCAATACATGCCTCCAGCTAAAACAAAGTACCTCTCCGAGTACCCTTAGCAAGCACCATAGATCCTCTGGTCATCTTGCATCCTTCTTTCGAAAAGATAACCTGCACACCTGCATCATTCAAACTACTTACAAAAACTAAGTTCTGTGTTAAGCCTAGGATGTGCATAACCCTAGAGATCCCCTTCACTCAACCACCAGGCAATCAAATAGAGACTCTTCCACGACCAATGATCTTTAGATGAGAGTCGTCACCCAGATACACCTTTCCACCATCGAACTCCTCATACTTAGTGAACCCGTCTCGATGCGAGGTCATGTGGAATGATGCACTAGAGTCAATTAGCCACACATCATTAGATGCATGGGTTGCTAGGGCTGTGATGAAGGTATCACCGTCATCTTATGATTTGTCAGAATCTGAATCAGGAGCTTTCTTCTTTTTCTTCTTCTCCTCTTTGCATTCCTTTCAGAAATGCACGGTCTTCCCACAGTTCCAACAAAGAGCCTTGGACTTTCCAAGAGATTTGGATCTCCCATGGGATTTGGATCTACCCTTCTCAGCTTTCTTGTCCTTCTTCTTCCCTTTCTCCTTGGGTCTTCCATGAACTGCAAGGGCTTCTTTAGCTGCCTCAGAAGACTTTCTCCACATCTCTTCAGATAACAGTGAAGAAACCACCTCTTCCATTTTGAATGTGGATGTGGTGCTTCTGATTGCCATGACAAGATGATCCCATGAGTCTGGTAGAAAACAAAGCAGGGTCATACACCGATCCTCCTCCATCTTTACACCAATAGATGTTAATTGTGCAACCAGCATGTTAAAGGCATTCATATGCTCAGCCACGGATCCTTCTTCCTCCATTTGAAGAGAATACAACTTCTTTAGAACTCAGAAAAAGTTTATTGACTAGGGATTTGGCTTGATACACATCCCCCAACTTCTTCCAAAGGAGTTTTACAGTAGCCTCCTCATGGACATTTAACAACACAGAATCGGAAAGACTAAGTCTTATAAGACCCTTAGCCTTCTGATCCTTGAGATCCCACTCATCTTGAGTCATTGTAGCTAGTTTAGTTACGTTCACACTTTCCCAAAGGTCTTAGTCAACTAACATGTCTTCCATCTTGAGCTTCCACAGCTCAAAATTATTGCCGTTGAACTTCTCTACTTCAAACCTTCTTGATGTGCTTGCCATCTCCTTAATGCAATAAGATACAGAGTACTCTGCACAGACTCCCACTCAACCTAAGATTACCTAAAAAAACCCCTACCCAACAACTAGGACCAAAGGTGATCAAGCTTTGATACCAACTAAAAGGAAGCTAGGTGTGCAAAAACACTTCCTACACTAATCTATTGAGGAGAGAGCTATACAAATTCAAATTTATCCTAACTATTACAGTGATGTTAAACCATTAACATGAGATATAGCAGCAAAACATAAGAGCCAAAAAGAAGATAGAAGAAGAGAGACAAAGATTTACGATGGGGAAAACCCTTATCAGGTGAAAAACCCCACACTCAGAAACCTGCACAAGGTATTAACAAATCTGAAAGAATGTTTACAATACACTTGCAATGCAAGCTTCAATGGTCTTTGACACTCATGTCTAGAGTCAATCTGGTAGCATAACAACACCTGTAAACCTGTGATACAAACTCCATCTCCAAGCACCTGTTTAAATAGAACATACAAGGCAATTTTGGACCTTTCTTGGAATAGGTGTCCAATATGGCATCTTGGACCAAAACCCACACCTAGGGACACTTGGTTAACATTGTAGAATGTGTCTGACACTTGTCCATAGCTCCCATCCCAAAGAGGTCACCTATTTACAAAATGGCCTATGACAGATGCTCTTACAACACTTACGATCATCATAGAATTTGTCACAGCGGTTAAAAACTTACAGCTGTAAGAGAATCTATCATACACATGCTATAAATAGTATATTATCTTACAACATGTCATATTCCACCTTGGGGCACCCAAATATGCCTCATTCAAAGATGCTTGATGCCACATGTCACTACCTGTCGTACAACCTTCTATTCTCGACTCTTACATGTCATAGATTCGTTATAGGAATCCATCATAACCGTTTCGGTCAAACATTCCTTACACAACATAGAAGATGCCGACACATGGCAGAATATTCCTACCACTAAGTGGGATGCCTATCTCCTCATGTGAGGACAAAATAACAAGTTGTCATAATCCATGTAGGATTGACACATCACCGTGCCACATCCCACAATATGACAGTGGAATTTCCAATTATTTACAATGTAAGCAATTGAATAATAAATACAAACATTACAAATGCAGAGAATTACCAAGGTTGAGACACCTTAATTCCCAACAAAGATGATAGTCTAATGAAGAACAACATTGTAATGAAACAACTTGCACAATATCTCAATATAATAGTAATATGCTGCAAATACTTGATAATAATATGCCACTTCGAGGGGGCAACCTCCTAATCCTCTTTGAGGGGGATACCTCCAATAGTCTTTAGTAAGAACACAATACTCAATATGATGTGAAATGAGACTCACTACCTCCTATATATACCTATTTATGCCTAAGATATCACCCAGGCTGACTTAGATAGCCCTATAGAAGCCTTAAGCTGACCTAAACAACTAAATAGCAATATAATAATGATAATATGACTTAATTAAGAGTTAAGATAGCCACAAGATGACTATTCATAACCATATACACTATATAAGTAAGGGCATAACATGCCCCCCACCTTTACAAAAGTGTTGTCCTCAACGCTGATCAATTGTGGTAGTTTCTTCATATAATCTTCATCATCCCATGTGGCAACTTCAACTAGAAGATATTTCCTTGATGTCCTCAGCTTATTCATGTGTGTTTGGAAAATTAACTTCAGCTCCAAGATGTGCCATAGAGGAAGAGGTGAGGAATAGTACATGGTACCCTTGCATTGGTTGAATAGCTTGACTAGGAATTTCTTCTTCTTCTTTCACTTCTTCTTCATTGCCTTTTTCTTCTTCTTCTTTTTCTTCTTCTTCCACTTATTCTTTTTGTTCTTCTTCTGCTTCTTCTTCTTCTTCTTCTACTTCTTCTACTACTTCTTCTTCTTCTTCTTCTTCTTCTTCTTTGTCTGCTTCTTCTTCTTCTTCTTCATCTTCTTCTTCTTCTTCTTCTTCTGCTTCTTTTTCTTCTTCTTTGTCTATTGCTGCTGCTGCTTCTTCTTCTTCTTCTTCTTCTTCTTCTTCTTCTTCTTCTTCTTTTGGTTCTTGGTTACTTGAGGCCTCATTTATTGGTTCCTTAATAAAGGCACTTAACATGCTTCATATGTATGATATATCTCCTCTTAGGTGACACATATCCCTCTTAACCTCTTCCTTGAACTTACTTATTTCCTCATCCTTATCAGAGGATTTCCCCAGTGTGACAGCATTCTTTTTGCCTCTTGTTACAGGTCCCGTCATGATGGAAACCAATATTTTTGAAATAAATCACACAAATGAAATTTAAATTCTCTAAAAAAATTTCTGTAATGTACTAGGGTCAAGATACCACTTACCCAGAAACAAATCCAAAAAATTAGCAAATTTGCTGCCTTGAGAGTGAATTTATTGGAAACCCTACTTTTGCAATAAATCACTTATTTTTGCTTCAATTTCTCCAATCTTTGTACTGTAGGCTCCTTTACTATGTTGTCAAAAACCCAATACAAATTATACTCCAATTCTGCAGGATGTGAGAGATATGTAGATCTCAAATAAATTGTGTAGAAATCGTAATTCTGCAATAATTCACTCAAATCTGCTCCAATTCCTTTGAAATATGGACTGTAGCTTCTTTAATATGGTCTTCAAAAACCCTTTAAAAATATTTAAAAAATTCACTAAAATCTGAAATTTATGCTCTTCTCAAAATCGCCTCCAATGTTGAAAAATATCATGCCTCTACGGTGCCAAGATCATGCTCTGATACCACTTGTAATGAAACAACTTGCACAATATCTGAATATAATAGTAATATGCTACAAATACTTGATAATAATATGCCACTTCAAGGGGGCAACCTCCTAATCCTCTTTGAGGGGGATACCTCCAATAGTCTTTAGTAAGAACACAATACTCAATATGATGTGAAATGAGACTCACTACCTCCTATATATATACCTATTTATGCCTAAGATATCACCCAGGCTAACTTAGATAGCCCTATAGAAGCCTTAGGCTGACCTAAACAACTAAATAGCAATATAATAATGATAATATGACTTAATTAAGAGTTAAGATAGCCACAAGCCGACTATTCATAACCATATACACTATATAAGTAAGGGCATAACAAACATGAAGCATGAAACTTTGAACCAAACTTTATGAGAACAAGTATACCCTAAGCTAAGAACCAAGTCAAACATCATGAAAAAAATCATCATCATCAATTGAGACCAAACAACTCAAACAACTCCTCAGTACAACAACCATACTTTTGACATCAATGACAAACATGAAAACAAACTCCCCCTTTGTCATTGATGGCAAAACATAACCTCTATCTCTCTCCCCATTTGACATCAAGGACAAAGAATCACTCACTCCCTCTAACATGCATACATCAACTCCAAGATTAGAATGGATATCATAGTCTAACAACGCTTGTGTGAAGGGACCTACTGCTGTCCAAACTATTGTCATGGATATCTTGTGATACACTGTCCTATAAATTATTAGAGATCATTGTCATTGCAACAATCACTACACCCATTGTCATACAATATTATACAAGGTCAAAGATATTGTCAAGAAGTCTTGTGCATTGTTAAGAACACATTGTTTTACATATATCAACTCTTGTCCTATTTTCATGAAGACTATCAAGAAGACAACATTTCACACATATCAGCATTCACCACAACACTATCACAAGAATCATTGCACAAAGACACTCAAGAGAGTATGGCATTTTGCAATTACTACATTGAACAATACACCATCTAAAGAATTATCACTTAGAACCTTTAAAAGCATTGTGATCACTATCACTTCAAAATGTCATGTTCCCTTCATTTTATCAATGTGCTTTGTATACTTGCATACCATTGTTCCTTGTATCTTCCATAACTATCAAAACAACCAAGACACCACTGCTCATTGTCAAAACACACTAAAGTAGCAACAATAACAAGTTGTTGTTTCAAGATAATTCATTGATCTACACCATGGAATAAAGAGACTAATCTAAAAAAATGTGTTGATACATCTTGTCACAAAGTTTAATATACACTAAATGCCAGTTTCATCACAAGAAAAAATCTCTGAGAAAAACAAGTGCAAACTAGAATAGTGCTACAATGATAATGTCATATCAAGTATAGAAGGAGAAAATATCATTGCCACCATATTGCATATTGCATCTAACACTACCATTCCTCTGTACCATAACACTGTCAAAAGAGCTAAGACAGTCACATGTACCATTTTGTCCAACATACCACATTTCTTTAAGGCACTTTGTCACAAAACTTAATGAAACTTACACAACTCCATAGCAAGAACACCTGATAACTATCTAAGATAAGAGCATATTGGACTGATTGAGTAAGCATCAAAGCATTCAAACAACTGATTTCCTCTTTGATCATACTGCCCCTGTGTTTCTCATGGTAAACATCATTGTATACCAGCACTTTGTATTCCACACCTATCACTATGTACTGCCTTGGATAGTGATTTGACCATACTGTTTCCTTTGACAACAATGATAAAGAGACACATGAAAATATGCAAGAGCATCTATGAAGGAGAAATCAACTTTCACCATAAGAACATAAGCATAGAAGTTGTGGCAAGATCACTGTATACTATATCCCTATAGCAAGAACTCATGTAGTCAACTGTCAAAGCTAGTACTGTTATGAAATCAATTACTCTGTTGTCAAAAGCACTGTTAGAAAAACAAAAGATATGTCTGCCAATAAACCATTAGGTAAAACAAAAATACAGTTATTTCACTGTCAAAACACTATCAGGGTAGAAAAACACTATTATTTCATCTCTCAAACTATTACCAGTACATTGTTATTTCACTATTGTCATCTCCCAAAAGACAAAATTGCTACTGATAGACTTGGAGACTAAGTGACAAACTAGGCTATTATCCAACAGATTTCAACTTCCTTCAATCTTGCCATAAGTGGAGGAGATTAACATAGCATCACTATGAACAATCAAATAATCAACACTATGAAGTGAAAGGCATCATGTCACCACTATAAGATTAATAATGGGCCATCAATGCAACCAATGTGACTCACTGACTCTCAATAAACACATTGAATACTCATGCAATATCAGCAAAGATTACCAACAAAAGAAGACCAACATCAACCATATGAATCATGAAGAATAAAGTAATCCTAAAACATGTGAGATAGAAACCACATCTATGAACATCATGCCATCTACAATGAACATCATACCATCTTCAATCTATGAACTCCATGATCATCATCTATGAACACCATCTATGAACTCTATGACATCCTGAGATCTTGAAAGAAAGAAATCAAGACATGAAGCAACTTCAAAGCAACATCCAATCATATTTGACCATGTTGGACTACTTTACTGCCATAATAACCACTATCATTATACACAATGTCTATCACCGTACCTTTCCTTGATCTAATCATATAAGGACTAATCATATCATAAGAATTGATCATTACAAACATCCAAACACTAATATAGTCTAATCATGTTACAATCTCAGAAGTTGAATGATAACAATGTACTATAGTGCTATACCTCCCTTGTGAGTCTTGCTATGATTGCAAAAATAAACAAACCACCAACTATTTTTGTGTTTAATGAAAGCATGAAATCATGTAGAGACCAAGAGAGATCATTTCTCATAAGATCAAGAGAACCATTAACTTACAAGCACAAAACTACTTCCTCCTATCCTATAAACAAAAAATACTTATTCCTCCTGAACTTTTCATGGGGCTAAGGATGGGGCAATATCATCTCCCTATGACTTCATGATACATCTTATGCTAATGATGATGTCTTTTCTACAACATGCACAAGATTAGGATCCTTCTTGCCATGATCTTGTTTTCTTCTCCAAAATTTCATAGGCTTCTTCTTTTGCTTGTTTGATATATTTGCCTTCTTAATGTGATTAGGTGGCTTCACAAGGTTTCTTATGTAATAATGTGTTGTATGTCCAAGATTGTTACACCTATAGCATATGATATTGCTAAACATACCAAAGAGATGATAGTTTCTACTTCTCGACATCCCAAGAGTACTTCTATGAACATATCTTCCATGCATCCAATAATTTCTTTCTAGATGACCAACTTTATTACAGTTATAACAAACATTATTATAATCCTAATTTGATAAGATATAAGAGATTTTATCCTTATTCCATCCAAAACCATTTCTTGTATAAATTTTACAATCTCTAGCTCTATGACCATAAATATGATAGGAATAGCAATAACCATAAAATTGAGAATAGTTGTACCTTATTCAATGGTATTGCATGAGAGGTGGAGATCTTGAGGATCTACTTGTCCTTCTACCTTCATCAGCGCATTTATCTTTTGTCTTATCTTTAGGAGCAAGAGCATGATGACCCAAATCTATCTTCTTCCTTGGTGCATTTCTGACTTCAGAAGTTTGCCCTTCTTCATATCCTAGGCCTGTATTATCCTTATGACATTTTTGTTTACTAAACATATCATATAACTTGCTGGTACTTTCTTCAAAACCCTGATTTCTCTTTGACTAAATTTTGAGATTTTCAATGTCTTTTCTCAAGGTGACTATTTCATCCTCTAGTTTGACATTCAATAATTTTGACTTCAAGATCAGATTTTGTTACATATGTTGTCCTATTCATCTCTTCAATATCTATTTTTAGATTGATGATTAATTTGTCTTGATCTTTTAACAAAGAATTATCCTCTTTCAGTTTAAGACCTACCTTTTGGACTTCTTCTAATTCTATTTTTAAGGAACTGATTTCAGACTCTAGTCTCTTGCAATTTTCTTCCTTTTTCCATAGTTGGACTCTCACTTCCTCTTTCATCTCATATGCTTCTTTGACCTGAAACTTTAACTTAGCAATTATTTTCTCAAATTCTCCAAGTCTTTGAGCTAACATTTCATTAGATTTATTGCTTTCTTGAAATTGTAGTATTAGTTTCTAGTTTACCTTTCTAAGATCCTTAATCACATCTAGGGAAGCAATAAGTTCACCCTCAATGTCAATTTAACAATCACATCTTTCATCAAGTTCTTGTTCACCTTCACTCACAATGAAGTCTTCTTCTTTGTCAAAAATCTCAACTACAAGATCATTCTCTTTATCACACTTTGTGTCAATTTTCAGGGGTGACTCATGCAACAACTCATTACTTGACTTGATTGGGGCTTGTTTTACAACTTTTTGCTTGGTATCTTTCCTTCCTCTATTTCGTTTACACTTTCCCATAGTACTCCACTACTAGGATCTCCTAAGTTGATTAAACTTTGAGCAAGGAACCTAAGGCTCTGATACCACTTGGTGGAGTACAAGACCATTGAGAGGGGGGGTGAATCAGTGGTCTAATGAACAATCAAACTTTTTCGCTTTTTAACACATTTGTTCATAATGCAGAGAAATCTAAGATACTTCAATCATTAAGACATTGAATGTTCAATGTATTGCCATAACAAGTACAAATGAACATGACATCATAAACAAGGATGATCTAGTCAAACATAATGTGACACAATACCAAGAAAAGAGATGACACCAGTATTTTGAGTGGAAAACCCTAGAAGGGAGAAAAGCCACTATGAACACAGATTTTATTGGGCCTCATTGGCCAATCCTCACTGGATACTGTTGATGATTGTTTTGATGCAATCATAACAATAAGTTAAAATTCACATGAAATGAACTGAAACTATACTTGAAAGATAAGAAGGAATCATTTGAGATTCAACTAATCCCAAGTCTACAATGGTTCGGTTGGTCAAGTTCAGTTGGTCAATGTGAAGCTGTAATGTTCAAGGGGCCTTACGTAGTTTAGGTTTGTTTAGTGGTTTGCTGGACTAAGAATATGCAAAAAGATCATAGATTTCAACAAGTATTTTGTTCATTTGCATACAAGTGTTACTGTGCTGCAAGTTTTAGATGGTTTTCTTGAATTTTTGCAGCTTTCTTCTTTATCTATTTATGAAAACTGTCTACTTATAGCTCTGTTATGCATGCTTCTTCAAATTTGAGACAATTTCCTTTAGATTTCTACGTTTTCAGCTAAATATTTCAGATGGGTTGGGAAAAGTTAGAAAGATCTAATCTATACCTCATTTAATCTACCGAAGGATCTAATTGTTTCTGTTATGCACTATGTAAATACCATAGTAATTTGATCAAATCCACAGTAAAAACCTTAAATGTAAGTTCTGAGCATTTTCACAAACATACATTTAAAATTGCAAGCTCTCAAAGAAAATATTTCAAAACACAAAGAAGAGCAGGAGAAAACTCAGAAGATAGATGCAGAACTCCAGATTCTATTGTATTAGAAACGAATAGTCATACACGATTTACAATGTAGGAATGACTCTTAGTTTCATTGATCATACTACAGAGAACTTACAAGCTTTACAGATACAGTAAGGCAGCCAGACATTCCACGCGCACCTTACTGCAGACAAACAGGCGACCTCCTTCTTCTACCTCTAAACTATGCCCAGAAAGACTACAATTCTGGCAAAATACTAAAAAATCCTGTGTAGCCCCTGTTGTTTTCCTAAAATCCCTGTTGTAAAGTATTACAGTGTAGAGAGGCACAATATAAAGACATTCTGATTGTCCTCACTACAGCAGAAACCTAATTGAACCCCCTGGTTCAAACCCCTGGTTACAACAATAAATACAGGTGAACCAGCTCTTCAAAATATCTCTGAGCAGTGTCAAATCTGGGCGAAATATTGCCCCTTCTAAGAAGTTCCGGCAGCTGGGTAATAACTTCTGTTTGTCTGTTGTAGTAATACTCTCAGCTGCAACCTTGTTCTTTACTTGAATGGCCTTGAGTTTTTCGCACTTCATCCTTATCTTCCTGCTCCTGAGATTGGATTTCCTTCCTCCATGAGGTCACTGTGTTGACTTTCCAGCTGCTTCCTCAACTGCAAGCCTGCAAGACAAGACAAGCAATAAGTATTTCATTTATCACATAAACAGCAGGAAATTAAAATAATCATTTAAATCTAGGTGACTGCACAAAATTGTGGAAATCGGATTCAAAATACTCTCAAAACGCGTTCAAAACGCATTCAGACCGCTCAAAACCCATCGGGTCAACCATCGCTGACCGAAAAAATGCCACGGGCGCCAAAAAATGGTTTAAAACTCCACCGCTTCATTTCCCGCCCATCGGCATGACTATCGCTATCGGCGTGTCAAAAAACATGTTGGCCGATATTCTCTATTTGGCCGATGTTCACTTCATCTGCATGATATTCTTGGAAATATGATGCTCTCCCTTCCGAAGGTCCAGATGACGTCATCAGGATGTTTCGCTTCTGTATATTGGGGAAAAGAACAACATCATCATCATCATCATGTTGAAGGAGAATAGGAGGATATGGAATATGATCCTGCTGCTGAGGAAAGGAAAATGATGGTGACGTCATCGTCATATTCGGGCTTCATTAAAATGCAAAAGATGACGTCATCATCATGTTCAATTAAGATCAGGGGATAAATGTAAAATCGGGTCACCTAAGGAGCATGATCAGGATGATGAATGTAATATGACCCCTTTGCGGCCAAGGTAACCCTCTCGAAAGATCAGGATGATGATGATCATCAGGATATCTGGGGCTTTTGTCGAACTTAGAATAAGACGTCATCATCATATTCACGAACTGGATCGTGTTTTGGAAAATATCCTGCCGAAGGGAAATGTGATGATGATGATCATCAGGATATTTACTTCTTCGTTTATCAGATCGGGATGACGTCATCATGATATCCAGAGCCTTTGTTAAACTTAGAACATGACGTCATCAGGATGTTTCGCTAACCAGATCATGTTTTGGAAAATATCCTGCCGAAGGGAAATGTGATGATGATGATCATCAAGATATTTGCAAAAGGTCATATTTCTCGGCAGGAGGACTTCACGAAATATCGGGTAGACAAACAAGATCATGATGATCTTGACAATATGACAGGATAAAAAAAAATGATGATCCTCCTCATCGAATTATCATGATGACGTAACCATCACTTTCCATCTTCGAAGCATGAAGATGAGTTGAGGTCATCATCAGGTTAACGCTAGGGTGATATTTAAAATATGATCATGCTGTTGAGGAATGGAATATCACCTTCCCTTAAAAGATAGGGTGATCATCATGATCATGCAAAAGGAGATCAGGAGGATATGAAGACGTCATCATCATCTTAGCGAATTTCAGCAAATATCAGGATGATGACCCTCCGATAGGATTTTAACATGCGCATGCAAATATGCCGATGGTGGATTTTCTAAGTCAGGGTGATCTTAAAATATCAGCATGATATTATAATATCAGGTAATGTTAAAATATCAGCATGATGCTCGCGATACAAAAGACCGCTCGACGGGAAAAACCTACTATGACTTAAAGTTGACGTCCGGATATTTTGACTGCATGATTTTTATCGGTTGATAGATCAAGATCATGATGACCTTGATAACATAAAAAAAAAAATGATGATCACTTGCGATTATCAGGTTTGACCAAAACTTTGACTGTTCATAACTCCCACATATGGATGAATTTTCAAGTGAAGTAAAAGGCAAACCTGCATGGAATTTCAAGCTCTTTCTAAATATGAGGTCACAGAAACAAAATATGAACTTTGACAAACTGACCTCATGATGATGACCTACCTCATCCAATATCATGATGATGATGCACCTGACTCATTTTTACCAAACCGCCAGAAAGCAGACAAACACAAGCAGAAGCAAAAAGCAAAACATCAGCAGGGGTCCCCATTTTGCTAAGGAGCATAATGGGGTGTGTTGTGAACATCACAACAACTAGCAACCAAAACAAAACAATTAAATTTAGAGTGTTCAAGGAAACTAGATGAAATGAACTCATAACTTCCAACTATCTTTCCTGCAAATTACTATTCAGCTTGAGACTCAAAGTATTCAATAAAGATGCATGAATTTCCATTTTCAGTTTAGTTGTGTGCACGTGATTAATTATCCTCATCTTGAAGATCAGTTGAACAAACCAGTGACTGACATTAGCCTACGTAGGTGAGGATATTTCCTCATAGCCGACCGGATAGAGCCTTACTGCCAGCGAGCGTCCATAGCCCCGGCAAGGTTATCGTTACAATTTTCTTAAGTAGAGCCCCACTGCCAGCGAGCGTCCATAGCCCCGGTAGAGTTACTTAGATGGCTTAATCTGGATCTTCAGTATAATCCACTTTATTTATTTATTTATTTTTTGTTTTCTAATTTTGAACGATTTCATAAGATATAGCAATTTGTAACTTCATGATGCAAGGAGTGGACACTTGCTGAAATTAAGCTGAGAATTGTAATGGTAGCAAGGGTGACCTCTGATTTTTCACCTAATATCTACACTGGTAAGTTCAACAAACCCAAGGATTTTAGGTGTCTCATCGTGAGAAACCTGCTTCAAATTCTCAATCACATTTATTGAATACAAAACTTCAGAAGATGAACAACTCTCTACATTCATGACAGTGACAGGTTATATGTAGATTGCAAATGGTTAACTTGAATATCCTAAATTTTATACTGTTTTGAATGGTTGCTAGTTTTGCTCCTTAATACTCTAAAGTAAAATAAAGATCTCTGCTGAGGAGACAACAAACAAACCAAACAAATAGGCTGTACAAACAACACAACAAAAGAAAAAACTGTACAAATAGAAAGAAACAAAAAGCAAAAACAAACAGAAGACAAGCTGTACAAACAGCCAACCCAAAAGAAAACACAAAAAAAGAACTGTACATTATCTATAGCACTTTACATTAAGAAAAAGGGACTGCCCCCCCTTTTACCTCAAGCCTGGAAGTAGTGTTTCAAATGCTGGCCATTAACTGGTAATGGCACATCTTCTCCAGTCAAGGTCTTAAGTCTAAAGGTGTTATCTCCTATTATTTCTGAGATTTGTAATGGACCCAGCCATAATTTATCGAATTTTCCATGGCTTCCTTTCTTTTCATGTGCTTTGTCCCAGCACAACACTAAGTCTGATATCCTAAATGTCTTGACTCTTGCTCTTTTGTCAAACCACCTCTTAACAACCACTTGGTGTTTGGCAAACTTCTCGAGGGCTTGACCTCTTTTCTTCTCTAGTTGGAACATTTGCACTATTCGGGCTTCCCTATGGTTATCAAAGCCTAGATATTCATTGGCAAACTTCCAGGTTGGTATTCTCAGATTAACCGGAAGTATGGGATCAGTCCCATAAACTAAGTGATAAGGTGTGCTACCTAAAGCTATTTTAAACTTGGTCCTATCTACCCATAATGCATATCTTAACAGGGTATTCCACTCTCTAGGACTTTTGGCAATTAACCTCTTGATTATGTCTAATAAAATTTTATTTGTTGATTCAGCCAGTCCATTACCTTGAGGGTAATAATTTGAAGAAAACCTTAGAATAATCCCATATTTAAATGCCCATTTAGAAAATTTTAAAGAAGAGAAAGCAGGGCCGTTATCACATACCAATGAATAGGGCGTTCCAAACCTGGTGATAATGTTTTCTTCAAGGAACTTGATAACTACCTCAGTTGTGGAAAATTTGCAGCAGGTGGCCTCAGTCCACCTTGTACAATAGTCCGTTACCGTCAATATAAATTTGTGTCCTGCAGAAGATGGGGGATTGATAACTCCGATAAAATACAAGCCCCACTGTGCAAACGGTCTAGACTCAATCACAGGTTGCAGTGGATTGGCTAGATTTTTCCCTTTGTCTGCTGCAGTCTGACAGGTGTGGCAACTTCTGATGTGACTCTTAGTATCTTTGAACATAGTGGGCCAGTAATAGCCCGCCCTCAGTATTTTGTGTGTTGTAGCTAAATGGGAACCATGACCGGTTCCGTATTTGTCATGTAGTTCTGTCAACACTTTATCAGCTTCAGTTCTGTTTATGCATCTCAGATAAATTCCATCATGGTTCTTCCTGAATAGAAGACCTCCTTGCACCATATAATTCTGTGCCTTAATCTTCAAAGCTCTCCTCTGAGAAGCCTTCATCTTGCTTGGGTTCTTTCCAGCTATCAGGAAGGTGCTTAAATCATCGTACCAGCCTGATGCGTCTTGGGAATTCAATACATATTGTTGTTTTATCAGATTTGGATCCATGTTTGCTATTGTCTGCACCAACGCCTGCCCTCTGACCAGCTTTGTGGGAATGATCTCCATGTCAAATTCTTGCAGTGTGGTAATCCATTTGGCTCTTTTTTCTCCAGGCTCGTTTTGCATCAGCAGCATTTTTACTGCTGCGTCTGGTACTATGGCTTTAATTTGGCTGCGCAGAATATAGTGTCTAAATTTTTTCACAGCCTTCACTAATGCGAATGCCTATCTTTCGATATCTAGATATCTCAGCTGTGCATCCTTCAGAGGCGCACTCATAAATGCTATGGGCCTCTCTTCATTATTTTCACCTTTCTGTGTCAAGGCAGCCGCGACAGAATGAGAAGATGCAAAGGAGTAGATGTAAAACGGGCTTGTGTAGTCTGGACTTGCCAATATAGGGGCATCAGAAATTGCCTCCTTGATATCTTCAAATGCGGCTTTGGCCACTGGCGTCCATTCCATCTGTGCATCTTTCTTTAACATAGCATTCAACGGCTGCACGATCTCTGCAAAACCTGTTATAAACTTCCGAACAAAGTTAATTTTACCAAAAAATGATTTCAATTCTTTCCTACTGTTTGGTATTTGCAAATTTTTTATGGATTCTATTCTATCTGGATCAATTGAAATTCCATTTTCAGAAATGACATGGCCTAATAATTTACCTTCAGTTACGCCAAATATACATTTCTTAGGATTAAGGGAAATCCCATACCTTTCACATCGCTGGAGTACTTTTCCGAGGTCTTCAGCGTGGGTGGATGCATCCTTGGAATATACAGTTAAATCATCCATATACACAACAATGCATTTACCTGATAATCCATGGAATGCAACGTCCATGGCCCTCTGAAAAGTGGCACCTGCATTAATTAGACCAAAAGGCATTCTTCTATACGCATAATTTCCCTATTTGCAAGTGAAGGTGGTTTTTAGTCTATCTTCTCTATCAATTAAGACCTGATTATAACCTGAAAAACCATCTAAAAAAGACATCATCTTTGCGCCATTTACTGCTTGTAGTACTTCGTCTATTGGGGGCAAAGGATAATTATCCTTTTCAGAAGCCTTGTTTAAATTTCTAAAGTCTACGCACAACCTGATGTCTCCGTTTTTCTTCCTCACTGGTACTAAGTTAGCTACCCAAACAGAATGTCTGACTGGGAAAATTATTCCAGCAGACAGTAATTTTTTAACTTCCTCAAAGATTAAAGGCTCTAGAATGGCATTTACAGGCCTCTGTTTCTGTCTAAATGGTTTGACTTCTTTTCTTAAAGGTATTACGTGAGTTATGATGGACTCATCAAATGTTTTCAAGTCTTCGTAAGTCCATGCTATGACATGTTTATACTCTTTCAGAACGTCCAGAACCTCTTTTCTAATTTTCTCAGAGCAAGCCTTCCCAATTAGTACACTTTGTGGATTTAGCTCCGTCCCTAAGTTATGTAAATCATACCTACCCCCTTCTGTTTTGGGTAAGTCTTTCTGTCTTATTACCCCGTCGAAGTCATAGATGTGTTCTAATTCAATCACTCCTTTTGGTAAGAAGTTGCTCTTTAAGTTGATCATATCTTCTTCGTCCCATGTTACTTCAGGCCTTTCTTGTTCATCAATGATTTGGGCCTCAAATGCCTCATTGCAAGTCAGAAAATTAATAATTTGCTGATCCTCCCCAAATACCTGAAAGTGTGTAACGTTGTCTGGTATACTGGGCACGTTAACTAGGTCAACAGCAAATCGTCTTAATCCTGACAGTGTCAATGGTTCTAATGTACTAGCAGCAACTGCTAACGCATTTGGCCTATGGTTCAGCTCTCTAGCAATGTGCCCTATGTTAAAAGCATCAAACGAATCCATTAAACCCCATACTCTATGTCTGTAACTAATCATCTTCTTATAATTGCAGGCATATAGTTTCCTCACTTGTCTGACTACTAATTCAGAGTCTGAAAATACTCTGATGGTTTTTACCCCTTTCCTGATGGCCATGACAAGTCCCAAAATTAGGGCCTCATATTCAGCAATATTGCTAGTGCAGGAAAATTGTAATCTATATGCTGCCAAATGTGATTTACCTTGAGGATTTATGAGTTCAATACCCGCACCTGCGCCCTGTTTTGATTTGGACCCATCACATTTTAACGTCCACATGCCATCTTTACTTTTCTGATCTTTTACCTTGGCATACTTTGTCCCTTTTATTGCCTGTGGGGTGTTATCTTGTTTATTCATGGGTTTTTCCGTTTGGTTATCTTTCATATGTGTGTTTTTAGTTTGCAACTCAGAAAGATAACTACCCTTATCCTCTATTTCTTTTCCTAAATCTGTAATCAAAGCATCTATATGATCCTGAACATATCTCTGTGCTGGATCAGGATTCTCATTTTTCTCTTGTGACTCTACCCTCCCTATGCACCTTTTGTATTCATATTCAATGATGTCTTTGCATATTTCACAATTCTCCTCAGAATGTTGCCTATCATGGACTCTACACCTATTTTTATATAACTTACATTGGACTGGGAGATTGTGTGTAACGCACTCTTCCAACTCTCGTCTAATGGCATGACCAAATTTGTCTATTACATTATTTTCTTCATCTGAAGAATTTCCGTCAGACTCAATGAATAGTGCCGTTCTATTGCTGACACACTTCTTTTTAATGTTTAACATCATAATCTCTTCAATCTGCATCCCATTGTTGGTAATTCTATAGACACCTGGTTCAACAGCAGCATATAATAATTCATTAGTTCGATTATACTCTGTTATCATATGTTTCATTCTGGGCTCTGCCTCTATTCTGATCTGGTTTGGGATGCCTCTCCATGGTAACCACATGTGTGAAAAGTCAGTAGCCATATATCCGTTTAATGTCTTGGACCAATCTCTACTTAGCAACATTCCATAATTTACGGGTATATCCACTACTTGAATGTCAATGATTTGGCTTACCCTAGGGTCTGAAGCTAATTGCACTTGAATGTTCATGAGTTCTCCTATCACGCTAACCTCGGTCTTATCTAACTGCGTGACAACCTTGGCAGATTTGGTGGGAGTCAGCCCGAGAGTTTTGCATATCCCCAAGGGCATTACGTTGGCTGAAGCACCAGAATCTACCATGCAATTGTGTATATTCTTCCCACACAACCTAACAGTTAACAAGAAAGGTTGAGTATCCCTCTTATCCGCATGTATTACTACATTTGTATTGGAAGGCTGCTCAACTTTCTTACCCTTTTCCTTAGGTGGTGAATCACTATTAGGAATAGTTATATCAGCAGACACCTTGTTTGTTATGGATGTATCCAGGGATTTTAAAAAAGCATTTCTAATCCCTGGGGTCTTCAATAATTCATTTAGAGGTATACTGACCTTAATTTTCTTTATTTCCTCTGATAAGTAATTCATTAGTCTTGTTGTCTCTATTGCTTCTGTCTTACTTGTTTGATCCTTTTGCACTGATGTTCCGTTATTTGTGTGCTAACTAGCTTTAAGTATGGCAGGATTGTTGCTAGCATTCTGATCTGGGGGTGTATTGATGTTATTCGGAGGAGTGGAAGTGGTGAAAGGTCCTCCCGGCCTAGGGTTGTTCCTCAAATTGTAGGTGTGGCTTTTATTTGTTTGTTGAAAGGCTTGCACCTCCTCTGTTTCATTTAATATCTCATTTTCAGATTCAAAAGGAAACTGAAAAGCATTTAACACAAAGGCTGATTCAGGATAAAGACTTTCACAACAGTATGGTTCATCCTCTAGCAATTCATCCTCTTTCTCTTCTACAGTTGCAAAGGTAAACGTTTCTAAGACTAATGCTGTGTCATATTCTGAGGGTACTACCTCATTACCCTTAGGAATGAGAAATTCAGAGGTAGGAGGCTGTACATCTATGTTGAAAATACTAGCTGCCAAGTGGAATTGTGGACAGTCGTGCTCAGCATGGGCATTGGTATTGTGAAATCTGCACCAATTTTTGGGTGCTGTACTGGCCATTTGTATGCTAGTCATTTGTTTTGCACCATGATTATCTATGTTCTCAAAAGGAGAAGCCAGAGTACCGTTGTTGGGCCCAGTGTTCCATGTCTTGGGTGGCCTAGGTTGATTCTAATTTTTGTTATTATTGCCCCAGGTCCTATTATCTATCACTGGCCCCCTATTTTGCATTGGTTGCCCGTGACTGGGGCCTTGATGCTGATTGTAGTTTTGGTTCTGATTGTACTGCTGATTTTGATTGAGACTATAATTCTGATTTTGGCCTTGGTTGTGATTTTGATGTGGATTGTAGTTTTGGTTGCTTCTCCCATAGAGGTTCTCATTTCTTAGCTGTGTCACTTCGGTTGTTAATCTTTTCAAATGTGCAGTAATTTCTTTGATTTCTTCCCTATCCTCTTGTGCTTTTGCCACAGTTACATCCCTAGGAAGTTGGAAGAAAGGCTGACCATTATTTTGACTGTTATTGGAAGTACTAGCCGTGTAAGGAGTTATAGCTTGGATTGGAGTAGGATTATACACAGGTGTGTAAGAAGGAACCGGATTTACTAGTGGAGCATGCTGCACAGGGACTCCATTCCATGGGTGTGCCTGATTCTGCACCCCAAAATTTCCTCCATTGACAAATGGACTGTAAGTTATATGTCTCATTTCTTGGTTCACTGAGGCTGCCTCTTTATAGGCTTTGGATATTGAATCTATGTCAGGTTTTCTTTTGACAAACATGGCGGTTAAAGGATCCAAGGCAGCATAGTACATAGCCAACAAGGGAGCATCATCTATGGTATAAGGGGCTACTAGCCTAGAATAGGCCTTTTGAAATCTGTCATTGAAATTATCAATTAGCTCTCCCTCACCTCATTTTATAGCAGCCAATTTATGATACAAAGCGCAAGGGTCAATGGGTCCTCTAAATCTTGACAGAAATGCTTCTTCCATAAGTGCCCAGGAAGAAATGTAACCATTGGGTAAGTTTACGTACCAGCTAGAGGCCTGCTCATTAAAGGTGTAAGGAAACAATCTACACACAACATCCTCGTGCTCTAACATAGCCCTAAAACATGCCTCCTTAAATATTCTAATATGATCTTCTGGGTCCTGATGCAACTGGTATTTGGGACATATCTTTTCGGGATTTTTGGGCATCTCATGATAATCATTGCAGAGTATGGGAGAATTAACATCGAAATAAGCCATTGCAGGTGTTTGAGCTTGACTTGAACCTGCAGGAATACCTGGATTGATTGGTGGATTAGGATTTACAGGAGGATTGAGACCTCCAGGAGTGCCTGAACCAAGATTTAAAGATCTGAACAGTGATCTATCAGGACTTACAATACTACGGATGTTAAAAGGTGACCCAGGAGGCGTTCCAGATGAACTTCCCGCTTGCGATATCTTTGGATTCCAAATCAAAGGGCTTTTACTTCGCCTTGTATCAGGTAGTTGCACAAATATATCTCCTGAACTGGATCTAGACCTAGTCACTCTATTGCTGTCGTTAGCCAGTTTGAAATGAAACCTAACTCAAGAAGGCCCTCCTTCTAGCGCCAGAAAACTGTTGATGATTGTTTTGATGCAATCATAACAATAAGTTAAAATTCACATGAAATGAACTGAAACTATACTTGAAAGATAAGAAGGAATCATTTGAGATTCAACTAATCCCAAGTCTACAATGGTTCGGTTGGTCAAGTTCAGTTGGTCAATGTGAAGCTGTAATGTTCAAGGGGCCTTACGTAGTTTAGGTTTGTTTAGTGGTTTGCTGGACTAAGAATATGCAAAAAGATCATAAATTTCAACAAGTATTTTGTTCATTTGCATACAAGTGTTACTGTGCTGCAAGTTTTAGATGGTTTTCTTGAATTTTTGCAGCTTTCTTCTTTATCTATTTATGAAAACTGTCTACTTATAGCTCTGTTATGCATGCTTCTTCAAATTTGAGACAATTTCCTTTAGATTTCTACGTTTTCAGCTAAATATTTCAGATGGGTTGGGAAAAGTTAGAAAGATCTAATCTATACCTCATTTAATCTACCGAAGGATCTAATTGTTTCTATTATGCACTATGTAAATACCACAGTAATTTGATCAAATCCACAGTAAAAACCTTAAATGTAAGTTCTGAGCATTTTCACAAACATACATTTAAAATTGCAAGCTCTCAAAGAAAATATTTCAAAACACAAAGAAGAGCAGGAGAACACTCAGAAGATAGATGCAGAACTCCAGATTCTATTGTATTAGAAACGAATAGTCATACACGATTTACAATGAAGGAATGACTCTTAGTTTCATTGATCATACTACAGAGAACTTACAAGCTTTACAGATACAGTAAGGCAGCCAGACATTCCACGCGCACCTTACTGCAGACAAACAGGCGACCTCCTTCTTCTACCTCTAAACTATGCCTAGAAAGACTCTACAATTCTGGCAAAATACTAAAAATCCTGTGTAGCCCCTGTTGTTTTCCTAAAATCCCTGTTGTAAAGTATTACAGTGTAGAGAGGCACAATATAAAGACATTCTGATTGTCCTCACTACAGCAGAAACCTAACTGAACCCCCTGGTTCAAACCCCTGGTTATAGCAATAAATACAGGTGAACCAGCTCTTCAAAATATCTCTGAGCAGTGTCAAATCTGGGTGAAATATTGCCCTTCTAAGAAGTTCCGCTAGCTGGGTAATAACTTCTGTTTGTCTGTTGTAGTAATACTCTCAGCTGCAACCTTGTTCTTTACTTGAATGGCCTTGACTTTTTCACACTTCATCCTTATCTTCCTACTCCTGAGATTGGATTTCCTTCCTCCATGAGGTCACTGTGTTGACTTTCCAGCTGCTTCCTCAACTGCAAGCCTGCAAGACAAGACAAGCAATAAGTATTTCATTTATCACATAAACAGCAGGAAATTAAAATAATCGTTTAAATCCAGGTGACTGCGCAAAATTGTGGAAATCGGATTCAAAATACTCTCAAAACGTGTTCAAAACGCATTCAGACCGCTCAAAACCCATCGGGTCAACCATCGCTGACCGAAAAAATGCCACGGGCGCCAAAAAATGGTTTAAAACTCCACCGCTTCATTTCCTGCCCATCGGCATGACTATCGCTATCGGCGTGTCAAAAAACATGTTGGCTGATATTCTCTATTTGGCCGATGTTCACTTCATCTGCATGATATTCTTGGAAATATGATGGTCTCCCTTCCGAAGGTCCAGATGATGTCATCAGGATGTTTTGCTTCTGTATATTGGGGAAAAGAACAACATCATCATCAACATCATGTTGAAGGAGAATAGGAGGATATGGAATATGATCCTGCTGCTGAGGAAAGGAAAATGATGGTGACGTCATCGTCATATTCGGGCTTCATTAAAATGCAAAAGATGACGTCATCATCATGTTCAGTTAAGATCAGGGGATAAATGTAAAATCGGGTCACCTAAGGAGCATAATCAGGATGATGAATGTAATATGACCCCTTTGCGGCCAAGGTAACCCTCTCGAAAGATTAGGATGATGATGATCATCAGGATATCCGGGGCTTTTGTCAAATTTAGAATAAGACGTCATCATCATATTCGAGAACCGGATCGTGTTTTGGAAAATATCCTGCCGAAGGGAAATGTGATGATGATGATCATCAAGATATTTGCTTCTTCGTTTATCAGATCGGGATGACGTCATCATGATATCCGGAGCCTTTGTTAAACTTAGAACATGACGTCATCAGGATGTTTCGCTAACCGGATCATGTTTTGGAAAATATCCTGCCGAAGGGAAATGTGATGATGATGATCATCAAGATATTTGCAAAAGGTCATATTTCTCGGCAGGAGGACTTCACGAAATATCGGGTAGACAAACAAGATCATGATGATCTTGACAATATGACAGGATAAAAAAAAATGATGATCCTCCTCATTGAATTATCATGATGACGTAACCATCACTTTCCATCTTCGAAGCATGAAGATGAGTTGAGGTCATCATCAGGTTAACGCTAGGGTGATATTTAAAATATGATCATGCTATTGAGGAATGGAATATCACCTTCCCTTAAAAGATAGGGTGATCATCATGATCATGCAAAAGGAGATCAGGAGGATATGAAGACGTCATCATCATCTTAGCGAATTTCAGCAAATATCAGGATGATGACCCTCCGATAGGATTTTAACATGCGCATGCAAATATGCCAATGGTGGATTTTCTAAGTCAGGGTGATCTTAAAATATCAGCATGATATTATAATATCAGGTAATGTTAAAATATCAGCATGATGCTCGCGATACAAAAGACCACTCGACGGGAAAAACCTACTATGACTTAAAGTTGACGTCCAGATATTTCGACTGCATGATGTTTATCGGGTGATAGATCAAGATCATGATGACCTTGATAACATAAAAAAAAAATGATCACTTGCGATTATCAGGTTTGACCAAAACTTTGACTGTTCATAACTCCCACATATGGACGAATTTTCAAGTGAAGTAAAAGGCAAACCTGCATGGAATTTCAAGCTCTTTCTAAATATGCGGTCACAGAAACAAAATATGAACTTTGACAAACTGACCTCATGATGATGACCTACCTCATCCAATATCATGATGATGATGCACCTGACTCATTTTTACCAAACCGCCAGAAAGCAGACAAACAAAAGCAGAAGCAAAAAGCAAAACATCAGCAGGGGTCCCCATTTTGCTAAGGAGCATAATGGGGCGTGTTGTGAACATCACAACAGATACATTATATGCCTCACGGGTAAAGCCTCACTGGCTATAGAATATGCCTCACTGGCAATTAGATGTCTCACTGACAATAATAAATGTCTCATTGACAAAAAGAAATGTCTCACTGACAAGATACATTATATCACCAATTTGAATGAAAAGAAAAATATAGAGGATCTCTCTGTTTCTCTACATAGCATTGTCCTTATCAATTTCTACAAATCATCTTCTTGAAACAACCTTATCATCTCAAATACACTCCCAACAAAAAAAACACTTTCAAAAACCATCTATCTCTGCACTTATTTCTAACTCTGCATTCATAACTCAATCTAAATTGTGTTCACAATAGAAAATCAATCAAAACATACTAAAAAACCTATATACTTATCCTTAGAGAGAACACATAACATATATGCATAGAAAATACATTACAATGCTACTCATTTACAAAGTGTCTCTTTCAAATTCTTAACCCTCTACATACATTCTACATGGTCAATACATAAAAATCATAAATGTCTTCATAAGATTTGACAGCCACCTTCACTGATCACCAACAAGAACCATCCAAAACATCATACAGCCCTTGAAATTAATTTATCTAGCCTTCTAGGTCATTTAATAACCGAACAGAAACAGTTAGAGCCACAGTTACAAACTTAGACCGTTAAAATTATTCTCCTGCAAACACCCGTTATAATTTAAATCAAATTTAAATTGCAATTGTTGATGTGAAATTCATGCCCTTTGTGTCATTAAACCTTGACCCTCAATGTATTTTTGCCGCTCATTACACAAAACTCTCACTAGCAAAAATAGTTGCCCTAGATCATTAGGTTGGTTAAACAATGAACACAACCCCTCCACGTGTTCACTTAAGTGATCTTTAAACCCCAATCACCAGTCAACTCATGAATAGATCAAAAAGTTCATATGGGAATATGTATGTTTTGTGCCTTTGAATAACATAAGGGTTTTTTAGGGTTTGTATCCCTAGACACTAAAAATGTAAACCCTAAATTAGGAATATGAAAGTTTAAAAAGTTGAACACATCAAAAGAAAAGTATGATGCCAATGCAGAAGTATAAGTGTCTTCAACACCCTAATTTTACCCATTGTCAAGACATTACAAACTCTATGAAATTAAATCTAAACCCTTGAATGCTAGGGATTATATCATTTAGGGCTTTAAAGCAAGATCTCAAACATTGTGGACTTCAAACATATGCGAATGATTTATAATCTCTACTATACCAAAAACATGCAAACCCCTTCCATTGAAGTTTCACCTCTCTCATCACATGGACATAAGACAATTTTGACATGGAATGCATCATCAAAATATGCATACTATATGAACTCCTGAAGCACGATCATCAAGTCTGACTAGGGCACTACATATCCAACTGTGATGAAGAACATCTAAGTTGGCGTGTATACCATGCAAAAACAAGCTAGATCAACACCTTTCACTTGAAAATATTGCACCTTTGATAGGTCAACCATATTGTAGTCTCACTGCATATAATACATGACATGAGCTAGGATACAAACCTCCTGAAGATAGTCTAATGAAGAACAACATGAAGCATGAAACTTTGAACTGAACTTTATGAGAACAAGTATACCCTGAGCTAAGAACCAAGTCAAATATCATGAAAAACATCAGTATCATCAACTAAGACCAAACAACTCAAACAAATCCCTAGTACAACAACCATACTTTTGACATCAATGACAAACATGACAACACAACCCCATTTTACCTTGATTCAAAACCTCTACATGCAAAACCTATCAATCAATTTATCAATTGCTAGATAGGTAGTATTGATATTTCAGAAAGTAGTCTACTGAAGAACCTCATCACACATCTTTGTACTAAAGATGAAAACACTTCCTTCGAAGCCCAGTTGTGGCACAATACACCTTCAACTATGTTTAAGTAATCAAGAAATCTTGTGTTTAATAGAACCCGTATTTCCATAATGAGAATGTTGAATCTATCCCCTGATTCTAGCATTTTACCCAATTCAATACTGCATCTTATCTTTTTTAACTTGAATGCCAGGTGAGATTGATCTAATAATTATGGACATTAGGCCTTCAAAATCTTTTTTAACTATGTCAGTGCTCTTTTCAGACTCATCATACTATACAATGATGGCATGGAAAATTCCTTAAGGGATTTTAAAATATTTCAATTCAATCTTGAGTGTCACATCTAGCCAGTTCTAGAAAGTTGTTATCTCTCTCAAAACACCTAGTTGATTTTATGATAGAGGAGGACTCAATACATGCTTGATTTTGCTCTTTGAATTCTAACCTATAGTTCCCATCATCATCCACCATGCACCACCAATCATTCATGTATTTGAATCTAGGTCGTAGATCACATCTAGGAAGTAAATCAATGGTGAGTGTGCATAGCGTAAACCCTTACCTCAAACACTCTTTATGAAATGCGCGAAGGCATAAGCTATTGGATTAGTTTCAAATACATCAGCACGGTCAATTACCTACTTTGGAGAAGACACATGTCCTTACCACACATCTGCACACTCACAACTTAAAAACCATTTCAATACTTTGTGCAGAGAGTAAACCATTAGATCAATATTAGTGTGAGAGATTAAAACATCACCGTTGATCTCAACCTGTCTGGGGGACAGGTAGCATCACCACACATCCACATGCTTTTTAATTTCTCCATCTTAAAACCTCGCATATGATTCACTTTTCATATTCTAGGACCAAAAATATTGAAGTACACGGTATCCTTTGGTTTTAGGACCCATGGGTGAATATCCTCTACTGCTACAATATGGCCACATGTCAACATCTACCTGATTCATGAATCCTCAGGGCATAGACACTTCTAAAGATTGGTAGAATGTGCCAAGTGTCAAGCTCATGTAGTAATGCAAGGAGATAAATAAAGGCCTTTAGTATAGATGCGTTATGTGCTTCATTAAACAAAGAACAGACACCTAGCAGGCACTCATTAGTGTGGGTTTTTAAATGCTAAACAAATGGGATGGTAGACAGGAAGCAACTAGTTTCCTATCAAAGGGGGCTAGTAATTCTACAATGAGGTAGGGGACAAGTTGTAACTTAAGTCCCCAAGTGACTGGTTAAGGAAGTCACCAACGAATTAGAACCATATGATTTTTAAAAGGGAACAAAGGGTATAGGGCTTTAGGAAATGATATTTTAAACTTATGCAAACACACTAAAACCCTAAGACCAACAATGGCTCTATTTGGTGCGAACTATTTGACAGAATGGTGTGAGAAACCAGAAGCCTTTGGGATGCAGACCAAGTGCCCTCAATTAAACCTTGAAACTATCCAATTGCAACTTGTTTGATTTTACAAAATATTAAACCTTACATGGTGGCTCTGGGCCCTGAAAAAGGAAAAAAGAATACTTCCCCCTGTCAAACATTATGTTCTCTAATGATTGTTCCAAGCCTAATATAAAAACACCATCATAATTAGTCAGTATACTGACTCAGATATTGATATTTCTCACAAAAATTTTGAATTTGCCACTGTCAGTCTTTTGCGTTCCTTTGAACTTTATAATCAATTTCCAACTAAAATATTTCTCCCTATGTACTAAAAACAACACATTAGTTTGTGATACCATGCTAGATCTTGCAATAATTTGCATCAACAAGGTCATTATCTTGCACCAATAAATTTCTATCAAGCTGAATTGAGAACTAAAAATGTTCATAATCCATTGGATAAATGGCATTACAAACATTAACCTCATCCTTTATTGTCAGGTCAAACTTGAAACCTTCATAGGCCTTATGTTCCATGAACACACCAACTAAATTGTAATATAAATTTTGTTCCATTTATTACAAGTATTCTTCAGGTGCACTAAACATAAATTGCTCATACACAGGCTCACCTTTGACCTAATCCCCAAGACATATGTATCCACCTATATTTGGTCAATGTAACTCATCTTCATCACTCTATGTTTCAATGCGTTGCAAAGAAGACTAGGTTGTCATAACAACAATTTCATCAATAATTATGTCATGGTCCTCACAAGAAAACACAGTTTCAACTATGTTTATATTTTCACTGAATCCTTGAAACCCAAGTTTTTAGCTTTCATCATCATCACATGTGTCAAAAAAATCTCCATCTTAGGAATAAGAATGGAACTCGATTCATCTTACAAACCATTATACAACTCAACATGAAATGCCTCAAGAGAAGGACTAAACAATTCGGTGTGTTTCTCTGCTCTTAACCCCTCATAGAAGTTTGTCATAATAAAGTTACAAGTAAAACAATCTTCATGAGTATCATTGTCTTCCTTTTCCTTAGCTTGAAGGCTTAAAACTCTCCCAGCATCAATATATTCAAAATCATCATATTCACTAAAAGAGCATAAAGATAAATTTTCAGCATCATTTACACCTCAATAGTTAGCATCTTTGATCCATATTTTGAAAACTCACCAAGGCTAGAAGGTTGTTCATCCATAAGAAAACATGTGTCCTCATCATCATTCACATCAACACATTCTTTATTCGATATAAAGCATTTCATTTCCACTTTATGAGAGCACTCATGTAATCAATAAAGAAATTTCATACTCACTGTCATCATAGTTAACATAGCAAGGAGACTTATCAATACTAAAACTATGTTCAAGACCCTTAAATTGAATGTATAAACCTTTGTCTTCAATAGCACCATTAGAAAACTACACACGAGTGTCCACAACATTGTTCTTCTAAATATGATCATTTGCAAATACACAACAATTCGCCTCATCATTTTGTATGCAGCTGCCTATATCAAAATGATAGATGCTACTGAATTATTCGAGGGAATCAAAACCTGGGAGGACCCCAAATAGATTTTCCAATTCTTGTTCTTTAGATTGGACATTTGCATACACTACATCAACATCACCACTCACTTGGGTTGATTTATCACATTGAAACTCTTAGCATACATTTACCATCCGACTCATAAAACTACCCTGAGGTGAGTCTTTGCATACTCCAACTATTGAATACAAAGAATACTGAGAGGGGGGGTGAATTAGTATTCTGATAAAATTTTCGTTCACACATTTATTAATCCACTTACCAAATTCAATAACATGAAAGCAAAGTAAACACAAGAAGAGCAACCATAAATTCATAACACATAGACACTAGGATTTTACGTGGAAAACCTAAGAAGGGAAAAACCATGGTGAGTGTTAGCTCACAATATATTATAATAGCAATACTAAATTACGTGAAGGCTCACTGCCCAAGGACTCACTATCCAAAGAAGTGCTCACTGCTAAATAGAAGAGAGAAGAATATAGAAAGAAGTGGCTCACTGCCAGAAGAGGACGACTACAGGTGCATCTTACAAAATGCTGTGGTGCAATACCAATTTGCTCAGTATAAAGATTCAAAGGACTTCATACTGTCTGCCCTTCTTTTCTGCTCTGCTTCACATATACTTTTGTCCTTCTGCCTTAACTGTCCTTTTGCTAATCACAGAACTGCCTTAGGTCATATAATCATGGAATTCACATTCTATTCACATGCTTCATCTCACCCAACACCGAAATCCATTGAGTATATATATCCACAACAAGATTCATCTCATGATTAGGTCGACAAGCCAGACATGAAATGTATATACAAGTATTATACCTTTTCATCTTGATCTTATACACAAATAGGAATGTGGACCCAAACAATCATACAATAGTCTTCATATAGGTTGGCATCAATCATTCAACCACTTGGATTAATTCTTCAAACAATATATCCTCACCGCTTATAAATCTAACTTGCCTGTCAGCTTGTTCCTTAAGAACATGCTTGACCAATTCATCTATCACATCATAACTTCCAATGCGGAGCATATGAGACTCTAAAAATCATATCCAATATCCATTATATCTCTCTTGTCATACCTTTAGAACCGTGGAACATAGTATTCAACTACAGACAAATGCAGATCTCTGAACTCTCGCTCAGTCACTGTGAAACATTGTCAGACTACAAGTCGATAAAGAACAACATGTAGACAGTGATCAAAGAAACTTCAAAAGCTATACCTCTAGATTTAGGTAGTCATAATGAGTACCTTTGTTGCCTCAGAACTGCAAGAAAAAATATGTAACAATGGAGGAATGCAGACCCTTTTTCTTTGGCACTGTGCATTGTTCCTGTCTTAACTTGGCTCACTTGGACTTAGCTATTTTATAGTATGACTTCCATATGAAGTCAAGAATTGAACACTGGAACATATCATCACCAAATATCTATGATTAACATATCTGAACCACATGTAATGATATTCAACTATGGAGGCATACAATGACCCAATCTCTGTCACTTATTCTGTATACTACCCATACTTATGTCATTTTAGGCTTTTGGACTAGAATCCTTTTATGTCTTGTTGTCAAACAAATTTGATCTACCAGAGTAATGTCTATTTTCCTTGTTGGTGGAATCTCTTTGCCTTGTTTCCATCAATGAAAACAATCAATCATTCATTAGAATAGTGTCTCTTGCCAACAATCTCCCCCTTTGGCATTGATGGCAACAATTACTGAAAAATGTTTATCTACTCCCCCTTTTTATATACACTTTGTTTTTCATCTCCCCCTTAATTGTTTTCCCATTTTTCTCTTGTTCTCTTCTCTCCCTTTGACATCAATGGCAAAGGTGTATGTGCAAATATCAAAATTGAATCAAAGTTTCAAGATTATCAAATTCTTTTCCATATGTATAGGTACAATTTATCAAATCAGTTAGTTGCACATGAAAGGATATAATTGTACATAATCTTTAATTGTGTTAACTCTCCAACCCACCTATTCTTAGCACTGTTCAAAATTTGGATGTTCTCATTTACTTGGAATACTAGATCTTCTACCTTTTGTACACTGATAGGCATATCAATTTTTTCCTGAACCTTCAATGCTTCTGCAGGTAAACATGTCATGAACTTAATTTTAAGGCTTATCATCCCTCTCAGATGGCACATTCTATTTTTCATTTCTTCCTATCTACTGAGCAGACTACTTATGTTATTTTGAGTACTTACAACTTGTATTTCCATGTTGTTGATAGATTCAACTGCTGGATCAAAGGTCTTAGAAATATTTGCTAGTTGAAGCTCCATGTTTTTTACCTTCTCTTCTATTTCCTTAATGGTCATAGGCCATGACAAATAAAATTTGTATATATCACAGGCTACCTTGATTTCATTCTCGATATTCTTGATGCTACTTTCTAACAAAATTTTGTAACTATCTAAGTTGGTTTTTAACTCCACTAATCTTTTATCTTCAAATTCCTTTCTAACCTTAATGTCAATATACTTTTCAAAGGATTCAAAATGAGTACTTACATAATTTATTAGACCCTTGAGCTGATTAGTTGATGACACTGATGTATCTAAAGTTCTGGTATGAGGGCATTAACTTCTCCAGAATACCAGATGCTTCATCTATGAGTTCATTGTCCTGTATATGTGTTTCAGCATTTCTTCTTGAGCCTTAGCTTGCATAACTGATACCAATTTGAATTTCTGCACAGGAGACATAGAATCCAGATCTATTGGTCCTTGTAAAAACTCAAGTAAATCTAAGATTTGTGTTCTTTGTTGCTTTTCCAAAAAAATTCTAGCACAGTCAATTAGAACCTGATTTATAGCAATGTCTGTTGCCTCTTGTTCTTCACTAAGTGTAACTTTCTTTCTTTTCTTCTCTTCTACTAGCTTTTCTTTCTCTACTACAATGGTGGCTCCTACAATGGATAAGGTCCTTGTTTTTTTTTCTGGGGCTAGATGCCAGTTTTTCCTTTTTAGATCTCTCATATTTCCTTTCTAGAGTATTTGATGTCTATTCTACTGGAGCACTTATGGGATTTGATCCTTCTTCTTTGGTTTTTTCCTGACTTATTTTTTCATTTGATGTTTTCTCTGATTTCTCATGTTTCATAGACATTCTAGAGGATAATTCTTTGAATGTCCCAAATCTATCTTCTTTGAGATCTTTCGATTTGCTCGGTAGTACATTACCTAATTCAGTCAAAAAATCTTATGCAACTTCATACTCTAATGCATGGACCCATACAGTTCTTGGTTCCATAGCTTCCATGAAGCATTTGTCTTTGTTTACCATGAATACAATGTCCTTTTCATACTTCATCACTACATTTTTAGGTATCCAGACTCTACATAATATTTTCCTTTGAAAGTTCTTGAAGTATCCCCATAAGATTTCATTCTGCTTGTCTACATTTCCCAAACTCTGCAAGTGATTTCTTATTTGAGTTTCTATTGGTGTGTGATCAATCCAGACAATGTTTCCCAAGCTAGGTAGCTCTCTCAAGAAGTAGAAGAGTAGACAAGTGATCAATGTTCCATATTTGAAAGGATGATTAGTCTCTTTTGTTCTTTTCAAGTTCTCCATTAGTTCACTTTAGAGTAATTCACATAGGTCATAATCTATATTGCTTTTGATCATGTCATATGTTGTGTATATAGTTGGTGCAAACACAGAATTTTCCATGTTGGAAAAGTATATTTTATATCCAATAATCATTGATGCAAATTTCACAGTCGGATCCTTGATGTCATTTATCATGAGGGCTTTCTAATCAAATTTGGCTCCTGTTAGCTACATTACCACATTGTTCTTTATTTTCTTTAAACCTAGAACCCTCCTGGAGGAACTCATACTAGTTATAGCTTTGATAGATTCTTTAGTTATCATATATGGTTTATCAAGTCACATAAACTCATCATGAATCTTTCTTAGAATAAACTTAACCCATGTATCATTAGGGATCGCGGGAAAATCCAACCAGGTGTCAAATTTTTTTTCTCCTAGAACTTTATATTCATCTTTCAACACAACATCAAAAGTAGTTAGTTCACCCAAGTACAGTTTTCCTAGATTCATGTGATCGTATTTCTCTAGATTGGTATGAATATATGCCCTAACATCTTCCATATGCATAACTCCATGTGGAGTAATTGAGAATGCCCCTATAGGATCATTTTCTAGTGATTTGAATAAATGTTTCTTGAACATGGGGTGAGGCTTTTTAGTTATCTCAATTACTTGAGGAGTAAACATTTTCCCAGAATAATTCAAACTTCACAGTAGGGTTTTCAAGCTATAAATAGCTCTTTTTCCAAATTAGGGTTTCCTTCTCGTGAAATGACTTTAAGTTATTTTGAATCTCTAGAAATCTTTGATGTCGCTTAAGATTCCTTTTCAACTTGATAGCTTGAATGCAAAGTGAATTGTATATCAAATGAGTTCTTTTTTAACCCTTGATATGAAAATCTAAGTCGTCATAAATGTAGTCCTTCAAAAAGTTGATAAACACTTCTTTGTTAAGATCGGTCAATCAAGATTACTTTGCAATGTTCCACATTTGATTATTTTCTTCCAAAATTACTTTCAAAAGATCTACCATATGAAGCTTCACATCATATCTTCATGCCAAATCCTAGCACTGATTATCTAGCTAGGGGATTTGGATTTTCAATATAGCTCCCCCTGACCCAGAGCTCCCAATTTACTTCTTGGAGGAAGTATCTGCACTAGAGGCTGGTGCAGATCCATCCCTAATGTTATTAACATCCTTCTTAATCTAGACCTTGCTCATTTTCTTCTTGATTTCCACTAGATCAATCTTGTTCTTACCTTTATCATTTCTCTACTCTATTTTCCTCTTCTCTGTAGAATAGTCTCTTTTCTCATTCTTGTATCTACAGAATTTTGCAACATGTCCAAACTTGTTGCAATTGTAGCATACCACATTCCTCTGTACCTAACTCCTATTGATTGGATTCATTCTTGTTCTGCATTGATTAGCCGTATGCCCAAATCTATTGCATTCAAAACATTTTCCATTGAAGAATTGAGTATTCCTTGTATTGTTGAAGCCATTCCTTACCAGACTTCTGCATTCATTTGATCTATGACCAATTTTCTTACAATTGAAACATTGACCAGAGAATGATGGAACATTCTGATTCATTCTACTCCTACACTGAGTAGCCTTATTACCAAACTTGTTGCAGTTAAAACAATAGTCATTGAAAGATGGGCACCTTTTAGCATTTGGCTACCTCACTGGAGGTCTTCTCCTTTGATTTCAGAACTAGTTGTCTTTATTTTTCTTCATCTCAATGTTTTCTTGACTTGATTTAGAACTTTCTCCTTTTTCAAATCCTAAGCCCTTCTTCTCATCTAAACTTTTTTGACTTTCAATCAACTCCTTAAGCTTTGCAAAGCTTATTGTGAACTTTTCTTTATAGCTATTTGCTACTTCTAGATCATATTTCAAAAGTAAAACATCCTTAGCTAATTTTTCACATTCCTTAGACTTATCTTTTACAACTTGACTCAAATGCTTTTCAATTTCCTCTTTCTCTTCAATTTCCAATGTTAAGTTGTTTAGGGTTTCATTTGCTCCATTCATTTGTTCACTTCATTCCTTGCTCTTTTCTTTGAACTTTTTGACTTGCTCCCTTAGCTTCAGAATGTATTCATCAGCTTATTGGACATTTTCCTTTAGATCTCTGACTTCTTCTTTAGACTTTTCAAGATCTTCAAGAGCAACTTCTAGTTCTTGATCAATTGTGACATTGCCTAGAGAAAGGTACCTTTTGGCTTTCATGAGTATTCTTTCCCAAATCTTCCTCAAGCTATTAGACTTCTTCCAAGGAACCTTGCTTTGATACCAATTGTTGAATACAAAGAATACTGAGAGGGGGGGTGAATCGATATTTTGATAAACTTTTCATTTACACATTTATTATTTCATTTACCAAATTCAATAACATGAAAGCAAAGTAAACACAAGAAGAGAAACCACAAATTCATAACACATAGACATCAGGATTTTATGTGGAAAACCCAAAAAGGAAAAAACCACGGTGAGTGTTATCTCACAATATATTATGATAGTAATACCAAATTACATGAAGTCTCACTATCTTAGGGCTCACTGCCCAAAAACTCAAAGTCCAAAGAAGTGCTCACTACATTAGGCTCACTACCAAATAGAAGAGAGAAGAATATAGAAAGAAGTGGCTCATTTCCAGGAGAGGACTGCTTCAGGTGCATCTTACAAAATGTTGTGGCTCAGTACCAATTTTCCTAGTATACAGATTCAAAGGACTTCATACTATCTACCCTACTTTTCTTCTCTGCTTCACATATACTTCTGTCCTTCTACCTTTACTATCCTTTTGCTAATCACAAAACTGCCTTAGGTCACATAATCATGAAATTCATATTCTATTTACATGCTTCATCTCACCCAACACCAAAATCCATCGAGTATATAAATATCCACAACAAGATTCATCTCACAATCATGTTGGCAAGCCAAACATGAAATGCCTATACAAGTGTTATACCTTGTCAACTTGATCTTATACACAAATAGGAATGTGGACCCAAAAAATCATACAATAGTCTTCATATAGGTCGGCATCAATCATTCAACCACTTGGATTAATTCTTCAAAAAATATATCCTCACCGCTTATAGATCTAACTTGTCTGTCAGCTTGTTCCTTAAGAACACACTTGACCAATTCATCTGTCACATCATAACTTCCAATGCAGACCATATGAGACTCTAAAAATCCTATCCAATATCCATTATAGCTCTCTTGTCATACCTTTAGAACCGCAGAACATAGTATTTCACTATAGACAAATGCGGATCTCTAAACTGTCGCTTGGTCACTGTGAAACATTGTCTGATTGTAAGCTGATAAAGAACAACTTGTAGATAGTGATCAAAGAAACTTCAAAAGATATAACTCTAGATTTAGGTAGTCATAATGAGTATCTTTGTTTCCTCAGAACTGTGAGACAAAATATGTAACAATGGAGGAATGCAGACCCTTTTTCGTTGGTGTTGTCCACTGTTCTTGTCTTAACTATTTGTAGAGGGCTTCTCCCAGCTCGTCCAAGGTATGTATTGAAGTAGGGGTCAAGCTCTTGAACCATTGAAGAGCTCTTCCCTTGAAAGATGAGACCATGAGATGGACTGCAACATCTTCATGTTTTATATGATGGACAAAGCACACGTTGGATATATCTTTGATATGTTCAGTAGGGGTTACAGAACCGTCACCCATGAAGGGTGAAACACTTTTCAGGGCTACAATAGGTATGTCATTGTATGCAGCCAAATATAATGGAATTCCTCCATTGAAGGTTACAAAAGGTAAATTCCTTGCCATCCTAGGAATGTTCAGATTTAGTATAGGGATATGCAAGTTTCTTCTATTATGCTAAAATCTAACAGGAGAGAGTGTAGATTGAGCTCTTGAAAGAGGTAAAACATAGGTTCTACCCCTTCTCATAGGAGACCTAGATAACATAGACCTTCTCTTTGAAGAAGCAATAGATAATTTAGTAAATTGGAAATTACCTCTTGAAGACGCCCTAGTTTGCACAAGCATTTATAAAAGATGGAACAAATCAAAACTAGTAGCTTGTAGAGTCACTAGGTGCATGAAATATCTACCAGGATGTAGAGTACTAAGAAGAACAACATATTGTTAGCTTGATTCTTTTTCTTTCTATCCCACTGGGCATGCCAGAAACTATTGGTACCAAGGTGGGGTTGATTTACCAGGTGCTTACAAGATATCTTCCAGACTACAATAGGCTAAGAACAACACCAAACCTCTTAGATTCCACTTTATGTCCCACCACGCATGCTAGAAACTGTTGTCACATAGATTTCCACCTAGTGTTGAAGGCAATTAGGGCTCCAACAATCTAGTGAAACATTGAGATGACCTCCAGGTGTGGGACCCTATAGGGAGGTCAAATATCTAGAGAGAGGTTGGTTCCTTTGTTGAATGAAAGATTCAACTAACCTAAGACTAAACCTAATCTATCCACCAATTATGAAAAGAGGAAGAGGAAGTAAAAATGAAATTAAAAGGAGGTGATACACTAGGTTTGGATGTAAGAGCCCTCACAAAATTGAGAAGATGCACAAAACGACCAGATACAACTAATAAACATACACATATCAAACTAATTTTAATAGAGGCAAGGAGCAAAAATGATTAGGAGGAATTAAGCATTCACAAACACATCATTCTTAGATCACATAGAGTTAAAACTAGCATGAAGAGGTAAAATAACTAGCATTTATTCAATCAGAAGGCAAGGTTATAGTAGAGGAGTGCTCTGTTTGGAATACAAAATCATGAAGACTAACTATTTTCCAACCTTTTTTACATTTTACATTCATGCATATATAGCATCTAATTCCAAATGACCTAATTAGGTTACAATAAATTGCCCCATGGGCTCTATTAGAAAATATCTCTGTTTGAAGGGATGTCTATCTACAAGAATTAACTGCAGAAAATATCTAGAGACCTGGGCATATGAAAGATATTTCCTTTCAATGTGAACAACTGATTTATCACCTGCAACCATAAATGTTACAAATATCTGATAAGGGGCAGCTGAGAAGATTGGATTTGTTTTGATGGCATATGAGACAAATATCCTAAGAAAATCTTTTACAACACTTTAAAAATCAAACTCTTGAGTCTTTGTGTCCTTTGAAAAATTAACCCCTGCAATGCCACTTGGCTGTGTTCGCACATCTTCCGACCCTTTTGATGACCTCCTATAAAACACCAACAAGCTCCTTGAAGTGCCACATGGACTGCCATGTTGAAGTCAATGGTCTTCCTACTATTTTAAAATCCTTTGTTGATGCAAACTTAGACCTAACCGCAGTCTTGTATGCCATATCTGATGCTATACAAAATTGTCACGGGACTACAGGTTGTAGTTCATAATTCACTTCATACCACTAGCTCGTAGCTATCCTCATTGACCTCTGCAAGACCGCGGTGAACACTATATGCTTTATTTACCCCTTACTGCAAATCCTCTATAGTCCCTCAAGACCCCTTGCAGTATAGCGGTGAGCATCTTATCCTTTTAATTCCAACCAACAGACTACTCTATTAACTACCGCGGGGTCGCGGCACTCAAAATCCACACCGCTTGAAAACCTTTATACCACACCACTACAAGATTCACTTGATACCACCACAGGGGCATGGTGACCACTTTACATTGGCTCCTTCTTACCGCATTACTGCTAGTCATCTTCTTACCTGTCGTGGGACCACAATGACATATTATATGTCTGTTTTAAAACCTCACTGCCAGCTCACAGACCCCCTTGTTGACTGCCACGGTATAGTGATGAATGTTAGTTTCTTATTGCTAGCCCACCAGACTTCATATAAACCTTTGTGGTATTGCATTGGGCAACTCCATGCTTGGCTAAGTCTTCACTACTATCTCATGGGCTTCTCCACAAACTGTTGTGGTAGTGCAGTGACTACATCATTACTTACCACCATCCTGCCATGACCCATATAGACTGTTGCGGTACTGCGGTAAGTTGTAACTCTTATTGTCGGCCCATAGACAAGAGAAAAGACTCCTACGGGGCTGCAGGAAACATCTTACTTCTCATTGCCATCCCACACGCCTCTTCCTTAACTATCGTGACAATGCAGTGATGGTTAGATCCTTACCGCCAGCCCGCCATGCTTCATACAAATTGCTACAGTATTGCGGTAAGTGGTTTAGACCACTTCTTTTACTCCTGCAAGCCCACAAGCCTTTCAATTGATGGCTGCAATAATATGGTAAGCAACCATATTGCACCCTAGCTCCCACAAGCCCACAAGGGTTCATCAGACATACCTGTGGGGATGCGGTAATGATAAAAAATGCAAAGATTTAGCAATGGATTTTTAGTAGCAGAAGGATTAAGACAATTTTATAAAACTTCTAGTTTGGGGTTTAAAGAATATAACCTAGGGCTTAAAGGGGAAATAAGGAAAACACTTATAGGTTTTTTAGTTTGGGATATTTGGCTGGGGAGCAAAATAGGACAACAGATACACACCAAATTTTGGATTTTAGAATGTAGAAACTTCAGGGTTGAAAGAGCGGGTACCCAAGACCAAGGTGGCACTTTTCTTGAGGGCTTCAGGATGAAATCTACTACAGACTGCAACCTACTCCAAGATTTCAGGCACTGTAAAACTGGAGGTCAAAAGAGCGAGCACCCTTGACCTTTTAGGGTTATTTTCTACCTTTTTCTTCAGATCTGGAATCCTTATACTCTATAATGACCCTCCACAACTCCTCTTCAAAAGATTTAACATATGTCACCTGCAATCAAAAGAGAGGGGTTGGGGGTTGTGGTGTTTAGGAGCTTGCCTTAGTCAAGCCCCGAAATGGCATTCAAGTCTTCCAACACCTTGTTAGATAGAGAATGCATGTCCTTGGTGGACAGAGGCAAAAGCAATGATAAAATAGATAGATTGAATCACAAATAGATATCATGTTAGAGGTGTATCTCTTAAGGAGATTAAGATCTTTCATGCCATGAGAAGATGAAGCCAAATCTGCAACAACAAACACAACAACACAATTCTGGTCTGCAACATAATGAATGCCTTGAATGCTCTATGATCATAAGTTTGCCTTAATCTCCAAATTATCTTCTCTAGTTTACAAATGAAGTCCTAAAAATGCTTATATATGCATTCCCACTACAATTTCATAATTCAAACTTGACAGAATGACAAGGGAAACCTTTAACAGTCACTTTGCCGACATATGAATTTGGGACCCTGACAAAATAGGGTAGGTCAAGGGCATGGGTGCCCAAGCCTAGGGGCCTATTTTGGGTCTGAATTATGCTCAAGGTTCACCCCTAGGTCTCATTTGACATGGGTTTTGGGGGATTTTTCTCCTGGATTCATTTCTAATATGCATGATTAAAACTAAGAGACCTAGGAGCTAAACTTAGGAGGTAAAAGTCCAAGAGAGACATTTTATGACATAACACTATGTAATGCAGAAATATGATCAAATCTTTATCATCATTGAATACCTACCAACTAAAAATATTATTAGGGACAATAGGCCTTACCTTTATTTCCACATGTGCAATATTAGCCAAGGTGATGTCATCTGGTCTTATTGCAACATTTGCCAAAAAGTCTACCATGGCATTCCTTGATCTCTCCACCCAGTTAATAGAAAATGTATCAAATAAATCTATGATGCCCCATACTGCATGCTTATACTATTTTAGCCTGTTATTTTTTTATGCATACTTACTTCTAACTTGTGAAACAATGAGCTCTAAATCACCTAGAACCTTGAGTGTTTTAATATCATGTTTTACTGCTATATTTAACCCAAGCAAGAGTGCTTCATATTTGCAATATTATTGGTGCACTCAAACTGCAAAAGGAATGAGAATTTAAAAATCTTACCACTAGGTGCAACAAAAACTAATCCTACACTTGATCCTTCTTTTGAACAAGCACCATCAAAATACATGGACCATATTTCATTCTCACCCTGTGACTTTTCTACTTCATAATCAATGGGCCTTTTAACCTCAATATCAAGATTAGATGATGCTACTTAAAAAATTTCACAGACAACATCAACAAAGCATACCTAATCAGTAGGCTCATCCTCTTCAACTAGGTATGGTGCCCTTTTTTCTCTTTCCAACTTGACCTCCCTGCCATTCATGGGAATCATAGCATAAGATCTAACTGCATGCTACCTCTAACTAGTGTTGCCCACCGTCTAGAAAACAACATGCCATACTTAGGTTCAATGTCTACCACTATGGCATTCATCATATACCACTTCTTGGGATAAGCTACGAGCATGAAATCAACATTCTTCATGATTCTAATAACAAGTACTTCTCTGTTATCCATAGAAAAGCATTTACTACATGCCTTATCTATCTTTAGTCCTATATCTTGCATAATGGAAAAAGGCATAATATTAGTAGATGCACCTGGATCAAGCATGCAGTTTTTAACCCTTTTACCATTTATGATCAAAGAAACTGTAGAGTTAAATACTCCACATTTTGTTTCAGTTGCAGCGCATCAGCGGGTTATAGTGGGTTTTAGTTTTTGCCTCTGCAAGTGTTCCTGTGAAAGTTTTCGCATCACCGCGAGGGTTTCCACAAGGGTTTCTTTTTGCTGAAGTCTCAGAGTAGCACAGAACTTGCCAAGTGTCGAGCCTCAGTTCCAGCCACACTTTTGTTTCTATGTTATAACTTTAACGCGGATCATGCCACATGGTGGAAGGTATTTCAATATTATCTAAAGTTACTAGCCGCAGAACTTGCCAAGTGTCAGTTTCCGCTTGAGTTTCAAAGTTTCTTTAAAAGTTTCTGTGTGTGCGTGGAAGGTGCCATGTGTCCTTTGTGGTAGCTGTGGAACTTGCCATGTGTCAGCTCCCACGGGTTTGTTCTTATGTTTCGTCGTTTAGTGAAGTATGGAGGTCGGTCCCCAGTTTTAAAGCCTCAAATGCAGCGGAAAGCGACACATGGTAGATGCAGTGTCTAAGTGAAAGGATTTCTAACTTTTCCATAGTATTAATAAAGGTTTCTCAAATGATGCGGACAACGACAAGTGTCAATCTCCGTGCAAGTTTCTTAAAGAGTTTCAAGAGCACAGAAGGTGCCACATACAGATTCATAGTGATAGCGGAAGGTGCCACCTATCCTTGTTTTCCTTTTTGAAAGCTACTGAGTGGTAAGTGTGGTGGGTCCCATTTCTCATAGATAATAAAGTTGTAGTTGCTACAGATTGTGCCAGATGTCACAGGTAGAGCCCTCCCGAATATAAAAGACATAGTTAAGTAAAATGTTGCAGAGCGAGACACGTATTATTTCTAAGTGCTGCGGACGCTGCCATGTGTCAGTTTCCTATTTATCCTAAGAAGTAAAGAAGTTTCAAGTAATATGAGTGCAGACACTAACATGTGTCTCAGAGTTCATTGTTTAGAGAGTGCGGAAGCCGCCAAGTGTCTGTTCTTTATTAGAAGGAGACGCGCCACACATATTTTGTCACAGCCAATGGACTTGCAGTTATTGTAACTATTTGCGGATCTAAAAGATTTCAAGTGTTAGAGACTTCCAGTTAGCTCGAGTTTAGTTATCCCATTGGGATTTGATTGTGCAGACAATCTAGAACTGATCCTGTGCTTAAATATGTAACATTGGTAATCGCCAAGGGGATCCATTCATAGACAATTTTTGGCTAAGGATATTTTCTATCAAAGATTCAAAAGAGTCTGAGACTTTTTGCTATGGCCAGTAATATCATTTTTCCTTTAGTTTGTTATTCTTGATTCAGAAAGTAAATGTAATTGTGCATGTATCTGTGCCTCTTATATTGCTAGAAAATTAATGAGAAAGACAGAGTTCTATGCCTTGGTTGATATTTTCTGTGTCATTGTAAATTGTCTGTTTGTGAGCCTTTGAGTTTATTCATTATATCTATTTATGTTAATCATGCAACATTTGCTCTTTAACGTAACTAAATCTTGAGGATAGCTTCACTGTGCTTAAGTTGAGAGAGATACTTATTATTCAGGTGCATCGCCATAGATAGATTTGCTTTAACTGTATCTTTATTTCTATTAATTTCTACCCTTTTCCCAAAACCCATCTAAAATAGTGAAGAGCCAACTTCTTTAAAATCTGGAGGTTGTTTCCAGTAGCAAGTCCCACATTCCTGAAACTTCCCATGTTGGTGTTGGAACCTGTGCAATTTTACACATAAACAATTTTTGGCATGCCCGGTGGGACCATTTCTTGAAGTTTCTATCAAGATTGTATGAACCAGAAAGCCATAGGAAGTCAGAACTGTGGACCTGTAACAAGAGCTCAATCTGCTGCTAATCTAGGGATTCTTTTGCCACCATTGATAGCTAATCCAAGGAGAAGAGTCAATCAGTTTGCAGCAGCACCAAGAGAAAATATGGGAGCACCTGTAGCCCCAAGGAATTATGCGAATTGGAACACTGGTAGTCCTCTGATTCTCCCAGTACCACCAGCCACTTGGGATCCTATCCCAGCCAATGCTCTGAAGGCTCTACCTAAATTTAGTGGGGAAGATTTCAAGACACCTGAGGAGCATCTGCAAGATGTATCTGATGTCTGTGCAGTACATGTGATCACTCAACAGAATGTGGCCATAAGATTGTTAGCATCTTCTTTCAAGGGGAAGGCTCTAGACTGGTATAGATTTTTAACCCCAAACACAATCTCTACATGGGATCAGTTGGGTGATGCTTTCTTTGCAAGATTTAAAGAGAAGGGTGATAAATCTTCTTTACTACAACAATTGATCACTATTAAGAGGGCACCACAAGAAGCAACGACTGACTTCAATTCAAGATTTCAAAAGACTTGGGAGAGAATTCCTGCTATAGCAAGACCATTACCATGTATGGCTATTGTGTTTTACCTTAAAGATTTGAATTCAGATATATCAGTGATGATCCAGTCCCTTTGAGGTCAGACACTACCAGAAGCTTATGAGTTTGCAATCAAGGCTGAAAACAACTTAATAGATGTTGGAAAACTACCCCTGAGGCCTCCTATGCCCATGTTCCCAGAAATTACCTTGTCATTGCCTCAAGAAGCTCCTAATCCTACAACCCCACCCGTGTCCATGTATTCTTTTCCTCAGCAACCTGCTAAAGTAACTCTCCCTATTCAATCATCTGAAATGAATGATGTCAAGAACATTATAAGAACCTTTTCAAATGAGATAATCAATCTGAAGAGACAACAGAATCCTTATCCAAAACCCCAATATCAAGGATACCAAGGAAATAGACCTCCCTTTCAACCAAATTAGTATCAAGGTTTTCAAAGGCAGGCTAACCCTCAGCCATCAAATCAGTTAGTCACAGTCCCTACACCCTTGTAGACTGTCCCTCCTAATCCCAACAGGGAGATGGTTCCAGGGTAAAATAATTTTGCAGATAGCACAAAAGCTTGGTGTTTTCCTTGCAACAATGCCCATATTCCCAGGGACTGCCCCAGAGGGAATTTACAGCAAAAGATAGCAGAACAAAGAGTATCAGAAGGTCAATTTGCAGCCTCTAACACTTTGTCATATCAATCTCCTAGTGTACAAAATGCAACCCTGGTGGCTCAGATGCAAGGAATGTCCTTACAGCAGGAAGAGGAAATAGCCCCTAAACATGCTTTATTTTCATGGATTGAAGATGAAGAGTCAGTGTTCTTGAATGAAGCATCTACTTCCAAGAAGCCATTGGTACAATCAGATTACTATACCAGAGCCAAGAGGAGAATGATGGAACAGCCTGAAGTCACAAATAATGAAATCATGGGGGCCCCTTCATTTCAAGGTCATCAAAACACAGCTGCTAGACAAGAAATGCCCCAGCCTATGCAGAATCAAGTAGCCTCTGAACAAGTTCAAAAAAAAGCAAGGTATCCTTATTACTCAAAAGCCCAAGCATTAGGACCTATGAACGTGGTGGATCAGCTAAAAAGGACACCAGCGCATGTATCAATCTGGGACATGTTATCTATTCCTGAACAGAAGACACTGTTGCAAGAAGCTCTGTAGGGCCAAGAAGTGCCTAAACATACTGGTGCCAAAGGAGGACATGTTGATAAATAAAAGCTATAGCTCAAAGATATTGTACCTCTACAGACAACAGCCCTATTGAATAATGCACCTGAGGTAGGTAAATCCAAACCAGAGCCCTTTTATTTGACTTTGATAGTTGGGAAGAAACTATTACATAATGCAATGATAGACTCTAGGGCCAGTACTACAGTAATGCCAAAACAAATAGTGGATGCTTTAAAGATAAAGTATGAGCCACTTACTAGAGGAGTTATGCAGTTGGATGGGAAATCAGTGCAAACAATAGGGAAAATTAAACAACTCCCATTGCAATTGTATACTTGCCCTAATATAATTGTAAATCAGGATGTGGTAGTCATAGATATTCCTCCTGTATTTGGTCTATGTCTATCCAGAGATTTTACAGCTAAGATAGGAGGTTATATGTCACTTGACTGGTCTCATCTCATTCTAAGGACCAAATATGGGACAAAAATGAAAATACTATCTTAGTCATTATCTAAGGATCACATTACAAATGAACCAACCCCAAAATTAGAGGCAGCCCATGTTATGCTAAATAAAGAAGAAAGAAATTTTGTTGAAGAGTTAGGTAACTGGACTGAACATGATCAACAAGAAGAGGAAAATAACCAGTTATTGACTATGATGCAAAGTGATCCCTATGGAAATTATGACTCTATTGGTTTGGTCACTTATGTCATATTTGATGAAGACCATGAAATCCCAAATGTCTTAAGGGAAGAAACACCGCAGACTCAAGGATCTGAGAAGGACTCAGAAATCTGGACTCTAAATTTTGATGGGGCTAGAAGTAAAAATGGTGCTGGAGCAGGAATTTGCCTTACTGCCCCAAATGGTGAGAAAATTTTAAGGGCCATCCGTTTTCAATTTGCTTGTACAAATAATGATGTTGAGTATGAATCCTTGGTGCATGGACTCATGTTAGCCAAGAAAAAGGGAGTAAAGAATCTGATAGTAAAAGGAGATTCAGAACTAGTGGTGAAACAAATCAGAGAAAAGGCAGTAGCCAAAAATGTAAGGATGAGATCCTATAGACACAGAATTTGGGACTTAATAGATGATTTTGAAGCCTTCAATATTGAAGTAGTCCCTAGAGCCCAAAATTCTGAGGCAGATAGAATGGCACAAGTTGGTTCACAGTTTGATCCAACAACTGATTTACTAGTAAATAATGAGTCAGTCAAAATTATAGTAAGACCAACTATCCCAGACAATGACCACAATTGGTAGGTTTTTGAAAATGATGTCCAAGTCCTCTCATTTTTACAACAATTAGGAGATTTTGCTGATCAGTTACACCCTAAGATTGAAGAAGCATATGGAGACCAAATTATTCAATTAAAGTCCAATAAGCTTCCTAAAGGATTGATTACCTTATAAAACTTATTTGACCTAGAGGATGTAAGCTTAGAGAAAAAGAAGTTTCAAGTAGATAAAGTAGATTATTCTAAAATCCAGGTTAGTGAAGGAAGGAAGTTGAAAATTGGAAATTCCACAACCCTAGAGGAAAAGGAAAGACTAATTGACTTGTGTGAAAGATATGACAGAGTGATTGCCTGGACCTATGAAGACCTTCATGGTTATAACAGAGACATCATTCAGCACACCATAGAGCTGACTGAAGGATCTAAACCAGTTAGACAGAAGCAAAGGCCAGTGAATCCTAGAATTGAACCCCTAATAGTAGATGAGTTGCAGAAGCTTTTAGAATCAAAGATTATTTTTCCAATCAAGCACTCAACCTGGGTATCAAACCTAGTGCCAGTGAGAAAAAAGAATGGTGACATAAGACTCTGTGTAGATTTCAGGGATCTAAATAGAGCATCCTTAAAAGATCATTATCCCCTGCCCTCTATGGAACAAGTTTTACAGACTATGGCTAGATCAGAAAGATTTTCCTTGCTAGATGGTTTCTCTGGATACAATCAGGTTTGGTTGGCTGATGAAGACCAACATAAGACTGCATTTACTACAAAATGGGGAACATTTGCATATGCCAAGATGCCATTTGGCCTTTCAAATGCTGGAGCCACTTTTCAAAGAGCAATGGATGTAGCATTTGGGGAGCTCATAAACAAAATCATTCTAATTTATCTTGATGACCTCACTATTTTCTCTAAAAATGTTGTTGATCATTTTGATCATTTAGAGGCTGTCTTTAAGAAGTGTCAAGAGTTTGGAATATCCCTCAACCCCAAGAAGTGCATCTTTATAGTGCCTCAGGGCAAACAATTGGGGCATATAGTGTCAAAGGATGGAATCTCTATTGATCTAGAAAGAGTCACTACCATAATGAACTTGTCTCTGCCAGTCAATAAGAAGGTTGTTCAGTCCTTCCTGGGGAAGATCAATTTTGTCAGCCGGTTCATATCTGACTTTGCAGGACCGATCAGACCTATGACACTATTGCTAAAGAAGGACCTTGTTTTCAAATGGACTATAGAAGGGAGACAGGCTTTTGAGGAAGTTAAGAAAGCCATTTCAACAGCCCCAGTACTGAGAAACCCAAACTTTTCTAAGTCTTTTATAATGTATGTGTATGGAGGTGAGTTCAGTGTTGCTACTGTTTTGACTCAGAAAGATGACCAGCAAGAAGGAGAACATCCAATAGCCTTTTTCTCTAGGACTCTTAGTGAATATGAGGCTAGATATAATTTTGTGGAGAAACAAGTGTATGCCATGGTAAAATCCCTTAAGAAATTTAGACACATGGTCACAGGGAATACGATTCTGATATTAGTGGCTCATCCTAGTGTGAGGGAATACATTATGGAAGGTGAGATCACTGAGAAAAGAGAAAACTAGATAACAAAGATTCTTGAATATGATGTGGAGGTCAGACCCACTAAGCTAGTCAGAGGCAAAGGATTGTGCCAATATATGGCCCAAGACATGGAAAAAATGGTAAACTGCAGAAATAGAAAGTGAGAATGTGTTGAGAATCTAGAGATTGATCAGAATTCTTGGGTCACAAATAGGATTTAGTTTATGAAACATGGGATTTTCCCAAGTGGGCTCTCCTATGATAAGAGAAGGTATTATAGACAACAAGGGTCCTACTTTGTATTAATTGACCATGTTCTTTTCAGAAGAAATATTGATGGCATACTTTTAAGATGCATAGAGAAAGATGAAGCCCAAAGAATATTACAAGAACTACATCATGGAGTCTCAGGGGGACACTTTTCAGCAAGGACCACTGTAATAAAAATAACTCAAGCAGGATACTTCTGGCCCACTTTATTTACATAGTGCTATCAGTTGGTCAAAGAGTGTCAAGCCTGTTAGTTCTATATAGGAAAAAAAAGAAATGCAGCAATGCCCCTAAGCCCCATAATTATAGATGAGCCCTTTGCCCAATGGGGTCTTGATTTCATTGGTATGATCAATCCAGTGTCAAGTATGGGACACAAATGGATCCTTACAGCCAATGATTACTTTACTAGATGGAGTGAAGCAGTGCCACTCAAGGAAGCAACAGAAAAGGTAATACTAGACTTTCTAGAAAGCATTACTGCTTGTTTTGGCCCTCCTCGTATCATCATATCAGATAATACTAAGGTATTTTTGGGAATGAAGATATCAGAGTTTGCAGTAAGGTATGGAATTTATTTGAAAACCTCTTCAAATTATTACCCTCAGGGTAATGGTTTCATAGAGTCTACTAACAAAAACCTAATCAAACTCATTAAGAGGATTGGAACTAATTATCAAAGAGAGTGGCACAAATTGCTCAATACTGCACTGTGGGCTAATAGAATTACACCTAAGCAAGTGACAAAGATGTCCCCATATGAATTGGTCTATGGTAAGCTAGCTATAATGCCACTAAGCCTAGAGATTCCTACTCTGCAATTATTGAAACAAATTGAGATTGAGGAAAATGGCCCAATGCAAGTCAGACTTGCTGAATTGTTGGAGGTAGAAGAAAAAAGAGAAAAAGCACATGAGTCACTAATGAAACACTAGAAAATAATCAAAGACTGTTTTGACAAGAAGACTTCAAATCCCTATTTTGAAGTTGGCTCAATAGTGCTTAAATGGGATGAGAGAGCTGCCAAGCCTGGTAGACACAGCAAATTTGAATCACTGTGGACTGGTCCTTATAAGATTCGTTCTTGTAAACAACAAAATTCATTTGAGCTTGAGACCATGGAAGGTGAACCTGAAGAGATTCCTATGAACAGGATCTATCTGAAGCATTTTAATTAAGCAGTGTCTCCTATGTACTATAGTTAGTTAGTTTCTTTATTGTTTTCCTATTTTCCCGCTTCTTTTTCTCACTTTCCTTTTTAAATAAGTGTTCTATGAACACGTGGCAGCAATGCAAGTCTCTTCTCTTTTTGGAAACCTCTCATTCACTAAGGTTGTCCCCAATCCCTAAAATTCTTGAAGTACGTACTTTTTGCAGCCACTATCTTAATGTTTCTGACACATAATCCTCTATTGATTTGAAAAGATACATTAACGGTTTCTTGACGTTAATGTCATTTAAAAGGCATGATGTGTCATTAAAGCCCCATTAATAAGAGTTTAGTCATAAGTGTGTCTTTCATTTTGTTTCCATCTCTTTGTTGTGAAAACGCTGTTGCCTGCAATTTTATCCCTAGCAAACCCTTCCCAAGCTGGTGCCCTTTCTTTAGTGCGGTTTCAATTTTTGCTGTATCAAAGTTTCTTACATTTTCTTCACAAACACAACCATGGTCGAAGCATAGTCTTCTTCAGAGGGACTCAGAATATATGAATCAATAGATAGACTTCTAAACAACAAATTGTACACCTCAGCGCCTGCGCAGCCTAAGAAAACCTATCCAAGGATGAGGGTTCCTGAGGTGGGTCTTTTTGTTGACCCAGGAAAGGTTAAAGATTTTACAGATAATGTCTTAGACCCAGCCCTTAAAAAATCTACCAAGGCTCTTCAAGAAGGAGCACACCAGAGATGCATTCAGAAGGCAAAGAAGGGGGAGTTTGAAACTTTTGCGATGAGGATTTGGACTTCACGGTTGGCACAGTTCATAGTCCCAAGTGTGCATTCATGTCCCGACCTAATTGATATGTGTGCGAAACTGTTTCATGCGCCTTCATGCACCATTCAACAGGGCCCCTTTATGGTACAAATTACATCGAAGGCCATAAAAGACATGTTGGCCCTGTACCATGATCGAACAGCCACATTCCCCACTATTGCCAAAATGCAAAAGACATGGTCGAATGTCAACAATCAGCTTAGATTTCTCAATTCAAACTTGCAGTTGCCAGAGGAGAACACACAGATTCCCACATTACCTATAGGAAGGGTACAATTCACTCAAGCCAATCAAGAGGCACTATCTATGATGGCTTTCATCTTTGGAATGAAGATATCACGGTCTACGACTGGCAAATTGCCATTTTATTCAGATTGAAGACTGTGGATAAGTCACAAGAATTCTAACTGGATTTTGCTGAACAAATTGTTCATTCCATGGCTGATCAACTCATCAATTTCAAATCTAAAGGAGTTTTCAAGTATTCTGCTTACCTGTTTCATTTAATGTTGTATCAAAATTATGGTATTTTTGCACAAAACATGCAACTGAATATGTATGACCCAGATTTTGGACAAAATAGAACTATCCCTGTGTCCGCATGGACACATGTATTATCTGAGGTGTCGGATCCTTATGAGTTCTGGGAACTTTTTGTTGCCCCTGCCTTTTGCCATTTGAGCCCTGAACCTGTAGAAAATAGGTTGACACCTAACATCAGGGGTTTCATGACCAATTCCCCCATCTCATGTGATTATTTCTTTAGGGCCCAAACTACTATCATTAGGGTCCATGGTTTCAATGAGGAACCTATGCTGTTCCCCAAAATTTTGACCCCTAGGGTAGTGTTTCTAGAAGTAACCCGGCAAGTGTCCGTGGTTGATAATGAGTATGGCACCAAGAGGAAGAAGAAGAAAATGTATGATATTCCATGGATTAGAAAGAATATGACCCTAGAGGTTAGGGACCCAGAGCACCTATTGCTAAGGAAGCTTGCTGCTTTGGGTTTCTTTATTATTGAGGACAAATGGAAATATGACCCAACCAGTTTTATAGCCTCATGGGTTAAAAGCAACAAGGTTGGAGCTAAAATTGTGCATGAGGGTCACCCTTTTTGGGAGGATAGAAGAAACCCTAAAGAAGACACCTCTGACCTATATGTGGAATTAACAAATCTACCTTTTGAGGGTCCCAGGCCATGAGAGACCTTTTATGTTAAAAAAATGGCCTATGACCCAAAGATCAGAATGGGTTCTGGATTAAAGAAAGCTTTGTCAAAAGGAAAGGAATGGAAACCAATGAAAATAGAGGCCTATTGGAAATACAGGCAGGAAATTTCTGAGTTGACTCACTCTTTTGGCAATGTTGATACTGATGAGAGATGGGAGGCAATTTGGGATGAATGGCATCCGTCACCAGTCTCTAGCCCTGATACAAGCAAAATTCAAACACAGGGTGGAGAGTCAGAAGGGGAACCAAAATCAACTCATACAATGCAAGCAACAGGACAAGCCTCTACTACTGTCCCTATGTCTACATGGCCCCAATCTCTCAGTGCCTTAGAAAAATAGAAGAGTGTGGTGTCATCACCACCCAGAGGGACTCCATTAGTTTCAGCCACTGGAGCCTCAAGTTTTATATCATTACCACCATCAGTAGTGGTCAATGTGGTAGAGAAGGAATCAGAAGAGCAAGCAGAAGAAAGGCCAAGGAAGCATAGAAAACTAAACCTACCACCAGAGTCAGATGAAGAGGCAGAGCCATCACAGCAACAACCACCAGCCACATATGCTACTCCTCAAGTAACTATTTCTTCTCCTTTTTCCTCTCAGTCTTTTTCTTCTACCATAGGGGTGGTAATCCCAACTAGCCAAACATTATCCCCTGCCACCTCTATTGTGCCTACATCTACACTTGCCCCACTTCCTAATCCACAGGCCATGTCTTCACAGGCCACCTCATTACCATTGTTTTCCCCTCTGTTCCAAAGAGAGCCACTCCCCAAGTTGATCCTAGCCAACATTTGGCTATTCCTTATGGTTTACCTCAGGGTTACCCCTTTGCTGGAGGGTATATTACTTCTCCCCCCACTTTCCAAGCTCAACCAGATATTTCTAAGAAGGCTAGAGAAGCCTAGATGGACAAGAAAAGAAAGAAAGAAAATAAGAGCCGAGCAGTTCCTCATATGAGGGCACTCTTTGACCCAATCCAACAGTAGTTGACTGTCACACATTTGTCCCCAAATGTGGTGAAACCAAATGAGCAGATGCAACCTCAGGACTACGCAATGAATGTAGTGGCCATGGACATGTCACTATTTAGACCACAAGATGGGGTCGAGCTGCTCAATGAAACCACTTTTGCTGTAGCAATTGATTATTTGAAATTGTCAAAGAAGCTGTAGAAGGTTGAAAAAGACTTGGTACGAGAGAAGACAAATAGTAGCAACCTTGCTACAGAGTTGAGATCCAAGAATGAAGAAATAGAGAATCTTAATAAACGGTTATAAAACACTGTTTCCTGTCAGATTGATTAGGCCACTCAGGCCCAAAATGCTTCTTTGAAAATGGAGCTAGCATAGGAGAAGGCCACAGTAAATGTTTTGAGGCAAGAAAAGGCCACATTAGAGAAGAGATATCAAGAAAAATTACAACATGCTACACAATCTCAACAGAAGCTGCTGAGTGAGCAAAATGCTGCCACTGCAATATAGGAACAGCTCTAAGCTGAGCAACAAATGACAAAACAGTTGACACTTGAGTTGGCTAATAGGCCTAAGAATGCTGGAGTTTTGAACCTGGTTAAAGAGCTATATGTTTCAGTTTGGAAACACATCTCTGAGAAGATTATCTAGCTCAAGCCCTCATTAACATTCCTGTTAAATGCACAATAGTTGTGCGAGAAAGTGGAAGCTTCAGTTCAGGCCACTTTATCTACTATTTCTCTGAGAGTCTTTGATTCTCAATTTTTTCTCAAGAAGCAATATGACACAACTGATGAGAACCTATTAGAAGTAGGGATTAGTGATAGGATGGTAGTAGCAAAGAGGGTAAATGAAGTTCTCAGTTGTAATTCAGCTGCTATAAATTGCCAGGAGCTTCTAGATGTTATCAAAGAGGGAGTCAAAGACATGAAAAGACACATAGAAGATCTGGTGCAATTGGGTCTCCCCTCCCCATTCCTTGGCCACAATACTGTATTAATGATTGATGAGATTAAGACTGTTGTTAACTAGGCAAAATGATCAATCAATTTTTCAAGGTTTAACTGATTCTTCATTAGTACAGGAAGTGGAAGCTGTTTTGATTCCAATGGCCCAACTTGAGTTCCAATTGAAGGTTGTGGTTCAAATTTTGCAATCTTTCTCCCACAAGGACATTATAAGCCTTGATTTTGCTTTCCAAGATTTGCAGAATAAGCAGGGACTTTCTAACTCCGAATGGTCTGTTTATCAGACAGCTTTGTAGAATCTATGATCCTTGTTGTATTTTTATACACATTCTTTTGCCACATTTTTTTGGATTCTTTTTTAGCAGGCTCAAAATTCCTTGGGGTCGCCAAGAACTGTAGAGTTAAATACTCTACATTTTGTTTCAGTTGCAGCGCATCAATGGGTTATAGCAAGTTTTAGTTTTTGCCTCTACAAGTGTTCCTGTGAAAGTTTTTGCATCACCGCGAGGGTTTCCGTTCTAGGGTTTTTGAAGTCTTAGAGTAGTGTGGAACTTGCCAACTGTTGAACCTCAGTTCTAGCTGTACTTTTGTTTCTATGTTATAACTTTAATGTGGATCGTGCCACGTGGTGGAAGGTATTTCAATATTGTCTAAAGTTACTAGCCATAGAACTTGCCAAGTGTCAGTTTCTGCTTGAGTTTCAAAGTTTCTTTAAAAGTTTCTGTGTGCACGAGGAAGGTGCCATGTGTCCTTTGTGGTAGCCGTAGTACTCGCCATGTGTCAGCTCCCGTGGGTTGGTTCTTATGTTTCACTGTTTAGTGAAGTATGGAGGTGGGTCCCCAGTTTTAAAGTCTCAAATACAGTGGAAAGCGACACGTGGTAGATGCAGCATCTAAGTGAAAGGCTTTCTAACTTTTCCACAGTATTAATAAAGGTTTCTCAAATGATGCAGACAGCAACAAGTGTCGATCTCCACACAAGTTTCTTAAAGAGTTTCAAGAGCGCGGAAGGTGCCACGTACAGATTCATAGTGATAGCAGAAGGTGCCACCTGTCCCTATTTTCCTTTTTGAAAGCTACCGAGTGGTAAGTGTGGTGGGTCCCAGTTCTCATAGATAATAAAGTTTTAGTTGCTGCGGATTGTGCCAGATGTCACAGGTGGAGCCCTCCCGAATATAAAAGACACAGTTAAGTAAAATGTTGCGGAGTGAGACACGTATTATTTCTAAGTGTTGCAGACACTACCATGTGTCAGTTTCCTGTTTCTCCCGAGAAGTAAAGAAGTTTCAAGTAATATGAGTGCGGACGCTGCCATGTGTCTCAGAGTTCATTGTTTAGAGAGTGTGGAAGCCGCCAAGTGTCTGTTCTTTATTAGAAGGAGACAGGCCACACGTATTTTGTCACAGCCAATGGACTTGCAGTTATTGTAACTCTTTGCTGATCTAAAAGATTTCAAGTGTCAAAGACTTCCAGTTAGCTCAAGTTCAGTTAGACCGTTGGGATTCAATTGTGCAGACAATCTAGAACTGATCCTATGCTATAAATACGTAACATTGGTAATCGCCAAGGGGATCCATTCATAGACAATTTTTGGCTAGAGATATTTTCTATCAAAGATTCAAAAGAGTTTGAGACTTTTTTTTGTGACCAATAATATCATTTTGCCTTTAGTTTGTTATTCTTGATTCAGAAAGTAAATGTAACTGTGCATGTATTTGTGCCTCTTATATTGCTGGAAAATTAATGAGAAAGATAGAGTTCTGTGCCTTGGTTGATATTTTCTGTGTCATTTTAAATTGTTTGTTTGTGAGCCTTTGAGTTTATTCATTATATCTATTTATGTTAATCATGCAACATTTTCTCTTTAACGTAACTAAATCTTGAGGATAGCTTCGCTGTGCTTAAGTTGAGAGAGATATTTATTATTCAGGCGCATCACCATAGATAGATTTGCTTTAACTATATCTTTATTTCTGTTAATTTCTACCATTTTCCCAAAACCCATCTAAAATAGAGAAGAGCCAGCTTCTTTAAAATCTAGAGGTTGTTTCAAGTAGCAAGTCCCACATTCCTGAAACTTCCCATGTTGGTGTTGGAACCCACGCAATTTTACACATCAACAGAAACACAAAAGGGTTCTATCTGAGAAGGACACTTTGTGAGAGTAGTTCCCAGATATACTTCTTGATTTTCTTATTTTGCCACATCATTCAATTGGCTCACTTCCTAATGTTTATCACTCTAGACTACCTGATTAGTAATACTAGAGATTAAAGCTAATGCTTTACTTCTATGCTCTTTAATCTTCAACATTTCAAGCAGTGGGATAGAGACCTTCATCTGAGGCAATGCTTGGGTCATATCAAATGAAGTGAGATTTTGCATATGAGTTACATTTTGATTCAAACCTTATGTACTATGACCCTTACCTTTATCATCACCTTGAATAGCATTAGCACCTTCTAATATCTTGGTGTTATCAATTTGTTTGTCCTTAGATTCCTTACTGTCATTGTTCTGTTATCTTTTTGGAAATGTTGAAGTCAAACTTTTGGCATTATTTTGGAACTGCTTCATAAAAAAACTTCTTGGTTTCCAAAAATCACCATTTTGAACTTTACTCCTAAGATTGTAACTACTTTTTACCTGAGCAGCTGCAACAACTATGAGAGCTCTAATTTCCTCTTTAGAAGGTCTTCTCAAATGAATATTAGGAATTTGGGAATCAAGTCCATACATATAATTGGCTTCATTTTCATCACTTGTAAAGACTTGTTGACAAACTTGTTCCTTTTGGTACCTTCTTTCAATCACATCTAATTCAACATCATGTTCATCTGAAGATGAATAGTCTCCACAAGTAAACTACATATTGATACTATCATTCTCATTATAATGTGGTTCACTGTATTCATCACAATTGCTACCATCACCTTGTAAATATCTAGCAACCATACACTACAGTGGTGAATGATGCATCTGACAAACTATACACCAAGGAGTATCTTCTGCCATATTGATGTTTTTCCTTAAATGATCTGGTGTGTCTCTATTATGCTAACTTTTTTGATTGTTATTGTTATTCAAGACAAGCTTTCCATTATGCCAATTAGTAGTATATCGCATGTCATGCAATTATGGTCTCTTTTCATACTTCTGATAGTTTTTTCTATCAACTCCCAATCCCTTTTATGCTCTCTCTACTTTATATCTAAGATCTTTCAAGGCATTCATCACTTGACCCAACTTGTCTTCAGATGTAGAGGGTGTATTTTGTTGGACCTTACTATTTGGGTTTTGCAAGATTTTGAATTCATTTCTCCTACCCCAATTCCTAGATGCTTTTTTATTATTTTCAATGTTAGTTGCAATTATAAAAGCATCTCTTAAACTAGATGGGATTTTATCCCTCAATTCATATCCCATATTTGCATCAAAAGCATTTGTGTATAGAACCATACACATAGGCTCATTTGGTCTCATGTGAGGTGGAACTTTATTCAAAATTTTGGTGAACCTTGCATTGAAGTCAATCATTGGTTCATTTGATCCTTTAGTTATACTAGTGAAATCCATTATAATAAACCTAGGATCAATCTTGTCTCTATATTGCTCTCTGAAAATCCTCTTAAATTCATCCCATGAGGCAATACTCAGATTAGGAAAATTCCTATACCATTCCCTAGCTTCATCATCCAGAGACTGCATAAACAGTTTCATAACCACATCTTCATATTCAATTTCAAAGTCATCCATCAAATTCCAAAAAACAATTAGATGTTCCTCACCAAAAATTACATTATTACCTGAGAACTTCACCAACACTTTCCTAACATCATTATCAATTGGGTTAGGATAACCAGGGATACCCATGAAATCTAACTATCTATATCTGTCTACCTACATTGGCCTTCTACCAAAGACATTCCGGTTTACATTTCACTGCATATTGACATTCTCATTTCCTGGGGGAGTTTGATTTTCCCTATGTTGATGCAGATTTTGTTGCTGATTAGCCAAAACATTTTGATTCTGGTTTTGATTTGCATGCAAGTTATGATTTACATTTTGAGTAACTCCCACATGTTGGTTACCTATTGCATTCTAATTATTAGGATTGACCACATTTTGATTATTTTGGTTATTATGATGATTGGCATTTTGATTCATAGAGGGTGCATTTTGATAAGAAGCCCTTAGTGCTTCAACCCTTTCTCTCATTTCATTTCTTACCATGAGAACCTCTAGATATTAAATTTCAGCTCTAAGGTTTCTTACTTCATCCAATACTTCATTTTCATTAGGTCTTGATGAAGTTAGGTTATTTGGATTCTTATCATTTGTACTTTATGGGGATTCTCCAATTCTGGGATTACCAAATAGATCATTACCTAGACTCCTATAAGACATATCAAACCTTGTTAATTATCTGTCAGCTTCCTATTTTTGATAGGTTTCATGAACATGAGTCTCAGCATCTATGAAATGCTACTTAGGAAACCTAGCCTCATGATTTCTATCTTGATTGTTATCATTATGCTGGGAGGATGGAGGGTCATTCTAACCAGTTTGAGGATTAGGAGACTTCCTTCTTGACTACATCTTTCCTAATAATTCTGGGATTAAAGGGTTTTGATGATACCTTCTTCCATACATAAAATATGGATTCACCAGTAAGGAGATAAATTTTAAAGTTGCCACACAATGAAATGGGATTCAATTTATCAAACTTTGGGATAAGGTCTAGATTCTTTTGTTGACAACTCCCTAGTAGAGTCGCCAATCATTTGGTGTTCCCAATTGATTGTCTGATTATCCCTATAAGGTAGCTATCCTTAATGCTTAGGACTCATAGGTCAATGGCCAATGAACATGAGACAATTTATTGCTCTTCTCTACACTTTAGGCTCTGCTAGACCTAGGGGGTATTCCCTTGAAACAATATCTAAAATATTTTATCAACCACAATGAGATATCAACTAAGCAGAAATGTTCTCACCAACAAATTGAGGTCTGAAAGATCCTACTTTAGATTAGCTAGGTCCTCAATATGCACTAATTTCAGAACTCTGACAACATAGAACAACTTTTACGCTATATAAAACAAAGGAAAAGTTTAATCTTCTTGATTTTATGTTTTTATGTTCTTGGACTTGAAAGACTCCCTCAGATCAATACCTATTCAAGGTAATAAAGTCAAATTCTTATATGCAAGTGTTTTCTTCATAACTTAACTTCACATTCAGAGGGTACCAGTTCATCACTACTAGGCCTTATAACAATGAACCCAAGAAAGAGTATTATCTATGGTCCTTCTTCAATGATCCTTTGATGCTATGTACTTTCCCCTATATCTGATTCAAAGCAATTTAATCTATTCCTTGAATAGATGCAAAAAACTAGACACACAATATAGCAAATGCATACTGATGAATTCATAAACCCTTAGCAACTTCATTCAAAAGAAAAGCATTCAGATCCAAGAAGACAACCATAAACAACACGCATTCAGTGTTATTCATATAACTCAATCTAAATTGAATATTGCCATTAAAAGAACAAATGATCTCACACATAAAAATATATATCCTGCAACTCAAAAGTACTCCTTTCTTATCAGAATCAATCAAAATCTCAAAGCTTACACTATATGTTCAGAGAATTCCAATCTCCCTCTATGTTTTATCTTCTATACTATGATTTCAACTTTGAAAAATGTATTTATTTGCATAGAAGGTTTTAGGTGGTAGAGTTTTACTCAAAACCTTTTTGGGTGATATTGTCTCACTTGAAACTACCTATGTGGTATCCCATGTGGTAGCTAACCCCCTATTTTTAAAAAAATGAACAAAATTTCAAGTTCAACTCCAAATTTCTCCAACCAAAATGTACATTCATGAAAATCTAAAAATTCCCTTTGGTAGATCTCAAATTCTAGAACACACACACACACACATATTAATATTTTGATTAGTTATATTAGAATTATTTTTAAATTTATTACAAATATGTTATTATAATCAAATATGTAGTTGATTAGAAATTAAAAATAAATAAGTAAAACTTATTTAATTTTTTTGAAAAATATACAACTCACTAGAGGAGAGAATCTTCTCCAAGAGGGTATTTTTTTTAAATTATACAAAAGTTGATGTCCCATGAAAATTGTATCGTTTTAATTAAATTTGACGTTAAAAAATTATTAAAAAATAATTATTCATCAAAACTTAATTTTTTTTCTTCCATGCACTAGATATTTGACTTGTTTAATTAGGAAAAAAAATTAAAGAAAAAAAAAATTTACTATATTTTTCTTGACATCCCATCGACGTCAATTTTTTTTTAAAAATCAGCAATTAAAATTCATCTATTAGACTCAATACAAAAATATCCAACCAATTTTGAAAAAAAAAAAAATTACAATCATAAACTACATCAAAATTTCTACATTTCATTAGTTTATGTCATTTTAAAATTAAAAACATACATATGCGTTTTTCATCGTTTAAGTTGGAAAAATATATTTGTGTTGGTCAATTCCTTTATAAAGTGTGACACAGTTCTAAACTTTTACCCTCTTGAGTTCATCAACCTTCCTGAATAGTTTTTTTAGGGCTTCCCAAACTTCGTTGGGTGTTTCCAAGCCCACTACATGGAATAACAATTCAGGAGACAAGTTTAGAGATGAGAAGACGAAGGCTTGATCACTTTTATTAAACAACTTTTCTGTGCCCTTTGCAGCATTAGGTTCCTTTTCTATACCCATTGTCACCCTAAACAACCCTTTATTCTTAAGAACAAGTATAACTTTTAACTACCATTCATGATAGTTAAAAGGTGTAGTTGTCACATTAGAATTCATGCTTAGAGTTGTTGCAAATTTGTTTAGAAGTGTAGAGATAGAAAGATGAAGTATGGAAGTGCAAGAAAACACAACATAAATGCACCCCTCTAGGAAGTGTTAAAGTGAACACTACGCAAAGACACCCTCCTTGAGTAATATTTTAGGTCCTCCCTAAAATTTAGCACTTTATGATGATAGTGCGTAGGCAAGCCCAATTGGAGCAAAAATCGACACTATATAATTTTAGTGCAGTGATTTGCCCAATGGAATCGTGACAAAAAATTAACCACTTTTAAAAAATGTAACTCTAATCTGAGTTGCTAGTCAAAAGTTATAGGAGCATGAGGGTAGAGGCATGAGGGTTCACGCAGGGGTCATGCCTCTTTTACTGTGAGGGTAGGGGCATTAGCACCAAATTACAGGCGTCTTGTAGGCATTTTAATGCTTTCGTAGAGGTCGATGCACAACAAACAGGGGACACCACAACAAAGGTGTTTTAACACCTCTATAGAGGTTGATGCACTACAAGAAGGGGCAGCTTGGCCTTGACCTTCTCTCTACCAAATCACACCTCCTCTCTTACCCAAATTGACCTCCTCTCTGACAACCTTCTATGAATTGGTAACATAGAAAAAATAAATAAAACAAATACAATTTCTATGCAATTCGAAACAAACAATTCTTTGACCTTCCCATGTGCTCAAACTGCTCTGATACCATGAAGAAACTAAGAATCTATGAGACAATTAAACAGGAAACAAAGATTGCAAATCAAATACACAACATATAGATTGTATGCAAGTCAAAACCCATAGATTAGCCATCAGACAGAAGTATAAATAATAATGAAGGAGGCAACTGCCGATCACGAGTTGAGGAGAGGACTCCTCCAAACAATGACTGGTGGCGAGTTGTCTTCAATAAAAAATAGCATGAGGTGGCTAGTTGTTGATTACATCTTGACACCTATGCTAAACTAACTTGACACCTCAATGTGACATGTGCCAAGTATGCCTAACTAGGCTTAGCACCTATGAGGTATGTAAATAAATAAATACATACAATAACATATGAGAGGCCACCAAGTGACATGATGGGATTGGAGGACAAGTGGAGTCCTTGAGTTGAGGAGATATTGACAGTGGAGAAGTGTGTTGGATAAAATGTATGGATGAGATCAAATGAGGACAAAAAGACCTTTTTAGAGGGATGTGTAGGGTGCTTTCCCATACCATTGTAAGAGGACCCATGTGATTTGTACAAAAATCCTTGCCTTTGTATATTTTGAGAAATGTGAGGGGTTTGAATAGGTTTAAATGGGGACAAAAAGACCTTTTTAGAGGAATGTGCAGGTTACTTTCCCATACCATTGTAAGAGGACCCATGTGATTTGTACAAAAATTCTTGCCTTTGTATATTTTGAGAAATGTGAGGGGTTTGAATAGGTTAATGATAGATTCAAAATATGCAAGGAGTTAAGTTGATTAATTAGTTTTAACCAACTTAATGAAAAGTGAATGAAATAGGGAATCAAATAAATAAAATATGTATTTAATTTTTGGAATGAGGGACTTAGGTATTTGAATTTATTTACTTAAGGCGGACTCTAAAAGAATGATGATAAATAATTAATTGCTAGAAATAGGGACATATGAATAGTAATGAATAGTGATTTTATTAATTAAACAATGAAATATTGTATAATTAATATTAGAAGGGGAATTGGATAATAATTGTTTAAATAGGAATTTATCCAATTAATTATGGAAGAAATAGTCTAGATGTCTTGATTGCGGGTGAATAGTGATATGACGATGAGTGGATGATTTTATTACAGCTATTTTTTGAATCACATAATCTTAAGTTTCTTTATCCCAATCTATCGGTCTGTAACAAGGGTGTAAATCCCCAACAATGATGACTATAATAATGATAATGGGAAAACTAGATGATTGTGACCCACCTCCCTCTTATACTACTAGATCCATAGCTCTTACTAATTAACAACTTGATTACTTATTCTTTTACTTTTCTCTTGAGATATGTGATTTAAAACCTTACCTTACATTAACTATAAGGTACAACTTTTTCAACCCACCTTTTTTTAAATATAATTTATTGTTACCTTCATACAAAATAGTGACACTTATTCGTTGAAAAAGAAATCCCTATTCTCTAAATTAAGAATTGATTAATTGGAGTTTATGACAATGGTTAACAAAACTGTATCTTTCAGTATCACAATTGATTCTTAGATTATTTAACTACAGAAATTAGCAAGGGTTAAAAGTGGGAGATTGCTAAATATTAAAAGAATCCAATTAAACTCCCTCTTGACATAACTTGCTCCATCTACCCTCACTCATTGTCCAATTAAAAAAAAAAGTCTCAATTAACCCCATTATTGAGTATGATGTTGCAGATCAGAGTGCATCACTAAACTCATAAAAAATAAGTACACAAAATAAAGTCTGTATAAATCTAGAGGCAACCTTGGACCAGTGTAATGTGTAGTAGAACAGTTTGCATTGATATATAACAGTACATTAGATGCATTATTTTCAAGTAAACAGACGCTTTATTTTCAGATAATTTATCACACTATTGACTAATAGACGCTTTATTTCCCAAGTAATTTATCACTGTACTATTGACTAACATATAGGACGACTGTAATGTGTAGTAGAACAGTTGAAGTAAATATTTTCAACGTCTTCGAGCAGCAGTCTCTCTTTGGGCATTGAAGTAGACTGCAGCAACGGGCAATCCCAGTCCATTACTCTCTGCAAATTGCCTGGTATTGAAATGGCAGCGCGATGGAGGCGGATCAACTGCTCCCCTCCTATTTTGCTTAAACAATGCTAAAACATATCGATGGATCCCAACCATTGGCCTCGGATTCTCATAGCTCACCATCTCACAACCTACACACACCACCACAAAAAAAATCCAGATAGAATTGAATAGAAGTTTTATATAATCTTTCTTCATTAATTCTGAGGAATCATTCTCGTTCCTTACCAAAGGAGTTGGATTTTGTGCCGGGTATATCAGTCACTATCCTGCACAAGGTAATCACAACATAATACATTACACCCACAAGCCGAATTGTAACTAGAAGTTATAGTATATATTTCCTTTATCCATTAATTCTATAGGGGAACAATTATAACAAAGGACTTAATTAAACACCAATTGATCAACAAACGGTATGCTTTATAAAGTCAGGCACAGTACAATACCAATGGAGATACTCCCGGCCAGTAGGGTCGCTGGGACTAGGGGCATCTGGATCTGTCATTATCTGCACATTGAACCCATTATCAGCTGGTTCAATGTAAATTTCAGGTTGTTTATGTGGAACTCACTCCTAATTAAAAAGTTATTATGTTGACCATAATCACTCTATTTAAATATGGCACTCTTCAATAATTAACAGTCAATAATCATAAGATTTAAACTCTCATTATTCCAGAGGTGTTTTACAATCACAACAGGGGTGGAGTTGAAGAGCTGAAAGATTCCAAGATTCCATGTAATTTTATATGATTCCAATCTGAAAAATTAAAAAGAAAAATTATATGTATGGGATTATTAAGATAGAGGATCATAATGAAACACCATAATAAATGCACCACTAAACCTCACATCACTCTCAAAGATGCTTTTACTATTTTAAACCAAAATGTAAATATTCTAGCTGCCCAAGAATAAGAAATATATTTAATGGCCAGTAATTTATAAATATGAGAAAAAGGATTATAATCACTTTACTTAAATATCACACTTTTCAACAATCACTAGTCAATAGTCACAAGATTTAAAGTCCCACTTATAAATATGAGAAAAAGGAATAAGGTAATAATAGTTTAGATGGAAGGCAGCAGATTTACTTGGTTGTTTTGAGTCAATCGTTATTTGCCCATATTTTGGAAATCCTAGACTTATTAATTATAAAGTGTGTGTTGAATAGTGACAAGATTTAAACTCTCACTTTTCAATATAAGAAAAAGGAATATGCCAATAATAGTTTAGATGGGAAGTAGCAGATATACTTAGTAGTTTTGAGTAAATCTATATTTATCCATATTTTAGAAATACTAGACTTATTAATTATAAAGTGTGCTGAATAGTGACCAGATTTAAACTCTGGCTTTTCAATATAAGAAAAAGGAATAACCCAATAATAGTTTAGATGGGAAGCAACAGATTTACTTAGTAATTTCAAGTCAATCTTTATTTTACAATTCCCAAACTTATTAATTATAAAGTATGTGCTGATTAAAACTGACTAATACTCATTATCTGTATTTAATAATCATGGTGATAATATTTGATGATCACGGTGATCATAAAAACTATAAATTCTTATAAACCACTATTCAAAAACATAAATGAATAATCAAAATTACCCAAATAAACTTTGTTAGATAATCATAGAAATTGCAAAAGCCCTGCTTATATGAAAAGTAGTAATTAGTACCAAAGTAAAAAATGTGAGCATATCACCACCCATAAGTTGAACTTGAGGCGGGGCCATGATAGCAGAAGGCATAATCTCTAGGCCGTTTCTAATATGGATGTTTGAGTTGTAGAGCACACTCATCTTTACAGTGGGAGTGAAGACATCAAGGACATCTCCAATCACTCTGCCTATTAACAGTGGCTCTGTCCATCTTGAGACCATTTTCTCAGACCAGGAAACAACAACACTAGAATCTAGATAGATAGGCTCAGGGGAAGTTTCTAAGAGCTATTCACAGGGGCAAACTACAACTCAAAACATTCTAAGGTGAAGCACAGTTACATGTAAAATCAAAGCCCAATTGTGTGAGAAAGATTATCACATGCTCTGTTGTGGGAACTTGCTATATATACATTGTCAACGAAGACTTTGGGCATCGGGTCGCACATTATACAGAAACTTTATTGATTGATTATTCACCACTCCAAAAAGCCATTCATTATGAGAGAATGTGGCTACAATGAGAATATCACTAAGAATAAATATATTGTGAAGAGTGAGAATAACGAAGCTTTCTTTGCACAGTAATTTGTTTTTGACACTTCTGTTTGCAACATAAGTGCTCTGCATATATGTTCTCGACGCGTGCTTAATATTCATCCGTCAAATATGCCATGGCGGTCGTTTGGGTTACGCGGAAGAATCGTGTTACATAGCTTGTCTTGTTAAGAAAATTTATTCTCAATAATAACTTTCACGATGCGTCTTATCCCACTTTGGGAAGGAATCGTTTCCTTATTTTATCTTTTAAGCAAAGACAATTTCTAGAATTGAAAATTCTCTTCTTAAAGAGACTTAAAGCATATTGGTGGATGATATATATTTTCTTAATACAAAAGCTGGTTCCTATTTGTAGGGAAGGGCTCTATCATAAATAAACTAATGCATTAACTATAACGCGTTGACATTTTAAGCTCTTCCAAAATTTATGTTGGGAATCGTACCCATCATAAATAAATCAATGTATTGACTATAACATGTTGACATTTTAAGTTCTTCCAAAATTTATGTGTGGGAACCGCTCCCATCATAAATAAACCAATGAATTGACTATAACGCATTGACATTTTAAACTCTTCCAAAATTTATGTGCGGGAACCGCTCCCATCATAAATAAACCAATACATTGACTATAAGCTATTGACATTTTAAATTCTTTCAAAATTTATGTGTGGGAACCTCTTCCATCATAAATAAACCAATGCATTGACTATAACACATTGACATTTTAAACTCTTCCAAATAAAACACCCCTAGTCTAATTTTATTAATCAGGCTATACATGTAAAATTAGATTTAAAGGATGTGAGACTAAAGGAAATATTTTCATTAATGTAATTTAGATTATTCTAATTAAATATATATAGATAAGTATAAATTAGTGTAAGTAAATAATGACAATTAGATATTAGTAATTTATAATAATTGAATGTAAGAAATATAACTAAAAAGTAAATATACTTAGTTTGATAACTAACTGTATAAAGAATGAAGAAGATATGGAACAATTGATGTCATTGAACTAATAGTTGTCTTAGAATTAGGATTTCTTGTTGAATTTATGTAGGGATGAATCCAACTATTAAGGACAACTCTATGACCACAAACTTATCCTATAGGCATGAATTTGACTTGTTTGATCTAAGGACTATCTTTCATCACAACATTCAAGGTACCTTGATCTCTTTGATATTTCTTTGTATATGGATGATGCAGGGGCATCACGTCCCTCTCTATTTTGGTTTTGTTTTAACATTTTGGTTTGCTTGAATAAAGCAGGTTATTTGTTGCAGTTTTGGTGTGTCACTCCTATCACCTTTGTGGCAGGATCTCTTTGCTTAGATTAATTCTTCTTGTTGACCATTTATTGTCATTCAACTTCTGCCTATTTTTGGGAGGTTGTGGGTGAAGATTACTTTATTTATAAAGCATAAAAAAAGCCTCCTATTGTGCATATCAAGAATGAACCAGCTGGTGAATATGATTTTCTTTCCTTCTTCTTAATGGTGACCAATTTGGAAACAACAATAAGTCTTCTTTAAATCTTTTCATGTGATGGGGGTCGTGCTTCTGCCAAGAACAATTTTTTTCCTCTGCATGTGTGCTCACTTTCTCTTTGGTAGCGACTGTTAGAATTTCTTCTACGGCTGACAACATGGTGGAGATCATGGTCATCGTGACTTCTCCTTGGTGGCTGCATTTTCCTTTGTTTGGTGATGTTTTCTCTTGGCAACGGCAGTCATAAATTTTCTCTTTTGCTTCAGGCCGATTAGGGAGAGGATGTTGGACATCATGGGGGTTGTTCCTTTCTGGTAGCGTCCGTTATGTTTTGATTTGTTTCTGCAGACTTCAATGTGTGGAGTCGTGGGTTCATAAACCTTGGGACGGCATGTTTAGGGTTGGATAGCTTCGATGAGAGAAAACAAAAAGGATTGAAAAGATGGAGAAGAATTTTTCAAGGAGGAGACTATTCTAATGATAAGGCCAACGGTTCTGAGAGCCGATCTCCTGCATAAAAAAGACATATATTGTCAATAATAAAAGGTCGATAATCTAAGATATATGGATGTTTTGCTTGGATTGAATATCTATAGAGGCAGAGATCAATGTATGGCCAGTATTTGGTTATGTAATAAACTACTATAGAAATTAATAAAAAGTATTTCTCCATCTCATTATTCTCTGTGCAAAGATACATTAATTCATATAGCTTATGTAATTATTCTTTTGTCATTTTTCTTTATTCCTCATTGTGATTGATATCTGATAATAGAATTGTGAGGTGTCTAGCAAGACAGTGCTATCAATTTGGTATTAGAGAAGGTTGAGATTGGGCATTGAAAGTGGTCAATATGCCTCTGAGAATGATGGGCATAGGCCAAAGAGACCATGGTAACCCTAACTTAATGTAGAATCTGATTGCAATGTTGGATGCTCTTGAGAGGGCACAAAGGAGAGGAAACCCAGACATTGAAGATGTCAGTGATGAGGAAGAAGAACCCCAGAGAGAAGAAAATGCGGAAGGATAGGCAGACCTAGATGATGAATTTGGTGAAAGGCTGATAAGGTTAGTCATAAGTTTGGGATCCAAACCCAAGATAGATGTACCGACGTATGCTAGAAGTCTTAATGGTGAAGAATTAATCGACTAGATAAATGACTTGGACAAATATTTTGAATATGAGAATGTAGCAGAAGAGAAAAGATTAAAATTTGCCTGCACGAGATTGAAAGGTCATGCGGCCATGTGGTGGGACTTTGTCCAAATGAAATGGAGAAAGAGAAATAAGGAAAAGATTAACTCATGGGATATGATGGTAGCCAAGTTAAAGGCTAAATTTTTTCCCAGTGACTATTAAGCTAATCTCTTTAAGAGATTACAAAATTTGAAGCAAAAAGAGATGTTTGTAAAAGATCATACAAAAGAGTTTTACAAGCTTATAATCAGATCTGGGCATGCTAAAGAATATGTGGAGAAGATAGCTCATTATGTGAATAGTCTAAGATACAGTCTACAAGATGAGATGAGTCTTTTGCCTCTAAAAAGCCTAGAAGAGGCTTACCAACTTGCCATAAAGGTAGAAGAGAAGCTGCAAAGGAAGCAAAGTCAGGAAGAGAAGAAGAGAGGAAAAGGTTTCAGAGGAAGGGGACAACAAACTAGTAGAGGACAACAACACCATCAAAATGAAGAAGCTGGAAGTTCTAGTGGGACAACCCACAATGATAGAGGTGGTTTTCAAAATAGAGGAGGAAGATCTTATGGAAGAGGTGACTCACAAGGTAGAGGAAGAAGATTTGCGAGGAAATGTTATGAGTGTAATCAATATGAACACAAGAGTTGGGACTGTACTAAATCATCACAAGGAGGACACTTGAAATTTGAAAGAAGAAATCAAGTTGTTCAGGTTGATCAAGAAAGTGTGGGATCTCCAGTACATCACAAGGATGGAGCAGAATCAGGAGAATCCTTGATGCTTAAGAGAGCATTGTTAAAGCCACAGAAGGAAAGTCAAGAACCAATTCAAAGGAGAGCATTATTCAGAACAAAGTGTAAGTCACATGGAAAATTTTGTAAGCTCATTATAGATAGTGGTAGTACTAACAATATTGTTTCCAATTAAATGGTAGAGAAGCTGAATCTTAAAAGAATTAAACACCCAACTCCATATAAGTTAACTTGGTTCCAAAAAGGCCATCAAATATTGGTGAGTGAGTAGGCCTATGTTGATTTTCAGATTGGTAGTTATAAGGATTGTGTTTTGTGTGACATAATGCCCATGGATGTGTGCCATGTTTTACTTGGAAGACCGTGGAAATTTGACAAAAATTTAGTCCATGATGGAAAGGAGAATACATATACCATTATGAAGGATGGAGAGAAGCATACCTTTCTAACCATAAAGGAGAACGAAGAGGACAACAACAATAGTAATCAAGTAATGATGGTAAGTGGTAAATAATTCTTGAAGGATTTGAAGAATGAAGAAATCAATTTTGCTTTGGTTCCTAAACCACAATGTGTAATGACTTCTACAAGGTTGGATGATTTGCTTATTGAGATACAAGATATGTTGAATGAAAATATGGATATTGTTGCTACTGATTTGCCTAATGAATTGCCTTCTATTAGAAGCATAAATCATCATATGGATTTGATTCTGAGTGCTAGCCTTCCAAATAAAGCTACATACAGATTAACACCTATGGAGAATGAAGAGATAAGGAAGCAAGTGGTAAAACTCTTGGAGAAAGGATTGATAAGAGAAAGTTTAAGCCCTTGTGCTATTCCTGCAGTGTTGGTGCCAAAGAAAGGAGGAGAATAGCGTATGTGTACTGATTCAAGGGCAATAAATAAAATCACCATAAGATATAGATTTCCCATCCCTAGGATTGAAGATTTGATGGATTTCTTGAGTGGGTCAATTATTTTTCTAAAATAGATTTAAAGAGTGGTTATCACCAAATTAGAATCAGACCCGGGGATGAGTGGAAAACAACTTTTAAGACTAGTGATGGGTTGTATGAGTGGCTGGTTATGTCTTTTGGGCTGTCTAATGCCCCTAGTACTTTTATGCGTTTAATGAATGAGGTTTTGAAACTATTTATTGGTAAATTTGTGGTTGTGTATTTGGATGACATTTTGGTGTTTAGCAAGTCAAAAGAGGAGCATCTTGAGCATTTGAGGTAGGTTATGAAGAGACAACAGGAAGAGAAGTTGCTGATTAATTTGAAGAAGTGTGTGTTTTTGTAGACTGAACTTGTTTACTTGGGCTTTGTGGTGTCAAAGGATGGATTGAAGATGGATAAGGAGAAGGTTCAGGCTATACTTGATTGGCCATCACCAAGGAGTATCATGGAGGTAATAATTTTTCATGGTCTATCTAGTTTCTATAGAAAGTTTATAAGAAATTCTAGTCATGTTGTTGCATCAATATTGGAGACTATTAAGGGAAGCAGAAGACCACTTGTGTGGACTAAAGAGGTTGAAGAAAGTTTCAGATTTCTAAAAAAAAGGTGAGTGAATAGCCCATACTTGCTTTGCCAGATTTTAATAAAGTGTTTCAAGTATAATGTGATGCTAGTGGTTTGGCTATAGGGGCCATTTTGAGTCAAGAGGGAAAGCCAGTTGCTTATTTTAGTGAGAAATTGAATGATGCAAAAATGAAGTATTCTTCTTATGATTTGGAATTTTATGCTTTAGTTCAGTCCCTTAAGAAATGTAGACATTATATTTTGCCCAAATAATTCATTGTGTATATAGATAATCATGCTTTGTAGTTCATCAACAACCAACACAAATTGAATCAGAGGCATGCTAAACGGGTTGAGTATATTTAGAGTTTTAATTTTGTTTTGAAGCATAAAAGTGGTCAAATGAATAAGGTTGTTGATGTTTTAAGTAGGAAGAATTTGTTGTTATGTGAGATAAGGACTAATAGTGTGGGATTTGAATGTTTGAAAGAGTTGTATGCAGAAGATGTAGATTTTGGAGAAGCATTTACATCTTGTAGTGATCCTGTTTGTAGGAATAAAGAGCCATGTAATGATTATATGATACAAGAGGGTTTGTTGTTTAAGGATAATAAGTTGTGTATTCCTCAAGGCTCCATGAGAGATAATTTGTTGAAGGAAAAGCATAGTGGTAGTCTTGCGGGTCACTTTGGACAAAATAAGACTTTTCAGCAGTTGAGCATACATTATTATTAGCCAAGGATGAAGGCAGATGTGAGAAGATATGTGGAAAGATGCAAAATTTGTCAACATGCTAAAGGAAGAAGTCAAAATGCTAGACTATATCAACCATTGCTAGTTCCAACCAGACCTTGGGATTCTGTGAGTATGGACTTTGTTTTGGGTTTACCTCGTACTCAAAGGGGTAATGATTCAATCTTTGTTGTAGTTGATAGATTTTCAAAGATGGTTCATTTTATACCATGTAAGAAGATTAGTGATGCAACTAATATTGCAAATTTGTTCTTTAAAGAAGTTGTAAGGTTGCATGGTATACCAAGAAGTATTATTTCTGATAGGGATACAAAATTTGTGGGTCATTTATGGAGGACTCTATGGAAGAAGTTGAGCACAAATCTGAATTTTAGCTCTGCATATCATCCTCAAACGGATGGACAGACTGAGGTTGTCAATAGAAGCCTTGGAAATTTGTTGAGATGTCTTGTTGGTAAGTCAACTGGAAGTTGGGATCTTATGTTAGCACACGCTGAATTTGCTTATAATGATTCCCCAAACAAAAGCACAGGTTTTAGCCCTTTTTATGTGGTTTATGGTATGCATCCAAGAGGTGTGTTTGAGCTTTGTGATCTTGCTAGAATGGAGAAAAGGAGGGCAAATGGGGAAGAGTTTACTCAAGTCATTCATGACATTCAAGAGAAGGTGAAGAATAATATTGAAGATAGTAATCTGCAATATAAAAGGCATGTTGATTTGAAGAAAAGAGAGCTATAGTTTCAAGTTGGAGACCTTGTATTGGCACATCTCTGAAAGGAGAGATTTCCTACAGGAACTTATAATAAACTACAGATGAAGAAGATTGGTCCTTATAAAATCCTTAGGAAATTTTCAGCCAATGCTTATGAGATATCACTACCTGAAGAATTAAATATATCTCCCATTTTCAATGTTACAGATTTATATCCATACAGAGGAGGTTCAGAATTGGATGAAGTTAAAGCAGCTGATTCATCTCATGAAGAACAAGTTGGGACAGCTAATGTTCCACAACAAATAGAATGCATTCTAGATAAACAAGTGCTCAAGAAGACCCATAAGAAAGAATATTTCAAGTATCTTGTCAAGTGGTGCAATCATCCCATTGAAGATGCATCATGGATTTTTGAGGATGAGATCAATAAGATGGGTCAATCAGTTATAGACCTCATGAGTTAGAGCTCATGATTTCTTCCTACTCGGGAGTTTGATGTAGGAGCATCCTGTCCCTCTCTATTTTGGTTTGTTTGAATAAAGTAGGTTATTTGCTATAGTTTTGGTGTGTCACTCCTATCACCTTTGTGCCAGGATCTCTTTGCTTAGCTTATTCTTCCTGTTGACTGTTTCTTGTCATTCAACTTTTGCTTATTTTTGGGAGGTCGTGGGTGACGATTACTTTAGTTATAAAGCATAAAAAAATCCTCCTATCATGCATATCAAGAATGAACTAGCTGGCGAATATGATTTTCTTTCCTTCTTCTTGATGGAGACCAATTTGGAAATAGCAATAAGTCTTCTTTAAATCTTTTCATGTGATGGGGGTCATGCTTCTGCCAAGAACAATTTTTTTCCTCTGCATGTGTGCTCACTTTCTCTCTGGCAGCAAATGTTATAATTTCATCTATAGCTGACAACATGGTGGAGATCATGGTCATCGTGACTTCTCCTTGGTGGCTGCATTTTCCTTTGTTTGGTGATGGTTTCTCTTGGTGGCGACAATCATAAATTTTCTCTTTTGCTTTAGGCTAATTAGAGAGAGGATGTTGGACATCGTGGGGGTCATTCCTTTCTGGCAATGACTGTTATGTTTTGATTTGTATCTGTAGACTTCAATTTGTGGAGTCGTGGGTTTATAAACCTTGGGACAATATGTTTAGGGTTGGATAGCTTTGATGAGAGAAAATGGAGAGGATTGAAAAGATGGAGAAGACTATTTCAAGGAGGGGACTGTTCTAATGATAAGGCCAATGGTTCTAAGAGTTGATCTCCTGCGTAAAAAAGACATAGACTGTCAATAATAAAAGGTTGATAATCAAAGATATAGGGATGTTTTGCTTTGATTGAATCTTTGTAGAGGCAGAGGTCAATGTATGGCCAGTATTTGGCTATGTAATAGACTACTATAGAAATTAATAAAAAGCATTTCTCTGTCTCATTATTCTTTGTGCAAAGATACATTAATTCCTATAGCTTCTGTAATTATTCTTCTATCATTTTTCTTTATTCCTCATTGTGATTGATATCTAATAATAGAATTGTGAGGTGTCTAGCAAGACAGTGCTATCAATGGAGTGGTTGACGATATTGATTAATATCTTTTCTAGGTTGTCATATGACTGAGTCACAAGGGCTTTTCACCTTGATCAACCCCTTGAAAGTAGACAAAATCAAGGACATCACTCTTGAATCATGCAAATGGTCCTAGAATGATTATGTAATGTTAGGATCCTTTTATGGCATCTATTGATGTGTGTAAATTGAATAATTTTTATCTATGATTAGATGACTAAAATGAATGCATTGAATGCCTTTAAATACAATGTGACATAACAACACATCACACAAACTTGTGTTTAGTTATCCCTACGTAGGAAGAGTAAATGATGAAAATTAGTCAAATTTGAATTTAATCATTTAAAGCAGGGCATTATGAGTCCATGTTTATAAGGACAATCCCATGGCCATGAACTAATATCAAGTAAAAAGGAACAAGGTCATAGTGGATAGTGTGTACATGGGAGTAAGTATAAGCATATGAGTAATAAATAAATACACTATTTAAAATAACCTAGACTTGTACAGTAAGTCCAAATTTTAAAACATATTGCATAAAGTCCAATAGTAGTCAAGAGTCCCAAATAAAATTTATATATCACAATTCCAAGTGCTTGTGGGGCACTTATCCTCAAAAAGTCACCTCACATTTAGCCAACATGACATAAGCTCCCCTGTACATTAAAACCTTCATTACTAAACACAAAGAGAAGAGAGTGCTTGTGGATAATGGACCATGTTTGAACATTTACGCTTTGAGATTACTAAATCTTGGTTACTCAGAAAAGGCTTTGGATCTACAAATTATTACTAGATCAAGTCTTATGATAATCCAGAATGAGAGTTAGCCTTGGGATAATACATATACCAATTAAGGTTGGGCCTGTTATGCAACAAACTTTACTACATGTCATCGATCTTGATCTTCCATATAATATCCAGGTCACCCCTAGATCCATGCTATGCAAGGTGTCCCTTCCACCTTTCATCAATGTATCAAATTCCCTCATTCATGAAAAGAAATAATTGTTCTCGTTAGTCCTCAACCTTTTCCATATTAAAAAATATTGGAAGGGTGATACCATAAAACTAATCATTGTCCCATCACTAAAGCATATCCAATACTTGAAGCAAAAAAATAATTCTAAATAGATCCTAACAACCTTGCACATCCACCAATCCACATCAAACCCTTATCAAGATCATTGACAAATGTTATGGAGAATATGAGATCCAAGATACTATATAGGAAAGCTTCCTCTTTATCCTTGATCTCATGGCAAACCTAATAGAAATCAAAAGAAAAGAAAAGTCTCAGCATAGCATTGATCAACTACTTTCATTCAAAATGGTTTTCTTGTAGATGAAAAGATTAAAGGTGCAAAGAATTTTTGTCTCTGTGATGATGAAAAGAAAGCACCTTGCTTCAAAAATAATGAATAACCTATAACCAATAAAATATTTATGAGAATTAAGTGTAAAGGAAAAGACATTGGGCTTCACAAGAAAGGAATTCTAGAAAATATACATATTTATGAAAATCTAGGAATGATTCTTATAACATTGAAAATACTGAAATAGGATCTATCCATACCCTCTATGAAGATCTTGTTACCAAAAACCTCTTTAATGATATTTCTATCCTTACAATCAAACTTGACCCCTAATACCCCAAACTTATTACTTGGGACCAACAAGATCACATGTCAATAAATTTGTTACAAAATGATACAACTATCACAAAAGATAAGAAAATATTTGATGCAGGAGCATCCCAGGTTGTAGAGCAATCTTGCATCAACCAAAAATACTTGCATTCTTTTCTTTTCTTTCATTCCATTTGCAATTCAGTCATTAGCAGTTTCAGTATTTTCTACTGCATTTTGCTGCATCTTCATATCAAAGCTCGTGGAGAAGGAATTATCTTCTATACCATGTTAGTTACATCTATTCAAGTTTTAGGAGATTTGGATTCCTCAACAAAAAGTTATCGCTATCAAAAGATCATCAGCTTTCCCAAAACAAAACATTCAGGCAGTTAGTTGCAAGGAGACAGTTTGCAGAGAACTTCTATCTCTTGTGGAGCCTAATAGAACATCATACATGGCACATAAGGACTAGATAGATCTATTGGAGTCCAGGACAACATTGAGAGGGGGGGTGAATCAATGTTGTCTAATTTTTAAAATCTTTTTACACCTTTTAATTTACAAGATAGAGAATAAAGGAGACATCAATAATCTATCAAATTCATATGCATAAGTATGATGATGAATAGAATGAATAGGACCTTATGTGTAAAACATTATAAAATGTACACATAGAGGCAAGACATAACACAAGGATTACTGGAGTGGAAAACCCTCATGGGGTAGAAAAACCACTCAAAATTGCCTCACTGGCTTATTAAAAACCTCATTGGTTACATACAGGTCTCACTAACCATACAAGCCTCACTAGCTACAAAGAGGTCTCACTGACCATACAAGCCTCATTGGCACATAAAGCCTCACTAGAAAATACAATCACCATTATCAAAACATAAAGCCAAGTGTGCAATAAATGATTGCAAGATCTGATTTGTACCATTACATACCCTATCTTCTTTGAGTTTGCATATCTCTTTGCTATCATACTCAATCCAATATGTATATTAGTCTCATGATCTTTACACAATCAATTCACCTTATTCACAATCAATAGCATATTTTCTTCATATTTGATAAGGTTCAATCTGTAAATTCTTTGCATAATGTCTTCATCACTGCATATTAATCCACACACACACACACACCTTCATCAATGTACCTATAATACCATTATATAAATATTGAATATCTTTTCATATTCTTGCAATACCATTCTTTTACAGAGCACCTACAATAAAATTATAAATAAAAAGAACCTTGATATTCGTCTTCTCTGCATATTTTTCTTCTTCATTTCAAACTGAAGTTCTTCCTTAAAAAAAAATTCTTCAATTTGCAAATAAAGTCTTCAAAGATTCCTTTGATATAACTCTTCAAAAAATTCTTTCAAAATAAATATTCAATCTCCTCTACAAAAACCCTTGATATTCTTCTATCTTCAAGAATAAAATATATCATTAATCCCTTCAAGAATTCATTCTCCTTCATTGAATCCTGCATATTAAAAAATATAAATATCTTGTCTGCATCCATGAAGAACAAAAAAAAATTTCAATAAACTTCAAACACTATTCATATTCCTTGGAAAAAGAAACTTCAATAATATATTTTTATTGAACTCTATCTGTGAGAGAAAATTTAAAAAATCTCTTTCATGGCTTCAATCCTTCATCTTCCCTGCATTAAAACCATCAATGATGTCCACCAAAAATCTTCAAAGAATTTAATCAAGCTGTCCAAAAAATAGTATCTCCTCAGACTCATTGTTCATTTTCAAAAATCAACTTTTCATATTCCTTATTAGAAACTTTCATTTACTCCATTAAATCTTAATAAGAAAAACTCACCTTTGTCTCTTCAATTTCCATGAGGAAGAGTTTAAAAATAGAAAACATAATCTCCTTAGAATAAGGCTTTAAAATCTCAACATACTGCCTTTAGGATGACTAAAAATAGTCTTGTAAAATCTTCTCAAAAATCTCCACACACTATATTTTAGAAATAGTCTAAAATAGACTTTATAAAGCCTTTTATCTACAGTTTCAAAAGAGTGATGGTTGTGAGCACATCAAAGATAGTGCATAGAGGTTAGGTCTTAGTTTAAATATCATCCATCGAACAAGGTTTTGGCACCCACTTTACTTTTAAACCTTAGCCTTAGATTTCCTTATTCCCGCTCAAGCTTATAAGAGGAGACTGAGTTGGTAGGTTCTTCTAGGTCAGAGGGGCCAGTTCCCTACGATCTCAAAACCCTCAAAGATGTCACTTAAGTGACTTTTAACTTGCTTAACAGGTCAACATTCTTTTAGAGAAAAAAAAGTGCTTTTATTTATATGACGAGCATAGAGGATTTTATAAGCTATGCTTAGGATTTTGATCCCTTAGCACTATTAGTATATCAACCCTAATAGGAGGAAATGATAGAATAAACATTTTAAGCACCTAAAAGAATAGAGATGATTCTGTAGAGACCTCCATGACATCAGAGAATAACAAACATTTTATACCTATGCAGCCTCGAAAGAAACAAATGGAGAATAACACCTTTTGATGACTCATCCTACCACATCAACTTTTGAGACACATGTGTAATGCACAATTTAAATTGAGATAACCATCTTGAAACAAAGCAGAGATGTGATTGACACACCAAACCACATGAATAGTTTCATCTTGTTATGTCAACACTGAACATCCAACCACCCTCATCAAGAACACACTATGAAGCATAATGATAACCTCCATCTGAATACAAAGACATGAACAACTTCTGAGAGCTTATGGCATCAATTACTAAAAGATCCCAACCTCTGTCATCAACATGTTATGAGCAGCAAGACATCCTTGAAGATCATAGTCATGAAGGCATCCATTATACAAACCATGCTTTAACATTACACAACCATTACACCAATGATCAACATGATAACCCGCATTTGCATATCTGACTACATTGATCATCAACTCAAACCCTCAATAAACATTTTGACATAAAGTAATGCAAATCCTAATATAAGGTCATCATATTGTGTGAACTCTTGAGATGAGAACATAAGCATCATGAAACAACAACTCCTTAAGATGAGAAATCAAACCTTCACATATGAAGCATGATCATCAAGATTTGAACAAACATAAAGAAACTTCAACAAGCATGTTCACTAAGTGAACTCTTGTGAACTCCTGAAAGAATGATCCACATCATGTCATATGAAGACCAATCAACTTGAACTAAGATCACCATGAATGATCTAACTTTCACTATGATGTATCTTCAACACCTTTTTGACATCAGTGACAATCAATCTCCATCAAACTCCCCCTTTGTCGTTGATGGCAAAAACTACATGATGCATTTTCTCTCTCTTCCCCTTTTTGACATCTGATGACAAAGGCTAAGATACTCCCCCTATCTTTTAACTCCATTAAAAGATGTTAAAGATTGATCATAACATTTACAATCATATTGTATTATGAAGATTTTGAAGCATGGTATAATAATGAAGACATAAACTCCTGTTATCCTGTTATCATCCCCTTTGAACCTGTGATGATCTATGATGACAAAAATAACAATTCTGAAGCAAGCATATGACAAATCATGTTGACAATACCTAAAAACAACTCATCAACTTGAGAGAAACAAGTCACCATGAAGCACACACCTGAAGACATACATCCTAAAGCACAAGACCTTAGCAAAACCAAATGTAGAGACATATGCTATAAATTGACTTCTTCCATTTGTAACTTCCTCAACCAGCATATGCTAACATCTGATGAGAACTCCTTGAGTACACTCAAGATTATGTCTTTTAGAGTCAGATATTGATCCTAGGATCTATTAATCATTATTCAAATCAGCACATCAAGAGACTTCCAATACTGAGAGAAACATGTACTTCAATATTCTAATTCTAATTACACCCTATCATTGTCCACTACCTGCAAATTGAAGTTATGAATGCCCCATATCATATTACACAAGAATGAAGCTCAAATCAATCAACACACTTCAGCTCAACTGAGATCACAAATTCAATCAACAAATTTTCAAAAATCAAATGATTACATGTTCTCTATTGTCTTATCAACATGTTAACTATCATAGATCATAACCATTGATCACTAAATAACCAAAGAGATAGCTTGGAGAACTACTTCCCTTGAAATGATATTAGGTCTCTTAAATGGAAGAGAGATGAACACCATGAAGAAAACTTTTGACATCAAAGTGAATCTATCATCTCACTGTGAAAGATACCACTACAACAATATAGAAACATTCATTTAAAATGTACTGAATGAATTCTAGAGACAATGAACACAACCAATTCCTTCTCCACTTGCTGCTTGATTGCAGTAACATCCATGGGGGTAAGAGATAAGACATTAATCAACTCCCCCTCACTTCATGCTATATGTTATACAATTGATGATGTGACTTGTGCAAAATGCACAAGTTTAGGATCTATCTTCTCTTGACTCTGTTTCTACTTCCAAACTTTTACAGGATCTTTCTTCTATTCAGGTTTCTTCTTCCAAACCTTGTCAACCTTTTTCTTTTTCCAACCTATCAAACCATGTGATGCTATTCTTCCATACATTCTGCAACTATATGCTTTGTGACCAGGAGAATTACACTTGAAACATACAACATTAGATTGATTTCTTTTGCAATCAACTGCTTTGTGTCCAAAATGATTACAGATATAACAATAACCATTAAATGAATAATTATACCTGTACATATAAGCTTGTCTTGCTAGAGCAGTTCTTCTCAAATTTCTTCTTTGATTGTGCAATTTTACAAACTTATCTTTGGTTTTCATTTCAGCTTCAATCTCCTTTTTGTCTTCAGGAGTAGCAACATCATAACTCGGATCAATTTTCCTTCTCAAAGTCTCTTTGACTTTGGAACACTCTCCTTCTTCATAACCAAGACCAGTAGTGTCTTTATGATACTTCTGTTTGCCCAACATTTCATGTAACTTGTTTGTGCTTTCTTCAAACTCTTGATATTTCTTGGACAGTACCTTGAAACCTTCATAACCTTTTCTAAGATTAATAATTTTAGCCTCTAATTTTAGATTTTCAATTCTTTTAATCTCAAGGTCAGATTTTGTTACATCTATTATTCTCTTGTCCTCTTCAATTTTAGTCTTTAGTCTGATAATCAATCTGTCAGATTCATCAACATGACTCTTTAAGCCTATAATCTGATTTCTTGTTTCTTCAAGATCAGAAGACACTATTTCAAGTTTTGAAAGTGCTTTGTCTTTGGATTCTTTTTTTTTGCAGCTGCAATTCTAATTTTTGATCTCCTTTTTGTACTTCTTGATTTTACTCAGAGCACACAAGAGTTCTCCTTCTAAATCAACCGCACATTCTTGTTCATCATATTCGTGATCATAATCACTCATAATGTTACCTTCTTCTGAATTAGATTGAACCTCATCTCCTTCATGCAAATGTCTCTTTTTATTATCACTTTCTTTAGATACCGAGTTGTCCTCTTCTTCAAGTGCATCACCTTGATGGATTCTAAACAACTCCTTCCACATATCCTAAGTTGTTTCACAATACATAACTTTATAAGAAACTTCATTAGACAATCCAGATGGAATAGCCTTCTTTTCTATATGATTGTATTCATAAGCCTCTTTGTTACTTGTATCATTAGGTGATAGAGAGGAAATAAAATACCCACTCTCAACTGATATCCACACACCATATCCTAAAGAAAATAGATAGGCTTGCATTCTAATGCACCAAATAGAGAGATCTAAACCATCAAATAAAGGAACTCTTGAAAACTCTTCCTCTAATTTAATAACTGATTCAACTTGTGAGACATTTCTATCAACACATTCTATATCAACATTTGAATTTGATAAAGATGATACCATTTGATCAATAGGAGACTTGACATTTTTATTTTCTCTATTTCTTTTGCATTTACCCATGGTACTCCACACTCAGGACCTACCCAAGCTGATTAGACTTCTATAGGGAACCTATGCTCTGATACCACTTGTTGGAGTCTAGGACAACACTGGGGGGGGGTGAATTAGTGTTTAACTTTTAAAATCTTTTTGTACCTTTTAATTTACAAGAAAGAGAATAAAGGAGACATCAATAATCTATCAAATTCATACGCACAAGTATGATGATGAGTAGAATGAATAGGACCTTATGTGTAAAACATTATAAAACACACACATAGAGGCAAGACATAACACAAGGATTACTAGAGTGGAAAACCCTCATGGGGTAGAAAAATCACTCAAAATTGCCTCACTGGCTACAAAGAGGTCTCACTGACCATACAAGCCTCACTGGCACATAAAGCCTCACTGGAAAATACAATCACAATTATCAAAACATAAAGCCAAGTGTACAATAAATGATTGTAAGTCAATCTGATTTGCACCATTACATACCCTGTCTTCTCTGAGTTTGCATATCTCTTTGCTATCATACTCAATCCAATCTGTATATCAGTCTCATGATCTCTACACAATCAATTCACCTTATTCACAATCAATTGCATATTATCTTCATATTTGATATGGTTCAATCTATAAATTCTTTGCATAATGTCTTCATCACTACATATTAATCCACATACACACCTTCATCAATGTACCTACAATACCATTGTATAAAGATTGAATGTCTTTTCATATTCTTACAATACCATTCTTTCACAGAGCACCTGCAATAAAATTATAAACAAAAAGACCCTTGATATTCCTCTCCTTTACATATTCATCTTCTTCATTTCAAACTAACATTCTTCCTTAAAAAAATATTCTTCAATATGCAAAACATAATATGTAAATAAATTCTTCAAAGTTTCCCTTGATATAACTCTTCAAAAATTTCTTTCAAAATAAATATTCAATCTCCTCTACAAAAACCCTTGATATTCTTCTATCTTCAAGAATAAAATATATCATTAATCCCTTCAAGAATTCATTCTCCTTTGTTGAATCTTGCATATAAAAAAATATAAATATCTTCTCTGCATCCATGAAGAAGAAAAAAAAATTCAATAAACTTCAAACACCATTCATATTCCCTGCAAAAAGAAACTTCAATAATATATTTTTATTGAACTCTCTCTATAAGAGAAAATAAAAAAAATCTCTTTCATGACTTCAATCCTTCATCTTCCCTTCATAAAAACCATGAATGATGTCCACCAAAAATCTTCAAAGAATTTAATCAATCTACCCCCCCAAAAAAAATCTCCTCAGACTCATTCTTCATTTTCAAAAATCAACTTTTCATATTCCTTATTAGAAACTTCCATTTACTCCATTAAATCTTAACAAGAAAAAATCACCTTTGTCTCTTCAATTTCCACGAGGAAGAGTAAAAAATAGAAAACATAATCTCCTTAGAATAAGGCTTTAAAATCTCAACATACTACCTTTAGGATGACTAAAAATAGTCTTGTAAAATCTTCTCAAAAATCTCCACACACTGTATTTTAGAAATACTCTAAAATAGACTTTATAAAGCCTTTTATCTATAGTTTCAAAAGAGTGATGGTTGTGAGCATGTCAAAGATAGTGCATAGAGGTCTGGTCTTAGTTTAAATATCATCCATCGAACAAGGTTTTCATGCCCACTTTACTTTTAGACCTTAGCCTTAGATTTCCTTATTCCTGCTCAAGCTTATAAGAGACCAGGTTGGTAGGTTCTTCTAGGTCGGAGGGGCTGGTTCCCTATGATCTCAAAACCCTCAAAGATGTCACTTAAGTGACTTTTAACTTGCTCGACATGTCAACGTTCTTTTAGAGCAAAAAGTACTTTTATTTATATGACGGGAAGAGAGGAGTTTATAAGATGTGCTTAGGATTTTGATCCCTTAGCACTATTAGTATATCAACCCTAATAGGAGGAAATGATAGAATAAAGATTTTAAGCACCTAAAAAAAATAGAGATAATTTTGTAGAGACCTCCATGACATCATAGAATAACAAACATTTTATACCTATGTAGCCTTGAAAGAAACAAATGGAGAATAACACATTTTGATGACTCATCTTGCCACAACAAATTTTGAGACACATGTGCAATGCACAGTTTAAATTAAGATAACCATCTTGAAACAAATCATAGACATGATTGACACACCAAACCACATGAATAGTTGCATCTTGTTATGTCAACACTGATCATCCTGAGCATCCAACCACCCTCATTAAGAACACACTATGAAGCATAATGATAACCTCCATCTGATTACAAAGACATGAACAACTTTTGAGAGCTTATGGCATCAATTACTAAAGGATCTCAACCTCTTTCATCAACATGTTATGAGTAGCAAGACATCCTTGAAGATCATAGTCATGAAGGCATCCATTATACAAACCATGCTTTAACATTACACAACCATTACACCAATGATCAACATGATAACCCACATTTGCATATCTGACTACACTGATCATCAACTCAAACCCTCAATAAATATTTTGACATAAAACAATGTAGATCCTAATATAAGGACATCATATTGTGTGAATGCTTGAGATGAGAACATAAGCATCATGAAACAACAACTCCTTAAGATGAGAAATCAAACCTTCACATATGAAGCATGATCATCAAGATATGAAAAAACATAAAGCAACTTCATCAAGCATGTTCACTAAGTGAACTCTTGTGAAATCCTAAAAGCATGATCCACATCATGTCATATGAAGACCAATCTGTTGGAGTCTAGGACAACACTGATTCACCCCCCCTCTTAGTGTTGTCCTGAACTCCAATAAGTGGTATCAGAGCCATGTTCCCTTTTTAAAGCCTAACAAGCTTGGGTAGGTCCTTTGTGTGGAGTACCATGGGTAAGTGCAAAAGAAATGGAGAAAAGAAAAGTGTCAAGTCTCCTATTGATCGAAAGGCTCCATCTTTATCAAATTCAAATATTGATATTGAGTCTATTGATAGAAATGTCTCACAAGTTGAATTAGAGAAAGAATTCTCTGGAGTTCCCTACTTTGATGGTTCAGATTTCTCTATTTGGTGCATTAGAATTCAAGTTTATCTATCCTCTTTAAGGTATGGTGTATGGATGTTTGTTGAGATTGGATATTCTATTTCCTCTCAATCATCTAATTCTGTAAATATCAAAGAAGCTCTTGAATGCAATCTGTAGACACCTAAAAATGTCTTCATCATCAAACCGACTCTTGACATCCCTAAACATACCAATTCCCCTTCTAATCAATTAATTAAATTTTTATTTAATTAATTATCCCTTCATCACCTAATTTTTCATCATTCTATCCCCAACAATTGGATTAATTCTATTAATTCAATAGTTCAACTTTAGCCAATTGATTAAATAAATATGCAATATTTATTTGGTCAATTTCTCCCTCCTCACTAAACCTAATTAATTAGCTAAATCATGTTTAACTAATTAATTCAGCCTATTAATTAACCTATCCCTACCCTAGGTAATTAAATAGCCATTATTTAATTGTCTACCCTAGCCTATCCCATCCTAGCCTTAGGATTAATTAAATAAAGCCTTATTTAATTAATCTTAACCTCCCATCTAAGTGGTCAAACCTAGCTTAACACCCTTCCCCACATCCTCCAAATAAAAAATTGAAATATATCCCACATAAATCAATTTTTTATAAAAAAAAGTCCAACATCACATTTAATACCTCTTACACCCCTTACCCATGCCATACCTCATTTATCTCCACTCATCCCCAAATGAATTTTTAATTCATTTTACCTTTCCCCATGTGAATTTTTAATTCACAAATAATCCATCTCACCCAACCTCATTTAATTAACCCATTTCCCAAAAATGAATATAAAATTCATCTTTATTCCTAGCCCTCCATCCTCCAAGATGAAATCTAGGCCCTCCACATCATCTTCATCCTCCACCATTGATCTCCCAAATCAATCTCAACCCTTAGATCAAAATCTCTCCAAAATGTCTATAAATACAACATCCTCCAACCCATTATGGGATCCAATTTCAAAGTAATGTTACCATGCCCAAAAATCTCTTGAGCTAGTTGGTGAGTTTCATTTAAGAGAGCATTTCACATTGAATTCATTATCTAGGGTACATCTTAGGAGTTCTTGGGTGCATGCTCCTACAACCCTACCTTGGATTTGTGAGTCATAGTTGTTGATAAATGAGAGGGGGGGTGAATCAGTTATCCTAATTATTTCTTCTTTTGAACTTTCTTATTAATTAATGCAGCATTGAATCAAACAAACAAACATTACCATGAAATGAGAAACACATGACACAGTATTTTTGACGTGGAAACCCTGTTAAGGGAGAAAACCACGGGGTGATTAACCCAAAGATTATTCTCTATTAGAAGAATAAGGAATTACAAAATGGCACTTGCCAATTAGGGCTCACTGCCCGAGCACACTGCTCACAAAGAGGCACACTGCCTACAAGGAGACACACTGTCTACAAAAGAATGTTATATAATACTTGAACTGATTGGAAGCATCCACATATGCTGGAGTTCAGTTCTGGTTAGGCTCAGTACACTGATCTGCTGCACTTCATCTTTCCTCTTCTCTTTATTTTGCTTTCCTTTCACATACCGGATCTCTCTAGCTATTTCTGTTCTGCTCTACACTTATTCGCACATCAACACCACACAACAACAACACCTCTCACAACTAAATCCATTGTGCATATATATCCGCACAAGTAATTTCATCACTTTTCTAGTCAGCATTTGGAACAGTCTATTTTCTCACAAACTCTATTCTGTCGGCTGAATCCTTGCTCATCAAGTAATGCGGATCAAGCATATACTTGTAGAAATCATTAATCATGTTGGCCAAACATAATCCATGTCTTCATAACCTTTACCACTGTCAGAAACACATCCAGAAAGCAATTTGATGTTCTGTCAGTCAGTTCTTCCTCTGTTCACACTGTTACTCAGGAATTCGGTATTCAACTGTTCATATCTTTTTCCTTGTCCATCATCGGAGGCTAAATCCTTGGAATCTATTACTCAAGGTAGTCCTCTTGACTTCCCCAAATCCGCACTGCACCAAGACACTTCCTTTGAGAGATCTAGACCAATCTGTCAGACCTTGCCACATGCTCTGTTCTTGTTCACCAGACCACAACAATCTACATTCTGACTTCCGGTAGAGACACACCATGACTTGCGGATATGTGGGATGACCTTTGTTGCCATCAATGACAACAACCATGAATCCATATAGTGTCTCTTGCCAACAATCTCCCCCTTTGGCATTGATGGCAACACTTAGTGAAAAATGACCAAGTGTTTACACTATGCTCCCCCTTGGCTGATGCTCTATCTTTATATACATTTTCTGGAACTCCCCCTTAGTTGGATTCCTCATTTTTCACTACTCCTCACTCCCCCTTTGACATCAATGGCAAAGGGTAGGGTCCGCACACCAAAATTTTCAAAAATTTACTATACTTAACCGCATATTACATACTCACATAAACTGAAGAATATCTGCAAAGGATGTCTTCAATTGGACCAGTTCTGTAGCCCAACTTTGCTTCATTCTGTCCAAAATTAAAATGTGACCACTCAACAAAAATGCAAAAGCTTCTGCCCTCTTGAGATCTGTCAGATCATTGGTTTGGGCGGTAGTCTGAGCATCACTTATGGCCTCATGCATAGTTTCTAACTTAGGGATTATAATCCTTCTAAGTTCTCCCATCCGGTTAGTTATATTCTTCCTTTCCTTCTCAAAGTTCTTTATTGCATTTGTGATTGCAATAGTTTGACATTCTTGATTTACTATGGAGGAAGAGAGAGGATCAAAACTTTGAGACAAACTTTGTAGTTTGTCCTGTTCCTCTTTTATTTTCTTATCAATTTCTACTGTTGCCTTTGACCAGGAGATACAAAATTTGTAAATGTCACCGCCATCCTTAAGAGCATTTTCTAAGCTCTTTATTCCAATACTCATATTTCTCCTATCATTAGAGATTAATCCTAGTACTTCTAAAAATCTTTTATCCAAAAATTCCTTCCGGACCTTTTCTTCAGCTGATTTTTCTAAAGAATCAAAATGTGTATCAACACTGCTGACTAAGGTTTTGAGATTACCGGAAGAGGAGGCTGTCGGATCTATCTTGACTGATGGCATAATCTTTTCAAGCACTCCGGAAGCAGCCTCTATCAACTCACAGTCTTCCATATGAGACTTTAGGAGTTTTTCATTTGCCTTAGCATTTGCAAATGAAGCTATCTTCATTGTCTGTACCGGAGAGAGGGAATCAAAGTTGAATGGACCTTTTAGAAGCTCTGGTTCATCAATCTCTATTGTTTCTTGGCTTAGAAATTTTTGAACAGTTTGTGTAGTGTCTCTTGCCGGAGACAGATGTTTCTTCTCTTCTGTAGTCTTGGAATTGTCCTTTGGAATTTCCACATTCTTACCACTATCAGCCATGGTTTTCTCTGTTGGAGTCTTCTCTTCCTCTGCACCTTGGTGCTGTCAACCTCTTTTTTTTTACCACTGCTTCTTTCTCCTATAATTTCTCTTCTTCTTGGGATCTGGAGATTGTAGGGGAAACTGGAGGAGAGATGCTTGTCTGTTCAAGGGCCACTTCTTCCGGAGCAGAGGATTCCAAGTCCACAGCTGTTTCTTCACCTAAGTCCTCTACAATAGGAATATTAAACCTTTTGAATGTATTATGGAGGATCTCTTTAGTGTCCTTAGCTACCCTGTCAGTCTCACCAAGCATAAGCTGATTCATCCTTGCTTTGCTTCTGAATTCATCCTTGCAGTCTTTGATTACCATGTTCATTGTTTTGTGATCAATTGAGGGATATAGCTGAATAGCTATCTATTCTCTGATCTCAAGATCTTTTGCCATGGCATTGGCCTTTCTCATTTCTAGCTCCTTCTTTAGACTCTTAGGAATAAGGGAGATAATTTCAATGAAAGCTTTGTTGTAGATGTTTAGATACCTGATTGTGGCTTCCTGCAGGATCTTTTGGTCAGCCTCATTGTAGTCATCATAGAATTCAGCCATTGGTTGAAGGTTTCCATCCACAGTGACTGATTTGATTACACTGTCTAGAGACAGGGTGGGCTTTTCAACAAATTTCTCTGCCATTTCTTCCTTGTCTTGGCCTGTGGAGGGTTTACCAGATCCTTTCTTCTTCCGCTTCTTTATTTCCTTTACTCCCTAATCTAACTCAGTTTCCTCTTCATCTTTCTGACTTGTGTAAGCCCTTGTGGCTTTTATTTTAGATCTTTTCTCTCCTTTAACGGATGTCTGACCTTCTGGTTTTGACATTTTTGAGCCTTTGGTTGTGATAGGTGTAGATCCCTTTGATGATCTGGTCCGGGTTGAGGTTTCGACCGGAGTACTTTTCTTGCTTTTCTTTTCTGCCTCTTTCTTCTCTTCCTCAGCCTTTCACCTCTTTTCCCAGTTGACATCAAGTGCCTCCTTTGGGATGCCTAGGCCTTGAACAATATGCTCTACTTCTTTTCTCACCTTCCTCTTGATCTCTGGTTCTCTGAGTTCAACATGGATTTTTATACTTAGTTCCTCAAATGTTCCGAACCTTTCTTCCATTGGATCTTTAGGCTGACTAAGCATGTGTTGAACTTGCAGCTCCACAATCTGTTCATCCACTTCATACCCCATGGGCATGATCCACACAATTCTTGGTTCTACTACCTCCATTAGACACTGATCTGTTTCTACCATAAAGCATACTGTGTCTTTGTACTTTTCAACAAGTGACTGGGGAATTCTTTCTCTTGCATGCATCATGCTCTGAAAGTTCTTAAAATATCCCCATAGGGCTGTTTTTCTTGCTTTAGCATCCCCAAGTCCATGCAAATAATCTCTGATTTGGATGGCAACTGGTCTGTCATTCTACCATATCCATCCACTAGATCCGGGAAGCTCATTCATGTAATAAAAGAATAAACAAAGGATTAGACTACCATACTTGAAGGAGTTCTTCTTGTCCTTCTTGATCTTCTATAGATTTTTTAAAAGTTGGTTTAAAAGAAGCTCACACAAATCATAGTCTGCATTCTCCTTTAGCATTTGATAGGCTGTGTAAATTACAGTTCCCGGTACTGAATTTTCCCTACTGGAGTGATAGATCTTGTAACCAATTATCATAGATGCAAATTTGACATCTGGTTCAGTGATGTCTTCAATTGTCATAGCTCTCTTGTCAAATTTTGATCTGGTCACATCACTAACTGTCTGATTTTTGACAGACTTGAGAATAGGTAATCCACCGGAGGAGTGCAGACCGGTTATAGCCCTGATTGCATCTTTGGTGATCTTGAAAGGCTTGTTCAACCATAGGAAATTGTCATGCACTCTACTTAGAACATACCAGACCCATTTATCTTCTTCAAAACAGGGGAAATGAATACATTGTGCAAAGTGCTTATCCCGGATGGCTTTGTACTGAGGTTTAATCTCAAAGGAATTGTCTATCAATTGTTTGTGATAGACATCCATCAATTTTGATTCTCCAAAGTCTTCAAAACTCGCATGTATGTAAACCCTAATGTCCTCCGTATGCAATACACCATGTGGAACACTAGAGAAGGCTCCTAGGGGATCTACCTCCAAAGATTTGTATGGATGTTTCTTGAATGTGGGGTGAGGTCTATCAGAGATTTTAACTATGTTCGGAGTAGCCATTTTTTAAAGATTTGTAGTAAGATATCGAAAACGGAAAATACCTTATGCATCGGAGTGGTTGGATTGATTTCTGTATGTAATGACTTCTCTAAGAGATCTTTAGTGAACTTGATGAATCTTGTTATAGAGCTCCACTTTTCACTTCTTCTTAAGTGCAGAATGAGCAAGTGATTTATGAGAAATCCCTTATATTGCTCTGCAAACCCAAATATCTGATGGCAATAAATGCTCGACCTACATTATTCTAGTTTGCCTTATTCGGATAACTTTGAAGAACCGGATCAGTCCTGTTCTATGAACATCATGTGGATCTTCCAACCATGAACAAATCAAGATGACATATCACAAGGACATCCCAAACACTCTGTCCAATCCGCAGAATAAGACAATGCACTTCCGGATCTCTCTGGACCCTTTTGGTAATCCTTTGTCATTTCGGAGCATCTCCTGGAACAGGTCTTACTTGATCGGTCACAACTTCTTCACATCTTCATGCGGACCTCTGAAATCTTATCTGGATCATCTCAAGACTTATATCTACAAACCCTTTACTCCGCATCTTGTGCCACATCCAGCACCACTTGATTGGCTGGGGGAACAGGATTTTCTTTGAGTCTCCCCCTGAACCAGAGCTCACCTTTTAATTTCTGGAAGGAATATCAGCACCAGAGTCTGGTGTGGATCCAACCTCTACATTCTCTAAACTTTTCTTCACCCAAATCTTGTTCATCTGATTCCTAACTTCATCCGCATTCATCTTTTGTTTACCCTTGTCTTGATTCTGATTATACACCAGACCTCTTTTGTCATGATTCTTGCTTCTGCAGACTTTTGCATTATGACCGGACCTGTTACAGATTTGGCAAATAACATTTCCTTGCATATTTGACTGATAACCTCTTGATCTGCATTGATTAGCCATATGACCTATTCTATTGCATGCAAAGCATCTACTATTGAATGATTTGTTTATTTGCATATTTCTGCATTCATGAGACTTGTGTCCATACCTTTTACAGTTAAAGCACTATCCAGAGAAGGATGAATTAGTCTGATTCATTCTCTTTCTGCACTGATTAGCTTTGTGACCAAAGTGATTGCAGCTGTGGCAGTATCCATTGAAGGATGGATATCTTTGAGCATTGGGCTGTCTTACCGGAGGTCTTCTAGGCCTATTCCTTGGATTTTCTGATCCAAAATTCTTTTGACCGAATCCAGAGATTTCTCCTTTCTCATATCCCAAACCATACTTGTCATCTGCCCTCTTTTGACTTCCAAGAAGAACTTCAAGTTGAGAAGAACTTATCTTGAATTTCTCTTTATATTCATTTGCTGTTTGAAGATCTCTTTTGAGAGAGACAATTTGATCCTCAAGTTTTTCTTCATTATCTTTGGCATCTTCAAGATCAGATTCAAGATGTCTGATAATCCTGTCCATCTGGAGGCAATCTTCTGATTTCTCTTTAAGAGATTATCTTCGATTGTCTTCAGCTTTTCTTTTCTCTTCAATCTCTTGAGTAAACTTTATAACTCCTGATTCCATTTCATGTCTTACCATAATGACTTCTTTTGATAACTTTTCACATAACTTGGTTTTCTCAGTCAATTCTTCATTTGTATTACTTTCTTCACTTTGTCTTGCCAATTGTTGGAGCAGCTTCTTTCTCTTTTTCATAGAGAGACTTAATTTTTCCTTTAGTTCTCTCATGAATTCATCAGCCTGTTTGAGTCTTTCCTTTAATTCATTGACTTCAGAGTTTGACTGTTCAAGATCCTCAAGGGCAGTCTTGAGTTGCTCCCTTAAACCATATGCATCCATTTGAACTCCCAGATCTTCCTCAAGCTGTTAGGCTCTATTAGGAGGAACTTGGCTCTGATACCAATTGTTGATAACTGAGAGGGGGGGTGAATCAGTTATCCTAATTATTTCTTCTTTTGAACTTTCTTATTAATCAATGCAGCATTAAATCAAACAAACAAACATTACCATGAAATGAGAAACACATGACACAGTATTTTTGATGTGGAAACCCTGTTAAGGGAGAAAACCAAGGGGTGATTAACCCAAAGATTATTCTCTATTAGAAGAATAAGGAATTACAAAATGGCACTTGACAATTAGGGCTCACTGCCTGAGCACACTACTCACAAAGAGGCACACTGCCTACAAGGAGACACACTATCTACAAAAGAATGTTATATAATACTTGAACTGATTGGAAGTATCCACATATGCTGGAGTTCAGTTCTGGTTAGGCTCAGTACACTGATCTGCTGCACTTCATCTTTCCTCTTCTCTTTATTTTGCTTTCCTTTCACATACCGGATCTCTCTAGCTGTTTCTGCTCTGCTCTACACTTATTCGCACATCAACACCACACAACAACAACACCTCTCACAACTAAATCCATCGTGCATATATATCTGCACAAGTAATTTCATCACTTTTCTAGTCGGCATCTAGAACAGTCTATTTTCTCACAAACTCTGTTCTGTCGGCTGAATCCTTGCTCATCAAGTAATGTGGATCAAGCATATACTTGTAGAAATCATTAATCATGTCAGCCAAACATAATCCATGTCTTCATAACCTTTACCATTGTCAAAAACACATCCAGAAAGCAATCTGATGTTCTGTCAGTTAGTTCTTCCTCTGTTCACACTGTTACTCAGGAATTCGGTATTCAACTATTCATATCTTTTTCCTTGTCCATCACCGGAGGCTAAATCCTTGGAATCTATTACTCAAGGTAGTCCTCTTGACTTCCCCAAATCCACACTACACCAAGACACTTCCTCTGAGAGATCTGGACCAATCTGTCAGACCTTGCCACATGCTCTATTCTTGTTCACCGGACCACAACAATCTACATTCTGACTTCTGGTAGAGACACACCATGACTTGTGGATATGTGGGATGACCTTTGTTGCCATCAATGACAACAACCATGAATCCATATAGTGTCTCTTGCCAACAATAGTGAGGTATAACATTTGTTTTCATGCACTTGTTTTTGTGTTTTCTATCTCGTTTTGATTTCACTAATCACATTTGGCACACCCGATGGGACCCGCAAGGTCTAAATCTAATCATCTTTTTGTGAGCATGAGTTTTCTATAGTCCATGAAATAATTGTGATAGTGCTTCTGGATTAAACTGTGTATGTTTTTGCTTCAATGTTTCGGATCGCACTCAGTGATCCATCATAAGGAAGAGGATGATTATCCTCTTCCTCATGATGGATCACTGAGTGTGATCTTAAATGTTGAAGCAAAAACATACATAGTTTAATCCATAAACACTATCACAATTATCTTTTTGTGAGTTTTGTTGTTTGAGACGTGCTTTACAGGTGTGACGCTATCTACCTGCGCAATGGCGCTATCTGTGGCGCATTTTAGCACTATCTGTTGTTTTAGTGCCATTTGACACATCACTTTCTCTCTTAACTTTCACTCACACATCCATTTGTTTTTGGTCTTCCTATTATTTTCCTAGGTTATCTGCTCTCCGTTTTTGTAGGTGTCTTGAACAAATAGGGGGAGGTCATGCCAAAATTTTCTCAAGAACCAAACACACATTTTGGCTTTCACTTTTTCTTGGTTTCCATTCATTAGGCTAACAAGACTAACAAGATCCCTTTCTTTGTAGTCTAACCCTCTATTTTGGTTAGGAAGACCTCTATTTTGTAGGCCTGACAAGTTCAACCTCGTATCAGCGCTATCAGCACCCAGAGTAGCGCTATTTTCAACTATTGACTAGACCAATCAGTCGCACGTGCAGTGGCGCTTTGTTACCAACATATTAGCGCTATTGTCTGTTTTAGCGCCTTCTGTAATCTATTTTAGTGCTATATTCTATTTTGGCGTAGTCTGTATCGCATTTTAATGCTATGTTGTAAATAAATGCTATCTATGTATATCAACGCTATTGTCCAGGGAGGTTAGGATTTAGGTCAATTTCTATCAGTGGCACCATTTGGTATCTATTTTAGAGCTATTTTTACAAGCTAACCTAGGGTTCTGGGTAGGGACTGATAAGCTGTTTGTAGGTCATCACCATCATTCTACAGCCACTAACAAGTTCTTGCAGGGTAGTTTATCTTTAGTTTAAAATGAACACTTCAATTGGTACTTAAAAGGAACCCTTGTATGTTAGCTTAGAAACAACATTTCAATTTGGTGCACTAAAATTGATCAACAAACAACAAACAAATTTTTGTGTGCCTTATCTTAGAAAACATTTGAATTTGGTGCTCTAAAATTCACAAGTGCTTGCCAACAACTCTACAAAATATTTTGATTTTGGGCTTAAAAGGAACCACAAAGTGCATCATAACTCATTGGATTTAAAAGAACAACAATATGCATTTTTCACTCATCTAAACAAGAAAACAAATCAAATTTGTGAGAAGTGTTTTCATGATGATGTTTGTGTGGTGAAAAGAGTATGCTCTTCCCTCGCACCATTGGTGACCTTGGGAATCAAAAGCTTCTTACAACACTTGCATAAATCACCCTTAGTGTGACCCAAGCACAAAATATACGTATGCTCTCCCCTTGCATCCTTGTATGAACTTGGGGATCAAAAGTATTTTTGTGGTTGTGTTGCTTTTGTTAAATCCTTAGAGGGCTTGCCATCCCACTTTAAAAGGTGGGAATGATCCAAGAAGCAACAAGCTAAAGCCAAGCTCTTTCGAGCTGCTATATAAATAATGTGTTTGTGACGAAAGTCACAAGCAATAGGTGTTGTGTCATATCGACAACCAACCTCCCCCAAACCCCTCCAAGGTGTAACCCTTGGAGGCTGGGAGAATCCATAATAGAGAATAGCACTACCGCATGTATGGCCACCTGAATGAATGCACTTAATACGAACCTTTGTTTTAGCAAGCCAAAATCCTTCTATTTGTTGATTTAGAAGGGTAAGCTTTGAAGCGGCCCCAATTCATGCAGTTCTTAGTCGAGGTAGCAAGGACAATCCTAAGGTTTGGTGAGGGACAAGCCTTCATGGAAACCCAGATCTTGGTATGTGTGAGAAGTGAGTGCACTGTAAGGGGGAGCCGGTGCTACCAAGATCCTGGAGCTACCCGCTTTGAATAGGCATAGCTAGGGGATTCAACAAATACTTTCCTATCTTCGTCTTAGGTTGTGCAAAGTGCTTGTTTAAGAAAATCACAAGTCTTTTCACAAACAAAATCTTGGTTATATTATGTTATTGTACTTACAGTGCTTTCAAGAAACTTGCCAAGAGACAATAAAAATCATTTGATCAAAGTTCATATCAAAACAAATCCAAATCTATCATCAAAATCCATCTTTTTCAGAGCCTCGACCAACACTGACCTATTTCAGCGCCATCTCTATCTACTTTTGGCACCATTTCACCTGTGGATTGGTGCTATTTGCAGATTGACTTGCCTAGAACTAGAGAAAATTCTATTGTGATCTTTAGGACCTGCTTCACCATAATTCATAATCACCTTCCAAAAATCCGTCAATACCCCACTCATTTTATCATAGTTTTTCCAATCATACCTTCATTTTGACCTTAGAGAATCAATCATTATCATTATCCGACCCCTCGCTATACCATTATCCACTCAATTTCATATCCATTCATGCTCATTAATCTTTGCATACGTTTTGGACCAAACAAACATCCTTGTTACAAGAAATCATTCCAAAATCCTTTCACTTCTCTCATCAAAAACATATCCAAAATCTTCCAAATCCAAACACGCATAAAAAAATCATCAACCAAAACTCGTCACCCCTTTGAGCTAAAGCTAGATCTAGATTTCATCTTTTATATCATATTTTTCTTGGATAGTCATTAGTCAACCTTTCAAGTAATCATCCTTCTTTGTGCAAGGTCATTAGTCTACCCCAAACAAAGAGAAACATCCATTTGTTCGACACAAAACTAGATCTTATTTGAGCTCATCCATTGACCTTCAAAATCCTTTTCAAAAACACCATCCTAATCTCTCATACCAAACATCTAGTTCATCTAAACATTTTCACCCTCCAAAATCAACATCAAAATCCCTTCCATCAAATCATCCTCAAACAAACATCATCTATCATCTACCTTTTGGTCCAAATTTGTGCAAAAAGTCAATACCATCCACTCTTATCATCCTTAGATTAACACTTTTTTTATCTCTTAGAAGTGAAAATCTATCCTTTATCACATTGCAATCACCTTTTCATCTCTTATTCCATTCCACTAACACATCTTTGTTGGGTCCAAAAAAACCAAGCCATATTCTCTAAGGTCTCCATCCCCATTTCATTCCTCCACAAAATCAAATCCATACACTTGCATGCCCATAACTAGATCACAACACAAGAAGATTCAAGAAATGGCAGACTCTGGACAATATATGGGCATAGGAATGCCTACTACCAATGACAACAACATACCAATCAACCAAACACACAACCTACCTTCAGTCTTTCAAATCCTGACATACAATCCCAATGAAAACCCCTTCCATTTCTTGCAACCACCCCCACCACCACCACCACCCATCCTTAGCCAAGATGACCAAGATGTCTTGAACTTTACACAAGATTCCAACAACGTGGACTTGCTTGACAAAATTCTAAGGTTGGATCCAAATAGATATCTTGACTACCTCCTCAAAATTGGTGCCCAACCACCCCACAACATGACATCATCTCAACCATCCACCTCTAACATCAATCCTACCACATCCTCCCAACCATCTACATCAAACACCCAATCTATCATCTCTCAAACCTCAACACCCATTGTATCTACCACCCCCACAAGTTCTAATGCTACCACATCTACGATTCTCACAAGTGTCTCCAATCCTACCACCTCCCAACTCGTCACCACATCTAGAACCACAACTAACATAAACTCTTCCATTCCACAAATCACCTTAGGCATCCAAGGAAACCTCACACATACAAGCACCTCCACGAGTGTGCCTCCACTCAACCCTCAAACCATAGCCTACATGTGACAATTCTTTTCACAACCACCTTACAACATGACCAACCCATCCAATGTCAATCTATCTCATGTCAACCCATCCAACATCAACCCATCCAATGTCAATCCATCTAATCTCACGTATCTACAAAACCCCATAGCGTCATAAACACAGCATAATCCTAATCCTCAAATACCTCCACTTATTCTCCAACAAATCTAGGCTTATCAACAACATCTTGCACAACTCAGCCAAAACACCACCCCACAGTACCAAAACATGATCTCCCAAAACCTTCAACATCAAATCCCACCCAATCTCCAACAACTCAACAATCAACAAACCTACACACCACAACTACCACCAACCCTAGATCTAACAAGCATTGTACAAACCTTGATTCAAAAAGTAGATGATATACAAACTAGGGGCAAACACAAACATTATTCTTTTGAGGATATTTGTCCCTATCCATTTGATTGGACACTGTACATGCCCCCTTTCCCCAAAAATTTTGAAACACCCCAATTTGACAAATACAAGGGAAAGGGAGACCCTAGGGATCATCTTAGGGAGTTCTACCTCGCTTTCTTAGAAGTCTCAAACAACGATACATATCTAATGAGACTATTTCCAAGAAGCCTTGGTGGTCAAGCTGCTGAGTGGTTCACACATCTTTCCCTAAGCATTAGGTCTTTCCCTGAGCTCGCGAAAAAATTTGTCAATCATTTCTCCTATAATTTCAAACATGAAATATCTATGAGAGACCTTTGCAACACAAAACAAGAGTGGAGAATCATTTGCTTCCTTCTTGCAGAGGTGGAGAAGCTTAGCAAGCAAACTCCCTTGGCCAATTCCTGAGAAACAATTAGTCACCATGTTTGTGACTAACCTAAATGAAGAAATAGGGTTCCATCTACAGATCCTTTGTGCGTCTACCTTTGAAGAAGTCATTGAAAAAGGTACTACTATAGAAAGGGCCCTCATCGCCAAGGGCTCAATCTAATTATATGACAAGTCCAACACTAACAACAACAACAACAACAACAAACTCAATATCAACGTCCCTAATACAAACAACAACAACAATATACAATCAAACAAAAATTCATGCTATTGGGGAAAGAACAAAAACACCTTAAATGACGGCATCACTAATGTGAAGGCCGTCCAACATGTACAGAATCAAACATATGCCGCAAATGTAAATATCCCAAAAGGGCAATCTAAACAAAACAAAACTTGAAGGCGATTCTCACCTTTAGGGGAACCAATCAAGGATATCCTCAATAGATGTCTAAAGAAAGGTTTAATAACTCTCCCACCTATTAAGCCCCATCAAGAGAATGAGCTCAAAGTTGCATGGTACAATGAAAATGATTATTGTGACTACCACTGCATTGTGGGCCATAAAACCACGGATTGCATGAAATTAAAGCATTGTGTGCAAGACCTCATAGATCAAAATCAAGTCATTTTTACCAAAGCACCCAACCATCACCCAACGCTAATCTAGGAGCTTACAAGGATCCACTGCCCAATCATAACAAGGCCTCTTCATTTAATCAAGCCTACAACATCACGCCACCACCTGCATCCTATGACTCTATTGTAGGGCAGATAGAACCATTATTTAACCATGTCAACACAATCACCATTTGGTCTCAAGAACCTAATTGCGCCATCACAACTCGTCATGGCCACGTATCCATCTGCATAGCCCCTACCACTGATCAAATGCCTGCATCCACATCAGACTTCCTACCCCCTCATCCAACCACACATCCATCACCTACCAATTAGTATAACCTCCTAGAACATCTAGGAAAGACCCCTGTACAAATATCCATACTTGAGCTGCTTTGCATGTCACCTCTCCATAAAGAAGTCCTTGATAAAGAACTCTTGGGAACCCAAGTTCCTACCAACCTGAATGTGAATCAATTCCAAGCCATGGTGGGTCACATCGCTGCCCCTCATCATCTCACCTTCTCATAAAAAGATCTTCCCGCATCTGAAAACTCACATAATGACACCTTACACATCGAAGTTCGCATCCACAAGCATCTCATCAAGAGAGTCTTAATAGATAGTGGCTTCAGCCTAAACTCGTGCACTCTTAAATTACTAAAACACTTGGGATACTCAGATGTGGTTGTAGACACCAGTGAATGCATAACAATCAAAGGGTATGATGACACTGAACGACTATCTAAGTGTACTATCAAGCTCCCTATTCAAGTGGGACAAAAGATAATAGAAACAAAACATCAGGTCCTTGATCTTGATCTCCCTTACAACATTCTTCTCAGCTGACCATGGATCCATGCCATGCAAGCGGTCCCCTCTACATTCCATCAATGCCTAAAGTTCCCTCACAATGGCACAGAAGTAACTATCTATGCCGATCTCCGCCCCTTCCAATATTCCAATTTCTTGGAAGGCCATGACCATACCTTTTCTCTATATAACAAAGCCATCACAAAAGCCAATCCCACAACATCCACCTCATACATCGACCCCACTAACATTTCTACCACTTCATCCCAAACACCTCCACCACCTGATATCAAGATCAAGATTAGTGACATGAGATGTGGGGAATACAAGCTACATGGTACCTTTTGCATGGGCACATTACCCAACCCTAAAATGTTCAGTATCCCAAAGAAAGAAGAAGCTAATATAGTGGTCATCAAATGTAAATCATCACCTACCTTTGAGAAGAAACATCTCTTGGATCAAGATGTGCTCAAAGACATATTAAAGATGAAGAAACTAAGCCAAAAGCTCCCACAATACCAATAGAGATCTATGGTAAAGGGTCAGAAATTATCAAAAACATGGGCTATAAAGGACAAGGCGGTATCAGCCTTCATGAACAAGGTATCATGGAACCAGTCCAAATGACAAGAAATCCTTACACTCAAGGGTTAGGATATGGTCAACGATAATGTATCCTAGCTGAGGTCGCTACGGTCTCCCCTGAAGTTGATAATGTCAATGAAACGGGCCATCAAGATTCCTTTAGTGACTTCGCTGATTTATTTGACTCATCCATATGTACCCTATACACAATCACCACTCTAACATCATCATCCAATTATTTACCCCTTGTATACCCAGACCTCATAGATTGGGACCAATAGGGACCTCATGTCTTCGACGTAGCACCAAATGATGAAGCAATCACTAAAATGATGGGGGTTAGAGATCACTTCCCCCTGGGAGATCATAAAGAAGGATACATCATGGAACTTGATAAGACTACCTATTTCGGGGAGACAACCCCTGCTTCCAGTCACAAAAATATAAAAATCAAACATGGATCTGATGGTGAAAACCGCTCTGCGGCAGTGTCAGATCCCAAAAAAGTAAAAATAAAAGACATATCTCCTGGTGAAAACCTCCACAAGGCTCTAGGAGATGGAAGCATGGGCCTTCCTGAGATAGACAAGGTATATCTTAACAGATCACCCATCCTGGTAGAGCCAGCTCAAGAGATGAATCTTGGGATGGAAGAAGAGCCAAAAATCACCTTCAGGGCAGAATCTCTCAGCGCAGTAGAGCAAGAAAACTTCTTAGCCTTCTTCAAACGTAGAAATTACAACTTTGCATGGACTTATGTAGACATGCCAAGGCATGATCCCGCTTTGGTCATCCATCACCTTACAGTATGGCCTGATGCAAAACTAGTGAAATAGAAGCTAAGAAAAATGAACCCTCAGGTGGCCCTCCTAGTCAAGGTAGAATTGAAGAAACTACTAAACGTCAGGTTCATCTGACCTATTGATTATCTCGAATGGGTTTCCAACCTAGTACTAGTAACCAAACCTGATGGTTGAATCCATTGCTGCACCAACTTCTGAGATCTTAACAAAGCCTACCCGAAGGATGACTTCTCGTTACCAAACATTGACATGATAGTGGATCTTACCGCAGGACATGAGATGTTATCCCTAATGGATGGCTTTTCAGGGTATAATCAAATTAGGATCGTAGAAGAGGACCAACATAAGACAACCTTCATATGTCCATGGGGGACGTACTGCTGGGTGGTAATGCCTTTTGGCCTAAAGAATGTGAGAGCCACATATCAACGAGCCATGATTGTCATCTTCCATGATCTTTTCCACCACTTCATGGAAGACTATGTGGATGACTTGCTAGGAAAATCAAAGACACAAGAGGAACACCTGGATGTATTAGCAAAGATCTTCAACCGACTGGAGCAATATAATGTTTGCTTGAATCCAAAGAAATGTGTTTTTGGGGTCACCTCTGGAAAACTTTTGGGATACATAGTCTCCAGAAGGGGAATTGAGGTAGACCCTGTAAAAGTCAAAGCCATCATTGAAATGCCTCCTTTGAAAACCCTAAAACAACTAAGAAGTATGCAAGTGAAACTCCAGTCCATTCGTCAGTTTATTGCTTAATTTGCCAATAAATGCCAACCGTTCCAACATCTACTCACAACTTTTGTATGGAACACTTAGTGTCAGGCTACCTTCGACCAGCTAAAAGATTATCTAGCTAATCCCCCTATCCTAACTCCGCCAAGGCAAGGAGAACCCCTCCTATTATACATCAGCAACAGAAACAACTATTAGAGCCTTATTAGCATAGCACGATGAGCAAGGGAAGGCAAGAGCCATATATTACATCAGCTGCACCTTGATATCCTACGAACTAAACTATACACCAATTGAACGATCATGTCTATCTCTATTCTTTACTTCACAAAAACTATGACATTACATGCTCAATCACAAAACTAAGCTCATCGCCAAGATCGATCCACTAAAATATCTGCTAAACAAAGTTGCTCTTACTAGGAGAATGGCAAAATGGGTCATGATCCTCACTAAATTTGACATTGAATATATTGAGAGAAAAGCCATCAAAGGATAGGTTATCACTGATCAGCTGGCTAAAGCACCCATTCCTGCAAAATATCCTACACTGGCAGAGTTCCTTGATGAAGCCATCTTAACACTAGCACCGGTAACAGAAACATGGAAAATGTACTTGAATGGATCATACACACATAGAGGCTCGGGGGCAGGCATCTTGTTTATTACCCCTCAAGGTGACACCATCCCCAAGTCATTCAAAATTACATTCCCATGTACCAAAAACGTGGTAGAGTATGAGGCACTTATCACAGGCCTCCGAATGGTAATCAAATGGAGAATTGAAAAGCTGACAGTGTATAGAGATTCTCAACTAGTCATCCACCAAGTAAACAATGAGTACAAGACCAAGGATGATAAACTCCTACCTTATAAAAAAACGGTCGATGACTTTAAAGACTATTTCGATGACATCCACTTTGAACAAATCCTAAGGATAAACAACAAGGTTGCAGACGCCATGGTCACCATTGGGTCCCTAGTCGACATGAAGAAGGATAGCAAGAAGTGTGAATTCCTAATAGAGGAGCTCCCTATTCTAGCATATGATGTTCCCCAATCGGAGCTAGTGTGTGAAGTCATTGGTCTATTATCCCCATGGTATCAAGAAGCCTATCTATATTTCCATGATAACATCATCCCTCCTAACCTATGCACCTCACAACGAAAATCTTTCATCCATCGAGCCTCCCACTTCACCCTTGTAGGAGATACCCTATACAAAAGGAGTCTTGATGGCACACTTTTACGATGTTTAGACTCTAGGGAAGCTGAAGTAGCCTTGCAAGAGGTACATGTGGGCATCTTTGGGGCACATTCAATTGGACCCACTCTTTCTAAAAAGATCCTGACGACCGGATACTATTGGCCAACCATGGAATGAGATGCCTATTGGTTTTTTTAAAAAAGCCTACCATGTCAACAACAAGGAGATCTCATTCACGCACCAGCACAGGAATTGCAACTAATCATGACACCGTGGCATTTTTCATAGTGGGGGCTCAACCTTGTAGGCAAAATACATCCACCATCATCCAATAGCCATAAGTTCATCATCACAGCTACCAAATACTTCACTAAGTGGGTGGAAGCAATACCACTCACCTTCACCACTGGAACCCAGATATCCAAGTTCATCCTCCATTATATCATATGTCATTATGGTATCCCTCATTCCATCATCACCGACAATGGAAAACCATTCAAGAACCAAGAAGTGCACACTTTGTGCAAAAATTCCAAATCAAACACCACTTCTCCACTCCATATTACCCTCAAGGAAACGGTTAAGAGAAGCTTCAAATAAAACTATCCTCCACATTCTAAACAAGACAGTTAATGAAGTGGGTCATGACTAGCACCTCTAGCTCAACCCCACTTTATGGGCCTAATGCACAAGCATCCGCACACCCATAGGAGCCACTCCATATTCCCTTGTATTTGGATCTGAAGCCATTTTACCTATTGAGGTTGAGCTCCCATCCCTAAGAGTATCTCTGCAAAACATAATCAATAATGAGGAATACCAAGTCGCAAGGTTGCATCAGCTAGAATTACTAGATGAGAAATGTTTGGATACATTGAACCACCTACAAGCCTATCAAAATCACCTCAAAAGAAGCTATCACAAGAGAATCAGAAACCAAAAATTTGAAGTAGGTGACCTTGTCCTTATGGAAAACTAGAAAAACTTGCAGGAGCGCCCTAAGAAAGGAAAATTTTAGCCCAATTGGCTAGGGCCTTATGTCATCATAGCCACCTATGGATTAGGAGCATACCAGCTTGCAACACCTGAGGGGTAGCCTCTAGATGAGCCTATGAACATTCTACACCTGAAGAAATTCTACACATAACCCATCGAGTACCCCAATCAAAAAAATCAAGAAAATCAAAAAAATCAAAAAATAAAAAAATCAAAAAATCAAAAAAACAAAAAATCAAAAAATTGAAAAAAAAAAAATTGAAAAAATCAAGAAAAAACCTGAGTGCAATAAAGACTTCCAATGGTGAAAATCACTTCGGTGATGCATTGGATTGGTACCATGGTGAAAACCTATTTCAAGCGCCATGTGTAGTGGCAGGTTCTACCATCTACTAAGTCCTCTTTCCGTCACAACACTCCATATTGCATGCATCCCATGGCTTGGAATTCTGAAACATCAAGTCATATCACCCACCCCACAATATAACACCCAAGGATAACTCATGGAATGAGGATCCTTGTAAGCTTCCTTCTATACAGCTAAAAATCAAAAAATCTAAAAACAATACAAAATCAAAAAATAAAAAAATCCAAAAGCAATACAAAATCAACAAATCTAAAGATAATAGAAAATCACTAAAATCCAAAAAAAATCCTTCATAACGATTCACTATAAATCACCCCCATACATCGATCTTGCTATAACTCGCGACCATCAACATCCATCAACCCTCAGTATCACACCCATCCTAAATCATTCCCACATTATCAAGTCATGCCAAAACTACATATTCATTTCACCTGCATCTTGAAAGTACCTTGATCCCATGGACACAGGGTATGTAGGTAGTCTAGAATACAAAGGAAGTATCCAGTACTTAGGTACATAAGATGCACCCATCCAACCCATTTGGATGGTCCCCATTCACTGAGCTTACTGGTCCCAATAAATGGTACAAACGCTAAGTATACGGTTGAAGCATGGTCCCTAATGCAAAAATCATCAATCAACATACTAGAACTATAATCCCACACATGGCCTGACTATCCTTTTACCCACCTTTCAAAAATTATCCAACAAAATCCAACCGATTCGCGTCCTAGGATATATCATTCCTACAATGGACAAGAATCTGTCATCATTTATCTTGGCAAGAGCACACAAAGGCTATTTGTATCTTTTTGTTGGTCTTTTTGATTATTGATTTTTATCTTTTTGTCTCACTATAGGTCATTTCCAAAGCTACCTTGATCTCATTATATCATGGTAGTGGCTAACAACACCTAGAGTAGACATGGTCATTGTTTCTCTATGTTGTGCTTGTGGGTCAGTTTCATTACTCCAAGAATAGTATTCATATCTTGAAGCCTGGGTCAGTTCTAGCATGATGTGCCTCATCTGCATATACATGCATCAATACCTTATATGTACTATTAGCACTCATCGCTATGAGTCCCCTTCCTAGGCCAGGCAAGGTTATACTACCTTGGGCATGCATGAAATCAACCTATTGTTTGTGGGTCTAGTCCATTCAATTGTGGGATATATATCATCACCTAGGTCATCTCATACCTTTGTGAACTGTATCCTACATTGCTATAATAAACTAAGAAATGCTCTCAAATAATGTTATGCAACTACTATTACTAGTTCAAATCATCCTGCTAATCATTTATTCAACTATACCATATGGGCCTAGACTTCATAATCACCTAGCCTATTCCCCTCCTTCCAAATCCCCTCACTAATCCCAATCCTCCAACTTATTCTCACTTAACACATCCCAAGCCAATGTAAATCCCTCCTCAATGACATGGTGTTTCATGACCTAGCAACTCCCTCATTAACCATCCCACTTCCCCCCCTCCCAACCTGGCCGCAGCCAATCATATTTGTCCACTTTTATCCTAGCCCCCCCACCTATTCTACTATCATACAGCCCCACCACCTAGGATCCAACAAAGAACATCATGTCTATCAAGACTTAATCATCTCACATATCACCTAGTGTGCATTTCATATCATTTAGCTTACATATCACATATCATTTTGGTGCAGGAGCACCCCTTCAACAAGATAAATATACATCTGAGGGAGAAGAAGAAGGTTTATAATATGTTTATATATTTCATGTTGTCATTTAGTTTTTTGTGCTGACATTTCATGTTTAAAAGACCCCACCATGAGAACTGAGGTCACAAATTTGGCATCCTGTTAAGCCAATTTGGACATCATTAGATATTTGGGGTATGTGGATGATTATGTCAATGTGTCGTATTATTAGGTGTTTTGCTGTCTTAAGCCAAACAGGTGTCGTGTGATTAGTCAGGGTTTTTGCTTATAACCTTGGTTAAGCAAAACCAGAAAGAGGGGTTGAAGGGGATGAATCTCTATAATCGGCCTGTGTTGCTAGAGACCTAGAGAGATAAAGTTGGAATGAAGAAATAGAAACTCTGTCAGTTGTGTTTTACAAATTCTAGATTCTGTGTAAATTCCCTATGTATCGAATTGTCCTATGTATATTATCTATATAAAATTGTTTTGTATTTACTTTAGTTTTTCTGTTGCCAAGATGCACAATTAAAACCATTCCACTGGTGGATTTCTGTGAAATTAGTGGAATGGGTTTTGTAAAATAGTTTTCTGTTTTGTTTCTTTTTGTGCATGGTCATGGCAGAATAGAAATTGCAAAATTTGCTACAGAGGAGGTTGTTGGCATGAGAGTAAATTATACATTTTATGTATATACGTCAATTGCATGCTGGAATAGTTTGTGAGTATATCACATTTGTATGTGAGTATCATCCTGTGTATATCCTGTGAAGAAAGGTATGTATAAAAATCCTTCTGGGTTAAGTTCATGTTGTTCACTGAATATACAAGCAGAGCGTATATCGTTAATGTACCTGAGTACATTATGTGTGTATCCTGAAATCACATGTTCGTTATACAGTCGGTGCATATATCGTAAAGCATATCAAGTGCGAATGCATGTTAAAAATATATGTTAGACTTAGAGCATACAACTGAGAGGGGGGGTGAATCAGTTGTAAAAAACTTTCTTCTAATTAAACACTTTACTCCACTTTGCAATTCAGCAGCATAATAATAAATCAATCATGGAAACACAATGCAACAAATCAAGAGCAGAAACACATCAACACATGAGACACCAAGATTTTGACATGGAAACCCTGGTTAAGGGAAAAACCATAGGGTGATTAACCCAAGATCATATTCTCTGTTAGAAGAATAGAAAGAACAAAATGGCACATGCCAATTAGGGCTCACTTCCTAAGCACACTGCTCATAAGAGGCTCATTGCCTACAAGAGACACACTGTCTACAAAGAAATAAGTATCTCATACATGAACTAGAGAATAGCATCTTCACCATGCTTGAATCAGTTCCATTGTAGCCTAATACTTCTACTCTGCCTTTTTTCTCTCCTCCTTGCTACCACACTCTCATCTCAACAAGGACAACTTTGAAATGACTTCGCAATCCCTTATTTATACAAGAAATCAACTTAGGAATGATCATCTAAGTCAGAAAACATCAACAAGAACATTCGTAGGATGTGTAACGCATCCGGTCAGCCAGTCTTAGAAAGAACACCATCATCCGAAAGTTATTCTTCAATGCGAGCTCCAATTTCAATGCAGACCACTGTTGTGTGGTTACACAACATGCCCCATTTTGACTTGGCAAAATAGGGACCCAACTTTTGTTCTGGTTTGTGTTGTCTGCTTTCTGGCGGTTTGGTAAAAATAGGTCAGGTGCATCATCATCATGAAGGTCAGGATGAGGTAGGTCATCATCATGAGGTCAGTTTGTCAAAGTTCATATTTTGTTTCTATGACCTCATGGTTAGAAAGAGCTTGAAATTCCATGCAGGTTTGCCTTTTACATCACTTGAAAATTCGTCCATATGAGCGAGTTATGCACAGTCAAAGTTTTGGTCAAACCTGATATTCGCATGAAGAGGGTCATATGTTATAAACTCAGTTTTGCTGTATGAAGAACATCATCATCATATTTGAAAAGGCCCCCGATAATATCCTGAGGTCGAAACATCCGGACGTCAACTTTAAGTCATAGTAAGCTTTTCCCGTCGAGCGGTCTTTTGTATCGCGAAAGGTCATCATCATGATCTTGGTCTTTCACCCGATAAAAATCATGCAGTCCCAATATCCGGACGTCAATCTCAAGTGATAGTGTGTTTTACCCGTCAAGCGACCTTGGAAACATCGCGAGCATCATGATATTCTAACATCACCCGATATTATAATATCATGCTGATATTATAATATCACCCTACTTAGAAAATACACCATCTGCATAATTTGCATGCGCACGTCAAAGTCCTGGTGATCATCATCATCTTGATCTTTCAAGGCAGGATCACATTTCGTAATATCCTCCTGATCTCCTTTTGCGTGATCATGATGATCACCTTATCTTTCAAAGGGAGGGTGATATTTCATTCCTAAGTCATGTTGTCAAGATCATCATGATCTTGTTCATCTACCTGACATTTCGTATTATCCTGCTGCCGAGAAATATAACCTTTTGCAAATATCCTGATGACATCATCCCGACCTGATAAACAAAGAAGCAAATATCAGGATGACATCACCGTCACATTTCTCCTTCGGCAGGATATTTTCCAAGGCATGATCCTGTTCGCCAATATGATGATGACGTCATGTTCTAAGATTAACAAAGGCCCCGGATATCCTGATGACGTCATCTGGACCTTCAGCAGGATCATATTTTAAATCACCTAGTGCGGATATGATGATGATGATGATCATCATCATCCTGATCTTTCGAGAGGGTTACCTTGGCCGCAAAGGGGTCATTTTACATTCATCACCTGATCATCTTCCTAAGGTGACCCGATATTACATTTATCCCCTGATTTTAACGAAACATGACGGTGACGTCATCTTTTGCATTTTAATGCAGCCCGAATATGACGATGACGTCACCATCATATTCCTTTCCTCAGCAGTAGGATCATATTCCAAATCCTCCTATTTGTCTTCATGATGATGATGATGATGATGTCTTTCTTTCCCCAATATGCAGAAGCGAAACATCCTGATGTGCTTTTCATCAGAGCATTCGGAAAGGAGGAGCATCATATTTCATGATATCCTGCAGCTAGATAGAAGACATAGGGTTGGTCATCATCATGATTTTTGGCGTTGGTATAACTGTTGCCATCGGCCAGGTCTAATTTTGTCACCTCGATCATATGTGGTCACGCCGATGCGAATATGATGATGACCCGAAACATACAAACAGAGCATGCAAGGCCGGATTTGAAATAGTTTGTTAAAAGCGGTTATTTCCTTGTATATTTTGACATGCATGATCATATTTGAACCCGATACACGTGGAAATAGGCGGGAAAACATGAAGCGATAGAAATTTGAAAGCCCGACTGCCTGATTTTGGTCAACGATAGTTGACCTGATTGTTTTGATGATGTTTATGCATTTGGTGCATATTTTCCACAGGTATGAAGCTCGATTGCCTGTAGCTGCACATTTTGGAGGCTTGTTTAATAAAATGTTTAAATTCCTGTTGTTTATCCACATGATGATGAACTTAATGTTTGTCTGTTTACTTACAGGAAGTCATGATGCTGCTGCTGAAGCTGAGCATTGAAGTCATGATGCTGTTAGAGCTGCTGCTGAAGCTGATAATTACAAAGTTGCACATGGAGGCAACATGAGCCAGAAATGAGGAGGATGTTGTCAAATATGCTGTTCGCCAGCTGGAGACTGAATCAAGTTGAAGATGCTAGAATATTCTGTGCCAGCTGTACATTTGCTAGCTGGCGAAGCATGTGCTTTTCATCTGGACCGTTGATTATTATGAGAAGATCTTGATCCTTGGATCATTGTAACCATTTTTTGGCAGTTGTTCTATATAAGAGCCAGAGCTTGTCAAAAATAAGGGAGATACATAAGATACACAGACGCATCTGGCACAGAAAAGCCAATTACTGTAGAATCAATTAAGAGATCGGATTACTGAGACTAATGAGGATAGAATTGTTGAAATGTCAAGGTTCTTTCTTCAGATCACTGTAAATGTACCTGTTCTTGAGCATACTGAATGGATATGAAGTTTCAGATTACATCCTGATTGTAAATTTTACGTAATCTTCCTGTTGATTTTCTGGATATGTACTGGTGAATGCTGTGTTCAACTAGAAGCGCTTTCATTTCATTACATGTTGTTATCAACTTTTCCTTTGAAGATTTGCACTGGATCATGCGGATTTGTGGAATGTCCTGGTGAAGTATGATTCTAGTTTCCTTCTTTTCATTGCATGTATGGGAGCTTGTATGTGGATCAGTGATCTAAGTCAAGTAGTTTTGGGAATCTCATTCTTTAACCCTTTTCCTTTTTTCAATTTCATAAATTCATCACTATAACAGCAAATCATGATAAATAACAAGCAGAACAGAGAAATATGCTGAAATCCCGTAGGTAACTGAAAATCATTAGCATATTTGAGTTAAATGCATGTATTATTGAAAATATCATGCAAAGAATCATAAATAATGATAGAAATCATGCAAATATCAGCCTGTAGGCACATTATTTGACTAAATTCATAGTGCAGAGGTAGAATTGTTGGAGATTTATGCAGAGCAAACATCCAGAGCAGGATATTTGAAGATAATGATGATGAACTTTGCAGAAACATGTAAGGCCCCTGAATGGAAAACAGCAACACACATCAACCACTGAGTAACGTCAGTAGATTAAGACCTAATTAACGGAGACTTGGGATCATGAATTCTCTGAATCCATTGTATCTTTCAAGATGAGTAAAGGTTGTTGTGTAACTTTTATTCTATGTTTGCGAATGACTAACATCATGACCAACATAAATTGGTGCTAGAAGGAGGGCTGTGATCGGAAGATGACGCAACATCATCAGTATTTTCAGGTTTGATGACGTATAAGAGTAAGGTAACCTTAGATCACTCGTGAATTTCAGTAAATTTCGTAAATATTTGCTGTGACAAGATTGTATATGCACATTCTATGTAAAAATTTCCAGATCTCACATAAATATTGCAAGCTTTACAGTAGATCTCTCTGAATTCACTAATATCGGTTAAAGATGCACAAATTTGTTCAAGCTTTGAGAATTTGAGCCTTAAACACTTGAGATCTTGTGCTACAGGTCAGGATATCCCAATATCCTGTCATATTTGCAGTATCTTCACAAATATTTCGTAAATATCCAGTCTGATTTACCGTTTAACCGCAAATATCACCTCATCCGGTGGAATCCAGCCAATATTTGCAAAGTTTCAGCCAATTTGCCTCCAAATCAAGAAATCTTGGCTTACAGGATAAATACCAGGTCTAGACCTAGTGAAGTTTTTGAAAAATTGCCTGTTAGAGGTTTCAGACCTAGGACTGTGGACATTCACCATACTCCAGGGTCTAGTACGTCTAGAGCTTCACCGGGACCTCCTCCTGTAACCCCTGTCGGTTTGCAAATACCTTCCGGTATATCCGTGACACCTCCTGTTCAAACCCAGGGTATACCTTTAGTTCAACCTCAGCCAACTGCACCACCAGTTCAGCCTCCTCAGGCTGCAATGTCATTCTTTGCAGCGGAGTCACCCTTGACTTTTACTGCATATCATGAGTTACCAAAGAATCCGGACAAACTTTGTCCAAGGTATCATCCTTATCAAGATGCTGATGATCATATCAGGACATTTAAAGAAGCGTGCTACAGAGCCAGAATAGAACATCAGGACGTGGTGTGCAGATTATTTCCTTTTTCCCTAGGGGAAGAGGCTTATAATTGGTTCATCAGTCTTGGCCAAGCTTCTGTCGGTTCGTGGGCTGTCTTAGAGAAAGCCTTTGTTGACAGGTTCAAAGTCCCTATTGATCCATCCATGAATTACCACATGTTTGCCACAATCAAAAGATTTGAGAATGAGCCTATTGCCAATTTCAATGCTAGGTTCCAGAAAATGTTGTCCAAGCTAGTTGCCCCATATGTGGTAACTGATGCTGCTGCTAGAAGTATCTATTATTCAGCCCTGGATCCATTAACTTCCATGTTCATCAGGAGAACACATCCTGAGATCACTACTTTGATAGGAGCTTTTCAAGAAGCTATCAAGGTAAATCAGCAGTTGATACCTGCTCCTACTCCAAATATAGCATTCCCTACTTTGCTTGGCATGCAATCACAATATCCAGCACAATATCCTGCAGCTTATCCTTCACAATATCCTGCACAATATCCAAATGGATCATTGATGCCCCTAGCAGTCATGCTTGCACCTTTGCAAGTGCCTCCATTGAGTATTATGCCTCCTCCTAATGGAAATAGCCAATTGCCACAATATCCTGCACATGCTCAGACACCTCAGGGTACAGATCTATCCAACAATAACCATGGATCTTCTTTTTTCAAGCCTCAGACTGAAAATGTAGTGGCCAAAGCTCAAGAGGAGAAGGAGGAAATCAAAGAAATTTCTGCTCAACTCAGAAAACTCACCACAGAAGTAACACATTTGAGAAATCAAGGGTTTTATTCGCAGTCAGGTCAGAATAGGAGTTATTCCAATGACAGACCAAACTACCCTGATAGAGGATATAACAACAATAACTTCAACAATAATGGTGGAAACAATAATAATCCTCCTAGACAGCCCAGAGTGTGGAACTCCAGGCCAAATAATGGTTCATTACCATCACCCCTAGACAATCAGCCTCCTGGTGAAGCCAAACAGACTACTAGAGTCAATCTTGCTGAAGCAGCCCTTACCAATTGGTGCAGGATTCACAATACAAATGCACATGCAGAATTAGATTGTCCACAATTTAGGATTGCTGCCAGCATCTTTCAGACTGAAGTGTCTAATACTTCTGGAAATCCACCTCAGGCAGAAGGAAATGAAATAGTTCCTTGTGGATATGACTCAGCTTTTGTGTTAGAAACGTACACAAATCAACCTCATCAGGATTATAATCAGACATGTGAAGAATCTACCTTAACCTTTGAAACAAACTATGTCTTCCGCTTTGAGGATGAAAATGAACCTGCAAGAGAGCATGAGGAAGTACATGCATACCAGCAGCAATATCCTGGTAAGCACAATTATAACCTGAGGAGCAATGCCAACAGACCTGCTGGTCCATTGACATCATCTCTACCTCCAAACAACTTCAGCACACCTCCTGATCCTAAGGCTAGCAATAACCCTGGATTCCCTAAGGTGAATGCTCAATACTTGTCTCCTCAAAACACAATAACAAAAGTCATAAATGCACCTCAGGAGTCTGACAAGTTAGTCAGCTATTTGGCTGATGAAATGAAGAAAATCAAGATCAGCCTGTCCCTATCTGAGTTACTGAAAACTCCTGCCATCAAAAGGGCATTCATGAAGTCACTAGATGATGCTTCTCCTAAAGAGGATAATCATCTTTCAAGTCACTCCAATGGCAAAGATCATGCTGCTAAAGATAACTTTATCAAGCCCAAAGTGTCAGCTACAGTCCAAGCTGCTGAAACCTCCCACATGACCTTGTATAGAGATAAAACTGAATCACCTCCATTTCTCCTCACCATAAGAATGTTCAGCAAGAACTTGCACAACTGTTTAGTTGATTCAGAAGCCTCAACGAATGTTATGCCTTTGTCAATATGTAACGCATTTGGACTGCATCCTGCTAAATCCTTAAAGAAGGTCACTCAACTGGACAAGACAGAAGTAAGCGCAGTGGGAGAACTCACTCACATTCACATGCAGCTAGCATCTGATCCTCGGATCTAGTATTACATTGACATTCAGGTAGTGGACATACCTGATACATATGGGATGTTGCTTAGCCAAGACTGGTCTAAAACGCTTAACGGATATATGTCCACAGACTTCAGTCACATGTGGTTACCATGGAAAGGTGTACCTAATCAGATCAGGATTGATGCTGAGCCTAGGATGAGACATATGATCACGGAATACAACAAAACAAATGAGATCATGTATGTAAACGTAGAACCTGGAGTTTATCACATTAGTCCATAGACTGTTAAAATAGAAGAGATCCTGATGCTGGATGTTCATCATCATCATGATGATGATTATCATGAGGACATGCCGAGTCTGGAGTTTGGTAATAATCCAGATAATGTGAATGAAATAGATCACTTCAGAGATTTTGAGATGCATTTATCTACTCAGGTAAAACGTTGCCAATTATTGAATATATCTGCTAATGATATTTTGATTGATGGATGGTGCAGATTACACGGTGAAGCACACTCAGAAAAGACTTGTGAACCATGCTTAGACATGATGATACTGGAGCAAACGTATAGTGAAGCATCATCATCATATTCTGAGGTGAGTGCTATGTCTGATGATGATGATGATACTAATTCTTATTTGTCTCCTGCAGGAACAGAAGAGTCGACAGATCATGATGAAGATCATATCCGGAAAACAGAAGAGGTCCTGGTGTCGGATCTGATAAATGATATCAGAAAAGAAAAGATCACTCCTGGTAGTGATTGCTTCATGGAATCAGATTATGAGTTGTCTGATGAGGACAAAGGCAGTGACCTGACGAAGTTCAAAGAATTTCTGGTAAAAGAAATAGAAAAGATGACACGACAGCGTAAATCTCCCCAGGAGGTTTTAATTAGAGGTTGGTGTAGGCTGCATGAGGCACCTCACTTAGAAACAACTTGCTCACTATGCTTACATATTTTGAAGAAGCTTGCAGCTGTATGTGCTGAACATCATCCTCCTGCTGAGATGGAAGAGAAAACAGAAAAGCCATCAGGCTCATCAAATAAAGGAAAGAAGAGACTTGAGGATGACATCCCCAAGTTAAAGTGGATATCAGGCGGAGCAGCAGCCAGAGCTGCAAAGAAGAAAGGAAGTTCAAGTAAATATCCTGCTGAAGACAAATGTCCTGCTGAAGATAAGCCTTGGATCCTGAGGTTTGATGGATCCAAATCCAAGCAAGGTGCCAGGGTAGGAATTGACCTTATTGATCCATCAGGGAAATCCTACTTAGCAGCTTACAGACTACAGTTCCCCTGCACCAATAATGTTGCAGAGTATGAAGCTCTGATTCATGGAATGTTGTTTGCCCATAAGAAGAAAGTGAAGATCTTGCATGTCTTTGGAGATTCAGAACTGATTGTGAGACAAGTAAGAGGAATTTACTCTTGTAATTACAGAAAGCTATCAAATTACAAGCATCGTGTGTGGGACCTGATTGAAGATTTTGATGCCTTTAATATCGTTCACGTACCAAGAGAACAGAACCAGAGGGCAGATGCACTTGCCCAGGCCGCCAGTACGTTGGAACTGCTGTCTATATCTGGTCTGAAGAGATTTTCAGTAGAATTGGTGTCAGTACCTTCAGTACCTGACAATGTGACTAATCTCCAAGTGTTTGATGATGATCAACACATCCTGGACTTCATATCAAACAGAGACATATTTGAAGCTCAGATTATAGATGAGAATGATATGGAAGATCATGTCTGGGAAGAAGATGAGATATTAGAGTTGCCTAGCAACAGAATTCCCAAAGGTATGATTGAATTAGAAAGAGCCTTTGATCTAGATAATATGCTTAAACATAAGGATCTGCCTAAGGCAGATGGAGGTCAATATTCACAGGTGAATATTGGACAAGCTGATGACAAGAGAAATGTCCTATTGGGTAAGGTTTGTACACCTGAAGAGTTAGAAGGAATAACTCAGGCCCTTAAGGATTACATACATGTAATTGCATGGACTTATGATGAGCTAAAGACATATGACACTTCTGTCATAACTCATACTATACCTCTCAAGCCAGATGCAAAACCTTTCAGACAGAAGCAGAGGCCAGTCAATGCTCTGCTTGAACCAATCATCCTTGAAGAAGTCAAGAAATTGTTAAATGCTCGGATAATATTTCCCGTAAGGCACTCCACTTGGGTGGCGAATCTTGTGCCAGTCAGAAAGAAGAATGGAGACATCAGATTATGTGTAGATTTCAGGAACCTGAACAGAGCATCAGAAAAGGATAATTATCCTTTGCCCTCTTTGGATGAGGTTCTACAAATTGTGAATGGAGCCAAGATGATGTCCTTCTTGGATGGTTTTTTAGGATACAACCAAGTGATGGTTGATAAAATTGACAGGTTAAAAACTGCCTTCACCACAAAGTGGGGGATATTTGCATATAGACGTATGCCATTTGGACTTATAAATGCTGGAGCTACATTCCAGCATGCAATGGACATAGCCTTCAGAGGCTTAATAGGAAAATGTATAGTCATCTACATGGATGACCTGACAGTATTCTCCAAGGAAAGAGGAGATCATGTTGCTGACCTCAGAAGTGTACTAAAGAAATGTGAAGAATATGGAATATCTTTGAATCCTAAGAAGTGCATATTTGGAGTCACAACAGGAAAGTTACTAGGCCACCTGATCACAAAAAATGGAATTGTCATTGATCCTGATAGGGTGGAATCTATTATGAAGTTACAACTTCCAGGAAGCAAAAAGGAACTTAAATCTTATTTCGGTAAGATAAATTTTGTGAGGAAGTTCATCACAGGCTTTGCTGAGATTGTCAGACCACTAAATGCCATGTTGAAAAAAGATGCACAAATTGAGTGGACACCAGAAGCTAAGGCTGCCTTTGAAGATATAAAGAAGGCCATTTCAGATGCTCCTGTCCTCATTAGTCCAGATTATACAAGAGATTTCTACATCTACTCATTTGCCTCAGAACATACTTCTGCAGCAGTGTTAACTCAAAGAAATAAAGAGAAAGAAGAGAAACCAATTGCTTTCATGAGCTGTCCTTTCAGGGATGCTGAGTTGAGATATGTAGATGTTGAAAGACAGGCACTTGCATTAGTCAGAGCAGTAAAAAAGTTTAGACATTATATACTGAGAAGCAAAGTGATTGCTGTGGTACCAGATGCAGTAGTAAAGATGCTGCTGATGCAGAGTGAACCTGGTGAAAAAAGGGCCAAATGGATTACTGTATTACAAGAATATGACATGGAGATCACACCAATGAAGCTAGTAAGAGGACAAGCTCTGAGCCAGATGATATCTGAAACTGATCCAAACATCATCAGTCGGCAGTATGTGATCAATGAGAAAGACAATGGGGAATGGTATTCAGACATCAGGCACATCCTGATCACGGGAAGATGTCCTTCAAGAATGCAAGCCTCACAGAGAAGAGCCTTAAAGATAAGATCCCAGAAGTATATGATGAAGGGAGGAACCTTGTTCAAGAAGAATTATGAAGGAATATACCTGAGATGCTTAGAGAAACCAGAAGCAAATAAAGTTTTAACAGAGTTACATGACAAGTTTGGTACTGCACACGGATCAGCATTAGCCACAACACATGCAATCCTCAGAGCAGGATATTACTGGCCTACAATTTTTAAAGACACGGCTGATCATGTTAAATGTTGTCATGTTTGCCAGGTTGCTGCCAACAGAGAAAAATATGCTGCACAACCATTACAGCCAGTGATGGAAGAGCGCCCATTTGCACAGTGGGGCATGGATTTCATAGGACCGATCAATCCTCCGTCTTCTTCAGGCCAGAGGTATGTCCTAACAATTACTAATTATTGTACCAGATGGACTGAGGCTATCAGCAGCAAAACTTGTACTGCTGATGATGTCATTAAATTTCTGGAAAGCAACATTGTCACCAGGTATGGAATTCCTTATGCATTGGTAAGTGATAATGGTTCTGCCTTCATTTCTACCAAATTGTCAAGTTGGGCTTTTGATCATGGGATCATACTTAAGTTCTCATCCAATTACTATCCCCAGGGAATGGATTAGCAGAATCCACCAATAAGAATTTACTGAGTATCATAAGAAAATTGATAGAGAAAAATCCCAGGGAATGGAACTCATTTCTGAAATATGCCTTATGGGTAGATAGAACTAGAATAAAAATTGCATTGGGAAACTCACCCTTCCAACTAGTATATGGGGTAGATCCTATCCTCCCTGTAAACTTGAAAATTCCTACTCTGTAGTTTGCCCAAGACTATCTAGGCATAGATAATAAACAGGAAGTCAGGTTGCTTCAGTTGATGCATCTGGAAGAAAAACGAAGTCAAGCGATTGACCAATTTGCAAAACATCAGGCTGTTGTCAAACGCTGGTTTGACAAGAGAGCCAGAATTAAAGCTTTCAGGATATCAGATTTAGTCCTGATGTGGGATAAAGCCCATGAGAAGAAAGGTGATCATGGTAAGTTTGATAGATTATGGATAGGTCCCTTTCAGATTTCTAAAATTTTAGGAGACGACACTTATAGGCTTAAGAACCTGACAGGTGAGGATGTCCCGTTGCCAGTCAATGGACAATTCCTCAAACATTATTTCCAGGCTTGAATGACTTCATGACAGTTATATGTATCATATTGTATATTTGTATAGTTGTTTGTACAGTTTGTTTGTTGTTGTTGTTGTTTTGGTTGGTTGGGACCTTGTTTTGGTAAGTCAGGATGATGCACTTCATCACCCTAAGAAAATAATTAAATTGTTGGGATTCAGATGATGAGATCACATTTAAATATAGGTTATGATTTATTCTAAGAAGTGTTCATGATCAGGTTTATGATGTCTTTTCATCAGGGTGCTTTTTCTTGGTCAAAGTGTACCCATCACAATGAAACACCTAACAGCCTTGGGCTTGTTGAAGATATGAGTATAGGTGTTAAGTGAAAAATCTAAAGGGACTCCCTTGCTACCAATACAATCTCCAACCTAAAGCTGCAAGTGACTACACCTTGTACAAATGAGCTGACATGATGATATCAAATATAAATTTTTAAAGGAAAATCAGAAAACAAATAAAATTAGGCCATCTAAGTAACTCTACCGGGGCTATGGATGCCTGCTGGCAGTGGGGCTCTACTTAGGGAGATTGTATAGATAACCTTGCCGGGGCTATGGACGCCTGCTGGCAGCGAGGCTCTATCCAGGTTGGCTATGAGGGATGATCTCCAACTATGTAGTTTAACACCAGTTACTTATGTTTTCAACTTACTTTCAAGATGAGGATAATTAATCATATGCACACACCTGATCCTTTGTTAGCTTTATCACCATAATGAAAATTTTATCATTCAAAGGATTATGATGCTGACACATAGACAGAATTAGAACACTATAGATAAATGTGATCACATCACTTGAATCATTGGAATTTGTTTATTTTCTTTGGTGGCAAGTTGTTGTGTGGTTACACAACACGCCCCATTTTGACTTGGCAAAACAGGGACCCAACTTTTGTTCTGGTTTGTGTTGTCTGCTTTCTGGCGGTTTGGTAAAAATAGGTCAGGTGCATCATCATCATGAAGGTCAGGATGAGGTAGGTCATCATCATGAGGTCAGTTTGTCAAAGTTCATATTTTGTTTCTATGACCTCATGGTTAGAAAGAGCTTGAAATTCCATGCAGGTTTGCCTTTTACATCACTTGAAAATTCGTCCATATGAGGGAGTTATGCACAGTCAAAGTTTTGGTCAAACCTGATATTCGCATGAAGAGGGTCATATGTTATAAACTCAGTTTTGCTGTATGAAGAACATCATCATCATATTTGAAAAGCCCCCTGATAATATCCTGAGGTCGAAACATCCGGACGTCAACTTTAAGTCATAGTAAGCTTTTCCCGTCGAGCGGTCTTTTGTATCGCGAAAGGTCATCATCATGATCTTGGTCTTTCACCCGATAAAAATCATGCAGTCCCAATATCCGGACATCAATCTTAAGTGATAGTGTGTTTTACCCGTCAAGCGACCTTGGAAACATCGCGAGCATCATGATATTCTAACATCACCTGATATTATAATATCATGCTAATATTATAATATCACCCTACTTAGAAAATACACCATCTGCATAATTTGCATGCGCACGTCAAAGTCCTGGTGATCATCATCATCTTGATCTTTCAAGGCAGGATCACATTTCGTAATATCCTCCTGATCTCCTTTTGCGTGATCATGATGATCACCTTATCTTTCAAAGGGAGGGTGATATTTCATTCCTAAGTCATGTTGTCACGATCATCATGATCTTGTTCGTCTACCCGACATTTCGTATTATCCTGCTGCCGAGAAATATAACCTTTTGCAAATATCCTGATGACGTCATCCCGACCTGATAAACGAAGAAGCAAATATCAGGATGACATCACCGTCACATTTCTCCTTCGGCAGGATATTTTCCAAGGCATGATCCTGTTCGCCAATATGACGATGACGTCATGTTCTAAGATTAACAAAGGCCCCAGATATCCTGATGACGTCATCTGGACCTTCAGCAGGATCATATTTTAAATCACCTAGTGCGGATATGATGATGATGATCATCATCATCATCCTGATCTTTCGAGAGGGTTACCTTGGCCGCAAAGGGGTCATTTTACATTCATCACCTGATCATCTTCCTAAGGTGACCCGATATTACATTTATCCCCTGATTTTAACGAAACATGACGGTGACGTCATCTTTTGCATTTTAATGCAGCCCGAATATGACGATGACGTCACCATCATATTCCTTTCCTCAGCAGCAGGATCATATTCCAAATCCTCCTATTTGTCTTCATCATGATGATGACGATGATGTCTTTCTTTCCCCAATATACAGAAGCGAAACATCCTGATGTGCTTTTCATCAGAGCATTCGGAAAGGAGGAGCATCATATTTCATGATATCCTGCAGCTAGATAGAAGACATAGGGTTGGTCATCATCATGATTTTTGGCGTTGGTATAACTGTTGCCATCGGCCAGGTCTAATTTTGTCACCCCGATCATATGTGGTCACGCCGATGCGAATATGATGATGACCCGAAACATACAAACAGAGCATGCAAGGCCGGATTTGAAATAGTTTGTTAAAAGCGGTTATTTCCTTGTATATTTTGACATGCATGATCATATTTGAACCCGATACACGTGGAAATAGGCGGGAAAACATGAAGCGATAGAAATTTGAAAGCCCGACTGCCTGATTTTGGTCAACGATAGTTGACCTGATTGTTTTGATGATGTTTATGCATTTGGTGCATATTTTCCACAGGTATGAAGCTCGATTGCCTGTAGCTGCACATTTTGGAGGCTTGTTTAATAAAATGTTTAAATTCCTGTTGTTTATCCACATGATGATGAACTTAATGTTTGTCTTTTTACTTGCAGGAAGTCATGATGCTGCTGCTGAAGCTGAGCATTGAAGTCATGATGCTGCTGCTGAAGCTGAGCATTGAAGTCATGATGCTGTTAGAGCTGCTGCTGAAGCTGATAATTACAAAGTTGCACATGGAGGCAACATGAGCCAGAAATGAGGAGGATGTTGTCAAATATGCTGTTCGCCAGCTGGAGACCGAATCAAGTTGAAGATGCTGGAATATTCTGTGCCAGCTGTACATTTGCTAGCTGGCGAAGCATGTGCTTTTCATCTGGACCGTTCATTATTATGAGAAGATCCTGATCCTTAGATCATTGTAACCATTTTTTGGCAGTTGTTCTATATAAGAGCCAGAGCTTGTCAAAAATAAGGGAGATACATAAGATACACAGACGCATCTGGCACAGAAAAGCCAATTACTATAGAATCAATTAAGAGATCGGATTACTGAGACTAATGAGGATAGAATTGTTGAAATGTCAAGGTTCTTTCTTCAAATCACTGTAAATGTACCTGTTCTTGAGCATACTGAATGGATATGAAGTTTCAGATTACATCCTGATTGTAAATTTTACGTAATCTTCCTGTTGATTTTCTGGATATGTACTGGTGAATGCTGTGTTCAACTAGAAGCGCTTTCATTTCATTACATGTTGTTATCAACTTTTCCTTTGAAGATTTGCACTGGATCATGCGGATTTGTGGAATGTCCTGGTGAAGTATGATTCTAGTTTCCTTCTTTTCATTGCATGTATGGGAGCTTGTATGTGGATCAGTGATCTAAGTCAAGTAGTTTTGGGAATCTCATTCTTTAACCCTTTTCCTTTTTTCAATTTCATAAATTCATCACTATAACAGCAAACCATGATAAATAACAAGCAGAACAGAGAAATATGCTGAAATCCCGTAGGTAACTGAAAATCATTAGCATATTTGAGTTAAATGCATGTATTATTGAAAATATCATGCAAAGAATCATAAATAATGATAGAAATCATGCAAATATCAGCCTGTAGGCACATTATTTGACTAAATTCACAGTGCAGAGGTAGAATTGTTGGAGATTTATGCAGAGCAAACATCCAGAGCAGGATATTTGAAGATAATGATGATGAACTTTGCAGAAACACGTAAGGCCCCTGAATGGAAAATAGCAACACACATCAACCACTGAGTAACGTCAGTAGATTAAGACCTAATCAACGGAGACTTGGGATCATGAATTCTCTGAATCCATCGTATCTTTCAAGATGAGTAAAGGTTGTTGTGTAACTTTTATTCTATGTTTGTGAATGACTAACATCATGACCAACAACCACCAAGACAAACTAGACACGATCCAAAGACCTCCACAAGCTTGCCTGAATCACCAAGAACATCCATACTTCATCTGCATACTGAAATCCATCTCCCCTTCATCCAAAACCTCAAGAACACAGTCTGTCATTATTGTCACAAAGGAATAAATGCTTGTAGACCTTCAAACCATGAACCAATCTAGTTGACACTCCACAAAGACTTCCTCAACACTCCCTCAAATCTACAGAACAGAACAATGCAATTCCAGATCTCACTGGACCTATTTGTATCACTCTGTCATCTCTGAACACCTATCAGAACCAATTTTACTTGAGCAGCCACACCTTCTTCAGATCTTCATGTGGACCTCTAAAATCTCTCCTGGATCACCTTAAGACACATATCTACAAACCCTTTAATCCGTATCCTCTGATCCTCATCCTATCTTGGACTTTTGCCTTATTGTCATCATTGTTCTTCACTATTCCTAATTGAGACCAATTTTCTCAATATCCTTAGCTCACAGCTCATCCAATCCTTATCATTAATGCTATAGGAGTATGTTGACATCAATGACAACACCAGTTAGGCCCATACTTGCAACAATCTCCCCCTTTGTCATTGATGGCAACATATGATGTGAAAAACTATTTTAACCATCAAGACAAGAACTTTTTCTCATTGTCACAACTCCCCCTATCAGCAACAACCATTCACATGTCTTCTCTCCCTTTACTGCTCCCCCTTTGATCAGAAACCACTTGTTTTTCACATGTCTTCTCTCCCCCTTTGACATCAATGGCAAAGGGCACATACTTGCAATTCCAACACTTCAGAATCACCCTGAGTAGTAGCTCCCCATCATCAATCTAGGTCACAAGATATGATTGTGATATCCACTAGACTGATGCACCTTAGTGCACCTTAGTTCATCACTGGAGGGACAATAACCCCTAACTTCTCCCTGAGATACTCAAAAGAATCCTTAGGTAGAGGTTTAGTAAAGATGGCTGCAATCTGATCCTTCGAAGGTACAAACTCCAATCTGACTTCATTCTTGTTCACTTGTTCTCTCAAAAAGTGAAATTTGATGGATATGTGTTTAGTCTTTGAATGCAACACCAGATTCTTAGATATATTTGTTGCACTTGAGTTGTCACAGAAGATTGTGATAGGTTCCTCATACTCCACTTTGATATCTCTTAGCATCTGCTTCATCCACAAAACTTGAGTGCAACTACCTACTACTGCAATATATTCTACTTCAATTGTAGACAGAGATATTGCCTCTTGTTTCTTGCTTAGCCAAGAGACCAATCTCTTCCCCAAAAAGAATGCTCCACCATTGGTACTCTTCTAGTCATCCACATCTCCTGCCCAATCTGCATCTGTATATGCATGAAGAGAGAAATCATGATCTCTAGGATACCACAAACCATACTCAATTGTCCTTTTTAGATATCTAAAAATCTTCTTGATTGCCATGACATGAGATTCTCTAGGATCAGCCTGGAATCTAGCAACAAGACCAACAACCTACATAATGTTTGGTCTAGTTTGAGTGAGATACAACAGTCCTCCAATCATTGACCTATACTTTGTCTGATCAACCTTGGAAGAATCATCATCTTTGCTCAAATTACATCCAGTTGCCATGGGAGTATTCATTGGTTTTGAATCTTCCATCCCAAATTTCTTCAACAATTCTTTCACATATTTGGTCTGAGAAATGAAGATTTCTTTCTTTGTTTGAGTGATTTGTAGACCCAAGAAGAAATTTATTTCACCAAGCATGGACATCTCAAACTCACTTTTCATTTGATTTGCAAAAGTTTTATACATACTATCTCTTCCTCCAAAAATGATATCATCAACAAACACTACAACAATCAAGATGTTTTCATGATCAACTTTGAAATACAAATTACTATTAGTAGTACCTTTGTTGAAACCAATCTTCAAAAGATGTTTGTCCAATCTTTCATACCAGGCTCTTGGGGCTTGCTTCAATCCATACAGGGCTTTCTTCAATTTACAGACCATATCACCATGATCAGACAATTGAAATCCATCCAGTTGCTCAATGTACACTTCTTCTTCTAGGTCACCATTCAGGAAGGCAGACTTGACATCTATCTGATACACCTTGAAATCCTTGAAGGTAGCAAATGCAAGAAATAATCTGACTACTTCAATTCTTTCCACTAGAGCAAAATTTTCTTCAAAATCAACTCCTTTTTGAGAGTAACCTTTGTAGACCAATCTGGCTTTATTTCTGATTACTTCACCAACTTCATTCAGTTTGTTTCAGAAGACCCATTTGGTTCCAATTATATTCTTGTTTCTAGGTCTAGGAACAAGATCCCAAGTGTGATTTTTCTCAATTTACATCAACTCTTCCTCCATTGCTTTAGTCCAGTTTTCATCATTGCAAGCTTCATTCACTATCTTAGGTTCAATCTTTGAAATTAGACAATACTCTTTTGAATCTTGAGCAATTCTTCTTCTTGTTAGTATTCCTTTGCTTTTATCACCTATGATCTAATCTTTAGAGTGGTTCAATCTTACATACCTGGGGACTTTGGGAATTTCTTGCACTTCTATTTCTTGATCAAGCTCATTGAGACTCATCTCTTCTTCCTAGTTTACCAGATTAGTTTGAATCTAACTTACAGAGGAGGCTTGGGCTCCTTGAGTTAGACCACCATTCTAATCATCTTCATCATATTCATAAGACCTTGAGGGTTTCTCAGTTCCCTCATCAACCTTCACATTTGTGCTTTCTATTAGCTTTCTTAGTCTCTTGTTATAACACCGGTATGCTTTGCTTTGAGTAGAGTAACCCAAGAAAATTCCTTCATCACTTCTAGCATCAAACTTTCCTAGATCTTCATCTCTTTTAATGTAACATTTACTACCAAAAATCTAAAATACCTCATAGTAGGAGTGATGTCAAACCAAAGTTCATAAGGAGTCTTACCAGTATTGCTTCTGATTTGAACTCAATTGAGAGTATAGACTGCAGTACTAACAGCTTCTCTCCAATAGATCTGAGGAATATTTGCTTCCATCATCATGGTCCTAGATGCTTCCTAGATGGTCTGATTCTTTCTCTCCACTACTCCATTTTTCTATGGAGTCCTAGGAGCAGACAACTATCTCTTTATTCCATATTTCTCACAAAACTCTATGAACTCACCGGATGTGAATTCTCCACCTCTATCAGACCTCAGACATTTCAATTTTAATCCGGTTTCATTCTCTACCATATTTTGAATTTCTCAAGAGCCTCTAATTTATCTTTTAGAAAGGTTACCCACATCATCCAGGAATAGTCATCAATTAGCAACATAAAGTATCTATCACCTTGCACACTTCTGATTCATGCCGGACCACAAAGATTAGTATGAACTAAGTCCAATAATTCACTAGAAGATAGTTCCTTACTTTTGAATGTGACTCTGCTCAGCTTACCCAACTGACATTCTTTGCACAAGCTATTAGTAGGTTTTACTAATTTTGGAAGATCTCTTATAGCCTGAGTATTGCTTATCTTGATGATATTATCAAAATTCACATGACACATCCTCCTATGCCATAACCAACTCTGATCAACTTGAACAAATAAGCATCTTTTACTAGTACCAACCAAGTGGAAGATATTACCTTTAGTTTGAGTACTGGATGCAATCTCTGTTCTGGAACTTTCAAAGATCTTGCATTTTCCATTCTTGAATCAGAGATCATAGCCTTTGTCCACCAACTATCCAACACTGAGAAGATTGTGCTTCAAACCTTCAACATATAGTACATTACCTGTTTAGTTCCTTCCATCAAAAGAAATAGTTCCTCTTCCTTTGATTCTACCAGCAAAATTATCACCAAACTTTACCACTCCTCCTTCATACCTTTCCAAATCTATGAATTTGTTTTTATCACCTATCATATGGTGAGAGCATCCACTCTCAATGACCCAGTCATCCTTTTCTTCAACTTGGGCAGCCAGAGCTCTTTCTACAACTTTATGATTGACAGATACAGAGGATATTGGTTCTTCTTCCTTGATGGCAATAAACACCCATTCATTTCCAGATTTTTCTTGTCTCTGATTCATCATCTGTTACTCCATTATCATCTTCTTCATGAACATAGTAACAATTCTTTTGGAACCTTGATCTGTTAGGATTTGGCCTTGAAAATCTTTCCGGACACCTTGAGGCAAAATGACCAATCTTATTGTAGTTAAAACACTTAAAAGGTAATTTTCCTTCATACTTACCAGATCCTCTTGGCAACCTCTTTGCAATAAGGGCTTCAAGTTGAGCAATTTCTACTTTTTCTTCCAGGTCTTTTCTTGCTTTTTCATACCATGAGAGTTTCCTTGATGAGTTCTCTCCCAAATCAAACTTTTGTTTACCTTTTACAGAGGCACTAGCTTTGAATGCAGATTCAGTCTTGGGAGGGTCATCTCCAAATTTGGTCATTTCAAATGCAACCAATTTTCCAGCCAATTGATCTCTTGTGACAGTTGTATGGGCTCTGAATTCTTCAATGGCAGCAGCCTTGATTTTGTAAGAAGCAGGTAGGGATTTGAGAATTTTGCCAACAATCTCATTTTCATACAGGACTCCACCAACATTTATAATTCCACAAACAATCTCATTTACTCTTGGCATAAAAGTAATAATATTTTCATCATCTCTCATTTTCAAATTTTCAAATTTCCCTTTCAGACTCTGTAACCTTGCACATTTAACATACTTGTCTCCTTTATGCAAAAGTTCTAATTTTTGCCAAATCTCAAAAGTAGTTGCTAGGTCAATAACATTTGAGAGATCTGAATCAAATAATGTGCTTAAAAGAGCCTCTATAGTCTGCAGATTATTTTTAGCATCTGTGATTTCACTTTGGAATTTCGGACCACCCTATAGAGGTACATACTATGTTGTAGCCATGGTCCAGTACACCATTCCCATACATTGCAAGTGACATTTCATGTGACCTTTCCAAAGATTAAAATTAATTCCATCAAACTTCAGACTATCCTTCTTGTAAGATGACATCCTGGATCTCCTCAAGCGGTTAAGCTCCTTTTAGAGGAACTTGGCTCTGATACCAATTGTTAGAGTTAGAGCATACAATTGAGAGGGGGGGTGAATAAGTTGTACAAAACTTTCTTCCAATTAAACACTTTACTCCACTTTGCAATTCAGCAGCAAAATAATAAATCAATCATGGAAACACAATGCAACAAATCAAGAGCAGAAACACATTAACACATGAGACACTAGGATTTTGACGTGGAAAACCTAGTTAAGGGAAAAACCATGGGGTGATTAACCCAAGATTGTATTCTTTGTTAGAAGAATAGAAAGAACAAAATGACACATGCCAATTAGGGCTCACTACTCAAGCACACTACTCACAAGAGGCTCACTACCTACAAGAGACACACTGTCTACAAAGAAATAAGTATCACATACATGAACTAGAGAATAGCGTCTTCACCATGCTTGAATTAGTTCCATTTTAGCCCAATACTTCTGCTCTGCCATTCGCTCTCCTCCTTGCTACCACACTCTCATCTCAACAAGGACAACTTTGAAATGACTTCACAATCCCTTATTTATACAAGACATCAACTTAGGAATGATCAGCTAAGTCGGCAAACATCAACAAGAACATCTACAGGATGTGTAACTCATCCAGTCAACCAATCTCAGAAAGAACACCATCATCCGGAACTTATTCTTCAATGCGAGCTCCAACTTCAATGCGGACCACCAACATGAATTGGCCATGATCCAAAGACCTCCACAAGCTTTCCTGAATCACCAAGAATGTCCATACTTCATCTACTTACTGAAATCCATCTCCCCTTCATCTGGAACCTCAAGAACACAGTCTGTCATTACTGTCACAAAGGAATAGATGCTTGCAGAACTTCAAACCATGAACCAATCTAGTTGACACTCCACAAAGACTTCCTCAACTCTCCCTCAAATCCGTAGAATAGGACAATGCAATTCTGGATCTCACCGGACCTGTCTGTATCACTCTATCATCTCTGAACACCTACCGGAACCAGTTTTACTTGAGTGGCCACACCTTCTTCAGATCTTCATACAGATCTCTGAAATCTCTATTGGATCACCTTAACACACATATCTACAAACCCTTTAATCCACATCCTCTGATCCTCATCCTATCTTGGACTTTTGCCTTACTGTCATCACTATTCTTCACTATTCCTGATTGAGACCAATTTTCCTAATATCGTTAGCTCACAGCTCATCCAATCCTTATCATTAATGCTACAGGAGTATGTTGACATCAATGAAAACACTAGTTAGGCCCATACTTGCAACAATATACAATGCTAAAACATATCAGATATACAATTTCTATGTGTATTGTGCATGTATGAAGATACATTTCCTATGTATACGTCAATTGCATGTCACATACATTGTGTGAGTATATCACAGTTGTATGTGAAAGCATTTTGTGTATATCCTACATTTGCATATCAAAGACTGTATAATGGGATGTACATTGTTAATATGCATTTCGTAAGATACAAGTGGTGTCTGACTGTAGCGGTCAAAGCAGTCGAAGATACAATGAGTGGAACCAGTGATAGGAAGTTGTCGATTGTATGTTACAATTGTATGTTAAAACATACATTATTTTGCGATACAGGTGTTGACTGGTGGAAAGGGTAGATAGAACTAACATAGGAGGTCAAGCAATGTATGTTTGAAGTGGACGAAGACATCAGCATAAGAAGAACATCAGGTGAATGAAATAGTGTCAAGCCGACAGTATGTGTTCTTGTCGATCAGGGTGACAACTGAAAGTGTCACCGATGGAGAGTTTATCGGTATGATAAGTCATTGGAGTGACTGGTGCATCTGCGGGAGAATTCTTGAGTGAGCTGATAGTATAATGTGTTGCTGATAGAAGGAAGCATCGTGACTGTGGAGTTCTAGGAGTTTGTATTAATCTCTTGGAGCTCTGCATCAAGTGGTATCAGAGCAAAGGAGTATCCTTTGGGTAGAAGAAGAAGACAAGATGTCAAATGAAGAGGGGTCACAAGAGTACCTAGCAAAGATGACCAACGCTGAGTTAGCATCCTTAGTGAGAAAGCAAATGGCAGATAGCAGAGTAGCTCGGGCTCAGAATCAGGCCTTGAAAGAAGAGGTAGAGAAGTTGAGGGACATAGTAGAGAAAGGGGAAGAAGATTCTTGTAAGTGAGAAGACAGGGATGAAGAGGAGATCCCTAAGCAAGAAGAGATAAAGGTTCCTGCAGACCAGAGACCCTTACTTAACACCCTCAAATCCATGGAGAGAAGGACCATGGATATGAAAATAGACCTGCTAGTGTTTGCAAGCAAAATGGAACCTGATTTAGTGATGGAGTGGATAAACTCCTTGAATAACTTCTTTAAGACCGAGGAAATACTAGACCACCAAAGGGTGAAGATGGCTCAATCCAAAATGAAAGGGGCTGCACTAACTTGGTAGAATTTCATCCAAGATGACAGGGTGAAAGAGGGAAAGAGCAGAGTTGCAACTTGGAAGAAGATGATGGCTTTAGTGAAAGAGGCCTATGTTCCATCGGATTACAACATCCAATTACATAAGAGGAAACAAAACTTGAAGCAGAAAGAGTTAGGTGTCATCTCATACATAGAAGAGTTCATGAAACTATGTGTCAAGACAAAGGTAAAGGAGAATGAAGAAGAGAAGGTTGCAAGGTACCTTAATGGATTGAGGTTTGCCATCCAAGAAGACATAAATCTGCATAACCTAGAGACAGTCCAAAAGTGCTACCAATTGGCACTCAAGGTGGAAGAGAAATTCAAGAGAAGACAAGAACAAAATAGTAGAGGAAGAGGGAGACAGCAAAGGGGAGGAAGAAGTCTTTTCAGGGGCAGAGGAAATTGATTTGGATCCCAAGGTGAATCAAACCAAGAGAGCAACAAAGGAGACAACAGTCAAACCCAAGGGGGAAGTTACAATCAAAAAGGAAACTTTAGGGGTAGAAGACCATCATTTAGAGGGAGATCTTAGGACAGAGGACCTATCAGATGTTACAATTGCAATCAAGAAGGCCATATAGCCAGTTGATGTCCAGGAAAGGCAACAAGTTCAATAGGAGAAAGGAGGATCCATTTGATTCAAGAATCTAATTGTCAAAGTGTGACAAGCTCAAACACTTCGCAAAGTGTAAATGCTCCTGATAGTTATGGATATCTTGAGAAAGGAGAATCTTTGATGATTAGGAGAGCAATGACCACCATGAAGGTGCCTGACAAAGAACCCCCACAAAGGAAGTCTCTCTTTAGAACTACTTGCAAGACAGGAGGAAAGGTATGTAAAGTTCTGATTGACTCCGGATCCACTGAAAATTTTGTGTCATTTGAAATGGTAGAAAAGCTTAATCTTAGAAGACTGCCACATCCTTGCCCATACAAGATCTCATGGCTCACCCAAGGTCAACAAATAGTTGTGGAAGAACAAGCTTGGGTGGAGTTTCAAATTGGACCATACAAGGATAGGTTATTGTTTGACATTACCAAGATGGATGCTTGCCATCTCCTTTTTGGAATACCATGGAAGTATGACTTAAAAGCACACCATGATGGAGTTAGAAACACATATTCAATCATCAAGGATGGTAAGGTGATAGAGTTACTACCATTGATGGAGAATGAGGTGGAATCAAAAGGGAAAGAAGTCAAGGTGATGATGGTAGAAGGCAAACATTTCATGAAAGAGAGTAGAAGAAAGAGCAGTTGCATATGCTCTAATTCCATGCCTAAAGGTGAACAAGGAGCAGCAGCAAGAAGTCAAGGGAGAGAAGAGGCAAAGGTTCATAGATCTAGATGTCCAAGAGTTATTAGACAAATACAAGGGCATCATCTCTAATGGAATGCCAAGGTCACTACCACCTATGAGGGACATCAGCCATTGCATAGATTTGATCCCAGGATCTACACTTCCAAACAAAGTACATACAAGCTTACCCTAGAGCAAAATACAGAGGTAGTAAGGCAGATTGAGGAGTTGTTGGAGACAGGCCTAATTGGCAAGAGTTTAAACCCATGTGCGATACCGGTTATACTAGCACCAAAGAAGGAAGGCACTTGGAGACTTTGTACTGATTCAAGAGCTATCAACAAGATAACATTTAGGTATAGGTTCCTAATCCCTAGGATATAAGATTTGCTTGATTGCTTGGGGGGTGCTAAGTATTTCACAAAAATAGATTTAAAGAGTGGCTATCATCAGATTAGGATTAGGCCAGGAGATGAGTGGAAAACTGCATTCAAGACCAATGAGGGGTTATATGAGTGGAAGGTCATGCCTTTTGGTTTGTCCAATGCCCCTAGTACCTTTATGAGGTTGATGAATGAGGTCTTGAGGGAATTCATGGGAAAATTTGTCATAGTATATCTAGATGACATCCTGATTTTCAGTAATGCAAGGGGAGAGCACCTCAACCATATAGACTTGGTCCTCAAAAAGTTACATGAAGAGCAGCTAATGATCAACTTAGGAAAGTGTTTGTTCATGTAGGAAGAGATCATCTACTTGGGTTTTTTCATCTCAAATGACAAACTACAAATGGATCAAGAAAAGGTAAGTGCCATATTGTCTTAGCCAACTCCTAGAACCATGAATGATGTTAGAAGTTTCCATGCATTAGCAACCTTCTATGGGAATTTTATAAAGGGATTTAGTCATGTTTGTGCACCCATGCTTGACACCATAAAAGGAGGATAGAAGTGCAGATTCACTTGGACAAAGGAGGCAGATGATTCATTCAAAACATTGAAGAAGAAGGTGGCAGAGCAGCCAGTCCTTGTACTTCCTAACTTCAACAAGATTTTCCAGGTCGAATGTGATGCAAGCCACATGGCAATTGGGGCAGTACTCAGTCAAGAAGGTAGGCCTATTGCATTTTTCAGTGAGAAACTAAATGATGCAAAGAAAAGATACTCATCATATGATTTGGAGATGTATGCTCTAGTACAACACTCAAAAAGTGGAGGCATTATTTGATGCCAAAAGAATTCATAGTGTTCACAGATAATCAGGCCCTTAGTTTCATAAATAGTTAAGAGAAACTGAACCATAGGCACATGAAGTGGGTGGAGACTTTGCAAGCTTTCACCTTCACACTCAAGCACAAGAAAGGGGTCAAGAACAAGGTGGCAGATGCTTTGAGAAGGAGGGTTATAACCATCAATCAGATCCAATTAGAAAGTGTTGGCATTGATTCCTTGAAGGCCATGTATGATGTTGATGAAGACTTTGGAGAAATCCATAAGGTATGTACTTCATTTGGTGACAAATATCATGTTGAGTTCTCTAAATTTATGATCCAAGATGGATTACTTTTCAAGGGTGGATAGTTGTGTATTCCACGGTGTCCTATGAGACTGAATATCATTAGGGAGAAACATTGTGGGGCCATGGCAGGACATTTTGGTCTAGATAAAACTCTTGATCTAGTGAAGAGGCATTACTATTGGCCCAAGTTACAGTCAGATGTGAGGAGATTTGTGGACGCATGTGTGATATGTCAGAAAGCAAAAGGGAGATCCACTAATGCAGGTTTGTATCGGCCACTATCCATTCCTTCTAGGCCATGGGAGAGCATAAGCATGGACTTTGTATTGGGTTTGCCTAGGACCAATAAGGGATATGATAGTGTTTTTGTTGTAGTAGACAGATTTAGTAAAATGGCACATTTCTTGCCATGCAAAACCACTTGTGATGCTTCATATGTTGCAGATCTATTTTTTAAAGAGATAGTAAGGATACATGGTTTGCCATTGAGCATAGTGTCAGACAGAGATGTGAAGTTTATTGGCCACTTTTGGAGGACTCTTTGGAAGAAGTTTGGGACAAATTTATCCTTCTCATCAGCATACCACCCTCAGATAGATGGTCAGATTGAAGTAGTTAACCGTTCATTGGGAAATCTATTAAGGTGTTTGACAAGGTAGTATGGAGAGAAGTGGGATAACATTCTATCACAAGCATAATTTTCCTATAATGACACTATCAATAGGAGTATACGGAAGTCACCTTTTCAGGTGATATATGGTATTCATCTCAGGGGTATTTTAGAGTTGAAAGATCTACCTATAGGAGAGTCTATTAGTACAAATGGAGAAGCCTTTGCATCGACCATCAAAGAGGTGCATGATCAAGTCAAGACACAACTCCAACAAACTACATTGAAGTACAAAGCATATGCTGATAAGAAGAAGAGAGATGTACAATTTGATGTTGGAGATTTGGTATGGGTTAATCTGAAGAAGGAGAGGCTCCCAAAAGGTAAATATACCAAGCTAATGTAGAGGAAGATTGGACCATGTCAGATTTGGAAGAAGTGTGGGAAGAATGCTTATGAGATCTAACTTCCTCCTGATCTTGGATTATCACCCATTTTCAATGTATGTGATTTAACTCCATACAAGAAGAATGCAGATTTGGTATGGGTTAATCTGAAGAAGGAGAGGCTCCCAAAAGGTAAATATACCAAGCTAATGTAGAGGAAGATTGGACCATGTCAGATTTGGAAGAAGTGTGGGAAGAATGATTATGAGATCCAACTTCCTCCTGATCTTGGATTATCACCCATTTTCAATGTATGTGATTTAACTCCATACAAGAAGAATGCAGATGTAGAATAGGAACCATTGCAAGATGCAGTAGATGATGATATTCCTAAGCATGATCCCCCAAAATTGAAGAAAATATCAGACTCAAGAGTGACAAAGAAGACAAGGAACAAAGAGTACATGAAGTACTTGGTGGCTTGGCATGGGAAACCTACTTTTGAGGCGGTTTGGATGACTGAAGATTAGATCACAAGCCATGGTACAGACCTTCAAACTCTGATCTCAATTGGGCTTGAGATCTCTTCTCCCGAGGAGTATGGTCCAGGAGCACCCCTTCAACAAGATAAATATACATCTAAGGGAGAAGAAGAAGGTTTCTAATATGTTTATACATTTCATGTTGTCATGTAGTTTTTTGTGTTGACATTTCATATTTAAAAGACCCCACCATGAGAACTGAGGTCACAAATTTGGCATCCTATTAAGCCAGTTTGGACATCATTAGATATTTGGGGTATGTGGATGATTAAGTCAATGTGTCATATTATTAGATGTTTTGCTATCTTAAGCCAAACAGGTGTTGTGTGATTAGTTAGGGTTTTTGCTTATAACCTTGGTTAAGCAAAATCAAAAAGAGGGGTTGAAGGGGATGAATCTCTGTAATCGGCCTGTGTTGCTAGAGACCCAGAGAGATAAAGTTGGAATGAAGAAATAGAAATTCTATCAGTTGTGTTTTACAAATTCTAGATTCTATGTAAATTCCCTGTGTATTGAATTGTCCTATGTATATTATCTGTATAAAATTGTTTTGTATTTACTTTAGTTTTTTTGTTGCCAAGATGCACGATTAAAACCATTCCACTGGTGGATTTATGTGAAATCAGTGGAATAGGTTTTGTAAAATAGTTTTATGTTTTGTTTCTTTTTGTGCATGGTCATGGTAGAATAGAAACTATGAAATTTGCTTCAGAGGAGGTTGTTGGCATGAGAGTAAATTATACATTTTATGTATATACATCAATTACATGCTGGAACAGTTTGTGAGTATATCGCATTTGTATGCGAGTATCATCCTGTGTATATCCTGTGAAGAAAGGTATGTAGAAAAATCCTTCTGGGTTAAGTTCATGTTGTTTGCTGAATATACAAGTAGTGTGTATATTGTTAATGTACTTGAGTACATTCTATGTGTATCCTAAAATCACATGTCAGTTATACAGTCGGTGCATATATCGTAAAGCATATTGGGTGCGAATGCATGTTGAAAATGTATGTAACAAATATATAATGCTAAAACATATCAGATATACAATTTCTGTGTATATCACACATGTATGAAGATACATTTCCTATGTATACATCAATTGCATGTCGCATACATTGTGTGTGTATATCACAGTTGTATGTGAAAGCATTTTGTGTATATCCTGCATTTGCATATCGAAGACTATATAATGGGATGTACATTGTTAATATGTATTTCATAAGATACAAGTGGTGTCCAAATCTAGCGGTCAAAGTAGTTGAAGATACAATGAGTGGAACCGGCGATAGGAAGTTGTCGGTTGTATGTCCCGATTGCATGTTACAATTGTATGTTGAAACATACATTGTTTTGCGATACAGGTGTTGACCTGTGGAAAGGGTAGATAGAACTGACATAGGAGGTCAAGCAATGTATGTTCAAAGTGGATGAAGACATCGGCGTAAGAAGAGCATCGGGTGAATGAAATAGTGTCGAGCCGACAGTATGTGTTCTTGCCGATCAGGGTGACAATTGAAAGTATCACCGATGGAGAGTTTATCAGTATGATAAGTCATCGAAGTGACTGGTGCATCTGCAGGAGAATTCTTGAGTGAGCCGATAGTATATTGTGTTGCTGATAGAAGGAAGCATTGTGACTGTGGAGTTCTGGGAGTTTGTATTAATCTCTTGGAGCTCTGCATCACATTTAATTTGCATTTCATTTAGGTGCATTTTTAGAATCATTTAGCTTACATCTCACATATCATTTAGTTACATATCATATATCATTTAATTTGAATTTCATTTAGGTGAATTTTTAGAATCATTTAGCCTACATCTCACATATCATTTAATTTGCATACTCATTTAGATACATTTTATAATCAGTTAAAAATTGCATATCATATATCATTTAATTTGCATATTCCTTTAGTTGCATATTATAATCCTTTAGTTGCATATAATAATCATTTAAATTGCATTCCATAATCAGTTAAATTACACATAATCATTCAATTTACATTTATTTTACATTCCAATCATTACATTGCATTCCATATATCATTTCATAATCATTTAGTTACATTCACTTGCATAGCATAATCATTTAGTAACATTGCATAATCATAATCATAACCATTTAGTTACATTTTATAATCATCTAGTTGCATATCCATATTTCCATACATAACATGTGTTTATTAAGATAAACAGACATTTCCATTACATTACATTTTACATCCATAATAAATGTTTATTAGTCTAAACATTTATTTACATTATACATCATAGTCCATAGATCACAAACATGCATTTATCAAAACAAGTAAACCATCATTACATCCATCATATTACATCAATAGGTACATCCATAACATCAACATAATACATTGCATGAACACAACACATCCATAGCATATATTCCATAAAGCATATTGCATCCATCAACATAAGCATCATCATAATCATATAAAAACATCATAAAAAAATAAATAGGCCATCAAAAAGTATCATCATCGCAAAAATATACATTGCTCATATATATACATCAAAAAATATAATAATATGTGATGATACAATGCCTCCAAGGACCAAAATGATACAACTGTCACATAGAGGACCCTCTCTCTGACGCAATGGGGGATCCTGGCCTTGGTGGTGGCTATGGTCCTGCTTGTGGCTGTGGCTGAACCTGTGTAACTTGCTAGGGCACATGTGATGGGGGACCCATCACCTGTTGAATAGACTGAACTGATCTAGATCTATGTGACCTAGACGCCCCAGATTCACTAACCTGACTATAGCTCGGTGCACGCTAATCTGCAGGCACTACCATGTGATAGAGGGCCTCATAATAATCTATCCATCCTCTGGCCTCCAACAACTATCCCTGTACCTGAGACAACTGTGTCTGCATCAATGTCAAAACTGGGGCCATACCAGCACTTGAAGCCTATAAACTACCCACTGTAGCCTCTGCCTACCGAGCTCTCGCAAGTGCCACATCACGCTCTCCTATCAAAACCACTATCTCACCCTGAGCCTAGGCTAATTGTGCCCACAATGTAGCCACCTGTCCATCTATGCCATCTAATAATGCAACTGTCCCTTGTAAATTTACTAACTCTGTCTCACGGCTCTCTAAAGCCTCTTGCAAGCTGGCTACCTATGCCTGTAGAGTCTCAACCTCCTCCTCTCCACTCCGAGGCCACTGACGAGATGAGGACCCCTGAAGCCCTGACTCTCCACCTACTCCTGAGGTGCCCGCCTTTGCATGTCATCCTGCTGTAATAGCCTGCTACTACTATGATACCTGTGGTGGTGGTAGAACACCCCTACCTACCCTTAGTAGTCCCTAATGCTGTCAAGGTCCTCCCTACCTCCACACCACTCCAATCTGCACCTACTCAACAGGCACCTGCTGTACAAGTACCCCCTGTCTAACTTGCCGCTGGGGCACCTATGAACCACCACCCACCTGCCCCTCTCCCCTGAGCCCAACCTGTCCAGCTGCTGCTACTGCTAGTACATCCCTCGACTCCTCGTCTCTCCCAATCTCCCTCTCCTCCCCATCCCCTCCAACCTCCATGATGTAGTCTACAATAATCTCCTCACCCTCCTCCAAGAAATCATCTCCATCAGAATCATCATCTCCATCCTCCTCAGACTCCTCATCCTCTGACCCTGCCACCTCCTCTGCAGGGACTACCTCATCTGATGGGTCAGTGAACCGAGTCGATCGCCACATCCACCACCATGTCTCATATGTAGGAGTAGTACCTACATCCATGATCGCACTATGCCAATCCCACCGCAATGGTTGCAAAGCTACAAAATCCTCTAGGGCAACTCAGGGCTGTATGGTTGTAGGCATATAACGGACATCTCGATAGGTCCGTGCAAAAATCGCCATCTGCTATGGAGCATCTTGCCATAACCCAAACTGTCACATAACTCACGATGGTAGATACATGTCAATCATATGGTCTCCTCGACCTATCAAGTAGCGCTGCTGGAAAGTAAAAGGCATGTGCACATCATCATCTAGCCATGGCTCCACTCCAATGTAGGGTTGCCAGGTAACCTGAATGACATCATCCAACACCCGCCTCCAATACCAAACCTGCCTGGTATATGTGTACTCAACATCTCAATACAGGAACACAAAGGCCTCAAATGAATGGTGATAGTACCCACATCTCGGCTGAGTGACTGCAATATGCTCTCAGATCCACACATGTAGCAAAGTAACCCTAGTTGATAAAGCTAAATCATAATGATAGACAACTATATGCATCTCATGATAGAGCTACGCCAACATCACCGGTCCCCAGGCATACACAGTCTCATGTCTGACCATCCCCTCAATCATCTCTCCCCATCCAACTGGAAATCCCCTACCCCTCCTATCAGGCATCACTACGCCACCAATCAATGCACATAGGAATAAAGCAAAGTGGTCTGCACCCACTGCCAGTGTCCCCTCTGCTGACAAAGCCATGTGATCATGGCCAAACAATCTGATTAGGGCCCTCCATCCACTCCTCGTGTCGTATGTCACTAGATGGCCATGAATTGGTAGTTTGAGGATACGATAAACATCCTCAAGAGTGATAGTAATCTTGCCAATAGGAAGCAAAAATGTACAAGTCTCTGGACGATACCACTCTACAACCATGGTAATCAGAGCTCTATGAGCTTGCAACACAGGCATCGACGCAGCTTTCAAGAGCCCTAACCTCGCCAGTCGGGCCTAGGTGGCATCATCAAACTGATCAAATAGCACCATCACAGATGGCACGCGTCGCTCCCGCGAGGACACTATAAATGACCTCGTCTCCTGCATCCACAATTTTCTAGTAAAAAAACTACCTTTCTTATTTCAAACCCACCTTTTCTTCTAATGTTAAAAGCCAAAAAAAATTTTGCACCACAACAGACCATATGTTGTGCCATTTTTAATGATGGCACTACCACATTCCCCTAGGGTGCTAATTCAAAATATAGCGCCACTATACAGCCTCTTCGCAACATTTAAACAAATGGCGCCACTCTCCCATTTGATGCCAATATACATAATGGCGCCACTACTCTCAATAGCACTTATATCATATATAGGCTACTCCTCCACATGGTGCTAATCCTAAATATAGCGCCACTATAGAATATAGAACTTATCTACAAGATAGTACTACCATGATCACTATTTGGTGCTAAAACACCAAAACCCTAACCCTTTCACACATTGCACTACTATAGAGGATAGTGCCAAAACATTAAACACATGGCACCAATTCACCTCTATTCTACCCTAGTGGATAGCACCAATAGAGCGGATTGCGCTAATCTGCTTATTTTTAGTGATGTGCAATCTTGTGATAGCACCACCATGCCAATCCCCAATTCTCAAGCCCAAAAATGTGACAAAATCAAAAAATCACAAAGCTAGGGTTAGGCCCTACCTGGGGTCCAGCCTTCGGTGCCTGGCCATACGATTAGAAATGCTCAAAAATGTGTGTGAGTTGTGGGAGCTTGGGATAGCACTCTGCCATCTCTCCTTTACACTCCTTCTCAAGAGTTCAATATGTGCAAATGGGGCACCCTTAGGGCCCACTTGTCTAAATATAGTAAGCCATGTCATCCTTCCGCTCACTCTTTTTCACCTTCAGGGTGCAGATCACAACCTTTTTCCTCTGTTTTTCTTCGTTCCATCTTCTTTTTCCATCCTCTATCCAACTTTTACTCCCGTCGCATCCTTTCGAGAGCTCACCTGAATTTTTTTATTTTTCCACCGACCTCTCGAGGGGGCATCCCTCACCCATCTTATTCCTTCCTGGTAGCTAGGGAATATTTTTCATACCTTTCTTAACCCAAGAGGACTTTTATACATACCTTTCTTCATAGGATATACACAGGATGCTACTCACATACAAATGCAATATACTCACAAACTATTCCAGCATACAATTGACGTATATTGATAAAATGTATAATTGAATGTCATGCTACTAACCTCCTCTGTAATAGATTTCACAGTTTCTATTTTGCCATGATCACGAACAAAAAGAAAACAAAACAGAAAACTATTTTACAAGCCCATTCCGTTGATTTCATAGAAATCCACCTGTGGAATGGCTTTAATCATACGTCTCGACCACAAAAAGACTAAATTAAATACAAAATGATTCTATACAGATAATGTACACAGGATAATTCAATACATAGGCAATTTACACAGAATCCAGACTTTGTAAAACACAAGTGATGAAATTTCTATTTCTTCATTCTTACAAAGATTCATACATTTGATAATTCCTGAGGATGAAAAAAACCAACAACCTCCTCCTCTCTCACACCTCTGCCAGGTTCTTTTTTTGGTGTATAACTCCCCCTATTCTAATTTTGCTTAAACCAAGATTATAATAAAAAACCCCAACTAATCGCTTGACACCTATTTTGCTTAAGACATCAAAACACCTAATCATGTGACATTGATTTAATCCTCCACATACCCCAAATGTCTAATGATGTCCAAATTGGCTTATTGGGATGCCAAATTTGGGACTTCGGTTCTCATGGTGGGGTCGGTTCTTACAAACATGAAATGTCATCATAAATACTACATGATAACATAAAATGCATAAAACATATTAAACCTTAGTCTTCTCCCTCAAATGTATATTTAGCTTGTTGAAGGGGTGCTCCTGCACCATACTCCCTGAGAGAAGAGATCTCAAGCCCACTTGAGATCAGAGTTTGAAGGTCTGCACCATATTTTGTAATATGATCTTTAGTCATCCAAACTGCCTCTAAATCAGGTTTCCAGTGCCAAGCCACTAAGTACTCTATGTACTCTTTGTTCCTTGTCTTCTTTGTCACTCTTAAGTCTAATATCTTCTTCAATTTTGGTGGATCATGCTTAGGAATATCATCATCTACTACATCTTGCAATGGTTCCTATTCTACATCTGCATTCGGCTTGTATGGAGTCAAGTCACATACAATGAAAATGGGTGACAATCCAAGATCAGGAGGAAGTTGGATCTCATAAGCATTCTTCCCACACTTCTTCAAAATCTAACATGGTCCAATCTTCCTCTGCATTAGCTTGGTATATTTACCTTTTGGGAGTCTCTCCTTCAGATTAACCCATACCAAATCTCCAACATCAAATTGTACATCTTTCTTCTTCTTATCAGCATATGCTTTGTATTTCAATGTAGTTTGTTGGAGTTGTGTCTTGACTTGATCATGCACCTCTTTGATGGTTGATGCAAAAGCTTCTCCATCTACACTAATAGACTCTGATGTAGCTAGATCTCTCAATTCCAAATATCCCTGGGATGAATACCATATACCACCTAAAAAGGTGACTTCCCTATATTCCTATTGATAGTGTCATTATAGGAAAATTTTGCTTGTGACAAAATGTTATCCCACTTCTCTCCATGCTACCTTGTCAAACACCTTAATAGATTTCCCAGGGAATGGTTAACAACTTCAGTCTGCCCATCTATTTGAGGATGGTAGGCTGACGAGAAAGATAAATTTGTTCCAAGCTTCTTCCAAAGAGTCCTCCAAAAGTGGCCAATAGACTTCACATCTCTATCTAACACTATGCTGAATGGCAATCCATGTATCCTTACTATCTCTTTGAAAAATAGATCAGCAACATATGAAGCATCACAAGTGGTTTTGCATGGCAAGAAATGTGCCATTTTACTAAATCTGTCTACTACAACAAAATACTATCATATCCCTTCCTTGTCCTAGGCAAACCCAATACAAAGTCCATGCTTATGCTCTCCCATGGCCTAGAAGGAATGGGTAGTGGCTAATACAAACCTGCATTAGTGAATCTCCCTTTTGCCTTCTGACATATCACACATGCCTCTACAAATTTCCTCACATCTGATTGATAACTTGGGCCAATAGTAATGTCTCTTCAAAAGATCAAGAGTCTTATTGAGACCAAAATGTCCTGCCATGGCCCCACAATGTTTCTCCCTAATAATATTCAGTCTCATAGAACATCGTGGAATACACAACTATCCACCTTTGAAAAGTAATCCATCTTGGATCAGAACTTTAGAGAATTCAGCATGATATTTGTCCCCAAAGGAAGTACATACCTTGTATATCTTCCCAAAGTCTTCATCAGCATCATACATGGTCTTCAAAGAGTCAATGCCAACACTCTCCAACTGGATTTGATTTATGGTTAGAACTCTTCTACTCAAAGCATCTGCTACTTTGTTCTTGACCCCTTTCTTGTGCTTGAGTGTGAAGGTGAAAGCTTGCAAAGTCTCCACCCACTTCATTTGCCTATGGTTCAGCTTCTCTTGGTTGTTTATGAAACTAAGGGCCTGATTATCTGTGAACACTATGATTTATTTTGGCATCAAGTAGTGTCTCCACTTTTTGAGTGACTGTACTAGAGCGTACATCTCCAAATCATATGATGAGTATCTCTTCTTTGCATCATTTAGTTTCTCACTGAAAAATGCAATAGGCCTACCTTCTTGACTGAGTACTACCCTAATTGCCATATGGCTTGCATCACATTCTACTTGGAAAATCTTGTTGAAGTTAGGAAATGCAAGGACTGGCTGATCTACCACCTTTTGCTTTAATGTTTCAAATGAATCATCTACCTCCTTTGTCCAAGTGAATCTGCACTTCTGTCCTCCCTTTATGGTGTCAAGCATGGGTGTACAAACATGACTAAACCCCTTTATAAACTTCCTATAAAAGGTTTCTAACCCATGGAAACTTCTAACATCACTTAAGGTTTTAGGAGTTGGCCAAGACAATATGGCACTTACCTTCTCTTGATCCATTTTCAGTTTTTTATGTGAGATGACAAATCCCAAGTAGATGATCTCTTCCTGCATGAATAAACACTTTCCTAAGTTGATCATTAGCTACTCTTCATGTAACCTTTTGAGGACCAAGTCTATATGGTTGAGGTGCTCTTCCCTTATATTACTAAAAATTAGGATGTCATCTAGATATACTATGAAAAATTTTCCCATGAATTCCCTCAAGACCTCATTCATCAACCTCATAAAGGTACAAGGGGCATTGGACAAACCAAAAGGCATGACCTTCCACTCATATAACCCCTCATTGGTCTTAAATGCAGTTTTCAATTCATCTCCTAGCCTAATCCTAATCTGATGATAGCCACTCTTTAAATCTATTTTTGTGAAGTATTTAGCACCCCCTAAGAAATCAAGCAAATCTTCTATCCTAGGGATTGGGAACCTATACTTGATTGTTATCTTGTTGATAGCCCTTGAATCAGTACAAAGTCTCTAGGTGCCTTCCTTCTTTGGTGCTAGTATAGCTGGTACTGCACATGGGCTTAAACTCTTGCCAATTAGACCTATCTCCACCAATTCCTCAATCTGCCTTGCTACCTCTGCATTCTGTTCTGGGGTAAGCTTGTATGCTGCTTTGTTTGGAAGTGTAGATCCTAGGATCAAATCTATGCAATGACTTATGTCCCTCACAGGTGGTAGGGACCTCGGCATTCCATCAGAGATGATGCCTTTGTATTTGTCCAATAGCTCTTAGACAGCTGGATCTATGACCCTTTGCCTCTTCTCTCCCTTGACTTCTTTCTGCTCTTCCTTATTCACCTTTAGGCATGGAATTAGAGCATATGCAATTGCTCCTTCTACTATCTCTTTCATGAATTGTTTGCCTTCTACCATCATTGCCTTGACTTCTTTCCCTTTTGATTCCACCTCATTCTCCATCAATGGTAGCAATTCTATCACCTTACCATCCTTGGTGATTGAATAGGTGTTTCTAACTCCATCATGGTGTGCTTTCAAGTCATACTGCCATGGTCTTCCAAATAGGAGATGGCAAGCATCCATCTTAGCAATATCAAACAATAACCTATCCTTGTATGGTCCAATTTGAAACTCCACCCAAGCTTGTTCTTCCACAACTATTTGCTGACCTTGGGTGAGCCATGAGATCTTGTATGGGCAAGGATGTGGCAGTCTTCTAAGCTTAAGATTTTCTACCATTTCAAATGACACAAGATTTTTAGTGGATCCAGAATCAATCAGAACTTTACATACCTTTCCTCCTACCTTGTAAGTAGTTCTAAAGAGAGACTTCCTTTGTGGGGGTTCTTTGTCAGGCACCTTCATGGTGATCATTTCTCTCCTAATCATCAAATATTCTCCTTTCTTAAGATATCCATAACTGTCAGGAGCATTCACACTTTGAAAAGTGCTGGAGCTTGTCACACTTTGACAATCAGGTTCTTGGATCAGATTTATCCTCCTTTCTCCCATTGAAGTTGTTGCCTTTCCTGGACATCTGCTAGCTATATGGCCTTCTTGATTGTAATTGTAACATCTGATAGGTCCTCTGCCCTGAGATCTCCCTCTAAACAGTGGTCTTCTGCCCCTTAAATTTGCTCTTTGATTGTAACTTCCCCCTTGGGTTTGATTGTTGTCTCCTTTGCTACTCTCTTGATTTGATTCACCTTGGAATCCAAATCCATTTCCTTTGCCTCTGAAAGGACTTCTTCCTCCCCTTTGCTATCTCCCTCTTCCTCTACTATTCTATTATTGTCTTCTCTTGAATTTCTCTTCCACTTTGAGTGCCAATTGGTAGCACTTTTGAACTGTCTCTGGGTTATGTAGATTTATGTCTTCTTGGATGGCAGACCTTAATCCATTGAGGTACATTGCCACCTTCTCTTCTTCATTCTCCTTTACCTTTGTCTTGACACATAGTTTCATGAACTCTTCTGTGTATGAGCTGACATCTAACTCTTTCTGCTTCAAGTTTTGTTTCCTCTTATGTAATTGGATGTTGTAATCCAATGGAACATAGGCCTCCTTTACTAAAGCCATCATCCTCTTCCAAGTAGCAACTCTGTTCTTTCCTTCTTACACCCTGTCATCTTGGATGAATTTCCACCAATTTAGTGCAGCCCCTTTCATTTTGGATTGAGCTATCTTCACACTTTGGTGGTCTGGGATTTCCTCGGTCTCGAAGAAATTATTCAAGGAGTCTATCCACTCCATCACTGAATCAGGTTCCATTTTTCCTGCAAACACTGGCAGTTCTACTTTCATATCTATGGTCCTTCTCTCCATGGATTTGAGGGCATTAAGTAAGGGTCTCTGGTCTATAGGAACATCTATCTCTTCCTGCTTAGGGATCTCCTTGTCATCCCTGTCTTCTCACTTACCAGAATCTTCTTCTCCCTTCTCTACTCTGTCCCTCAACTTCTCTACTTCTTCTTTCAAAACCTAATTCTAAGCCCAAGCTTCTCTGCTCTCTACCATTTGCTTTCTTACTAAGGCCGCCAACTTAGGGTTGGTCATCTTTTCTGGGTACTTTGATGATCCCTCTTTGTCTAACATTTTGTCTACTGCTTCTTCCCAAAAGATACTCCTTTGCGCTGATACCACTATGATGGAGAGCCTAGGTAGCAGAGTGGTGAAAATAGTTCAAATTCATAGAACTGTCGCTATGGTTGAACCTTTGAACCACGTGAACCATTGAACCATGACTATAGGTTCAATCTATTCTTATCGCTTTGATTAAAGGTTGACAGCAACTATATGTTAGACCATCAAACTCTTCAAATCCATCTCCGCCTTGTTGAATTGGCACACCAAAACAAGCCTTCACTGAACTACTAAACTCGTTGAACCTGTGGTTACTGAACCATTGAACCGTTGAACTGGTTCAACCATCGGTTCAACTATCGGCAATACATACTCTTTGGCCAACTCTAAAGTTCTTCCATTGATTGAACCTCTGAGTTCATTGAAGCATTGAACCATTGAACCTGATGCTCCTCATTGAACCGACGAACCAACATGAACCTGTTGTAGCCCTTGAACCATTGAACCTTTGAATTGGTTTAACCATTTGTGACCATCTTCTATCAGTTTCCCTGATATGCTTCAGCCCGACACACAGATGCAGGATACACACGAAATGTATATTTGTGTTCAAGTGCGATATACACATGAAATGTACTCAGGTACATTAGCGACATACACACTGTTCATATTTTCAGTGAACAACACTAACTTAACCTAGAAGGACTTTTATACATACCTTTCTTCATAGGATATACATAGGATGCTACTCGCATACAAATGCAATATACTCACAAACTGTTCCAGCATACAAGTGACGTATATCAATAAAATGTATAATTGAATCTCATGCTACTAACCTCCTCTATATCAGATTTCGTAGTTTCTATTCTGCCATGATCACGAACAAAAAGAAAACAAAACAAAAAACTATTTTACAAGCCCATTCCATTGATTTCATAGAAATCCACCTGTGGAATGGCTTTAATCGTACATCTCGACCACAGAAAGACTAAATTAAATACTAAATGATTCTATATAGATAATGTACACAGGACAATTCAATACATAGGGAATTTACACGAAATCCAAAATTTGTAAAACACAACTAACAGAATTTCTATTTCTTCATTCTTACAGAGATTCATACATTTGATAATTCTTGAGGATGAAAAAAAACCAACAACCTCCTGCTCTCTCACACCTCTGCTGGGGTTTTGTTTTTGTGTATAACTCCCTCTATTTTGATTTTGCTTAAACCAAGATTATAATTAAAAACCCTAACTAATTGCTTGACACCTGTTTGGCTTAAGACAACAAAACACCTAATCATGCGACACATTGATTTAATCCTCCACATACCCCAAATGTCTAATGATATCCAAATTGGCTTATTGGGATGCCAAATTTGGGACTTTGGTTCTCATGGTGGGGTTGGTTCTTACAAACATGAAATGTCATCACAAATACTAAATGATAACATAAAATGCATAAAACATATTAAACCTTAGTCTTCTCCCTCAAATGTATATTTAGCTTGTTGAAGCGGTGCTCCTGCACCACAACCCTACCTTGGATTTGTGAGTCATAGTGAGGTATAACATTTGTTTTCATGAACTTGTTTTTGTGTTTTCTATCTCATTTTGATTTCACTAATCACACAATCATATAGCCAAGAAGGTTATTTTGTGTGGATTATCTAATGATGTTTCTTGTAAAGTTATGTATTGTAATACAACTCAGGAAATGTAGAAGGAATTAATAAGAATCTATCAAGGTGATGATAAAGAAGAGGACAACCTGGTGTGTGAAGAAAGTGGAAATGAAAGGATACTTTTAAATGAAGGAGATGAGATGATGCAGGAGTATCCCTAGTTCAAGAGAAATACTGTATCAAGTGAAAACATTTGCATTTCAATTCTTTCATTTTCATAGTTTAGTTTAGGCAGTTCAGTCAGAAGTAGTTTCAGCTTGAGGTCCGGTATTGGCATTTCACATCTTGCGGATCTAGACTTAGCACCAACATTCATTCATCTACATCATATCAAGAATTCATAGCATTTGGATCAGTTATCGAAAAGATATTGCTATCAAAAGATCAACTATTTTCACAGAGCAGAGCATCCTGATAGCCTCAGACAATCAGCTAAAGGAGAAGGCTTGCAGATCATTCCTTAACTTGCAGATCTCAATGACACATCATTCAATGTCCTTTAGTTCATGGCTAACCTTTTCCAAGGATCCACACATTGTTACATTCATTTGAGGAAGTGTTTTATGCATTTAGGTTTGACCTATATGTTGGGTCTTTCTCTTCGAATCAGCAAAGGGTTTGCTAGTTCCTAAACTGAGGCAGATTTGGCCAACATATACATGAGGTTGCATGAGCTACCTCCCTTTCACTTCTGGTTCTGCCCCACCAAGGGGGGTATCCCTATTTTCTAAAGATTTAACCTTGACTCGCCCAATGACAAAAAGATTTAGCTTTACAACAATAGGCAGAATACTCTCATGTTTGGACCAAGATTTGCATGATAAATCACAAGTTTGACAATGTTATTGGACATATCTAACTGGTTGAGGATGAGAGTATGCAGGGGTCCTACTTCTAATCCTACAAACTAACAGATTGAAACTTTGAAAGGATTTGTTTTTATCTTTTGGATGCAAGACAGGGGGTTTTGGATCATAACTACTACACAAGGGTAGACCAGTGCCTATCTCAGGGCAAGGAGTCAACTAGACGTATACATGTGAATAATTTGCATAAACTCAACAAAGATTCAATTTTCAAGGGGTTAGATTGGTGCTTGCCTTACAAACATTGCCCAAGAATGAGTATTTAGCAATCTCTACTTACAAATATCCCAGCTGCCATACATTCTTCCTCATACTTAACCTAAAACAATTTAATCCACTCCTTGAATGGAAGTTACAGATCAAGCATGCAATATAGTAAATCTATATCCTAGAATCTTAGTAACCCTTAGCAACCAGATTCAAAAAGAAGGGATGCATACAGCAATGGAGACAAACAACTAAACACATGCAACAAAGCATTTTTCATATAAAAATGACATGAAACTAAACATGTATGCAACATGCATTCAAATGCAACTCATAAACTCCAAAAGAGATAAAACAGCCAAAAAAGCTCTATTTTTCACTATTTCTCCAAAAAAATGCCCAAGTCTTCCACCACCGAAAAAATGAGTGACATAGTCCTCATATACCTAGAGTGTGTATTCAGCAATCAAGGTACATGGTCTTTTCAAAATTCTGCCAGATACATCGCACCATCAAAATGGCACCCAAAACATTCAATGTATTAGAGAGACAAAGAGGAAAAGAGCAGGTGAACTCAGGAGATGTGCAGCTGCCTGAAGATTTTCCATTAAAAATGGTAGCTAGCCTGTCCATCAGTCAACCATACCTGTGCAACTTTGTCATTAAAACCAACCTACCGATTTTTGGAAATACACAGTTCGTGTGTTTTTGAAGTTTCTTCTATCTGGAATGCAGTCGTGAACACATAGAAATTCCTCCTGTTCATGAAAGTTTGAATGATGATCATCGATTCTTTTCCTCCCACCGAGATCTATGGCTTCAATCCGTGCTGAAAAGTCATCGACCATTGAAATTGTACCACGTAGGTAACTCTCTCCCCTTTGACTTTTCACAACGCGAATATACATTTTGCCTTTTCACCCTTTTTACCTTTTTCACCTTCAAATCCTTGTATATGTAGTTGTATATACAAGGATTTGAAGTTGAAAGGGTAAAATGGGTGAAAAGGTAAAATGTATATTTGCACTATGAAAAGTCAAAGGGGAGAGAGTTGCCTGCATGGCACAATTTCAATGGTCGATGACTTTTCAGTGCGGATTGAAGCCGCAGATCTCGTGGCTCTATCTAGGGACGCATGCTTCTTGCAAGCATGGCGAGAACTCTAGATCTTTGGGATGCAGACTGAGTGCCATATCCATTGGGTGGCAGAGTCAAACACTGCACCAACCTACATCACAGATCACATCTTTAAACACTATTTTGGTGGCCCTGGGTAGCCAAAAATGAAAAACCATAATCTTCTCCTGTCAAATGCCCAATTCCGATCTGAAGGATCCCAACCACAACTAAAAACATCAACAAAATTTGCCCACAAGCTGATCTTTTCAATTACATGCTTTACCATTTTTGAAAACTTGCCCCTATCACTCTGCATCGCACAATCACACACATAACTATACATACTAGAACATCTTTCAGCATTAGGCAACATATGTATGTTATATTCCTCAAACAGTATATCATCATATTGCATGTGGCATTCCTCATTATCTACCTAGTTGTTGCACATTACTAGGCACTCATCCAATTGATCAAGAAACTAAAAACATTCAAAATATATGAGACCTTCAATATCATTTATATCATTTATTGACATTGAAAACAAAACTTGATCCACACACCCATAGTTGCATACATCTAGAAAAACTAATACTGAACATTCATTATCTAGAATTTGCATATCCATATTATCCTCACAAGAGCTGAAGATATCTGATTTTGGTTCATATGTCCCCTCCTCACACACTGATGTAGCACCTATGTTAGTTGTCTCTTTATATTCATCATCATATTAAAAAAGAGGGTTAATTCTGCACCAATGAAGGTCATGACTCACAACATTCAATGCATCTAAAGGCTCACCATAAAGGGGATTCATACTCACTGCAAAGGTCTCTATTTCTTCTTCATGACAATCCAATTCTTCTTCAACACTACCAAATCTAGAGTCATAAGAAGAACAAATCTGATCCATGAACTAATCATGGATATAATCTTTATCATCTGGTTGCCCCACATACAAGATTTCTGCTACTTCAATGCAATCTGAAGCTGAATTATCCATATTATTTTCCAGCCCTCTAATGCTTCCTAATGAAACTGATAATGGCTCCTGATCCATATGCTCATAACTATGCACAACTGGATCATTTAAACATGAACACTCCTTGCTTAGGACTGGCATATCAGTATCACTTGAAAAATCATTACCATCAACTTCATTTGCTAGGCAAATCAGGGCATCCTCCTCCATGGCAGAGTCATTATTACCTTGAAATGATACATAAACTAGGACAACAGGGGTGTGAGTGCTTTGGCATTCATCTCCAACACCTAAATTATATATTTCACCAACATTGGGGGTGCTAGGATAGTAGATGTTTGCAGAGAAATAACCCTTGTGTATTCCATACCTCCAGTTGTTTTCAATGTCTATTGCAAACTGATGTGCCTAATGCAATATGGTGGGCTCCTTCTCTCTCAATCTATAGCTCATTTTCTTATCAAATGCTCCTAGATAGACTACTAGACACAAAGCATCATTAGGTCTCATACATTCTAGAATTCTTTTCAATGTTTTCATAAACCTGAGGTTAAAGGCTGAAATCAACTCATCCTTTTCTATATGGATATACATGAAATCACTGATAACTGCATATTCAGATATTCTTTCACCATATTGTTCTAGAAATGCAGATTTAAACTCTTTCCAAGAGCTGACATAGTATGCTGGAAGATAAGAGAACTAGTCCCTTGCATCTTCAACTAGAGATTGAACAAATAATCTCATAACTACATCTTCGTGGTCAATCTCAAAGTCATCTATTACATTTCTAAACTGTTGCATGTGTCTCTCAGTTGATTCATTCTTTGCACCACTAAATTTAGGCAGATACTTTCTAATCTTAGATGGAAAAGCATTTGGATAACCACAAATGCCATTGAAATTGATGGGCCTATATCTATCAATGCTGAAACTTCTTTTATTACATGGTTGGGATTGGTTATTATACATTATTGCATTTGACACCTCATACGGGTGCATGGGCTGATAATACATCTTTATGTGTTTTTGCAACCCTCTTCTCAACTCAAATTTTCAATCAATGACCTTAGGCCTTCAAAATATAAACTATTGTTTCAAATTTCCTAAAGTCCTCTAAATGAGTCTTTCAACAACATTGCATACTTCTTTTGAAACACAAAATACATTCTCAATAAATACAAAGCATGCAAGCTTATCACCAATATTTCCCTTTTAACCAGTGCTACTTCACCAAATAGGGAATCCTTTAAAACTTATACACCATGGTTTTTGAAAACCAAAACATGTGAAAATATCTGGATATGTTGCAGCTGTTGCAAATTCCTTTCCCTAACTGATTTGTATGAAGATTTAACACCTCTTGTGTCTTTTATCAGGTTCTTTGAGTGCAGAGTAGCCACCTCCTTGGTAGAGGAATGAGCTTCAAATAGGATGAAGCTGAAAATTCATTTCTTTCTTCCTGGGTTCTCCAATAGTAGAGCCACATATACAACTTTTCAAGTTTGTTGCAGCAAGGCACTTCCAGGTCTGATTCTTCAATCTTTTAGACTCACACTTTTATGGATATGACATTACATCCCCAATAGAGTCGTAACTTCCTTGGTGACTCAGATGGGCAAAAATAACACTTTTAATTCAACTCCCTAGTAGAGTTGCCACCTTGCTGGGTCTTTCTCTCTAAATCAACAAAGGGTTTGCCAGTTCCTAAGCTCAGGTAGATTCGGCCAACATATATAGGAGGTTGCATGAGTTGCCTCCCCTTCACCTCTAGTTCTACCACACCAAGAGGGTATCCCCATTTGCTAAAGATTTAACCTTGACTCGCCCAATGACAAAAAGATTTATCTTTACAACAACAGGTAGAATACTCTCATGTTTGGACCAAGATTTGCATAATAAATCACAAGTTTGGCAATGTTCTTGGACATATCTAACTGATTGAGGATGAGAGTATGCAGGGGTCCTACTTCTAATCCTATAAACTAACTGATTGAAACTTTGAAAGGATTTGTTTTTATGTTTTGGATGCAAGACAGGGGGTTTTGGATCATACTACTACACAAGGGTGGACCAGTGCCTATCTCAGGGCAAGGAGTCAACTAGACGTATACATGTGAATGATTTGCATAAACTCAACAGAGATTCAAGTTTCAAGGGGTTAGATTGGTGCTTGCCTTACAAACATCACCCAAGAATGAGTATTTAGCAATCTCTACTTACAAATATCCTGGTTGCCATACATTCTTCCTCATACTTAACCTAAAACAATTTAATCCACTCCTTGAATGGAAGTTACAGATCAAGCAAGTAATACAACAAATCTATATCCTAGAATCTTAGTAACCCTTAGCAACTAGATTCAAAAAGAAGGGATGCATACAACAATGGAGACCAAGAACTAAACACATGCAACAAAGCATTTTTCATATAAAAATGACATGAAACTAAACATGTATGCAACATGCATTCAAATGCAACTCATAAACTCCAAAAGAGATAAAATAGCCAAAAAAGCTCTGTTTTCACTATTTCTCCAAAAAAATGCCCAAGTCTTCCATGACCAAAAAAATGAGTGACACAGTCCTCATATACCCAGAGTGTGTATTCAGCAATCAAGGTACAATGGCTAATAGAACGGATGAAATAATGGAATTGATGAGAACAATGTAAATTCATTTGGATGTTGTTAAGGAAGATAGGAAAAGAAGATTGACACCTAAACCTGATGTTGAAAGTGATGATGAAGAGGAATTTCAATCTACTAAACAAACTGGTGAAACCTTAGAAGGTGATGAAGAAGAGGAATCGGATCATAAAAAAATGTTGTGAGCTATTTCCAAGATTGGAAAGAGACCTAGATTTGATGTGCCGAACTATACTGGTAATTTGAATCTTGAAGAGTTAATTGATTGGATAAATGATATGGAAGAATACTTTGAATATGAGGAAATTGAAGATTTGGAGGTGAAATTTGCAAAGACAAAGTTGAAAGGACATGCTCCTATATGGTGGAAAGAAGTTTAGTTGGAAAGAAACAAAAGAGGGAAAGAAAAGACTACAAAATGGGATAGGATGGTGTCAAAGTTGAAGAATCAATTTATACCTGCTGACTATGAGTTGGAGTTGTTGAAGAGATTACAAAACTAGAGACAAAAGGAGAAATCTGTAAAGGAGTACACTGAAGAATTTCATAAAATGATCATAAGGATAGGACATAGTGAAGCAAGTAAAGAGAAAGTGGCTAGATACATCAATGAACTGAGATTGAACATTCAAGAAGAACTAAGCTTGGTAAGGATGACATCTTTGGAAGAAGAATATCAGTTTGCCTTGAGGGTTGAAGAGAAGATGAATAAGAGACATGATTAGAGATAGAGAGGCAGAGGAGGTAAATTTTAGAGAGGAAGATTTTTTTTTGGATATGATCAACCATTTAAAGAACAGAACAAGTTTGACAGCCCATTGAAGATGGATGATAGAGATAACAATGCTTATCAGAGAGATGACAAAAACTTCTACTGGAGAGGAAACCCTAGTGCATACTAGAATGAAGGATATAGAAGAGAAGGAAGAGGATTTGATAAGAGAACATTTAGAGGTACTTGTTTCAAGTGTGGAGGTGAAGGACATAGAGCATTTGAGTGTAATTAGGGCAGGACAAGTAAGAGGACATAAAACAGTAGAAGAGCAGCCTATGTTGAAGAAGAATCTATTGAATCACCTAGTTCAATTGGCAAACCTGAGAAAGGAGAATCATTGGTGATGAGGAGAGCACTATTTCAAGCAGTGACAAATGAGGAACTACCACAGAGGAAGAGTTTGTTCAGAACTAGATGCAAATTAGGAGGTAAGTGTTGTAAAGTTGTAATTGATAGTGGTAGTTTAGATAACCTAGTTTCAGAAGAGATGGTGACCAAGTTGAAGTTGGAAAGATTGAAACACCCTAAGCCCTATCAGATAGCATGGATTTGGGATGATCAGAAGGAACTAGTGAGTTAACAATTTTTGGTGAAATTTCATATTGGATCTTATCATGATGAAGTCTTGTGTGATATTATGCCTATGGATGTTTGTCATATCCTGTTGGGTAGACCTTGGTAGTATGATAGAAAAGCTATACATGATGGGAGAAAGAATACATATACTATACTTTGATTCCTTTGGAGGATGATCCTAAAGATATAGTGTGTGGGAATGCTAGAATCTATTTGGTAGATGGAAGAAAATTTCTGGATGGTTTGAGACATGAGAATATGTGCTATGCCTTGATTCCTAAGAAGCCTGAAACATTAAGGAAAGAAACTAAAGAATCACAACCAAAGGAGATAAAGGAGTTGCTGACAGAATATGAAGACATCATATCAAATAATGTACCTGAAGGATTGCCACCTATAAGGAGTATCAGTCATCACATGGATCTTATACTTGGAGCAAGTTTGCCTAACAAAGCAGCACACCAGATGACACTGATAGAGAATGAAGAATTGAATAGATAGATACAAGAATTGTTAAGGAAAGGTTTGATCAGAGAAAGTTTGAGTCCTTGTGCAGTACCTATAGTTTTGGTACCTAAGAAGGATGGAGAATGGAGAATGTGTATTGATTCTATAGAAATAAACAAGATCACAATTAAGTATAGATTTCCTTTACCTAGGATAGATGTTATCATGGATTGTTTGAGTGGAGCAAAATATTTCACAAAGATAGACTTGAAGAGTGGATACCATCAAATTAGAATCAGAGAAGGGGATGAATGGAAGACTACTTTTAAGACAAATGAAGGATTGTATGAATGGTTAGTCGTGCCTTTTGGATTGACAAATGCACCAAGTACTTTCATGAGATTGATGAATGAAGTCTTGGAGAGATTCTTGTGTAAGTTTGTTATTGTGTACTTGGATGACATTCTAATTTTCAATAAAACAAAAGAAGAACATTTGTTGCATATTAGACAAGTTTTGTAGAGATTGAGAGAAGAGAAATTGTTGATAAACATCAAGAAGTGTAGTTTCATGAAGGAAGAGTTGGTATATTTGGGATTTGTAATTTCTGTGGAAGGATTGAAGATGGACCTTGAGAAAGTGAAAGCAATTATTAAATGGCCTACATGTGAGAACATTGGAGAGGTTAGATAATTTCATGGATTGGCTAGTTTCTACTGGAAGTTCATCAGAAATTTTAGTTTAGTTTGTAACCCTATGACAGAGACAATGTGAGGTGATAGAAAAGATTTCAAGTGGACATCTAGAGAAAACAAAAGTTTTGAATTGTTGAAGTAGAAAGTGACAGAGCAACCTATTTTGGCTTGACCGGATTTCAATAAGGTATTTCAAGTTGATTGTGATGCAAGTGAAAATGTGATTGGAGCAGTATTAAGTCAAGAAGGTAGACCTGTAGCTTATTTTAGTGAGAAGTTGAATGATGCAAGGAAAAGATATTTAGTTTATGATCAAGAGTTCTATGCCATAATTCAATCCTTGAAGAAGTGGAGACATTATTTGTTTCCTAAGGAGTTTGTGTTGTATACAGATCATCAAACTTTTCAATATTTGAATAGTCAAGGTAAATTGAATCAGAGACATATGAGATGGGTAGAGTTCATGCAGAGTTATACATTTGTGTTTAAGAATAGGAGTGGAAAATCAAAGAAAGTTGTTGATGCATTGAGTAGAAGAAGAAACTTGTTGATAGAGATGAGAGTTGAAGTGTTGGGTTTTGATGAATTGAAGAACATGTATGAGGGAGACATTGATTTTGCAAAACCTTGGAAAGCATGTAAGGAACCTGTTGTGATAGATAGAAGTGGTTGGACTATTTCATTCAAGAAGATATGTTGTTCAAACGAAGTCTATTGTCCATACCTAGAAGTTCAACGAGAGATAATTTGATAAGGGAGAAACATAGTGGCAGATTAGTAGGACACTTTGGCATTGATAAGACAATGGCTTTGGTGAGTGGAAATTACTTTTGGCCTTAGATAAATAAGGATGTTAGGAAATTTGTACAAAGTTGTAGAGTTTGTCAAGTTACAAAAGGGAGTAGTCAGAATACTGGATTGTATAAACCTTTGACAATACCAGAGAGACCTTGGGAAGACATAAGCATGGATTTTGTAATGGGATTGCCTAAGACATAGAGAGGACATGATTAAATATTTGTAGTGGTTGACATATTTTCAAAGATGGCTCATTTCATACCTTGTAAGAAGACAACTGATGCAGTGCATGGAGTTGACCTATTTTTCAAGGAAATTGTAAGATTGCATGGATTACCTAAGAGCATAGTTTCAGACATAGATACCAAGTTTGTTGGATACTTTTAGAAGACAATTTGGAACAAGATGAAGACAGATTTGAAGTTCAATTCAACTTTTCATCCACAGACAGATGGATAGATAGAGGTAGTGAATAGGAGTTTGGGAAACTTGTTGAGATGTTTGGTTAGAGAGAAAACTGGAAGTTGGGACTTGATTCTTTCACAAGTAGAGTTTGCATACAATAATTTAGTAAATAGGAGTACCAGAAGAACCCCTTTTGAGATTGTGACCGGAGTGAATCCAAGAGGAGTTGTAGAATTGAGAGGTGTCAATATAGAAGAACAGAGGAGTGCAAAAACAAGAGAATATGCAGACCATATGAAGACAATGCATACTCAGGTGAAGAAGCATTTAGAGGATATGAACAAAAAGTATAAGGAAAAGGCAGATGAGAAGAGAAGACATAAGGAATTTGAAGTTGGAGATGAAGTGATGGTGTACTTAAGAAAAGAAAGATTTCAAGTTGGGACATATAACAAGTTGAAGATGAAGAAGTTTGGACCTTGTAAGATACTCAGGAAATTTGATTCAAGAAATGCATATGAAGTGGAATTACCAGAGACATTGGGTATATCACCTATTTTCAACATTGCAGATCTATATCAGTATCATGAAGTAGAGTTTAGTGATAGCATGGAAGGAGACTTGAAGAAGAAGTTACCACAACAAGCACTGGAACAGATTGAAGACATTTTGGACAGTAGAGTTGGACACAACACTAGAGGAAGGCAATACAAAGAATATCTTGTGAAGTGGAAAAATAGACCAAAAGAAGATTCATCATGAATTTCTTAGGCTGAGGTGGACCGTCTTGGTTCTCCCCTAGCCCCAACAAAGTGAGGGACTCACTTTTTCAATAACCCCAAATGTCTGATGCAGGAGTATCCCTGGTTTAAGAGAAATCTTACATCAACCAAAAATATTTGCATTTCAGTTCTTTCATTTTCCCAGTTTAGTTTAGGCAGTTCAGTTAGAAGCAGTTTTATCTTAAGGTCTGGTATTGGCATTTCACATATTGCGGATCTAGACTTAGCACCTACATTCATTCATCTACATTATATCAAGAATTCAGGGCATTTGGATCAGTTACCAGAAAGATATCGCTATAAGAAGATCAACTATTTTTTTTAAGCAGAGCATCCTGACAGTCTCAGATAATCAGTTGAAGGAGAAGGCTTGTGGATCATTCCTTGACTTGCAAATCTCAATGACACATCATTCAATGTCCTTTGGTTTGTGGCCGACCTTCCCCAAGGGTCCGCATGTTGTTACATTCATTTGAGGAAGTGTTCTATGCATTTAGGTCCAACCTATCTATGAACATGTTACAACTCTTCATTGGAGTTTGTGACCTTCCTTAGCTGACACAGAGGAATCTATTGGTCTAGAAATGATATATATTGATGCAATAGATCCTTAGGAAAGTAGTTAGGAAGTTCTCATGATTTAGAAGATTGATACTTTAGATTTTGTGCAAAGGAGCTTCAAAGATTTATCTTGCACATGTATGTAATCAGGCCTGTGAACCCTAATTGTAAGCCCTCATGTTGTTGACCAGATTGTATTTGAATTCTTTGATATATTGAATGACTGGATCTACATTTGTTCCATTTATTTGAGTTGTTTCTGTTGTGTTTACTCTTGTTGCACGGTCTAGACCATTCAATCTATGAACCCTCCTACCATGACTACACCATGAGACTCAATCAGATTCAGAAGAAGATCACATTATAAGTGATGATGAACAAGAGTTTGAAGTTGATATAGAAGGAGAGCTCATATGTACTCTAAGTGAACTCAAGAAATATAAAAAGGAGAATCAGAGACTAGAGTTGCAACTACAATAGGAAAAAGAATCCAAAGACAAAGTTATTTCAGACTTTGAAAGAATATCTTCAGACCTTGAAGATGCTAGAAATCTGATTATGGATTTGAGGAATCAAGTAAGTGATTTAGATAAAATAATTATTAGTCTGAAGATAGAGGTTGAGGAAGCTAAGAGGATAGCTGATGTAACAAAATCAGATCTTGAGGTTAAAAGAATCAAAAATCTGAAATTAGAGGCTGAAATTGTCAGTTTGAGAAAAGCTTATTAAGGTCTCAAAGCTCTATCCAAGAAGTATTAATAATTTGAAGAAAGTACAAATAAGTTGCATGAGATGTTGGGAAAATAGAAGCATCATAAGAGCATAACTAGTTTAGGATATGAAGGAGAGTGTTCCAAAGCCAGAGAGACTCCTAGAAGAAAATTGATCTAAATTCTCCTAAAGGTAAAATGAATAATCAAAAGAGAATTCAAGAAGGGCTGCTCCAGCAAGACAAGCTCTTATGTACAGGTATAATTATTCATTTAATGGTTATTGTTACACCTATAATCACTTTGGACATAAAGTAGTTAATTGTAGAAGAAATCAATTTTCTTTAATAAGGAATACTAATGTTGTATGTTTCAAGTGTAATTCTCCTGGTCACAAGGCATATAGTTGCAGAGTGTATGAAAGAATAGCATCACCTAGTTTGATAAGTTTGAAAAGGAAAAAGGTTTGGAAGAAGAAACCTAAATAGAAGAAAGAAGTGAAAGTGTAGAGACTAAAATAGAGCCAAGAGAGATTCTAAACTTGTGCATCTTGCACAAGTCACTTCATTAGTTGTATAACAGATAACATGAAGTTAGGGGGAGTTTTTCATGTTCTATCAATTATCCCCAATATGTTTTAGGAGATCATTTGATGATCTTGTTTAGATTATTATATTTTTGGATTCATGCCTGATAATATGTTATTCATATCAGTCTTGTGAAATGGAGTTCTTAATGATAACCTTGTTGATCTTCAGTGTGTAAGATTGATCACCATAAACCACTAATCATCTATATCACTATCATGATATTGTAGTTCAAAGTGTTCTTGATATGTGTTGTTGCAGGAAGAACTTGATCATGCAATTAGTTTGTTGATGTGCAGATTTGATGGGCTGATTTGAATAATGATTGATGGGATCTTGGGTATACTCAAGGAGTTCTCTTCATATGTTAACATATGTTGGTTGAGGATGTTGATAATGGAAGAAGTCAATTCATAACATATGTTTCTGCATTTGGATTTGCAAAGGTTGTATGTCTTCAGATGTGTGCTTCATGGTGACTTGTAGCTCTCAAGTTGAAAAGTTGTTCAAGATGCAGATGTGCAAGGATAGATCTTTCAGGATAAGTTTAGGACAGCAAATAGAAAAAGTGATTAGTGTCTTCAATTTTTTGAAAGAAATTTGTAGTATCAAAGTTTTAAATAAGTTGTATCTCTATTCTTGGTTAAGTATGTAGTTGGTTGATGTCAGCATAAGATGCTAATCTATTGCTAATGTTGTATATGAGTTATCTTTCACAGAGGGAGATATTTGTCTTTGTTATCAGATGTCAAAAAGGGGGAGAAAGAGAAAATACATTAGGTAGTTTTTCGATCAATGACAAAGGGAGAGATTGATGCAGATTGATTGTCATTGATGTCAAAAGGTTTTGCAGGTTCACAAGGTGTTGATATTGACAAGGGTTGTTCATCATGTTCATGGTTTGATATGATTGATATGATTGTCTCTTGTTTCAGTTCATAAATGATGCAATGCATATTTGATGCAGATGTGATGCAATGCATATGTCTTGTGATACAAAGTTGGTTGACAAAGTGTGTTTCATGCAGCAATGTTTTATATGGTTTGTGTAATGCTCATTAGTTTATAGGTTGCATTGATGTTGTTCATCTCATCTATGATTTGATGCTTGTTGAGTTATTGGTGGAACATAATGTCATTATGAGGTCAAGATCAGAGTGTTGCATGAAAGTACTTTTGATTTGAGTTGATAAGTACATCATCAGGTTGGTTAAGGTATTTGTAGAATGGAGCCTTGATAGTCTTTAAAGCATTGTAGTTTGCATACATTGAGGGGAGGTTGGAACTTGTTCAGTACTGAAGATTTTTTTTAATAGTCTATGGTCTTTAAATCCTAAACTATGTCACATAAATCCTAAATCCAATTGTCATTCAAAAAGGCCCTTTATGTTTTAATTTTATGTTGACTTGGTATTACAAGTCACCATCACTTAAGGTGACCTTCTAAAGGATTCTAATGACATGAAAAACTAGCCCCTTCCTTATGAGCATCGGTTATCTTTTTGTTTGAATGAATATCATATAAATTAAAAGGTCTTTTTTGGTGGGGAACGTGAATAAGCCATATTAATGGCTTTGTTTTAAATTTAGAATTTTTGTTTTAAACTTCTAATTTTTCGGCCCTCAAAATGTCATATCTTTATGACATCAAATAAAGTGTTTTTTATAAGATATTTGCAAGGAAAATATTTTGGATTGTAAAAGGAGATATAAGGTAGATTTTTTGTGAGATATTTTTTGAAGATTATTTTTATTCTCCTAACTTGCGGGGGAGAATATTAAGAAGGAGATATTTATTGCATTTTTAAATTGGAATTTTTTTGAAAGGCCATGTTATGTGGAGAAGATGTAGGGTCTTCTATTGGAAGGATAAAAGAGAAAATTGAGACATTTTTTATGAAGATTATATTTTTTTGTAGATGGATTTTTTTTAATGAGGAAGTTGATTTTTGTAGAGAAGATGAAATTTTTTTATCTTTGCAGATTGGAGAAGATGAATGGTTTCTTTGAAGTATATTGAAGATTTTTCCATGGATGGAGAGAAGATTTTTTTATTATAGGTTGATGAATATTATTGATGAAATTGTTTTGAAAGAAGATGAAGAGATTGAAGGATATTGAAAAGTGTTCAAAATGTAGAGAGGAGAAGAATTTTGAGAAAGGAATATCTAAAGTTATTTCTTTATTTGCAGGATGGAGATTTTATTTTTTGGTGATTATGAATTTCGTATAGATGATAGAGAGATTTTTTTAATGGGGCAAATTGATTTTATTCTTGCAAAACAATTTTTGCAGATTGAAGTTTTTGGGAAAAGGAATATGTATGATTTAATGGTGAAGATAAATATACAGAGAGATAGAGGAAAGGGAATGGTTTTGCAAAGATTGATTTTTATTTTTCTTGTAAGATGAAAATATGCAAAAGAAGAATTTGAATGGTCATCTAATATATATTGGTTTTGTAGGTGCTTTGAATGTGTGAGTTATGATGTGGATTAATATGCAGTAATGAAGACATCCTTGTGCAACAAATTTACAGATTGAACCACAAAGACAATGAATTGGTTGGGAATAGATAATGAGACTGACATTCAGATTGAATTGAAAAGAGATATGCAAACTCAGAGAAGACATGTTATGTAATGGTGCAAATCATATTGAGTTGCAATCATTTCTTGCACACTTTGTTTGGTAATGGAGATTGTATTTACCAGTAAGGTAAATTTATGCTAGTGAGGCTTTATATCAGCTAGTGAGGCATAGTGTATGCTAGTGAGAAATTTTTGTAAAGCTAGTGAAGCTTCCTTGATCAGTGAGGTCTTTGTGTAACCAGTGAGGTTTTGAATAATCTAGTGAGGTAGTTTTTGAGTGGTTTTTCTACCCCAGGAGGGTTTTCCACTCTAGAAATTCTTGTGTCATGATTTGCTTCTATGTGTGTTCTTACTAATGTTTTACTCACATGTCCTAATTCATGTTTTTCATTATCATACATCTGCATATGTGTTTAACAATTCATTGATGTATTTCTTTCTCTTTGTCTTGTAAAATAAAAGTGGCAAAAAGTTAAAAGTTTTCACAACACTGATTCACCCCCCCTCTTAGTGTTGTCTTGGACTCCAACATAATCAACTTGAACTAAGATCACCATGAATGATCTAACTTTCACTATGATGTATCTTCAACACATTTGTCACATCAATGACAATCAATCTCATCAAGATCTTCCTTGAGGTCCATACCAAATTTGATTCATTTGCAGAGTAATACCATGTGTTGTAGGCCAACCTACATGTTTCTACACATTTCATCCTTCATTGGAGTTTGTAACATCTTGTGGCTGATGTGGAGCATTCTATGAGCATGAAGATGATATATACATCTCTTAACTGCATTAGGAAATTAGTTTTCAAGTTAGTTGTTATGATAGTTTAGATAAGGAATTTTGTTCCGAGAGGCACTTTAATGCCATATCTTGCATATTTGTTCTAATCTAGAAAGCAAGCATGTGAGACCTTTGTAGCCCACATATTGCCAATGTATAAGCATTGTAATTCTCTATTATATTAAGCATTTCAATCTTCCATTGCATTCTATATTTGTGTTATTTTCGTTGTGTTTACTCTAGCTACATGGTTTGGATAGTTCATTCTTTGGACCCTCCATCCATGACTACACCAAGTGGTATCAGAGTGAAGTTGTGAATCCTTTAGGAAGTGAAGGCATTCCAAAAGATCTTGTGGTGAAAAAATCATTGACCTGAGGCAGTCTACTTGTGTTTGTCAACATAGCACCAATTGTGAGGCAGTTGTACCAGATCCTAGGAAGAGATGTCACTAACGAGGATGCCTGCTATGGCTAATTTTGCTGGAAGAATGGAAGAGATGATAGATATGATGAGAACAATGAAGGTTAGATTGGATGATGTAGAAGAAAATAGAAGAGGACTAAACCCTAGACATGAAGATGAAAGTGATGATGATGAATTTCAAGCTGCTAACCAAAATGAAGAAGCCCTAGAAGAAGAAGAATTTGATTAGGTAAAGATGTTGAAAGTGATTTCTAAGATGGGTAAGAGACCTAGAATGGAAGTACCAAACTATACTAGAAATTTGAATCTTGAGGAATTGATTGATTGGATATTAAATGACCTAGAGGAATACTTTGAATATGAAGAAATTGAAGATCCGAAGAGAGTAAGATTTGCAAAAACTAAGTTGAAAGGACATGCTTCTATTTGGTGGAAAGAAGTTCAATTGGATAGGAATAGGAGAGGAAAAGAGAAGATCATAAAATGGGATAGGATGGTCACAAAATTAAAGAATCAGTTCATACCTGCTGACTATGAGTTGAAATTGTTGAAAAGAGTGTGAAACCTAAGGCAAAAGGAGAAATCTATGAAGGAGTATACTAAAGAATTTCATAAGATGATTAAGGACTAGACAAGTGAAGCAAGCAAGTAGAAAGTGGCGAGATACATAAATGGATTGAGAATGAATATTCAAGAAGAAGTAAGTTTGGTGAGGATGACAACAATAGAAGAAGCATATTAGTTTGCTTTGAAAGTTGAAGACAAGTTGAATAAAAGACATGAGCAAAGACAAAGAGGTAGAGGAGGTAAATTTCAAAGAGGTAGAACTTATTCCATAGGAGAAAGACCTAATCAGAGCAAAACAAGGAAAGTAATCCATACAAGAAGGAAGACAAAGATAATAATTCATACCAGAGGGATGATAGAAGTTCCTACCGCAACAACAAAGGGAATCATAATTCTTACTGTAATGAAGGATATAGGATAGATGAAAGAGGGTTTGATAAAAGATCATTTAGAGGAACTTGTTTCAAGTGTGGAGGTGAAGGACACAAAGCATTTTAATGTCATCAAGGAAGTACAAGCAAGAGGACAGAGAATAGTGCAAGAGTAGCTTATGAGAGGAAGATCCTATTGGATCACCTAGTTCAATTGGAAAGCCAGAAAAAGGAGAGTCATTGGTCATGAGGAGAGCATTATTTCAAGTAGAGACAACTAAGGAACCACCACAAATGAAAAATTTGTTCCAGACAAGATGTAAATTAGGAGGTAAATGTTGTAAAGTAATCATTGATAGTGGTAGTACTAATAATTTGGTTTCAGAAGAGATGGTGAAAAATCTAAAACTGGAGAGATTGAAACACCCTAAGCCCTACAAGATAGCATGGATTCAAGATGAACACAACATACTGGTGAGTGAACAATGTTTGGTGAAATTGCATATAGGATCTTATGTTGATGAGGTATTATGTGATATTATGCTAATGGATGTATGTCATATATTGTTGGGAAGACCATGGTGGTATGATAAAAAAAACTATACATGATGGAAGAAAGAATACTTATACTATAACATCTAATGTGAAGAAACATATCTTGATACCTTTGGAAGATGAGCCTAAGTGAAGTATGTGGGAATTCTAAAATCTATTTGGTTGATGGAAGGAATTTTTTGGATGGATTGAGACATGAGAATATGTGTTTTTCTTTGATTCCAAAGAAGTGCGGAGCTCTAAGTGTAGAGACTATTACCGAAAAAGAAGAACCACCACCAGAGGAAATAACTAGATTGTTGACAAAGTACCAAGACATCATATCAAATAATGTGCCTTAAGGATTACTACCAATATAGAGTATTAGTCATCATATGGATCTTATACCTGGAGCTAGTTTTCCTAACAAAGTAGCACACTGGATGACACCAATAGAGAATGCAGAGCTGAATAGACAGATACAAGAGTTGTTGAGGAAAGGATTGATTAGAGAAAGTTTATGCCCATGTGTGGTACCTGTAGTACTAGTACTAAAGAAAGATGGAGAATGGAGAATGTGTACAGACTCTAGAGAAATCAACAAGATCACAGTTAAGTATAGATTTCCTTTGCCAAGAATGGATGACATCATGGACTATTTGAGTGGAGCAAAATATTTCACAAAGATAGACTTGAAGAGTGGATACCATCAGATTAGGATCAGAGAAGGAGATGAGTGGAAGACTACATTTAAGACAAATGAAGGATTGTAGAATGGTTAGTGATGCCTTTTGGATTGACTAATGCACCAAGTACTTTCATGAGGTTGATGAATGAGGTTTTGAAGAAATTCTTGGGTAAGTTTGTTATTGTATACTTGGATGATATTCTATTTTTTAGTAAGACAAAAGAAGAACATTTGTGGCATATTAGACTGTAAGTATTACAGAGGTTGGGAGAAGAGAAATCATTGATAAACATCAAGAAGTGTAGTTTCATGAAGGAAGAATTGATATATTTGGGATTTGTGATTTCTACAGAAGGATTGAAGATGGACCCTAAGAAAGTTAGAGCAATTGTTGAGTAGCCAACACCTGTCAACATTGGAGAGGTAAGATCATTTCATGAACTAGCAAGTTTCTACCGGAAGTTGATCATAAAATTTTAGTACAGTATGCACACCAATGATAGAGACAATGAGAGGTGACAGAAAGGACTTTAAGTGGACATAAGGAGTAGATAAGAGTTTTGAACTATTGAAATAGAAAGTGACAGAGCAACCATTGTTAGTATTACCAGATTTTGACAAAGTATTTCAAGTAGATTATGATGCTAGTGGAAATGCAATAGGAGCAATGTTATGTCAAGAAGGGAGACCAGTAGCATATTTCAGTGAGAAGTTGAATAATGCAAGGAGAAGATATTCAGCTTATGATCAAGAGTTCTATGCCATAATTCAAGCTTTGAAGAAGTGGAGACATTACTTATTTCCTAAGGAGTTTGTGTTGTACACTGATCATCAAGCTTTACAATATTTGAACAGTCAAGGAAAGTTAAATCAGAGACATATGAGATGGATAGAGTTCATGTAGAGTTACACATTTGCATTGAAGTATAGGAGTGGGAAGTCAAACAAAGTTGCAGATGCATTGAGCAGAAGAAGGAATTTGCTAACAGAGATGAGGGTAGAAGTATTAGGATCTGAAGAACTTAAGCATATGTATGAAGAAGATCTTGATTTTGTAGAAGCATGGAAAGCATGTAAGTAACCTATTGTGATAGATAGAAGTAAGTGGTTAGATTATTTCATTCAGGAGGATATGTTGTTCAAAGGAAATCAATTGTGTGTACCTAGGAGTTAGATGAGAGATAATTTGATCAAAAGAAGCATAGTGGTGGATTGGTAGGAAATTTTGGTATTGACAAGACAATAGCTTTGGTAAGTGATCATTATTTTTGGCCTCAGATATATAAGGATGTAAGGAAATTTCTTCAGAGTTGTAGAGTTTGTCAAGTTGCAAATGGGAGCAATCAGAATACTAGTTTGTACAAATCTTTGACAGTACCAGAGAGACCTTGGGAAGATATAAGCATGGATTTCATATTGGGTTTTCCAAGAAAAAGTGGGGACATGATTTTATATTTGTAGTAGTGGACAAATTTTCAAAGATGGTACATTTCATCCCTTGTAAGAAGACAAATGATGCAATGCATGTTGCTGACCTATTTTTCAACGAGATTGTGAGATTGCATGGATTACCTAGGAGTATAGTTTCAAATAGGGATACAAGATTCATTCAATATTTTTGGAGGCCATTATGGAAGAAGATGAAGATAGACCTAAAATTTAGTTCAGCATTTCACCCAAAGACAAATGGACAAACATAAGTAGTAAATAGGAGTTTGGGTAACTTGTTGAGATGTTTAGTAGGAAACAAAGTAGGAAATTGGGATCTAATTCTACCGCAAGCAGAGTTTGCATACAATAATTTAGTGAACAAAAGCACATGGAAGACACCATTTGAAGTTATGACAAGAGTAAAACCTAAAGGAGTAGCAGAGCTAAGGGATATTTGTGTGGAGAACAAGAGAAGTGCAGAGGTAGAAGAATTTGTAGGATACATGGAGACAGTACATAATCAAGTCAAGAAGCATTTAGAGGACATGAATAGTAAGTATAAGGAGCAAGCAAATGAGAAGAGGTGGCATAAAGAATTTTTAGTTGGAGATGAAGTAATGGTATATCTAAGAAAGGAGAAATTTCTAGTGGGGACATATAGTAAGATGAAGATGAAAAAGTTTGGACTATGTAAGATTCTTAGGAAGTTTGATTTAGGGAATCCATATGAAGTGGAGATACCAGAGACCTTTGGTATATCACCTATATTCAACATTGTAGACCTATATCACTATCATGAAGGAGAATCAAGTGGCAATCTTGAAGATGGTTTAAAGAATCAGTTACCACAGCAACACATAAAGTAGATAGAGAAGATTTTGGATAGCGGAGTTGGACACAACACTAGAGGCAAGTAGTACAAAGAGTATTTGGTTAAGTGGAAAGGAAGACCAGAAGAAGATTCATCATGGATTTCTCACATTGAGGTAGACCACCTTAGTTTTCCTCTATCCCCAGTAATGTGAGGGACTCAATTTTTCAACAACCCTGGGTGTCTGATGCAGGAGCATCCCAGGTTGCAGAGCAATCTTACATCAACTAAAAATACTTGCATTCTTTTATTTTATTTCATTCCAGTTGTAATTCAGTCATTTGTAGTTTCAGTATTTTCTACTGCATTTTTCTACATCTTCATATTAGAACTCATAGAGTAGGAATTATCTTCTATACCATGTTAGTTGCATCATATTCAAATTTCAAGAGATTTGGATTCCTTGACATTAAGTTATCTCTATCAGAAGATCATCAGCTTTCACAGAACAAAACATTCAAGCAGTTAGTTGAGAGGAGAAGGTTTATGAAGTAGTCCCATCTCTTGTCAAGCCTAATGGAACATCATACATGACACATAAGGACTAGATAGACATTCCTTGAGGTTTGTAACAAATTTCATTCATTTGCAGACTAATACCATGTGTTGTAGGCCAATCTACATGTTTCTACACATTTCATCCTTCATTGGAGTTTGTAACCTCTTATGGTTGATGCACAGGATTCTATGAGTTTGAAGATGATATATATATATATATATATATATATATATATATATATATATATATATATATATATATATATATATATATATATATATATATATATATATATATACATCTCTTAGTTTCACTAGGAAATCAGTTCTCAAGTTAGTTTTTATGATAGTTTAGATAAGGAATTTTGTTCTAGGATGCACTTCAATGCCATATCTTGCATATCTTTTGTAACCTAGAAAGCAAGCCTATGAGCCCTTTGATTGTAGCCTGCATGTTGCCAGTATATAAGTATTTTAACTATCTAATATATTAGGCATTTGAATCTTCCATTACATTCTATATTTGTGTTGTTTTCATTGTGTTTACTCTAGCTGCATGGTTTGAACAGTTCATTCTTTGGACCCTCCATCCATGTCTGCACCAATATTCCACTAGAAGATCATCAAGATGACTTTGAAATCAATCTAAATACATTAACATGTGTTTACGAATAGGAAACAATTCTTAATTGAAATAAAGAAAAGCCTCCACATTAAGCACAAGATCAAAATACAAAACTAAATCCAAACAAGGCAAATAATCCCAACAAATAAAAAACTAGAAAAAGTGAAAAAGTAAAAAATCTAAGCCCCTTAGTGAAAACTTCTTTTTGGCATTAGCATGTTATAAAAGGTAAAGTAAAGAAGAAAAAGATAAGTGTATTAGTGAAAATGTTGTGTCTTGCACAAATGCCCCAATTTGCTTTGGCAAAATATGGACCCCCTTTTTGTTTTAGTTTAGTCCTTGGTTTTTGTCTAGTTTTTCTTCCCTCTCCCTTGTTAAAGTGAAGTGATCTTGAAGGTTTGAATGGTTGAATGATTTATTTATAAAGTGACAGTGTTTACAAGTGTTTTCGCTTAGTCAAATGTTGGTTTTGTTCCTTTTCTGCAAGCTTGAAGACTTTTATTCCACAACTAGATGTGATTTCTATACTTGTTGTAGGATGTATTTTTCCTACCAAGTTGGTTTTATCTCTTTAAAGTGTTACTATTAATTATGCTTGTTTCAAGTTCGTAGGTATTCGGTAGGTTACAAGATGTGTATTTTACTTGTTTCATGTCTCCTTTGCTTCCACTTTTTTGCATAAACTTTTTTTAACATTGAAAAATCCTTTGAGTTCATTTTATGGATTTTTTCTTCGGTACTACATATTACAGGATTTTCTTGTGCATCTAGATCCTCTAACTTTCTTTGCAAATGCTTGTGTTACTCACAATGTGACCCCATTGGTGAGTCATCCTTGATTCACATGTGAACCCTCTTCTTGCCATGGTTGACTTCTAGGTCACTCTATAATGTCCCCTTCTCGTAAGCCAAAATTTTTGTGACCTTGCACACAATTTCAACTCACAAAAAGAGAACATTAGTATTCAATCTTTCTTATCTAACCATATTAACCATAAGGATATGTTAAATCAAGCTTTATAGTCATAATCTAAATGTATTCTATCTTTCACAATATCCATTATGCATATTTCATGATTACACTTGGGAGAGATATACTTGGGTCTACATGTTCATCAAACCACTTGCCCAACAAGAGAGGGTTTATAAAGGATCAATCGAGGGGTCCATATTTTATTCCTTTGACCGGAGACCAACCCAAATCAAAGGCCCATCCCTTGTCCCAAAGAGGTACTCTAGACCAATATGAGACAAGAGCCTATCCATTACTTGATGGTCCTCTTGACCAACACAAGATAATGGGAACGTATCGGTCTTTAGCTGGATGGTACTGTTGACCAACTTAGGCATCAACAATGATGTCAGTCTTTAGCCAGATGGTATTCTTGACCAACTACGACATCAACCATGATATCGGTCTTTAGCCGGATGTCACTCTTGACCAACTACATCATCAACCATGATAGAACTCATTGCTTACCTTTATCCCTTTATCTCGATCTATGGGCTCGGTTGATATACCATGAGCCTTTCTTCTCATCCCATTCTTTAAGTATACACTCTAGTTAATTGATTACAAAAGCTATGCCTTAGTAACTTAGGCCATATAATTGTTATTACATTTCATTATTCATTCATGCACTTATGATGAATTTCATAGTCTTTAAGTCATTCCTTGTGATTAGCTATCAAACAATCATGTAACAATCTAATACTATATAATTATTCAATATTAAGATTATGCAATATGTAAGTATTAATTCTATTTCTTTCTTATTATAATTCTATGCTATTCTGATTTCTCACTAATATTCTTGTTTAGTCATTTTGCAATTGTAGTTCCTTGTTGTCGTTTATCAAGTTATTAATTTCAAGCACTGCAAGGATTTATTAGTATGACTATCTATAGTACACACTTTATGAATGTGAAGTCAATACAATATACCTCAATGTATAGATCATACCTTGAATTCATTATGCAGATACTAATGTCTCCTGCGATATATAAAATGCTTGGGATTGAACAGTAGATGATCTTCTTTGTATTTAATGATTCCAAGACAAGATACACTCAGTCCAAGGGTTCAATGGTAAATACTGATGGATTATAACTACTCTGATGATATTTATTTATCACTGTTATGTTATACTTGATGAAAATTGATCCGGTTGATGATGCGATTTGAGGCTTATGTCTAGTACTTGATGTTGATGATTGAATGATGTTCCCTGGTCAGTGATCTGATGATCTAATTTTGTTCGATGTTGGATCTTATATAACTTGATTTTCATGAAATGTTGCAACTCTTCATCACCCAGCATTGCCCTTGGATCAACGCTTAGTCATTTAGCATGATTTATTAGTGTTTATCATTTTGTCATAGGATCGGTTAGTTGGAATCTACTCAAACTATTTACTTCTTCTTTTGATCAGCGATTACATCTATTAATATTTGTATATCACTCTATGATAATCGCTGACCATGTTTGATAATTATATTTAATATTATTTAATAATAATATTTACTATTTATATTTCTATATATATATATATATTATAATAATAATATCTAAATTATATTATGATTATTCTAATGTAATCATACTATTATTTATAGATATGTTATTATATAATAAATATCGTCATTATAATAATATTTAATTATTTATATTATATCTATATTAATTTAGGATATAATATTTTATTATTAAATCTGTATTTGAGTATGTCATTCATATCTTTAAATTGAATGAGTGCACAAAATCAATTTGACTAATAATGGAACATGATAGCCCTCCCCACTTGAAATTGCTTGTCCTCAAGCAATCATAGTGATTTCTTTCATTACCTCGTGCTACCTCCAATGTGTAGAGACGAAGTCATGGTTTTAATTCAAAATGAACATGCTTTAGTGAAGAGAAAATGATGGTGATTCATGAAAGAGAGTTTGAGATCAAAAGAGCATTTGTTTGATGGGAAGATTTGAGAGTAATGAGATTCCAAGATTCCAACGAATGATGAGGATATCTTGATCTTCGATTACGAGATTTGGTCTTATACTTGTAGTTTTACCTTCTGATGAGTTATTGACCTCAAAATTGTGAAGAGTTATATTCTTGAGGCATAATTGATGATGTTATGGACACAAAACTTTAGGATCAAAGAAGATTTGGTAAGCTTTTATTTGAATAGCGATGTGATTGATGAAATCATTTTGAAAATTGGTAGAGATGAATTTGTAGAGAAGGTAAATTGAATCTTAGTAGTGTATAATAGATGATGATATAATCGTGTGGAGATCATCAATGATGGATAGCAGATCTATTTTGAAGTATATGAACATGATTATATAAGAAATTGTAGTACATGAAACATACATGAATCTTGTACACTTAATATTTAAAGTATACGAAGCATGAGGCATGAATATAGTATATAATAAACAAGTATATGCACGTAATTCATGAAAAACATGACATACACTTGATACACAAGTATGAAGCATACAAAGTATATGCATGCAATACCTAAGGTATGAAGCATACAAAGTATATGCATGCAATACCTAAGGTATGAAGCATACATGTAACATGCAAGTATACACACGATTATGAAGTATACATGAATACAAGTAAGTCATGAAGTGTGCATTTGAACATACATAAGTCAGGGAGTATACACTCAAATACACACAGTCATAAGGTATACAATTGAATACAAGTCATAGAGAATACACTCACATACAAATACTCAAATACAAATACCAAGTTATAGAGTACACACTTGAATACAAGTCATAGAGTATATAATTACAAGTCATAGAAGATATACTCAAATTTACAAGGCATGGAGTATGCATCATAATCATACCAATAGAAGTAATAGAGTGCACAATCACTAGTTATACAAATAAATCATAGAGTACATACTCAAATACAAACACAATCATAGAGTGTACACTTTTGTACATAATCATATTTGAATACAAAGTCATAGAGTATACACTCACACACAAATATAAGTCACAGGGCATAGAGTATACACTCAAATTCAAATACAAATCATAGAACATACGCTTGAATACAGTTGCAAAGTCATACTTGAATACAATTGCAATTCATAGAGCATACAAAGTCAGAGTATACAAATGTAAAGTCATAGAGTATATATTTGCATACAATTTCACTCAATGAAGTATACACATAAAACATACACATGAATGTCTAAGTAGCATGCTTATGAACACATATGGAGCTTGAAGTATAGACGCCAACAATATCAAATAAGAGAAACATAGTCATCAACATGAGTAAGCATACCAATAGGAAGCATACAAGTATGATGCAATACCAAAAAAATACACAAGATTATATAGATAGGAAGCGTAAATACACACAAGAATATATGTAAACACACACAGACAAGAAGCATGAAGTAAAATATGTGAACAAAGACAAGAATATATGTACATACTCACACAGAAAGCATACAAGTAAGGCAATGAAGTCAAAGCATGAAGTAAAACCTATGAAGCAACACACGACTACACGTAATACACACGTGTGCATAAATCACAAAGTATGTCAAGAATGAGCATGAATACAAGTAATACACAATGTATGAATCATATAAAACTTATAATATTCTCTTTAGGATATCCTTGATTTCTCAACCTACATACAAGAATAATCCCCAAAAAGAGATGTTAGTACTTTAAGAATCAATTCCATGATGAAGTCATTACACAAGAATCATTATTAATGTAATGTTAATTTTGTGTACCTATATTTAGTTCCTACAACCACCACTATTAACACATATGCAAAGAATCATAATCAATAATAATGAGTATTTATCATTCATAGGATGGTAGGATGACTACTCTAATACCACTTGTAATGTCTGGGTGAGTGTAGGATCATGATGGGCCAAACACTACCCCTAAGTGGCAATGTAAATGTGAAAAAATAGACATAAGTAACTTCATGTCAAAAATTGAATGAGTTGTCTACACAATCTACAAATAAGGTAGTAATAAAAGTTGTAATAAATTGAATGTAGTTTATGAGCTACTACTTTTTTTTGAAAATTTTAAAAATAGTTTGGTGAAAATTGGATATTTCAATGAAGCACTACTAAATTTTTTAGAAAAATGTAAAAAGTATGTGTCATTCCAGCCAACCTAAGTATGAGAAAAAGGTAATATTTTTCCTGCATGATTTGGATTTAAGTAAAGGACACATGAGCAGATGTGACACATATTTTTTTGAACTTTTTAAATAAATAATAATTATTTATGAATTTTTTACTGACTTTTTTAAAATATTAAAAATTAATTTTCCAACCCACCTAACTTGGTCAAAAATATATGAAAATAAAAAAATTTAAATTTTAATGTATACCCAATAAATCCTAGAATGTGATGCATTTTTTGGATTTAAAAAAGGATTAATATGTTGAAAGTTATGGATGTTTTTCAATATGTATATCTATCAGGAAATCAGACATAGCATATGTAGAAAATTAATAATAATTACCTATTAAAATTATTATAAGGCGTATATTATATTTTTAGAATCTTAATAACTTCCTCTATAAATCCTTTTCATTTGATTAAATTTAGTTACAAAAAAGTTTGTCAACTTCAAGGATGAAATTGTGGAAAATTTCAAGATAACACTAAATGGGTGGTTTTGAAAGTTTCTTTGGCAAGTTTTGAGACTCCCACTTGCCTAAATATGAGGTAATCCCAAGGCATTTCTAGAGTGAATCCATATTTGAGCTAGAAATATTAACACCCCTTCCATCCAAATCTAAATATTAGTCTAAATGTTAGAACTTTTTCAGCTAACAAGTTTTTTCTCCATTACCACTGTTTGGCCCATCATGATCTCACACTCACCCATCCCCTTCTCACAAGCCAAAATTTTTGCGACCTTGCACACAATTTCAACTCACAAAAAGAGAACATTAGTATTCAATCATTCTTATCTAACCATATTAACCATAAGGATATGTTAAATCAAGCTTTATAGTCATAATCTAAATGTATTCTTTCACAATATCCATTATACATATTTCATGATTATAGTTGGGAGAGATATACTTTGGTCTACATGTTCATCAAACCACTTGCCCAATGAGAGAGGGTTTATAAAGGAGCAATCGAGGGGTCCATATTTTATTCTTTTGACCCGAGACCAGCCCAAATCAAAGGCCCATCCCTTGTCCCAGAGAGGTACTCTAGGCCAATACGAGACAAGAGCCTATCCATTACTTGATGGTCCTCTTGACCAACACAAGATAATGGGAATGTATCAGTCTTTAGCCAGATGTTACTCTTGACCAACTACAACATCAACCATGATATCGGTCTTTAGTCGGATGGCACTCTTGACCAACTATGGCATCAACCATGATAGAACTCATTGCTTACCTTCATCCCTTCATCTCGATCAATGGGCTCAGTTGATATACCATGAGCCTTTCTTCTCATCCCATTCTTTTAAGTATACACTCTAGTTAATTGATTACATAAGTTGTGCCTTAGTAACTTAGCCCATAATAATTGTTATTACATTTTATTATTCATTCATGCACTTATGATGGATTTCATAGTCTTTAAGTCATTCCTTGTGATTAGCTATCAAACAATCATGTAACAATCTAATACTATATAATTATTCAATGTTAGGATCATGCAATATGTAAGTATATGCTATTCTGATTTGTCACTAATACTCTTGTTTAGTCATTTCACAATTGTAGTTCCTTGTTGTCGTTTATCAAGTTATTAATTTCAAGAAATGCAAGGATTTATTAGTATGACTATCTGCAGTACATACTTTATGAATGTGAAATCAATATAGTATACCTCAATGTATAGATCATACATTGAATTCGTTATTCAGATACTAATGTCTCCTGTGATATATAAAATGCTTGGGATTGAATGGTAGATGATCTTCTTTGTATTTAATAATTCCAAGACAAGATACACTCAGTCCAAGGGTTCAATGGTAAATACTGATGGATTACAACTACTCCGATGATATTTCTTTATCACTGTTATGTTATGCTTGATGAAAATTGATCCGGTTGATGATGTGATTTGAGGCTTATGTCTAGTACTTGACGTTGATGATTGAATGATGTTCCCTAGTCAATGATCCAATTATCCCCCAATTTTGTTCAATGTTGGATCCTTATATAACGTGATTTTCATGAAATGTTGCAACTCTTCTTCACCCAATGCTGCCCTTGGATCAGCGCTTAGTCATTTAGTGTGATTTATTAGTGTTTATCATTTTGTCATAGGATTGGTTAGTTGGAATCTACTCAAACTATTTGCTTCTTCTTTTGATCAGTGATTACATCTATTAATATTTGTATATCACTCTATGATAATCACTGACCATGTATGATAATTATATTTAATATTATTTAATAATAATATGGATCAGTTAGTTGGAATCTACTCAAACTATTTGCTTCTTCTTTTGATCAGTGATTACATCTATTAATATTTGTATATCACTCTATGATAATCGCTGACCATGTATGATAATTATATTTAATATTATTTAATAATAATATTTCTATATATATAATATTATTATTATAATAATATCTAAATTATATTATGATTATTGTAATGTAATCATACTATTATTTATAGATATGTTAATATATAATAAATATCATCATTATAATAATATTTAATTATTTATATTATATCTATATTAATTTAGGATATAATATTTTATTATTAAATCTATATTTGAGTATGTCATTCATATATTTAATTTGAATGAGTGCACGAAATCGATTTGACTAATAATGGAACATGACACACTCCCTCTCTCATGGAAAGAGCCAATCAAGTGGAGGCAAGAGATGGCGGTGGTTCTGTTCTTGCGAGACTAGAAAGTCGTAGAGCAGTTACCCTATTCTGGGGCCTTGTGTGGTTTGATAGTTGTCAAGCCCTTTCTATGGCTATGGTTTTTGAGATAATAATATGACCCAAAGGGTCACTTGTGATGTGTCTCCTATTTGGGTTTCTTAGTTCCAATTCCTAGAAGGTAAGCTATTCTATTCATTGATGTACCTAGCACATTGTAGTCTTTCCTCAATGTCTTGAATGGATTGTTGTATTTGATCTCTTTGTTGTATAATCTTTAAGGCATGCTCTTGTCTTTCTACTATCTGGATGTGATGTTGTGGCCTATGGTTAGTTTATTCTAATTCCTCAAGAATCTCTCTAACCCACTCCCCTCTAACTCCCGGGCACATTCGTATACTTAGGGGAGAAGTAGAGTACTTTGACCAGAGTTGACCTATAGTTTGACCTAGGGTTTGACTTGTGAGTGTTGTGATTTTGTATGTTGTATGTTGGATTTACCTTGTGATGAAACCAAGGGTTTTATCTTATATATGAATGTTTAGTGATACCTTGTGACAAAAACCAAGTGTTTAAATGTTCTAAGTTTCCCTAATTTTTTTGGTGTTTTTGAATGTATGCAACTATACGAATGCAAGTAATTTTTTTGTTCTTTTCTCAATAAGTAAAGATCATCTAATTACTAAAAAATGGGAATATGAATGCAAGAGTATATGATTTTTTTTATGCAAGTTAATCTATGTTTTTGTATTTTCTAAGATTGTTTTCAAACTCTATTCTAAAGAAAGCAAATGATTGGCTAATCTATTGAAAGAACTTAAATCTATTCAAAGCAATTAATCACTAATATAATTCAAAGGAATGAAGCTATGCTAACAATTCCTATTAAGAATAAAGTAATGGTTAATTAATTCCCTCAAGAGCAATGTTGTGATCTAATTACTAAAAAGCATTGAAAGAACCTAGAATATGGTTGACGCATGAGTCTTCAGACTACCCTCAAGAATCCTTTGTTTTTAGAAACCTCTTCATTCTCTTATAGAAGTGGGATCCTCCTCTTAGTGGAAACTATGAAGAGTGTTGGAGAAACCAAAATCAACAAGCACAAAGAATAAAACCTTCCACAATTGAAAAACAGAGCACAAGAGATTATCTAACATATATAATGAGAGTGTGAATTTACAAAGAGAAGCCTTGCATAAATAGGCAAGGAGAAGGAGGTAGGAAGGTAGGACTTCAAACTATTGACTACCCCTATAAGTACGCACCACTTGTCTAACTCACATGACATGTCTGAGGAAAAGTGGCAAGCCAAAATTAAAGAGGTGTCTCATATACATATGAGAACACATGTCGAAATGAGATAAACTCCTAAAAGTCTAAGTAAACTTAATCCTATGTGTGAATAGGTCAAACCTTCAAAAAGGTGATATCTAAACTAGTTAGATAATGACACTATTTACACTAACACCCCCCTTAAGTGCAACTTAGGGAGAATACAAAGATGGGTCCCAACTACTAGGCCATATTAGGTACCCATGTACAAACGAATTTCTCATAAAGTGGAGAAAGAAACAACATTATGTGGGAAAAAACTTTCCTCCAAAAGAGAAATGATACAAATAGAATTGTAGAAGTGAAGAAGAAAGATATAAGGAGGACTATACATGACCCCCCAAGGACTACTTCTAACACTAATATATAATACATGTTATCCCCATAGGAGTGAAAAGACAAAAAGGTCGATGTGATCCCCCCCAGAAAATGTCAAGTAATGAACTCCATGAGAAGAGATGGATCCTCCCAAAACTGATATGAGATGACTAACCATGAAGCCTCCCCTCAAAATACCTCGTGTAGTGCTAGTAGATGCTCAAGACTAGATGTTGAAGATGATCTAAAAATGTTGAACAACATTTCTCCCCTTAGGAAGAAATCGAACCATAGAAGTGTGCAAAGAATCTTCCCATTTCAAATAGGAACATATAAGAAGTATGAAGGTCTTTGAATTCTGCAAATGATGTTTTTGAAGGATGATCAAGGATCTCCAAGCTAATGCTGATGAGTGACAAATGCTGAAAAGATTTAGGAACAATAACCATGGATGTATGGAGATAACTGGACCCATAAAAATTGAATACTCTCACTATAGAAGTAGATGTAGTCAAAGTAAGAGAAATATCTAAAGAATACAATGTTGATGCAACTTTGTAGAAGCTATCCTTGAATAGAAGACAAATGTCCTCAATGATGTCTTCCAAATCTGTAATGTGTAAATCTATGAAAAGACATGAAATATTGGGTAGATATGCATCCCAATGTGATAGATCTGGAAAGACAATAACCGTATCCTGGTGTAAAGAATCACTAGAAGCCATGGAAATATCAAATCTAGATTTAGATGTAGCGAAAGGTGATAATGGTGTATATGGGATCTCAATGTAAGTCATTTGACTACAGTGTCCATACCCAACTGATGGTGTCTCACAAGGTGGTTTAGCGAGATGAGATTTTTTTTAAGTGATTTATAATGATCAATAGAAATTTCATAATTATGAATGATTTGTTCCATTTTTTTGATGAGGAATACATTCATCTATTATATGCCTTTTCATCCCAAAATATCCACATTTGATTTTACATTTATTACGAGGTTTATTGATAATAGTCAAATGGAAAGGATTGTGTGTGAGAGACATGATCAAATTTTAGACACTATCCAAACAAAAATGAAAGTTTGCCCACCCAAAATGAGTATGACTAGTTTAGAAGCCCCATAGAAAGATATACAACATAAAAATTACAATTTCTTCAAGTTTGGAAGCCAAATCATCCATTTATAAAACATAGAGATTTTTACAAAATTTTGAAATATGGCTACCCAAAACTAAATTTTACCTACACTAATGAATTCCTTGAGAAATTTTGAGTAATTTCAAAAAACAATTTGCAAAATTTTGATATCGTGGGCAAAAGTTATGCCTTATTGAAATTTACGATTACAATGAAGTTTGGGGATTAAAAAGTCATTCAGAAAGGCAATTTTTTCTTAGTTTGACTTTGCTGCAGTGAAGTACATAGAAACACCTTTCCTTTGATTACAAGTTTGCAAAAAATTGTCTCTGTAGGAGAAAGTTAGATAAAAATGAAAAAAACCCTCTTTGCAAGAACTTTGCAAAATCAAGGGTCTAATCTAACAAAAAATGTCAACCTTTGGGGTTAACAAACCTATAGTGGTCAACTAAAAATGTTAAATGTCTGAAAAGATGCTAGATGTTAATAGTTTATGTGTTGAGGTTACAATAGTTGTTAATGTGACAAAAATTGTAACATTAAATGTTATTGTAACCAAAGAACTGTAGTTAACAACAAATGTTAATGGTTTACAATGACATAAAACTTTAACATAAAGTCTTAATGCTAGAAACAAGCTAATTATTTAGCAAATGTTGAGCAAAGAAAGCTATGGTGAGCAAGAAATAAATAGGTAGTTAACACTTAAATGCTAACTTTTAAGTCTAATAGTAAATGCCAGCATAAATGGAAATGGAACTATTTAGAATCCCTGTTGGAGGATAAATAAATGCCAAACAAACCTTGCACCAAGAAATCTGACTTGGTTACAGATTATGAACAAAAAATTAGACACTGAGTTTGAATAAAAAATGGATTGTGTCTGTATACGCCTAAAAATGACATGAATCATCCTAAATAAATATTCTAAATATTTATTCCAGTCTTCTACCAATTAAATAAATATTCTAAATTTATTTAATCGATTCACTATTCCATAATTAAATAAAATCTATTTAGTTAATTAAAATTCTTCTAAATGTCCTACACAATTAAATAATCATAAATTATTTAATTAATCCAAATTCCTCTATCCTAAGTTCTAAATTCCAAAAATCCACCTCACCTTTTCCACCTCACCTTGTCCACCTCATCAGGTTGCACATGTAATTAAATATACTTAATATTTAATTACCTATTTTTCTCTCACCCACATGGCCTATTTCTTCTCAAAATCAGAAGTTAGTTAACTAATCAATCAAATCTGTTAACTAATTAGTCATTTGAGTTCACTGGTCAATCTATTCTGTTGACTCCTCAATCAACCCAGTTCACTGGTCAATCAATTCAGTCAATCCCATAATCCACTCTTCTAACTGATCAATCAAGTTTGTTAACTGATCAGTCAATGGAGTTAATTCTCCAATCAATTTTGTCACATCCCCTCTTTCATGATGGAGCTGGGACACTTGTCACATTTCTACTGGTTGCACATTCCTCAACCATTCTCAGCCATTGATCTTCATATCTCCTCTCAACCGTTGATTCCCATTCTTCCAAGTCTATAAATGGAACCTCATTCTTCCATTCTAATCATCCAGGCTTTTGACATCGTTACTCTACAGAAATATCACCAGCGCGCCTTTGGCACCCTTTTTGTCATCCACAAGCTTGAGATCACATACTTGCATTGGAGCTCATCTTCATTGCGTATCACCACAGCCATTCACCGTCGACTTCCTATAAACTGCTAAAAGATTGCACTCTTTGAGGGCTCACTTCATCTACAAAAGGACAATCTGTGATAGGCAAACAACAGAAGTTTAGAAACGGGAAAGGTTTGCTCTGTATTTGTTCATTGCTTCGTTTATTGAATCCTTCTTGTTTCACTATTCTGTTGATGTTTGGGTCTTGTTTAATCCATTTGATTGATCACTATTTTACCCTTAGATTTTTGGCGCCCACCGTGGGGCCGTTTGCCCCTTTATTTTACTTTTTCTAAACTTTTTTGAAGGTAGGTTCCGTATAGGTCACGCAGAGTCATGCACAGATTACTTTGGCGCATCTGTTCATTTCCACGGCGCATATAAACACTGTTACGGTGCTTTTGTTATTTTTACGCATCTGTGTATTTTTGCTGCGCTTTTATGCACTGTTACGACGCTTTTATTATTTCTGCGCATATGTGCATTTCTACTGCGCTTTTGAAGACTGTTACTGCGCATACATTAATACTGCGCATTCATTCCTTTTAACTGCGCATGTGTGCTATATTACGGCGCATTCATTATTGCCGCGCTTCTGTTGATCATTTCTGCGCATCTGATCACTGAAGCTGTGCATTTGTAACAGGCTATGGTTTCAGTACTTATCTAGAGGAAGTTGCTAACACTAACCTTTTCGCAGGTGTTTGCTAGAGCTGTTTTGCAAGATAGGATCAGGTTTAGTTCCATGTAGTTGCATCTAATTAGTTCACATTTCATTTTCTAAGGGAAAGTAAAAATTAATGTTCATTCAAATCTTCATCTAGTTCTAATTAGGGAGGAAGTAACTGGATTATTTCTTGCTTGCATTGCAAACACCTTCCAAGTTATTGCTATCTAAAGATTAAAATTGAACTCATCAATGATCTTGAAGTTAAAATGAACCATTGCTATATCGTGAGACCTGAATTTCAAAGTTAACAATCTCGTGCTACGCGGTTTAAAAATTGAACTCACTACTGCTTTCTGAAGTTAAAATGAACCATTGTTATATCGTGAGACCTGAATTTCAAAATTAACAATCTCGTGCTACGCGGTTTAAAAATTGAACTCACCACTGCTTTCTGGGATTTAAAACTGAACCACTGCTATATTGTTGAAATCACTTCAAAGTTCTGTTTGAGTAGATTAGCCCATTTAGTTTTTCACTTTTAACTAGGGTGGATTAATCAGTGTATTCTGCGCTTGCGAATGACAATAGGCTTATGCTCTCCTCTCTTCTGGGTGATCAGAGTGCCAGACTTGTCATTCTATCTATTTAACCTTTAGGAGGGGCCTACCCTTGGATGCACGCTTGTCCAAGTGGGAATGACCCTGAGTGGTAACAGGCTAATGGGTAAATGCAAGAAGTTGTGTCCACTTAAGGTGGAAGTTTCAGAGTTAGAAAAAAATTCAAAATCGGGTTAACCAAAATGGGATCCCGCTTTTTATAAAACGGGATCCCGCTTTTTATAAAACGGGATCCTGCTTTTTAAAAACGGGATCCCGTTTTGCTTCAGAATCCCGAGCCAAAAGCGGGATCCCGTTTTCAAGAAACGGGATCCCGTTTTGAGTTTCATAAAAGGTTAATATTTTAACCTTTATAAAACGGGATCCCGTTTTATAAAGGTTAAAATATTAACCTTTTATGAAACGGGATCCCGTTATTTAAATTTTGAATTTTAAGCTCGGGTTTTGCTTTGTAACCCGGTTCGGGAAATGCTTTGGGGACCCGAACCTGACCTCTGGACCAGGTTTGACCTGCAACTTGAAGGTCCTGTCAATGTCACAACAAAATAGTGACTTTGGGCATATATCTGAAGGTCTATTTTGCAGAATATTTTGACGAAATTAAAACCCATTATAGATGAGACAGTGTAGATTCTAAATATGTAATTTTTTTTACAATTGGATTATTTTTTCTATTTTTTAATCAATTTCTGATGAAATAGGTCCATAAACTTGAATTATTAGGGTTTTTTAGTATTTTAATAACTTTTTATTAACATATTTTTTTGTAAAAAAAATTGTAGGAAAACGTACTTTAGACAATTCTTTTCAATTTTAAAAAAAAAATTTCAAAAAATGTTAAGTTTAGGTCATCTTATGCGTGACGTACACGATGATTTTTTAAAAGACCAAAAATGGCCAATAAAAAATTAATGAAAAAAAATATATTCAATAAAAAATTACAAAAAAATATGGAAAACGTGCTTCAGTGAGTTACAAATCTTTTCCCAAAAGGATTTTGAAAAATATGATTATTTAGGTCAAAATATGGATGACGTACACGTACATGGTATAGTAAAAAAAAAGTGACTTTTAAATAGTGGTTTTTAGAAACACCTATTCAAAATCACTTTCTATCATCTAGGTATTGAAAAAAATTACATATTTGGAAACTAGATTCTGAGTACTACATTTCATATTTAGTGACTTTTTCCAAGATTCCACTGTTAAGTGCTTCAAATTTTTAGGTCAAATGTGACAAATTCTAAAAATCAGGGAAAACACTTCCACTTTTTGGCCAATAAGTGGACAACTTTTTGCACACACCCTAATGCCAAGCCCTACCAAGCCACTTAAAATAAATTGTGCTTGATGTGAAAACTTCCTGCAACAAGTGCTGTTATGTTACACCGACGGCCAACCTCCCCCAAAACCCTCTCAGGCGCAACCCTGTGAGGCTGGGAGACTCCATAACGGAGAGTAGTGCTGCCGCACGTGTAACCACTTGAACAGTTACCTGAATTAAATACCTCTTGTTTTAGTGGCCCAAATCCCTTATAATCCATTTCTCACCTAGGATTTTGTGCTTGCTTTTGTCCAAAATAGAGTCGAAAAAATTACAAAAACAATGAAAAACTACAAAATATTCTTTGTGCTTGCTGTGTTTTCTTGCTATTAAATTCATAATATTAGATCAGGAAGACCTTTTCTAGCCAAAAAATACCAAAAATAGAAGAAAAAACTAAAAATTTTGCAAAAACTTCAGAGCTGCGCATTTACACATTTCTGCTGCGCATTTACAGAGACTTACTGCGCTTTTGTAACGACTTGCTGTGCATATACCTTTTTTGCTGCGCATATATAATTCACCAGATTGGCGCATTTACCGCGACTTGCAGCGCATTTGTCCATTTATGCTACGCATCTATTTCTGCGCATATGCGAGAGTGAGCACTTGCCCTATTTTTGAGGAGATATTTTCACCTGATCAGAGCACCCATTTCAGCCTAGTTTCACTTTCTGAGACCAGAGTCAACCTTGCCGTCAATCTCCATCCATTTCACCCAACTCTCTCTTTCGTCCATTGTCTCACTCACTTTCTGTCCAAATCACTCTTGTCCCAAAGTCAGCCTATCCCATATCGATTCGGCATAAGTCCTTTTTTGTTTCATTAGTGAATTCACGTAAGCCTAGTAGGTCACAGTACCTTTGTTAGTAGTCTTGTTGAACGACTAAGCCCTACACAACAAGACTGGTATCGACTACCCTTGCTAGTGGCTAGAGTCTTGTGTCAACCGTCTTACTTGAAGTCATTGAGCGAGAGAATCCTTTGTCCAAGTCTTATCCTAGGTATCCCATTCATAATAGTCTCGGTTGGCACCTCGCCAAAATTTCTAATCCTGGTCCACTTCATCCCACCCCACCTTGCATGGTTCTTACTCGATCCCAGTACAACAAGCAAATCGAAACGGCCGACTCATCTGATCACCTTCTCCCACCACATGATGGTGAAGAAGAGATTTCTCATGAAGAATTAGTGGCGCACATGCAAGATAGAAAATTCCAACGTGTCGTAGAGAAGATGATCCTTGAAGACCCCCATAAGTATTTCCATCATCTTGCTAGTCTCGGAATCAAACTCCCCGCAGACTTTGACATTAGCTCCATCATGGAAAATGTAGACAATGATCATGAGAGGGGCATAAATGACACAGTACCACATGCGCATGAGAGAGGCACAAATGACACGGTTCCCCATACAAATGAGAGAGGAAAGCAACCTGTAGATCCAACTACTCCTATGGCAGACGTGAGACAACAAATCGAAAGTCTAAAGCTCGAGATATCCAACCTTAAGACCGGTACAAGTTCTAAGAACTACTCTTTGGAAGATATAGCACCGTACCCCTTTGACAGAAATTTGATCATGAAACCATTCCCCTATTAGTTCGGAGTTCCAAAATTTGACAAATATAAAGGGAAGGGAGACCCTAGAGATCATATCAGGGAATTCACTGCAGCATGTTTAGAAGTAGCTCACAACGAGACCTACTTAATGAGACTATTCCCGTGATCTTTAGGTGGTCAAGCTATGGAGTGGTTCTCATATCTCCCACCAGGAATCAAAACTTTTGATGAACTTGTCAATAAATTTATAACGCACTTCTCTTACAACATAGAACACGAGGTATCTATGCTAGATCTATGCAACACCAAGCAGAAGAGTGGTGAGTCATTCGCCGCCTTCCTACAATGATGGAGACAGCTAGCTAGTAAGTGTTTTTACGATATGCCTAAGAAGCAGCTATTGGAAATGTTTGTCCACAATCTAAACACTGATCTTAGCTACCAGATTTAGATACAATGCCCTACCTTGTTCGCCAAAGTCATTGAAATGGGGCTCTTCATTGAGAAAGCTATGATCACTAAAGGAACTCTCAAGCTCTACAAGGACACACCTCCTTCCAATTACACAACAGATAAATCAAAGTTTTGGACCAAGAACAAGAATGTGGTCAACGATGGAGTAGTGGACGCCAAGGCGGCAGCCCCTAAGCAACAACCCATATTCACTCTTAAGGGAGAAGCAAATACCGGTGCACTCAACAAGCCACCCCCTCGGGAACCTAGACCTTGGTTCAATTCAAATCCAAGGAGAAAATTCACGCCGTTGGGGGAATCTCAAGAGTCTGCCCTCAGGAAGTTGTTGGCTAACAATGAAATTTCTCTACCGCCAACAAGTGACTATGAGCCTATCATCAAACCTCCCTATTGGAAGGACACAGACTATTGTGAGTATCATCGAGGAAGGGGGCACACGACTAACAATTGCATCTGCCTCAAGAATGTCATATAGGATATACTAGATCAGAATCAGGGAGGGACACAACAGCATACCTCCAATGAATCTCATGTGGCCTACCGGGATCCTCTTTTGAACCACAACCGGCCGTATAACAACAATCGTAACAAAGGCCACAATAGCAACAATGGTCACACCGGCAACAACTCCAATGGCAATCCCAATAACGACAACAGTCACAACTGGCCAAATCAGAACAGTGGGTTGAGTAATGCTAACTATGCAAGCGTTCCATTTGAGTACACCATTAACTGCATTTCTAAGCATATTCCGTAGGTCAATGTCATCTCACCCGACCAACAACCAGGACCTAACAGAACTAGTTGTAGTATAATTACCCACAGTGGTAAAGTCACGGTCAATACCACCCCTCCAAGGTCATCACCATCTCCGTCCAACTCCCACCCATATAATGTCATCGACCAGTTACAAAAAACTCCGGCTCACATTTCTATATTGAAGCTCTTGCGTCTATCTCCTTCTCATAAGTAGATTCTTGAGAAAGCCTTAGTGGAAACTACCGTCCCCACTAACCTAGCCCAAGAAAAGTTTCAGACCATGGTAGGCAATTTGACATCCTCCACTTCCATCTCATTTACGGAGCAAGATGACCTTTCCATATCTCAACCCCACAACACCCCTCTACACATTGTCGCATTCATGCACAAGCACCGCATCAAGAGGGTTCTCATTGATGGGGGTGCCAGTTTAAATATTTGTACTTTGAAGTTAGTCCTTGCACTAGGGTTCTCCGAACAGGCAGTTGATCCAAGACAGAAAATTACAATCAAAGCCTATGATGAGGAGGAAAGAACCACAAAGGGCATGGTTGTCCTACCCATTCAAGTGGGACCGGTAATCAAAGATGTGGTGTGCCAAGTCCCTGACCAAGAGCTTGCTTATAATATCCTACTAGGGAGACCATGGATCCACGCCATGAAGGTTGTCCCCTCCACCTATCATCAATGCATTAAGTTCCCACACGATGGCAAGCAGATCACCATTCAAGGCAACCCCGACCCCTACCAACACTGCAATTCTTTCCAACCAAAATCTGAATGTGTCATTCCCAACAATAGAGCCTACATTTCCCCTACTCCGCAACAAAACCGTACCGCCGAAGCTTCATCCTCGAGGCCCAAACCGCTGAAACTTACCATAAAAGAAAATGGTGTGGGGGAGTACTCCATTGAGTACAGCCTCAACCTTGCCACCATGCCTTTGTCTCCTCACTCCTTTGGCAAACCCAAGCATCAACCTAGGCATTTTCCAAAGCCATCTGCTCCTCGTATAACTCCCATAAATCCCTTTGTAAAATGGGGGACCTTATCTGATGAGACAGAGGAGCGAGATCTCCTGCAATGGCTTTATGCTGAAGAAGAAAACACACCCCAAGAGCCGCCTAGACTCCCTACAGAACTCTATGGACAGGGTGAAACTATTTTGCACAGGATGGGGTACGAAGGATAAGGCCCCATAGGCCTCAGAAAAGAAGGAATCGTTGAACCTATACAACCTTCTTCATCCTCTTCAGTTAGAAACATAAATGGCCTAGGGTACAAAGGCAAAGGTAAAGCCAAGGAATATGCCTGCCTTGTGGAGACAATTCAAACACTCCAAGTGGATAGTGACACAAATTCAGATGATTCGAATGAGTATGAGTGGGACGAGCTAACAGAGCACTCCTACGATGACAAAGAGATTGACACCATCCAAACTCTTAACCCCTACCATGAGGGACAGACGCAATGGGACAGACCACTGGAGTCTGATTTGCCCCTCCCTGAGATTATGGCTTTCGAGAAAAGTTTAGATTCCATTGCGATAAACAACTTGGAAGAAAGTACCACCCAGAACACTACCCCCACCAGTGCCCATAACATTTCCATTCACACCATTAATGAATCAGATCTCTCATCCGACTCCCTTCCCCTCTTACACCCTGAGCTTATTGACTGGGATCTGCAAGGAACCCCCCAATTAGATATGTTCCAAAACGATGATGCTTACATTGACTATATGGAACTTAGGGATCACTTACCAAAAGGAGATCATAAAGCGGGTTTTGCTATCGAACTCAATACTGTGGCTTACTTCGGGGAGGGTGCCAAGCCTTCTAGTCGCAAAAATATCAAAATCAAAAAGGGATCTGACGGTGAAAACCGCCGTGCGGTAGTGTCAGATCATAAAACAGTAAAAAGAAAGGACGTATCCGAAGGTGAAAACCCAACTGTGGCACCTGACGATGGAATGCTTGACACCCTCCCTAGTGATATGTACCAAGAAAGGTCACAAATTGTGGTGGAGCCAACAGAACCAGTAAATATTGGAACCGAAGAATAGCCCAAGATTATCCACTTTGCAAAATCTCTCACACCACCTGAGAAAACCAGGTTTGTACCATTCTTTAAGAAGAAGAGAGGCAGCTTTGCTTGGTCATATGCTGACATGCCAGGTTTAGACCCGAACCTGATTCTACATCATTTGCCATTGGATCTAGGGGTGAAACCCATAAAGCAGAAACTGAGAAAGATGCATCCTCATATAGCCCTTTTGGTCAAGGAAGAACTCAAGAAATTGCTAGATGTGGGGTTCATCAGAGCCATAGATTACCTTGAATGGATATCAAACATTGTGCCAGTGTCTAAACTAGATGGCAGGGTCTGACTATGCAATGATTTTCGAGACTTAAATAAAGCATGCCGCAAGGATGACTTTCCATTGCCAAACATCGACATCATAGTCAACCTTACTACAGGACATACAATGCTATCACTCATGGATGGATTCTCCGAGTATAACCAAATCAAAATAGCACCAGAGGATCAACACAAAATAGCTTTCACTTACCCATGGGGTACCTTTTGCTGGAATGTCATGCCTTGTGGGCTGAAAAATGCAGGTGCTACATATCAGCGGGCCATGACAACTATATTACATGACATGATGCATGTGACCATGGAGGATTATGTTGACGATATCTTAGCAAAATCTCTCACGAGGGACTCACACCTGGATATCCTAGAGAAAGTCTTCCAACAGTTGGACCAATTCCAAGTTAAATTGAACCTGAAGAAATGTGTGTTTGAGGTGACTTCAGGCAAGCTGCTAGGCTTCATCGTGTCAGCTAACGGAATAGAAGTAGACCCTGCCAAGGTCAAGGCTATAATGGACATGCCACCGCCCAAGACTCTCACACAGTTGAGATCCTTACAGGGCAAGCTGCAGGCCATCCGCAGGTTCATCTCACAATTGGCAGACAAGTGCCAACCTTTCAGCCACCTCCTACATAAGAATATTCCATTTAAATGGGATGAGCGGTGCGAAGAGGCATTCAACAAGCTAAAGGAGTACATTATGAACCCTCCTATTCTCATGCCTCCGATCCAAGAAAAACCTCTCATTCTCTACATATCTGCTACACCTACTGCTCTTGGGGCTCTCCTAGTGCAGCAAGACTATGAGAACAAGGAAAGAGCTGTATACTACATCAGTCGAACCTTAGTGGGCTATGAGTTACAATACTCACAGGTAGAACGATCATGCCTTGCAGTGGTTTTTGCTTCACAAAAAATCTGACACTACATGTTGGCACATCCTGTCAAACTCATTGCCAAAATCGACCTACTAAAGTATCTTCTCAGCAAAGCAGCTCTCACGGGTCGACTAGCAAAGTGGGTTATGCTTCTTAGTGAATATGATATAGAATATGTGGACAGAAAAGCCATCAAAGGGCAAATCATAGCTGACCAACTGGTCGAGGCACCATTACAGGACACTTCACCAATGCAGTTTGAGTTTCCCGATGAGTCTTTATTCACTCTGTCAACATCTCCTTGGAAACTCTACTTCGACAGGTCTTACACCAACCATGGATCGGGGGCAGGTATCATGTTTATCACTGCCCAAGGCGACACAATTCCAAAGTCCTACAGGTTGTTATTTCCATGCACTAACAATATAGTGGAATATGAAGCCTTGGTAATTGGTCTCAAGATGGCCACTGAGTGGAAAATCCAAGCACTATGTGTCTACGGTGATTCTCAGCTTATCATAAATCAGGTCAACAATGAATATCAAACCAAAGATGAGAAGTTCATCCCATACAAACAGATGGTCGATGACCCCAAAGAACACTTTGGGACCATCTCCTTTGAACAAATACCCAGGATCGAGAACAAAGCAGCAGATGCAATGGCTACCATAGCCTCTCTTCTTGAAATACCTGAATACGAGTCATGGTATGAGTTCTTAGTAGAAACCATTCGGCAACCGGCTTATGATCTCCTCGAAACCCATTCCATTTGCCTCCTAGTAGGATCTGATTCACCTTGGTACGGTAAGACCTACACTTACCTCAAGGACAATATTCTTCCACCGGACCTCTCTTCCAACCAAAAATGAACTTTCATCCGATAAGCCTCCCGTTACACCATCATAGCTAATACCCTTTACCGACATGGTTTGGATGGTACTTTACTCCGTTGTCTAGAACAAGAAGAATCCATAACGGCCTTGCGAGACATACACGAAGGGATCTACGGAACACACTCCAGCGGTCCTTCCTTAGCTAAGAAACTCATGCGTTTGGGTTATTACTGGACCAATATGGAAATGGATTCATATCAGTTCATCAAAAAGTGCAAACAGTGCCAAATACACGGGAACATGATTCATGCACCTGCTCAGGAGTTGAGACCTTTAACGACACCCTGGCCCTTTTGCCAGTGGGGACTTGACCTTGTGGGAAAGATTCATCCACCTTCTTCCAACGGCCATAAATTCATCATAACTGCCACTGAATACTTCACAAAGTGGATTGAAGCCGTTCCCCTAACCACCGTCACAGGAAAACAAATTTCCTCGTTCATTCTGAATTACATTATCTGCCGATACGGCATCCCTTCATCCATCATAACGGATAATGGGAGACCATTCAAAAATTAGGATGTCCAGGAACTTTGTGAGCATTTCAAAATCCAACATCGTTTCTCCACTCCATACTACCCCCAAGGTAATGGCCAAGCTGAGGCATCGAATAAAACCATTCTGAAAATCCTAAAGAAAACTGTCAATGAAGCTGGTTGCGATTGGCACGTCCAACTCAATCCCGCTCTGTGGGCCTACAGAACCAGTATACGCACTCCCACAGGTGCTACACCCTACGCCCTTGTCTATGGTTCTGAAGCCATCCTTCCCATTGAGGTCGAACTCCCATCCCTTAGGGTGTCATTGAAAGGTCTCATATCAGATGAAGAATACAGAGTCTCCAGGCTACAAGAACTAGAGCTGCTAGAGGAAAGGCGCCAGAAAGCTTTTGACCATCTCAAAGCCTATCAACAGATGATGTCCAGAAGCTACAACCACAAGGTTCGACCAAGGTGCTTCAAGGTTGGGGACCTAGTTCTAAAAGAGAACCCTCACAATCAGCAGGACAGAGAAAAGAAAGGTAAGTTCGAGCCTAACTGGCTTGGGCCCTATGTGATTGTAGCTACTTACGGATCGGGGGCATATCAGTTGGCCACTTCAGAGGGTGAGTTATTTGATGATCCAATCAACAACATGCACCTTCACCGGTTCTATACCTAGGAGAACCCTAATGCAAGGGGGCACAATAAAATCAAAAATCAAAAAAATCAAAAAAAAAAAAAATTGAAAAGAGAAAATATAAAAAAATTAGAAAAAAGATAGAAAGCATGCAAAAAAATCGTCCTTTGGTGAAAACCTGGCAAACAGGCGCCTTGGATAGGTATCGTGATGAAAACTTGGCAAACAGGCGTCATGTTACTCTCTAGCTCCTCGTGCAAATAAAAGCAAGTGATGAAAACCTGGTAAACAGGCGTTACTTGTGATAAACCACCTTCTCCATCTTTGAGAATCCAATCACCTTGAGTCCATTCTTCCTTCGCTCATTTTCCATTCAACCCATATCTATCCCACAAATACACACTTGACAGTTACCTATCATGGCTTGATACTTTCCTTGTGGCCTTGTCAACCAAGGTTTTGTCCCATACCGTCTCCTAAATATGAGCCTAGCATAGGGTCTCTTGTTAGTGCCCATGGTCCAAGTTCATGAACTAAGTTGCCTCTGTGCCGTCACGTAGGCAAGGCCTTTATTCTAATGCGCCCCTGAGGCTCCCATTTCTTCTGTGGTCCCATTCATCCCCTTTTCTTTTCTTCATTCTTGTCGTCTTTCTTCTAGTCCATCCATGGTCCATTAGGGTTTACCCCAAACTATGTTGCCTCTGCGTCGTCACGTAGGCAAGGCCATTTAGCAATTAGCCCCCGAGGCACTAGGTTAGTCCCTTAGGGTCCGTCTCCCTAATAAGGATTGTGCAATCTTCTCACCAAGCAAACAAATGCAAGCAGAACCTGCGCCTCAAGCAGAAATCTTGACAATGAGCATCTTAACCTATCCCATGCAAACCAAATACCCAAGGTCTTCTAACTGATTTTATCTAAATTATGGCAAGACAAACACATCTAAATGCAATAATGTTTTGTGGATTGGAACCATGGTTAAGTTACAGAGTCTGGATTTTTGTTATCATGTCTTTCTACGCTACTCAAGGATGCCAAAAGCTAGAGCTGCTATGATGGGGGCATGATTATTTTTTTGTTTGCTATTTGTGGATTAAACTTTAGTAATGTGAAGCCTTGTCTAAGGACATGATCGGCAAAAGATCATCGAGGACATCAAAGGTATAACACGAACGGAGGCAATCCTTGTTTGTTGAAACGCAAGGACGTACTCAGGTCATCTAGATTCAATTTTGACTAGATGCTTGTATTAACTTGCTAAATTGCAATCCATGTAAGCGGTACTCAGGTCATCTCGGTTCAATTATACCTCGATGCTTGTATTCACTTACAACATTTCAGAAAATATACCAAAAACAAAACACCCAATGATGAAATAAAGCACTCCAAAAGCAAAGCATCCATCCTATATCCATTTATACACCCATACCATACCCCATGCAATAAAGATCCAACAATGCAGAGTATCAATACAAATAAAAGCTTGTGAGTCCTTCTATCGAGTCTTTCTTCTATCAATCAGATTTCTATCTATCATCATATCTTTCATCCTTGTCCAGTCAGTCTAAGCAATGATCCAAATGCAAGGTCCATCCTTAATCCATACCCAATCAAGTCAAGTCAATTTCGTACAAATGATCCAATCACAATCAGTGGTCTTGATCCTTGTCTGGTCGTAAACCAACTCGATCCGTTAATCAATCAATTGTCTTATACAGGATGTTGCATTGTCGAAATTAGACCAATACATGCATCTTACACAACATGCTTCATTTCTTGAAACCAGACACTATCCTTCATGTTGCTCTAGGGATCTATCATTCTCCACCATGACAACACGCCTGCTGTGTTGGTCTAGGGATATATCGTTCCCCACCATGACAACATTGTCGTATATCATTATCAGTATATCGTTGGTTTACTGCTTGACAGGGGCAATACCTTGTTTGTTCTTGTGTCATTTGTGCATACTTGCCTGCTTCCTTGTGTGTGTCATCATTCCATCTTGCATCACGTATCATTCGACTCTTTTCTTCATCCCTTTTCCTCCAACCTATCCTAACCCCTTCGTCTTCGTGAGATTGTCCGTCTCTGAATCTTTTGCCCTTTTCCCATCCAATCTCCCGAGGGGGCATCCTATCATCATTAAACTTGTACCAGGGGCAAACTGGGGCATGTATCACTATCAGACTATCAATTTCTTTGAAGCAACGCTGTAAACTGCATTGCATCAAAGAGGGGCAAATTGTATACGCCTAAAAATGACATGAATCATCCTAAATAAATATTCTAAATATTTATTCCAGTCTTCTACCAATTAAATAAATATTCTAAATTTATTTAATCGATTCACTATTCCATAATTAAATAAAATCTATTTATTTAATTAAAATTCTTCTAAATGTCCTACACAATTAAATAATCATAAATTATTTAATTAATCCAAATTCCTCTATCCTAAGTTCTAAATTCCAAAAATCCACCTCACCTTTTCCACCTCACCTTGTCCACCTCATCAGGTTGCACATGTAATTAAATATATTTAATATTTAATTACCTATTTTTCTCTAACCCACATGGCCTATTTCTTCTCAAAATCAGAAGTTAGTTAACTAATCAATCAAATCTGTTAACTAATTAGTCATTTGAGTTCACTGGTTAATCTATTCTGTTGACTCCTTAATCAACCTAGTTCACTGGTCAATCAATTAAGTCAATCCCATAATCCACTCTTCTAACTGATCAATCAAGTTTGTTAACTGATCAGTCAATGGAGTTAATTCTCCAATCAATTTTGTCACATCCCCTCTTTCATGATGGAGCTGGGACACTTGTCACATTTCTACTGGTTGCACATTCCTCAACCATTCTCAGCCATTGATCTTCATATCTCCTCTCAACCGTTGATTCCCATTCTTCCAAGTCTATAAATGGAACCTCATTCTTCCATTCTAATCATCCAGGCTTTTGACATCGTTACTCTGCAGAAATATCACCAGCGCGCCTTTGGCACCCTTTTTGTCATCCACAAGCTTGAGATCACATACTTGCATTGGAGCTCATCTTCATTGCGTATCACCACAGCCATTCACCGTCGACTTCCTATAAACTGCTAAAAGATTGCACTCTCTGAGGGCTCACTTCATCTGCAAAAGGATGATCTGTGATAGGCGAACAACAGAAGTTTAGAAACGGGAAAGGTTTGCTCTGTATTTGTTCATTGCTTCGTTTATTGAATCCTTCTTGTTTCACTATTCTGTTGATGTTTGGGTCTTGTTTAATTCATTTGATTGATCACTATTTTACCCTTACAGTGTCCTCGAATGTAGGAGCAACCAATTCAGACTGGTCTTATTTTGTGGCCAATTTGAGAGCTTTGTGGCCAGATTGAGGGCCTACGTGGCTGATTGAGTGCCTGATTGCTGACATGAATGAGTTGTTAGGGCTCTGAATAGATGTAGAAAAGTCCTAAACAAGATGAGCCATGACCTGAGTTTGAAGGATCTCGACCAGATCTTAGAAATTTCTTTTACTGTGGAGGGAACCATTCACATTGACCATGAAATGGGACTACAACCTCCAAATATTCACGACCTGTAGATTTTTGAAACACTTAGGCTAGGATAGAGATATGCAATAGGTGAAGGTGACTTGGGATGCGGAAAACTTTGCAAATGTTAGTCAAAGATCCAAAAAAATAGGTCTGCAACCATGAAAAATGACCTTGCATAGGTGGCAAAAAAATGATGTCAACCTCCTATCAATAGAGATTAATTTTGGGGGCTGAAATGAGGCTACTTGAAATTGAAGATGAGTTTGGAGAAGCCAGGCCAATGTTGATCAACCTAGGGTTGAAGCGGTGTTTGTAGAGAAGATCCACATATCAGAGGAGGCCATACGACTAGAGAAAAGGTCAAAAAAAACTATGGAAGCCCATAATGGGATCTACAATAGGGCTGAGTTGAATGAGAGGCCTCAAAATAGGGGTCAAGTAGGTGCAAATTCTAGCCAAGATGCTATGTAGAGGACAAGGCAACCAATAGGGCCTGATATGAAAATACAACAAACCAGAGAACTCTTGAAATGGTGATGATAAAACTCCAAATCGACCCAGAAACCCTTGACAATGTACAAAACAAGCTTTAACATCTGCAAAAAACACCAAAATCAACCATGAAGGAAAACTTTCACCTAGAAATGATGAATCAACTATAGAACTGAGTATGAAAGTGATTACAGAGGCTAAGAGGCTACATGAGCTGCAAAAGGACACTTGCAAAAATAAAATGTTGACCCAAAACTAAAAACCCACAAGTTTGTAGGGGGCCAAAGTGCCCTCTACAAAAAAAAATTAATTTTGTACAAGTACAGATTTGGCCATATGGCCATATAGAAGCCTAGGAAAGGGGTAAATTTTTTTGGCAAAAAAATCAATTTACCAAAAATCACCATTTGAAGGGCCACCTTAACTGTTTCGGGCCTTTTGAACATAATAGTGACATCCATTTGGCTCCACAATGCTTGATGAAAGGAATAACTGTTGGAGTCACCAATTCAAGAAGGAATGTGCAAGCATGGCTCTAATACCATGTTGGAGTAGCCAAGATCAACAAGCACAAAGAATAAAACCTTCCACAAGTGAAAAATGCAGCACAAGAGCATATCTATCATATACAATGAGAATGTGAATTTACAAAGAGAAGACTTGCATAAATAGGAAAGGAGAAGGAGGTAGGAAGGTAGGACTAGACTACTAACTACCCCTACAAGTATGAAACACTTGTCTAACTCACATGACATGTGTCAGGGCAAGTGACAAGCCAAAATGAAAGAGGTGTCTCATATGTATGAGTACACATGTCGAAATGAGACAAACTCCTAAAAGACTAAGTAAACTTAAGCCTATGTGTGAATAGGTCAAACCTTCAAAGAGGTGATATCTAAACTAGTTAGATAATGACACTATTTACACTAACAAAGAGAGCAAATGATTGACTTGAGCTTGAGAAAGCTAGTGATGATATTGATTGAGCTTGAATTGAGCATTATGTGAGCATGATAATTGGGCATAATGGAATTGGCTTGAGAAAATGAGAGCATAAGTATGCTTTGATAAGCTTTAGGAAGCTTTGGGAATCTATGCTAAGAAAAATGAAAAGGCACGTGTCCTATGTGAGTATCAAGGATGCTAATAGAGAGCAAACAACAAGCTTGAGAATAGCTACAACTATTAAATTTGCCTCCCCTAATGCTTAGAGGAAGGAGGTATTTATAGGATGGAATGGCTCATGATAGGTGGGGATGATTTAGGAGTTAGCTCTCTCGATTGGATAGTTAACTAGTTTGATTGAAGAGAAGACTAGGCTAATTGGGGAGTTATGAAGCTATGAAAGATTATCATAGGCTGAGAAAATGAAGTTAGCATGAGTTGAAGAGATGATAAGAATTGTTAAAGGGGAAAAAGGTGAAAGATGGAGGTAATCATGTACACAAGATCAAACCCTCTTCCACAATAACATTCAAGGACAAGATTGAGCTAAATCACAACCAAGGAGAAGGTGGACTCAGCTACAGATCTTGTGCTCTTCTTTGCTATGGAAAGATGTGATTTATCCAAGCCTTTTCTCAAAACCCTAGATCAAATATGTATAAAACCCTAGTTCTAAGATAATCATCTCATAATAGATAGAAAATAAATAAAACTTAGAATTTGAATGCACCAGGAATATCAGGGAGATATCAGAACCTATGTCTTAGAAGATGAAGTGTTAGAGGATGAAATCAGGGATCGCCCAAGTCTTGAAGCGATAATCTACTGGAGGTCAGAACTAAGAAAATGTTGTAATTGATGCTTAGATGTGTAACATCAGAAAATGTCCCCCTGGGGGCTTTTCCCTTGTAAAGTTTAGCTCTTGGGTCTTTTATCTGTGTTTAGGACATCTTGCATCATATTTTGGCATCCCAATGAAATGAACCCTAAGTTTCATGACAAATGGGACGTAGGGAGATCCCTTGAACCTAACCTTGACCAAAATAGGGGGAGAACTTGGGCGCCCGAACCCTAGTGCTACCTTATTTTGGGTCAGTCCCAAAGTTTCAGTGTCGGCTTGTGACTATTATTTAGGTCCTATGCCAACACGGTAAGTTTGAATTATGAAATTCTTGGTGGGAGTGTTTGTAGTTGCATATATAAGCATGTTTAGGCATTCATTTGTAAACTAGATTACAACTAGATGAGCATTGGAATTCTAAAGGTGATTTAAGGCATTCATTATGTAGCAAGAGCAGATTTGTGTTGTTTATGTGTTTGTATTTGTAGATTTCAGCAATCATCTCCTCATGGCATGAAGAGTTTCTTCCTTCTATGAGATCCTCACTACAAGGTGATATCACTTGTGTTTTTGAGCATTTATCATTTGGTTTTTCCTCTACCTCACAAGCGCATGCACTCTCTATCTGACAACGATGTTTGGAAGACTTGAATGTCTCTCTAGGGCTTATCTGAGGCAAGCCTCTAAACACCACAACCCCCTCCCCATTTTTCTGTGATTGTAGGTTACAAGTTGAAGAAGAAGGAAAAGTGGAGTTGTAGGAGAGTTGTAGAGTGTCAAATTTGTAGATCAGACTTGAAAATAGGGCCTTGGACTTGGGCACCTGTTCATTAGTCCTCTAGATTCCGCAACGGAGAAATCTCTATGACAGCAAGAATAGGTTGCAAATCAAGTTCCCAGATCTTGATAAAAATTAGGGCATTGGACTAGGGCACCCATTCATTAGTCCTCAACTATTCCACTTCTCAAACTTCAGAAACTGGTACACATTTGTCTATTATTTTACATCTTTTTGTAGTAGTATTTTCTGATATTCATCCATTTGCTTCCGTATTTGCATAATTAGGGTTTTGATTTATAATTGAGCATAATTAAGCATAATCAAGCAATTAAATCACACAAATCTAATTTTCCCAACATTCTAAGTGACCAAGGGCCTGATAGTGCATTGCCAATCAATTCAAAGACCTTGAATGAAAGGGTGAAAGAAGGATATACACTAAACTATCAAATCAAACCCTCTATCCTAATTTTACCCTTTACATTTTGGTGAACCCGTGTTGTTGGACTTGTTTGCACCTTGTTGATTGTTTTGCTTCAAATTTGCATTGATTTTATTCATTCATACCATCATTCATCTTATTACATTGGAAAGATTACAAAAAATAGTAAAATTTGAAAATTTTGAAAAAAATTACATTCTAGGGTTTCCATTTTGCAACAATTAATTTGAATTTCATCAAATTTCTGATTTTTGCATTAGATCTGAGCTAAATTGTAGTAAATTACAAAAATTCAATAGATTCCATTGCATTTTTATCATAAAATTGCTAGGGTTTTGTTAGAAATTTTGCATTTTTCATATAACCTAGTAATTTCAAAAACTAGGGTTTGTAGGCAAAATCTGTTTTCAGATTTTTCCACTAATCTTAGACACTCATAAAATTTTCATTTGGCTTTAGTATTTCATTTTAGTGTAAATTCACATTTAGATCTCAAATATTTGCATTTTTACATAGAAACTTTCAACAAAAACTAGCATTTTTATTGATTTTTCCTTAGATTTACACTTGCATTTTACATGGTAGGGTTTGAAAATCATTTTCAGATCTGAGGAGAACTGAATTTAATCATAAATCAGATTACAACACATTCATATAGCATTTTGCATCAAGATCTCAAACCTATGACTTGAAAAACTTTGATTTTCACTAGATTTAGCCTTATCGACTTTCAAAATTTGCACCATACGGATGTTGTGAAGAATATTTTTCACTAATTGGCTATTATCAGGGTTATTATTTTCTTCTCCTCCTAAAAATCTTCACAACACCTTTTTATTGGGCTCTTGTATTGAAAATTTGGTGAAAATTGCACATTTTTTCTATATTTACCCTAGGGTTTGACCTAGATTGCACTCCAAGCATGTTGTAAAATATTTTATGATTGAAGGTGACTGATATCATTGATTTTATTTTCCACACCTCATAAAATTCATTACAACACCTCTTTTATTAGGTCTTGGGATTGAAAAATTGTGAAAAATTGCATATTTTAGGGCATTTTCACTAGGTTTAGACTAGTCATCATTCTAGAGGTGCATCAAAAGTGTGTTGTAACAAATATTATTTATATATTGGACTGAAAATAGACATATTATTTTCTTCCCCTGATCAAATTCCTTACAACACCTTTTCTTTCATATATTTGCATTGAAAAAGTACAAAAAATCAAGCATTTTAGGTCATTTTTGCACATAGTTTTGCACTTGTATTTTGCATAAATTTAGAAAAGCTTTTGAAAATCTGATCTTACACTGATTTAAAAACATATATCATGGATACTTCCTTGGAATATCTATTTGTATACATCATAGACATTTATCATTTCTCTAAATTTGCTCATGAATATCCGCAAGTCTTGGAACAAATAACATACCTACATGATGTTGATCTTTCTATGTGCTCCACATATGAAATCCTTTGTTATATATCTGATTTTGATAGCTTCACAAACCTCATGGGAATATATCCTTGGATATTGGATGATCTCACTAAATTCATGATCAATAACATATACAGTAGTGATGATTTAAAAATGTTAGATGAAGCCTTAGATGACTTTATGGAACATTCCACTACGACACCTACTGCTAAAACATGTGACAGTAACTTAGTGGTACCTTATGATGTCTCTCCCAAAGTTGCTCCCACTAATGAGGACACTCTAGTGAAAAATGATAAATTCATTGACACAACTCTTCATATCATACCATCAAATCTTCATTCTAATGCTCACTCTAGACAAGATGAAGCATTAGCAAATGAAGAGCCATCACCACTTTTCCATTCCAATGCTCTCCTTGGGCAAGAGAAAGAATTAGTTAATAAATAAATTCCTTCAACAAAGAACATTCCATGGGTAGATGATGAGCTTTCATTGAACAACAATAAAAACTCCATCATAATGCATGAAACCTCTATGGGTCATCCTACCAATCTTGTTCCTTTAGTTGATTGTTCACACACCTTAGATATCACTAAGGAAGAGAAGACCTTTAATCTCCCTCCTTTGATCAAATATTCAAGTCATTTGGACATCAATAAGGATTTAAAAACATCAATTACCTCTTTGAACATCACTAGAGATACAAATATTGATAATTATCCTCACAACACCTTACCTTCGATAATTGTCCTCACAACACCTTACCTTCCCCTCATTCTGATGCTCTTTTATCAAAAGATGTAGCACTCGTGGATGATGAAAGGTCTCCTACATTAAAACTTTCTTGGATAGATACTAAGAAAACTCACACAAAATTCCTTCTTTCATCTCTCAAGAGCATAATGCATACAATTCAACAAGAAAACTTTCAAACTCACCAAGAAGAGCTTAACATTGAACAACTTGAAAATGAGAACAAAAGTTGGGATATGGTACCTTATGTCCCACTTTCCTCTAAAATGCAGGAGTGGGAGGATGCTGATGATTTGCTTGATGACAAGACTTAGTGCAAAAAACCCTATAGGTAAGTATTTCTAACCTTATAGGTAAGTGTTGTTTAGGCCTCCTAGGATGACCCCTGATTCTTTTGTAAGGTCTGGGATACTAGGAGACTGCCTCTATTGTGACCTTCTTCTATTTGTATCATTATTCTTCTATATTTCCTCTCTCTCTTATTTCATTGTTTACCTTCCTCTAGTGTTTCTATCTAGTGAGCGGATGATGAAAAACATTTTTATTGATGTGGACCTAGCATCCCTTTAGTGAGAAATAAAAAATTGGACTTAGTTCCTAATATGATGATGGGGTTGTAATATATTATCTGATGCTTGGCTAGTAGAAGTACTCCATGCTTTCTACGTAGTGATTTTGATGATGTTTTTATCTCACTTACAAACCTTAACAATACTGTTGCTTCGTGCACTTTGTTTGTCTTTGAATCTCACCTTGGTGACACTCGGTTCTAAGATTTTTGTGATATAGCCCCACGGTTATCCTCGATCTCTGAATTCATAGTATAACCTTGGCTCTTTCTGTGATTGATCATATGCATTGATGTTGTTGTTTATAATGATTATGGACACTAACATATTTCTTGTAGGGATGTGTTTGTGGGAACATTTGGCAATCGTAAAGTACATGTCACCTTCGGGGGGCATGGGATTTGCGAAAGTCTGTGCTCCCTTGTGTGTTTTCTTCCTAACTTAACGTTCTTGATATCAATGTGTGATATAAACCACCTTAAGGTGGGGACATATATAAGGTAAGCTATCTATTGTAAATGTTAGCAATGTTCTTGTCCTCAGGTACAGTTTAAAGATTGGTGGTGATGAGTCCCTCCTGCACTCTAAGTTTGTTTGCAATCAATCAGTCAGTCAGTCAATCAATCAATCAATCAATCATCTTAAGCCCTTTGTGGAGGCAAGGAGCATTTCTGTGACTAACTCGACCCTTAAGTATGTCTTTGGTGATTGTTGTGGCGAAGCCCAATCGTCGGTGTGTTCCTGTAATGTGCTTGAGATGGTGATGAGCCTAGAAATAGGAACACTCCATTGCTTGTCTGCCATGTTTTATCCATGTCTTCAAATTGTGTGTGTTTTGCATGCTTGTTGCCCCATATATAGTCTAAAGACCAGCGTGATGAGTGCTTCCTGCATTTTGGGAGGTTTGGTGTGTCTTGCATGTGTGTTGCCCCATTTATGTATTCTAAAGACCAACGCAATGAGTGCTTCCTGCATTATGGGAGGTGTGTTTACTTTTCTTGTACTTGTATCTGCATTTCATATATATGAGAAAAATTAAAGAAAATAAATCATTCACTGTCTTCCATGCATTAACTATCTTCTATGCATCTATTATTTCTCCATGTTTTGCGTGACTGTAACTATCTTCTCCATGTTTTTCATGCCTGCCATTATCTTCAATGTGTTTGGTGTGTCTTCTCTGTGCTTGGTGTGTTTGTTGTGTTGCATGTACTTTAATGCATGTATTGGCCTTGCATTTATACATACATTAAAGCAGGGGCTAAATGTAATGTCAGAAAATGTCCCCTTGGGGGCTTTTCCCTCATAAGGTTTATCTTCCAGGTCTTTTATTTGCATTTAGGGCATCTTGCATCATATTTTGGCATTCTGATGAAATGAACCCTAAGTTTCATGACAAATGGGACCTAGGGGGATCCCTTGAACCTAACCCTGACCAACATAGGGGGAGGACTTGGGTGCCCGCGCCCTAGTCCTGCCCTATTTTGGGCCAGTCCTAAATTTTAAGTGTCGGCTTGTGACCGTTATAAATTGGGTCCTATGCCGACACAGTAAGTTTGAATTATGAAATTATTGGTGGAAATGTTTGTAGTTGCATATATAAGCATGTTTAGGCATTCATTTGTAAACTAGATTACAATTAGATGAGCATTGGTATTCTAAAGGTGATTCAAGGCATTTATGGTGTAGCAAGAGTAGATTTGTGTTGTTTATGTGTTTGTATTTATAGATTTGAGCAATCATCTCCTCATGTTCGTTCCATGAGATCCTCACTACAAGGTGATATCACTTGTGTTTTTAAGCATTTATCATTTGGTTTTTGCCTCTACCTCACAAGGGCACGTACTCTCTATCTGACAATGGTGTTTGAAAGAATTAAATGTCACTCCGGGACTTGACTAAGGCAAGCCTCTAAACACCACAACCCCCTCCCCATTTTTTTGTGATTGCAAGTTACAGGTTGAAGAAGCAGGAAAAGTGGAGTTGTAGGAGAGTGTTGTAGAGTGTCAGATTTATAGATTAGAGTTGAAAATAAGTCCCTAGACTCAGGTGCCCACTCATTAGTCCTTCAGATTCTGCAATGGAGAAATCTCTGTGACAACACGAATAGGTTGCAAATCAAGTTCACAGATCCTAAAAAAATTAGGGCACTGGACTAGGGCACCCCCTCATTAGTCCTCAACTGTTCTACTTCCTGAACTTCAAAAATTGGTACACATTTGTCTATTATTTTACATCTTTCTGTAGCAGCATTTTCTGATATTCATCTATTTTCTGCCGTATTTGTATAATTAGGGTTTTGATTTATAATTGAGCATAATCAAGCAATTAAATCACACAAATCCAATTTTCCCAACATTCTAAGTGACCAAGGGCCTGAGAGTGCATTGCCACTCGATCCAAAGTCCTTGAATGAAAGGGTGAAATGAGGATATAAACTAAACTATTAAATAAAAAACCTCTATCCTAATTTTACCCTTTACAAGATGCCAAATCTAGAGCCTAAAATCCTAGAATAGTAGGGCGGCAATCACCCAAGTCTTTTCAAAGGAATATTCCAAAACTCCTTTTAGATCTTGAAACCTTGATTCCAGGTGCATAGTCTTCTAGTAACTTCACTTTCCCTAAAATATGTACTTGTAACCTACACACAAGACAACAAGAGAGGGGTTTGGGGGTTGTGGTGTTTAGGGATTTGCCTCAGTCAAATCTTGGGATAGCATTCAAGCCTTCCAACACCATTGTTAGAGAGTGTGTGCCCTTGTAGGACAGAGGCCAAATATAAACCGAATGATGAAATGAGTCAAATAGCAATGATGTCACCTCGAAGGTGAAGTCCTTAGGAGGATGAAGATCTTTCAACTCATAAGGAGATGGATGATGATTCAGAATCTGCAACAACACACATAATACAAACACAAATCTACAACAATAAACAATGAATGTCTTGAATGCTCTTTCCTGCGATGTCATAAGTTCATAATATCCTTCTAGGTTACAAATGAATTCAAAAACACACTTAAATATGCTTTCCCACTAAAATTCATGAAATTAAATCACAAGATCTGACAAAGAGGAACATTTTTAAAGGTCCTATGCTGACATAACATTAATTAGCCCCGACCAATCAGGGGAGACTTGGGTGGTTGGCGTCCAAGTCTAGGAGCCCCTTTTTAGTTTAGGATGGAATTAAGGAAGGGCCCAGGGTCCTAAATTTACATTAGTGCTGGGAAGTCTATTTAGGATGATCAATTATAATGCATAATGTCATTACAGGGACCTAGGAGGTAAACTAGGAGGTAAAAAGGCATGTGTTCACTTTTTAATCCATAGCATTTAGCTCCCACTTTAATGGGTGTATGATCTTATGATCCATACATGCAGTAAAGTATGGTCAAAGCATATCAAACATATCAAACACAAGAATGAAGACACACCCTAAGTTTGAAGGACTATCCCTAGCTCTCAAGCTTAGCCAAATGTAAGAATATACTTGATAGTCATGCAAGACAAAAAGAATACAATAAGGAAGCACACAAAACACAGAGAAGAAAGTGAAGCATGTAATACACAGAGAAGACATGAATACAATCACGCAATACACGAGGCATACACAAAGAGAAGACATGATTAAGCAAGTATATATATAATTCTAACTAAGCAAATAAAACACACAACATGGAGGGAGCTCATCGCTACGCACCTTTCTACCACAAAAACACACAAAACACATGGTGTGGAGGGAGCACATCTCTATGCATGCTTAGATCACACAAAAAAATGCAAGACACACAAGGAAGACACATAAAACACATGGAAGACACACAAAATACACGTGTTGTCTAACATGTCAATTACACACTATACGTCTTATACACAACAAACACGAGTGATAGGGAGGAGCTCATCGCTACATTCCACTATCTAAGACACGCCAAACAACTTGACGGTTGAGTTATGCTACCACAACTTCCAAAGACACGCTTAAGGGTAAATAACTCAAGATCCATCCCCACCTTGTGATGAGGACTTTGTTTAAAAGGATGTGCAACTAACTCAAGAGTTACACCATCTTGCCTTCTACAGAAGGGATTTTAAAATGCAACCCCACCTGCATCACAGAGATGCCTTGTAGTGAAAAAGAAGCATGTGTTCAAAGTATACCACCCCACCTACATCATAGAGATGCCTTACAGTGAAAAGGAAGTATACATAACAAATCAAACTACACAACCCCACTCGCATCACAGAGATGTCTTACGGTGAAAAGGAAGCATACATAAACATGCTTTGTCAATGTCTAAAGCAATGAATCAATTACTATGATATATGCCCCCACCTTAAAGTGGTTGATCCCACTTGCCGATATCAATCACGTTTAAGGTAAAGTGAAAACTGTTGGTTTTAGGATAGATAACTAAGAGGGGGAGGTGAATCAGTTGTCACCAAACCTTCTATTCTTTAAATCCTTAAATCCTTCATATATTTCAATAGTAAAATAATTATTTAATCATGGAAGCAAAATGCAATAACTCAAGAGCAGAAACACATTCAACACATATGACACCAAGATTTTTAACGTGGAAAACCTGGTGGTGCAAGAGCACCAAGAGATTCAAGAGGATCCATATTATGTTTTGTGTTGTTTCATGTTGTCTCATGTTTCTTGTGATGTAATAAGGTCCATTGGGACCATTCTAAGTTGATTTCATGTTCACTTCATTTCATGTTGATTGCCAATGAGGCATGGCCTTGATTGTAATCACACTAGTCTGATAGGGACAGTCATAGGAGGAACCAATCATGGCATATAGGAAGCATAGTAAGGAGTTTGAATGACTTGTCAAAGGCTCATCAATCTTGTAAAAGAGTTTGAACACCTTGTAAATGCTCATTAGTCATGTAAACAAAAATATAGTTGCAGATGGAGACAAAGACAAGGTAGTTGGGTGGTTGCAGGGCAGTTTGGCCTCCCACTGATCCAAAACTACCTCTCAATCAGTTAGCAGGGTTGATATAGGCTTCTAAAAGCCATGTTCATGTTCATTGGCAATGTAGAAGTGATTTGGAGGAGAAATAAATAAGACAAACTTAGTTTTTCTACCTTTTTCCTACATAATTCATTGTTCTTGTATGTGCTCTATGCCTGTATGGTCGAGTTGCAGACTACCATGATTCTTGCTTGAAGGAGAGGTGAGTAAAGATTGTTTTGCAACTTATTTGGGGTTTTGAAACATCTGTATTCTCTACATTTTTCTGAAAATAGTTTAATAAACCCTATTCTAGGGTTGTGACAGAAAAGTCTGTATTTCTCCCCATTCCACTAATGTAACTCCCTCTAGATCAGTGGAATGGCATTATTCATGTTTGTCTTTATGTGTTGTGAAAGGTTTTTGGGTAGGGAACTTAGATTGAAGGAGTTTGTTTGAAGAAACCTAACAAAACCATGTGTTAGGTGTATTCCAAAAGGAACAACATAGTACAAATATCACACAGTCAACTGTGGAAACAAATAAACCTTGGAATCTATGTTTTTTCCATGCCCTTGATGTGTCCAAGTGGTCCATAAAGTTCTGTGACTCCATTAGAGGGTACTTGCTTTGTTAATTAGGGCTAATTGGGGCTCTTTGCACTAGGTATGTCATGAAGAAAGTGTCACTTGTTCCAAAACAACCCATTCTAGGTTTTTGATATGTTTTTAATGCTCCAAAAGGGTATCTAGAACCATGCCTATCTATCTTTGAAAGTTCTTGGATTGCAAGGAATTTCCTGTCAGACCCTAAAATAGGGCTACAAGGAGTTGGGCAGTTTATGAGGGAAGTGCCATGTGTACTGGTCTGAAACCCTAGGAGATGGATTGGTTAGGTTCTACCAAATATTTAAAAGCCCTCCATATGCCTGTTGAAAGGAGATTGAGTATTTTGAAATAGTTTCACTTGAGACTTTGGTTTAGGACTGTCAAACTCACTAAAATTGCCCTATCTTCCCCTTGTCCTCTACATCATATTGGTATCAGAGACACAAAAGGTTCTACCACTTGGTTGTGAGAAAAATTTGGTGTATGTCAGTGGAGGAGAGTGAAGGAGAGGCTAGCATCATGCCTCCAAAAGGGATGACCACCGAGGTGGCCAAGAAGTTCCAAGAGATGGAAGAGAAGATCAAGGCTGGAGTCAAGGAAGTGCTCTAGGCTAAGTTGAAGGCAATGACGAAAGGGAAGAGATTGGATGAAGATTCTGATGGAGAAGAGGACACAAGAGAAGAAGAAGAGGAACCCTAAAGGTAGGAAGTAGATATATTTGCTGATCATAAATATTTCCTAGAAGCCATCAAGTCCATTGGCAAGGATTCATCAGAGGCTCAGATGGAGATCCCAATGTTTAATGGGAAGATGGATGTAGCTGAGGTCATGGAGTGTATTGAGGCCTTAAACAATTATTTTGAGTACAAGGAGGTACCTGAGAATAAGAGGGTGAAGTTTTCCAAAACAAAACTGAAAGGTGTTGCACTCACATGGTGGAATTACACCCAAGGTGAGAGGGTGAAGAGTGGAAGAAGTATGATCACTTCTTGGAGCAGGATGGTGGAGAGGATCAAATCTTAGTTTCTACCAGTAGATTATGAGGTACAGATCTACAAGAAGATACAAAATCTCAAACAAAGGGACATGGATGTGTCCACCTACATGGAAGAGTTTCATAAACTCACTCTTAGATGTGGGAATGTAGAAGATGAGAAGGGAAAAGTGGCAAGGTACATCAATGGTATGAAATTAGTATCCAAGATGAGATAGCATCTTGATCCCTGAGACAATAGATAAATGTTTTCAAATGGCATTAAGGGCTGAAGAAAAGTGGAAGAGGAAAGGTGAGCAGCAAAACAAAGGTAGAGGGGGCAGAAATCAGTTTCAAAAAAGTCAAGGGGAGTCTAGTTCCCAAGAGCAAAGTGGAGAATCAAGTTCAAAGGGAGGCTTTAGAGGAAGGAGACCCAATGGATGGGGTAGGTTTAGTGGACTAGGCAGAGGTCCTAGTGTCTTCACTGGGAGATGCTTCAATTGCAACCAAGTAGGGCACACCATGAACAAGTGTCCTAAGAAAGCCTCAAGCTCTCATGGAGGAGAGAGAAGGAACCAGTTGATTCAAGAGGAAGATTGTCAAAGTGTCAATTCCCCAATTAGAAGTGCAGCCCCAGTCCATGATGGAGAAAGCTTGATGATGAGGAGAACCATGTTGAAGGTGCCTCAAACACAAGAACCCCCTCAAAAGAAGATGTTCAAAACCACATGCAAAGCTTATGGTAAGATATGAAAGGTAATTGTTGATTTAGGTTCAACTGAAAATTTGGTTTCAATAGAAATGGTAGACAAGTTGAAGTTGAAAAGACTTCCTCATGCTAACCCTTATAAGGTGCCATGGTTGAATAAGGAGCAGCAAGTCTTAGTAGATGAACAATCTTGGGTAGAGTTTGAAATAGGAGAGTATAGGGATAAGATATTATGTGATATAATCCCCATGGATGCTTGTCATTTTCTGTTAGGGCATCCTTGGCAGTATGATGTGCAGTCCCAACATGATGGGAAGTCAAACTCTTTCATCATAACCAAGAATGGTAGGAAGTATAGGATGGACCCTTTACCGGATGAGAGTGTGGATAAGAATATTGGGTCAAGTGTCATGATAGTAAGTGGGAGAGAGATTCTTAACACCCTAAAGGAGGAAGGAACTCAAGGGTATGCTCTAATTCTGAAGCCTAAAAGCAGTCCTGATTTACATTATCATGATAAGGAAGAAGTTCCCAAGGAGGTGCAATAGTTGTTACAGAAGTACAAGGGTATCATGGTAGAGGAGATGCCTAATGTATTGCCACCTATTAGGGACATAAGCCATCAGATTGACTTCATACTAGTGTCCACATAGCCAAACAAAGCAGCCTACAAGATGACACCATCTCAAAATGAAGAGATTGCCAAGCAAGTGCAAGAGTTGTTGGATAAGGGTTTGGTGAGAAAGAGCCTTAGTCCATGTGCTATCCCAATAGTCCTAGCCCCTAAAAAGGATGGTAAATAGAGACTTTGTATGTATTCTAGGGAAAGCAATAAGATTTCCATAAGATATAGGTTCCCTATGCCTAGGATTGAAGATTTAATGGACTATTTGGGAGGGGCTCGTTATTTTTCCAAGATTGATCTCAAGAGTGGGTATCATCAAATTAGAATAAGGCAAGGGGATGAATGGAAGACTGCCTTTAATACAAATGAAGGTCTCTATGAGTGGTTGGTGATGCCATTTGGTCTATCCAATGCCCCAAGTACATTTATGCACCTTATGAATGAGGTGTTGAAAGACTTCATTGGCAAATTTGTTGTGGTATATCTTGATGGCATTCTTGTGTTTAGCAAGACAAAGGAAGAGCATTTGCAGCACTTGGACCAGGTTTTGAAGAAGTTACATGATGAGAAGTTGATGATTAACATGGAGAAGGGTGTCTTCATGAAGGAAGAACTCACCTACCTTGGTTTTGTCATCTCCCAAGGCAATTTGAAGATGGATCCAGCAAAGGTGGAGGCTATTTTGTCATGGCCAACTCCCAAGATAGTAGGTGATGTGAGAAGTTTTCATGGATTGGCAACATTTTATAGCAAATTCATCAAAGGTTTCAGTCACATATGTGCACCCATCCTAGATACCATCAAAGGAGGACAAAAATGTAAGTTTTCTTAGACCAAGGTAGTTGATGAATCATTTGAAATTTTGAAAAAGAAGGTAGCACAACAACCTATCTTATTTTGCCTGATTTTAATAAGTTGTTCATGGTGGAATGTGATGCTAGTAACCTTGCCATAGGGGTTGTCTTGAGTCAAGAGGGTAGACCGGTTGCTTTCCTTAGTGAGAAACTAAATGATGCTAAGAGGAAGTATTCTACCTATGACTTGGAGTTGTATGCAATGGTACAAGCCTTGAAGAAATGGAGGCATTATCTTTTGCCCAAAGAATTTATTGTTTACACTGATAACCATGCTCTTAGTTTTCTAAATTTGCAGGAGAAACTTAGTCACAAGCATATGAAATGGGTTGAACAACTTCAAGCCTACACATTTTCCATCAAGCACAAGAAGGGGTAGCACAATAAAGTGGCAGATGCATTGATTAGAAGGGTGTGCATGGTTCAAGAAATTCAGTTACAAAGTGTGGGGATTGATTCCCCCAAGCACATGTACAAGGAGGATGAAGATTTCAAGGAGATATATAAGGTTTGCACTCAATTTTTAGACTCATATCAAACTGATTTCTCTAAGTTTTTGTTGCAGCAAGGGTTATTATTCAAGGGGAGCCAATTGTGTGTTCCTAGGTGTTCCATGAGGGAGAACATCATAAAAGAGAAGCATTGTGGCAGTCTAGGGGGCCACTTTGGGCTTGATAAAACACTAGAGTAGGTGAAGAGATTCTATTTTTGGCCAAAGTTGCAATTAGATGTTAGAAAGTTTGTTGAAGACTTCAGTATCTGCCAAAGGGCTAAGGGAACATCATCCAATGTAGGTTTATATCAACCACTCCCTATTCCTCATAGGCCATGAGAGAGCATTAACATGGATTTTGTTTTGGGTCTTCCTAGGACTCAAAGAGGTTTTGATATCATCTTTGTTGTGGTGGATAGGTTTAGTAATATGGCTCACTTTTTTCCATGTAAATGCACTAATGATGCTTCCCATATTGTTGGTTTATTCTTCAAAGAAATTGTTAGGATACATGGTTTGCCTCTCAACATTGTGACTGACCGAGATCCAAAGTTTGTGGACCACTTTTGGTATACTTTGTGGAAGAAGTTGGGCACTCAATTATCTTTCACTTCATCCTATCACCCTCAGACTAATGACCAAATTGAGGTGGTGAATAGGTCATTGGAAAATCTTCTTAGATGTCTCACAAAGCAGCATGGAGAGGCATGAGATATGATTATCCCTCAAGCAGAAATTGCCTATAATGATTCCACCAATAGGAGCATAGGGAGAAGTCCTTTTGAGGTTGTCTATGGGATTCATCCAAGAGGGATTCTTGAACTGAGGGATCTACATGGATTGGAGAGGAGTGCTCAAGGAGAAGACTTTGCATTGGCCATGAAGGACATCCATGATAGAGTGAGAGAGACTCTCCAAAAGAATACAGAAAAATACAAGGAGAAAGCCAATGAGAGGAAGAGAGATGTGGAGTATAAGGTAGGAGATTTGGTGATGGCACATTTGAAGAAAGAAAGACTTCCAAAGGGGCAGCCAACAAAAATCCTCAAGAAGAAGATTGGTCCTTGCTGGATTGTACACAAGTTTGGGCCTAATGTCTATGAGATTGAACTTCCTCAAGGCTTGGCCATGTCCCCCATCTTCAATGTTTTAGACTTATGTCCTTACAAAGGTGATAATGTTGAAGGTTTAGATGCAGGTCTAATAGTAGAAGGAGATGAAGAATGGATTAAGGACCTACCACCTAGCCAACCATTGAAATTGGAGAGCATATTAGACACCAAGGTGATCATAAAGACTAGAAACAAGACCTACAAGGAGTACCTTGTCAAATGGAGTGGCCTACCTACTAAAAATTCCACTTGGATGAGTGAAGAAGACATTTTGAAGCATGGTACCACTGTTGTTGATCTGGTTCCTCAAGGGACTTGAGTTCTTTTCCACCCCCAAGAGTATGGTGCAGCAGTACCAAGAGATTCAAGAGGATCCATATTGTGTTTTGTGTTGTTTCATGTTGTCTCATGTTTCCTATGATGTAATAAGGTCCATTGGGACCATTCCAAGTTGATTTCATGTTCACTTCATTTCATGTTGATTGCCAATGAGGCATGGCCTTGATTGTAAGCACACTAGTCTAATAGGGATAGTCATAGGAGGAGCCAATCATGGCATATAGGAAGCATAATAAGGAGTTTTAATGCCTTGTAAAAGGCTCATAAATCTTGTAAAAGAGATTAAACACCTTGTAAACGCTCATTATTCATGTAAACAAAAATATAGTTGCAGATGGAGACAAAGACAAGGTAGTTTGGTGGTTGCAGGGTAGTTTGGCTCCCACCAATCCAAAACTACCTCTTAGTTAGTTAGCAAGGTTGATACAAGCTTCTAAAAGACATGTTCATGTTCATTAGCAATGTAGAAGTGATTTGGAGGAGAAATAAACAAGACAAACTCATTTTTTTTGCCTTTTTCTTGTATAATTCAACGTTCTTGTATGTGCTTTGTTCCTGTACGGTCGAGTTACAAACTACCATGATCCTTGCTTGAAAGAGGGGTGAGTCAAGATTGTTCTACAACTTATTTGGGGTTTTGAAACATATGTATAGCTTAGTTCTCTACATTTTTCTAAAAACGGTTTAATAAACCTAAATCTAGGGTTTTGACAGAAAAGTCTGTATTTCTCCCTATTCCACTAATGTAACTCCCTCTAGATCAATGGAATGGCATTATTCATGTCTATCTTTATTTTTTGTGAAAGGTTTTTGGGTAGGGAACTTAGATTGAAGGAGTTTGTTTGAAGAAACCTAACAAAACCATGTGTTAGGTGTATTCCAAAAGGAACAACATAGTACAAATATCACACAGTCAACTGTGGAAACAAATAAACCTTGGAATCTATGTTTTTTCTATGCCTTTGTTGTGTCCAAGTGGTCCATAAAGTTCTTTGACTCCATTAGAGGGTACTTGCTTTGTTAATTAAGGCTAACTGGGGCTCTTTGCACTAGGTCTGTCATGAAGAAAGTGTCACTTGTTCCAAAACAACCCATGCTAGGTTTTTGATATGTTTTCAATGCTCCAAAAGGGTATCTAGAACCATGCCTATTTGTCTTTGAATGTGCCTAAATTGCAAGTAATTTCCTGTTAAACCCTAATACAAGGCTACAAAGAGTTGGGCAGTTTATGAGGGAAGTACCATGTGTACTAGTCTGAAACCCTAGGAGATGGTTTGGTCAGGTTTTACCAAATATTTAAAAGCTCTCCATATGCCTGTTGAAAGGAGATTGAGTATTTTGAAATAGTTTCACTTGAGCCTTTGGTTTAGGACTGTTAAACTCACTAAAACTGCCCTATCTTCCCCTTGTCCTCTACATCACCCGGTTAAGGGAAAAAGCACAGGGTGACTAACTAAATATTGTATTCTCTGTTAAAAGAATAAGAAGAACAAAAATGGCACTTGCCAATTAGGGTTGACTACCTTGTTGGTCATGATGTTAGTCATAAACAAGCATAGAATAAAAGTACACATTAACCTTTATTCATCTTGAAAGAAAATCAAACCATATATTCACTAGGACATTCCACAGCTAGATATAGTTGATGCTAACTTCAAAGGAATTTGTATGAAAGCAACATATGCAAGTAGACAAGCACTCCAAGGGACGCAACAAATCATAGCATATATCCAGAATTCACACACTGATTACTCAAGATTTACTATGAGTTGTAATCAAACAAGTCTTCTCATTCATTAAGTATGCAAAGCTATAGATGTATACAAGAAGCTTTGAAATGAGCCCTAAATACTTCAGCAGACAAATTTCAATTAAGTTTCGAATAATAGAAAGGAGGCATCCCAGCACCTTTTATAGAACAAGGTGAGGAATCCGTTACAAAAGATCAATGATCTTGATTTGTCTATGAATATCTATGATTAAGATTTCTCTTTGACTATGTCAACCTTACAAAGTGGCACAAGTTGCCAGCTGGCAACTATCTAAAAAACTTATTTCCACTAAGTATCTGATGCTGATATTTACTTTATGCTGCATCATCATCTACCTTATCTGATTCATGTGCACCATCATCATGTGTATCACTTCCTGAACTTTCATCATCTTGATGATGATGACTTCGCATATGAGGCTGCATGCTGCTATGGATCTGTTCATATAACTGCACAATTTTATCTACTTCTCTACCATCCTAAGTCTTTGCTTTGATGATGGTGTGCTTGTGTGCCTCATATTTGTGTCTACTGCTATCCAATTTGTCTTTCCTGTCTTGCAGTGTCTCGTTGTAATTTTCCATCTTGACTTTGATTCTCATTATTTTGTCTATGACTTCTTCTGTCAAGTGGACAAGTGGATCATCAGCTACTGATTGGAAGTTGCCGTGTAAAGCTTTGATGGCAAACTCTTCATCTTGATTTTCAACTTTCCCTTCCACTTTTCCTTCCAGTGTTTCCAACATTTCTGCCTCAATAGACATTAAATCATGCAACTTCATGCTGATATCTCTCAGTTTATTATTGCATCTTCTAAGCACTCCACATTAAAATTGAATGTCCTTATACCATATATCAACCAACAAGGTAGTATTACTATTCAATACCTGCTTGTTGATAAGTAACTGAGGATTTATCCTCCTTATTTCTCCCAGGATGTCTAATATCTTTTCCAATCTGTAAGACCTTTTGCCTATCTACATCTACAATTTATCTACCTTTGACCTGGAGTCACTGGGAGTATTCCACCTCTTCAAAGAGGCCTTTACCATTTCTTCTGCATTATCCAATGTGGATGACATCCATCTCCTTAGTACAGATGCCTCATGTTTCATGAGATCTAATTTATTCACCTCCTCTTGAGAAATAGCAGTCAATGGGACTGCATGTTCAGTTGAAGTATCTTCAGTATTGGTCAGCCTTCCTATGTAGGCATGAAACTGAGCAATGTGCTCTTTGTGTTGCTTGTTTTTCTCCTTCTCTCTTTTCACCTTCTAGATTAAAGAATCAATAATATCTTTTCCCTCTTGACCCTCTTGGTCTTCATTGGAAAATCCTAGGTCCACTGTGCTGATCTGAAACTCATCTAAGGTAATTTTACCTTTTTCTTTCTCTACAGTAGGTACTGCAATCTGTACAGTCCTTCTCCCAGTTGTTGGATCTCTTTTGATGGCCGAAGTCATTCTGGCCTTCCTCTTAGGTTTTATTATATCCTCAGTAAATAAGGTAGATAAATCAAATTCTTAAATTTCAAATTCTACCTCTGCATTTACCTCTTTCTCCAACCACGGAGGTCCCTGATCATATTTCTCCGCATCATCATGATGTTCACCTTTATCTCCTGTTTCTATCAGCAGATGTGATGGAGAAGGTGATTTCCTTAATTCTTCTTCATGATGCTCACTTTGACATTGATCCTATGGCACATCCTCCTGTTGAGGAGCTTCTTTCTCCGGAGGAGCATCTTCCTAAGGTGGAGGATCTTGTGATGTATCTACATGTTGATCATGATGATCATGATCTTTTTCTATCATTACCTCATCCTCCTTTGGCTTTTCCTCCTACTAAGGAACATTCTCAGTCGTGGATAATGGGGAAGTCTCCTTAAGTGCTAGTGCTGGTTCTGTAACCACAATTTGTTCTACAACTGTGCTACTTAGTTCTTGAACCTTGGCAGCAGGATCTTCTACCACATCTTTCTCATCAGCTTTCCTTTCCTGAACCTCTACTATAGCAGGTTCCACTGATGCATCTTGTGTGCTTGGTTGGCTTATTTCTGAAGCATGGCCTTCTGGTTCTGCCATCTTCACTTCTTCTGCAGGTTGCCCTTTGTCAGGTGATCCTGTTGGATGTTCAGGATTCACATCCTATTTCTCTGTTATGTCTATCACCGTAGGATTTGTCACCTCTGCAATCAGTTTATCTAGCCCCATTTCTTGGGCTATCTACTCTGGGCTCTTTTATTTCTTAGTTTCCACTTGCTTCATCTCCTCCAGTATAGTTTGAACTGGTGGAGTGTTGTGAGGGGTCATGTGCGTACCTGCAGCAAGGGTTTCTATCTTCTGTGAAGCCACTTCCTGCATAACTTCATCATCAGACAAATTTATTGTCTCGTCTAGAAATATGTGACCTTCTACTTGTGTCTGGGAGGTTTCTTTCGTATGCTCTTCTGCGAGCTCGGTCTTAAACTTGACTATGGTAGGAAGTGGAACATTATGCTGAAGTTCCTTATGTACTTCACTACCTGCCCCTTGTAACAATGTATGGGGTTGCCTTATTTCACCTCTCATGGAGGTTCTTTGTTTCTTAGGTGGGGTAGACACCACCACCTATGGAGACCTCTTCTTCCTTTTGAATAATAAAGGAGCCTCTTCCTCCATGAGGATATCCTCTTCATCTAGTTTCCTTGAGGATTGAGCCTCTTCATGGGTCTCAGTAGTTCCAGCCTCTACTGTCTTTCCTTTCTTGAACTTTTGTTTTCTTGTCCGTTGAGGTGATGCGGATCCTAATCTTGATGCTGCTGCCTCCTCAGCTATGAACACTGCTCATTCAATGATAACCCCTTTGGGTTCATTGTCTATTTTCTTGCCCCTTGGGGGTCTTTTGCTCTATTGTTGTTGTGAAGGGAGCCTATCTCCCTTGGACTTTCTTTTCTCATTTATGAAATCATCATACTCCCCATCAGTAATCTCCTGCCCCTTTTTGTTGTCCACAGTGATGGCAACACCTTTTTTCTTTAAAGCCTCTATCTGTTCATCAACCCAGGATTGGGTTAGCTGTATGGTCCTGGCAATGAAGGGGTCCAAGGATATGTCCTCTTGTATGGTGAGGTTAGGTGCAGAGATGGTATCATTATATATTTTCTTCTGCTCATACTCATATGCAATTATCCTACCATCATCTTTCTTCAATTGTTGAGGGATGGGGATGCAGTCAAAGGTTCTGATTTGATTCAGTGTTAGCCTTTGATACCTTCTTCTTCTTGCTTCTGCTTCATCTTCACAATCAGCCCAGAAGTCTTCTAGGTGCCTCTGGTGAATAGGCTTTCCTATTATTTTCTGCATCCTGCCATAAGGATCATATGGTCTTATTAATGGAAAAGGCTGCAACTTCATTTTATTCAGGGTGACCATCACCTTCCTTATGTTCTCTAAATCAAGACACATGTACCAGCCAATGGTGACTGGAAACAAAATTGGTGGCAACTTCCTTGCATCCTTGTATGTTTTTTAATATTGTGGAGCTCTGTCTTATGAACTCCATCAGTATCACTGCATCAGTGGGATACCTTGGGAGCATGAGGGGAGGTCCTTCAAAACCCTCAATCCTCATGTATAAAAATGTGGCAAATTGTATATACAAGGCTCCATGCCTATAGATTATTTCTAGAGACTCCATGCTCAATCTTTTTGTTCTATTCTTCTCCATGGTTCTAACCAGATGCATAGAAAATGCATCATTTACCAGTTTGTAATCTTGGAGGTAATTGGCTCTTTACAGTTGGGGATGATGATCCCAAATGTGCACAGCATTGACTGCGCCTGTAAGCTTTCCATCTGTAACTAGTGCAGCAAATGTGCCTTTATAAGCATAGGAGTAAACAATGTATGATGTCATATAGAAAGCACAATTTGAACCTCCTAGGTTCATCAGCTGCCCATGCAGAGCATCACTTATTAGCTGGCCCCACAATGGCTTGATATCTAAATATATGCACATCATGATCACACCATACATCCAAACCTTAAAACTACCAACATCAGGCTGGCCTATGAATCTACTCAGTAGTGCAATCATGTACTGGTACTCTTCACTAAAATCATATTTGAATAAGTGCACAGGAAGTTTGGCGGCTGCAGGATATGTGTTGTTCTCAGCCCTCCATTGGTACATATTCTTCCTGGCTTGTTTCTTGTTATTCTCATATTCTCTCACTGATTTCTTCAGGTCCACACTGTTGACCTTCTTGCCCAATGGCAGTCCATATGTCCTAGAAAGACCCTTGATGGATAGGTCTGCATATATCCTCCCATGCTTCATTACTTGCTGAGTCTCTAGATTGTAATTCCTGGCACACTCAATAACCAGCTCCGGGGACTCCATAGTGTACAGGAAACTGGCGGCATTCCACATTCTGGACATGAAAACGACATTTAGCTTAGCTGACCAGGCCTCCAAATTGGTATTCCCCTGATGGGTATCTATAATTGCGCCATATTTGAACAGGATCCCCTCTAGGATGAAAACATAGGCTTACTGAATTTAGCCTCACACTTAGCCAACCTCTTGTCAGCCATGGATGCCTGCAATTAACAAAAATCTTGTCTTACAATGGGTTCTCACATGCATGCATATAGCAATTAACTCTACTAATCATCATGCCTACTATATCCATTCAACATTAACTAATCATGTGGATGCATAAACCAGAACTTTAGATTAACAACCCACACCTGATTATCACAGAAACAACATGATGAGTGTTTCATTTACTTACCTAGATATGCAAATCTTCTTTTATACTAGTGGACTTCCGAAAAATGCTCTTAGTTCTGCAGATGATCATGCACTTCCTTCCTGCCTGTGAGCTCAATTCGTACAACTATCACCTATATGAGGATATGGAAGTTGGTGCTCTGTAAAAATAATTTTATCACAAGGTAAGAGCTAAAATGACGGTGAACTCACCTTTTAACCATGCACTTAGGGTAAAATTAGGGCAAACCCTGACAGATTGAATCTTATTCGTTAATTTTCTGCACAGAAAGTCAGGATTTCGCAGGTGTTTTATCGGGTTTAATGATTGGCGGGAAATACCTACCACCTTGGCGTGCATTTAATGTTAATGGTGGTAACGGGAACGGGGTGATATCTAAACAGCAAGATGATATTTGAAAATATCGGGTGATGTTTAGATAATGAGTGATGTTCGCGCCATTAGGTCATTCTTTAAACGTCAGGAGGATATTAGAAAATATCAGGTGATGTTTAGATAATGAGTGATGTTCACGCCATTAGGTCGTGCTTTAAACATCAGGAGGATATTAGAAAATATCGGGTGATGTTTAGATAATGATGACTGAAGTCATCCTTACTTCCTCTCAAGATATCAGGATGATGTCATCTAGATATTCATTTATTATATCGCTAAGGCATGATGATGTCATCGTCATGTTATGGGAACAGGATCATGTTTATGAAATATCCTGCCAAGAGGTAAATGTGATGATGATGTCATCGTCATATCGCTTCTTCATTTATTGAACTTGAATGACATCATCAGGATATTGGCTTAGGGGATATTTTGCGGCAGGAGGATATTAGGAAATATCGGGTTACATTAAAAAAATGATCCTCGCGAAATGCATAAGGCCGCAGACGGGTAAAGGCTACTATCACCTAAAATTGATGTCTGGATATTCAGACCACATGATTTATCAGGTGATAAATTAGATCAGGGTGATCTTTTGAAATATGACTGATGTTATGAAATATGATCCTCCCCTTGGAAATATCAGGTTTGACTCAAACTTTGACCATTCATAACTTTTACATCCTAATGAATATCAGGGTGATGTAAAAGGCAAACCTGCATGGAATTTGATGCTCTTTCTAAATATGAGGTTATTGGAATGAAATACAAAATTTGACAAACTAACCTCATGATGATACCCTACTCAGCCTTTCTTGCATGATGATCTACATGACTTACTTTTACCAAATCACCAAAAAGCACAAAAAAAGCCAAACAAAAGTTGGGTCCCTGTTTTGCCAAGTAAAAATGGGGCTGTTGTGTAACCACACTACAATTTGCCACCAAAGAAAATAAAAAAATTCCAATGATTCAAGTGATGTGATCACATTCATCCATAGTATTCTAATTCTTCCTGAGCATAAGCATCATGATCTTCTAAATGACAAAATTTCATCATGACAACAATGCTAACAAAGGATCGTGTGTGTGCAACTGATTAATTATCCTCATCTTGAAAGCAAGTTGAAAACATAAGTAACTGGTGTTAAACTACATAGTTGGAGATCATCCCTCATAGCCAACCTAGATAGAACCTTGCTGCCAGCAGGCATCTATAGCCCCAGCAAGGTTATCTATACAATCTCCCTAAGTAGAGCCCCACTGCCAGCAGGCGTCTATAGCCCTGGTAGAGTTACTTAGATGGCCTAATTTTATTTCTTTTCTAATTTTTCTTTAAAATTTGTATCTGATATCATCATGTCAACTCATTTGTACAAGGTATAGTCACTTGCAGCTTTAGGTTGGAGATTGTATTGGTAGCAAGGGAGTCTATTTAGATTTTTCACTTAACACCTATACTTGTGTGTTCAACAAACCCAAGGCTATTAGGTGTTTCATTGTGATTGATTCACTTTGATCAAGAAAAGGCACCCTGATGAAAAGCTATCATAGACCTGATCATGAATACTTCTCAGGCTAAATTACAACCTATGTCTAAATCTAATCTCATCACTTGAATCCTAACAATTTAGTTATTTTCTGTGGTGATGAGATGCATCATCTTGACTAACCAGAATAGAAGCTCAACCAAAACAAAACAAACGAGACAAACAAAACAAACTGTACAAACAACTATACAAATGTACAATATGATACACATGACTGTCATGAGGTCACTCAGGCCTGGAAATAATGTTTGAGGAATTGTCCATTGACTGGCAATGGGACATCCTCACTTGTTAGGTTCTTAAGCCTATAAGTGTTGTCTCCTAAAATCTCAGAAATTTGAAAGGGACTGATCCATAATCTGTCAAACTTACCATGGTCACCTTTCCTCTCATGGGATTTATCCCACATCAGGACTAAATTAGATATCCTGAAGGCTTTAACTCTGGCTCTCTTGTCAAACCAACGTTTGACAATAGCTTGATGTTTTGCAAACTGGTCAATTGCTTGACTCCTTTTCTCTTCCAGGTGCATCAACTGAAGCAACCTAACTTCTTGTCTATTATCAATGCCTAGGTATTCTTGGGCAAACTATAGAGTAGGAATTTTCAAGTTTACAGGGAGGATAGGATCCACCCCATATACCAATTGGAAAGGTGAGTTTCCTAATGCAGTTTTCATTCTAGTTCTGTCTACCCATAAGGCATATTTCAGAAATGAGTTCCATTCCCTAGGGTTCTTATCTATTAGTTTTCTTATGATATTCAGTAAATTCTTATTGGTGGATTCTGCTAATCCATTCCCTTGGGGATAGTAGTTGGATGAAAAATTAAGTATGATCCCATGATCAAACGCCCAACTTGACAATTTAGTTGAAGTGAAGGTAGAACCATTATCACTTACCAAAGCATAAGGAGTTCCATACCTGGTAACAATGTTGCTCTCTAGAAATTTAATGACATCATCTGTAGTACAAGTCTTGTTGCTGACAGCCTCAGTCCATCTAGTACAATAGTCAGTAATTGTTAAGACATACCTATGGCTTGAGGAGGATGGAGGATTGATTGGTCCTATGAAGTCCATGCCCCATTGTGCAAATGGGTGCTCTTCCATCACTGGCTGTAAGGGTTGTGCAGCGTACTTCTCTCTGTTGGAAGCAACCTAACATACATGACAACATTTAACATGATCAGTTGTATCTTTAAAAATTGTGGGCCAATAATATCCTACTCTAAGGATTGCATGTGTCGTGGCCAAGGCTGATCCATGTGCAGTTTCAAACTTATCATGTAATTCTGATAGAACCTTATTTGCTTCTGGCTTTTCTAAGCATCTCAGTAATTCTTCTTGAATAGGGTTCCTCCCTTCATCATATACTTTTGTGACGTTATCTTCAAGGCTCTTCTCTGTGAAGCTTGCAATCTCGGAGGACATCTTCCAGTAATCAGGATGTGCCTGATATCTGAATACCATTCCTTATTGTCTTTGTCATTGATAACATACTGCTGACTTGTGATGTTTGAGTCAATTTCAGATATCATTTGGCTCAAAGCTTGTTCTCTTACCAGCTTCATGGGTGTAATTTCTATATCATACTCTTGTAATACAGTAATCCACTTGGCTCTTTTCTCTCCATGCTCACTCTACATGAGCAGTGTCTTCACTGCTGCATTAGGCACTACTGCAATCACCTTGCTTCTCAGTATATAATGCCTAAATTTCTTTACTACCCTAACTAATGCAAGTGCTTGTCTTTCAACATCCACATATCTTAGTTCAACATCCTTGAAAGGACAGCTCATGAAGGCTATTGGTTTCTCTTCTTTTTCCTCATTCCTTTGAGTCAACACTGCTGCAGAGGTATGTTCTGAGGCAAATGAATAGATGTATAAATCCTTTGTGTAATCTAGACTAATGAGGACAGGAGCATCTGATATGGCTTTCTTTATGTCCTCAAAAGCAGCTTTAGCCTCTGCTTTCCACTCAATCTTGGCATCTTTTTTTAGTATAGCATTTAGTGGTCTGACTATTTCTGTAAAACCAGTGATGAACTTCCTTACAAAGTTTATCTTCCCAAAGTAAGACTTAAGTTCCTTCTTGCTCCCTGGAAGTGGTATTTTCATGATAGACTCCACCCTGTCAGGATCAATGATGATTCCATCTTTAGTTATCAAATGGCCTAATAACTTTCCTGTTGTCACCCCAAATATGCATTTCTTGGGGTTTAGTGATATTCCATACTCTTCACATTTCTTCAGCACATTTCTGAGATCTACTACATGGTTTCCCCTTTCTTTGGAAAATACTGTCAAGTCATCCATGTAGATGACTATACACTTTCCTATTAAGCCTCTGAAGGCTATGTCCATTGCTCACTGGAATGTAGCTCCAGCATTAATAAGTCCAAATGGCATACGTCTATATGCAAATATCCCCCACTTGGTGGTGAAGGCAGTCTTTAGCCTATCAATCTTATCAACCATCACTTGGTTGTATCCTGAAAAGCCATCCAGGAAGGACATCATTTTGGCTCCATTTACAATCTGCAGAACTTCATCTAATGAGGGTAAAGGATAATTATCATTTTCTGATGCTCTGTTCAGATTCCTAAAATCTACACATAACCTGATGTCTCCATTCTTCTTCCTAACTGGCACTAGATTTGCCACTCAAGTGGAGTGCCTCACAGGAAAGATTATCCTAGCATTTAACAATTTCTTGACTTCTTCAAATATTATTGGTTCAAGCAAAGCATTGACTGGCCTTTGCTTCTATTTGAAAGGTTTAGCATCTGGCTTGAGAGGTATAGTATGAGTTATGACAGATGTGTCATATGTCTTCAGCTCATCATAAGTCCATGCAATTACATGGATGTAGTCCTTAAGGGCCTGAGTTATTCCTTCTAACTCTTCTAGTGTGCAAACCTTACCTATCAAGACATTTTTCTTGTCATCATCCTGTCCAATATTCACTTGTGAATATTGACCTCCATCAGCTTTGGGAAGATCCTTCTACTTCAGCATATTATCCAAATCAAAGGCTCTTTCTAATTCAATCATGCCTTTAGGAATTCTGTTGCTAGGCAACTCTAATATTTCATCTTCTTCCCAAACATGATCTTCCATATTATTCTCATCTATAATCTGAGCGTCAAATACATCCCTATTGGAGATGAAATCAAGAATGTGCTGATCATCATCAAAGACCTGAAGATTGGTAACATTATTAGGTACTGATGGTACAGATACTAGTTCTACTGAAAATCTCTTCAAACTTGATATAGATAGTGGCTCCAGTGTACTAGCAGCCTGGGCAAGTGCATCTGCCCTGTGGTTCTGTTCTCTAGGAACATGGGTGATGTTAAATGCATCAAAGTCTTCAATCAAATCCTACACTCTATGTCTATAATTTGACGATCTTTTATAATTGCAAGAGTAGATTCCTCTTACTTGTTTGACAACTAATTTTGAGTCTCCAAAGACATGCAAAATTTTTACTTTCTTTTTGAGAGCAAACAGTATCCCATGAATCAGAGCTTCATACTCTATCACATTATTAGTACAGGGGAACTGTAATCTGTATGCAGCTAAGTAGGATTTTCTTGATGGATCAATGAGATCAATCCCTACTCCAGCTCCCTGCTTGGATTTGGATCCATCAAATCTAAGGATCCAAGACTTATCTTTAGCATGAGGTTTAGCTGAACCTTTATTTTTCTTTGCAGCTCTGGCAACTGCTCCACCTGATATCCATTTTAACTTAGGAATGTCAGCCTTCTCAGACTTCATCTTTTCTTCCTTCTGAGAAGTTGATTTTTCTTGTTTTCCATCATCAGGAGGATGATCTTTTGGATCAGGCTCTGTATGTTTCTTCAAAATGTGCAGACACAGCGAACAGGCGGTCTTCGAATGAGGTGCCTCATGCAGCCTACACCAACCTTCAGTTAGTGCATCTTGTGGATGTTTCTTTTTTCTTATCATTTTCTTAATTTCTCCAGACAAGAACTCTTCAAATCTGGTCAAGTTACTGCCTCTATCTTCATCAGACAGTTCATAGTCTGACTCCATCAGACAATCGCTCCCTGGGGTGATCTTTTCTTTTTTGTTAACATTTATCTGATTGTACACCAGAAATTCTTCTATTCTCTGTATATGACCTTCATCATGATCTATCACTTTTTCTATGGTTCTTGCAGAAGAGAAAAAAGAATCAGTATCGTCATCATCACCAGATGTAGAACTTACCTCAGAATATGATGATGATGCCTCACTGCATGTCTGCTCCAGCATCATCATGTCTAAGCATGTTTTGCAAGTCTTTTCTGAATGTGCTTCGTCATGTAATCTGCACCATCCATCAATCAAAATATCATTAGCAGGTATATTTAACAATTGACAACACTTTACCTATTTGGACAGATGCATCTCAAAGTCTCTGAAGCGATCTACTTCACTCTCGTTCTCAAAATTACTATCAGGTTCTACAACTGGCATACCCTCCTGATGATCATCATCATGATGATGATGAAAGTCAAGCATCAGGATCTCTTCTATCCTGATAGTCTGTGGTCTAATGGCATAAACTCCAGGCTCAACATCGACATACATGATCTCATTCGTTTTATTATAGTTAGTTATCATGTGCTTCATTCTGGGTTCAGCATCTATTCTTATCTGGTTTGGTATGCCTTTCCAAGGTAACCACATGTGATTGAAGTCAGTGGACATATATCCATTCAAAGTTTTTGACCAGTCTCTACTAAGTAGCATCCCATATGTATAAAGTATGTCAACTACCTAGATATCAATGTAGTACTGGATCCTGGGATCAGATGCTAGCTGCATGTGTATATGAGTCAGTTCTCCTACTACACTCACTTCTGTTTTATCTAGCTATGTCACCTTTTTTAGGGATTTAGTAGCATGCAGTCCTAAGGCATTGCATATGGACAAGGGCATCACATTTGTAGATGCACCTAAATCTACCAGATAGTTGTGTAAATTCTTTCCAAACATCCTTATGGTAAGGAGGAAAGGTAGTGACTCACTCTTATCTTTGTACAATGTCATATGTGATGTTTCTGCAGCTTGGACAGTAGCTGGCATAGGCTTGATATTACTATCTCTAGCAGCATGATCTTTATTGCTAAGATGACCTGGAGAAGGAATGTCCTCTTTAGGAGTAGGATCATCTAGTGACTTCATGAATGCTTTTTTGATTGTAGGAGTTTTTAATAATTCTGACAAAGATAGGCTGATCTTTATCTTTTTCATTTCATCAGCCAAGTATGTGACAAGTTTATCAGACTCCTGAGGTAAGGCAACAGCTTCTGATGCTATATTCTGTGGTGACAAATATTGAGCATTTACCTTGGGAAATCCTAGATTATTGCTTGCTTTGGGATCAGGAGGTGTGTTGAAATTGTTTGGACGTAGAGATGACGTCAGTGGACCAATAGGTCTGTTGGAGCTACTTCTCAAGTTATAGTTATGCTTGCTAGGATATTGCTGTTGGTATGCATGCACCTCCTCATGTTCAGTGGATGGTTCATTCTCATCTTCAAAGGGGAAGACATAGTTTGATTCAAAGGCTAAAGCAGATTCTTCATATGCATGAGAATAATTTTGATGATCAGTATAGCTTTCTAGCACTAGGGCTGAATCATATCCACAAGGAACTATTTCATTACCTTCTATCTGAGGTGGATGTCCTACAGTATTAGACACTTCTGTTTGAAAAATGTTGGCAGTAATTTGAAATTGTGGATAGTCTAACTCTGCATGAGCATTTGTATTGTGGATCCTACACTAGTTGGTGAGGGCTGTTTCAACAAGATTGACTATAATAGCCTGTTTGGCTTCACCAGGTGGCTGATTATCTAAGGGTGATGGTAATGAACCATTATTTGGCCTGGAATTCCATACTCTAGGCTATCTTTGAGGATTATTGTTATTTCCACCACTATTATTGAAATTATTGTTGTTATTGTATCCTCTGTCAGGATAATTTGGTCTATCATTGGAATAATTTCTATTCTGATTTGACTGGGAATAGAAGCTTTGATTTCTCAAATGTGTCACTTCTGTGGTGAGTTTTCTCAGTTGAGCAGAAATTTTTTTAATTTCCTCCTTCTCTTCTTGAGCTTTGGCTACTACATTCTCAGTTTGAGGCTTGAAGAAAGAAGATCCATGGTTATTGTTAAACAGATCAGCACCCTGAGGTGTTTGAATTTGTGCAGGATATTGTGGAGTTTGGTCATTCCATTAGGAGGTGGCATGATACTTAATGGAGGTACTTGCAAGGGTGCAGGCATGATTGGTGGAGGTATCATAGCTCCATTAGGATATTGTGTAGGATATGATGCGGAATATGATGCAGGATATTGTGGATACATGCCAGGCAGTGTAGGGAATGCAATAATTGGAGTAGGAGCTAGGACTAGCTGCTGATTTACTTTGATAGCTTCTTGAAAGGCCCCTGTCAAGGTAGTGATCTCAGGATGTGTTCTCCTGATGAACATGGAAGTCAATGGATCCAAGGCTGACTAATAGATACTCCTAGCAGAAGCATCTACCACTACATAAGGAGCAACTAACTTGGATAGCATTTTCTGGAACCTAGCATTACAATTAGCAATAGGTCCATTCTCGAATCTTTTGATTGTAGCAAACATGTGGTAATTCATAGATGGATCAATAGGAACCTTGAACCTATCAAGAAAGGCTTTCTCTAGGACAGCCCATGAACCAACAGAGGCTTGACCAAGACTAATAAACCAATTATAAGCCTCTTCCCCTAAGGAAAAGGGAAATAATCTACATACTACATCCTGATGTTCTATTCTAGCTCTGCAACAAACTTCTTTAAATGTCCTGATATGATCATCAGCATCCTGATAAGGATGATACTTTGGACAAAGTTTGTCCAGATTCTTTGGCAACTCATGATATGCAGTGAAGGTCAAAGGTGACTCTGTTGCAAAGAAACACATTGCAACCGGAGGAGGTTGAGCTGGTGGTACAGCTGGTTGAGGTTGGACCTGGGGTTGAGGTTGAACAAGAGGTGTCACAGATATCCCAGCAGGTACTTGCAAACCAACAGGAGTTATAAGAGGAGGTTTTGGTGAAGCTCTTGATGCACTGGACCCAGGAGTATGATGGATGTCTACAGTTCTAGGTCTAAAACCTCTAACAGGAAATTCTTAAAAGATTCCACCAGATCTAGACCTAGTATTTATCCTGTGAGCCAGGATTCTCAATTTTGAGGCAAATTGGCTAAAACTAATCGGATGATTGTAAATATTGAATGAATTTCACCAGTTGAAACAATATTTGCGGTCAGATGGCTGATCAAACTGGATATTTATGAAATATTTGCAAAGATAGTGCAAATACAAAAGGATATTTGAGGTATAATGACTCTTACCACAGGATATCAAGTTTCTAAAGCCAGAATTCTTCAAAGCTTGAATAGATTTACTTAACATTGGCTGATATTTGTGAATTCATGATGATCTACTGTAAAGCTTGCAATATTTATGACTATATTTAGGAACTTTACATAGAATAAACATTTACAAGCCTGTTACAGTAAATATTTGAGCAATATTTGAAATTCATGAATACACTGGGGTTACCTTACTCTCTACATCATCATACCTGAAAATAATGATGATGAGCGTCCACATTCAGATAAAGGCCCTCCTTCTAGCACCAATTTATGTTGCGTTAGGAGTGAGGAACCTGCATAAAATGTATGATGATTGAAGCAATGGTGTCTTTTCCAGTTGGCCCTCCTTCTAGCGCCAATTTATGTTGGTCATGATGTTAGTCATAAACAAACATAGAATAAAAGTACACATTAACCTTTATTCATCTTGAAAGATATGATGAATTCAGAGAATTCATGATCCCAAGTCTCTAGTGATTAGGTCTTAATCTTCTGACATTACTCAGAGGTTGATGTGTGTTGCTGTTTCCATTTTGGGGCCTTACGTAAAGTTCATCATCATAACACTGTTTCTCCAAAGATTCTTCACAGAGAGGTCATTTTATACAGTTGCTTGATCAAATGATGTAGGGATACTCAAATCTTTGCATGATATTTACCAATTATACATGCTTTATCTCTAAATATGCTAAATATTTGCAATTATCTATGAGATGTCTGCATATTTTCAACATTTGCTTAAGATTATCAGTTATTTGCAATTGTGATAGTGAAATGTTCTGAAATTTAAAAGAATTGAAAGAAATGCTTCAAATTAATGTTGAACCTTTAGCTATTGAACCACATGTACATTAGATCCAGTCATGAAGAGAAGAAAATCAAACCATATGTTCACCAGGACATTCCCCAGCTAGATACAGTTGATGCTAACTTCAAAGGAATTTGTATGAAAGCAACATATGCAAGTAGACAAGCACTCCAAGGGACGCAGCAAATCATAGCATATATCTAGAATTCACACACTGATTACTCAATATTTACTATGAATTGTAATCAAACAAGTCTTCTCATTCATTAAGTATGCAAAGATATAGATGTATATAAGAAGCTTTGAAATGGGCCCTAAATACTTTAGTAGACAGATTTCAATTAAGTTTCAAATAATAGAAAGGAGGCATCCTAGCACCTTTTATAGAACAAGGTAAGGAATCCATTACAAAAGATCAACGATCTTGATTTGTCTATGAATATCTACGGTCAAGATTTCTCTTTGACTATGTCAACCTTACAAAATGGCACAAGTTGCCAGCTGGCAACTATCTAAAAAACTTATTTCCACTAAGTATCTGATGCTGATATTTACTTTATGCTGCATCATCATCTACCTTATCTGATTCATGTGCACCATCATCATGTGTATCACTTCCCAAACTTTCATCATCCTGATGATGATGACTTCGCATATGAGGCTGCATGCTACTCTGGATCTGTTCATATAATTCCACAATTTTATATACTTATCTGCCATCCTGAGTCTTTACTTTGATGATGGTGTGCTTGTGTGCCTCATATTTGTGTCTACTTCTATCCAGTTTGTCTTTCCTATCTTGTAGCATCTCATTGTAATTTTCTATCTTGACTTTGATTCTCATTATTTTGTTTATGACTTCTTCTGTCAAGTGGACAAGTGGATCATCAGCTATTGATTGGAAGTTGCCATGTAAAGCTTTGATGGCAAACACTTCATCTTGACTTTCAACTTTCCCTTCCACTTTTCCTTCCAGTGTTTCCAACATTTTTGCCTCAACAGACATTAAATCATGCAACTTCATGCTGATATCTCTCAGTTTATTATTGCATCTTCTAAGCACTCCACATTCAAATTGAATGTCCTTATACCATATATCGACCAACAAGGCAGTATTACTGTTCAATACCTGCTTGTTGATAAGCAACTGAGGATTTATCCTCCTTATTTCTCCCAGGATGTCTAATATCTTTTCCAATCTGTAAGACCTTTTGCCTGTCTGTGTCTACAATTTATCTACCTTTGACCTAGAGTCATTGAGAGTATTCCACCTCTTCAAAGAGGCCTTTACCATTTCTTCTACATTATCCAATGTGGATGACATCCATCTCCTTAGTACAGATGACTCATGTTTCATGAGATCTAATTTATTCACCTTCTCTTGAGAAATAGCAGTCAATGGGACTGCATGTTCAGCTGAAGTATCTTCAATATTGGTCAGCCTTCCTATGTAGGCATGCAACTAAGCAATGTGCTCTTTGTGTTGCTTATTTTTGTCCTTCTCTCTTTTCACCTTCTGGATTAAAGAATCAATAATATCTTTGCCCTCTTGACCCTCTTGGTCTTCATTGGCAAATCTTAGGTCCACTGTGCTGATCTGAAACTCATCTAAGGTAATTTTACCTTTTTCTTTCTCTATAGTAGGTACTACAATCTGTGTAGTCCTTCCCCCAGTTGTTGGATCTCTTTTGATGGCCAAAGTCATTCTGGCCTTCCTCTTAGGTTTTATTATATCCTCAGTAAATAAGGTAGATACATCAAATTCTTGAATTTCAAATTCTACCTCTGCATTTACCTCTTTCTACAACCACGGAGGTACCTAATCCTATTTCTCTGCATCATCATGATGTTCACCTTTATCTCCTATTTTTGTCTATAGATGTGATGGAGAAGGTGATTTCCTTAATTCTTCTTCATGATGCTCGCTTTGACGTTGATCCTATGGCACATCCTCCTATTGAGGAACTTCTTTCTCTGGAGGAGCATCTTCCTGAGGTGGAGGATCTTGTGATGTATCTACATGTTGATCATGATGATCATGATCTTTTTCTATCATTACCTCATCCTCCTTTGGCTTTTCCTCCTGCTGAGGAACATTCTCAGTCATGGATAATTGGGAAGTCTCCTTAAGTGTTGGTGCTAGTTCTGTAACCACAATTTGTTCTGCACCCATGCTACTTATTTCTTGAACCTTGGCAGTAGGATCTTCTACTACATCTTTCTCATCGGCTTTCCTTTCCTGAACCTCTACTACAGTAGGTTCCACTGATGCATCTTGTGTGCTTGGTTGGCTTATTTCTGAAGCATGGCCTTCTGGTTCTGCCATCTTCACTTCTTCTGCAAGTTGCCCTTTGTCGGGTGATCATGTTGGATGTTCAGGATTCACATCCTGTTTCTCTGTTATGTCTATCACCACAGGATTTGTCACCTCTGCAATCAGTGTATCTAGCCCCATTTCTTGGGCTATCTGCTCTGGGCTCTTTTATTTCTCAGTTTCCACTTGCTTCATCTCCTCCAATATACTTTGAACTGGTGGAGTGTTGTGAGGGGTCATGTGCGTACCTGCAGCAAGGGTTTCCATCTTCTGTGAAGCCACTTCCTGCGCAACTTCATCATTAGACAAATTTATTGTCTCGTCTAGCGATATGTGACCTTCTGCTTGTGTCTGGGAGGTTTCTTTCATCTGCTCTTTTGTGAGCTCGGTCTTAAACTTGACTATGGTAGGAAGTGGAACATTATGCTAAAGTTCCTTATGTACTTCACTACCTGCCCCTTGTATCAATGTATGGGGTTGCCTTATTTCACCTCTCATGGAGGTTCTTTGTTTCTTAGGTGGGGTAGAAACCACCACCTATGGAGACCTCTTCTTCCTTTTGAATAATAAAGGAGCCTCTTCTTCCTCAGGCTCTTCCTCCATGAGGATATCCTCTTCATCTGGTTTCCTTAAGGATTGACCCTCTTCATGGGTCTCACTAGTTCCAGCCTCTGTTGTCTTTCCTTTCTTGGACTTTTGTTTTCTTGTCCGTGGAGGTGATGTGGATCCTGATCTTGATCCTGATCCTGATGCTGCTGCCTCCTCAGCTATGAACATTGCTCGTTCAATGATATCCCCTTTGAGTTCATTGTTTATTTTCTTGCCCCTTGGGGGTCTTTTGCTCTGTTGTTATTGTGAAGGGAGCCTATCTCCCTTAGACTTTCTTTTCTCATTTATGAAATCATCATACTCCCCATCAAGAATCTCCTGCCCCTTCTTTTTGTTGTCCACAGTGATGGCAACACCTTTCTTCTTCAAAGCCTCTATCTATTCATCAACCCAGGCTTGGGTTAGCTGTATGGTCCTGGCAATAAAGGGGTCCAAGGATATGTCCTCTTGTATGGTGAGGTCAGGTGCAGAGATGGTATCATTATATATTTTCTTTTGCTCCTACTCATCTGCAATTATCTTGCCATCATCTTTCTTCAATTGTTGAGGGATGGGGATGCAGTCAAAGGTTCTGATTTGATTCAGTGTTAGCCTTTGATACCTTCTTCTTCTTGCTTCTGCTTCATCTTCACAATCAGCCTAGAAGTCTTCTAGGTGCCTCTGGTGAATAGGCTTTCCTATTATTTTCTGCATCCTGCCATAAGGATCATATGGTCTTATTAATGGAAAAGGCTGCAACTTTATTTTATTCAGGGTGACCATCACCTTCTTTATGTTCTCTGAATCAGGACACATGTACCAGCCAATGGTGATTGGAAACAAAATTGGTGGCAACTTCCTTGCATCCTTGTATGTTTTTTAATATTGTGGAGCTCTGCCTTATGAACTCCATCAATATCACTGCATCAGTGGGATACCTTGGTAGCATGAGGGGAGGTCCTTCAAAACCCTCAATCCTCATGTATGAAAATGTGGCAAATTGTATATACCAGGCTCCATGCCTGTAGATTATTTCTTGAGCCTCTATGCTCAATCTTTTTGTTCTATCCTCCTCCATGGTTCTGACCAGATGCATAGAAAATGGATCATTTACCAGTTTGTAATCTTGGAGGTAATTGGCTCTTTGCAGCTAGGGATGATGATCCCAAATGTGCACAACATTAACTATGCCTGTAAACTTTCCATCTGTAAATAGTGCATCAAATGTGCCTTTATAAGTACAGGAGTAAACAATGTATGATGTCATATAGAAAGCACAATTTGAACCTCCTAGGTTCATCAGCTGCCCATGCAGAGCATCACTTATTAGCTGGCCCCATAATGGCTTGATATCTGAATATATGCACATAATGATCACACCATACATCCAATCCTTAAAACTACCAGCATCAGGCTGGCCTATGACTCTACTTAGTAGTACAATCATTTACTGGTACTCTTCACTAAAATCATATTTAAATAAGTGCATAAGAAGTTTGGCGGCTGCAGGATATGTGTTGTTCTCAGCCCTCCATTGGTACATATTCTTCCTTGCCTGTTTCTTGTTATTCTCATATTCTCTCTCTGATTTCTTCAGGTCCACACTGTTGACCTTCTTGCCCAATGGTAGTCCAAATGTCCTGGAAAGACCCTTGATGGATAGGTCTACATATATCCTCCCATGCTTCATTACTTGCTGGGTCTCTGGATTGTAATTCTTGGCACACTCGATAACCAGCTCCGGGGACCCCATAGAGTATGGGAAACCGGTGGCATTCCACATTCTGGACACGAAAATGACATCCAGCACAGGACTTCTGTTCTTCTCATCATTTAGCTTAGTTGACCAGGCCTCCAAATTGGTATTCCTCTGATGGGTATCTGTAATTGCACCATATTTGAATAGGATGCCTCTCTAGGATGAAAACATAGGCTTACTGAATTCAGCCTCACACTTAGCCAACCTATTGTCAGCCATGGATGCTTGCAATTAACAAAAATCTTGTCTTACAATGGGTTCTCACATGCATGCATATAGCAATTGACTCTACTAATCATCATGCCTACTGTATCCATTCAATATTAACTAATCATGTGGATGCATAAACCAGAACTTCAGATTAACAACCCACACCTGATTATCACAAAAACAACATGATGAGGGTTTCATTTACTTACCTGGATGATATGTAAATCTCCTTTTATACCAGTGGACTTCTAAAAAATGCTCTTAATTCTGCAGATGATCATGCACTTCCTCCTGTCTATGAGCTCGATTCATACAACTACCGCCTGTATGAGGATATGGAAGCTGGTGCTCTGTAAAAACAATTTTATCGCAAGGTAAGAGCTAAAAAGATGGTGAACTCACCTTTTAACCATGCACTTAGGGTAAAATTAGGGCAAACCCTGACAGATTGGATCTTATTTGTTAATTTTCTGCATGGAAAGTTAGGATTTTGCCAGTGTTTTATTGGGTTTAATGATTAGTGGGAAATACCTACCACCTCGGTGTGCATTTAATGTTAATGGCGGCAATGGGAGTGGAGTGATATCTAAACGGTAGGATGATATTTGAAAATATTGGGTGATGTTTAGATAATGAGTGATGTTCACGCCATTAGGTCGTGCTTTAAACATCAAGAGGATATTAGAAAATATCAGGTGATGTTTAGATAATGAGTGATGTTTGCACCATTAGGTTGTGCTTTAAACATCTGGAGGATATTAGAAAATATCGAGTGATGTTTAGATAATGATGACCGAAGTCATCCTTACTTCCTCTCGAGATTTGAGATGACGTCATCCAGATATTCGTTTATTATATCGCTAAGGCATGATGATGTCATTGTCATGTTATGGGAACAGGATCATGTTTATGAAATATCCTGCCGAGAGGTAAATGTGATGATGATGTCATCATCATATCGCTTCTTCATTTATTGGACTTGAATGACATCATCAGGATATTGGCTTAGGGGATATTTCGCGGTAGGAGGATATTAGGAAATATTAGGTTACATTAAAAAAATGATCCTCGCGAAATGCATAAGGCCGCAGATGGGTAAAGGCTACTATCACCTAAAATTGACGTCCGGATATTCAGACCGCATGATTTATTGGGTGATAAATTAGATCAGGGTGATCTTTTGAAATATGACTGATGTTATGAAATATGATCCTCCCCTTGGAAATATCAGGTTTGACTCAATCTTTGACCATTCATAACTTTTACATCCTAATGAATATCAGGGTGATGTAAAAGGCAAACCTGCATGGAATTTGATGCTCTTTCTGAATATGAGGTTATTGGAATGAAATATGAACTTTGACAAACTAACCTCATGATGATGCCCTACTTAGCCTTTCTTGCATGATGATCTGCATGACTTACTTTTACCAAACCACCAGAAAGCACAGAACAAGCCAAACAAAAGTTGGGTCCTTGTTTTGCCAAGTCAAAATGGGGCGTGTTGTGTAACCACACAACATGCCTAAGCACACTATTTACAAGAGGCCCACTGCCTATAGGAGACACACTCTCTATAGAATAATATAAATATTACATACTTGAATTGGAGATTAGCATCTTCACCATGCTTGAGATAGTTCCATTTAAGTTGAACACTTCTACTCTATTTTTCTCTCCTTTCCTCTCTATCCCTTTGTCATCACAACCAAAGATACTTTTGAAATGACTTCACAAATCTTATTTATACATGACATTGACTTTGGGATGATCATCAAAGTCGGTACAACTCATCCTTTATTTTATTATAGAGAAATTACACAAATACAACTTGACTTATTACAAAAACTTTATGCATGTCACCACCCTATTGGCCACACATGTCAGGGACTGCAATCTTCTTCAAGGAACATGCCATGCTTCGTAAAACATCTTCAAGATCATCTACGACATGTGTAAAACATCCGGTCGGCCAAGACTAGGAAGAACATCATTACTGAAAGGTAAATATTTAATTACGAGCTCTATCTTCAATGCAGACTATCAACATGAACTGGACACAATCTAGAGATCCCCACAAGCTTGCCTGAATCACCAAGAACATCCACACCACTTTTGCTTATTGAAATCATTCACATCTTCATCCAGAACCTTAAGAACACAATCAGTCATCACTGTCACATTAGAATAATTTCTTGTGAACCTCCAGACCATGAACCAATTGAGTTGTCAATGTACATTGGCTTCCCAAACATGTCACCAGATCTGTAGAACAAGATATTGCATTTCTGGATCTCACCAGACCTATTTGTGTCACTCTGTCACCTCTGAATAGTTGCCAGAACTAGTTTTACTCATATGGCCATAACTTCTCCAAATCTTCATGTAGATCTATGAAATATTTAAAGGAGCACCTTCAAACACATATCTACAAACCCTTTGATGTGCATACTCTGATATTCAACTGACTACAATCTTTACTTCATATAACTTCACTGTCTTTACTGTTCTTCTTTGTTTCTGATAGGGCTAATTTTCTCAATATCCTTTGAACACAACTCATCCAATCCTTGACATCAATGCAACATGAGTATGTTGACATCAATGACAACACTAGTTAGGCCCATACTTGCAACAAAAACATGCAAGGGAACAAGAGTTTTTGCAAAGCCTATGCCCCAAAGTGACTTGTGCCATGATTGCTGAATGTTCCAACAAACACATCAATATCATTTGCCAACATAATCAACAATATAAGCTTCGGTTAGAGAATCTTACACTAAGATAACAACAAAATCAATTCTTTAAATTTATATAGAAATCATTTAGCATATCACATAATAGACCAAGGCTACATTTGCAGGTTCAGAACTGAGTATATCTGTGAGGTTATATTGCAGGTATCTTAGAACAAAGTGTAGCTACAAGGTGAGATACAAAACAATCCAAAGTGCATAAAAGCAAATTTAGAGTATTGCAAAGGTTTGTTACAACAAATTTCACAATACGAATGACAAACATGGAGTGATTCTACTAGTCATGCATCAGTAATATATATGAACCCCATCTTGTATATGGACTAGGTCCATTTTTGCTTTCTTGGTGTAGGAACGTATGGTCCTTATCAGTATTTATTTGTTTTCATCATCCGCCCACTAGTAGAGCCATTGAAGAATGTAAACATTAAAAATGACAGAGGGGACAAAGGTGACTTATGTTCACAATGTGGGAAGATGCCCCCAAGATATCCTCCACAACGTTATGCCCCCAAGGCACCACACAAAACAATTACAATAAGAGAGAGGATAATAAAAGAATAGAGAAACAAATAGAAGAAGTGTCACCACAGGGGCAGTCTCCTTGTATCCTTGACATTACAAGAGTATCAAGGGTCATCCAAGGAGACCTAAACAACATTGAACACAATATGGGTAACACAACACAATACTAACAACATATATATATCTAGGAAGAGGCCACCCTTGAGAGAAACTAGAGTAGGTGCTATATCAAGTGTGCCTAAATGAGGGAGAAACACTTACCTGAGTCAATGGGATATTTCTTGGTGGACAATCCATGTCTATCATCGCAGGATACATCATATTTAGTCTTGAACTGGTTGATATTGTGTTAGCATTAGTACACTTATTCACTATCCCTTTAGTAGGTAGAATAGGTGAATTGTTTTGAGTGATCTCGACATCCATATGTAAGGGATTTAATGTGAGAGACCTTTCCTCATCCACTCTAGTGCTTCATCTTTTGAAGGGAGAGCATAGGAATGAAGGGAAGGTAAAGTGTTTTTAGGAGAATTGTTGGTGATTATATCTTTAGTGATGTCCAAAGGATTTGAACATGCAACCAAAGGAGAACTATCCATGGCCTTCACATCCTTAGTAATATCCAAGGGACTTGGACATTCAACCAAAGGGAGGAGATTGAGGATCTTCCCTTCCTTAGTGATATCCAAGGTACTTGAACATTCAACTAAAGGAGGAAGATCAAGGGTCTTCACTTCCTTAGTAATATCCAAGGTATTTGAATACTCGACTAAAGGAGGAAGATCGATAGGATAATCCATAGAGACTTCATGCACTATGGTAGGGATAGAATTTTTAATATTGTTAGATGAATGCTCATTATCTATCCATAGAGTGTTCTTCATTAGAGGGGGTTCTTCATTCACTAATGCTTCATCTTTCAAATGGAGAGCATTGGAATGAAGAGAGGGTAAGGTGATGTTAAGGGATGTGTCAATAATTTCATCCTCTTGCACCAAAATGTCCTCATAAGTGGGACCAACTTTAGGAGAGAGATCATAAGGTAAAATTAAGTTACCATCATATGTATATTAGAGACTAGATCTAGGGCATGATCCTAACCTTTAACAATACTAGTCATAGTAGAATGTCCAATAGAGATAAATTCATCTAGGGATTCATCTGACATATTGAATTCATCACTACTAAACGATGCATCATATTGATTATTATCTATGAATTTAGTGAGACTGTCTAATATCGAAGGATATATTCCCATGAGAGTAATGAAGCTTTCAAAGTCAAATATATAACAAAGGATTTCATATGTGGAACATGTAGAAATGTTAATGTCATATATGCATGCTATTTGATTTAAGACTTGAGGATGCTTTTTAGTGAATTTAGAGAATTTTTCAAAGTCTATGATGTATGCAAACAAGGCTTCCAAAGTTGAATAACAAAAGGCATTCATAATGAAAGTTTGATAGAGCTTTGCACACCAAGTCACTAGTTTGAGTAAATCAGGTTTTTGAAAAGCAAAAACACACTAACTTTACTACAAACAAAGTGGGTATGATGTGAAGAGTGCTGCACAACAAGGTAATGTGAATGATTTTAAGATTTTACACAAAGTATGAAAAGAGTGTTAAAGACCTTAATGTTGAAATACACAATGTGTAATTACAAACATTGAAATTTTAAAAGCAAGGACTTCAAATGATGCAACAATACAATGCAAAATTAGATTTGAATGAATTTTTATGATAGAAGCAAAATCTGAAATAAGATTTTGACTACAAACCCTAGCTTTGCAAATGACTAGGTTATAGGAAAAATGCAAGTTTTCAATAAAAACCCTAGCAAATGATATCTTCAAATGCAAAATGTAATATGATGAAATGATTAATTGATTTAATATGGATTAGATATGATGTAAAAATTAGAAAGTCTGATGTTTTAATGATATGCTACGAAAATAATGCAAAACTATGCCTTTATGCAAGCCTAGAATGCTTTTTTTTTTTGCACTTTTTTCAATTTTATGCAAGATTTTTCAATGAATAATGATAAGTATGATATGAATTAATGCAAGAACAAATTTAAACACTCAACAAGATGCAAATGCTTGATGCTATGAGTTTGCAAAATGTTAAAGGGGAAAACGGTGAATAATGGAAGTACCATGTACGCAAGATCAAACCCTCTTCCATAATAACATTCAAGGACAAGATTGAGCTAAATAACAACCAAGGAGAAGGTGGACTTAGCTACAAATATTGTGCTCTTTTTTCTTTGGAAATATGTGATTTAAATCCAAGCCTTTTATCCAAACCCTAGTTCTAAGATAATCAACTCATAACAGATAGAAAACAATTAAAACTCAAAATTTGAATGCACCAAGAATATCAAGGAGATATCAGAACCTATGTCTTAGAAGATGAAGTGTCAAAGGACAAAATCAGGGACCACCCAAGTCCTAAAGTGAGAATCTACTGGAGGTTAGAATTGAGAAAATACTGTAACTGATGCTCAAATGCCAGATCCAAAGCCTAAAAGTCTAGTAGACTAGGGCGGCAACCACCAAAGGCTTTTCAAAGGAATATTCTAGAACTTTTTTTGGATCCTAAAACCTTGATTCATGCACAATCTTCTTGTAACTTCACTTTCCCCGAAACCTATACCTGTAACCTACACACAAGATGACAAGATATAGGTTTGGGGGTTGTGGTGTTTAGGGATTTTCCTCAGTCAAATCCTGGGATAGTATTCAAGCTTCCCAACATCATTGTTAGAGAGTGCATGCCTTTGTAGGAAAGAGGCCAAAGATAAACCAAATGATGAAATGATTCAAATAACAATGATGTCACCTGGGAGATGAAGTCCGTAGAAGGATGAAGATATTTCAACTCATAAGAAGATGGATGATGATTCAAATCTACAATAACACACATTATACAAACACAAATTTGCAACAATAACACAATGAATTCCTTGAATGCTCTTTGCTCCAATGTCATAAGTTTGCAATATCCATCTAGGTTAAAAATGAATTTACAAACACACTTTTATATGCTTTCCTACTAACATTCGTGAAATTAAATCACAAGAGCCGACAAAGAGGACTATTTTTAAAGATCTTATGCCGACATAGCATTAATTAGCCCCGACCAATTAGGGGAGACTTGGGAGGTTGGTGCCCAAGTCTAGGAGCCCCTTTTTAGTCTAGGATGGAATTAAGGAAAGGCCTAGGATCCCAAATTTACATTGGTGCTAGGTAGTTTCTTCAAGATGACCAATTATAATGCATAATATCATTATAAGGACCTAGGATCTAAACTAGGAGGTAAAAAGGCATGTGTCCAATTTTTACTCCATAACAAGAATAGATCAAAAGATCTAATTGTGCATGATTTAGGGTGATGGATGGGATAATAATAGTTTAGTCTAAGTTAGGGTTGAAATTACATGCAAACTAGAGCAAAAACAAAGCTTTTGGGGCCTAGATTGAAGGTAAACATGCATTTAGAAACATGACATGGTCACCCATGGGTTTCCCATGGGTCTCCCCTTTTACTAGTAGGGTCACCCAGGGGTTTCCTTAGGGAGATCCATGGGTAACCCAAAAAATAGGGCTTATGAGTGAAAATTAGGGGGTGGACATTGGTCTTGGAGGGTCAAAGATGTAATCTGCCTCCTGAAATAGGTAAAATGAATGAATTAAACAGGATCCCCCCTTTTACCAGTAGGGTTGCCTGGGGGAGATTTCCTAATTTTTTGGGTGTTTTTGAATGTATGCAACTATATGAATGCAAGCAATTTTTGTGTTCTTTTCTCAATAAGTAAAGATCATCTAATTACTACAAAAGGGAAATATGAATGCAAGTATATATGAGTTTTTTTTATGCAAGTTAATCTATTTTTTAATATTTTTTGTGAGATTGTTTTTGAATTCTATGCTAAAGAAAGAAAATGATTGTCTAATCTATTGAAAGCACTTAAATCTATTGAAATTAATTAATCACTAATCTAATTCAAAGAAATGAAGCTATGAGCTAACAATTCCTATCAAGAGGAAAGCAATGATTAATTTCTTCTCTAAAGAGCAAATGTGATCTAATTACTAAAAAACATTGAAAGAACCTAGAATATGGTTGATCCATGAGGCTTTACACTACCCTCAAGAATCCTTTGTTTCTAGAAACCTCTTCATCCTCTTGTAGTAGCAAAGTCCTCCTCTTGGTAGCAAGTTTGAAGAGAGCAAATGATTGACTTGACCTTTAGAAAGCTAGTGATGATATTGATTGAGCTCAAATTGAGCTTATGAGCACTATGTGAGTGTGCTAATTGGGCACAATAGCATTAGCTTGAGAAAATGAGAGCATAAGCATGTTTTGAGAATCTTTAGAAAGCTGCAAGAATCTATGCTAAGCAAAATGAAAAGGCACGTGTCTTGCGTGAGCATCAAGGCTGCTAATGGAGAGAAAACAACAAGATTGAGAATGGATACAACTATGAAATTTTCATCCCATAATTTTTAGAGGAAGGAGGTATTATAGGATGGAATGGCTCATGATAGATGGGGATGATTGAGGAGTTAACTGGTTTGATTGAAGAGAAGACTGAGCTAATTAGGGAGTGATGAAGCTATGAAAGCTTATCATAGGCTAAGAAAATGGAGTTATCATGAGTTGAAGAGATGATAAGAATAGATCAAAAGAGCTACTTATGAATGATTTAGGGTGATGGATGGGCTAAGAATAGTTCAGTCTATGTTAGGGTTGAAATTACATGCAAACTGGAGCAAAAATGAAGCTTTTTGGGACCTGGATTGAAGAGAAACGCATGTTTAGAAACAAAAGGTTGCCCATGGGTTACCCTTGGGTTTCCCCTTTTACCAGTAGGGTTGTCCAGGGGTCTCCTAAAGGAGATCCATGGTCAACCTAGAAAATAGGGCTTCTAAGTGAAAATTAGGGGTTGGAGATTGGTCTTGGAGGGTCAAAGGTGCAATCTACCTTCTAAAATAGGTGAAATGGATGAATTAAATAGGATCCTCTCCTTTACCAATAGGGATGCCTAGACAAGATCCATAAATAATAGGGGGGATCTGGAAAGGACAAAAGTAAAGTCAATTATGAAAGATGGGTTTGGTCTGGGAGGTCATTTAGAGGTCTCTAAAGGGTGGACACACATGAAATGAGTATGGGAAAGGTGAAATTATCAATTTATGATGAAAATTAGTTATGTAGGAAAGGTCAAGAATGCACAAGAAGAAATTTCAACAAGGGGAAAGTGAAGAAAAGTTATGATTATGAAGAATTGATGAAGCTAAAAATTAACATCCATGTGTCACCAAGAAGATAACTACTGAGACGGAATTATATTCAAGATTCCATGTACATGATCAGGATTACAAATCATCATAGGGTCCTTGTGCAATCCCATGTACATTTTTAGTTCTTACATATTTGCCCCCTTGGGGACAGTAGTCTACATGAAAGGTAGGTACCACTCTCAAAATAGGACTTACCTATTGTCAATTTCCCACAATTGTACTTGCAATAACCAGTGTTAGTTTGACATTTGAGATGTTTAAAATAAGCAATGAAATTGAAATGAATGAAGATACCATAGATCGTGTCACAAGTTCACCTAGTTGTTTTCTTCGCCACATAGACCTGTAAGGATGAAAGCATGCAAAACAAGGGTGCAAAGATGCTAAAAAAAACTAGAAATTACCCTTAAATGCACAAAATGAAACTAAGCTAAGAGAAAAGAAGAATGAAGGAATTTGAGGAAAGGGAGTCAAAGGGTGACAAATTGTGCATGTGAATAGTCATCAGGAAGTAATCGCCTAGTGAATCGTAAAGATGGCAACGAATCCTTCCCCCACTAAGAATTAGGTACAAACAATGTGAAAAATCTCTCTCAAAACCCTAGTTTGCATTTTGGTGAGTTTCTCTCAACAAATTTCATAATGGTGATTTTCTCTCAAAAGATTCCATTTTCATCATTTTTTCTTGTTGCATTGTGTTAGTTTCTTTGTTTTAGTGTGTATATGCTTTTTGTTTGTCAAAATTGGGTGAAATTTGAGGTTTTTGTGAGGATTTTACATTATAGGGTGTTGGATAGGGTTTCCCATGGGTTGCCCCTTTTGCCAAGGTAGGTCACTTGGGGGAGATCTAGCTGTTCAATAGGGTCGCCTAGGGGAGATTCTGTTGGACATCAGGGTTACCTAGGGGAGATTTGACCTAGTGAAATGGGTGGCCCAGCTAATTTATTTGTAACTATAGTCTTTTGTTCTATGATGTTTTTTCTACTCCATTTTTCTCTAATTCCAACACTAAACTCATCATTTTATCGTAATTTTCTAAGGAATATACACCTTTTTTGGGTTTTTTGAGTTTAAAAAGATCTAACACAAGGTTCTTTATGCTTGAAAGGATACAAACATTTGATGGAATGCCAGTGGTGAGTAGTTGTGGCTTTTTGATGCTTATAAGGTCCTATCTACATGAGATCACACTATCTTGAAGAGAGCAAGGCTAGACAGGATATGTCATGTTCTAGTTGTTCACCCCACATCTCACATTTGTTTTGACATTCTAATCTACTGGGATGTTGACATGAACACCTTTAGATTCCCCTAGGTCTCAAGGGAATGGACTATCACCTTATATGATGTTTATTGCATCCTTGGAGTCCCTGTGAGAGGACAACCACTTATCCTACTTAAGAGTGAGTCCTATGGAGAGAAACAATCTTGGGCATCTACTATGGGGGTGACTCATCTTGAGGAGCAAACAAGGGTATAGATCACATCAGTGACTTTCTTATCAATTTCTCCTTTGAGGAAATTCCTCAATTGTTTTATCGCTTCTAAGTTAAATCAGGGGATAAGGGCTTAACTCAGCTTAGATGGTGCTAGGCACCAATCATCTAGTGTGTGGAGTAGGGTACTATATTCACTTGGGTAGTCAACATCCTAGATATGGTTTATTGAGACTTCTACTATATTGCACAATGAGGGGCACTTTCCTTTAGTCATTCTTCTTTGATTATGACACGGATTTATGAGCACATTAGACAATTTCAGAAAGAAGTGTCACTTCTTGATCCTTGATTATTAAGGTCTACATGTTGGGGTTAACTTGGATACTCTGATGCTAGCTTACATGTAGTAGCCACTCTTACTAATGCTGACATGATTCATAATCCTTATGTTGACATGGAGGGGTTATGGATTAGAAACAGATAAATTCAAGACTTCTATAGGGGTGTTGTCCATTTTTTTTATAGGAACAACTTCATCCAAACACACCATATTGAGTAAGTCCTGTAGTAGTTAGGATATGACTAATTAGAGGGCTTGCCCCTAGTTCCAATTGTCATAGATCCATCTAGGAGACAGGTGATGCTGAGCAAAGAATGATCACTTGGACTCCCTTGACTCCCAGAGTTTTCATCACTAGAGTGGCTCATGACATCAGTTGTGCACAGAGGGGAAGGAGAGGATCTCAATCTTGAAGGTTGATAGTTCCAGAGGATATTGACTTTTCTAATGAGGATTATGATCTTGAGGGAGAGGAGTGTGATGATGCTAGTGTGGAGGAAGATAGATAGATTCCTTCTAATGAGGAGGCAACTATACCTCCCACACATCGTCTTGCATTAGATTATCCCTCATGGGAAGAGGGTGACCCTTGTATGAATTCTTTCCTTTATTCCTCTTTTTTCTTACTTCATTACTTTCATAAATTTAACCTTTTGATTAATACTCTTCCTTGTTACTTCTTCTTAGGTATTGCCAAAGAATGGAGGGAACTCTTTCATAACTCTTCTTTAGATCTTCTAGTCCATATCATTGGTCATCCATGAGAATCTCTCCTCATTGATGCTCATCTTCCTTCTTGAGCTGGTAATCATACTGACATTCTCACTCCTTCTCACCATGCATGTTAGGAGATTATTTCTATGTGAGCTCATATCACCACACTTAATGGTGAGAATAATGTTCTTTGAGAGATGGCTAACCTTGAAGTTCATAGGTAGGCCTTGCATAAGGATACAACTAGTCCTTCACATGCTCCTATCAGGGTTATTTCTCCTTCTCAAAGGACCCACAGAGGTTTTGATGCTACTATCAGTCATAGGAGACTGAGAAGTCAGATCCATGAAGGCTCAATTGGTCAAAGTCATCCTTGAGGTTCTATAGGGTATTTCTATTTCTATTTTGCCCTCTTGCATGGGGAGATATATATCTCTTGAGAGCATTATGTCCCTAGCTCTACTTCTTGCTTTGTTGTAGCGACTTGTACTTGAACGTTTGATGAATCAATGGAATTTCTCTTATGATTACAATTGTCATCTTTGCTTATCTCTTGTGAACATTAGTAGTTTGGAACCTTTGTTATCTTGATCTCTAAAACTTGACAATAGGTGCAAAATGACTATGCAATATTTTTGGTCTTTTTTAGAATATATGGAATGCATGCAATGTAAGAAATGTAGGGGCACATGAGGAAATAAAACACATTTCTAATCCTATGAAATGTCATGAGTTATGACTTAAACTTATTTCTTTTAAATTTTTTTATTTTTGACATGATGAATGCATGATGGAACAATGTGACTGCTCTTGAATAAGATTTTTGACTCAAGGGATTGTGAATCATCTTGGTATAGGAGACTTATTAAACTTTTGATATGGGACTAGGGATTCAAGTGGGTATGGGGAGGAGATTGGGTGCTTCTAAACTTTGGGCTTCACTAAAGGCTAAATACTGATCCTTATCTAGAAAAAATATATTAATAAGCTTTCAACTTAGACAAGCAACAAATTTTATTAGATCTTACTAAACTTAGATGAAAGGATGGCCAACAAGATAGGCCTAGGGTAAAGGAAAAGGCTCCAAAATAGAAAATGGCCCTTTTTTTATTTTTTAAATGTGCCTGGTAAAGTTTTTAACGTGACTGGCGACGCTGGTGCGACACACCCTCTGGCTCCACACGAATGCTTTTTCCTAGAGCAAAGAACCGGTGAGGCCACAACGTGGGGGACCTCATCCCCTAGCAAGAACACTTCAAACCCATGTGCTCATTGGCCCATCAAAGGCGTAAAGCCTGCGAGCTCATTGGCCCAGTGAGGGTTTGAACTTTGGTGGCCACCATTACAACTGAGTGACTTAACCACCGAACCACGCCCTTATTGGCTAGAAAATGGCCCTAAAGATAGCTAGACTCCTAGCATTATTCAGCTACTACGTGTGTGTGCTTTGTACCTCACTTTCTTTGATAGATGTCACTCTTGTAGCCTTGATCTTAGATTTATATCCACTCGAGAGTACATACATCAATGATCTTCTCTCTTGCACTCTTTTTTTCTTTTTTTATACTTTTTCTTTTTTTCTTTTCTTTTTGTACTTTTACTTATATATATATATTGGATTTTTTATTGCTATTGCAAAGATTCTTTGAGACTTTTTGTATGCTTGGATATTCAGGTGCTTTGGTGCTTTTTCTATTCTAATGATTTTTTTTCCTATCACTCATTTTTTATTCTCTCATATTTTGGATTTCATTTTGCAACCTTATGATCCTTCTAGTGTTTTTGGCTAGGAAAGATAAGGGGCTGAGTGCCCCAAAAAGTTTTCATTATCTAGTCAGACTTCCCTTCTACGAAGGAGGAATGGGGAAGGTCTACTTGCAAGCTTCTATTGAGAATTATAAGTTTGAAGACTAACTTTTCATAGACTTAACAACATGGATTGTGAAGACTAGGATTAGTGTTGAGATAAGAGCTAGGCTTTGATTAGAATCATTGGGGAATGTGGTAGGGGAATGATAAATAACAATTGTGAATACAAAGTATCTCGAAGGTTGAAAGGATCAACCTATACCTAAGTAATCTTAGACTCCTTACTAAGATGAAAATCAAACAAGAGAATGTCACTCACAAATATGCATGGCGTAACATAATGATAAAGAATGCAGAGTTTTGATTTTTTTTTTTCAGATTTTATATTTTTAAAGATTTTTTTGAATTGTTTGATTTTTTGTATTTTATATTTTATGATTTTTAGACCTAATATTTCTTAAGGTGAAAGGCATTGACCATCTCACTAATTTATTCACCCTCCATCATGCACAAGAGATATGTACCATTTCCAACATCTTCCTTGACCATGTATGGTCCTTTCCAATCTATGTGAAACTTCCTCTTCTTCCTATGTTTCTTGTTTTTGGTATTGCCCTTCCCGAAGATAATTTCTTCTAGTCTGTATGCTCCTGAAGGATTATTATGCTCTAATGGACCTAGTTTTGAGACTTCTAATGATAATGTGATATGAACTAGAGCCTAAAAGGTTTTCTAGTGGGAAGGATTCCAATACAAGACTCCATAACAATTTAAAAGTTTGGCAAGTAAGTCAAATTCATCTTGCATGTAAATTTTCACTTCAATACACTCTTGAATACTTTGCAGGAATTGAAACAATTCAAGAGGAGTTTATGGCTCCCTTTGTACATCTGGAGGAATGAAGCTTACACTTGTTTTTCCATTAGGTTTTAGCCATAAATCCATTGAATACCCTATATACTTTTTAAGCAATTCAAATATAATAGGGTCTTCTGTTGCTATGGTTTTTTGCAAGTTAATCTCTTTATGAAACTCTCCCTCACTCACCTCATCCTCATCTGGGAGTCTTTCAACCATATCCATTTGTACTATGGATGATTCTGATTCACCAATATCATTAGATTGTACCAAGGTTGAAGTGGAAGGTTGCTCGTGGGGTCGAGAACCAAAAAAGGCTCTTGAAGAATTCTCTAGAACATTTGTCAATTTGCTATCTACTAAGTTAACTTCTTCCTAATTATGAGTCTCTACTTATGTTGGAGGTTTCCATGGTGTATAAGTATTTTCTAAACGTGAGAGTGGTACATAAGAATCACTCTCTTCTTGCATTAGTGGTACATAGGTCTCATTTGACATTGTATCTTTCAGTGGTGTTAAAGAATTGTAAATTTATGATGTTTCCTCCTCAGGATCTAAGAAGGAATGTGGGTCTACTCCCTTCAAGTCCAATGTTTTTGTTTCAAATTTTGGCCATTCTATTCGATGGGGTTTTTCTCCTATATATGGGAAAGTTTGATTGATCTATTCATCTTTCAAAGATACGTTAATTGTGAGGATGTCTAAAGGAAATTGAATGGGTATATCTTGTTGAAGTAACAAGACAACTGAGAGCTAGGGTAAATTAGTTGTATCAAAAACTTCAAACCCTCATAAACATAATCACATCCACATCAATTCACTTAAACCCTTAATCTTTTATGAAGATTAAACATGAAAACTAGATAACAAAAACTTAAACACATCAACACCATGCACAAGAGAACACCAAAATTTTACATGGAAAATCTTAAAAGGGAAAAACTATGGAGAGGATTAGTTCACAATATAAAGTAGTATCAATACCAAATTACAAGAAGCTCACTACCAAAGGGCTCCCTACCTAAGGTTCACCGCCCACAAAAAGAAACACTCACTACCAAGGACTCACTGCCTAGGAGAAGAAGAAAGAAGAAGAATCTCACTACCAAATGATGAACTGATATAATTACATCTAAAAAATGCATGGGTTCAGTTCCAATGAAGCACAACAAACATCACCTTCTCATCTATATCGAAAGATGGTAGGCACCTTCTTCTCACTGCTTCTAGTCACCTAACACATGAAATTTCTTACTACCCCTAATCAACTTCACATCACATCCATTATATTCCTCATTCTCAATCACACACATGAACTCTTGACACTTATTTATACCACCATCAATCTTGAAATCAGTCTACAAGGTCGGCAACACAAAATCTTCAATTCTTGAAATAGTCTCCAAGATCGACAAACACACAATATTTGAATTAGGTCCGGACCTAAACATTCCAAAACATAAAGGAATAAAGGAAAGCCACTTTATGCCTTAGCTTGGACCTAAATCTATCCAAACATGTTACACAACACTCACATAATCACCAAATCAACTCCTTAATCAGTACAAACATTTAAGGCCAACCAAACAATGTAGACATAAGGAATTCTTGATCACATGCTTCCATGATCACAATCATAAATTGTAGACCACACACAGGGATTTAAAACAATCTAGACAAATCCACTAATATCTTGAATTCAGCTAGAAATTAGCAAATTTATTTACAACTTTCAATTGAAGAAGGTTCATTGTTTTCTTACAAACAACACTGTCAAACTCTGCTACACAAGAACTTGCTTTCTAGAGTACCAAATCACAAACCTTCTGGATAGAAGATAGGTAAGATCCTTATAAACATATATCTAGAATGCAACATATGAAACCATTCTGTAGAGAAAATTTAGAGTAAAATACTTTCTCCCAGACACCTCTACACACCTTCAGAAACACTGTCAAATACTGTTCTTAAACTGGTGAACATAACTTTCACTGCACAACAATCTAGAGTATCAAATTATGGATTTAAAATCTACAAACACTTATCAACAACATATCCAAACCACACACTCAGATCTCCAACAAAAAAGAAATGTGGAGCAAAAATTTGAACAATATTCTATAAGCCAGAAGACTCCTTCAACACACTATTTCCAATATTAATCAAATTTTTTCAAAAGCACTTGGAAACCCAGCTACTTAAGCATATCCTCAACACCTTCAACATCTATACAAAGCATCCAAATCACCTTTTAGAAAAGTAACTGAATCAAACAATAATAACTTCATCAAAAGACATAGTTGACACCAATGACAACACAAAACATGTTGACATCAATGACGACACTGATTAGCACATACTTGCAACAATCTTCCCCTTTGTCATTGATGGCAACATATGGTGTGAAAAACTATCATGACACAAATCTGCACCAATCTCACTCACTCCCTTTCTTTTATACATCTTACTCTTTTTCTCTCCCTTTGTTTTTCACATGAACTCTCTCCCCCTTTGACATTAATGGCAAAGGGTGACACATCTTTCTCAAGCTTTCTCCCCCTAATTATGATATTGCACATACTTGCACTCTTCTTAGCTACTCTAAATACTCCCCTTAGGAGTACACACCAACCCATACTAAATCTTACTCCCCTTGACTGCAACAATCATCAATGCCACTACCTGCTCCCCCTGAGAGGTATCCTCCTGATGAAGGGGGTAAATCATAAAACACACACAAAAAAAATGTACATAGAAAATAGCACTCTTTATTGATTTGGACAACTTATTACATTACAAAACCTCAAATACAATTAGAGGAATCAACCCTCCACCAACTTCAACACATTATAGCTTCCTATCACAAGACTTTGGAATCATCTGCCTTCTGTAACCCCAAATCATATAGGGTTTCTATTTTTGTGCCTATTCTTGACTCTAAACTTTCCCCCTTAACTCTACTACTGCCTAGGGTTCCCAAAATAGTCATAAATAGCACTTTTGGATGGCCTCCAGTGAAATTTCAAAATTTGCAACTCCCTCCAAAGTAGGTCAACTTCTGGGAAGCATAACTTTTGATCCGGGTGTCTGATTGAGGAACTGTTTTAAGCACTAGAAAGCTCATGATGTGAAATATCATGAAAAAAAATCCATAAATAGATTTTTGTCAACTTTTTAGGATGTTATGGTATGTTTTAGTGCCTCATATCTCGTTTCAAAAAATTTTAGGGGCTTTTTAGAAAACAAAAACTTTAATATCTTTCAGCTCACAAATGATCTTTGCCTAATTCCTTCGCCAAAGATCTTATATTTTAGTTATGAATCTTTTTGTAACATTTTTCTTCATTCCATGCCCAAATGCAAACTTTCCTAAAATGGCAGTTAAACTTTCCAAAATTGGCAGTTTGCTATTTTTAGCAATTTGGAGAAAATTGAAAGTCCTACATCATTATTCAGGAGATTATTGGACTAGAAATACTAATTATGGAAATAAATGATAACAACTGCATTGATTTTTAATTAACTTATTTTTGGGTGATGCAAGATTGCCCTTCCACCACTGGATGCTCTTGCATCAGACACCTAGGGTAACTTGAGAAGTGACCCTGTCACATCTCAGGTGTTTGTGGGAGGAAAACCCAAATGGTCAACCTCTTCCTTAGACAACCAAGAAGAATCTTCAATAGACCTTCCTTTCTATTTCACTAGATATTCTTCATATTACTTATTCTGAGTACTTCTTCCCACATGGCTATCCAAGATCTCTTCTATCTCCTCCATTGAAGTAGATGCCAAAATACTCCACTCTTCTTGTGTCGGTCCATCCTATGTGCCACCTTCATGATATTTTGTTAAATCAACAATGTTGGACATAGGGGAAATATTGATCTCACTTGGTAGCTCTACCTCATATGCATTTCCTGAATCATGCTTCTTTATGATTTTGCATGGTCCAAATTTCTTCATTTTCAACTTATTGTACGTTCCAATTGGGAACCTTTCTTTTCTCAAGTGAACCATGACTTCATCTCCTACTTGGAATTCCTTATATCTCCTCTTATGATCTACCTTAGCCTTTTACAGAATATTCATCTTATTAATATGCTTTCTCACCTCTTCATACAAATTCTTCAGGTGTTCTACAAAGTCTTCGGCCTTGGCACTTGTCTTTTCTCCTTTGTCTAGCTTCCTTAACTCTAAAGTATTTCTTAGACTATTGCCATATACAATATGGAATGATGATTTACCAGTACTCCTATTGATAGAATTGTTGTAAGTGAATTCTTCCTATGGTAAAATCAAATCCCATCCCTTGGGCTTATCTCCTACTAAGCATCGTAGCAAGTTACTCAAACTCCTATTTACCACTTATGTCTGTTCATCAGTCTATGGATGGTGTGCAGAACTAAACATCAAGTCTATTTTCAACTTCTTCCACAATGTCCTCCAGAAATAACCAACAAACTTGGTATCTTGATCTAAAACTATGCTCTTAGGTAGACCATGTAGTCTCACCACCTCCCTAAAAAATAACTCTGGAATATGAACAACATCATTAGTCTTGTTACAAGGAATAAAATGTGCCATCTTTGAGAATCTGTCCACCACCACAAAAATGGAATCATGCCCTCTCTGTGTCCTTGGGAAACCAGGAAAAAAATCCATACTAATATCATCCCATGACTTTTTTGGTATAGGTAGTGGCTAATATAGACCTGTATTCTGACTTGCTCCTTTCACCATCTGACATACTCTGCAACTCTGCACAAATTTACTCACATCCTTCTGCAACTGTGGCCAATAATAATTCTCACCAACAATAGAAATGGTCTTATCTCTACCAAAATGTCTAGCCAATCCCCCACTATGCTTCTCCTTAATTAGGTTCTCTCTCATGGAACTCCTCGGAATGCACAACTGGCTCCCTTTAAACAACATGCCATCTTAGATTATGAAATCCAACCATTTTGTCTTGTCCAAAGTAACAGGTTCTAAACAAGTTTTCCAAGCCTTTGCAAAATCTAGATCTTCTGGATACAAACTTTTGAGCTCATCGAACCCAACAACCTCTATCTTCATTTCTGTCAACAAACTTTGCCTTTTGCTCAAGGCATCTGCAACTCTGTTGGACTTCCCACTCCTGTGCTTCAAAACAAAAGTATAGCTCTACCAAAGCTCAACCCATTTTAAGTGCCTTTGGTTCAACTTTCCTTGACTATTAAGATACATCAAAGCCTAATGATCAATATATAAAACAAACTCCTTTGGAAACAAATAATGTCTTCATTTCTTCAAAGCCTGAACTATTGCATAAAACTCCTGATCATAAACATAATACTTTTTCTTGGCATCATTAAGCTTCTCACTTAATAGGCAATGGGCTTACCTTCTTGGCTCAAAATAGCTCTTATAGCATTGCCACTAGTATCACAATCTAGCTAAAATACCTTATTGAAATCTTGAAGTGCCAAAACAGGTTGCTCTGTGACTTTCTGCTTCAATGTATCAAAGCTTTTATCTACTCCTTTAGTCCATCTAAACTCTTTTCTATCCACTCTCATTGTCTTAGTTAGGGGTGCACAAATGATACTAAAATTCCTGATAAACTTTCTATAAAAACTTGCTAAACCATGAAAAGATCTTACCTTGAAATCACTCCTTGGCATTGGCCATTCAATGATATCCCTCACCTTCTTTGGGTCCATCTTAAGACCTTCCTCTAAGACAACAAATCCTAGGTATACCAACTCCTTTACAAAACTACATTTCTTCAGATTGATCAACAACTTCTCCTCCCTCAACTTCTCAAAAACTCTTCTGATATGCATCATATGCTCATCCCATGTCTGACTAAAAATCAAAATATCATCTAAATAAACAATAACAAAACTTCCCAAAAAAATTTTCAATACCTCATTCATGAGCTGCATGAATGTGCTCGGTGCATTGGTTAGCTCAAATGGCATGACTAACCACTCATACAAACCTTCCTTTATCTTGAAGGTTATCTTCCACTCGTCTCCTTCTCTGATATGGATCTGGTGATACCCACTCTTCAGGTCAATCTTTGTGAAGTACTTGGCTCCACTCAAACAATCCATTATGTCATCCATTCTAGGCAATGGAAATCTATACTTAATTGTGATCTTATTGATGGCTCAAGAATCTATACACATTCTCCACTCTCCATCCTTCTTTGGTGCTAGTACTGCACATACTACACATGGACTTAGGCTCTCTCTTATCAGTCCCTTCCTTAACAACTCCTAAACTTGTCTATTCAACTCTTCACTCTCTGCTGGGGTCATTATCTAGGCTGCCTTATTCAACAAACTGGCTCCTAGTATCAAATCTATTTGATGACTTATCTTCCTCACTAGTGGTAAACCTTTTGGTACATTATCAGAGACAATATCTTGAAATTCTTCCAACATTTCTAAGACTTCTGCTAGTACATCTTCATAATTCTCTTGACTAATCTTAGGAATCAATGCAAAGCAATGACGGTCATGCTTCATACCCTCCAAAAATTTTCTACCATCTACCAATCAAATTCTGGCAGTACTACATATCTTTTCTTCCACCTCCTTTAAGGGCTTCAACTTATGACAAACTCCATCCTTTGTTAGGGAGTATGTGTTTGCATGGCCATCATGGACAACACTCCTATCATACTACCATGGCATCCCCAATAACATATGACATGCATCCATTGGTATGATGTCACATAGAACCTCATCATGGTAGTCACCAACCTTGAACTTCACTAAACACTACTCATTAACCAAAGCTCTATGGTCCTTCTGCAACCATGCAATCTGATATGGATGTGGATGCTTTCTTCTTGGCAGCTTCAACTTGTCAATCATCTCATCTGAAACTAGTTTGTCAGTGCTTCCACTATCAATAATAATATCACAACACTTACCTTCAAATTTGCACCTTGTGTGGAATAAAATTTTCCTCTAATTTGGTTCTTTTTCCTCATTCAACAAGGTTCTTCTGACAACTAGGGTTTCTCCCCTTTCAACATCTTCAGAATGTTTAGATTGTGCATCTTCATCTATATGTGCAACTCATGCATTACCTTTAGGTCTTCTATTTGTCCTTCCTTGATGTTGTGGACACTCGTATGCTCAATGCCCTTATTCTCCACATTGGAAATAGGTTCCTCTGAAACCTCTTCTTCTAGGTCCTTGCCTAGGTCTGCCTCTTCCTCTTCCTCTTTGCTCACCATTGTTTTGGTCACAAGGATGGTAGGTATTATCTCCTCTCTAATTCTGACTGGTGCTAGCTTCTTCACTTTTCTTTTGATCTTCATTATGGCCTCCATAGGATCTTCTACCAGTCCTTCTACCAGTCCTTCTACCTTGAACTCTTCCCCTTTGCTTGCTATCAAATCTTTTATTCAACTTCTCTTCCACCTTTAGAGAAAACTGATACGCATCTTCTATGGTGGTTATTCTGACTAGGCTCATCTCCTCTTGAATACTTGGCCTCAACCCATGTATGTAATGGGCTACCTTATCCTTGTTGGGCTCTGCATGGCCTATCATGATAGTAATTTTATAAAACTCTTCTGTATACTCCTTAACAGACTTGTGACCTTGCTTCAGTCCTTGCAGTTTCTTCAACAACTCCATCTCATAGTTCATAGGAATGAACTACTTCTTCAGTTTTTCCACCATCTAATCCCATCTGGTGATCATTCCTTTTCCTCTTTTGTTCATCTCTAATTGGACATCCTACCACCAAATACTGATGTGGCCCTTCAACTTTGTTTTTGCAAACTTGACCCGATCTGGGTCTTCCACATCTTCATACTTAAAATATTCCTCCATATCATTGATAGAATCAATAATCTAGTCTGGATTCAAATCTCTAGAATATGTAGAAACTTCAATCCTAGGCCTCTTTCTGATCTTTGAAATGGCCCTCAACAACCTAACTTCTGCAGGATCTTCTGCAGCTTCTTGTTCTTCCTCAGATAGCTTTTCTTCAGCTTCATCTTCACTTTCTTCTCTTGTTCTCAGATCAAACCCTCTTCGCAACTCCTCTTGCAATGCATCGATTTACCTTTGCAGTGCTCTAAAGCCCTCTTCTGTCAAAGCATTCCTCCCAATATGATTTCTTTGTGGAGGCATCTTGATCTCCGCAGCAAACCCACAACCTCAGGTCCTAATGCAAACTGCATCATGGTCGGCGATCTGTCTACACACTCAAGAAACCCTTTCTCTGATACCACTTGATGAAGGGGGTAAATCATAAAACACACAACAAAAAAAAATGTACATAGAAAAGAGAACTTTCTTTATTGATTTGGACAACTTATTACATTACAGAAGCTCAAATACAATAAGAGGAATCAACCCTCCACCGACTGCAACACATTATAGCTTCCTATCACAAGACTCTGGAATCATCTACCTTCTGTAACCCCAACTCAGCTAGGGTTTCTATTTTCCTACCTATTCTTGACTCTACACTTTTACCCTTAACTCTACTACTACCCAGGGTTCCCAAAATAGTCATAAATAGCACTTTTTGGTAGCCTCTAGAGAAATTTTGAAATTTGCAACTCCCTCCAAAGTAGGTCAACTTCTGGGAAGCATAACTTTGGATCCGGGTGTCCAATTGAGGAACCATTTTAAGTGCCACAAAGGTCATGATGTGAACTATCACACTGGAAATCCATAAATAGATTTCCATCAAATTTTTGGGACGTTATGGGATGTTTTAGTGCCTCATATCTCATTTTAGAAATTTTCAGGGGCTTTTCAGAGAACAAAAACTTTAATATCTTTTAGCTCACAAATAATCTTTGCTTGATTCCTTCACCAAAGGTCTTATATTTCAGTTATGAAGATTTCTACAATTTTCACTTCATTTCGTGCCCAAATGTAAACTTTCCTAAAATGGCAGTTAAACTTTCCAAAACTGGCAATTTGCTATTTTTAGCAGTTTGGAGAAAACTGAAAGTCCTTCATCATTATTCAGGAGATTATGGAACTAGAAACACTAATTATGGAAAGAAATGATAACAACTGCAATGATTTTGAATTAACTTCTTTTTGGGTGATGCAAGATTGTCCTTCCACCACTGGATGCTCCTGCATCACCTCCAACTCAGTTTCCAGAGGAAACATCTACACCAGAGGCTGGTACAGACACATCCTTGACCTCTGTTACATCCTTCTTAATCCAAATCTTGCTCATCTCTTTCTTGGTGTCTATTGGATCAACCTTTTGTATTGGTTTGTTCCTCTATGCTGATATATCCTTCTTTATGCTTCTTCTTTTGCAAAACTTTGCAATGTATCTCGGTTTATTGCAATTATAGCATACAACATTCCTTTGACCATTATTCCTTCCATTAATTCTAAATATACATTAGTTAGCTTTGTGCCCAAATCTATTGCATGTAAAACATTAACCATTGAAGGATTAAATCATTCTACCATTATTATAGCCATTCATCCTTTGACTTTTGCACTCATTAGCTTTATGACCAACTTTCTTGCATGAAAAACTTTGACCAAAGAAAGATGGAACATTTTGATTCATTCTGATCCTACATTGAGTTGCCTTATGTCTAATTTTTTTGTAAAAATGACAATAGCCATTGAAAGATGGGTACCTTTGAGCATTAGGTTGTCTGACTAGTAGTCTTCTAGCTCCTCTCTTCTGATTCCAGATCTGCTTACCATTGTTCTTTTTGTCTTCATCTTTTAATGCTTGAATTGATTTTGAACATTCAACTTTTTCAAACTCTAAGCCATCTTTGTCATTGGGATCTTTCTGACTTGTAATCATTTCATCAAGCCTTGTAGAACTTATCTTGATTTTTTCTTCATAATTCTTTGCCTTCTCTAGATCTGATTTCAATTTCACAATTTCTTGTTCCAGTTTTGTACATTCTTCAAATTTTCCTTTCATCATTGAGTTCAGACATTCCTTAGTTCTTACCTTTTCTTCAACTTCAACCTTCAGACTAGTGACAGATTCATTTTCTAACCTAAATTGTTCACTGACCTCCTTATGCCTTTGTTTGATCTTCTTGACTTGCTCTTTTAAAATTTTGATACATTCATTTGCTTCTTTCACATTCTCCCTCAAATCTATGATTTCTTCTTCAGTCCTCTCTAGGTCTTGAAGAGAAATATTTTCTTCACTATTAGCAGACATACATTCATCTTTTGAAAATTCAATAGTAGGAATTTCTTCTTCAATTGCCTTGTTCCAAAGCTCATCCTTGCATGCCCCAACTACTATTTTAGGTTCTACTTTAGAAATTAAACATAGATTTACATGTTCTTCAGCAACTTTGCTTCTTGTTGGTACATTTTTGCTCTTATCACCAATGACTTGGTCTTCAGTATGATGCCTTTGCACATACTTAAGAGTTTTAGGGATTCTGTTTGGAGCTTCTTGTTCTTCAACCTGCACTTCTCTTTTAGCAGCATTTTCTTTTTCTCTGCAAGGAGACCCATCTTAATGTAATACATATCTTTTGTCTTTAGAAATCTTTTGTATGTCTTCATCAACCTTGACATTCATACTCTCAACAATCTTTCTTAACCTTTTTTTATAGCACCGGTAAGCTTTTCTCTTGTTAGAGTACCCAAGAAAAATACCTTCATCACACCTTGCATCAAACTTACTTAGCTCTTCATTTCTTTTGATATAACATTTGCTTCCAAAGAATTTGAAATATTTGATAGTAGGGATCCTTCCATACCATAGCTCATAGGGAGTCTTTGTATCATTTGTTCTTACTTGTACTATGTTCTGTATGTAAACAACAGTTTGAATTGCTTCTCTCCAGTACATTTCTGGTAGGTTTGCTTCTTTTAACATAGTCCTTGCAACTTCTTGAATAGTCATGTTCTATCTTTTAGCCACTCCATTATGCTAAGGAGTCTTAAGAGTAGATAATTGCCTCTTTATCCCATAAACCTCACAAAATGTGTTAAACTCATTTGAAGTAAGTTCTCCATCTTTATCAGAACTCAAGCATTTGATTTTCATATCTATTTCAATCTCAACGATAGTTTTAAATGCATTGAACTTATCTAGGGCTTCTAATTTTTCTTTAAGAAAGATAAACCATGTCATTTGGGAATAATCATCAATTAGCAACATGAAATACCAGTTAACTTGAAGACTCTTTACCTTAGTGGGGTCATAAAGATCTATATGCACCAATTCCAATAGTCTGGTAGAAGATTGTTCTTTAACTTCAAAACTTCTCCTTACTTGCTTTCCAACTTGACATTCTTTGTAGACAACATTAGTAGATTTGATAATCTTCAGTAGGTCTCTCACAGCTTGAATTGAACTTATCTTCACTAGACTATCAAAATTAATGTGACACATTCTTTTATGCCATATACAACATTCATCGATTTGAGTCATAAAGCAATAATTATCACTTTATTTGAGATGAGAACTATTTCCATCTATTCTTTTTCCAATAGCTACCACAATTCTAGTTTTCTTTATTATCTCAAAGCCATCATCCTGAAATATAAGATTATATCCCTTGCTGCATAATTGTCCAAAACTCAATAGATTTTTCTTTAAACCTTTGACATAAAGAACGTCATCAGTGTTATGCTTTCCATCAAGACTGATTGAGCCTCTTCCACATATTTTAGAAGTACAATCATCACCAAAGATAACTAGTCATCTATCATGTTTCTTAAATTTAACAAACTTGCTTTTATCACTAGTCATATGATTTGAGCAACTACTATCAATAACCTAATAGTACTTTTCTTGTCTAGTATGAGAAGTATCTTCATTATTAAGACTTACCTCTAAAGCATTTTCTTCCATACATCCTTTAGGGTCATCCTTTAGATCAATGAATAAACTTTCATTATCCTTGTTAGATTCATCAATCAAGGGAATACCCTTCTTTTGTGACATCCGAGATCTACCTCAAGCTGTTAAGCTCTCTTTGAAGGAACCTTGCTCTGATACCAATTGTTGAAGGCACAAGACAACTAAGAGGGGGGCTGAATCATTTGTATCAAAAATTTCAAACCCTCATAAACATAATCACATCCACATCAGTTCACTTAAACCCTTAATCTATTATGAAGATTAAACATGAAAAGAAGATAACAAAAACTTAAACACATCAACACCATGCATAAGAGAACACCATATTTTTACGTGGAAAACCATAAAATGGGAAAACCACAGTGAGGACTAGCTCACAATATAAAGTAGTACCAATACTAAATTACAAGAGGCTCACTACCAAAGGGCTCACTGCCCACAAAAGAAAGACTCACTACTAAGGACTCACTATCTAGAATAAGAAGAAAGAAGAAGAGGCTCACTGCCAAGGATGAACTGATATCATTGCATCTAACAAATGCATGGGTTCAGTTCCAATGAAGCACAACAAACATCACCTTTTCATCTATACTGAAAGATGGTAGGCACCTTCTGCTCACTACTTCCAGTCACCTAATACATGAAAGTTCATACTACCCCTGATCAACTTCACATCACATCCATTTAATCCCTCATGCTCACTCACACACATGAACTCTTGACATTTATTTATACCACCATCAACCTTGAAATCAATCTCCAAGGTCGGCAACACAATCTTCAATTCTTGAAACAGTCTCCAAGATCAACAAACACACAATATTTGAATTAGGTCTGGACCTAAACATTCCATGACACAAAGGAATGAAGGCAAACCAATTTATTCCTTAGTTCGGACCTAAATCTATCCAAGTACATTACTCAACACTCACATAATCACCGAATCAACTCCTCACTAAGCACAAACATTCAAGGTTGGCCAAACAGTGTAGACATAAGGAATTCTTGATCACATGCTTCCATGATCACAACCATAACTTGTAGACCATACATAGGGATTTAACACAATATAGAAACATCCACGAACATCTTGAATTCACCTATAAATTATAAAATTTATCCATAACAACTTTCACCTAAAGAAGGTTCATTATCTGCTTACAAACAACACTGTCAAAATCTACTACATAAGAATTTGTTTTTTGGAGCACCAAATCACAAACCTTCTAGATAGAAGATAGGTATGATCCTTATAAATATATACCTAGAACTGCAACATCAAAAACCATTCTGTGGAGAAATGTGGAGGAAAATACATTCTCCTAGACACCTCTACACACCTTTAGAAACACTATCAAATACTATTCTCAAACTGGTGAACATAACTTTCACTGCACAACAATCTGGAGCATCAAATTCTGGATTTAACATCTAAAAGCACTTCTTGACAACATATTCAAACCATACACTCAGATCTTGGTGCAGGAGCATTCACGGTCAATGACAATCTTGCATCATCAAAATATTTTAATTTTCAGTTGTTTGGTTTTTTCAATAATGGTGGAGCTTTGAGAAAATTATATTTTTATTTGCAACAAATGTGATTTCCCTTGGGTGAAGTTGTAAATGTAATTTGGTGGGATTTGACTTATTTTGTCATAAGTGGGGCTACCAAGAATCATGGAATTAATGGTACTTATTATTGTAACCGTCATAGTGGAAGGAATCTTGTAAGTGGTCTTTATGGCCTAGGTTGGTGGACTTAACTCCCAATTTTATTTTAGTAATTCCAAAAATTTGCAACTCCAAAAATGGGGGGTCGTAATAATGAGACCTAGTCTTAGTAAAACAAGCATAACTTTCTTGTATATAATCAAAATTAAGAAATTAAATATGTTTTGGAAATCTAGGAAGGAGAGTCATGAAACCCAGAAACTATTTTAATAGATTCTAAGAAATGAGGGTGCGGGAAAAGGAATAAATGATGGATTTTTATTGGAGCTGGGAGAAGAAAATGAAAGAGAGACCCAGATGTTGGGAAATGAGTTGAGGATGCTAAAATTTTATTTGTTGCAGATGTTGCATGTATGATTCCAAGAAGCTTATAAGCTTCATGTTGATGTAATGAAATTTATTATTGAAATAAAATAAGTGTTGCAGATTTCTCTTCCATTTTATGTGTTTCAAATTAATTTGCTTCCCTCTTGCATAGTGTTCTATGTGTGTTTGTGATCAGATTTGAATTGAGAGAGTTAACCCTCTCTACATAAATTGGTATCAGAACTCAGAAGGTCTGGGTAAGAGAGTTTGGTATTTATGTGTTTGTGTTTGTGCAAGTTGAAGAGAGAACCTGGTTGCCAAAAGACTAGGTAGAGAAAAGAAGAAGAGATCTAGGTGAGGCAAAGATAAGAGGAATCAAGGTTAAAGGGACTTGCTTGAAGAAAAGATGGATTTGTTAAGAAAGTACCTATAGGCTGGGGGTTCACAAAAGAAGAAGCAAGAAGAAAAAGAGAGGAAGAGGAAAGAGGGAAAGATGAGGCAAATAGAGGTTGAGAAAGAGATAAGAGAACTGAGGCAAGTTGTGGAAGAGATGGAAAAAGATATGGAAAGAATAGTTCAGGAGTTCCAGCAGTTGCAAAGTTGGCACTTATCAGTGAAGAGGAAGGTTACATGGCCCATTAGAAATATTATTCATAGAAGAATGAGACAAGAAAAGATAGTAGCAATAGAAGAGGTAAAAAATGAAATGGTGAGTATACCTATGATTGTTTTGACATCGACCAATGAAGAAGACAAAGTAGACATAGTTAAGGATAAGAAGAAGGTTGTAGTTGTTGCATATCATGAGGTTGCAACAGTAGAGATTGAGCATGAAGAAGACGGGGTAGCAAACAATGGTGATGAAAAGGATGCAGAGAAAGAGGTAATACATAATATGTTTTATTTTTATGATGAGGATGAAAGTAGAGTGTATGAAGATGAAAAGATTGCAGCAGATATTGAGCAGATAGATGTTGTAGCAGCAGTAATAGAGGAACATGTGAAAGAGGTAACATTGTATTCTTTTGAATTTCTAAAGGATGATTTGCATGTGAGTGTAGAAGAATAGTTAGTGAATGTAGAAGAGATAGTACAGTTGGATGTTATATTGCAGGGATCACCAAAGGAGTGTGAGAAGCAAAGTAAAGAATGCATTGTTGGTAATGGTACTGACCAAGTTGTTTTGATGAATGAAGTTGTCATTATTCAGGTGCAGGTATCCAAAGGAGTAGATAAGAAGAAGTTATTTCCATTTCACATGCCTAAGCACATGAGCAAGAAGGTAGGAAAGCCAAGAGTGAAAATGAAGTGGACATTAATTTGTTTCAAGAAAGTTGGAATGCAGGAAATGCAAGACATCATGCAGAGATTATCAAACATATTTTTCATGATGATATTCCTTATTCAAGTGGACTTGAATTTTGTTTTCTCTGGGAGTATGGTGCAGGAGCATTCACGGTCAATGGCAATCTTGCATCATCAAAATATTTTAATTTTTAGTTGTTTAGTTTTTTTCAATAATGGTGGAGCTTTGAGACAATTATATTTTTATTTGCAACAAATGTAATTTCCCTTGGGTGAAATTATAAATGTAATTTGGTGGGATTTGACTTATTTTGTCATAAGTGGGGCTTCCAAGAATCATGGAATTAATGGCACTTATTATCATAACCGTCATAGTGGAAGGAATCTTGTAAGTGATCTTTATGGCCCAGGTTGGTGGACTTAACTCCCAATTTTATTTTAGTAATTCCAAAAATTTGTAACTCCAAAAATGAGGGGTCGTAATAATGAGACCCAGTCTTGGTAAAATGAGCATAACATTCTAATATATTATCCAAATTAAGAAATTAAATATGTTCTGGAAAGCAAGGAAGGAGATCCACAAAACCCATAAACCATTTTAATAAATTCTGAGAAATGAGGGCAAGGGAAAAGGAATAAGTGACAGGTTTTTATTGGAGCTGGGAGAAGAAAATGAAAGAGAGACCCAGATGTTGGGAAATGAGTTGAGGATACTAAAAATTTATTTGTTGTAGGTGTTGCATGTATGATTCCAAGAAGCTCATAAGCTTCATGTTGATGTAATGAAATTTATTATTGAAATCAAATAAGTGTTGCAGATTTCTCTTCCATTTTATGTGTTTCAAATTAATTTGCTTCCCTCTTGCATAGTGTTCTATGTGTGTTTGTGATCAGATTTGAATTGAGAGAATTATCCCTCTACATCAGATCTCCAACACAGAAGAAATGCAGAGCAAAAACTTGAATAGTATTTTGTAAGCTAGAAGACTCCTTCAACACACTGTTTCCAATATTAATTAGATTTTCTCAAAAGAACTTGGAAACCTAGCTACATAAGTATATCCTCAACACCTTCAACATCTATACAAAGCATCCAAATCACCTTTTATCAAAGCAACTAAATCAAACAATAATAACTTCATCAGAAGACACAGTTCACACCAATGACAACACAAACATGTTGAGATCAATGACAACACTGATTAGCACATACTTGCAACATATCTTTCTCCAATCACTCTATGATTTTTCTCATTGTTTCTTTTGAGACTATCTCTTTCTATTTTGATGATTCCCCTTTCTCAAAAGTTCTTAATTCCACATTGTTTATTGCTTTGCCATGTGTTTCCATCCTTTTGACTAGTATTGACTAAGGTGTGAGGTCTGGGATAGAAATATTATTGGACGGCAACTCGTAATCGATAGGGATCCCTATCATCTTTTTAATTGCATCCATTTTGACCATATTGAAAGGCTCTAGATCCCCTTTTATGACATATACTTTCCCAAGGTGCAAGATTTAGACCTCCTAGAATAATGTGGATGACACGACGTTTATTCTATGTATCCACGACCTTCCAAGTAGTAAGTTGTATCTAGTGTCTTTGTCGATAATGTAGAATGTCATAGGAATGGTCTTTTGCCATAAGTAAATAGGTAATCTGATTTTCCTTGTTGTAGTGGATTTCAAGTTATCGTATCCTCTTAGGCTATCTTGGGATGCAGTAATATTAGTGTGTCCATATCCCATCCTTTCCAAGAGGGAAAATGGAACTATGTTCACAACAACCCATTCATCAATTAGCATTCCTTTAATGCATGTATCATAAATCCATACTTGCAAGTATAGAGAAGGATCTCCCTTCTTAGTTAATTCTACATCAGAAGGCATCTACTTTAGATAAAAGAAGAATATCAAATCTTTCAATTCAGTGTTTGGTGAATTCATGTCTAGGTCAACCTGATTGATTTGTTCACTAGGAGGAGGCATGATTATTTATAGCACAGGCACATCACCTACAGATGCTAGGGTGTTGATTGAGAACACAGTTGTGTTGTGATAGTCAGAGGTGTGGATCTATAACTTACAATGAGAAAGATGGAATTTCTTTCAGAAAATGCTTAGTATAGGGATGTGGGTCCCACCAGGTGTGCCAAAAATGTGGTTTAGAAAATAAATCAAGGTAAATAATGGAAGATAATGTAATATAAATCAATACCTTCACCTTCAATCAACCCTTCACACTTGATAGAATGGAGTAGAGTGCACCCTAGCTCTAATAGTTTTGATTTTTTGATATATAATGCATGTGAACTACTCACAAAACTAACATAATTTAGGTATGGCAATGACAATAATGAAGGCAAATGATAATGATAATGATATGGAATTGATACAATGTACTTTCATATGTCTTATGTGTTGTGATAATAATGTGAGAGGATTAATTTATAGGGTATTGAGTGATAGGATGGATAGCTATGATTAAGAGATGAAATGGATAGCTAAGATTAGATGAGAGGATTATAGGACATGGATAAGGATTTATAAAATATTCTTTTATGTGAATGGTTGAGATTAAAATATCTAGTATGATAATGGATGGTTAAGATGAAAAGTGAATTTAATTTTGGATCAATCATTTAATAATTGTGGCAAGTGATAAGGATGAGGACATGTCAGAGGGTAAATTAGTTAAACAATAAAATTATTTAATTATTTTATGGAGAGGAAGTTGTTAGAAAATGATAAATTAATTAAATAAATAGAAATTATTAATTAATTTAAGATAAAATGGTATTAGGACTATGTTAAAAATGATAGTGAACACATGTTCATTTTTCGGTGTCTATAGTAGCCTTTACATAAGCCACAAGATCATTGAAATCCTCCCTTCAAACACTACCTATCTAGCTCTAGAGTTGTATCAAACTTTAGTGTAGTTTAATTCTATCATATACTCACATATTGATGTGTATAAATCACCTACATAACTAAAATCTAGAAACTTATCTATGAATTTAATGTCTATGATTACTTTTTGAATTTTAAACTTTGCACCAATAAATGCTTCACTCTGATTCACATATAAATTACATAGAGTAACGCATACCCTTTTCCATAACTTTGATTATTCTACAATGTAAATTACTTTATCATGTGCCACTTTTTATAGAACATTCCTATCTTGTCATATAAGAAGAAACCTATATAGAGTCAATAATGTTTTTTTATCAATGATTATTAATAGTCTTGGAACAATCTATTTACTTATAGTTCATGAATAGTTATCCACTTGGTATCAAATTCTTAAGTAACTTATTACCTATAGTTAGTCCTTTATCAACTATTTGAAACTTAGTGTACTTTTATACTACTACCAAAATATGCATAGACCTCATAAATAAGATCTTCAACTTTTATTATAGATGAAAAATAGCTCACAATTTTAAATGTGAAATCCATTATATGCACCATGCAATGAATGTTGGTCATGTACAATGAACATGATGTCTATGAATTTATAATAAGCCTATTTTTATGACCCCACTATTGGAGATATCAGTGTTAGAGACATTGCTGGTATACTGATGAGCATGTTAGTCAAGAAGTGTTGTCATTGATGGCAACAAAGATTAGAGACCAAAATTGGGTTCTAAAGCTATACTAATATCCCTCACAGGATGTTCCTATATTCATAATTTTACCTATCCAAAAATTTTGATCCACAAGATAATTTGGTGAAAAATTGGCTAAGTGTTAGACTGTTACCTCAGTGCATAGAGCTACAGTTTTTTGGTCCTCATTTGTCACATGTTGAAGATATTGGTCTGTGGTTTTGACTACATGATTGTTTTGGTCTACATATCTTTGGTATGACATATTTACTTTTGTGGTTCTAATATGTTGTTGGTATATGTTTGGAGATCCCAAATCCAAAGTTTCAGAGTATTAAGTCTTTCAAAGTGATAGATAAGTTTGTCAGAGTATCATTACATGGATAAACAATATTAGACTGTGACAGAGACCAAGTTCCAGTACTTCACATCTCACTACATGGAAACATTTTGTTGTGTGGATCTGGGGATATGTTTGGAGATGTTTGAAGATTGTTTCTTTAATGTTTGAGGTAGCTTGGAGATCCGAATACTGAGTTATGCTTTGACAGTCAATATGCACTTGTGTTATCTTGCTCATGAAGCTAACCTAAAGAAGTATACCTTATGCAAAGCAATCCAAAGATTGGATTGTTGTCTTAAGAGGTTATATAGGTCATGCCAACCTAGGAGAATGTGTTTCGTGTTTTGTTTCACTCCGTATTGGATCTTGAAGCCAACTATTGCTATTCCACATGCTACACTCAAGCAGGCTGACCTAATTGATGATATGAGTAAAGCAGATTTAAAAAGAAGGTAAACATGTTTTGCAAAGTTAAGTAGGAGCTATTTTAGGTCCACCCAGACCTATTTTCAAGTTTGAATTCTAGCGCAAAGTTCAAGGGTAAATTTTTGAGGCATGTTTTACATGCTACATCCATTTGGGATGACCTAGTTGTTGTTGTAAAAGAAGCAGATATATATAGAGGTTTGTTTTCAATGCTTGAAAAAAAGGTTGTGATGGAATTATGGATGTTTTGAGATTTTAATGATGCAACAAGTACCTATAGTTGTGAACTAAGGAAGAACACAACATACAGTATTTTTGTAGAATAGAGTAGAGTTGCAATCTAGAGTAGTAGAAGAAGATACTGATTATGCTTCATTGGAACTGTATTCCATGCATGTGTAGATGCAATTGTAATATTTCATCATTGACAATGATCCATTTCATTTCTTTCTTCTCTCTCTCTTTTTCTCAATGGGTAGTGAGTCCACTTGGACATTGAGTCCACCTGCAGTGAGCATTTCTGTACTACCTTAATTGGTTATAATATATTGTGAGCTAATCCTCACCATGGCTTTTCTCTTTTTGGGTTTTCCACATAAAAATACTAGTGTCTATGTGTTATGATTTATATTCTCATGTCTTCATGCATAACTTGCTTCACTACAATTAAATATGCTAAATGGTTTAAGAGAATACTAATTCACCCCCCCTCTTAGTATTCTGAGTGTTCAACAATTGGTATTAGATTCAAGTCCTTTGGATGAAGCCTAACCACTCAAGGAAGATCTTGGAGATTAAACACATGGGAATTAGAAAGTTTCCTACTCCTCCTGAAGAGATTCTTGCTGTTGAATTTTTAGAAGTTGAATGCATGTCTATCAATAATGAAGAACTCAAGGTTGCTCTTGAAGACCTAGAGAGAACTAAAGAAGAAATCAAAGATTTGAAGGAGAATGTCAAAGAAGCAGATGGATGTATCAAAAATTTGAGAGAGCAAGTAAAGAAGTTCAAAGAAATGCATAAGGAGGTCAATGATCAATTGAGAATGGAAAATGAGTCCATGAATGGTCTGAAAGTGCAAGTTGAAGAAAAGGCAAGAATTAAGGAATATCTGAATTCAATGGTGAGAGGCAAATCTAAAGATTGCATAAGGCTTGAAAAAAAAGTTGTGAAACTAAAATCAAATCTGGAGAAGGCAAAGAGTTATGAAGAAAAATTTAAGATAAGTTCTGCAAGGCTTGATGAGATGATTGCAAATTAGAAATGATGCAGGAGAATCCTTGGTTTAAGAGCAATCTTGCATCAACCAAAAATATTTGCATTTCATTTTGTTTGCAATTCAGTTTGTTTCTTTTCAGTTCAATTCAGGCAGTTCAGTCAAAAGCATTTTCTGTATTTTTGGTCCAATTACATGTTAGATCTTGTGGAGCTGGACTTAGCATCTACATTCATTCATTTACATCATATCTAAAATTTAGAGATCCACATGTCAATACCAAAAAGATGTCGCTATCATAATTTGGCTGTTTCTCAGAGCAGAGCATCCGAATAATCACAAACAACCAGCTGAAGGAGAAACTTGCAGAAGCTTTTCCTGATCTTTGGAGCCTAATGACACATCATTCAATGATCTTTGGTTCATGGCTGACCTTCCCAGGAGATCCACATATCATTCCATTCATTTTCTAAAAGTGTTCTATGCATTTAGGTCTGATGTATCTATGTACACATGTTAGATCTCTTCTTTGCAAATTTGTGATCTTCCTTGGCCGATGCAGAGGAATCTATTGGTCTGGAGATGATATATATTGATGTAATAGATCCTTAGGAAAGCAGTTAAGATAGTTCTCATGATTTAGAAGATTGATAGTTTAGATTTTTGTGTGAAGGAGCTTCAAATCTTTATCTTGCGCATGTATGTAATCAAGCCTATGAGGCCTAATTATAAGCCTGCATGTTGCCGACTGATCTCTATTTGAATTCTATGATATACTGACTGACTAAATTTGCATTTGTTCTATTTCTTTGTGTTGTTTCCGTTGTGTTTACTCTTGCTACATGGTCTGGATAGTTCATTCTGTGAACCCTCCTACCATGACTACAACAAGTGGTATTAGAACAAAAGTTCAAATCTTTGGGAGCAAATTGAGAGAAATTGTTGAAAGAATTCTGTAAGATCTTGGTGTGAACAAATCACCGAATTAAGGTAGGTTACCTGTGTTGCAATTGATCACTGATTGAGAGGCAGTTGTCACCTTGTAGCCCAATTGCCAAACTTGAGGCAGTTTACACTTGATCCTAGGAAGAAAACTGCTGAGGAGAGTTGCAGCTATTGGAACAATGGCTAGTAGAATAGATGAGATGATGGAGATAATGAAAATAATTTGAATTCCTTTGGATGCTGTTTAAGAAGATAGGCGAAGAGGATTGACACCAAGACCTAATGTTGAAAGCGATGATGAAGAGGAATTTCAATCTCTTAAACAAACTGGTGAAACCCTAGGAGGTGATGAAGAAGAACAATTAGATCAAGTGAAGATGTTGCAATCTATTTCAAAGATTGGAAAGAGACCTAGAGTTGATGTGCTAAACCATACTGGTAATTTGAACCTTGAAGAATTGATTCACTAGATAAATGACATGGAAGAATACTTTGAGTATGAGGAAATTGAAGATATCGAGAATGTGAAATTTGCAAAGACAAAGTTGAAAGGACATGCTTCTATATGGTGCAAAGAAGTTCAGTTGGAAAGAAATAGAAGAGGGAAAGAAAATATTACAAAATGGGACAGAATGGTGACAAAGTTGAAGAATCAGTTTATACCTACTGACTATGAGTTGGAGTTGTTGAAAAGATTGCAAAACTGAGACAAAAGGAGAAATCTGTGAAGGAGTATACTAAAGAATTTCACAAGATGATCATAAGAAGAAGACATAGTGAAGCAAGCAAGGAGAAAGTAGCTAGATACATCAATGGACTGAGATTGAACATTCAAGAGGAGCTAAGCCTGGTAAGGATGACATCTTTGGAAGAAGCATATTAGTTTTCCCTGAAAGTTGAAGAGAAGATGAATAAAAGACAAAGAGGCAGAGGAGGTAAATTTCAAAGAGGTAGGACTTATTCCGGAGGAGATAGATCATATCCAGAGTAGACCAAGTTTGACAACCCATACAAGAAGGATGACAGAGATACTAATGCATACCAGAGAAGTGACAAAAATTTTCATCCCAGAAGCAACTATAATTCATACCGGAATGAAGGATACAAGAGAGAGGGAAGAGGATTTGATAAGAGAAAATTCAAAGGTACTTGTTTCAAGTGTGGAGGTGAAGGACATACAGCATTTGAATGTAATTAGGGCAGCACAAGTAAGAGGACAGAGAATAGTGGAAGAGCAACCTATGTTGAAGAGGAACCTGTTGGATCACCGAGTTCTGTTGGTAAACCAGAGAAAGGAGAGTCACTTATGATGAGGAGAGCACTATTTCAAGAAGAAACAAATGAGGAACCACCACAGAGGAAAAGTTTGTTTAGGACAAGATGCAAATCAAGAGGTAAGTGTTGTAAAGTTGTAATTAATAGTGGTAGTTCAAATAACCTAGTGTTAGAGGAGATGGTGACTAAGTTGAAACTTGAAAGATTAAAACACCCTGAGCCATATCAATTAGCATGGATTTAGGATTATCATAAGGTACTAGTGAGTGAGCAATGTTTAGTGAAATTTCATATTGGATCTTATCATGATAAAGTCTTGTGTGATATTATGCCTATGGATGTATGTCATATCTTGTTGGGTAGACCTTGGTAGTATGATAGAAAAGCTATACATGATGAGAGAAAGAATACATATACTATAACAGAAAATGGAAAGAGAATTACTTTGATTCCTTTAGAAGATGATCCTAAAGATGTGGTATGTGGAAATGCTAGAATTTGTTTGGTAGATGGAAGGAAATTTCTAGATGGATTGAGACATGTGAATATGTGTTATGCCTTGATTCCTAAGAAGCCTGGAACATTGAAGAAATAAACTAAAGAAGAACAACTGGAGGAGATAAGAGAGTTGCTGATAAAATATGAAGATATCATATCAGATAATGTACCTAAAGGATTGCCACCTATAAGGAGTATCGGCCATCACATGGGTCTTATACTGAGAGAAAGTTTGCCTAATAAAGTAGCACACTAGATGACACTGACAGAGAATGAAGAACTGAATAGACAGACACAAGAGTTGTTGAGGAAAGGTTTGATCAGAGAAAGCTTGAGGCCTTGTGTAGTATCTATAGTGTTAGCACTGAAGAAGGATGGAGAATGGAGAATGTGTACTGACTCTAGAGAAATAAACAAGATCACAGTTAAGTATAGATTTCCTTTACCTAGGATGGATGATATCATGGATTGTTTGAGTGGAGTAAGATATTTCACAAAGATAGATTTAAAGAGTGGATACCATCAAATCATAATCAGAGAAGAAGATGAATGGAAGACTTATTTTAAGACAAATGAATGATTGTATGAGTGGTTAGGGATGCCTTTTGGATTGAAAAATGCACCAAATAATTTCATGAGATTGATGGATGAATTTCTAAAGAAATTCTTGGGTAAGTTTGTGATTGTATACCTGGATGATATTCTAATTTTTAGAAAGACAAAAGAGGAACATTTGTGGCATATTAGACAAGTTTTGCAGAGACTGAGAGAAGATAAATTATTGATAAACATCAAGAAGTGTAGTTTCATGTAGTAAGAACTAGTATATTTGGGATTTGTGATTTCTACAAAAGGATTGAAGATGGACCCTAAGAAAGTGAAAGCAATTGTTGAATGGCCTACACCGGAGACCATTGGAGAGGTTAGATCATTTCATGGATTGGCTAGTTTCTACCAGAAGTTCATCAAAAAATTTAGTTCAATCTATAACCCTATGACAGAGACAATGAGAGGTGATAGAAAAGATTTCAAGTGGACACCTGGAGCAGATAAAAGTTTTGAGTTGTTGAAGCAGAAAGTGACAGAGCAACCTGTTTTGGCATTACCATATTTCAATAAGGTATCAAGTTGATTGTGATGCAAGTGGAAATGCAATTGGAGTAGTATTAAGTCAAGAAGGCAGACCTATAGCATATTTTAGTGAGAAGTTGAATGATGCAAGAAGGTAGACCTGTAGCATATTTTAGTGAGAAGTTGAATGATGCAAGTAGGAGATATCTAGTTTATAATCAAGAGTTCTATGCCATAATTCAAGCCTTGAAAAAGTGGAGACATTATTTGTTGCCTAAGGAGTTTGTGTTGTATACAGATCATCAAGCTTTGCAATATTTGAACAGTCAAGGTAAGTTGATCAGAGACATGAGGTGGGTAGAGTTCATGCAAAGTTATACTTTTGTGTTGAACCATAGGAGTGGTAAATCAAACAAAGTTGTTGATGCCTTGAGTAGAAGAAGAAATGATGCAGGAGCATCTAGTGGTGTAAGGGCCATCTTGCATCACCCAAAAAAAAGATGTGTTTCAAAATTGTTGATGTTCTTTCCATTTCTTTTCAAAATTTGTGGTCCTAATTCCATAATCGCTTGAAACATGATGTAGAACTTTCAGTTTTTTCAAACTGTTAAAAATAACAACCTGTTATTTTTAGAAAGTTTGTATTTTGGCATGGAATGAAGTGAAAATTTACAGGAAGCTTCATAACTAAAAAATAGGGCCTTTGGCGAAGGAATCACGCGAAGATCATTTGCAAGATGAAAGATATTAAAGTTTTCATTTCCTAAAAAATGCCTGAAAATTATTCAAACTTAGGTTTGAGGCACTAAATGGCTCTGTATGTGCCTAAAAATGGCCAGAACCAGTGGAGATGGTTCTTAGTGCCTAGAGCACTCCACAAGATTTTTGACGCATAAAACGGTTTGTCAATCAGACCCTGGATCAAAAGTTATGGCTCCCGAAAGTTGACCTATTTTTGGAGGGAGATGCAAATTTTAAAATTAGGTTGTTGGCTACCAAAAAGGCTATTAATAACCATTTTTGGGAACCTTGGGTAGTAGTAGAGTTAAGGGGGAAAGTTTAGAAGCAAGAATAGGTAGGAAAATAGAAACCCTAGAAGATTTGGGATTGTAGAGGGCAGATGATTCCAGAGTCTTGTGAGAGGAAGCTGTAATGTGTTGCAGCTTGTGGAGGGTTGATTCCTCTTATTGTATTTGAGCTTCTGTAATGTAATAAGTTGTCTAAATCAATAAAGAAAGTTCTATTTTCTATGTGCAATTTATGTTGTTGTGTGTTTTATGCTTTACCCCCTCCATCAAGAAACTTGTTGACAGAGATGAGAGTTGAGGTGTTGGGTTTTGATGAATTGAAGAACATGTATGAGGGAGACATTGATTTTGTAGAACCTTGGAAAGCATGTAAGGAACCTATTGTGATAGATAGGACTAAGTGGTTGGACTATTTCATTCAAGAAGATATGTTGTTCAAAGGAAACTAGTTGTGCATACCTAGAAGTTCAATGAGAGATAATTTCATCAAGGAGAAACATAGTGGTGGATTGGTAGGACATTTTGGCATTGACAAGATAGTGGCTTTGGTGAGTGAAAACTACTTTTGGCCTTAGATACATAAGGATGTTCAGATATTTGTGCAGATTTGTAGAATTTGTCAAGTTGCAAAAGGAAGTAGTTAGAATACTAGATTGTATAAACCTTTGACAGTACCAGAGAGAGCTTGGGAAGAAATAAGCATGGATTTTGTGATGGGATTGCCTAAGACATAGAGAGGACATGATTCAATATTTGTAGTGGTTGACAGATTTTCAAAGATGACTCATTTCATACCTTGTAAGAAGACAACTGATGCAGTACATGTAGCTGAAGTATTTTTCAAGGAGATTGTGGGATTACATGGATTACCTAAGAGTATAGTTTCAAATAGAGATACAAAGTTTGTTGGATACTTTTGGAAGACACTTTGCAAGAAGATGAAGATAGATTTGAAGTTTAGTTCAACTTTCCATCCATAGACTGATGGACAGATAGAGGTAGTGAATAGGAGTTTGGGAAACTTGTTGAGATGTTTGGTTAGAGAGAAAACAAGGAGTTGGGATTTGATTCTTTCACAAGCAGAGTTTGCATATAATAATTTGGTAAATAGGAGTACCTAAAGAACACCTTTTGAGATTATTACTAGAGTAAACCCTAAAGGAGTTGTAGAATTAAGAGATATCAACATGGAAGAAAAGAGGAGTGTAGAAGCAGAGGAATTTACAGATCATATGAAGATAGTGCATAATCAGGTGAGGAAGCATTTGGAGGATATGAATAGTAAGTACAAGGAAAAGGCAGATGACTAGAGAAGACACAATGAATTTGAAGTTTGAGATGAAGTGATGGTGTACTTGAGAAAAGAAATATTTCCAGTTGGGACATATAATAAGTTGAAGATGAAGAAGTTTGGACCTTGTAGGATACTCAGGAAAGTTGATTCAGGAAATGCATATGAATTGGAGTTACCGGAGACACTGGGAATATCACCTATTTTCAACATCATAGACCTTTATTAGTATCATGGAGTAGAGTTTAGTGATAGCATGGAAGAAGACTTGAAGAAGCAGTTACCACAACAAGCACTGGAACAGATTGAAGACATTCTAGACAACAGAGTTGGATGCAACACTAGAGGAAAACAATACAAAGAATACCTTGTGAAGTGGAAAGGTAGACCGGAAGAAGATTCATCATGGATTTCTCAGGCTAAGGTGGACCTCCTTGGTTCTCTCCTTGCCCCAACAAAGTGAGGGAATCACTTTTTCAATAACCCCAAATGTCTAATGCAAGAGCATCCCTGGTTCAAGAGCAATCTTGCATCAACCAAAAATATTTGCATTTCATTTTGTTTGCAATTCAATTTGTTTCTTTTCAGTTCAGTTTAGGCGGTTCAGTCAAAAGCATTTTCTGTATTTCTGGTCCAGTTACATTTCAGATCTTATGGAGCTAGACTTAGCATCTACATTCATTCATTTACATCATATCCAGAATTCAGAGATCTACATGTCAATACTGAAAAGATATCGCTATCAGAAGTTGATTATTTCTCAGAGCAGAGCATCCGAATAATCACAGACAAGTAGCTGAAGGAGAAACTTGTGGAAGCTTTTCCTAATCTTTGGATCCTAATGACACATCATTCAATGATCTTTGGTGCATGGCCAACCTTCCCAGGAGATCCCCAAATCATTCCATTCATTTTCTGCAAGTGTTCTATGCATTTAGGTCTGACCTATCTGTGTACACACATTACATCTCTTCTTTTGAATTTGTGATCTTCCTTGGCCGACGCGGAGGAATCTATTGGTCCAGAGATGATATATATTAATGTAATAGATCCTTAGGAAAGCAATTAAGATAGTTCTCATGATTTAGAATATTGATAGTTCAGATTTTTGTGCGAAGGAGATTCAAAGATTTATCTTATGCACATATGTAATCATGCCTATGAGCCTTAATTATAAGCCCACATGTTGCCAGTCGATCACTATTTGAATTCTATGATATACTGAATGACTAAATATGTATTTGTTCTATTTCTTTAAGTTGTTTCCATTGTGTTTACTCTTGCTTCATGGTCTAGATAGTTCATACTGTGAACCCTCCTACCATGACTGCACCAAGAAAGATCCCAATGATAAAGAAGGCTTAGGGTTTGAAAAGGGTGAAAGTTCAAAATTAGGTCAAGCATCAAAAGTTGAATTCAAGAAGAATAATGGTAAGAAGATCTAGAATCAGAAGAAAGGAGCTAGAAGACCACTGATTAGACAACCTAATTCTCAAAGGTACTCATCTTTCAATGGTTATTATTTTTCTTGCAATAAATTTGGGCATAAGGCTACACAATGTAGGAGTAGAATGAATCAAAATGTTCCATCTTTGTCTAGTCAATATTTTACATGAAAGAAGGCTGGTCATAAAGCTAGTGAGTGCAGAAGTGATGCAGGAGCATCCAGTGGTGTAAGGGAAATCTAGCATCACCCAAAAAGAAGTTAATTCAAAATCATTGTAGTTGTTTTCATTTCTTTCCATAATTAGTGTTTCTAGTTCCATAATATCCAAAATAATGATGTAGGACTTTCAGTTTTTCCAAAACTACTAAAAATAGCAACTTGCCTATTTTGGAAAGTTTAACTACCATTTTAGGAAAGTTTACATTTGGGCATAAAATGAAGCGAAAACTTACAAAAAGTTACATAATGGGAATATAAGACCTTTGGTGAAGGAATCCAACAAAGATCATTTGTGACCTAAAAGATATTAAAGTTTTTGTTTTCTAAAAAGCCCCTGATTTTTTTTGAAATGAGATATGAGGCACTAAAACATCCCATAATGTCTTGAAAAGTTGACATCATGAGATTTCTGGTGCTTAAAATGGTTCATCAAATTAGACACCTGAATCAAAAGTTATGCTTCCCAGAAGTTGACCTATTTTGGAGGGAGTTGCAAATTTCAAAATTTAGCTGGAGGCCACAAAAAAGTGTTATTTATGACTATTTTGGGAACACTGGGTGGTAGTAGAGTTAAGGGGGTAAGTGTGGAGTCAAGAATAGGTGGGAAAATAGAAACCCTAGCTGATTTGAGGTTACAAAAGGTAGAAGATTCTAGAGCCTAGTGATGTGTAGCTATAGTGTGTTGCAGCATGTGGAGGATTGATTCCTCTTATTGTAATTGAGCTTCTGTAATGTAATGAGTTGCCTAGATCAATAAAGAAATATTCTATTTTCTATGTTCTATTTTTGTTGTTGCATGTTTTATGATTTACCCCCTTCATCAAGTGGTATCAGAGAAAGGGTTCCTGAGTGTGTAGATAGATCAAGATGCCTCCACGAAGAAATCATATTCAGAGGAATGCTTTGATAGAAGAGGGTTTTAGAGCCCTACAAAGACAAATTGATGCATTGCAAGAGGAGCTGTGAAGAGGGTTTGAGCCAAGAACAAGAGAAGAAAGTGAGGTTGAAGCAGAAGAGGAGCTATCTGAGGAAGAACAAGAAGCTACAGAAGATCCTACAGAAGTTAGGTTGTTGAGGGCCATTTCTAAGATTGGAAAGAGGCCCAGGATCAACGTTTCTACATATTCTAGAGATTTGAATCCAAAAAACTTATTATTAGATCTATGACATGGAGGAATATTTTGAGTATGAAGATGTGGAGACCTAAATCAAGTCAAATTTGCAAAAACAAAATTGAAGGGCCATGCCAGTATTTGGTGGAAGGAGGTCTAGTTAGAGATGAATAGAAGAGGCAAAGGAAAGATCACCAGATGGGATCAGATGGTGGAGAAACTAAAGAAGAAGTTCATTCCTGTGGATTATGAGATGGAGTTGTTGACAAAGCTGCAAGGATTGAACCAAGGCAACAAGTCTGTTAAGGAGTATACATAAGAGTTTTATAAGATTTCTATCAAAACCAATCATGCAGAGGCTAACAAGGAGAAGGTATCCTATTACATTAATGGGTTGAGGCCAAGTATTCAAGAGGAGCTGAGCCTGGTCAGAATGACCACCATAGAAGATGCATACTAGTTTTCCCTAAAGGTGGAAGAGAAGTTGAATAAAAGATTTGACAGCAAGCAAAGGGAAAGAGGTCAAGGTGGAAGGACTAGTGGAAGACCCTATGGGGGCTGAAATGAAGATTCAAAGAAAAGTGAAGAAGCTAGCACCAGTCAAAATTAGAGAGGGGATAATGCCTACCACCCTTGTGACCAAAACAATGGTGAACAAAGAGGAAGAGGAAGAGGTAGACCTGGGCAAGGAACTAGAAGAGGAGGTTTCAGAGGAACCTGTTTCCAATGTGGAGAAGAAAGACATTGAGCATATGAGTGTCCGCAACATTAAGGAAGGACAAATAGAAGACCTGAGGGTAATGCACAAGTTGCACATGTAGATGAAGATGCACAATCTAAGCATTCTGAAGAAGCTAAAAGGGGAGAAACCCTAGTTGTCAGAAGAACTTTGCTAAATGAGGAGAAAAAACCCAATTAGAGGAAGAGTTTATTCAACACAAGGTACAAATGTGAAGGTAAGTGTTGTGATATTATTATTGATAGTGGAAGTACTAACAATCCTGTTTCAGAGGAGATGATTGACAAGTTGAAGTTGACAAGAAGAAAGCATCCACATCCATATCGGATTGCATGGTTACAGAAAGACCACAGAGCTTTGGTCAATGCATAGTGTCTAGTGAAGTTCAAGATTGGGGACTACCATGATGAGGTGTTGTGTGATATCATACCAATGGATGCATGTCATACACTATTGGGGAGGTTGTGGCAGTATGATAGGAGTACTATCCATGATGGCCATGCAAATACATATTCCCTAACAAAGGATGGGGTTAGTCACAAGTTGGAGCCCTTGAAGGAGGTGGAAGAAAAGGTATGTAGTACTATTAGAATTTGCTTGGTAGATGGTAGAAAAGTTTTGGGGGGCATGAAGCATGAGCGTCATTGCTTTGCATTGATTCCTAAGATTAGTCAAGAGAAATGTGAAGATGTACCCGTAGAAGTTTTAGATATGTTGGAGGAATTTCAAGATATTATCTTTGATAATGTACCAGAAAGTTTACCACCAGTAAGGAAGATAAGTCATCAAATGGATTTGATACCAAGAGCCAATTTGCCGAATAAGGCAGCCCACAAAATGACCCCTACAGAGAATGAAGAGTTAAACAGACAAGTTCAGGAGTTGTTGAGGAAAGGACTGATAAGAGAGAGAGAGCCTACGTCAATGTGCAATACCTGTAGTACTAGCACCGAAGAAAGATGGAGAGTGGAGAATGTGTACAAATGCTCAAGCCATCAATAAGATCACGATCAAGTATATGTTTCCATTGCCAAGAATGGATGACATAATGGACTGTTTGAGTGGAGCCAAGTACTTCATGAAAATTGATCTGAAGAGTGGGTATCACCAGATCCGTATCAGGGAAGGAGACAAATGGAAGACAACCTTCAACACAAAGGAAGGTTTGTATGAGTGGTTAGTCATGCCATTTGGGCTAACCAATGCACTGAGCACATTCATACAGCTCATGAAGGAGGTATTGAAAGAATTTTTGGGAGGTTTTGTTATTATTTATTTGGATGACATTTTGATTTTCAGTAAGACTTGGGATGAGCATATGATGCATATTAGAAGAGTTTTAGAGAAGCTGAGGGAGGAGTAGTTGTTGATCAATATGAAGAAATGTAGCTTTGCAAGGAAAGAGTTTGTATACCTGGGATTTGTTGTCTCAAAGGAAGGTCTTAAGATGGATCTAGAGAAGGTGAGGGCTATCATTGAATGGCCTATGCCAAGGAGTTCTTTCGAGGTAATATCTTTTCATGGTTTGGCAAGTTCTTACAAAAAGTTTATCAGGAATTTTAGTAGTATTTTTTCACCCTTGACTGAGACAATGAGAGGGGATAGAAAAGAGTTTAGATGGACTAAAGGAGAAGACAAAATTTTTGACACATTGAAGCAGAAAGTTACAGAGCAACCTATTTTGGCACTTCTAGATTTCAATAAGGTATTTCAAGTAGATTATGATGCTAGTGGTAGTGCCATAGGAGCTATTTTAAGCCAAGAAGATAAGCACATTGCCTATTTTAGTGAGAAGCTTAATGATGCCAAGAAAAAGTATTTTGTTTATGATCAGGAGTATTATGCAATAGTTTAGGCTTTGAAGAAATGGAGACATTATTTGTTGCCAAAAGAGTTTGTTTTATATACTAATCATTAGGCCTTAGAATATTTTAATAGCTAAGGAAAGTTGAATCAAAGGCACTTAAAATGGGTTGATTTTTTGCAAAGTTATACCTTTGTTTTGAAGCATAGGAGTGGGAAGTCCAACAGAGTTGCAGATGCCTTGAGAAAAAGGCAAAATTTATTGACAGAAATGAAGATAGAGGTTGTTGGGTTTGATGAGCTCAAGAGTTTATATCCAGAAGATCCAGATTTTGTAGAGGTTTGGAAAGCTTGTATGGAACCTGTTACTTTGGATAGGACAAAATGGTTGGATTTCATTATCCAAGATGGTATGTTGTTTAGAGGAAGCCAGTTGTGCATTCCAAGGAGTTCTATGAGAGGAAACTTGATTAAGGAGAAGCATAGTGGGGGATTGGCTGGAGACTTTGGTCGAGATAAGACCATTGCTATTGTTGGTGAAAATTATTATTGGCCACAGTTGCAACAGGATGTGAGAAAATTTGTGTAGAGTTGCAGATTGTGTCAAATGGCAAAAGGAACCAGTCAGAATATAGGACTATATCAGCCATTACCTATACCAAACAAGCTATGGGATGATATTAGTATGGATTTTGTTCTTGGTTTATCAAGGACACAAAGAGGGCATGATTCCATTTTTGTGGTAGTGGACAGATTCTCGAAGATGGTACATTTTATTCCTTGCAAGAAGACTAATGATGCTATTTATATTACAGAGTTATTTTTCAGGGAGGTGGTTGTTAGATTCAAGATAGACAACTAAGAGGAGGGGGTGAATCAGTTGTCTCAAAACTTTATTCCTATTAAACACTTAAATCCTCTTTGTGATTTAGTAGCATAATAATCAATCAATCATGAAAACATTAACACATATGACACCAAGATTTTAATGTGGAAAACCCAGTTAAGGGAAAAACCATGGGGTGACTAACCCAAGATTGTATTCTCTATTAAAATAATAAGAAGAACAAAATGGCACATGCCAATTAGGGCTCACTACCTGAGCACACTTCTCACAAGAGGCCCACTGCTTATAGGAGAGACACTGTCTACAAAATGATAAATATTACATACTTGAACTAAAGAATAGCATCTTCACCATGCTTGAGTTAGTTTCATTTAAGCCTAATACTTTTTCTCTACCTTTCGCTTCTTTGCTCTCTACCACACTCTCATCTCCACCAAGCTACCTTTAAAATGACTTCACAACTCTTATTTATACAAGACATTGACTTAGGGATAATCATCTAAGTTGGCACACTTTACAGAGAAAATACAACTTGACTAATTACAAAAGACTTCATGCGGATCATCACACTGTCGGCCACATAGATCTAGGACTTCAATCTTCTTTTAGGGACATGACATGCTTCATAGAACATCTTCAAAATCATCCACAAGATGTGTAACTCATCTGATCAGTTATACTTAGGAAGAACATCATCATTCGGAAGTAATTCTTCAATTACGAGCTCAATATTCAATGCGGAACACCAACACAAACTAGACACAATCCAAAGACCTCCACAAGATTGTCTAAATCACCAAGAACATCCACACTACTTCTGCTTATTGAAATCATTCTCTCCTTCATCTGGAACCTTAAGAACACAGTCTATCATCACTGTCATATTGGAATAGATGCTTGTAGACCTCTAGACCATGAACCAATTGAGTTGTTAATTCATATTGACTTCCTAAACACTCCACCAAATCTGAAGAATAAGATATTGCATTTCTAAATCTCATCATACCTATCTGTGTCACTCTATCACCTCTAAACATTTGCCAAAACTAGTTTTACTCAAGTGGCCATAACTCCTTCAGATATTCATGCGGACCTCTCAAATATTTACTGGGTCATCTTAAGACACATATCTACAAACCCTTTGATTTGTATCCTCTAGTCTTCATCTTATCTGGGATCTTTACCTTATTCTCTTCACTGTTCTTTATTCCTGATAAGACTAATTTTCTCAATATCCTCAGCATACAACTCATCTAATCCTTATCATCAATGTAATAGGAGTATGTTGACATCAACGACAACACCGGTTAGGCCCATACTTGCAACAATCTCCCCCTTTGTCATTGATGGCAACATATGATGTGAAAAACTATTTTAACCATCAAGACAAGAACTTTTCCTCACTGGCATAATTCCCCCTATCAACAACGACCATTCTCTTCCTTTACTGCTCTCCCTTTGATCAACAACCACTTTTTCTTTTTCACATGTCTTCTCTCCCCCTTTGACATCAATGGCAAAGGGCACATGCATCACTCAGAATCATACCAATTGCTCCCCCTGAGTAGCAGCTTCCCATCATCAATCCAAACCATAAGATATGACTGTGAGATATACCAGACTGATGGACATCAGTGCACCTTAATTCAGAACCAGAGGGGTAATAACCCCTAACTTCTCCCTGAGATACTCAAAAGAGTCCTTAGGTAGAGGTTTAGTAAAAATATTTGCAATCTAATCCTTGGAAGGCACAAACTCCAATTTGACTTCACTCTTGTTCACTGTCTCTCTCAAAAAGTGAAACTTGATGGATATATGTTTTGTCTTTGAATGTAAAACTAGACTTTTTGATATATTTATTGCACTTGAATTATCATAGAAGATTGTGATAGGTTTCTCATACTCTACTTTGATGTCTCTTAGCATTTGTTTCATCTACAATACTTGAGTGCAATTACCTGCTGCTGCAATATATTATGCTTCTATAGTGGACAGATATATTGCCTCTTATTTCTTGCTTAGCCAAGAAACCAATCTTTTCCCCAAAAAGAATCATCCACATCTCCTACCCAATCTGCATCTGTATATGCATGAAGAGAGAAATCATGATCTCTAGGATACCATAAACCTTACTCAACTGTCCCTTTTAGATATCTAAGAATCCTCTTGATAGCCATGACATGAGATTCTCTAGGATCAGTTTGGAATCTAGCAACAAGACCAACAACATTCATAATGTTAGGTCTAGTTTGAGTAAGATGCAATAGTCCTCCAATCATTGACCTGTACTTTTTCTGATCAACTTTAGGAGAGTCATCATCTTTTCTCAATTTACACCTGGTTGCCATGGGAGTACTCATTGGTTTTGAGTCTTCCATCCCAAATTTCTTCAACAATTTTTTCACATATTTGGTTTGAGAAATGAAGATTCCTTTCTTTGTTTGAATGATTTACAGACCCAAGAAGAAATTCATTTCCCCAAACATGGACATCTCAAATTTATTTTTTATTTGATTTGCAAAAGTTTTGCACATACTATCTCTTCCTCCAAAAATGATATCATCAACAAACACTTCAACAATTAAGATATTTTCATGATCAATTTTGAAGTATAAGTTACTATCAGCAATACCTTTGTTGAAACCAATCTTCAAAAGATGTTTATCCAGTCTTTCATACTAGGTTCTTAGGGCTTGTTTGAATCCATATAATACTTTCTTAAACTTGTAGACCATATCACCATGATCAAACAATTGAAATCCATTCGGTTGCTCAATGTAAACTTCTTCTTCCAAGTCACCATTTAGGAAGGCAGACTTGACATCCATCTAATATACTTTGAAGTCCTTGAAGGAAGAAAAGGCAAGAAATAATCTGATTGCTTCAATTCTTGCCACTAGAGTAAAAGTTTCTTCAAAATCAACTCGTACTTGAGAATAACCCTTGCAGACCAATCTGGCTTTGTTTCTAACTACTTTACCATCTTCATCCAGTTTATTCTGGAAGACTCATTTGGTTCCAATCACATTCTTGCTTCTAGGTCTAAGAACAATATCCCAAGTGTGATTTTTCTCAATTTGCATCAGCTCTTCTGCCATTGCTTTAGTCCAGCTTTCATCATTACATGCTTCATTTACTGACTTTGGTTCAATCTTTGAAATCAAACAATACTTTTCTAAGTCTTGAGAAATCTTTCTTCTTGTTTGAACACCTTTGCTTTTATCACCTATGATCTAATCTTCAGAGTGATTCAATCTTACATACCTAGGCATTTTGGGACTTTCTTGCACTTCTATTTCTTGAACAAGTTCATTCAAACTTATCTCTTCTCCCTGATTTTTTGGATCAGTTTGGATCTGAATTTCAAAAGGGGCTTGGACTTCTTGGACCAAAACATCATTTTGATCATCTTGATCATATTCATAAAACCTTGAGGGTTTTTTAATACCTTCATCAACCTTCACATTTGTACTTTCTATAATCCTTCGCAATCTCTTGTTATAACATTGGTATGCTTTGCTTTGAGTAGAATAACCCAAGAATATTCCTTCATCACTTCTAGCATCAAATTTTCTGAGGTCTTCATCTCTTTTAATATAACATTTGCTACCAAAGACTCTGAAATACTTCACAGTGGGAGTGATGCCAAACCACAGTTCATAAGGTGTCTTACAAGTATTGCTTCTGATTTGTACTCGATTAAGAGTATAGACTACAGTGCTTATAGCTTCTCTCCAGTAGATTTGAGGAACATTTGCTTCCATTATCATGGTTCTAGATGCTTCCTAGATGGTCCAGTTCTTTCTCTCCACTACTCCATTCTGCTGTGGAGTCCTTGGAGCAGACAACTATATTTTTATCCCATGTTTCTCACAGAATTCTATGAACTCATCGGATGTGAATTCTCCACCTCTATCAGACCTCAAACATTTTATGTTGAATCTGGTTTCATTCTCTACCATAGCCTTGAATATTTTGAATTTCTCAAGAGCCTTAGATTTCCCTTTCAAAAAAGTCACCCACATCATCTGAGAGTGGTCATCAATTAATAACATGAAGTATCTATCACCTTGCAAACTCTTGATTCTTGCCGGACCACATAGATCAGTATGAACTAAGTCCAATAATCTGGTAGAAGACTATTCCTTACTTTTGAATGTGACTCTACTCTACTTACCCAACTGACATTCTTTGCACAAACTATTAGTAGTTTTAACATTCTTGGAAGATCTCTTATAGCCTGAGTGTTGATTATCTTGATGATATTATCAAAATTCACATGACACATTCTCCTATGCCACAACGAACTCTGATCAATTTGAACAAATAAACAACTTTTACCATTAACAACCAAGTGGAAGATATTACCTTTTGTTTGAGTACCAGATGCAATCTATGTTCCAGAACTTCCAAAGATCTTGCATTTTCCATTTTTAAATCAGAGATCATAGTCTTTGTCCACCAACTATCCAACACTGAGAAGATTGTGCTTCAGACCTTCAACATATAGTACATTACTGGTTTTGTTCTTTCCATCAAAAGAAATGGTTCTTCTACCTCTGATTCTGCCAGCAGAATTATCACCAAATTTTACCACTCCTCCTTAGCATCTTTCCAAATCTATGAACTTATTTTTTTCACCTGTCATATGGTGGGAGCATCCACTGTCAATGACCCAATCATCCTTTTCTTCAACTTGGGCAGCTAGAGCTCTTTCTACCATTTTATGATTGACAGATTCAGAGGGCATTGGATCTTCTTCCTTGATGGTAATAAACACTAGTCACTTCTGGATTTGTTTCTTGTCTCCGATTCATCATCTATTACTCCTTCATCATCATCATCTTCATGAACATAGTAACATTTCTTTTGGAATCTTGATCTGTTAGGATTTTCCCTTGAAAATCTTTCTAGACATCTTGAGGCAAAATGACCAATCTTATTGCAATTAAAACATTTGAAGGGTAATTTTCCTTCATACTTACCAGATCCTCTTGGCAATCTTTTTGCAATACGGGTTTCAAGTTAAGAAACTTCTTCTTCGTCTTCTTCCAAATCTTTTTCTTGCTTTTTCATACCATGATAGTTTCTTGGAAGAGTTCTCTTCTAAATCAAACTTTTGTTTGCCTTTTACAGAGGCACTAGCTTTGAATGCAGATTCATTCTTGGGGGTGCATCTCCAAACTCGGCCAATTCAAATGCAACTAATTTTCCAACCAATTGATCTCTTGTGATATTTGAAAAAGATCTGAATTCTTCAATAGCAGCAACCTTGTATTTGTATGAAGGAGGTAGGGATCTAAGAACTTTGGCAACAATCTCATCTTCATCTAAGACTCGATCAACACATCTAATGCCACAAACAAGCTCATTTACTCTTGGCATAAATGTAGTAATATTTTCATCTTTCCTCATCTTCAGGTTTTTGAATTTTCCTTTTAGACTCTGTAGCTTGGCACATTTAACATACTTGTCTCCTTCATGCAGAAGTTCTAGTTTTTCCCACATCTCATATGTAGTTTTTAGATGTACAACATTTGTCAGCTCTGAATCAGACAAGGCACTTAGTAGAGCTTCTTTTGATCGAAGATTATTTTCAGCATCTACAATTTTTAGACCATTCTATGGAGGAACATACTTCTTTGAAGTTATGATCCAATATTGCATTCCCATACATTGCAAGTGACATTCCATGCGGCTTTTCCAAAGAGTGTAATTAGTTCCATCAAACCTTGGACTATCCTTCTTGTAGGACAACATCCTGGATCTCCTCAAGTGGTTAAGCTCTTTTAGAGGAACTTAGCTCTGATACCAATTGTTAGATTCAAGACAGACAACTAAGAGGGGGGGTGAATCAGTTGTCTCAAAATTTTATTCATATTAAACACTTAAATCTTCTTTGTGATTCAACAACATAATAATAAATCAATCATGAAAACATAATGTAACAATTCAAGAGCATAAACACATTAACACATATGACACCAAGATTTTAACGTGTAAAGCCTAGTTAAGAGAAAAACCATGAGGTGACTAACCCAAGATTGTATTCTCTGTTAAAAGAATAAGAAGAACAAAATGGCACATGCCAATTAGGGCTCACTACCTGTGTTGGCAAGAGACACTATATGGATTCATGGTTGTTGTCATTGATGGCAACAAAGGTCATCCCACATATCCGCAAGTCATGGTATGTCTCTACCAGAAGTCAGAATGAAGATTATTATGGTCCGGTGAACAAGAACATAGCATGTGGCAAGGTTTGACAGACAGGTCCAGATCTCTCAGAGGAAGTATCTTGGTGCAGTGCAGATCTAAGGAAGTCAAGAGCACTACCTTGAGTGGTAAATTCCAAGGATTTAGCCTCCGGTGATGGACAAGAAAAAATATATGAATAGTTGAGTATCGGATTCCTAAGTGATAGTGTGAACAAAGGAAGAACTGACTGACAAAACATCAGACTATTTTCCCGATGTGTTACTGATGATGGTAAAGGTTGTGAAGGCATGAATCATGTTTGGCTGACATGATCAATGATATCTACAAGTATATGCTTGATCCATATTACTTGATGTGCAAGGATTCAGCCGACAGAACAGAGTTTGTGAGAAGATAGACTATTCCAGGTGCCGACTAGAAAGATAATGAAATCACTTGTGCAGATATATATATAGGATGGATTTAGTTATGATAAGTGATGTTATGTTATGTCATATGTGAGTGAGAGCAGAGTAGAACATAAGCAGAAAGAAAGATCTAGTATGTGAAAGTAAAGCAGAATAAAGAGAAGAGAAAGATGAAGTGCAGCAGATCAGTGTACTGAGCCTAATCGGAACTGAACTCTAGCATATGTGGATGCTTCTAATCAGTTCAAGTATTGTATAACATTCTTTTGTAGACAGTGTGTCTCCTTGTAGGCAGTGTGCCTCCTTTGTGAGCAGTGTGCTCGGGCAGTGAGCCCTAATTGGCAAGTGCCATTTTGTAATTCCTTATTCTTCTAACAGAGAATAATCTTTGGGTTAATCACCCTGTGGTTTTCTCCCTTAACAGGGTTTCCACGTCAAAAATACTGTGTCATGTGTTTTTCATTTCATGGTAATATTTGCTTGTTTGAATTAATGCTGCAATGATTAATAAGAAAGTTCAAAAAGAAGAAATAATTAGGATAACGGATTCACCCCCCCTCTCAGTTATCAACAATTGGTATCAGAGCTAAGTTCCTCCTAATAGAGCCTAACAGCTTGAGGAAGATCTAGGAGTTCAAATGGATGCATATGGTTTAAGGGAGCAACTCAAGACTGCCCTTGAGGATCTTGAACAGTCAAACTCTGAAGTCAATGAACTAAAAGAAAGACTTAAACAGGCTGATGAATTCATGAGAGAACTAAAAGACAAGTTAAGTCTCTCTATGAAAAAGAGAAAGGAGCTGCTCTAGCAATTGGCAAGACAAAGTGAAGAAAATAATGCAAATGAAGAGCTGACTAAGAAAACCAAGTTATGTGAAAAGTTATCAAAAGAAGTCATTATGGTAAGACATGAAATGGAATCAGGAGTTATAAAGTTCACTCAAGAGATTGAAGAGAAAAGAAAAACTGAAGACAATCTAAGACAATCTCTCAAAGAGAAATCAGAAGATTGCCACCAGATGGATAGGATTATCAGACATCTTGAATCTGATCTTGAAGATGCTAAAGATAATGAAGAAAAACTTGAGGATCAAATTGTCTCTCTCAAAAGGGATCTTCAAACAGCAAATGAATATAAAGAGAAATTCAAGATAAGTTCTACTCAACTTGAAGTTCTTCTTGGAAGTCAAAAGAGGGCAGATGACAAGTGTGGTTTGGGATATGAGAAAAGAGAAAGCTCTGGATCTAGTCAGAAGAATTTTGGATCAGAAAATCCAAGGAACAGGCCTAGAAGACCTCCGGTAAGATAGCCCAATGCTCAAAGATATCCATCCTTCAATGGATACTGCCACAGCTACAATCACTTTCGTCATAAAGCTAATCAGTGCAGAAAGAGAATGAATCAGACTAATTCATCCTTCTCTGGACAATGCTTTAATTGCAAAAGGTATGGACATAAGTCTCATGATTGCAGAAATATGCAAATGAACAAATCATTCAATGGTAGATGCTTTACATGCAATAGAGTAGGTCATATGGCTAATCAATGCAGATCAAGAGGTTATTAGTCAAATATGCAAAGAAATGTTGTTTGCCAAATCTATAATAGGTCTGGTCATAATGCAAAAGTCTGCAGAAGTAAGAACCAGGACAAAAGAGGTCTAGTATATAATCATAATCAAGACAAGGATAAACAAAAGATGATATGGATGAAGTTAGGAATGAGATGAACAAGATTTGGGTGAAGAAAAGTGTGGAGAAGGTAGAGGTTGGATCCGTACCAGACTCTGGTGCTGATATCCCTTTCGAAAAATTAAGAAATGAGCTCTGGCTCAGGGGAAGACACAAAGAAAACCATGTTCCCCCAGCCAATCAAGTGGTGCCGGATTAGGCACAATATGTGGAGTAAAGGGTTTGTAGATATGAGTCTTGAGATGATCCAGCTAAGATTTCAGAGGTCCACATGAAGATATGAAGAAGTTGTGATCGATCATGTAGAACCTGTTTCGGGAGATGCTCCAGAATGACAGAGGATTACAAAAAGGTCCGGAGAGATCCGGAAGTGCATTGTCCTATTCTGCGGATTGGACAGAGTATTTGGGATGTCCTTGTGATGTGTCATCTTGATTTGTTCATGATTGGAAGATCCACATGATGTTCATAGATGAGGATTGATCCAGCTCTTCAAGTCATCCGAATAAGGCAAACTGGAATAATGTAGGTCGAGCATTTATTGCAAATAGATATTAGGTTTTGCAGAGCAATATAAGGGATTTCTCATTAATCACTTATTCATTCTGCACTCAAGAAGAAACGAAAAGTGGAGCTCTACAACAAAATTCATCAAGTTTATCAAAGATCACTCACAGAAGTTATTACATCCAGAAATCAATCAAACCAACTCCGTGCAACCGAAGGCACATAAGGTATTTTCTGTCTTCAATATCTCACTGTAAATCTTTTGAAAAATGGCTACTCTGAATATAGTTAAGATCTCTGATAGACCTTGCTCCACATTCAAGAAACATCCATACAAATCTTTGGAGGTAGATCCCCTAGGAGCCTTCTCTAGTGTTCCGCATGGTGTATTGCATACGGAGGACATTAGGGTTTACATACATGCAAATATTGAAGAATTTGGAGAATCAAAATTGATGGATATCTATCATAAACAATTGATAGATGATTCCTTTGAGATTAAACCTCAGTATAAAGCCATCCGAGATAAGCACTTTGCATAGTGCATTCATTTCCCCTGTTTTGAAGAAGATGAATGGGTCCGGTATGTACTGAGTAGAGTGCATGATAATTGCCTATGGTTGAACAAGCCTTTTAAGATTACCAAAGATGCAATTAGGGCTATAACTGATCTACACTCATCCGGTGGAATACTTATCCTCAAGTCTGTCAAAAATCAGACAGTTAGTGATGCAACTGGATCAAAATTTGATGAGAGCTATGACAATTGAAGACATCACTGAACCGGATGTCAAATTTGCATCTATAATAATTGGTTACAAAATTTATCACTCCAGTAGGGAAAATTCAGTGCCCGATACTGTAATTTACATAGCATATCAAATGCTAAAAGAGAATGCAGACTATGATTTGTGTGAGCTTCTTCTAAACCAACTTTTGGAAAATCTACAGAAGATTAAGAAGGACAAAAAGAACTCCTTCAAGTATGGTAGTTTGATCCTTTGTCTATTCTTTTATTATATGAATGAGCTTCCCAGATCCAGTGGATGGATATGGCAGAATGATAGACTAGTTGCCATCCAAATCAGAGATTATTTGCATGGACTTGGAGATGCTAAAGCAAGAAATACAGCCCTGTGGGGATATTTCAAGAACTTTCAGAGCATGATGCAAGCAAGAGAAAGAAATCCCCAGTCTCTTATTAAGAAGTATAAAGACACAGTATGCTTTATGGTAGAAACAGATCAGTGCCTAATGGAGGCAGTAGAGCCAAGGATAGTTTGGATCATGCCCATGGGGTATGAGGTTGATGAACAGATTGTAGAACTACATGTTTAACACATACTTAGTCAGCCCAAAGATCCAAAGGCAGAAAGATTTGGAACCTTTAAGGAGCTGAGTGTGAAGATCCATGTGGAACTTAGAGAACCTGAGATAAAGAGGAAGGTGAGAAAAGAAGCAGAGCATATTGCTCAAGGCCTAGGCATCTCAAAGGAGGCACTTGATGCCAACCAGGAAAAGAGGCGAACTGCAGTGAAAGAGAAGACCACAACTGATAGTAGTAAGAATGTGGAAGGAGAGAAAACTCCAAAGGATAGCTCCAAGACTGCAGAAGAGAAGAAACATCCGTCTCCAGCAAGAGACACTACACAAACTGTCCAAAAATTTATGAGCAAAGAAACAATAGAGATTGATGAACTGGAGCTTCTACAAGGTCCATTCAATTTTGATTCCCTCTCTCCAGTACAGACAATGAAGATAGCTTCATTTGCAAATGCTAAGGCAAATGAAAAACTCCTAAAGTCTCATATGGAAGACTGTGAGTTGATAGAAGCTACTTCCAGAGTGCTTGAAAAGATTATGCTATCAGTCCAGAAAGATCCCACAGCCTCCTCTTCTGGTAATCTCAAAACCTTAGTCAGCAGTGTTGGTACAAATTTTGAATCCCTAGAAAAATTAGTTGAAGAAAAGGTCCGGAAGGAGTTTTTGGATAAGAGATTCTCAGAGGTACTAGGATTAATCTCTAATGATAGGAGAAATATGAGTATTGGAATAAAGAGCTTAGAAAATGCTCTTAAGGATGACGGTGACATTTACAAATTTTGTATCTCCTAGTCAAAAGCAACAGTAGAAATTGAGAAGAAAATAAAAAAGGAACAGGACAAACTACTGAGTTTGTCTCAAAGTTTTGATCCTCTCTCTTCCTCCATAGTAAATCAAGAATGTCAAACTATTGCAATCACAAATGCAATAAAGAACTTTGAAAAGGAAAGGAAGAATATAATTAACCGGATGGGAGAACTTAGAAGGATTATTATCCCTAAGTTAGAGACCATGCATGAGGCCATAAGTGATGCTAAGACTACCGCCCAAACCAATGATCCGACAGATCTTAAGAGGGCAGAAGCTTTGCATTTTTGTTAAGTGGTCACATTTCAATTTTGGATAGAATGAAGCAAAGTTGGGCTACAGAACTCATCCAATTGAAGACATCCTTTGCAGACATTCTTCAATTTTTGTGAATATGTAATATACAGCCAAGTATAGTAAAATTCTTGAAAATTTTGGTGTGCAGACCCTACCCTTTGCCATTGATGTCAAAGGGGGAGTGAGGAGCAGTGAAAAATAAGGAATCCAACTAAGGAGGAGCTCCAGAAAATGTATATAAAGACAGAGCATCAGCCAAGGGGGAGCATAGTGTAAACACTTAGTCATTTTTCACTAAGTGTTGCCATCAATGCCAAAGGGGGAGATTGTTGGCAAGAGACACTATATGGATTCATGGTTGTTGTCATTGATGGCAACAAAGGTCATCCCACATATCCGCAAGTCATGGTATGTCTCTACCGGAAGTCAGAATGAAGATTATTATGGTCCGGTGAATAAGAATAGAGCATGTGGCAAGGTCCGACAAACAGGTCCGGATCTCTCAGAGGAAGTATTTTGGTGCAGTGCAGATCTGGGGAAGTCAAGAGGACTACCATGAGTGGTATATTCCAAGGATTTAGCCTCCGGCGATGGACAAGGGAAAAGATATGAATAGTTGAGTACCAGATTCCTGAGTGACAGTGTGAACAGAGGAAGAACTGACTGACAAAACATCAGACTATTTTTCGGATGTGTTACTAACGATGGTAAAGGTTGTGAAGGCATGAATCATGTTTAGCCGACATGATCAATGATATCTACAAGTATATGCTTGATCTGCATTACTTGATGTGTAAGGATTCAGCTGACAAAACAGAGTTTGTTAGAAGATAGACTGTTCCGGGTGCCGACTAGAAAGATAATGAAATCACTTGTGTAGATATATATATAGGATGGATTTAGTTATGATAAGTGATGTTATGTTATGTCATATGTGAGTGAGAGCAGAGTAGAACAGAAGCAGAAAGAAAGATCCGGTATGTGAAAGTAAAGCAGAATAAAGAGAAGAGAAAGATGAAGTGTAGTAGATCAGTGTACTGAACCTAACTGGAACTGAACTCCAGCATATGTGGATGCTTCTAATCAGTTCAAGTATTGTATAACATTCTTTTGTATACAGTGTGTCTCCTTGTAGGCAGTGTGCCTCCTTTGTGAGCAGTGTGCTTGGGTAGTGAGCCCTAATTGGCAAGTGCCATTTTGTAATTCCTTACTCTTCTAATAGAGAATAATCTTTGGGTTAATCACCCCGTGGTTTTCTCCCTTAACAGGGTTTCCACGTCATAAATATTGTGTCATGTGTTTTTCATTTCATGGTAATATTTTCTTGTTTGAATTAATGCTGCAATGATTAATAAGAAAGTTTAGAAAGAAGAAATAATTAGGATAACTGATTCATCCCCCCTCTCAGTTATCAACAGCCTGAGCACACTGCTCACAAGAGGCCCACTACCTACAGGAGACACATTGTCTACAGAATGATAAATATTACGTACTTGAATTGAAGAATAGCATCTTCACCATGCGTGAGTTAGTTCCATTTAAGCCCAGTATTTCTACTCTGCGTTTCACTTCTCTTCTCTCTACCACACTCTCATCTCCACCAAGATACCTTTGAAATGACTTCACAACTCTTATTTATACAAGACATTGACTTAGGGATAATCATCCAAGTTGGCACACTTTACAGAGAAAATACAACTTGACTAATTACAAAAGACTTCATGCGGATCATCACACTATCGGCCACATAGATCTAGGACTTCAATCTTCTTTTAGGAACATGCCATGCTTCACAGAACATCTTTAAAATCATCCGCAGGATGTGTAACTCATCCGGTCAGCTAGACTTAGGAAGAACATCATCATCTGGAAGTAATTCTTCAATTACAAGCTCAATCTTCAATAAGGACCACCAACACGAACTGGACACAATCCAAAGACCTCCAAAAGCTTACCTGAATCACTAAGAACATCCACACTACTTCTACTTACTGAAATCATTCTCTCCTTCATCCAGAACCTCAAGAACATAGTCTATCATCACTGTCATATTGGAATAGATGCTTACGGACCTCCGGACCACGAACCAATTGAGTTGTCAATTCACATTAACTTCCTAAACACTCCACCAAATCCGCAGAAACAAGATATTGCATTTCTGGATCTCACCGGACCTATCTGTGTCACTCTGTCACCTCTGAACATCTGCCAGAACTAGTTTTACTCAAGTGGCCATAACTCCTTTAGATCTTCATGCGGACCTCTTAAATCTTTACTAGATCATCTTAAGACACATATCTACAAACCTTTTGATGCGCATCCTCTAATCTTTATCTTAGCTGGGATCTTTACCTTACTGTCTTCATTGTTCTTCTATGTTCCTGATAAGACTAATTTTCTCAATATCCTTAGCATACAACTCATCCAATCCTTATCATCAATGCAACAGGAGTATGTTGACATCAATGACAACACTGGTTAGGCCCATACTTGCAACAGTGGTGAGATTACATGGTCTACCAAAGAGCATAGTTTCAGATCGAGATACTGAGTTTGTTGGCTATTTCTGGAGGACATTATGGAAGAAGTTGAAGACAGATTTGAAGTTCACTTCTACATACCATCCATAGACTAATGGATAGATGCAAGTGGTGAATAGGAGTTTGGGTAACCTGCTATGATGCTTAGTAGGAGATAAGCCGAAGGGATGGGATTTGATTTTACCACAGGTAGAATTTGTTTACAACAATTTTGTTAATAGGAGTACTAGTAAATCACCATTCAAGATTGTATATGGCAATAGCCTAAGAAATGCTTCTAAGTTAAGGAAGTTGGACAAAGGAGAAAAGACAAGTACTGAAGCTGAAGACTTTGCAAAACATCTGAAAAATTTGTATGAAGATGTGAGAAAGCACATTAATAAGATGAATATTTAGTACAAGGCTAAGGCAGATTAGAAGAGGAGGTATAAGGAGTTCTAGGTAGGAAATGAAGTAATGGTTTACTTGAGAAAAGAAAGGTTCCTAATTGGAACATACAGTAAGTTAAAAATGAAGAAATTTAGACCGTGCAGAATCCTAAAGAAGCATGGTTCAAGAAATGTATATTAGGTAGAGCTATCTAGTGGGATCAATATTCCCCCTATTTTCAACATTGCTATTTTCTCAGAATATCATGAATGTGGAACAGAGGATGGACCAACATAAGTGCAGTGGAGTATTCTGGCATCTACTTCAATGGAGGAGATAGAAGAGATCTTAGATAGCCGTGTGGGAAGAAGTACTCAAAATAGGCAATATGAAGAATATCTGGTAAAATGGAAAGGAAGGCCTATTGAAGATTCTTCTTGGTTGTCTAAGGCAGAGGTTGACAGTTTGGGTTTTCCTCACACAAACATCTGAGATGTGACAGGGTCACTTCTCAAATTACCCTGGGTGTCTAATGCAGGAGCATCCAGTGGTGTAAGGGCAATCTTGCATCACCCAAAAAGAAGTTAATTCAAAATTATTGTAGTTGTTTTCATTTCTTTCCATAATTAGTGTTTCTGGTTCCATAATATCCAGAATAATGATGTAGGACTTTGTTTTTCCAAAACTGCTAAAAATAGCAACCTGCCTGTTTTGGAAAGTTTAACTACCATTTTAGGAAAGTTTGCATTTGGGCATGGATTGAAGTGAAAACTTATAGAAAGTTACATAATGGAAATATAAGACCTTTGGTGAAGGAATTAGGCAAGAATCAGGCAAAGATCATTTGCGAGATGAAAGATATTAAAGTTTTTGTTTTCTGAAAAGCCCCTAAAATTTTTGAAATGAGATATGAGGCACTAAAACATCCCATAACATCCCAAAAAGTTGACAGAAATCTATTTATAGATTTTTGGCATGATAGTTCACATTGTGATCTTTCCAGTAATGGTTCATCAATTGGACACCTGGATCAAAAGTTATGCTTCCTGAAAGTTGACCTACTTTTGGAGGGAGTTGAAATTTCAAATTTCGCTGGAGGCCACCAAAAAGTGCTATTTATGACTATTTTTGGAACACTGGGCAGTAGTAGAGTTAAGGGGGCAAGTGTGGAGTCAAGAATAGGTAGGAAAATAAAAACCCTAGCTGATTTGGGGTTACAAAAGTATAAAATTCTAGAGCCTGGTGATGTGTAGCTATAGTGTGTTGCAGCATGTGGAGGATTGATTCATCTGATTGTAATTGAGCTTCTGTAATGTAATGAGTTGCCCATATCAATAAAGAAATATTCTATTTTCTTTGTTCTATTTCTATTTTTGTGTGTTTTATGATTTACCCCCTTCATTAAGAAGTCAAAGGATGAATGGCTATAAAAATGATAGAATGATTCAATCCTTTAATTGCTACTATTTTACATGCAATAGATTTGGGCACAAAGCTAACCAATGTAGATCCATAATGAATGGAGGAAATAATGGTTAGAGGATTAATGTTTGCTATAATTGCAATAGACCTGGACACATTGCAAAATTCTATAGAAGCAAAATCATCAAGAAGGAAATTCCAGTAGAGATGAAAAAACCAGTACAAAAGATTGATCTGGCAGAAACCAAGAAGGAGATAAGCAAGATTTGGATTAAGAAGGATGTAACAGAGGTCAAGGATGTGTCTATACAAGCCTCTGGTGTAGATGTTTCCTCCAGAAACTAAATTGAGAGCTTTGGCTCAGGGGGAGCATCAATGAAAATATTTCCTCCCTCTGCCAAATAAGTGGTGCTAAGACCAGAACAAAAATATGAGCTGAAGATTGATATGCTTGGTCATTTGAAGAAAATTCTGGCAGAAATACTTTGTTGTAGAAGATTACAGAGCAATTTAGATTAACTATGAGGTACAGTGGAATTATTAACGACTTTTTGGAATAGAGCATTTATGATGAATTCTATTTTTATTAAAAAGGGGTTATAAGAAAATTAATTTGATTAAAATTTACATTGCAAACAAACACTCAAGAAAAAAAGGACATCTCAAGTAGTGAAACTAGAAAAAACTCTTTGCACTCAGTATTTTCAAAGTACAAACCCTAACTAGAAGTGTTTATCAAGGTATTTACATATTTCTTCTCTTGATCTAAGAAATTGAGATGTGAAGATGTTTAAACCTCAAGTGACTAAAGTGATAGATAGACCTAGACCTAAGTTTAAGAAGAACCCATTTTAATCAATGGAAATGGATAATGAAGGTGCATTTTTTGATGTACCCTATGGCATCTTGCACAATGAGGATATTAGAGCATATATTCATGTGAATATGGAAGAATTCAATCATGTTAAGTTAGGGCAATTTTGGTTCGATGAACTAACAAATGATCATTTTTCTCTAAAGACGAAATTCGGTGCCCTAGTAGAGAAAAAGTTAGATGTATGGATTAATTTTCCCATTTTATGCTATGAAAATGCTTGGGTAAGATATGTGCTAAGAAAAATCCATGACAAGTTCATGTTGTTGGATTCCCTCATATAATCAGGAAGGAGGCCATCAAGGCTGTGATAGGTTTATCTTCCACCGGTACTATACCAGCACTAAAATCTATGAAAAATGACATGGTGATAAAGCTCACAGTAGCTAAGTTTGACAAGAGAGCTCTGACAGTGAATGACATAGAGGATCCAATAGTCAAATATGCCTCTATGATGATTAGCTACAAAATTTACTTGACCAATAGAGAGAACTTTGTATCTTCTACAAGCATTTATACTACATATCAGATGGTGAAAGAAAATGTGGACTATGATCTTTGTGAACTGCTCTAACAACAACTTTTGGAGAATTTGAAGAAAACCAAGGATTCCAAGTACCCATTCAAATATGGTACTCTCATTATCTATTTATTTTTTTACTTTTTGAAAGAGCTACCCGGAGTATAAAATATCATGTGGTTGAGAAATATTCCAATTGCTACACAAATCAAATATCATCTACAAAGGATTGGTAATGATGATGCACAAAAAGAAGCTTTGTGGGGTTACTTCAAGTTATTCCAAGAGAAGATGCAAGATAGGGTAAGAATCCCTAGAAGAGTTGTTGAAAAATACAAAAATGACATCATTTTCATGGTGACAAAAGATGAATGTCTGATGGAAGCAGTTGAACCCAAAACAATGTGGATCCCGGAGATGGGATATGAGGTTCCATAAGATACTCTTGTAGGCCTGGCATAACTAATGCTCAAAAAACCTCATGATACCATAGAAGAGAGGTTTGGCACTTTTTAAAAAAAGTTCATGAAAATCCACATTGAGCAAACCTGCAAGCCACAATCTTAAAACAAAGTACAAAGAATGGTTGAGTTTGCTGAAAGGATAGGGATAACCAAAGAACAATTGTAACAAGCTAAAGCTAAGAGAAAATTTGTTGAAGAGGCTAGTGTTGTAGAGAAACTAGAAGATAAAATTGAAGGAAAGAAGCCTGCACCTAGCACTAGAAGGTCAACAAGAACCTCTTCCTCCCCTGCTAGTGCATCCAAGGCCTCTAGAGCCTCTATTGTTGTTATTATAGAAAAGAATATTGAATCCAGTGCCTCTAAACCAGAAAAGAAGAGAAGATTTAAAGGCAAAGCCATAGGGAAAGTATATGTCAGTCATGGAGTTGATGAAGAAGAAGAGGAAGAAGAAGAAGAAGAAGAAGAGAAATTGGTCTAGAATAAAAAGGGGTCACTTTCTACTGATGAACAGACATAGGCAAAGAGGATAAAAACTAATACTATTGGAGAAGAAGAAATCTCTGAGAAAGAGAAAGAATTTTTCATCTTCAGAAGAAGATAAGTCACTTCAGGAGAAGGAGAGCCCTCCAGAAAGGGGAAAGAAAAAGGAATGAAAAGGAAGAAGGACAAGAAAGATAATACCTCTTTGACACTTGAAGCCACAATTAATGCCATAGTTGAGCATGACAATCTAAAGCAAGTCACAGATGTGTATGATGAAAGCTCAGATAAAGACAAAGCCACTATTGAAGCTGATGTCATAAGGTATTTGGATATGTTTAATAAAGCTTTAATTGAAGTAACTAATGAGTTACCTAATAGCCTAGCCAATATTCTAACTACTAAAAGATATGAGGCTATGGCAAAAGATGTGGAAATGAAGGAAAGAACTTTGAAGGAAATTTGTCCAAGCCTCTCTGGACAAGACAAAATCAAAGCCACTCAAGGGCTTAACAAAGAATTCAGAACCAAGAGAAGAGTAAACACTCTTATGGTTGGTGATAGGAAAGAGATTGAGAAGTTGGAGAAAGAAACTACAGAGATAACCTTGAATGTACTGAATGAACTTCAAATTCCAACTATTACAGAAATAGATGAAGAAGAGAAAATAAATTCTAATGTTGGCACCTCAAGTGCAATTCTTGATGTGGAAGGTGAGAAAAATGTACCATCTCCACCACCTCCTACAAATTTAGTAGATCAAAGTGTGACCCTTCCTCTGGTAATCTCAGAAAACAATGAAGAAATAAGAGAGTCTGCTGAGGAGAAGACTATTGAAGAAGAAGAAAAGGAGAAAGAGGAAGTTTCAAAATAAGTGGATAACATTTCTATTCTAGAGAATAGTGTAGAGCAACAAGCACCTACTAGAGAAAATCCTCTAGAGATTCCTACTACACAAGTGTCTTTTAGAGATGAGAGAAGAGACATTTCTAGTGAGAGCTCAGTAGCATCACCCTTGGATTCCATAAGAGAATTTTTGACTAAACAAAGAGAGTTACAAACCTTGTCCGCTTCTGATCTATTGCAAGTGCCATCATCATATGGACAAATAAATTTGGCTAGTATGTCTCCCTTACAGAAGCTAAAATTGGGGACAATTTTCCAATCCACTGCTCAAGAGGAGATTTTGAAGTCACATATTGAAGGCAATGATCTTGTAGAGGAAGCAATGACAATTTTGGAAAATATTATGCTAGAAGTTAAGAGAGATGCACCTTTGACTCCCACTCTACAAATGAAGATACTTATGGAGTCAATAAGTAGTCATTTTGAATCATTTGAACAAGTGGAAGAAAAGAAAGTTAGACAAGAGATTGACAATAAGAGGTTAGTAGAGCTATCTAACAAATGCTCTAAGGAATAAATCTTGTTAGATAATAGCATTAAATATTTTGAAACAAAAATAATGATGCAAATGCTATGTACAAATTTTGTTTATCCTGGTCAATAACAACTAAGGATATAAAGGATCAAATTGATGGTCTAGAGAATTGGCTTGTTAACATTTCTGGTACCTATGACTTGATGAATGATCCTAATGGCAACTTAAGAGTTGCAATAGAGGAAACTCATGCAACAATCGAGAATTTGAAAAATTAGAAGGAGACAATTTTAAAAATTAGATGAGTCAATTAAGAGAAATTGTAAGCTTTAAGATGACTTCTATGATGGGTCTGATAAGTGAAACAAATAAAGTAAGGAAGATGATAGAGGCCCCTGCCACAGTAGATAAGGTAGAAAATCTGCTATCTCAGATTAATGGGCATGTATAGTTTTTGAGCTATGCAAAGGCATGATGGGATTCATATGTTGTACAACTAAAGAATATCTATAGTGCTATATTTCCTAAGAATTAGTAAGTTTATGATTTCTTGTATATATGTAGAAGGTTAGAGAAAATAATTTTGATATTTTGATGTACATAGAAATCAATTAATTAGGGGAGCAAACTTCAGTTTGTATATACTCATGTACTCAAAGGGAAGATCCGATAAACAATTCATATCCTTTTCCATTGATGTCAAAGGGGGAGAGAAACATATGTGAAAAAGTTATTTTTGATGGAGAGATACAAATGTGGAAAATATTTGTCTCAGGGGGAGAACATTCAGAGATTTGGTTTTGATGGTTTTCACATCATGTGTTGCCATCAATACCAAAGGGGGAGATTGTTGAAGATATCAGTGTTAGAGACACTACTGGTATACTGATGAGCATGTTAGTCAAGAAGTGTTGTCATTGATGGTAACAAAGATTAGAGACCAAAATTGCATTGTGAGGCTATAGTAATATCCCTCACAAGATGTTCCTATACTCATAATTTTACCTATGCAAACACTTTGATCCACAAGATAATTTGGTGAAAATTTGGCTAAGTGTTAGATCGTTGCCTCAGTGCATAGAGCTACAGTTTTCTGGTATGCATTTGTCACATGTTGAAGATCTTGGTCTGCGGTTTTGAATACATGATTATTTTGGTCTGTATATCTCTGATATGACATATTTCCTTTTGCAGTTATAATTTGTTGTTGGCATATGTTTGGAGATCCCAAATCCAAAGTTTCAGAGTATGAAGTCCTTTGGAGTGATAGATAAGTTTGTCAGAGTATCACTACATGGATAAACAATATTAGACTATGACAAAGACCAAGTTCTAGTACTTCGTATCTCACCACATGGAAACATTTTGTTGTGTAGATGTGGGGATATGTTTGGAGATGTCTTAAGATTGTTTGTTTTAGGTTTAAGGTTGTTGCAAGTATGGGCCTAACCGGTGTTGTCATTGATGTCAACATACTCCTATTGCATTGATGTCAAGGATTGGATAAGTTGTATGTTGAGGATATTGAGAAAAATAGTCCTATCAGGAATAGAGAATAACAGTGAAGACAGTGAAGTAAAAAACCTAGCTAAGATGAAGATCAGAGGGTGCACATCAAAGGGTTTGTAGATATGTATCCAAAGGTGATCCAGTAAAGATTTGAGAGGTCCACATGAAGATTTGAAGAATTTATGGCCATATGAGTTAAATCAGTTCTAGCAGATGTTCAGAGGTGACAGAGTGACACAGATAGGTCCGGTGAGATCTAGAAATGCAATATCTTGTTCTACGGATTTGGTGGAGTATCTAGGAAGTCAATGTGAATTGGAAACTCAATTGGTTCATGGTCTGGAGGTCTGCAAGCATCTATTCCAATATGACAGTGATGACAGACTGTGTTCTTGAGGTTCCAGATGAAGGAGAGAATGATTTCAGTAAGCAGAAGTAGTGTGGATGTTCTTGGTGATTCAGGAAAGCTTGTGGATGTCTTTGGATTGTGTCCAGTTCATGTTGGTGGTCCGCATTGAAGATTGAGCTCGTAATTGAAGAATTACTTCTGGATGATGATGTTCCTCCTAAGTTTGGCTGACCGGATGAGTTACACATCTTGCGGATGATCTTGAAGATGTTTTGTGAAGCATGCTATGTTCCTCAAAGAAGATTGAAGTCCTAGATCTGTGTGGCCGATAGTGTGATGATTTGCATGAAGTCTTCTGTAATTAATCAAGTTGTATTTATGTATTTTCTCTGTAAAGTATGCTGACTTGGATGATTATCCCAAAGTCAATGTCTTGTATAAATAAGAGTTGTGAAGTCATTTGAAATGTATTTTGATGGAGATGAGAGTGTGGTAGAGAGGAGGAAAGTGAAAGGTAGAGCAGAAGTATTGGGCTTAAATGGAACTAACTCAAGCATGGTGAAGATGCTATTCTTTAGTTCAAGTATGTAATATTTATCATTCTATAGACAGTGTGTCTCCTGTAGGCAGTGGGCCTCTTGTGAGTAGTGTGCTTAGGCAATGAGCCCTAATTGGCATTGCCATATTGTTCTTCTTATTCTTTTAATAGAGAATACAATCTTGGGTTAGTCACCCCGTGGTTTTTTCCTTAACCAGGTTTTCCATGTCAAAATCTTGGTGTCATATGTGTTAATGTATTTCTTCTCTTGAATTGTTGCATTATGTTTCCATGATTGATTTATTATTATGCTGCTAAATTATAAGAAAGATTTTAAGTGATTAATAAGAGAAAGTTTTGGGACAACTGATTCATCCCCCTATAAGTTATCTATCTTGAATCTAACAATTGGTATCAGAGCCAAGTTCCTCTAAAAGAACTTAACTGCTTGAGGAGATCCAGGATGTCTTCCTACAAGAAGGATAGTCTGAGGTTTGATGGAACCAATTTCACTCTTTGGAAAAGCTGCATGGAATGTCACTTGAAATGTATGGGAATGCAATATTGGATCATGGCTTCAAAAAGGTATGTTCCTCCATAGAATGGTCCAAGAACTGTAGATAAAGTTAGAGATGTTGAAAACAATTTTTGGGCTAATGAAGTTCTATTAAGTGCGTTAACTGATTTAGAGCTGACAAATGTTATAGATCTAAAAACTACATATGAGATTGTTTGTGGCATTAGATGTGTTGGTGGAATCTTGGATGAAGATGAGATTGTTGCCAAAGTTCTTAGATCCCTACCTCCTTACAAATACAAGGTTGTTGCTATTGAAGAATTTAGATCTTTTTCAAATATCACAAGAGATCAATTGGTTGGAAAATTAGGTACATTTGAATTGGCCGAGTTTGGAGATGCACCCCCAAGATTGAATCTGCATTCAAAGCTAGTACCTCTGTAAAAGGCAAACAAAAGTTTGATTCGGGAGAGAACTCTTCAAAGAAACTATCATGGTATGAAAAAGCAAGAAAAAGATCTGGAAGAAGATGAAGAAGCAGTTGCTCAACTTGAAGCCCTTATTGTAAAAAGATTGCCAAGAGGATCCAGTAAGTATGAAGGAAAATTATCCTTCAAATGTTTTAACTGTAATAAGATTGGTCATTTTGCCTCAAAATGTCTAGAACGATTTTCAAGGGCAAATCCTAATAGATCAAGATTCCAAAATAAATGTTACTATGTTCATGAAGATGATGATGATGATGAAGGAGTAACAGATGATGAATCAGAGACATGAAACAAATCTAGAAGTGACTGGGTGTTTATTGCCATCAAGGAAGAAGATCCAATGCCCTCTGAATCTGTCAATCATAAAATGGTAGAAAGAGCTCTGGCTACCCAAGTTGAAGAAATAGATAATTGGGTCATTGACAGTGGATGCTCCCACCATATGATAGATGACAAAAATAAGTTCATAGATTGATGCAACACACAACATACACTCAACAGAATTGAGCCATTAAACATGAGAGACAAAAATTTGGAAGCTGAAACATAACAAAATTTCTATTCCTCAACTCTGTTGCTACAATGAGAGAAAACTCTCTTATATCTAAGAAAACAAAAAAAATAAAAAATTCCCTTTTTTGGCAGATTTCGACAATTGTCAGATTTTGCCATTTTAGGTAATTTTACAATCATATCTCGAGAATCCAGTTTTTTCCCAAAAAGCTCATAAAGCTAAGGTAGGACGAAAAACCAACTAACATCCTAAATTTGAAACATGAGTTTCGAGTTATTAAAAAAAGCAACTTTTAAAAAACTAGAAAAAAACACTAATTTGCCATTTTGAGGGCCAAGATCAAAGTTTGAAGCCCCGAAAAAGTGCCAAGATGAGGTCCAACCGACTAGGGTGGGTTGGGAAACCACTGGCCACCTCATAACGTATCCACCTGTAAAATTTCATAGAAAACCCACATTCGAGTCAAAAGTTATTGATGCAGAGGCATCCACACTATAACCTTCGCATATAGCATGAATGTCTGCAGACCAACCTCATCATCATCATCTTTGCCATCATCATCATATTCCGCTTTATACTGTCAGCATCATGTTTCTTAAAACCAACAGCATCATCATATTGCGAACACTCGCAATGGTCCTCCTGCCGACTACTATTCACCTCCGCCAGTCGCTTAACATCATCATCATGATATTCAGCGGGCGCACACATCCTCCGGTTGCACTGTTCATCGGGCGCCGGACTCCATCGTCATCATCATGATCTCCGACTCTACCTTTGTCAGCAGGATATCCAAATATCCGGTTGCTCAAATATCCTGATGACGATCACCCTCAGCAACTTGCCTTCGACGCTCCACTGCCCGATGATACAAGCAACAGCATCATGATCTACTTTATCCGGTTCTATTCGAAACCTCCTGATGATGCTAATACAACCTTCTGCCACGGACTTCTGCCGATACCTTAGCACTTTAACGACGGCAGGATAAACTCGCATAAGGGGGATATCTCAATATCCTGATGACGATGACGTCATATCCTGATGACGATGACGTCACCAAATATCCTGATGACCTCTTCAACACTTAGTCGAAAAAACCCGAACTCTCTCCCGCATCAACTCGCGATATGCGGATGTTTGGCACTTCCGATATGATGATCCTGATGCCGATACATGCACTTAGTCTATGTCCGACTTAGAACATCCTGATGCACTCGCAACATGAAAACTCCAACAGTTTCATGACCCGATCTTCTTCCTGATGCCGATGCACTCCTCCTCGGCTCCTTCTGCTGATGATCACCCCGACGACCTCACACTTCATGCAATCGACAACATCATGCCGATCTCCTCCACTTATCCGGATGATGATGTCTAACCCGACTGCAGGATATTCACCCAGATATCCTGATGATGCCGTCTTCACGAACTTCTTCACTTAGCGAAATCTCACTTCGCCGATCCTCCAGGGACGACCCAATCCAGTCTTAGGGTGATCTCTCTCAACTTGAACTTCTCAACTTGACCTAGCACATGAGGATGCTAGGGTCTTCAACATCTCTTGACCGCGATCCTGCACACCTACATGCAAACAAACAAACTACTACCTACCCTAATGTACATTACCATTCCACCGATCAGATGAGTCAACCGGTGGAATGGATCAGGAAATCCATGACACCCTCTCAAACCAGCAGATCAATCAAGTAATGGAATGCAACCAGAGCAAGAACACAAACAGGATCACTTTATTGATTTCAAAGATGCAATACAATATGATCAATCTCTCTCTTAGTCTCACTCAAGCTCGATCGATGATATCTGTCTGTCTGTCCAACATCAACCGATCTCATGCTTATAAAGACTTTCCCTACGAGTACTACTGACCCGACTCCAAGCGGCTGGGAACTCTCCAAGCGGCTGGGAGATCCCACCGAACATACATCATGACAGCTGTTATAACTAACTAGCTAAAAATAGCAAAAGCCTGGTCAGCATGATCTTATCATGATCAGCATGACCTTATTACATGCAACTGGTCTTAACAGACCTTCTTGGAAACATAAACAGGACCTAAACTACTAACTGCCTTATCCAGACCAGCTGTCAGGTAGGTGCTCCTGCACCAGTTATGACCTCCGGAAGTCCCTGCATCATAGATTTGGAAAGATATGAAGGAGGAGTTGTAAATTTTGGTGATAATTCTGCTGGCAAGATTAGAGGTAGAGGAACTATTTCTTTTGATGGAAAGAACAAAACTAGTAATGTATTGTATGTTGAAGGTCTAAAGCACAATTTTCTCAGTGTTGAACAGTTGGTGGACAAAGGCTATGATCTCTAATTCAAAAATGGAAAATGTAAGATCTTTGAAAGTTCCAAAACAAAGATTGCATCAGGTACTCAAACAAAAGGTAATATCTTCCACTTGGTTGGTATTGGTAAAAGTTGTTTATTTGCTCAAATTGATTAGAGTTGGTTGTGGCATAGGAGAATGTGTCATGTGAATTTTGATAATATCATCAAAATAAGCAACACTCAGGTTGTAAGAGATATTCTAATACTGGTGAAACCTACTAATAGTTTGTATAAAGAATGTCAGTTGGGTAAGCAAAGTAGAGTCACATTTAAAAGTAAGGAACAATCTTCTACCAGATTGTTGGACTTAGTTCATACTAATCTATGTGGTCTGGTAAGAATTAGGAGTTTGCAAGGTGATAGATACTTCATGTTATTAATTCATGACCACTCCCGAATGATGTGGGTGACTTTTCTGAAAGAGAAATTTGAGGCTCTTGAGAAATTCAAAATATTCAAGGCTATGGTAGAGAATGAAACTGGATTCAACATAAAATTTCTTAGGTTTGACAGAGGTGGAGAATTCACATTCAGGGAGTTCATAGAATTCTATGAGACACATGGGATAAAAAGATAGTTGTCTACTCCAAGGACTCCACAGCAGAATGGAGTAGTGGAGAGAAAGAACCAGACCATCCAGGAAGCATCTAGAACCATGATGATGGAAGCAAATGTTCCTCAGATCTATTGGAGAGAAGTTGTAAGCACTGCTGTCTATACTCTTAATCAAGTACAAATCAAAAGCAATACTGGTAAGACCCCCTATGAACTTTCGTTTGGTATCACTCCCACTGTGAAGTATTTCAGAGTCTTGGGTAGCAAATATTACATTAAAAGAGATAAAGATCTTGGAAAATTTGATGCTAGAAGTGATGAAGGAATATTCTTGGGTTATTCTACTCAAATCAAAGCATATCGATGCTATAACAAGAGATTCAGAAAGATTATAGAAAGTACAAATGTGAAGGTTGATGAAGGTATTGAAAAACCCTCAAGGTTTTATGAATATGATGAAGATGATTAGACTGATGTTTTGGTCCAAGAATTCCAAGCCCCTTATGAAATTCAGATCCAGACTGATAAAGAGAATCAAGAAGAAGAGATAAGGTTGGATGAACCTATTCAAGAAATAGAAGTGCAAGAAATTCTCAAAATTTCTAGGTATGTAAGACTGAATCACTCTAAAGATCAGATCATAGGTGATAAAAGCAAAGGTGTTCAAACAAGAAGAAAGATTGGTCAAGACTTAGAAAAGTATTGTCTGATTTCAAAGTTTGAACCAAAAACTGTGAGTGAAGCATGCAATGATGAAAGTTGGATTAAAGCAATGAAGGAAGAGCTAATGCAAATTGAGAAAAATCACACTTGGGATCTTGTTCCCAGGCCTAGAAAGAAAAATATGATTGGAATCAAATGGGTCTTCTAGAATAAATTGAATGAAGATGGTGAAGTAGTCATATATAAAGCTAGATTGGTCTGCAAGGGTTATTCTCAAGTAGAAGGAGTTGATTTTCAAGAGACCTTTGCTCTAGTGGCAAGAATTGAAGCAATCAGATTATTTCTTGCCTTTTCTACCTTTAAGGACTTCAAAGTATGTTAGATGGATGTCAAGTTTGCCTTCCTGAATGGTGACTTGGAAGAAGAAGTATATATTGAGCAACCGGATGGATTTCAATTGTCTAATCATGGTGATATGGTTTGCAAGTTGAAGAAAGCACTGTATGGACTCAAACAAGCCCCAAGAGCCTGGTATGAAAGACTACATAAGGATCTTTTGAAGATTACTCTCAACAAAGGTATTGCTGACAGTAATTTGTACTTCAAAATTGATCATGAAAATATCTCAATTGTTGAAGTATTTGTTCATGATATTATTTTTGGAGGAAGAGATAGTATGTGTAAAACTTTTACAAATCAAATGAAAAGTGAATTTGAGATGTCCATGTTTGGGGAAATGAATTTCTTCTTGGGTCTACAAATCATTCAAACAAAGAAAGGAATCTTCATTTCACAAACCAAATATGTGAAAGAATTGTTGAAGAAATTTGGGATGGAAGACTCAAAACCAATGAGTACTCCCATGGAAATCAGATGTAAATTGAATAAAGATGATGAATCTCCTAAAGCTAATCAAAAAAAGTACAGGTCAATGATTGGAGGAGTATTATATCTTACTCAAACTAGACCTAACATTATGAATGTTGTTGGTCTTGTTGCTAGATTCTAAACTAATCCTAGAGAATCTCATGTCATGGCAATTAAGAGGATTCTTAGATATCTAAAAGGGATAGTTGAGTATGGTTTATGGTATCCTAGAGATCATGATTTCTCTCTTCATGCATATATAGATGCAAATTGGGTAAGAGATGTTGATGACTAGAAGAGTACCGGTGGTGGAGCATTCTTTTTGGGGAAAAGATTAGTTTCTTGGTTGAGCAAGAAACAAGAGGCAATATTTATGTCCACTACAAAAGCAGAATATATTGTAGCAGTAGGTAGTTGCACTCAAGTATTGTGGATGAATCAAATGCTAAGAGACATTAGAGTGGAGTATGAGGAACCTATCACAATCTTCTATGATAATTCAAGTGCAATAAATATATCAAAAAATCTAGTGTTGCATTCAAAGACAAAACATATATCATCAAGTTTCACTTTTTGAGAGAGCAAGTGAACAAGAATGAAGTCAGATTGGAGTTTGGGCCCTCTAAGGATCAGATTGCAGACATTTTTACTAAAACTCTACCTAAGGACTCTTTTGAGTATCTCAGGGAGAAGTTAGGGGTTATTACCCCTCCAGTTCTGAATTAAGGTGCACTGATGTGCATCAGTCTGGTGGATCTCATAGTCATATCTGGTGGTTTGTATTGATGATGGGAAGCTGCTACTCAGGTGGAGCAATTGGTATGATTCTGAGTGATGCAAGTATCTGCCCTTTGCCATTGATGTCAAAGGGGAAAAGAAGACATGTGAAAAACAAAAAGTGGTTGCTGATCAAAGGGGGAGTAGTAATGGAAGAGAAGACATGTGAATGGTTGTTGTTGATAGGGTGAGTTATGTTAGTCAATGAGGAGAAGTTCTTGTCTTGATGGTTAAAATAATTTTTCACATCATATGTTGCCATCAATGACAAAGGGGGAGATTGTTGCAAGTATGGGCCTAATCGGTGTTGTCATTGATGTCAACATACTCTTGTTGCATTGATGTCAAGGATGGGATGAGTTGTATGCTAAGGATATTGAGAAAATTAGTCCTATCAGGAACAGAGAAGAATAGTGAAGTAAAGATCCCAACTAAGATGAAGATCAGAGGATGCACATCAAAGGGTTTTTAGATATGTATCCAAAGGTGATCTAGTAAATATTTGAGAGGTTTACATGAAGATTTGAAGAAGTTATTGCCATATGAGTTAAACTGGTTCTAGCAGATGTTTAGAGGTGACAAAGTGACACAGATAGGTCTGGTGAGATCCGAAAATGCAATATCTTGTTCTACAGATTTGGTGGAGTGTCTAGGAAGTCAATGTGAATTGACAACTCAATTGGTTCATGGTCTAGAGGTCTGCAAGCATCTATTCCAATATGATAGTGATGATAGACTGTGTTCTTGAGGTTCCAGATGAAGGAGAGAATGATTTCAGTAAGCATAAGTAGTGTGGATGTTCTTAGTGATTCAAGAAAGCTTGTGGAGGTCTTTGGATTATGTCCAGTTTGTGTTGGCGGTCCACATTGAATATTGAGCTCGTAATTGAATAATTACTTCCAGATGATGTTTTTCCCAAGTTTGGCCAACCGAATGAGTTACACATCTTGCAGATGATCTTGAAGATGTTCTGCGAAGCATGGTGTGTTCCTCAAAGAAGCTTGAAGTCCTAGATCTGTGTGGCTGACAGTGTGATGATCCACATGAAGTCTTTTGTAATTAATCAAGTTGTATTTATGTATTTTCTCTGTAAAGTATGCTGACTTGGATGATTATCCCAAAGTTAATGTCTTGTATAAATAAGAGTTGTGAAGTCATTTCAAATGTATCTTGGTGGAGATGAGAGTGTGTTAGAGAGGAGGAAAGAGAAAGGCAGAGCAGAAGTATTGGGCTTAAATGGAACTTACTCAAGCATGGTGAAGATGCTATTCTTTAGTTCAAGTATGTAATATTTATCATTCTATAGACAGTGTGTCTCCTGTAGGCAGTGGGCCTCTTCTGAGCAGTGTGCTTGCGCAGTGAGCCCTAATTGACATGTGCCATTTTATTCTTCTTATTCTTTTAACATAGAATACAATCTTGGGTTAGTCACCTCGTGGTTTTTCCCTTAACTAGGTTTTCCATGTCAAAATCTTGGTGTCATATGTGTTAATGTGTTTTTGCTCTTCAATTGTTGCATTATGTTTCCATGATTGATTTATTATTATGCTGCTAAATTACAAGAAGGATTAAGTGATTAATAAGAGAAAGTTTTGGGATAACTGACTCACCCCCCTCTTAGTTATCTATCTTGAATCAAATAGAGGTATCTTGGAGATCTAGATACTGAGTTATGCTTTGACAGTCAGTATGCACTTGTGTTACCCTACTCATGAAGCCAACCAGAAGAAGTATACCTTATGCAAAGCAATCCAATGATTGGAGTGTTGTCTTAACATGTTCTATAGGTCATTTTGACCTAGGAGAATGTGTTACATCTTTTGATTCACTTTTCATTGGATCTCTAGGCTGACTATTGCTATTCCACATGCTACACTCAAGCAGGCTGACCTAATTGATGATATGAGTAAAACATATTTAAAAAGAAGGTAAACACATTTTGTGAAGTTAAGTAGGAGCTATTTTAGGTCCACCCTGACCTATTTTCAAGTTTGAATTCTAGCATGAAGTTCATGGGTAAATTTTTGAGGCATGTTTCACATGCTACATCCATTTGGGACAACCTAGTTGATCTCGTAAAAGAAGCAGATATATATAGAGGTTTTTTTTCAATGCTTGAAAAAAAGGTTGCGATGAAATTATGGATGTTTTGAGATTTGAATGATGTGACAAGTACCTATAGTTGTAGACTAAGGAAGAATAGAGCAAACAGTATGTTTGTAGAATAGAGTAGAGTTGCAATCTAGAGTAGTAGAAGATATTGATTTTGCTTCAGTGGAACTGTATTCCATGCATGTTTAGATGCAATTGTAACAGTTCATCATTGGTAGTGAGCCATTTCATTTCTCTCTCTCTCTCTCTCTCTCTCTCTCTCTCTCTCTCTCTCTCTCTTTTTCTTAGTGGGCATTGAGTCCACCTGGACAGTCAGTCCATCTGCAGTGATCATTTCTATATTACCTTAACCAGTTATAATATGTTTTGTGTAGACACCCAAAATTGACCTAGTTATTATTAGTATCAAATATCGCATCTGCATTTGTCTAACACACTTGAGCATTTATCTATTTTCTCTAAATCACCTATTTCTTCTATTAATTAAATAAATTTATATTTATTTAATTAATTCATTATCTATTTCTTCTATCCTCTATTTTAGAATTAAATAATCTTTAATTATTTAATTATCTCTTACTTCTATCTATTTGAATTAAATAAATCTTATTTATTTAATTAAAAATTCCTTTCATAATCTCACTCTCTAATTAATTAATTAAATTTTATTTATTTAATTAATTTCTCTTATTATTTATCTTCATAAACTGACATGTGTGCCTCTTTTATTTAAAAACATGTGTGGTACTACATATTTTATTTAATATCTTTCACATGTAGTACTTTTTATGTATGTGGTAACACAAAAGCCTTATCTTCCCTCCACTTGTCTTCTACACATTCACCTATGATTATCAATTCATCCCAACCATTCACATAGCGACCAAATCTCTATCGTTGATTGATTTTGGTTGAAGTCTATATAAACATCCTCTCATTCCATACTACATCTATCCAGCATATTCATATAGCATCTATATTATCATCTTGAGCATATTGAGTATTTTAGCATCCATCTAGCATATTATCATTATCATCCATCTAGCATATTATCATTATCATCTATCAATCATGGTAGCTTTTATCTTCATAATTGTTTATTGTTGAGAAGCAATCCACATCATAAATAAGGAATCATACAATCTAGGTGATATTGTTCTTGAATTATATGCTTTGGATTTCACTTGGATTTGATTCTTTGATGGTGGTAGGATTAGGTTTTCAATTATATGCTTGATCTTATTAACCTAATTTTTACCTATCACATTTTGGCACGCTCGGTGGGACTCATGTCCTTGATTTGTTGCTTGAAGTTCTTTTTTTGTGAAGATCAAAATTTTTGAGTGCTTACAATAAGTTTGTCACTTCTGAGCGAAAACTAGTCACTTCCAGAACATACATATCACTTTTCAGCTGAAATCTACCACTTTCAACATTTTCCAGATCGCTTTTGATCTTTTTCACATCACTTTTGAGCAAACAGTGGTCATGTCTGTCATAATTTGCATCTCTTTTAAGCTGAAACTAATCGCTTCTGGATATCTAGATCGCTTCCTGCAAATTAGGGTTTTTGTTTACATCTGACTTTTATAGGGATTTTTATGTATTCGGCATAACTTGGTCACTTATAATCCTTAACAATTCACATTTTGATTTTTCGCATCATTTTTGAGTCTTAACAACTCACATATGGGTTAGTCTACGTTGCTTCTGATTAGTAACATTTTGGTTTTAGCCAAATACATATCACTTTTGTAAATAGTTGATCACCTCTGGTAACTATGCCACTTTCAGTTTTATCATTTACAGTTTAGTTTTCTTTGCTACTAATTGGTTATTTGTGTAATATCTTATTGATTGTCTAAGAAAAGGAGGTTGTGAAACTACTAACATATCTATTGTAGTTTCGATCGATCCAAGACATTATATTTTATCACTAATTTAGGAACATTTGGGCTTGGTCCTTAAAAAGAATAATTGTGTGTTTCATGCTTGATTTATCTTTTTTGGATTGCTTGTTGTGCATATTTGTAACCCAAATTTAATAACAAAAGTATCCTCTCCCCTTGCCTATCAAGTGGATCTTGGGTGTATGAGAACTTGTTATTATCTTTAAAGGGCATGCCTTTTCGGTGTGAGAAGGGGTATGACCCAAGCGGTAATGGGCTAAAGTGGTGCAGGAGCACCTCAAGACCTAAGAATCAGGAGGATTCCATGCATTTTCTGTTCTGTCCAAAGTTGTCTTTTCATGTTTGTAAGGCCTTAGCGCCATATTGAGTCATACTTGGCCAAGTAATGGCATAACATTGAGTCTGTATACGTGTCATTAAAGATTGTAACCGAACTAAACAGGTATAACCAAATGGCAGAAGGGGTTGTAGGGTGATTCACCTTCCATCTTATGTAACTGCCAACATGAGTCTATATAGTCATTCTGTGTTCGTTAACAAATTAGTGAAAAATGAATAGAGAGAGAGGGAGAATCAATTTGTATGTATATTCTCAGAGGAATAAGAAATTTTGTTTTGTCGTGTATATCTGAGTAAGGTTCTGTTGCATGGAATGTAGATCGGAAGCATTCCACTGGTGGAAATTTCTTCAAAATCAGTGGAATGACTTCCTTAGGAGTAGATCATTTCTCATTCTGTTGAGATTTTGTTGTTTCTGTATATTTGTTCATGTGTTCATGTAGTTGCAGAGTTGTAGAAGTGGCATCAGTGTAACACAACCCTCGGGGAAGCTTGTGGAAGTCACATCAATCCATGGTGTCAAACCAATAGGAGGGTATTGATAGAGAATGGCATCAGTCTCACCAAAGAAACATATATTGGTGTAAGTTTCACATCATTTCACTGAATGTATATTGCGTATGCATATCACAAAAGCATGTTGAGAATGTATGTTGAGAATGTATCTTTCATCAGATACAAATGGTGACCGATCATAATGGTGAAATTAAGGTAAAGGAACTTTAGTCCACTAGTAATAGCAAGTCATGCTAAGCATATGCTAAGTTGATACATCAGCGCATCAGAAGAAGAGCAAAAGATCCCACCGATGATCTACATCTTGCTGACGAGTATGGTTGAAGGGACATTGGAGCGATAAAACCATCAGGTAGACAACATGGTGTTGAGCTGATAGTGGTGATCTTGCTGTTTGCCGATGTCTGGAGTCTCACCGATGGGTGTGGTCCAAAGGCTGTCATCGGTGAGATCGGTGTGTCGGTGGAAGAGTTTTCAAGTGTGTCGATGGTATTAAGTCCTGTAGATAGTGAGTCAACAATGGGATGTCTGTCAGAAGTGAAGTCAAACGGAGTCATGGTGGCATCAGCCTATCGGCCGAAGGATTTTTAAGCTCGCTGATGGTATGTAGTCTCACCGAAAATGAGGAATGTGTGTGGTTTGATATTGTTTGGACCTTGAGAAGGGAATATAAAGAGCCTTATCTCTCTGTACTATGGGTTTGATGGGTATTCACCCCTTTTTTGAAGTGCTTCCATTGTTTTCTCTGCATCATAAAGCCAAGTCCTTCTGAACTGCTATATAAGAAAAGTGTTTGTGTTGAAAGCCACAAAAAATGGGTGTTGTTGTGTTATCCTGACAACCAACCTCCCCCAAAACCCTCCAAGGTGTAACCCTTGAAGGCTGGGGGACTCCATAATGGAGAGTGGCACTGCTGCATGTATAGCCACCTGAATGGATACCGTTGCTAGCAACCTTGTGTAGTAGCTAAAAACCCTCTATTTGTTGATACAAAAGGTGGGACCATTGAAGCCACCCTGATTCTCGTGGTTCTTAGTAGAGATAGCAGGGACAATCCTAAGGTTTGGTGGGGGGACAAGCCTTGGGAAACCTAGATCTTGGTATGCATGAGAAGTGAGTGTTGTGGAGAGGAGTAGGTGCTACCAAGATCTTGAAGCTATCCACTTTGAATAAGCATGGCAAGGGGACTCAACAAATACAGTCCTTTCCTAGCCTAGGTTGTACAAGCTTGTGTATGTTGTGAGTGTGAGTGATTGTAATCACTATTTTCCTATCAAAAATATCATTCAAACATATTCCTTGGTAGACACAGATCACATTTGAACCTTAACTACTCACCTTCAGACATCCATATTGCTTTTAAACAGCGGTTGTTTGCCTTTTACAAAAACTAAATCACTTTTAAGCAATAGTACTCTTCTGGCAAACCTACGTTGTTTTTAAATAGCAGTAAATTGCTTTTAGCCTAAAACTGATCACCTTTGGTAAAACTAGTTGCTTCTAGTCAACACTACAGTCTGTCATCTGCAACAAAACTAGAACACTTTTGAGCTATTATCTGTCACTTTTGGCCTCATCAGAGTCATTTTTGAGCTATTAGCAATCAGTATCCATCCAGCCCAGTCAGTAGCACATTCAAACATTCTTAGCTTTGTAATCAGCTTTTAGATAGTCTTCTGAGAATCCAGTCTTCTTAGCATTGTCTTCTATCTCAAGCACATCAATCCATTGGACTTTTTTGAGCTTCCATCCTTTTGAGACCCCCAAAAAAGTAACTAACTAGAAAAACCAGTAACCAAACATTATCCTTTTGGCTTTACTTAGCCCTAGCAAAACCAACAAACAACATCAGCAACCAACTTTTCCCTTGAGTGTGTGAGCTATCCTCTAGGGAAGCTTATCAACAAACAACCAACAACAACAAATAAATAAACCAAGCAACCAACAAACTAGCAAAAGAAACCAACACAAAATAATCAGTAAACCATGACCTTTTGGGTCTCAATCCTCATTGTAGAGGAAAACTAATGTGTTGTAGACTTAACTAATTCAGGGGAAACCTATCTGAATAGTCCACTCTATCACTATGCATTCCTACATTGAATTATCAACCAAGGAGTGTAAGCTTATGATGGTACTTGCAAAGTATATGCCTTCAGGGCTCATATAGTTCCTAAATCATTCTGTCTTAAATTTAAACAAACAAATCTACATTGCTGGAATTGATAGAATTACAAAACAGTGAAAACAACTATAAATCCTAATTGCTACAAGTACCTACAACAAGGTCTGTAGATAACTATTACAATAGGGAAACCGTAGAATTAACTTAATGAATTGATAAGAATAAAATGACTAACTGCTAACCTCCAGAGGATTTGTAACAACACTAATATCCATTTGTTCATGAACTATATCTATTTGATCAAAACATAATACTAACTTGAATTCAAATTATGATTAACAGAAAACTAATAAACCAATATTAACTGAAATGAAATAAATAAAAAGAGAATCAGTACCTTGAGTGGCCAGCTCAGGAGACTGTCTTCCTTAACTAAAACCAAATCTAATCTAGATTCTTCATATCTTTGTAACACATATTGAAGCTTAACTTATTCCATGCACAGAATCAACTCATATCAAATTGTTCAACAATGAAATCTTTTGTCATATCCAGATTGTATACCATAAATGTAACATGCTTGAGTCTTTACACATAGAAAAGGAAATGATAACTAACTCCCTACAACTTGACTCTGCTACCTTATATATATCTCATCTTCCCTTTACTATACAAAATGGAGAGAGAGCCTTATATATTAATTAACTGACTCTAATCATTTATCGCGCCTAATACTAGGTCGTGGAGTCAAGATCACATTCTTATTCTAACTGACTATAAGAAGAAGAATTCAAATCAAATTAGAAGTCTAATGCATGAACAACATCCATAATCATATTTGAAACAAATCCACTTCTTAATTTATTACTATCCATGATGCTCCATAATTGTCTTTAGTTGTCTCTGCATTCTTAGCATTGAAACTCACACTTCTATTAACTCCTTTGTCCGCAACCTGCTATAAATGTTTGATCTCATCATGACACATCTAATTCTATGCATAGAATTATTTCCTAAAGCAAATACCACAAGCATTCTCCATGGCTAACCATAAAAACATCTCATTTATACTTTTATACATATCTATATCTAATTCATTTATTAGATAATATGATCATCACATTCCATATTAATACTATAAGTTCAGGTCTTAGAAGTATAAATAAGGTCAACATATCATAGTGCAAACATTGATAAATGTCTTAAAGGATGCTATGAAAGAAGTCTTTGAAGTATAAAAAGTAGCATAAAAGAGACTAATTTTGAAACCCATCATTCCCCCCAACTAACCTTTTGCTTGCCCTCAAGCAAAATTACTCAAACAGATACCTAGGAGAATGAATTATAATGTAAAACTATTTGCCTCAAGTACATAATTACCCTAACACCCTCACACTGTTTCAAATAGAACCCATTGTAGCATGAAAGCCTTTGTAGTCTGATAGTTTATATAGTCTTGCATTCCTCTCCCTTTTCTCCTGTCTAGTATGGAACTAGATATAAGAATAGAGGTGGATGGTAGGTAAGAGGCAACCATGGCACACTTTTATTCTCTAAAATTTGAATGTACCTATGTAATCTTTTAGACATGTTCATAAAGTTATGTAAGGAATGAGGTTCTTTCCGTTGAAGAGTAGGTGTCAAACTGATCCATCTGCTTTGCACATATCTAACACAACCTTGTAACATGGATCCCGTCATTCTCTGTATCCTTCTGTGATCCCTTATTCTTAAGTCCATAATGGATTTTCTTGGGCCCTTATGAGAGAGAAGTCTGTACCATTTTGTAAGGATATCTTCAGGGTTAAGTGCCTCTTATCTAATTGGTAGTGATTGTTGATAACTGAGAGGGGGGGGGGTGAATCAGTTATCCTAATTATTTCCCTTATTGAACTTTCTTCTTAATTGATGCAGCATTGAATCAAACACAAAAACATTAACATGAAATAAGAAACACATGACACAGTATTTTTGACGTGGAAACCCTGTTAAGGGAGAAAACCACGGGGTGATTAACCCAAAATTATTCTCTGTTAGAAGAATAGGAAATTACAAAATGGCACTTGCCAATTAGGGCTCACTGCCCGAGCACACTGCTCACAAGAGGCCCACTGCCTACAAGAAGACACACTGTCTACAAAGTGATAAGAATCACAGTCTTGAACTGATTGGAAGCATCTGCATATGCTGGAGTTCAGTTCCGGTTAGGCTCAGTACACTGATCTGCTGCACTTCATCTTTCCTCTGTTCTTTATTCTGCTATCTTTCACATACCGGATCCTTTTTGCTACTTCTGCTCTGTTCTGGACTTATTCACATATATATTAATTCCTTCACCCTCTTCACAACTAAATCCATCCTCTATATATATCCGCACAAGTAATTTCATCACCTTTCTAGTCGGCATCCGGAACAGTCTAGTTTCTTACAAACTTTGTTCTGTCGGCTGAATCCTTGCTCACCAAGCAATGCGGATCAAGCATATACTAGTAGATATCATTAATCATGTTGGCCAAACATGATTCATGCCTTCACAACTTTTATCATCAACAGTAACACATCCGGAAAGTAGTCTGATACTCTGTCAGTCAGTTCTTCCTCTGTTTTGACTGTGTCTCAGGAATCCGGTACTCAACTATTCATATCTTTTTCCTTGTCCATCACCGGAGGCTAAATCCTTGGAATATACCACTCAAGGTAGTCCTCTTGACTTCCCCAAATCCGCACTGCACCAAGACACTTCCTCTGAGAGATCCGGATCAATCTGTCAGACCTTGCCACATGCTCTGTTCTTGTTCACCGGACCACAACAATCTTTATTCTGACTTCCGGTAGAGACACATTATGACTTGCGGATATGTGAGATGACCTTTGTTGCCATCAATGACAACAACCATGAATCCATATAGTGTCTCTTGCCAACAATCTCCCCCTTTGGCATTGATGGCAACACTTAGTGAAAAATGACTAAGTGTTTTCACTATGCTCCCCCTTTGCTGATGCTCTGTCTTTATATACAATTTCTGGAACTCCCCCTTAGTTGGATTCCTCATTTTTCACTGCTCCTCACTCCCCCTTTGACATCAATGGCAAAGGGTAGGGTCCGCACACCAAAATTTTCAAAAATTTTCTATACATAGCCGCATATTTACATACTCACATATACTGAAGAATGTCTGAAAAGGATGTCTGCAATTGGATCATTTCTGTAGCCCAACTTTGCTTCATTCTATCCAAAATTGAAATGTGACCACTCAACAAAAATGCAAAAGCTTCTGCCCGCTTGAGATCTGTCGGATCTTTTGTTTGGGCGGTGGTCTGAGCATCACTGATGGCCTCATGCATAGTTTCCAACTTAGGGATTATAATCCTTCTAAGTTCTCCCATCCGGTTAGTGATATTCTTCCTTTCCTTCTCAAGATTCTTTATTTCATTCAAGACTGCAATAGTCTGACATTCTTGATTTATTATGGAGGAAGAGAGAGGATCAAAACTTTGAGATAAGCTTTGTAGCTTGTCCTGTTCCTCTTTTATTTTCTTATCAATTGCTGCTGTTGCCTTTGGCCAGGATATACAAAATTTGTAAATGTCACCGCCATCCTTAAGAGCATTCTCTAAGCTCTTTATTCCAATACTCACAATCTTCCTATCTTTAGAGATTAATTCTAATACTTCTGAAAATCTCTTATCCAAAAATTCCTTCCGGACCTTTTCTTCAGCAGATTTTTCTAGAGATTCAAAATGTGTACTAACACTGCTGACTAAGGTTTTGAGATTACTGGAAGAGGAGGCTGTGGGATCCTTTTGAAAGGATGGCATGATCTTTTCTAGCACTCCAGATGCTACCTCCATAAGCTCACAGTCTTCCATGTGAGATTTCAGCAGCTTCTCTTTGACTTTCTCATTTGCAAATGAGGCTATTTTCATTGTTTGCACCGGTGACAAAGAGTCAAAATCTAAGGGTCCTTTTAGCAGGTCCGGTTCATCAATTTCTATAGTGGCTTTGCTCAAAAATTGTTGAATAGTTTGTGCAGTGTCTCTTGCCGGAGACAGATGTTTCTTTTCTTCTGCAGTCTTGGAACTGTCAACCTCTTTGTCTTCCACCCCTGCTTCCTTCTCCTGTAATTTCTCTTCTTCTTTGGATCCGGAGACTGTAGGGGAAACCAGAGGAGAGATGCTTGTCTGTTCAGGGCCCACTTCTTCCGGAACAGATGATTCTAAATCCGTAGTTGTTTCTGCACCTAAGTCCTCTACAACAGGAAGATTGAACCTTTTGAAGGCCTTCCGGAGGATCTCTTCTATCTCTTGGGCCACTTTGTCAGTCTCACCAAGCATGAGTTGATTCATCCTGGCTTTACTTCTGAACTCATCTTTGCAGTCCTTGAAGATTATGTTCATTGTCTTGGGATCAATTTGAGGATATAGCTGAATAGCTATCTGCTCCCGGATCTCAAGATCTTTTGCATGAGCATTGTTCTTTCTTACTTCTAATTCCTTTTCTAGGCTTTTAGGAATAAGAGATATGATCTCAATGAAAGCCTTATTGTATATGTTTAGATATTTGACTGTGGCTTCCTGCAGAGTCTTTTGGTCAGCCCAACTGAAGTCATCATAAGATTCAGTCATTGGTTGAAGATTTCCATCCACCGTGACCGACTTGATTACATTCTCTAGAGACAGAGTGGACTTTTCAACAGATACCTCTGCCATTTCTTCCTTGTCTTGTCCTATGGAGGGTTTACCGGATCCTTTCTTCTTCTGCTTCTTTATTTCTTTTACTCCCTCATCTGACTCTGTTTCCTCTTCATCCTTTTGGCTTTCATAAGCCCTTGTTGCTTTTGTCTTGGATCTTTTATTGGATGCCTGGACTTCCGGTTTTGAACTTTTGGTTGAGGGAGGTGCAGATCTTTTTGATGATCTAGTCCGGGTGGGAGTTTCAACCGGAACACTTTCTTTACTTTTCTCTTCTTCCTCAGCCTTCCTCCTCTTTTCCCGGCTGGCATCAAGTGCCTCTTTTGAGATGCCTAGGCCTTGAGCAATATGCTCAACTTCTTTTCTTACCTTCCTCTTTATCTCCGGTTCCCTGAGTTCTACATGTAACTTTACACTCAGTTCCTCAAAGGTTCCAAATCTTTCTGCCTTAGGATCTTTGGGCTGGCTTAGCATGTGTTGAACATGCAGCTCTACTATCTGTTCATCCACTTCATACCCCATAGGCATGATCCAGACAGTCCTTGGCTCCACTGCCTCCATCAGACACTGATCTGTTTCTACCATGAAGCATACTGTGTCTTTGTATTTTTCAACAAGGGATTGGGGTATTCTTTCTCTTGCATGCATCATGCTTTGGAAGTTCTTGAAGTAACCCCATAGAGCTGTATTTCTTGCTTTTGCATCCCCAAGTCCATGCAAATAGTCTCTGATTTGAATGGCAACCGGTCTGTCATTCTGCCATATCCATCCACTGGATCTGGGAAGCTCATTCATGTAGTAAAAGAAGAGACAAAGGATCAGATTGCCATATTTGAAGGAGTTTTTCTTGTCCTTCTTAATCTTCTGCAGATTTTCAAAGAGTTGGTTTACTAGAAGCTCGCACAAGTCGTAGTCTGCATTCTCCTTTAACATCTGATAGGCTATGTAGATTGCAGTTCCCGGTACTGAATTTTCCCTACTGGAGTGATAGATTTTGTAACCAATTATCATAGCTACAAATTTGACATCCGGTTCAATGATGTCATCAACTGTCATAGCTCTCTTGTCAAACATGGATCCGGTTGCATCACTGACTGTCTGATTTTTGATAGATTTGATTACAGGTAATCCACCGGATGAGTGCAGACCGGTTACAGCCCTAATTACGTCCTTGGTGATCTTGAAGGGCTTGTTCAACCATAGGAAGTTGTCATGTACTCTACTTAGTACATACCGGACCCATTCATCTTCTTCAAAACAGGGGAAATGAATGCACTGTGCAAAGTGTTTGTCCTGGATGGCTTTATACTGAGGTTTGATCTCAAAGGAGTCATCTATCAATTGTTTGTGATAGATATCCATCAGTTTTGATTCTCCAAAGTCTTCAAGATTCGCATGGATGTAAACCCTAATATCTTCCGTATGCAATACACCATGAGGAACACTAGAGAAGGCTCCTAGTGGATCTACCTCCAATGATTTGTAAGGATGTTTCTTGAATGAGGGGCGAGGTCTATCAGAGATCTTAACTATATTTGGAGTAGCCATTCTTCAAAGATTTGTAGTGAGGTAATGAAAAATGGAGAATACCTTATGCGCCTTCGATTTGCACGGAGTGATTGGATTGATTTCTTTATGCAATGACTTCGGCAGGAGATCCTTGGTGTGCTTGATGAATCTTGTTGCAGAGCTCCACTATTCGCTTCTTCTTGAGTGCAAAATGAGCAAATAACTTTTGAGAAATCCCTTATATTGCTCCGCGAACCCTAATATCTGTCTGCAATAAATGCTTCACCTACATTATTCCGGTTTGCCTTGTCTGGATAGCTTGGAGTATCCCGGATTAGTCCTGATCTGTGAATATCATCCGGATCTTTCAATCATGAATAAATCGAGGTAACATATTATAAGAACATCCCAAACACTCTGTCCAATCCGCAGAACAAGATAGTGCACTTCCGGATCTCTCTGGACCTTTTCGTAATCCTTTGTCATACCGGAGCATCTCCCTGAACAAGTCTTATTTGATCGATCACAGCTTCTTCATAACTCCATGCGGACCTCTGAAAACTTGACTGAAGCATCTCAAGACTCATATCTACAAACCCTTTAATCCGCATCTTGTGCCACATCCGGCACCACTTGTTTGGCTGGGGGAACAGGATTTTCTTTGAGTCTCCCCCTGAGCCTGAGCTCACTTTTTAATTTCTGGAAGAAATATCAGCACCAGAGTTTGGTGCGGATCCAACCTCTACATTCTCTGAACTTTTCTTCACCCAAATCTTGCTCATCTGATTCCTAACTTCATCCGCATTCATCTTTTGTTTACCCTTGTCTTGATTCTGATTATACACCGGACCTCTTTTGTCCTAATTCTTGTTTCTGCAGACTTTAGCATTATGACCGGACCTATTGCAGATTTGGCAAATAACATTTCTTTGCATATTTGACTGATATCCTCTTGATCTGCATTGATTAGCCATATGACCTACTCTATTGCATGTAAAGCATCTACCTTTGAATGATTTGTTTACTTGCATAATTCTGCATTCATGGGATTTGTGTCCATACCTTTTGTAGTTGAAGCACTGTCCGGAGAAGGATGAATTAATCTGATTCATTCTCATTCTGCACTGATTAGCTTTGTGACCAGAGTGGTTGCAGCTGTGGCAGTATCCATTGAAGGATGGATATCTTTGAGCATTTGGCTGTCTTACCGGAGGTCTTCTAGGCCTGCTCCTTGGATTTTCTGATCCAAGATTCTTCTGACCGGATCCGGAGCTTTCTCCTTTCTCATATCCCAAACCATACTTGTCATCTGTCCTCTTTTGACTTCCAAGAAGAACTTCAAGTTGAGCAGAACTTATCTTGAATTTCTCTTTATATTCATTTGCTGTTTGAAGGTCTCTTTTGAGAGAGGCAATTTGATCCTCAAGTTTTTCTTCATTATCTTTGGCATCTTCAAGATCAGATTCAAGATGTCTGATAATCTTGTCCATCTGGTGGCATTCTTCTAATTTTTCTTTAAGAGATTGTCTTAGATTGTCTTCAGCCTTTCTTTTTTCTTCAATCTCTTGAGTAAACTTTATAGTTCCTGATTCCATTTCATGTCTTAACATAATGACTTCTTTTGATAACTTTTCACATAACTTGGTTTGCTCAGTCAATTCTTCATTTGTATTGCTTTCTTCACTTTGTATTGCCAACTGTTGGAGCAGCTCCTTTCTCTTTTTCATAGAGAGACTTAATTTGTCTTTTAATTCTCTCATGAATTCATCAGCCTGTTTGAGTCTTTCTTTTAATTCATTGACTTCAGAATTTGACTGTTCAAGATCCTCAAGGGCAGTCTTGAGTTGCTCCCTTAAACCATATGCATCCATTTGAGTTCCCAGATCTTCCTCAAGCTGTTAGGCTCTATTAGGAGGAACTTAGCTCTGATACCAATTGTTGATAACTGAGAGGGGGGGTGAATCAGTTATCCTAATTATTTCCCTTATTGAACTTTCTTCTTAATTGATGCAGCATTGAATCAAACACAAAAACATTAACATGAAATAAGAAACACATGACACAGTATTTTTGACGTGGAAACCCTGTTAAGGGAGAAAACCACGGGGTGATTAACCCAAAATTATTCTCTGTTAGAAGAATAGGAAATTACAAAATGGCACTTGCCAATTAGGGCTCACTGCCCGAGCACACTGCTCACAAGAGGCCCACTGCCTACAAGAAGACACACTGTCTACAAAGTGATAAGAATCATAGTCTTGAACTGATTGGAAGCATCTGCATATGCTGGAGTTCAGTTCCGGTTAGGCTCAGTACACTGATCTGCTGCACTTCATCTTTCCTCTGTTCTTTATTCTGCTATCTTTCACATACCGGATCCTTTTTGCTACTTCTGCTCTGTTCTAGACTTATTCGCATATATATTAATTCCTTCACCCTCTTCACAACTAAATCCATCCTCTATATATATCCGCACAAGTAATTTCATCACCTTTCTAGTCGGCATCCGGAACAGTCTAGTTTCTTACAAACTTTGTTCTGTCGGCTGAATCCTTGCTCACCAAGCAATGCGGATCAAGCATATACTAGTAGATATCATTAATCATGTCGGCCAAACATGATTCATGCCTTCACAACTTTTATCATCAACAGTAACACATCCGGAAAGTAGTCTGATACTCTGTCAGTCAGTTCTTCCTCTGTTTTGACTGTGTCTCAGGAATCTGGTACTCAACTATTCATATCTTTTTCCTTGTCCATCACCGGAGGCTAAATCCTTGGAATATACCACTCAAGGTAGTCCTCTTGACTTCCCCAAATCCGCACTGCACCAAGACACTTCCTCTGAGAGATCCGGATCAATCTGTCGGACCTTGCCACATGCTCTGTTCTTGTTCACCGAACCACAACAATCTTTATTCTGACTTCCGGGAGAGACACATTATGACTTGCGGATATGTGAGATGACCTTTGTTGCCATCAATGACAACAACCATGAATCCATATAGTGTCTCTTGCCAACAATCTCCCTTCTTCTCATATTCTTCATACCTATCCATCAATTCTCCTCTCAACTTTTCATTATTTAGGTATGATACTACTGCTCTCAGCTGTAAATCTCCAACATTTATGGAGGGATTCAATTCTGTATCTTCCTCCATTAGGTAGTTGTGAAAACAGAACTCACATAGCTGATTTTGTTGTTCTAGACTGACCTCTTGAAAATAACTAAAGAAATTGTGCGTAGATTGCAGAGCTGGTTGGTCACTAACAAATCTATTGAATTCAAAACTAAGAAATTTCTCCTTTAAAAATAATGCATAAACCCTTGAAGGTGGTCTGTATTCAATGATTTCCATGGCCCTATCAATTATGCATGCCATCTTTGCCTTTAATTTCCTAATTTCAAGATTCTGGTTCTCAATTATTTTATTAAAATTTTTCCTTTCTTTATCCCAATTCTCTATGTCTTGTTTTGACCTACTAGTGACTTTCAGCAACTCAAAACCTAATGAAATAGTCGTATGGTATATTGGAGTTCTTACCTCATGAAATGATGGAGGGGGTTCCTTCTCCTCATCTGAGTTGATCTTGCTAACAACCAATTGTGCTAACAAGTCCAATTTAGACCCTTGATTTTTGTCTAAATCCTCTTCTCTAATTCTTGTATCCTCTTTTCTTTTTCCATCTCCTTCTCTTCATACCTCTTTACCTGATCCTCCAAGGTTTTGATTCTATTCAATGCCTCTTGAAGTTCTTTCTGGAGGTCTCTTTCTTCTAACAATTCAGTTCTTTTCTCAAAATTGACATCACCACTATCATTGTTATTAGAAGCATTAAAAATTTCTTTAACAGGGCTACCAGGGGTTGCTTTTCTCATCTTTTTGGCAATAAATGGGTCTTCTGAGTCAGAGTCAGAAGAAGAAACATACCTTTTCTTCTTTGAAGAAACATTCATATCATCCTTATTTGCAGAGATATCATCTTCAAGTATATCAATAGGAACATTCCTAGGAGCATTTCCTCTTTCCTAAAAATCTTGTCCCTGCTCAACAATCTTTTCTTTAGTTGTCTATTTCCTCAATCTGCCTAATCTCCTCAGGGTAGTGGTTTCTTGTTCAACAGCCCTTTATCTCTATTTTTTACCTTTCCCCTTTTGTTTCTCCTTTGCTTCCCATGTATTGACATTTTTCTCTTTCTTTTTCCTTTTTGTCTTTTCTATGCTGATATCCTTTCCCGCCTTCTTCTTCTTTCCTTTCTTTCTTACAAGTTTTGAGGTCACATGTTCAGGAGGAGAGAATGAAGGTTCCCCTGTTTCTTTAGGTCTATTTTCAGGGAGATTTTCCTCCTTCGGCTCTTCATGAACAAGTTCATCTTCAGGTTCAACATTGTATGGGGGTTGTTCTTCCTCCTCATGAGGTTGCTCCAACAAGGTGGAAATATCAACATAATCCTTAAAGGCCCCCCAATCAATTTGTGGGTATTGTATCCACAAACTCCTCTTAACCAGTAGTGCAATTAGACAATGATGAGACATCGAAGTATCTGTTGGCTTCTTTTGGTATTATGAAGCCATTCTCTTTAGGAAGTTGTAGAGGTAGTTTGGAACATTCACCAATTTCTCATGATGAAGATGGTTTAACAATTAAAGTGCACAGTGTACAACATATTATACCTCCCATCACAAGTGAAATACTTGATAATGTAGGTAGCACATTTGCCCCATAAAAATGGTCGAGATAGGCATTTTGTACCTTGAATTGTGGAGTCTAAATGCTTGCCTCACTCGCAGAATTCTTCTCTGGCAGCAGCTGCATTAGCTTAGGCTGGGTATTCAGACCCGGTGCATGGCAGTCTAATCACTTGGGCTATAGCTACCTTAGAAGCATCAACAATTACCCCTTTCACTACTACTTCGTCACTTTATAATGTAATTGCAAATTCTGCAGCCATATCATTGTCATACTCTATCAATTTTAAGAAGTACTCAACCCATCCTACTCTGGTGAAGAGCGGTAAAACTAGCACATCTTCAAGAATCTCCTTGTGCGCAGATGGCTCTCTCCTTAATAATTCACCTCCCATGTCTATAATCCTCTATATAATTCCACTTTGTCACCTTGTTAGACTTAACCCCTATTCATATCTCTCTGTAATTCCTCTTATTGCTTAGGGTTAACTCAATTTGACTTAAGCAAAGATATCAAGAAGGTAACTCTCACTAGTTATTTACACAATACACAGGGATGACAACTCATTTGAAAACCAGTCGAAAAATCAAGAATGACAACCCTTCCCCCCAACTAAACATGAAGTGACCTCACTCACGTGGAAAGGAAGTGGTAGGAGGCAATTATTAACTAGAATGTTGTGAAATACTATCACATGCATGAATTAAATAGGGATAATGATAAATGCATAAAAAAGAAATTTAATGGCGATCATGACAAGTTACCTTTGGGACAATGCCTTGGAAAGAAATGTGGGAGTATTTTGCAAAATGAGATATTGTGTATGATGCAATTAATTCACCAGAACTATAAGGTCATGCATGTGGATGAATGGTGAGGTGGCACATCAGCATGTGTGATTTGATTAAATTGCTTGAAATTTGGCACGTGAGGTACAAGCATGGTGATGAAACAAGGTGTAGTGTACGGATTGAGTGGATTGGCGGTGCATTGTATTGAAGACATCTACAGTTGCTGCAGGTACTTGCAACATTATTCCAAAGTACATATCATGATAGTGATCAGAACAGGTGCAGAATTAACAAGTCCCAGTTGAAAGTGGTAAATAGGTCCCAGCTAAAGGTTGTAAACAGGTCCCAGCTAAAGGTTATAAATAGGTCCTAGCTAAAGGTTGTGAATATCATGGTAAAGGTGATGTGTGTGCATGTGGTACTATGTGTGCATGTGTTTAGAATGCAAAAGAAATTATGCCTCAGCTACAGGGGTTGAGTATTTCAACTCAACCTCTGCATCACTAGTTAGGTCGTGTGGATCATCCTCTGACGTTGTATCAACTGTTGTCATAGTATCCTCATCAAGAGTGCCAAAAGCACCATATATAGTAGCTAAGGAAACAATGAAGTCTTCCTTTTGTAATGGTTTCTTATACAACTTTAGCCTACGTCCATTTACGAAGAGTGAAAATTAGACCTCATCTATAGTTTGCAACTGAACTGCTCCATTTGGGAAAACTTGCATGATTTCTTATGGTCCAAGCCACCTGGATTGGAGCTTGCCCTTGAAGTCTTTATACTTGGAGTTGTGTATATGGAAAAATCGATTAAATCTAAACTAAATAAAACCAAAGAACCCAATAACATAAAGGAAACCAATTTAAATAAAAGCCATAAATCACAAATCAAAGACAAATGAAAGCTCTTACCAAAACTTGTGTTGTTTCCTTTTGGAGATATGTGGATTGCTCAATGTAGTTGCAAAGCCATGGCTGCAACAAGCAAGTATGTGCTCAAGAGATCAATGTCAAAAGATCGTTATAGTGCTCAATCGACGCGTTTTGTATGCTCAAAGCTCTGTTAAGTATACCTGAGAATACGATCGAAGAGAGAGGCTCAATGAAGGAGATGAGGGGGGTTTATATAGGTTTCAAGGAAGATCAATCAATGGTCCAGATAATTTAGAAGAATCAACAGAGGAGATAAGTTGAGGAATGTGCAACAAATGAGAAGAAGACATGTGTCTTGCTTTCTTTTGCATGAGAGGAGTTATCAAGAATAGAAGAATGAGTTAACTGAAGAGATAAATCAATTAAAAGAATAAAGCAATCAGTTAAGTGATTTAAAACAAGAAGAAGAGATTTGCATGAGAAAAGAAGATATTTTGCTTTATTAAATATAGAAATATTTAATTGATGAGTAAGAAAGCTTGAGTTATTTTAGAGATAACTCAAATTAGAAGAAAAAGCAATTTAAATAAATAATTGATTTATTTAAATTTAGAGAAGATATTTTGGAAGAAATAATTAAATAATTGGAATTATTTAATTTAGAAGATTTGAAAGCAAATTAAATAAATAAATTTATTTAATTGTTGTGCATGATTTTGGAAGAACAAATTTGATTTAATTAAATAATTTAAGAATTATTTAATTTTAGATAAGAGGGAATTTGTTGAATTAATTAAATAATGGGATTTAATTAATGTGGATTTGATTTTCGAAAAGCGAATAATGATTTAATTAAATAATTAAAAATTATTTAATTGTGGAAGAATATAGAGGAATTTAATTTAATTAATTAAATAAAGAGGATTTATTTAATTAATGTTGAAAGTATGTGATTTAGAAGAATTTGATGAAATTAATTAAATAATTAGATTATTTAATTAACGTTTGCAATGCAAGTGATTAGACAGATAATGGAATGCAAGTGATTTGACGACACGGTCATTTTAGGGTGTCTACATTTTGCCCCTCTTTGATGCAATGCAGCATGTAGCGTTGCGTCAAAGAAAATGATTGTTGAAGATGTAATACAATTTTTTGATGCCCCAGTGTAGGTGGTTGCCCCAGTGTAACTGGCGTAGGGTGCCCCCTCGAGAGGAAAGATAGGGAAGCGACAGAAGAACTGTGTTGATGCTCGACTAGAAGATTTGTTGGAGATAGGCGAGGTTGGGTTGATGATAGATAGAAGAAAGGAGATAGGAGAGAACATAAGAGAAAGACTGTTGATTGATCTTTGCTGGAAAACTATATAAGGCCATGGAAAAATGGATGGTGTAAATAGATGAGCTTGTTGCAATGGTTTCACATTTGTTTATAAAGAGCAATCCTTATTTTTGATATAGCACATGGATAGTTTGCCACCAAGGTATAAAAGACCAAGGTGCTGTAATATCTGAGTGCGTGTACGGTGACTCTGCAAGCAAGCGGTTTGAACTTAGATCCCCTTAGACATACTATGACCTTGTTGGTACATGTGAATAAGCCATAGTCTTGAACACAAAATAAGCTTCAATACATGTAAATGCAAGAAGAAATATTAATATGTAAGATGCTAGGGCGTAACACACACAAGATAAATAGAATGCTACGAAAGATACTAAAGATCATTCCTCAAACATGGCACACAGAAAGCAATGACTATGCCTCCAATCCGTACTGCATCGCAACATACCAAGATTATAGATAAATCAAGGTAGTCTTGAATAGGTATGGGAAAAGGAACAAAAGATAAACCATAACACAAATTGACTAACTTACAAAGTAAACATACAGCCAACATATTCTCTTGCCAAAGAGGTTGCTCGGGATAGATTGGATAGGAAAAATAACAACCTTATCGTAGGAACTATGTGTCCGTTAAAGGGGGCTATCTACCTAAAAAGACAATGTCTCACTTGCAGGAAATGCCACATGTTGCAGGAGACGCGTGTGTTGGTCTCGACAATGGAACACTTCGTAGAAGACAAGCTTGTTGATCTAGGGCTTGGTTGAGCGGTACTTAGCAGATGTTGGCAATCGGTATGCAAGACAGTAGAAGACTCTGGAAGGAAGCTGCTTTGCTTCAGGTTTGCGAAGGACTATTGCTTGGAACGGGTGCGCTAGCTTGCTGCTTGAGTTAGTCAAGTCGAGGCGAATGGATTTTGACAAACGGAAGACTAGAAGGATGGAATGCTAATGGATTGGGATGGGTGGAGAATGATGGATCGTGTGTACCTGAGTACTGGATACATCCTTCGTATTCCAGACTGCCTACATACCCTGTATCCATGGGATCAAGGCACACTTACGATGGAAGATGAATGTGATAAATATGTAGTTCTGGATAGAGTGATGAATGGGTCAAGGTGAAAGGAGGAGATCTTATGTACCTGAGTACTGGATACTTCCTTTGTATTCCAGACTGCCTACATACCTATATCCATGGGATCAAGGTACCTTAAGATTGAGAAGATGATAATGTAGTTCTGGTTAGTGTGATGATGTGGCAAAAGAGCGGAGAAGAGGTGATCTTATGTACCTGAGTACTGGAAACGTCCTTCATATTCCAGACTGCCTACATACCCATATCCATGGGATCAAGGTACCTTAAGATTGAGAAGATGATAATGTAGTTCTGGTTAGTGTGATGATGTGGGAAAAGAGCGGAGAAGATAACAGCCTTATCATAGGAACTCTATGTCTGTTAAAGGGTGTTACCTGTGGAAATGAGAAAAGATCGAAGTATGTGTGGCAAACCACGAACAAGGGACCAATCCTAGACCTAAGTTAAGGAAAGAGTTGCCCCCATTCCGATAGAGGAAACTATAGGGGTGACCGCTGAAGAAGACACAGAAAGACTTGACCTAGGACAAGACAGTGTTAACTGTAGACACAGATCAAGACATGGGAAGACGACGATGGACATTGACAAATTTCCAAGCTATACTAGATAGGGAGATGGAAATGCAAACAAAGTCAATGGTTTTATTATGGATGGATGGATGAGGCACGTTGTGAACTGGACAAGGAGTGGACAGGACTCGATAGACGATGGATGCTAACTCTACGCATAGTGCCTATTTGCCAGGTTTTCACCAGAGGATGGATTTTTTTGGATTTTTTATTTTTTTATTTTTTTGGATTTTTTTTGTTTTTGATTTTTTGATTTTTTTGATTTTTTGATTTTTTGTGGGAATACTCTGAGGATCAGGCATAGAACTTCTTGAGATGGACACTGTTAAGTGGCTCATCTAGAGGAATGCCATCAGGTGTAGCTAAAGTATAAGCTCCTGATCCATATGCTGCTGTCACAATGAAGGGACCTAACCAGTTAGGCTCAAACTTACCCTTCTTCTCTCGATCTGCTTGATTTCTCTGATTCTCCTTAAGTACAAGATCACCAACTTAAAACCGTCTTTCTTTGATATTTTTGTTGTAATTATGCCAGAGGCGGTTTTGATAGACATGGAGATGATTAAGTGCGGCAAGGTGCCTCTCATCTAGTAGTTCAAGCTCAGCCAATCTAGAAGTGCGATACTCGTTTCCGCCGATTAGGTCCTGCATGGATACTCTGAGGGATGGGATCTCGACCTCTATAGGTAGGATGGCTTCGGAGCCAAAGACTAAGGCATATGGAGTGGCACCAGTTGGTGTTTTGATACTAGTGCGGTAGGCCCATAGGGCGGGATTGAGTTGCAAGTGCCAATCACGACCAGTTTCATTGACTATTTTCTTGAGGATTTTGAGAATGGTTTTATTGGAAGCCTCATCTTGGCTGTTACTCTGCGGATAGTAGGGAGTTGAAAAGTGATGTTGGATATTGTATTGTATGCATAAGGCACGAACATCTTGGTTCTTGAATGGTCTCCCATTATCAGTGACAATGGCTTGGGGAATACCATACCGGCATATGAGGTAGTTTAGAATAAACTTGGCTATTTGCTTACCGGTGATATAGGTCATAGGAAAGGCTTCCACCCACTTCATGAAATACTCAGTGGCTGTAATGATAAACTTGTGGCCATTGGAGGAGGAAGGATGGATTTGTCCTACGAGGTCGAGACCCCATTGAGAAAAAGGCCATGGAGTTGTCACAGGTTGTAACTCATGAGCGGGTGCGTGAATCAGATCTCCATGCTGCTGACATTGTAAACACTTCTTAGCAAACTATGCAGCATCTTGCTCTATTGTAGGCCAGTAATAACCAGTTCTGAGTATCTTCTTAGCAAGATTAGGACCGGTAGAATGTGCACCACAGACACCTTCGTGTATGTCTCGTAAGGTAGCTTCAGCTTCTTCCACTTTAAGACATCGTAAGAGGATACCATCGAGACTCCGGCGATATAGTGTATCACCCAGAATGATGTAACGAGAGGATCGACGGATAAAGGTTTTGCGTTGGGTGGATGATAGGTCACGGGGAAAGGTATTGTTCTTGAAGTATTCATAGATATCTTCGTACCATGGGGAATTGGGACCAACAAGTTCGCAGATGATTTCAGTAACAGGAACATTAACGGCTGGTATCAACAATTGCTCGATCAAGAATTCACACTTCTGTGTATTAGCAGGCATGTCAATCAGTGACCCTACAGAAGCCATAGAATCTGTAGCTTTATTATGCTCTCTTGGAATTTGCTCAAATGTGATGCTAGAAAAGTGTGGTTTGTAGGCATCCACTAGTTGCTTGTAGGGGACCAACTTTTCATCCTTTGTTTGGTATTCATCTGTGACTTGGCGAATGACTAGCTGTGAGTCTCCATATACTTGTAATTCTGTAATATTCCATTGACCTGCTATATTGAGACCTATAAGGAGTGCTTCATACTTGGCTATATTGTTGGTGCAAGGGAATGCAAGCCGATATGACTTTGGAATGTAGTCATTCTGAGGTGTAACAAATAAGATGCCAGCTTCTGATCCATGCTGTGTGTAAGAACCATCAAAGTATAACTTCCACATTATGGAGTTGGAAAGAGTGAATAGATTCTCATCAGGAAAGTCTGCTACCATAGGATGTGTATCTTTCATAGGTGCTTCTGCTAGTTGATCCGTGAGGGCTTGCCCTTTGATTGCCTTACGATCTGTGTACTCAATGTCGAACTCACTAAGGATCATAACCCATTTAGCTAGTCTGCCTGTGAGAGCTGCTTTTGCTAGTAGGTACTTCAAGGGATCAATCTTGGCTATCAGATTTGTATGTTGGTTCAGCATGTAATGTCGCAACTTTTGGGAGGTGAATACTACTGCTAAACAAGCCCTTTCCATTGGTGAATAATTGAGCTCATATCCCACCAAGGTTCTACTAATGTAATAAATTGCATGCTCCTTTCCTGTGTCATCATTCTGTGCTAGCAGAGCCCCTAGGGCTAAGTTTGTAGTGGAGATGTACAATATCAAGGGTTTGTCCGCAACTGGTGGAACCAATACAGGAGGTGTAGCTAGATACTCTTTAAGTTGATCAAACGCTGCCTGACACTTGTTGTCCCATCGAAACGAGACATCCTTTCGGAGCAAGTGTTGAAAGGGTTGACATTTATCTGCTAGCTGTGATATGAAGCACCGAATGGACTGCAACCTTCCTTGGAGGCTCCTTAATGCTTTTAGGTTCTTTGGTGGAGGCATCTCCACTATAGCCTTTACTTTCGCTGGATCTACTTGAATGCCTCTACGAGATACAATGTATCCCAATAGCTTCCCTGATGTTACACCAAATACACACTTCTTTGGATTGAGTCTTACTTGGTATTTTTCAAGCCTGTCAAAAATCTGTCCTAGGACCTGTATGTGATCCGCCCGAGAAGATTTAGCCAGTATATCATCAACATAGTCTTCCATGATGTGATGAAAGAGGTCATGAAATATCACTGTCATGATAGGTTGCTCCTGCATTCTTCAGACCAAACAGCATGACACACCAACAATAATTGCCCCAAGGACAAGTAAAGGTTGTTTTATGTTGGTCTTCTTCAGCTATCCTTATCTGATTGTAACCCGAGAATCCATCCATGAGAGAAAGCATCTCGTGACCTGCTGTCAAGTCCACTATAATGTCAATGTTTGGTAGTGGAAAGTCATCTTTAGGACATGCCTTATTGAGATCTCTGAAATCATTACACATGCGGATGTGCCCATTAGGTTTAGACACAGGTACAATGTTTGAGACCCAATCTGAATAGTCGATAGGTCATATGAACTTTGCATCTAATAGCTTTTGTACTTCCACCTTCACCAAGAGAGCTATCTGTGGATGCATTTTTCTCAATTTTTGCTTGACTGGTTTCACCTTGGGATCAACTATGAGATAATGAACTACCAGCTTAGGGTCTAGCCCTAGCATATCTGCATAGGTCCATGCAAAGTTGATGGTTCGTTGCAAGAAGAAGTTGTTAAGATTTCTGTGCTCTGTGTCAGATAATGATGCTGCTAGAAATGTTGTCTTGGGATTCTGTTCTGTACCCAGGTTGATCTCTGTAGAATCTTCCACTAGTAGAGCTAATTTCTCTTGGTACTTAGATGGTAAGGGAAGGTCAAATCCTCCATCCTCAAGTGCCACAATTGGGTTTTCACCTTTGGATACGTCCTTTATTTTTACTATTTTAGGATCAGGAGGTGCCACAGTGTGGTTTTCACCTAGAGATCTTTCTTTATTTGCACTTTTGCAACTAGAGGATTTGGCATTCTCACCAAAATAAGTCATGGGCTCGAGTTCCATTACAAAACCTGCCTTGTGATCACCCAGAGGGATACCTTCCCGAAGTCCCATGAACTCAGCTAAAGCTTCGTCATTCTGAAAGACATCTATAACGGGGGCCCCTTTTTTGGTCCCAATCGATAAGTTCAGGGTAGACAAGCGTGACATTCTGGGTGCTGGTGGTGGAAGTTAAGGATACAGAGGATAGTGTAAAAATGGAGGATTCTGCAAATAGATTGGTTATGTGGAGGGAAGAGTCATCGATGATATCCTCTGTAGACGTCGTATCGGCGGGAAAAGTGTCAGCTACCTCGTCGAGGATATACTCGATGTCCGAGGCGCATGGTACCTTCTTACCAAATCCTAATCCTTTCTTGTCTAGCTTCTTTGTTACCACAATGGGCTCCATAGTTCCTTGATTCTGTTTCCCAAGGCCACCCTTGCCTTTATAGCCCATGTTTTTCACTATCCTTAAGCCATTGCCATATTGCCTGACTGGTATCGTGACTGGTTCTTTCTCTTTATAGAACCAAGAAGAGATGTCCTCAATAGTTTCCTCTTCCAATAACCGTCCATGTTGGAATTGGGTTAGGAATGGTGGGGGAGGCATAGCGGCTTTTTTGGTTACTTTGGCAATGGGTGGTTTGCCGTAAGGTTTTGGAGATAAAGGCATCTGCCCTACACAACAAGATTCTGAGATATCATAAGTGCCAAAGCCTATATCTCGGACGCGTGCTGTGATTTTGGGGAGGGGTGTAGGCTCACTTGTAGAGGCTTGCGTGAGAGTTTCAGGGTCAACATAGAGAGGGGATTCAAGGGCTTTGTCATTTTTAGGCACTTGGTTGCAATTCTTATAGCTTCCTTGCAAGACATGGCAAAATTCAAAAGGATTAGGATCTCCTGGGATGGTAATCTCCGTACCATTGTATGGGAACTTTAGGGACTAATGGTACGTGGAGGGAACAGCTTTCATTGCATGGATCCATGGGCGGCCAAGAATAATGTTGTAAGGCAGCTCAATATCAAGGACTTGACACCTAGTTTCAAGCATAACGGGGCCCAGCTGTATAGGCAAGTGAATAACACCTTCTGAACGGCGTTCTACATCATCATACCCCTTGATTGTAATACTATGATCAGTGTTGACATGATCCTCAGAGTATCCCAATTGCTTTAGTAACTTTAAAGAACATATGTTGAGACCAGCACCACCATCTATGAGGATGCGTTTGATTTTGCGCTTATGGATGAGAACTTCAATATGCAGGGCATCGTTGTGACATGGATCATGGGAGGGGAGGTCTTTCTCAGAGAAGACCACGTTGTAAGGCGAAGCAATATTACCCACTATAGCTTGGAAATCTGCGACTGCTATGTTGTTAGGAACGGACGACTCTTGGAGGGCTTTTTCTAACACCACTCTATGTGCAGGTGATGACCGTAGAAGGTCCAAAATAGAGATCTGTGCTGGTGTTCTCCCTAGATGTTCAACAAGATTATAATCAGACTGAACCGGAAGCCTAGGTGTAGGTGCACGAATGGTGACATGACCTCGACGAGTAGTAACAGCACAATCCGTAGATTTGCCTTTGATGGTGAGGGTAGACACTCGACTCTCTTCAAAACAACCTACAATGGAATCAAAAGATGTGGACGCGTGATTGATACCTTTACCTCTATCCTGAGGAGGAGGTGGACCATGATGAGGGAATGGTTCCTTGTACATATCAAGATCCTTGTTTGTGTGTTGCGCTGGTGATTCATCCTCAAAAGTAATTTGATTACCGTCGATGAGGTTTTGGATGAGGTGCTTAAGCTTCATGCAAGACGCCGTTCGATGACCTTTGCTCCTATGGAACTCACAATATTCATTGTCTCTGTAACGTGCAGTTTTGTAGACAGGCTCTCCATATGGGGGAGCATCAGGTAAGGTGATGAGCCCTTTCTGCAAAGCTTGATGTAAGACCAATTTGATGGGCACTCCTAAGGGAGTGAATTGATGTCACGGAGGATAATCCTGTTGGGGCCACTCTTGTTGTCGTTGCTGTTGGTTGGGATAAGGCTGCCTTTGTTGCTGCTATTGTTGGGGTGGAGCTTGACTTGGTTTGGAGAGTTGCAGCGGTGTTTGCAACATTTGGACATGCTTAGTATCGACCACCCCATCGTTGACCACGTTTTTGTTCTTGTTCCAATATTTGGGTTTATCGTTCGATTGTTGATGAGAAGGGCTATCTTTCGTCTCCTTAAAGATTTTGACCACACCCTTAGCAATGAGGGCCTTCTCAATGTTGATACCCTTGTATGTGATTTCATCGAAGGTTGTAGCACTAAGAATTTGCAAATGGAAACCTAACTCTTGGTTGAGGTTCTGCACAAATATGCTAACAAGCTGTTTCTCCGGAATCTTGAAAGGGAATTTACTAGCCATTTGTCTCCATCGTTGAAGGAAAGAAATGAAAGTCTCACCATTTTTCTGTTTATTGTTGCATAGATCCGTCATGGAAATCTCATGCTCCGCATTGTAAGAAAAATGGCTGGCAAACTTCTCTGCTAGCTCGTTGAAAGACTTGATACCCATAGGTAAGTGTGAGAACCATTCTATTGCTTGACCTCCAAGACTACGAGGAAAGAGACACATAAGATATGTGTCGTTATGAGAGACCTCGAAGCAAGCAAGATAGAATTCCCTAAGATGGTCTTTTGGGTCACCTTTTCCTTTGTACTTATCGAACTTAGGAATAGTGAAATTTTGAGGAAAAGGGATCATTGGTAACGACTGATCAAAAGGATAAGGGCACACTTCCTCTAAGGAGAAGGTCTTTTTGGTGTGGCCAAATGTAAGATCAGATAGCTGTTGTTGCACCTCCGCAATCTTTAGTTCCATAGTCGTGGGAGGGGTTGGTAACATCTCCTGTTGTCCAAAAAGCGGTTGGTGTTGCCCATATGGAAGATTATAATGTAAGCCATGCACAGTGGTATTATAAGGGTCGTAAGATTGATTGGGATTGTAAGGATTGTACGATTGGTTCAGATTGGGTTGGAATTGGAGGCCTTGATTAGGCAGAGGTGGAGGTGGCGCTAGGTAAGAATGTTGGCTTTGCGATGGTTGAAGAAATGTATTGGGGGGAGGAAAGCTAAAGTGCATTTGATTAGGTTGTGATGGTGGCACATAGCTTTGGGAAACCTGATGTTGGGAATGTTGCGAGTGGCTAGGCAATGTATGAAAGAAGTTGAGCGTGGATGAACGTTGTGGAGGAGGAACATAGGTAGAAGTGATATGCGACGGTTGGGGTTGATTGAAGATGAGAGTAGAAGAATGTTGTGGTGGAGGAACATAGGTAGAAGTGATTTGCGACGGTTGGGGTTGCTTGAGGATGAGAGTAGAAGAATGTTGTGGTTGGGGGTGCGTGACTCTAATTGGTTGAGAGACATGCAGGTGTGATGATATAGGAGGTGGCATTTGTTGAGACCCTTGTTGCATGGCTACATAAGTGTTCCCTGGATTGTAATTGGGTGGAAAACCTACGCGTGATGGGGTAACCAAGATTCCACTTGTGCTTGGGGTGGACACTTTAGGAGGTGGTTGCACATTTGATCGAGCTAAGGTGGCTTGCTTAGCTAACTCTGCTTGACGTTGGAGAGTTTCTTGTTGGTTTTGATATATCTCCATAGGAGTCAAAAGCGGTGATATGGGCCTCTCCTCTGTCAGATTTTGGAAAAGGGGATTCCTATACTACGAGCCTTGAGTAGGTAAGGGCGTAGTTACCGTGGACATGGTTTGCACCGCTTGTATGGTTTCTTGGGTGTTGGTGCTCTCCTTGAGAGTGGACACATCAAAATCTTGAGGTAACTTGGCGCCTTGCTTTGTAAGCAAGTGAAAGAAATGATCCTAGTTCTCACTAAGGATTTTATCAAAGGCAGCTATAGCTCTAGGATCTTGTATAAATTCATCAAGATCTTGCCCATCTTCTTGAGAGGATTGACCTATTTCAAAGTGTCGCTCTTCTTGAGATGGGATTTGATCTATGATATAACCTTGTGGGACAAAATCTGGAGGCAAGCCTGTGGTATACTGAGGTGCAGTTAGCAAAGGGGTTCTATCCTCATGAGGATTGCTTGGTTCATCTATGTGCAACATGTTTGGAGAGCTGATTGGTTTTGCCGCGGGTGTAGTCACCTTGGGAGTAATGTTGAGACGACCTGATTGTGGTGTGCGAGGGGGTGACTTGTGCTTCTTAGGGACAACTTGCCTAGATTTCATGGTTTGCTGTAGCCTAGTGGTGACCATGGGATATACCTGGACACAATGTAATGCTGGGAATCTTTGAGATGCTTTGAAGAAACAGACAAACTCTAATGCATAAAGTACTGGACCAAAAGCGCTATACTGTTTGACCAGAGGCGCAGGACTGTGCTACCAAAAGCGTGCTGCTATGGGCCGGAGGCGACGGACTGAGCTACCAATAGCGAGTTACTGCTATGCCAAAGGCGAGCTACCATGACCAAAAGCAAGCTACTGTTATACCAAGGGCGCTGAAGTAGAGTTTTGCCAGAGGCGGGTTACTGTTGACCAAAGGCGATCTACTGTGTTACCAAAGGTGAGCTGCTGTAATACCAAGGGCGCTGAAGTAGTGTCTGATGTTTTTCAAAGGCAAGATTTTTCTGTTTTTGAGTGGATTGGTTTGGCAAGAGAAAACATAGCAAACAAGTGGTCACAAAAGGCACAAGGACTGACACAACAGATAGTGTATGTTCAAGGCTCCAAACAAGCCCAATGTTTCCATAGGTCTAATACAGTTGCAATCAATAACAAGCACTTTTTATCCCTAGAGATTAGGTTTCATTGCAGTAGATCAGCTCACAGCTTAATACTCCATCGATAAAAATATCATTCCATAAAGGTGTCAGATATTTAGTATCTTTGTGAGAGACGATAGGTAGGGATATCTCACCCTCCCCTTGGAAAGCTCAAGTAGGTCACAAGAGCTTTATGTCCAAGGGAATACTATCTCTTCTCAAGGGAGCCAATGGTGAGTATCTTAAGGGTTTAAATCGATTTCCCTTGCACTGATGATTACCGCAATGTTCAGAGGTAGGTCGGGTAGTCTCTATCTAAATTGGTTCTTAGTGACTTTGAGGGACCAACGCCTTACGAGCAATGTGACAAGCTACTAAAAGCTTTAACCAATCCTACTAAGAGTTTCAAACACTTCGCTCAATGTAAAAATCATTTCCACAAAGAGCTAGTACACATCTTTTCAGTTTGGCACCACAAGGTAAGGCTGACGTCGGTTAGGACTTGGCTTTCGCCTTATCCCTCTTATATAGCGGTTCAAAGGAAAACTCCACTTAGGGTCGTCCCTTTTGGATGAAGTGCAATCCAAAAGCAAGCCCTTCTAAAGGAAGTACAAAAAAGTAAAAGCAAGCACATCAAACAAAGGTTCAATTGTCCCTTTATAAGAAAAATAAGGTGCAACTAAGCTATGCACACACACGATTGTAGTTGTAAATTGTCCCTTATGAAATGAAGTGTTTGGAATTCATGTCCATTGTCCTTTAGAAAATTGAGGTGTTTGTTCATACATGTCCATTGTCCCTTAAGAAAATTAGTATGTTCCTAAGACTTAGATTGCAAGAAAAGATTTGTTCAATTATCCTTTTAAGCATGCAATGTGTTTCTAAGACTTAGTAAAATAAATCAAAAGAGGTCTTCAATGCTCGTCCTACATGAACATATTAAGAAAACACCTATTGGCTCTGTGTGAGTAATAAGAAGCTGCAACAAGTGAGTTAGTTCCATTAACAATTTCACAAGTTAGCAAAAAACAAATCAACTTGAACCAAAAGCGCTGCACGATTTTACCAGAAGTGACATACTGTATTCCGAGAGCGCTGTATTGCATACCAGAAGCACTGTATAATATTACCAGAGGCGCAGCAAAATAACCGGAAGCACTTCACTGTGTTTTTAAAGCGCTATGATGCATACCAGAAGCGCACTATAATAATACCCGAAGCGCTGAATAATAACCGTAAGCATGAAACTGTGTTACCAAAAGCATGAGACAATATAACCAGAAGCGCCGTGCTGTCTCAGATCACAAAGAGGGGAACTTTTTTCAAAATAGCAGATCTAAAGTAACATTTCATGATTGATTGACTGTTCTGAGAAGTGGTAACTGAGAGATCTGTGTTCTGCAATCTTTAAAGAACTCAAAAAGCTGTAACAACACCAAGGATTAACACAAAAAGTCGAAGGTACTCCTAAATAAATCAGCTTAGGATGTCCAACAAGAAAAAATAGGTTTGTCTGACAAATACAACAGCTTGTCATACAAAGCAATAAGATAGATGGTGTAAAAATCCTGTAAAATAGTGAACAAGGTCAAAACCCTAATCTAGCCAAAAGCGCTGTAGAATATAGCCAAAAGCACCGTTCTGTCAGGCCAACAGCGCTGCGCTGTGCTGCCGAAAGCGCCGCAGAATCTCCAAAAGCGTCGGACTGTGTCTGCAAAAGCGTGCAAATATCCAGCCTGAAGCGCTGTGGGGTGTCATGTGCGCTGTTCCGTACTGTGACTTCAAAAAAAACAAATTTCTCAAAGAAACAAAGGGATTAGTGGGTCCCACCGGGCGTGCCAGAATGTGTATATGGAAAAATTGATTAAATCTAAACTAAATAAAACCAAAGAACCCAATAACATAAAGGAAACCAATTTAAATAAAAGCCATAAATCACAAATCAAAGACAAATGAAAGCTCTTACCAAAACCTGTGTTGTTTCCTTTTGGAGATATGTGGATTGCTCAATGTAGTTGCAAAGCCATGGCTGCAACAAGCAAGTATGTGCTCAAGAGATCAATGTCAAAAGATCGTTATAGTGCTCAATCGACGCATTTTGTATATTCAAAGCTCTGTTAAGTATGCCTGAGAATACGATCGAAGAGAGAGGCTCAATGAAGGAGATGAGGGGGGTTTATATAGGTTTCAAGGAAGATCAATCAATGGTCCAGATAATTCAGAAGAATCAACAGAGGAGATAAGTTGAGGAATGTGCAACGAATGAGAAGAAGACATGTGTCTTGCTTTCTTTTGCATAAGAGGAGTTATCAAGAATAGAAGAATGAGTTAACTGAAGAGATAAATCAATTAAAAGAATAAAGCAATCAGTTAAATGATTTAAAACAAGAAGAAGAGATTTACATGAGAAAAGAAGATATTTTGCTTTATTAAATATAGAAATATTTAATTGATGAGTAAGAAAGCTTGAGTTATTTTAGAGATAACTCAAATTAGAAGAAAAAACAATTTAAATAAATAATTGATTTATTTAAATTTAGAGAAGATATTTTGGAAGAAATAATTAAATAATTGGAATTATTTAATTTAGAAGATTTGAAAGCAAATTAAATAAATAAATTTATTTAATTGTTGTGCATGATTTTGGAAGAACAGATTTGATTTAATTAAATAATTTAAGAATTATTTAATTTTAGATAAGAGGGAATTTGTTGAATTAATTAAATAATGGGATTTAATTAATGTGGATTTGATTTTCGAAAAGCGAATAATGATTTAATTAAATAATTAAAAATTATTTAATTGTGGAAGAATATAGAGGAATTTAATTTAATTAATTAAATAAAGAGGATTTATTTAATTAATGTTGAAAGTATGTGATTTAGAAAAATTTGATGAAATTAATTAAATAATTAGATTATTTAATTAACGTTTGCAATGCAAGTTATTAGACAGATAACGGAATGCAAGTGATTTGACGACACGGTCATTTTAGGGTGTCTACAGGAGTCATATAAAAGTGCCCAATCACTAGCTATAAATGCTTTGTTCTTGATATGACTGTCATGCCATTTGACCCTCTGTTTCTAGACAACTTTAGTATGGTGGAGTGCCTCTAGCCTTATTTCATCCAGAGCATTAAGATGTTGAAGCCTATCTTGCTATGCTGGTATCAAATCTATCTCAAGCTCAATAGTTGTCCTTAGTGTTTTATGTTCAAATTCAATTGGGAGGACTGCTATTTTTCCATAAACCAATTCATATGGGGTAAACCTTGTGGTGGTTTTCCAAGTGGTTCTTGTTGTGATGTTCACAACATGCCCCATTTTACTCCTAGGAAAAATGAGGACCCCTGTTGTGGCTTGTTTCTTTTGCTTGTGTGTGTTGTTCTGTTTCTCGGCGGTTTGGTAAAAATGAGTCATGCAGATGACCCTGCATAAAAGGGGTGGATAGGTCACCATGATGAGGTCAGTTTGTCTAAGTTAGTATTTCATATCACTAACCTCATAGTTGGAAAGTGCATGAAATTCCATGCAAGTTTGCCTTTTACATCACCCTAAAATTCGGCCAAGTAAGAAAGTTATGGCAAGTCAAAGTTTTGGTCAAACCTAATTTTCTGGGGGGGTCATATTTCAAATATCGGTCACCTTATGTTAGATCACCCCGATCCTATTTATCACCCGATAATCATTTGGTTTGCAAACTCTGGATGTCAATTTTATGTGGTAACTATATCTGCCAGTCAAAACAACTTCATATATTTTGCGGGGTCATATTCCGAATATCACTTGATATTCTCAATATCACCTGATATTTTGAATATCACCCGATATTCTAAATATCACCTGATCTTTTTTCGATCACCCCCTCGCAAAATATCACCCCATGTCGATATGACAATGACATCATCTGAACCCGATGAACAAAGGAAATCACCCTGATGGTGATGTCATCATCCTTTTTACCTCACGCAGGTATATTTCCAACAATCACCCCATCCAATAACATGGTGATAATGTCATGGTAACTGTGGCAATTAAACCAAGTCATCGACCTGATGACGTCACCTTGATCTTTCGAGGGGGAGGTCATCTTTACTCACGGGGGTCATATTCTTAACATCCCTTGATCTCAAAATCATGCCGCAATTTTCTCAACATCACCCGATCCCTTGCATCAAGTTTATCACTCAAAAGCGGAAGGTCATATTGTATAAAGGGGGTCATATTTCAAATATCACCTGATATTCTAAATATCACCTGATCTTCTGATGATCACCCCCCCTCCCATTGCTTCATAATATTTAATGCGCATATGCAGTAGGTGGATTCCCACCGAATGCCAGCACGATAACAAAATAGGGGAAATGTAAACAAAGGGATGTCTATGCAATTTTGGACTGGCTGTAAAAGGGGGGAGGTTTAAAAGCACATTGACAACACATTAATGCTCATCTAACTTTCTAACCAGGTATGAATGGACGAAGTGACTTAATGCATATTTTTAATCCATTTTTTGTGTCTATTTGTAGAATCAAGGTAATAGCAGGTGAAAATTGATGGCGATGATATCACAGAGGAGGAAATCAGATCTCAAAGGAATTAAAAGGAGATAAGGAAGGAGCGCAAGAAGTCAAAGCTTTCAATGATGAAGATAAAATGCAGATGGAAACATTATTGAGGGAGCGGTGCTCTGTCGGGATGTTACTCGAGATTTGGGTGGGATTTTTTTCCCACCGTCTGATGCTATGATTTGAAGTTTGAGCTATTGATTAACTAGGGTTTCGAGATTGTATTGGGGATGATCAAATCTATATATTGAGCCCCTTTACTCTGTAATACTTGACACAGGGATTTTTTAGAAAATAGCTAGCAGTTGTAATTTATCTCAGCATTTAGAATAGAGGGACCTTTTAGTTTAGAAGTAGAAGGAGGTCACCTGTGTTTGCAATAAGGAACATGTGGAACATCCTACTTCCTTGTTGTATCTGTAAAGCTAGTAAGTTTTCTATAATTTGATTAATGAAGCTAAGAGTCATTCAGACATTGTAAATCTTATATGACTATCTGTTTTGAATACAATTGAATCTAGAATTCTACATCTATCTTCTGAGTGTTTTCTAGCTCTTCATTGTGTTCAAAACAATCTCTTAAAGCTTGCAATCTTGACTGTATGTTTGTGAAAATGCTTAGAACTTACATTTAAGGTATAGTCTATGGATTTAATCAAATTGTTGCATTATTTATAAAGCACATAACAGAACATTTAGATCCTGTAGTAGATTGAATGAAGTTTAGTTTAGATTTCTCTAACTTTTCCCAACCCACCTGAAATACTTAACTTAAAACGTAGAAATTTAAAGGAAATTGTCTCATATTTGGAAGAAGCATGCATAGCTGAGTTGAAAGTAGACAGTTTCCATAATATTGAAGAAGAGAAAGCTTAAAATAATATAAATCATTCAAAGCTTTGTAATACAGTAACAAGTTTGTGCAAAAAGAATGAACAACATGCTGATATTTATGATCTTTTGCATAGTTCGAGTCCAGTGAATCATCAAGAAACCCTAAATCACGTAAGGCCCCTTGCATATTATAGCTTCACATCAACCTACTGAATTATCTCAACAGGTCAAGACCTGACCATATTAAACTTGGGATTAAGCAAATCTCAATCAATTTCTTCATATCTTTAAAGTCAGTTAGGTTCATTTTATGTGGATTTTAACTATTGTTATGACTGTGTAAAAAATAATCATCAACATTTTTTTGGCACTAGAAGGAGGGCCGATTAGAGTTAGGGTTTGATCTAAGTAAGGCTAGTTCATAACGGTAAAAGAGTGACTAGGTCTAGATCTAGTTCAAAGGATATATTCGTGTAACTACCTGATAAAAGTCAAAGTAGGAGTCCTCTGATTTGGAATCCTAAAATATCACACGTAGGAAGTTCATCTAGAACACCTCTTGGATCACCCTTTAGCATCCATAACATTGTGAGTCCTGATAGTTCTTCACTTAGATCTTTGAATCTTGGTTCAGGTACTCCTAAAGGTCTCAATTCTCTTAGAAACCCAAACCCACCAAGAAATCCAGGTATTCCCCAAGGTTCAGGTCAAGCACAAGTACCTACAATGGCTTACTTTAATGCCAATTCTCCCATACATTTCATTGATTATCATGAGATGCCCAAGAATCCTAAAAAGATATGTCCTAAATACCAATTACATCAGGATCCAGAAGATCATATTAGAATATTCAAAGAGGCATGCTTTAGGGCCATGTTAGAACTTGAGGATGTTGTGTGTAGGTTGTTTCCTTACACCTTCAGTGAGCAGGCCTCTAACTGGTATGTTAACTTTCCTAATGGCTATATTTCTTTCTGGGACCTTATGGAAGAAGATTTTTTGTCTAGATTTAGAGGACCCATAGATCCTTCCACCTTATATCACAAATTGGCTACAATAAAGAGAGGTGAAGGAGAGCTGAATGATAATTTTAATGATAGATTTCAAAAGGCTTATTCTAGGATAGTAGCTCCATATACAGTAAATGTAGATACATTGCTAGCCATGTATTATGTTGCCTTAGATCCATTAATTGCTATGTTTGTCACAAGAAAGCCTAACATAGATACAATATCCAAAGCCTATAAGGAGGCAGCCTCTGTAAATCAAGAGATGAGGCAAACAACTTATAACCCATTTCCTAATGGAGGAAATTTTGGGATGCAAAATCAAACGCAATCATGGAATGGAGCCCCTACACATAATACTCCATTTTTGAATCTAGTTCCTACATCTACACCTGTGTATAGCCCTACTCCAATCCAAGCCATAGCCCCTTACACTGGTAACACTGCCAATAACAATCAAAGTAGTGGTCAATCTTTCTTCCAACCTCCTAGGGATATAGTTGTGGCAAAAGCACAGGAAGAAAGAGAAGAAATCACTGCACACTTAAAAAGATTGGCCACTGAAGTAACAAAATTAAGAAATGAGAATCTCTATGGTAGAGGTAACTAGGGATACAGTCAAAATCACAATCAAGGCTATAATTAGAATTACAATAAGAACTACAATTAGAGCCATAACCAGAATAACAACCAAGGCCAAAGTCCAAATCAGAACCAAAACTATAATCAGCATCAAGGTCATAACCCAGGGCAACCAATACAAAATAAAAGACTTGTGGTAGATAACCGAGCCTGGGGTAATAATAACAGAAATCACAATTAGCCTAGGCCACCTAAGACATGGAACATAGGGCCAACCAATGGCACTCTAGCTTCTCATTTTGAGAATATAGATAATCAGGATACAAAGCAAACAACTGTCATCCAAATAACCAACACAACACTGAAAAATTGGTGTAGGTTTCATAACACTAGTGCCCATGCCGAGCTGGATTGTCCTTAGTTCCATTTAGCAGCTAGCATTTTTAATGTAGATGTGCAGCCTCCCACTTTTGAGTTTCTCATTCCCAAAGGTAATGAAGTAGTGCCCTCAGGGTATGATACAACTTAGTCTTAGAAACTTTTACCTTTACAACTGTAGAGGAGAAAGAGGATCAATTGTTAGAGGATGAACCTTATTTTTGTGAATACCTATATCCTAAATCAGCCTTTGTACTAAATGCATTTCAGTTTCCCTTTGAAACTGAAAATGAAGTGTTACATGAAACAAAAGAAGTACAAGCTTTTCAATAGACAAATAAGAACCACACCTACAATTTAAGAAATAAAGCTAGGCCAGGAGGTCCTTTCACTACTTCCACTCCTAACAATTTTAATACTCCCCCAGATTAGAATGCTAGCAACAATCTTGCCATACTGAAAGCTAATTAGCATGTAAACAATGGAACAATAGCACAAAAGGTCCAGGCAAGTAAAACAGAAACAATAGAAACAATAAGATTGATGAGTTACTTGTCAGAAGAGATAAAGAAAATCAAGGTCAGTATACCTCTGTGTGAATTATTGAAAACTCCAGGGATCATAAATGCTTTTATAAAATCCTTGGATACATCTATGACAGATGAGGTTTCTGCTGGTATGAGTGTTCCTAATAAAGATTCATAGCCTAAAGAAAAAAGTAAGAAAGTTGAGCAGCCTTCCAACACAAATGTGGTAATCTATGTTGATAAGAGGGATGCTCCTCCTTTCTTGTTAACTATTAGAATGTGTGGAAATAACATACATAATTGTATGGTAGATTCTGGTGCATCAGCCAATGTAATGCCCTTAGGAATATGCAAAACCTTAGGGCTGACTCCCACCAAATCTGCCAAAGTTGTTACACACTTAGATAAAATTGAGGTCAGTGTGATAGGAGAACTGATGAACATTCAAATGCAACTAGCCTCAGACCCTAGAGTCAGCCAATTCATTGACATTCAAATAGTGGATATACCCGTGAATTATGGAATGTTGTTAAGTAGAGACTGGTCCAAAACACTGAATGGATATATGGCCACTAATTTTTCACATATGTGGTTACCTTGGAGAGGCGTCCCAAATCAAATCAGGATAGAGGCAGAACCTAGGATGAAACACATGATAAAAGAGTATAGTAGGACTAATGAAATTTTATATGCTATTGTTGAGCCTGGTGTTTATAGGATCACTAACAAGGGAGTACAAATTGAGGAAATCTTGATGTTAAATCTTAGAGAAAAACATGTCAGCAAGGAAATAGTATTATTCATTGAGTCTAATGGAAATTCTTCTGATGAAGAAAATAATGCAATAAATAATTTTGGCCAAGCCATCAGACAAGAAATGGAAAAGTGCATTGAACAAAATCTACCAATTCAATGCAAACTATATAGGGACATGTGCAGAGTTCATAATAGGCCACATTCTGAGGAAAATTGTGGAATGTGCAAGGACATTATTGAATATCAATACACAAAATGTACAAAGAGAGTAGGGTTACAAGAGGGAGGGGTCAACCCTAATCTACCAGAGAGGTACTTTCAGAACAACATAGGTACATTGATCCCAGAATTAAAGGAAGGAACAAGGGACAAGGGTAGTTGTCTTTCTGATTTACAAACTAAAAATATAAATATACAAGTTGATCAACATGGGTTGCCTATGAACAAATGGGATAGCACCCCACATGTGATAGAAGAAGCGAAACATGCCAAAGGAAAGGGCCAAAAGAACAAAGATGGCATGTGGACACTAAAGTGTGATGGGTCTAAATCAAAACAAGGTGCAGGTGCAGGCATGGAACTTATAGATCATCAGGGTAGGTCATATCTAGCAGCATATAGGCTCCAGTTTTCTTATACTGACAATATTGCAGAATATGAGGCTTTGGTTTATGGACTTGTTATGGCTATCAGGAAGAAAGTAAAAATGATCAGGGTATTTTCAAACTCTGAACTAGTAGTCAGGTAAGTAAGAAAATTGTATGTATGCAACTACAAGAAAATGATTTGTTATAGGCATAGGGTGTGGGATTTGATTGATTCATTTGATGCTTTCAACATAGAGCATATCCCTAGAGAATTGAACCGTAGACCAGATGCGCTGGCAGTTGCTGCCAGCACATTGGAGCCCTTAACATTGTCAGGATTGAAACAATTTGCTGTTGAATTAGTTAATGTTCCCAATATCCTAGTTAATGTTACACATTTTCAGGTATTTGGAGGGGATAAGCAAATTGTAGATTTTCTATGCAATGAGGTATTTGAAGCTCAAATCATTGATGAACAAGAAAGGCCTAAGGTAACATGGGATGAAGAAGATATAATCAACTTGAAAAGCAACTTCTTACCCAAGGGAGTAATTGAGCTGGAACGTATTTTTGACTTTGATGGGGTAGTAAGATAGAAGGACTTACCCAAAACTGAAGGGGGAGGGTGTGATCCATTCAACTTAGGAATAGAGCAAAGTCCATAGAATGTGCTGATTGGAAAGGCTTGCTCTAAGAAATTAAGAAAATAAATTATAGATGTTCTGAAAGAATACAAACACATAATAGCATGGATGTATGAAGACTTGAAAACATATGATACATCCATCATAACTCACGTGATACCTTTGAGACCAAATCTTAAACCATTTAGGCAGAAACAAAGGCCTATGAATGCCATTTTAGAGCCTTTAATCTTTGAGGAAATGAGAAAATTGTTGTCTGCTAGGATAATTTTCCCAGTCAGACATTCAACCTGGGTAGCTAACTTAGTACCTATGAGAAAGAAAAGTGGGGACATCAGGTTATGTGTAGATTTTAGAAACTTGAACAAAGCATCTAAAAAGGATAATTATCCTCTACCTCCAATAGACGAAGTGCTGCAAGCAGTTAATGGGGCAAAGATGATGTCTTTCTTAGATGGTTTCTCAGGATATAACCAGGTCTTAATAGATAGAGAAGATAGATTAAAGACCACTTTCACTTGTAAATTGGGAAATTATGCATATAGAAGAATGCCTTTTGGTCTGATCAATACAAGTGCCACTTTTTAGAGAGTCATGGACATTGCATTCCGTGGATTATTGGGTAAGTGCATTGTTGTTTATATGGATGATTTGACTATGTATTCTAAAGATGTATCCACTCACGTTGAGGATCTGAGAAAAATACTTAAACGATGTGAGAGGCATGGGATTTCTCTTAACCCTAAGAAATGTTCATTTGGAGTAACAGAAGGTAAATTATTAGGACATGACATTTCTGAAAGTGGAATAGCTATTGATCCTGATAGAATAGAGGGAATAAAGAAATTACAATTACCAAGTAGCAAGAAAGAATTAAAATCATTTTTTGGTAAGATTAATTTTGTTAGGAAGTTCATTATAGGGTTTGCATAAATTGTACAACCATTAAACGCCATGTTGAAGAAGGATGCGAAGATAGAGTGGATGCCAGTACCTAAAGCTATGTTTGAAGACATTAAGGAGGCCATTTTTGATGCTTCTATGCTTACAAGTCTAGACTACACAAAGCCATTTTACATATATTCCTTTGCATCCTCCCATATAATTGCGGCTGCCTTGACGTAAAAGGGTGAAGACAATGAAGAAAAGCCCATAGATTTTATGAGCGCACCGCTGAAGGATGCACAACTAAGATACCTTGATACAGAAAGACAAGCATTTGCACTGGTGAGAGCCGTAAAAAAATTTAGACATTATATCTTACGTAGCCAGATTAAAGCCATAGTACTAGACGCAGCAATAAAGATGCTACTGATGCAGAACGAGCCTGGAGAAAAAAGGGCCAAATGGATCACCACGCTGCAGGAGTTTGATTTGGAAATCATTCCAATGAAGCTAGTCAGAGGGCAAGCGTTAGTACAGACCATAGAAAACATAGACCCAGATTTGATAAAACAACAGTATGTGTTGAATTCTTGTGATGCATCAGGCTGGTATGATGATTTAAATGCTTTTCTAATATTAGGGAGGTACCCAAGTAAGATGAAAGCTCCCCAGAGGAGAGCTTTGAAGATTAAAGCATAGAAATATATGGTACAATGAGGTCTTCTATTTAGGAAGAAACATGAAGGAATTTATTTGAGATGTTTAAACAGAGCTAAAGCAGATAAGGTGTTGACAGAATTGCATGATAAGTACAGAACTGGCCATGGTTCTCATCTACCCACAACGTGCAAGATATTGAGGGCAGGATATTATTGGCCTACAATGTTTAAAGATACAAAGAGTCACATTAAAAGCTGCCACACCTATCAGACTATAGCAGATAAGGGAAGAAATTAGGCTAATCCATTACAGCCAGTGATTAAGTCTAGACCATTTGCACAATGGGGCCTAGACTTCATTAGAGTCATCAATCCTCCATCTTCTGTAGGACACAAGTTTATACTGATAGTGACTAACTACTGTACGAGGTGGACTAAGGCCACATGTTGCAAGTTCTCTACATCTGAGGTAGTTATCAAGTTCCTTGAAGAAAACATCATAACCAGGTTTGGAACTCCCTATTCATTGGTACGTGACAACAGCCTTGCATTTTCCTCTTTAAAATTTTCTAAATGGGCATTTGAATATGGGATAGTTTTAAAGTTTTCTTCAAATTATTATCCTTAGGGGAATGGGTTAGCTGAGTCTACAAACAAAATCTTATTGGATATAATCAAGAAGCTAACTAAAAAGAATCCTAGAGAGTGGAACACATTGTTGAAATATGCATTGTGGGTAGATAGAACTAAAGTTAAGTCAGCCTTAGGCAATGCACCTTATCACTTAGTTTATGGGACTAATCCCATACTTCCAATGAATTTAAGAATACCAATCTGGAAGTTTGCTAATGAGTGTTTAGGCTTTGATGATCATAGAGAAGCCAGCACAGTACAAATGTTATAGTTAGATGAGAAAAGAGATCAGGCCATTGAGAAATTTGCCAAACATCAAGTGGTAGTTAAGAGATGGTTTGATAAAAGAGTAAGAGTCAAAACATTTAGGATATCAGACTTAGTGTTGTGCTGGGATAAAGCACATGAAAAGAAAGGGTGTAATGGAAAATTTGACAAACTATGGTTAGGTCCATTACAGGTCTCAGAAATAATAGGAGACAATGCATTTTGACTCAAGACCTTGACTGGAGAAGATGTGACATTACTAGTTAATGGCCAGCATTTGAAACATTACTTTCAGGCTTGAGGTAAATAATGTACAGTTTTTCTTTTTTGCTTTGTTTTCTATTTTCTTTTTGCTTTGTGTTGTTTCCTTTCGTAGGTTAGTTGTTTGTATAGTCTGCCTATTTTGTTTGGTTGCTTTGTTGTGTTCCCTCAGCTAGGTCTTTATTTTGCTTTGGAGTATGAAGGAGCAGACCAACAACCATTGAAAATAGTAGGAAATTCAGAACATTTAGGTTAATTATTTGTAATTTATGCATAACTTGTTGTGACTGTCATGAATGTAGAAGGTTGTTTTACTTGTTAAATTTTGTATTCAATAATAGTGGGTTGAGTATTCAAGGAAGGTTTCTCACAATGACACACCTAAAATCCTTGGGTTTGTTGAACCTACCAGTGTAGATATTAGGTGAAAAATCAGAGGTCACCCTTGCTACCATTACAATTCTTAGCTCAATTCTAGCAAGTGACCATCCCTTGCATCATGAAGTTATAATTGCAATATCTTATGAAACCTCTATTAAAATATCAGAAAATATGAAAATATAAAAAATGAATAAAATGGATTATACTGAAAATCTAGATTAAGCCATCTAAGTAACTCTACTAGGGCTATAGACGCTCACTGGTAGTGGGGCTCTACTTAGGAGAATTGTAACGATAACCTTGCCAGGGCTATGGATGCCTGCTGGCAGCAAGGCTCTATCCAGTTGGCTATGAGGGAATATCGTTACCTACGTAGGCTAATATCAGTCACTAGTTTGTTCAACTGATCTTCAAGATGATGATAATTAATCATGTGCACCCACTTAAACTGAAAATAAAAATTCATGCACCCTTATTGAATACCTTAGGTCTTAAGTTGGATAATGATTTGCAAGAAAGATAGTTGGAAGTTATGAATTTATTTCATTTAGTTTGCTTTAATGGTTTGAATTTAATTGTTTTGTTTGGTTACTAGTTGTTGTGATGTTCACAACATGCCCCATTTTACTCATAGGCAAAATGAGGACCCCCACTGTGGCTTGTTGCTTTTGCTTGTGTGTGTTGTTCTGTTTCTCAGTGGTTTGGTAAAAATGAGTCATGTAGATGACCCTGCATAAAAGGGGTGGATGGTCACCATGATGAGGTCAATTTGTCAAAGTCAGTATTTCATATCACTAACATCATAGTTGGAAAGTGCATGAAATTCCATGCAAGTTTGCCTTTTACATCACCCTGAAATTCAGCCAAGTAAGAAAGTTATGGCAAGTCAAAGTTCTGGTCAAACCTAATTTTCTAGGGGGGTCATATTTCAAATATTGGTCACCTTTTGTTAGATCACCCCGATCCTATTTATCACCCGATAATCATTTGGTCCGCGAACTCCAGACGTCAATTTTATGTGGTAATTGTATCTGTTAGTCAAAACAACTTCATATATTTTGCGGGGTCATATTCTGAATATCACCTGATATTCTGAATATCACTCGATATTTTGAATATCACCTGATATTCTGAATATCACTCAATCTTTTTTAGATCAACCCCTCGCAAAATATCACCCCATGTCGATATGATGATGACGTCATCTGAACCCGATGAACAAAGGAAATCACCCTGATGGTGACGTCATCATCCTTTTTACCTCGCGCAGGTATATTTCCAACGATCACCCCATCCAATAACATGACGATGATGTCATGTTAACTGCGGTGATTAAACCAAGTCATTGACCTGATGATGTCACCTTGATCTTTCGAGGGGCAGGTCATCTTTAATTGTGGGGGTCATATTTCGAACATCCCCTGATCTCAAAATCATGCCTTGATTTTCTCAACATCACCCTATCCCTTGCATCAGTTTTCCCGCTCAAAAGCGGAAGGTCATATTGTATAAAGGGGGTTATATTTCGAATATCACCCAATCTTCTAATGATCATCTGCCCTCCCATTTCTTTGTAACATTTAATGTGCATATGTAGTAGGTGGATTCCCACCGAATGCCAACACGATAACAAAATAGGGGAAATGCAAACAAAGGGATGTCTATGCAATTTTGGACTAACTATAAAAGGGGGGAGGTTTAAAAGCACATTGGCATCACATTAATGCTCATCTAACTTTCTGACCAGGTATGAATGGATGAAGCGAATTAATGCATATTTTTAATCCATTTTTTGTGTCTATTTACAGAATCAAGGTAATAGCAGGCGAAACTTCATGGCGATGATATCACAGAGGAGAAAATCAGATCTCAGAGGAAGAAAAAAGAGATAAGGAAGGAGCGCAAGAAGTCAAAGCTTTCAATGATGAAGACAAAATGCAGATGGAAACATTATTGAGGGGCGGTGCTCTGTCAGGATGCTGCTCAAGATTTGGGCGGGATTTGTTTCCCACCATCTGATGTGATTTGAAGTTTGAGTTGTTGATTAACTAGGGTTTTGAGACTGTATTGGGGATAATTAGATCTATATATTGAGCCCCTTTACTCTGTAATACTTGACACAGGGATTTTTTAGAAAATAGCTAGCAGTTGTAATTTATCTCAGCATTTAGAATAGAGGGACCTTTTAGTTTAGAAGTAGAAGGAGGTCATCTGTGTTTGCAATAAGGAACGTGTGGAACATCCTGCTTCTTTGTTGTATCTGTAAAGCTTGTAAGTTTTCTATAATTTGATTAATGAAGCTAAGAGTCATTCAGACATTGTAAATCTTATATGACTGTCTATTTCGAATATAATTGAATCTGGTATTCTGCATCTATCTTCTGAGTGTTTTCTAGCTCTTCATTGTGTTCAAAACAATATCTCTTAAAGCTTACAATCTTGACTGTATGTTTGTGAAAATGCTTAGAACTTACATTTAAGGTTTAGTCTGTGGATTTAATCAAATTGCTGCATTATTTATAAAGCACATAATAGAACATTTAGATCCTATAGTAGATTGAATGAAGTTTAGTTTAGATTTCTCTAACTTTTCCCAACCCATCTGAAATACTTAACTTAAAATGCAAAAATTTAAAGGAAATTGTCTCATATTTGGAAGAAGCATGCATAGCTGAGTTGAAAGTAGACATTTTCCATAATATTGAAGAAGAGAAAGATTGCAATAATATAAATCATTCAAAGCTTTATAATACAGTAACAAGTTTATGCAAAAAGAATGAACAACATGCTAATATTTATGATCTTTTGCATAGTTTGAGTCCAGTGAATCATCAAGAAACCCTAAATCATGTAAGGCCCCTTGCATATTATAGCTTCACATCAACCTATTGAATTATCTCAACAAGTCAAGACCTGACCATATTAAACTTGGGATTAAGCAAATCTCAATCGATTTCTTCATATCTTTCAAGTCAGTTAGGTTCATTTAATGTGGATTTTAACTATTGTTATGACTGTGTAAAAAACAATCATCAACAGTTCTATAGGCCCAAACAGCCTCTAGCAACCTAGTAAGCCAGTCTCACCTATGGAGTTGTACTATTTTGGTCAGGATGTTTTCCAGTTTCCTATTGGTTGCCTCAACTTATCCATTAGCTTGAGGATGATAAGGGGTAGACTTTTTATGCCTTATTTGATACTCCTCTACTAACTTTGTGATTAGATCAGAGGTAAACTAAGGACCTTGATCTATTACTATTTCCCTTGGCACACCATATCTGGTGAAAATGTCCTCATATAAGAATTTAGCTACATTACCATTTCTTGCAAACTATAATTCTTTGACCTCAACCCATTTTGTAAGGTAATCAGTACATACCAAAATATACTCCTTATTGTTGGAGGTTGGAGAAATAGGACCAACAAAGTCCAATCCCACTTGTCAAAAGGAGCTAATGAGATTTGTGGTTGCAATGGAATTTCATCACTTTTAGTTGGTCTGCCCATTCTTTGACACCTATCACAGCCTCTTGTATATTTGATAGCATCCTTGTGAAGTGTTGGCCAATAATACCCTATTGTGAAAATTTTGAAGGTTGTTCGTTTTGCTTCAAAGTGTCCCCCACATGGTTCATCATGACAAGCCTTCATGATATCAAACTCTTCATCTTCTCTGATGCATCTTCTCATGATGTTGTTTGGTCTAATATAGAAGAGAAAACATGAAATCCAAGAGTAAGGAAAGCATTTGTGAACAAGTTGTCTCCTTTCTCTTGGTGAAAAATATCCTGGAATCTGCCCTGTAACCAAGTAATTTGCTATATCTGCATACCATGGTGTGTGTGTATAGTGAGAGAAAATAAATGTTCATCAGGAAAGGAATCCACACCATCTAAGGATTGAGTGGGCAATTTAGATAAAAAGTCAGCAACCACATTAGCCTTACCGGGCTTATCAACAATTGTGATATCAAATTCTTGAAATAACAATAACCATCTAGCCAGCCTGCCACCCACTATTGGTTTGTTCATCAGATATCTGATGGCTATGTGATCGGTATGAATGAATACTTTGTAGCCGGTTATGTAGTTTCTGAACTTGTTGATGGCATAAACAACTACCAACATTTCTTTCTCTATTACTATGTAGTTTAGCTCAGATCCTTGCAAGCTTTTACTGATGTAGTAAATTGCATATTCCTTGTCTTCTTGCTGGCCTAAAACTGCCCCAATGGCAAAATCTAATGCATCGGTGTGAATATGAAAGGGCAGTTTCCAATTTGGACCTCTAAAGATTGGGGCCTGTGTTAGGGCTGCTTTCAATTTTTCAAAAGAATACTGACATTCAGGTGTCCAAGAAAATTCAATATCCTTAGATAGAAGTGCAAACAAGGGAGCAACAATTTTGCTAAAATCTTGAATAAACCTTCTATAATAACCTGCATGCCCAAGGAAACTTCTAACATACTTCATTTTTGTGGAATAGGCAATGTAGAGATTATTTATATCTTCTTTGGGTCAACTTGGATACTTGTAGATGAAATGAAATGTCCCAATACCACTCCTTCGATCATCATCATAAAACACTTTTCATTACTTAAGGACAAATTATACTTTGTGCATCTTTTCAAAACTTTTTCAAGATTCTACAAAGCCTCATCAAATGCTTCACCATATGTGGTGAAGTCATCCATACAAATCTCCATGCTATCATGAGCAAAATAAAAAAAATACTAAGGACTACCCTTTGAAAAGTAGTTGGAGCATTGCATAGTCCAAATGGTAAAACAGAGTATGCATAGGTCCCCCAGGGACAGGTAAATGTGGTTTTATCCTGATCTTTTGGAGCAATCTTTATCTAATTATATCCACTAAAACCATCAAGAAATGAGAAGTACTTCTTTCCTGCCAAAGAATCTAGGACTTGGTCAATAAATGGCAATGGAAAGTGATATTTTCTGGTGGTAGTGTTGAGCTCTTTGTAGTCAACACAAACTCTCCACTTGCAACCCTTTTTAGGAACTATCACTAATGGTGAAACCCATTCACTATCTAAAAAGGGGTAAATAAAACCTACATCCAGAATTTTTTGAAGCTCAGCCTTGACTATGTATCTTAGAGCAGGGTTCATACGTCTTTGTTGTTGCTTGATAGGTCTAAAATTAGCATCAATATAGATCTTGTGCATGCATAGATTTGGGTCAATGCATTTCATATCACTATAATCCCATGCAAAAACTATTGAATTGGACTGTAGGACATTTTAAAGGGATTGCTCATGTTCTTTAGTCATTCCTTAGATTATAATTATGCCTACCCTAATACTGCTATTGATAAGCATGTACTTCTTCATGTTCAATTGAAGGATCATTTTCATCCTCAAATGGAAAAACATAATTAGTCTCAAAAGCCATGGTTGAATCTTCACATGTTAAGGTGTAATTTTGATGAGGTGACATTGTCTGCTGATGAGGATGATTGATGAAACTTTCTAACATTAAGGCAGAATCATATCCATAAGGGACAATTTCATTTCCTTCAACACAAGGTGGATTACTTGAAGTATTAGACACTTCAGTTTGGAATATATTGGTAGCAATCTGGAACTGAGGACAATCTAGCTCTACATGAGCATTGGTGTTATGTATCCTACACTAGTTCATAAGGGCTGCCTTTACCAGGTTCACTCTAGTGGTCTACTTAGGTTCACCAGGAGGCTGATTATCTAGGAGTGATGGTAGAGAACCATTGTTTGGCCTAGTGTTCCACACTCTAGGCTATCTAGGGGGATTATTGTTGCTATTGTTGTTATTGTAATTGTTATTATATCCCCTATCAAGATAATTAGGTATATCATTAGCATATCCTCTATTCTAATTTGGTTGGGAATAGAAATTTTGACTCCTCAAGTGAGTGATCTCAGTGGTGAGTTTCCTCAGTTGCGCTGCTATCTCTTTAATTTCTTCCTTTTCTTCCTAAACCTTGGCCACTACATTCTCTGTTTAAGGTTTGAAGAAGGAAGATCCATTATTATTGTTATTGGACTGGTCCATGCCCTGAGGTACCTGTGTATGTCCTAGATGTTGTAACAGTTGACCATCTCCATTTGGAGGTGGCATAATACTGAGTGGAGGTATCTGCAAAGGACTTGGCATCATAGCTAGAGGTATCATGGCTCCATTGGTCTGTTGCTAAGCAGGATATGTAGGATAAGCAGGGAGTGTAGGAAATGCAATATTAGGTGTTGGAGTAGGAATCAACTGCTGACTGACTTTGACAACCTCTTCAAAAGCTCCTGTCAAGGTTGTGACACCAGGATGTGCTCTCTTGATAAATATAGAAGTCAAGGGATCTAATGTTAAGTAGTATATGCTCCTAGTAGCTTCATTTGTTACAATATAGGGTGCAACTAACTTTGAGAGCATCTTTTGGAATCTTGCATTGAAATTAGAAATAGGTTCTCCTTCAAATCTATTGATGGTGGCAAACAAATGATAATTCATTGAAGGATCTATAGGTATTTTGAATCTATCCTTAAAGGCTTTCTCCAAGGTGGGCCATGAATTGACTAAACCTTGACCAAAACTGATATACTAGTTATATGCCTCTTCCCCTAAGGAAAATGGAAATAACCTGCATACCACATCCTGATGTTCAATTCTAGCCCTACAACAAGCTTCCTTGAATGTTCTAATGTGATCATCAACATCCTGATATGGATGATATTTAGGATAGATCTTATTAGGATTTTTAGGTAAAGGATGATATGTAGTAAAAGTCAAAGTAGACTCTGCAGTAAAGAATGACATTGTGACTGTGGAGGTTGGACCTGAGGTGTGACAGGTGGTCCTGTAGGTGTTTGCAGTCTGATAGGAGTTATAGGAGTATGTTTTGGTGAAGCTCCTGACACACTAGAACTAGGAGAATGATGAATATCTACTGTTCTAGGTCTAAATCCCCAGATAGGCAATTCTTCAAAGAGTCCACTGGATTTGGACCTGGTATTTGGCCTGAGAGCTAGGATTTCTTGAATTTAGGTAAAACTTGGCTTATTTACTATAAAGATCAGATGAAACTCCCTAGCAAAGGCTATATTTATGATCATGATCTGAAACTGGCCAGATATTTATGCAATATTTGTAGAAATGATGCAAATATGAGGTGATATGAGGCTTTGGGACACAAGCAACTGGATATCAGGTCTCTAAAGCAAATTGCATCAAAGCTTTAACAAAAGACTTGAAATAGAGGTTATCTTTGAAACATTATGGTGATCAACCACAAAGATTGAAATATTTATGCTCAATTTTGAAAACTTTACAAAGGATAAGCATGCACAGACTTTAAACAACAAATCTTTGCATATGACTTGAAATACAAAGCTGCATGAGTATTACCTTTCTGTCTGTGTCATCAAATCAAACAAATCTACTGATGAGCCCTCCTTTTAGTGCTAATTTATGTTGATGATGATTGTTAGTCATAACAACATGCATAAAAATTTGCACAACAAACCTTTATTATCTTGTAAAGTATGATCAACTTAGGATAAGTTGATGACTCCAAGTCTCTATTGATCAGGTCATGATCGTCTGATGTTACTCAGAGGTTGATGTGACATACTATTTTCCATTTCAAGGGGTCTTATGTTTGTCTGGATGACCAGTATTACACTGTTTCCTATAAATTTATTCTATAGAGAGGTTAACTCTACTTTATTTCCAAAGATACTTGATATATTTGCAAGTTTGATCAATTCTTCTAATCATTGATCATTTTGAACTTGTTCTTTATTTTACATTGTATATTTATTCAAATGATGTGTATATAATTTGATATGTGCATGAATTTCATGAATATTTGTATGAATTTGCATGATATTTGTCAATTTAACATGCTTTTACTCTAAATATGCTTTGTATTTCCAATTATCTATAGGATATATCCATATTTCATGTTATTTCCTTTTAATTCTCTATTATTTGCAATTATGCTGATGATCTATTATGAAATTGAAAGAAATTTAAAAGAATACTTCTAATTTTAGTGAATCTTTAGCCATTGAACCACATACATACAAGATACATTCATGAGGAGAAGAAATCAAACCATATGTCACCAGGATGTTCCATAGCTAGTTATGGATGATGCTAACTTCAAAGGATAAGGAATGAAAACAACACATGTAGACTGACAAGCACTCCAAGGGACATAGCTGATCAAAGCATGTATCAAGATTTCAAACACAGATTACTCAAGATTTATGATGATTTGTAATCAAAATGTCTTCTCTTTCATTCAGTATGCATAACATGTACATTTACAACAACTTTGAAATAAGTCCTGATATTTCAGCAATCAAATTTCAATTAAGTTTTGAATGTTCAAAATATGGCACCCCTACACCTTTTATAGAATAAGGTGAAGAGGTAGTTACAAATGACCTACAATAAGGATTTGTCAATTAAGATCAATGCTAGATAATCAAGCTTTGACTCAGTCAACTTTCCTCATGGCACAGGTTGCCAGCTAGCAACCATCTGGATGACTCATTGTCTTATGAGTACCTGATGCATATGTTCCCTTGGTGATGCATCTTCATTCACTTTTCAGGCTCCTCTTCTTCTTCTTCTTCATCATCATGATCATCATCTTCATTACTTTTGGTATCACTATCACCCTGATGTACATCCTCTTGTATATGGACCTTCATTGCTATCCTAATGTTCTCATCTACTTGTAATATTTTATCTACTTCTCTGTCATCTTAGGTCTTGGGTTTTGTTATGGCATGCTTATGAGACTGGAATTTAGCTTTGATCGCATCCATCTTATCTTTTCTATTGTTTAAAGTCTAATTGTAAGTTTCCACCTCGACCTTTATCCTCATGATTTTGTTCATCACTTCTTCCATCAGGTGGGTGAGGGGGTCATCTACTACCGGCTGGAAATTATCATGCAAAGCCTTGATAGCAAAGTCTGTGTCTTGATTTTCAATCTTCCCCTTTACTTTTCCTTCTAAAGCTTCAAGGATCTCTGCTTCATAAGCCATCATGTTGTACAACTTTATACTTATATCCCTAGGCTTGCCACTACATTTCTTCAGGATATCACGTTCGAACCTAATATCCTCATACCATATGTCTATCAAGAGGGCAATGTTATTATTCAACACTTGGTTATTTATTAGGACTTGAGGATCAATCCTCTTCATTTCACTTAAAACAGTAAGGTCCTTTTCCAATTGGAATGACTATTTCCCTGTTTCATTTTGCATTTTGTCCACCTTTCTCTTTAAATTGCTTAAAGAATTCCACCTCTGTAAGGAGGTTCTCAAAACATCCTCAGCTCTTGTGAGGGCTAACAACATCCATTTCTCCATGATCATGGCTTCAAGCTTCATGAGGTCCAACTTATTAACCTCCTCCTGGGATATGATAGTCAATGGGACTACCAAATCAACAGGTGTATTATGAGGGTTAATCAACCCCTTTATATATGAATGTAGCTGAGCAATGTGCTCTTTATGCTATTTATTTTTCTCTTTCTCCTTCTTTACCCTTTGGGTCAAAGAATAAATGATGTCCTTCCCCTCCTGACCCTCTTGGTCTTCATTGGAAAAACCCAAATCAACAATTGTGATTTGGAACTCTTCAAGGGTGATCTTGCCCTTCTCTTTCTCTATAGTGGGAAGTACTACTTGTGTTGTCCTTCTTCCTATAGAGGATCTCTTCTAATAGCCAATGTCAATCTGGCTTTCCTCTTGGGCTTCATTATCGTCTCTGCAAACAAGGTGGAAACATCAAATTCTTGAATTTCAAAGCCTTGTTCCATACCTATTTCTCTTTCCAGCCACTGAGGCATTTCATCTACAGATCCCTAACGTCCTTTGTCATCATCATGTCTACCATGATCTCCAGTATCTACTTCTATTCTTAGTGGGGAAGGTGATTTCTTAGTTTCTTCCTCATGGAGTTCTTCATGAGGGGGATCTTGTTGCATCTCTTCTTACTGAGGGGCTTCTTTCTATTGAGGAGGATCTTGTAGAATATCCACATTGTGATCCTGTGCCTGATCCTTTACTCCCTCTTTCTGAGTTTCATCCACTTTAGTATTTTCCTCATCTTGAGGCATATTGACATCTATGGATGTCCATGTGTTTGGGCCTTGTGCATCACCCTAATCCTGGGTTAATTCTTGGTCTATGCTTGAGCCACTGATGTCTTGTGTCTTAAGGTCCTCATGACCTGATTTATCTTTTTCTCCTATGGCATCTCCCTGACCCCCCTAAGTTTGGGTAGTAGCATCACCTAATGTATCTTTATCACCCTTGTCTTTCTATTAGACTTCTGCTATTTTAGGCTCCACGGGTATCTCATGTTGTTGCTAACCCATATCAGGAGTAGCACTTTCCTTTTCTGCTAGCTTCACCACTTCAATCTTGTCTGTATCATTAGGTGCACCTACTTTATCCCTTGGGCTTACATCACCCCTATATGTTAAATCTATAATTGCAGGGCTAGTCACCTAGTCGACTAACTTATCAAGCCTGATTTGTTGGGCTACCCTCCCCTGGCTATTTTTTTTATTTCCTCTATTTGCTTCACCTCCTCCAATACCACCATATATGCTAATGGGGTCCCATGTGGAGTCATGCAAGTACTGGAGCTGAGAGTTTCCATCCTTTGAGATACTACATTCTACACTACTTCATCATCTGATAGGTCTATGGTATCTTCCAAGGAGAAAGGACCACCCTGCCCTACCTTGGAAGCCTCTTTTGCTTGTTCTTCTGCCTTCTCAGTCTTGAACTTTATTATGGTGGGAAGTGGAACCTCATGTTGTAGTTCCCTCCTAAATACTTCACCACCTACCCCTCTTAATACAATGGGATCAGCCCTGATATCACCCTACATGGATGTTCTTTGCTTCTTTGGGGGTGATGTCAGCAGCATCACCTTCCTCTTCCTGCTGACCATCATTGGGTCATCACCTATAGGTTCTTTTTCTACCTGCACTTCCTCAAATGGGATATCTTCTTCCACCTCATGCTCTAAGGTTTGGCCCTCCTCCCGTACTTCTGGAATTTCTATAGCTAGCCTCAGGATCCTCTTTGTCTTTGGTTTATCCATTATAGGCGGTGCAGATGATGTAGACGCTTGTCCTAATGTTGATGCACCTGCAGATGGTATGGAAATTCTTTTAATTATCACCCCCTTAGGTTCATCTTCATTTTTCTTACCTTTAGGGGGACCCTTCCTCTATTTCTGGGTAGGTAACCTCTCCCCATTGGAATTTCTTTTCTCACTGAGGAAGTCATCATATTCCTCATCAGTTAGTTCCTACCTTTTCTTCTTGGTATCTACTGTAAGGGCCACACCCTTCTTTTTCAATCTATTTATTTGTTCATCCACCCAGGCCTGGGTTAACTACAATACCCCACTTGTAAACTGATCTAAAGAAATAACCTTCAACTGTGTTAGATCAGGGGCTAATATGGTGTCATTGTACACCTTCTTGTCTTCATATTCATTTGACATGGTCTTTCCATCATCCTTCTTTAGATGTGCTGGCACTGGGATGTAGTCAAATGTCCTTATCTAGTTCAAGGTGAGCCTCTGGTATTTTCTTCTTCTCACCTCAACCTCAGCCTCACAATCAGTCTAGAAATCCTCTAGATGCTTCTGATGAATAGGTTTTCCCATTATTTTCTACATCCTACCATAGGGGTCATAAGATCTAGCCAATGGAAATGGCTGCAGATACATCAATTTCAAACCTCCCATGACATGCTTTATGCTATGTGAATCTAAGCACATATACCAGCCCATAGACACTGGAAATAGTACTAGAGGTATCTTCTTTTGTACTTTATATGCCTCCACTATGGTAGACACTTGTCTAAGGAACTCCATTAGGACCACCCCATCAGTAGGGTACCTTGTTATCATAAGGGGTTGCCCTTCAAATCCCTCTATTCTTATATATGAAAATGTGGCAAACTAGATGAACCAGGCGCCATGTCTGTAAACAACTTCCTGAGCCTCCATGCTCACTCTCTTGGTTCTATCCTCCTCCATGGTTTTGACTAGATGCATAGAGAATGCATCATTCACCAATTTGTAATCCAGGAGGTAGTTCTTTCTCTATAGCTGAGGATAATGATCCCATATGTGGGCATCATCTACGTCACCGCCAGCTTTACCCACTATAGTCAATGAATCAAAGGTTCTCTTGTAGGTACATGAGTACACAACATATGAGGTCATATGAAATGAGCATTCCTGTACTCCCAGGTTCCTCATCTCTTCATCCAATGCATCACTGATGACCTTGGTCCATAATGGCTTGTTATCTATATAAAGAACCATCTGGATGATTCCAAACATCTAATTCTTAAAATTTCCAGCATGAGGCTGACCTGTCATCCTACTGAGTAGGGCAATCATGTACTAGTACTCATCATCAAAATCAAATTTATACAAGTGTACGGGCAATTTAGCTAAGGTAGTGTAGGTGCTACTCTTTGACCTCCAGTGATACATCCTCTTCCCTGCATTCTTCTTATTGTTATTGTACTCTATCTCCAGCTTATGTAGATCTATACTAACCACCTTTTTCCCAACTGGTAGATTAAACGTAGAGGTGATGCCCTTAATTGAAAAGTCTGCATATACTCTTCCATGCTTCTCCACCTGCCTAGTCTTAAGGTTATAGTTCCTGGCACATTCTACTACTAGCTCTGGGGTGTCTATGGCATATGGAAATCTAGCTACATGCCACATTCCTAAAACATATACTGCATCCAGAAGGGTATTGTCCTTATCATGATCTATCCTAGTTGACCATTTTTGCCAGATCTGTATCTCCCTAGTGAGTGTCACAAATGATGCCATACTTAAATTGTACCTCTTCGGGATGGACAAACATGGGCTTAAGAAATTCTGAATTAGACCTATTCCATCTGAGGTCTGCCATGGACTCCTGCAATAAACATGATCTATCTTACTTCACAATATCTATTGCATTCATACAACACCATGTATCTCTACGGCATCATGCATACTCTATTCATTATCCTTTACTTCATCATGATATGCATATTTACAGATTCAAACCACAAGAAAGAACATACTACCTGAACATGTAGAAAACAACAATAGGAGGGTTTTTCAATTACTTACCTGATAATGCTTTCCTCCTAGGTTAGATGGGTGATTACAGAAAAGGGCTGCAAATATTGAGGATCACCCATTCCGTTATGCTGGAAGATCTAGTCCTTTCACAAGTAGCTGTGTGAGGGTTTGACTTCTCTACTCTGTAATTTCTCATTTTTTCACAAGGTAAATGAAAATAACCTTGGAAAATTACCTTTAAATGCATCCAGAGGGAAAATTAGGGTAAAACTGAGTTAAATCAATTAAATCCGTTGATCCTCTGTAGAGAATCCACAGATGATGCCAAGGGTTTGAATTGTATTCGCAATCAGCGGGAATCTATCTACTACATTTAAGTGCATTTAATGTTAGGAAACAGGGAGAGGGGGTGATCTTCGAAGATCGGGTGATATTCAAAATATGACCTTGCAAATAAAATGACCCCTTGGTTTGAGCAGTGAAACTAATGCAAGAGAATCGGGTGATGTGGTCAACATTGACCATATGTATATCAGGTCATGAAACTAAGATCAGGGGATGTTCAAACTATGACCTCGCAAATAAAATGACCCCCTTGGGAAAAGATAGGGGTGATGTCACCATGTTGGCAACCTTGTTTAAGCATTGTGTTGTAATGACATCATCGTCATATTATTGAATATGGCAAGCATCAGATATATACCTCCGCGAGGTAAAAATGGAATGATGATGTCATCATCACGGTGATTTCCTTCATTCATTGGGTTTATATGATGTCATCGTCATATTGGCATAGGACGATATTTTGTGACAAGGGTGATATTCGTAAGATGATGAATATTAAAAAATATGACCCCCGCAAAATATGTGAAGTCATTTGATAGGTAGATAACATCTATCACATAAAATTGATGTCTGCATTTCATGGATCAAGTGATTATCAGGTGATAAACTTATATCGGGGTGATCTTATATAATGTGACTATGTTTGAAATATGACCCCCTGGAATATCAGGTTTGACCAAAACTTTGACTCAATTCTCCCCTTAGAGAATTTTGGGGTGATCCAAAAGACAAACCTACTTGGAATTTTGTGTACTTTCCAACCATGAGGTTATATTGACTTTGGCAACTGACCTCATCACGGTGACCTATCTACCCCCTTGCAGGGTTACCTGCATGACTTCATTTTACCAAACTGTCTAAAGTAGAAATACAAGCCAAAGCAGCAAAAAAAGGTTGGGTCCCTATTTTTTCAAGTCAAAATGGGGCGTGTTGTGTAACCACACAACACTACGCTAACTACCCCTACACTTGTGCCAACTATACCTATGCCTATGCTAGTTGTGCCTATGTCTATGCTAGTTGTGCCTGTGCCTGGTGCACCTGTCCAACCAAAAACCTGCTAGTAGCATCTATCCCAAGGGTTGCCACTGTTGTGTCCCTCTCTACCCAGATAGCTTGTATCCTCACCTCTGCCATATCTCACTCTCTAGTGAACCCCAAGATAACCCCTGCATCTATCTCCCACCGAGCCTTAGCCATCCTAAGCTATGCCTGCAGCTGCCAAACCTGTCATCTCAACATAGCTATAACTCTCTCCTGGACATCTGACTGTGCTAGATCCTAAGAACCCTGTGCCTATCCATGCCCCTATGGCTAAGGTACCTGATGTTGTGCCACCTGTTGAGGTGGTGGCATCTATGCTTGCTGTGTAGCCTGTTGTGCAACCTATGACTGCACTACCTGCTGAGCGTGGGAAGGTCCCTCCCCAGCTCTCCTCCTCTGCCTAGGTCTGTCTCCATCTCCACCACCTCCCCCACTTCTATCATCTCCACCACCTTCCCCTCCTCCATCATCTCGTCCATCTCCCCATCCTCCTCTCCTCTAAATCTGCCTCGTCTATATGAGGAACTAGCTCTCCAGGCCCAGAGTATCTAAAAAATGGATGATCAGTGAAATACTCCTCCTCGTCTAGTGTCATCCCTACATCTGCAATCTCTCTCCTCATCATCCAGGTAGCATAAGGAATCTGTCGAAACTCTACCACTGTCTCCTCATAGGAAACCACTAGCCCCCATCTACATCTCTCAGCATGAGTCCATGCAAACAAAGCCTACCCCTGTGGCATGCCCTATCTCCTCCCAAACTACCTCTGAACCTGGCTGACAATCTGTCTCTCCAGAATAAACCGCGTTCGGCCTATCAGTCACCGAGTTTGATAGTAGTATGGCACCTCATCCACCTCATCATCCTAGGGCTCGTAGCCTAGATATGGTCACCAGATGACCACATCTACTCCATCTAGTGTATGCCTCCAGTACTCAAGCTTCCCCAATCTATGCTGGGAAATCTCTTCTATGTAGCCATAGCTATAAGGCTCTCCCCTCTGTCTCTGAAAAACACATGTTGGTCTAGTGATGGCAATGTGCTCCCATACCTAAAACTGCAATAGTGAGACACCTATTGATAAGCTAGCACCGTTGTGGTATACCACCTAATGCATATCATGGTATAGGTGTGCCAAAACCCAGACACTCCAAGCATAGTAGGTGCCCTCTATGACCATCCTCTCCATGATCTGTCCCCATCCAATCGGGAACCCATGCGATCTCCTATTGGGGCATACAACGCCTTCGATCAGTCCTACAACTATCCTAGGGAAATAGTCATAGTAGTTATGTATGTCCTGCCAGGAGATAACTTGTCCTACCAGATCAGGGTCGTCAAAAACCTGCCTACACTCTACAAGTCTTGCATCCCGCTATGGATCATACTCCACAAGCTCTCACTAAATCAGTAGGTGGAGTATCTTGTATACATCCTCCAGAGTCACCTTCATCTCGCCAGTCAGGAAGTGAAAGGTCCCATGCTTGCTATGAAACCTCTCCACTATTGCAGTCAGTAAGCCACAGTTCTCTCGAACCTTTGGCATAAAGTACACATAATCTAAACCCATCACGTTGAGTGTCTCTCGATCTATCTCTATCAACATGTGATGCTACAACATCAGCATGGGAAACTACTCCCTCAACATGAATGTATCTCGTATGTCCTCCTACAAGAACGGAAAGCAAGGCATCAACTTAAAACTGCAAGTACCATGCTCAACATATCTATAGAATCATATCAACTAACTTAACATATCAAATTGATCAAAATAGCATAGTACATCTCTTGACTAGATTCCTGCAATCTCAGAGATAGCTTATCAATTGACGCATCAAACAGGATGCCAATCGAGTCAATTTTATTAAGTAAACTGACTATCCTATTCATATGTGCTAGAATAGGAGGTACATGCACCATTCCTTAGCAAATGTGCCACTTCTAACACATGCACCACAACATTTCATGCATGTGCCATCCCATACCGTAAATGTATCACCTAGTTGCATGCACCGACTCATACCGTAAAAGTTCCACTAAATGATACATGTGCCAACCTTACTCATGCATGTGCAGCTTTCATGCATGCATTGTTTCATATCCTAGGTATGTCGTAGTTTGATAGATGCGCAGTTTTGCGTGCCATATTGCATCGAACTACGATCTGACGCATTTGTCTAGCCTAATTTTGCCTAGCATTTATTACACTCAAAATTGACCCTAGGAGAAATTTTTCAAGATAAACACCGGGGGCCCTACCTCTGCTAGTTGTTTGAATCGTCAGAATCACTCAAACCGATGCTCCTCATGCGGAATATCCATCCTAATGTTGACTGCTCTATGCCCTATGCTCTCCTAAGCTCTCAAAAGCAAATCAAACAAAGCCAAGTGTGCAAATGATTTGTCTGGTGGACCCAGCTCCTATATATAGCATGCAAACCCTTAAAATGGCTATGTGGTGACTATGACTACTTCCCACACCTGTTTCTTCCTATTTTCTTCCCATTTCTCAGAAAAGTATCCTGTTTTCTTCAATCCTAACCAAGTTTTCCCTTCGTCTTTGTTAGATTGTCCGTCTCATGCCTTGTGCCTTCTTCCCGTCCAATCTCCCAAGGGGGCATCCTATCATCATAACCTGTACCAAGGGCAAACTGGGGCATGTATCATTATCAGACTATTTATTCTTTGAAGCAATGCCGTAAACTGCATTACATCAAAGAGGGGCAAAATGTATACACCTAAAAATGACACAATTCGGTCTAAATAAATATTCTTAATATTTATTTCATTCTAATTCCTCTATCAATAAATAAATAAACAAATTTATTTATTTGATTCACATTCCTCTAAATTAATTAAATATCAAAATATTTAATTATCTCCTCTCAATGTGCAAAAATAAAATATAATCAAATGTTTTATTTATTCTTCCAAATAATGCACAAACAATTAAATAAATTTATTTATCTAATTTACTTTCTTTTGTTTGATTGATCTCTTTGTTTCTGTATTTCGTTGAGTTTTGGGTATTTTGATATTGAGATATTGATTATTCATATTTTAAATCCAATTTTCCCCTAACATCTATAATTCATCATACGTCCAATCTATTACATGTATGTAATCCTTCAGAGCCTGAATTATCTTTTCTCTTTCATTTGACATGTATACTTTTCCTATTAGGACATTTTTGATATCTTGACCTTGACTTATACTGATGGGCTAATACTCTCCTCCATCAGTTTTAGGTAAATCCTTTTGCTAAGTGATCTTGTCCAGATCAAATATTCTTGCTAACTCCATCATTTCCTTAGGGATCTTATTATTATGCAATTCAATGATCTCCTCATCATCCTAGACCTGGTCATCCAGATTCTTCTCATCCATTATTTAGGCCTCAAATACATCTCTATTTGCAATGAAGTCCAGGATGTGTTGATCATCCTCAAAGACCTAAAAATTCAACACATTATCAAGAACTAAAGGCACTACCACTAATTCAACTGAAAACCTCTTTAGTCCTGACACTATCAATGGATCCAATGTACTAGCAACTACAACTAGTGCATCTGCCTCCTAATTTTGACTCCTTAGAACATGGGTGATGTTGAAGGCATTGAATCCTTCAATTAGGTCCCAAACCCTATGTCTATAGTTTGTTAGTTTCTAGTAATTGCAAGCATACTGCTTCTTAACCTATTTGATGACCAATTATGAGTCTCCAAATACATGCAGTACCTTAACTTTCTTCTTCAAAGAAAAGAGCAAGCCATGGATTAAGGCTTCATACTCTGCCACATGGTTTGTGTAGTGGAATTAAATTCTATAGGCTGTAAGGTATGACTTCCCTTGCGGATCTATTAAATCTACTCCTACTCTAGCACCCTTTTTTGACTTAGACCCATAGAATCTCAATGTCTATGGTCTCTTTAAAGGAGGATCTTTATCTAGACATTCCTTCTTTCTCCTAGAATGTGTAGTACTACCTGCAGATATCCATTTTATTTTATGTGGTTCATTCTTTATCACATCTAGATGTTTATGTGGAACTAAAACATCCGTACTTTGCTTCTTCTGAGCATCACTTTTTTTAATATCTTTTCTTTTCAGACACTTAATGTCATCACATCTTTTGACAGGGGACATCACAAATTTCCTCTCTATTTCTTCCAAGATGTCCCTTGTCATATGTAATTTGCTACTTGAACACAACCATTCTTCTTTGTTCACTATGTGTAGACATAAAGCACAAGTTGTTTCTGAATGGGAAGCTTCATGTAGTCAGCACCATCCCTCAATTAGTACTTGACTAGGTGGGATTCCTTGGAGAATATACCCCTAGGTTCTCTTGGATAAAAACTCTTCAAACTGTGTCAAACAACTTCCCCTATCTTCATCAGATAACTCATAATTAGATTCAATAAAGTAGTCTGTCCTTGGTGTGGTTGTGCTTATCTTATCACTGCAGTACATGTTGCTACATACCAGTACTTCCTCTATAACAAGCACCAAGACTTGCATCTTACACATTTCTTGTTCATATTCTCTGACATCTAGATGAGATAACAAATGATTACTGTCATTAGCATTAGACATTTCACTTACCTCTGGCAATGACAACTTGTCTTTCATGTATGTTCTTTCTACCTTCTCAATTATATCTAGACATAATTCACATGTGTTTTCTAAGTGTGTATCTTCATGCAGTCTTCACCAACCTCCCATGAGTACATCCTTGATAGATGTTCCTTTCAACTGACATTTTTGGACTTTATTTAATAAATACCTTTTAAACACAAGGAGATGATTTCCCTCATCTTCTTCTAAAGAACTACAATCATATTCTATCATTAATCTTGTCCCTGGCACAATTTCATCCTTTTCACTATCTTCATGCATATGCATGCACATCATTACTTCTTCTATTTTGACTTCTTGAGGCCTCAATGCATACACTCTTGGCTTTACATCCAAATATAGTATATCATTATTCTAGTTGTACTCAGTTATCATATGTTTCATTTTGGGCTCTGCCTCGATTCAGAGTTGGTTAGGGATGCCTTTCCATGGCAACCACATGTGGGAGAAATTAGTGTCCATATAGCCATTTAGAGTCTTGGACCAGTCCCTACTAACCAACATGTCATATGTATTAGGTATGTGAACAACCTAAATGTCTATATAGTACTACACCCTTAGGTCAGATGCTAACTACATGTCAATATGTGTTAACTCTCCTACAACACTAACCTCAGACTTGTCTAGTTGGGTAACCTTCTTGAGTGACTTTGCAGGGGAAAGTCCTAATGTCCTACATATGGACAAGGGTGTAACATTGGTGGATGCACCTGAGTCTACCAGGCAATTATACAAATTCTTTCTAAAAATCCTAAGTGTGAGGAGGAAGGGGGGTGGCTTATATTTCTCTTTGTATAGTGTCACCTATGCTACATCTGTAGTATGGACTGAAGCCTTTTCTCTTGATTTAACAATAGTATCCCTAGGTACATGATCTTTAGCAAGGGTATTGCAAGGGATATGACTAGGATTATCCTCTTTTGCTACAAGTTCACCTAATGACTTTAGGAAATATTTTTTAATGACAAGAGTCTTGAGTAACTCAAATAAGGATAAACTAATTTTTATCTTCTTCATCTCATCAGTAAGATAAGCAACTAGTTTATTAGATTCAGGCAACTGATTCATACCTTTTGCTACCATTGCTTGTGGTGCAAAATACTATTGGTTTATCCTTAGAGGTCCCGAATTGTTGCTGACCTTGGGGTTTGGAGGTGCAATAAAATTATTTGGAGGAATAGATGTGGTCAAAGGACCAGTAGGGTGATTAGAATTGCTCCTTAGATTATAATTATGTCCTCTTTGACATTGCTGATATGCATGGACTTCTTTAGTCTCCTGCTCAAGCTCATTCTCATGTTCAAAGGGAAAGACATGAGTAGTTTCAAAATCCATGGCTGACTCTTCACATGCTAGGGTGTAATTTTCATGTATCATGTCTGTCTAATTTTGATGGTCATCTAAAGAACTTTCAAGTACAAAAGTAGATTCATATCCAAGAGGCACTATCTCATTACCTTCAGGGAAATACACTTCCCCTGTAGTGTTTTGCACTTCTACTTGGAAGATGCTTGCTACAATCTTGAACTATGGACAGTCCAAATCAACATGTGTACTTGTATTATGTATCCTGCACCAATTGTTGAGTGCAAATTCTACCAAATTGACCCTTGTGGTCTATTTAGGTTTAAGAGGGGCTTGGTTATCCAGAGCTGATGGTAAGGAACCATTGTTAGATCTCATGTTCTAGACTCTTGGAGGCCTAGGAGCATTGTTATTGTAATTCATATCATTATTGTATCATTTATCTTGATATGTTCTACTTTATTGATTCTAACCACTACCCTTAGAATAAAAGCTTTGATTTCTTATTTGAGTTAGCTCAGCAGTCAATCTCTTTAATTAAGCAGTTATCTCTCTCAAACCCTCATTTTTTTCTCATGCCTTAGCCACTACGTTGTTTGGACTTGGTGAAAAGAATGAACTATGTACCATTTCCATTATGTCCAGTCTCCTAAGGTATGTGCCCTGGATGTGGCACGATTTGACCATTTCCCTAAGGAAGCATGATGCTCAGAGGTGGCACTTGCAGAGGATTAGTCATTGTAGTAGGAGGCATCAAATCTCCATTAATTTATGTTTTAATAGGAAAGGAAAGATATCCTAAGTTAGGTGTCAGACCATGTCCTACTGGTTTCATCTCTAGGTTGACTTTGACTACATCAGCAAAGGTGCCAACAAGGGATGTAATTGCAGGGTGGGTCCTTCTGATGAACATTGATGTTAGAGGATCTAGAGGAGAGTAATAAACTAACCTAGCTACCTCATCAGGAACATCATAGGGAGATGTCAGCTTAGAATACATCTTTTGAAATCTAGCATTGAAATTGGAGATCAACTCTCCTTCGCCTCTCTTGATTGTGGAAAAATAATGATACATGGTGGCTGCATCTACAGGTATCTTGAACCTTGTTTGGAAAACTTTCTCTAGCATATCCCATGAATTTAGGGATATCTAAGGAAGGCTTACATATCAGACGTATGCTTCCTCTCCTAAGGAGTAAGGGAAAAGTCTACATACAACATCTTCATGCTGTATCCTAGCCCTGAAATACGCCTCCTTAAAGGTCAGGATACAATCATCCACATCTTGATACAGATGGCACTTAGGAAATTTTTTGTCTAGATTCTTAGGAAGATCATTATAAATAGTGAAATTAAAAGGTGATTCAATAGCAAAGAATGACATTGCAAGTAATACTAGTGCTACTACAAAAGTTGCTAGAGGATTAGGAACATCAGGTCTAGGTTGAACTAGTCTTGGTTGAGCACTTTCTGAATGAGTTCTAGGTCGAACAACATGCAATTATTCCAAAGGTCTGGTGGATTTTGACCTTGTGTTTGGTTGATGAGCCAGTTCTAAGAATCTCATAGTGAACTTTAAATATCTAGATGGAATCTCTACAAAGATTAGGACAAATCCTCTCTAGGAGTGGATATTTATAGTCAAACACCTCAAACGATGGAATAATTATGAAGTATTTGCAAAGAACACAAAGTTTTAGTTCAAACTTTGTAAATCAAGACAATTGTCTATAAATATTAGGGTGAATATCCTTAGGGAAGTGATATTTATGATCAGATTCTTCAAATTCTAAGATGTCAATGGAATCTTTGCACAAACACCAAAACATCAAGAGTAAACATTGAAATTTAAAATAATTCAACACAAGAGTGCAGGAAAACACTTCCAAGTGAGAAATTGTATCAAACCTCAAGTGATCGGCCCTCCTTGTAGCACCAATTTTTGTTGATATGATTATTAGTCATATAACACAAATACAATTTTAAACACAACAAACCTTTATCATCTTGTAAGATATGACAAATTCAAGATGAAATTATGATCCCAAGTCTCTGATAGTCAGGGCGTGACCTTTTGACAGTCACTCAATGGTTTGATGTGAAGATGTTGTTAATCATTCAGGGGCCTTACGCATGGATTTGAAGTAGTTTGCATTCAGATATGTTAATATTTTCTCTATTTCACCTATTTTACATGAATCTCAATGAATTATGTTAAATCCTACCATCTTTAACCAATATATGTAAATATTTATGTGAATTTATCCTAAGTTTGATTAATTCTTCTAATCTTTACTCCAATTGAGATTGTTTGTGACGATCTTTGTAACTTTAATTAGTTCTTTTGAATTTACTTAAATTTGAACTAATCTTCACTCAATTCTACTTTTGCACTTTAAATTCTTCTAAGTATTGTGCCTATAAGCTACTATTTCTATGATCTTTATCATTATTTCTAAGTATTTGCAAGATATTCTCAATGTTGCATGCAATTTTCTCAAATATGCACAAGATGTTTAGTTATATATGGATACCTGCATATTTATCTATGTTTTCCTTAGCATTTATAAATATTTGTAGTTATGATGATGATATTTATGAAATTTAAAAAAGAAAATAACTGAAATCATAAATTCAACAAAATTAAGTGAAGTTCAATCATTGATCCACATGTAACCTTGATACTTTCATGAAAGGGAAGAAAATTGAACCATATTTCACCTAGACAGTCCATGACTACATATGACCAATGCAAATCTTCAAAGGTAAAGAATGAAAACAACATGCACCTCGCAGATGCACCTCAATAGAGCACAACAATCCACAGTTACACATCAAGAAATCATTCATAGATTACACAAGAAGTACGATAAGTTGTAATCAAAATGTCTCCATCTTCATTCAAGTATGCAAAAGAGTACATTTATACAGGGGATCTCAAGAAAGAATAGTAAGGAAACATAGAGCAACAAAATGTTCACTAAGTTTTCACTAATCACCAATTCTATCTCAATTAAGCTTCAAATATTTTTAAAAATGGCAATCCATCTCCTTTTATAGACCAAGGATAGGATGCTGTTAAAAATGATCCAAGGATCAGGATCAATTTAGTATGATCTAACGGTCAGGAAAACATGTAGCACATGATTGCATTTTGGCAATCAATTTGTTGGAATACAACTAGCATTCTAGAATATTCTGTGAATCTTTTGACTTGGTCATCATGACCTTTTTACTTTGCATTTCCATCAGATTCTTCATCTGTAGATGCTCTTTCTATTACTTTGCATCCAATACCTTGGATGAGCTCATATATCTAGATGGCCTTATCTATCTCTTCTCTATCATGTACCTTTGCCTTTTCAACAACATGCCCTTGAGCCTTTAACTATTCTTGCAGGGATACCCACTTATTGGTATGACTATCCAACTCTTCATTAGATGCCTCAACTTTAGCCTTCATGCACATTGCTTTATCAATAGTATTTTTAGAAAAGTATTGGATGGGGTCCCCTGTTGCCAAACTAAAGCTATCTCTAAATGCTTTAGTGGCAAACTCTTCATCTTGATTTTCAATCTTTCCTTCTACCTCACCTTTAAGAGCCTCCAAAACTTCCAACTCTTCTCCTAAGAGTTGATGTGCTTTGACATTGATATCCATGGCTTTAGCATTGCACTTTTTTATTATGTTGACCTCAAATCTTATATCTTCAAACCAGGTATCTAGCTGAGGTAGCATTTGGGGCATCAAAACTTTCTTTGTCATAAGAGTGTTTACATATGCTTTCCTCATATCCTTGAGTGTATTTTGATCTTGACCACTCTTGATTAATCTTTGGCTGACCTCCTTCTTTAATTTATCTACTTTTCTCTTCAGGTTGCTAAGCATGTCCCAATTGGACAACGGGGTCTTTACCACTTGTTCTCCCTCATTAAAAAATTTGGTGAACCATTTATCCATCACTAGTGCTTGATGTTTCTAAACATCTAATGCTGCTATCTCTTGTTGAGATACTAGTGCTAGAGATGCAAAGGTTGTAATAGGAACATTGGTAGGTGCTACTAACCCCTTGATGAAGGCCTGTAGTTGAGAAACTTGGTCTTTATACTATTTCTTCTTAGCTTCTACCTTCATTATTCTAGCCTCTACTGCATCTATATGATCCCTCAAGCCTTGGATTTCTTGTTCTTTGGTGGTGTGCCCTAAATCAATTGTTGTGATCTAGAACTCATTGGCACTTATTTCACCCTTTGCCTTATCAACCTTAGGCACAACTATTTTAGTTGTCCTTTTCCTAGTAGCAAGGTCATGCTTTATTATTGAGGTGGCCCTTACTCTTCTTTTGGGATTAGTTCCCTCAAAAGAAAATAATGAAGAAATGTCAAAATTTGATGAATCATAAATGGGAGGTGAATTCACGTCATGTGTAATCCAATGTGGCACACTAGATGTTGGCCCTTGTTGGCTAGTTTGCTCAATGTTAGCATCTTGTACTTCTACATTTTGATCTTTTGGAATGTCTGGATTGACATTCTACTATTGGCCTTTATTAGTAGGAACTTCCTTATGTGTTTGCTGTTGATTTTGGTCCTTTGCAACATCTTCAAATGTCAAACTCTGATCTTTGTATATCTCTTTCTCTTGCTCTTGACCAATAAGTACATTGGTCTGGACATCATTATTTTTTTATTTGTATCATCATGCACATCCTAATGTGTCTCTTCATTCTAACCTTATAAATGATGATCATACTGAGGCTAAGGAGTGCTTATATTAGGCCCTTGATGACTAGGATCTTGTACATCCTGATGTGTACTTTGGTCACCATCATCCATTACCTTTTCTACTTTCTCCTCATCACTTTTGTCTTTTGGACCTTCATGTCCATATGTCAACATTTGTTTTTCTTTATCTCCTTCCTCAACATGTCCTACTTCAATATCCTGGACAATTTGCTATGAAGGTACCTCTTTACGGATCTCAATGTCCGTACTTGTATCATCATTACCATTGTGCACATTATCCATGGCTTTATCTTTTTCTTACTCTTCACCCCCATCATATGACAAATCAATTACTATTGGGTTGATGACCTTACCTATTAACCCATCCAAGCCAATGTTCTTTTTGACTGCCTCAAGATCTTCAACATCATCCTCATCTCTGGTACCTTTTAGCTATTGTTGAAAGGAAGCTAGGTCTATGGAAATCGCTTCCTACACTAATCTAATGAGGAGAGAAGAGTGCAAATTATTTTTAACCTTTACAATTATAGTGTTATTAACCCAACAACAGAGATATTGCAACAATGCACAACACAAGAATGTAAGACAGAAGAAGAGAGAGAGAGAGAGAGAGAGAGAGAGAAGATATAATGTGGGGAAAACCCTTACGGGTAAAAATCCCACACTCCAAAACACAGCTCAAATGTATTATCTAAAAAATGAGGTTTATAATACAGTTGCAGAGCCAATGCTCTTGCAGGAGTCTTCAACACTTGTATCTAGAGATAATCTAGTAGCATAATAGTACCTGTCAATCACATACTCCATCTCCTCTCAAAGCACATGTTTATAAAGAAGTTACAAGGCAAAAATGAGCCTATCTTGAGATGGGCATCCAACATGGCCTCATGGCCCAAAATCCACACTTGGGGACACTTGTCCAACACTACAGGGTGTTCATGATACTTGTTATATCATCCCATCCCAAAGAAGTCACCTATTCCCAAGTTAGGCAATGACAGATACTCTTACGACTGTCATAGAATCTGTCATAACTATCATATCTTACAACTATAAGAGAATCTATCATACATAGGCTAAAAATAGTATATTCTCTTACAACTTTTCATAACCCTCCTTGGGGCACCCAAATATACCTTCTTCCAATATGCCTTGTGACATAAGTCTTCACCTATCATAGAACATTCCATTTTCAACTCTTACACATCATAGATTCTATCATAGGAATTTGTCATAACCATTTCGGTCAAGATTCACTTACACACTAGTCAAGATGCTGACACATAGAAGAAAACCTCTACCACACAAAGGGGGTACCTATCTCCACATGGAGTGAGTTGACCATCCTAGTCATCTTACAAGTGGAGTGACAACTCACCATGCCACTTCACACTAAATGACAAAATAGGATGTGTAACAAAATTACAACATAGGCTAAATAAATAAATACATTATAAATAATAAATGCAAGGAATTACCAAGGTTGAGACACCTTAATTCCTAACATTCTCCCACTTATCGAACACCTTGTAAGAGCCAATAGAAATAACAGGGTTTAACTACTATAGGTCGAGAGGCCCATAGACTCTAAACACCATCTGAACTTCTCTGTGCCCACTAGTTTCGTCAATGCATCTGCAACATTCTTCAAAGCATCTACCTTCTCCAAATTCACCTTCCCATCCTCTACCATGTCTCATATGAAGTGAAACTGTACATCAATATGCTTTGTTCTAGCATGGAAAGTTGGATTCTTTTCTAGACAAATCTCACTTTGACTATCACAACAAATCGTAATCTATCATGCATCAACACCAATATCTGAACACAATCTCTTAAGCCAAATGGCTTCCTTATAAGCATGAGTTGCTACCATGTACTCAGCTTCTATCATGGACAAAGAAACCATAGTTTTCCACTTACTCATCCAACTAATTGCACCACTGAACATAGTAAACACATAAGCACTGGTGGATCTCCTACTATCAATGTCACCTACCTAATCAGAATCCACAAATCCATGAATAGAAACTGAATGCGGAGGTCCTATAGGATTACCATGATAGCATATGGAATACTCAGAAGCACCCCTCAAATATCTAAACACTCTCTTAACTACATCCCAATGTACCTGTCCAGGATTAGCCATAAATCGACTAAGGACTCCCACTGCTTGGGCAATGTCTGGTCTTGTATAGACCATAGCTTACATCAAGCTACCAACAACACCAGCATAAGGTACTCTACTCATGTCCTCCAGCTTACTAGGAGATTTTGGACAATCATTAACAGACAACTTTGTCCCTAAAGAAATAGGAACACACAATGGTCTACAATCTGCCATGTTGAACCTATCCAACACGGTCTTCACATACTCTGGCTTAACAAAAGTTTTTTGTTAGCTCTGTCTCTTCTTATTTACATTCCCAGAATGTACTTGGCTGCCCCTAGATTTTTCATCTCAAACTATGCTAACAACTAAGACTTCAAATCAAAAATCATATTCTTACCATTCCCAATTAACAACATATCATCAACATACAATGCAATAATGAGAATGTGATCATTGTCAAATTTATAATACACACAATGATCTGATTTCAATCTCAGAAATCCAACTGACAACACAAAGGTATCAAACTTCAAGTACCACATCCTAGGAGACTGCTTCAAACTATATAGAGACTTTTTCAACTTGCAATCTAAATTTTCTTTACCTTTCTCTATGTAATGCTCTAGCTGTGACATGTAAATCTCTTCCTCCAAATCACCATGAAGGAATGATGTCTTCACATCCATCTACTCCACCTCTAAGTCATAAGCTATTGCAAGAGATAATAGGAACTGAATGGATGTCAGCTTTGTAACAGGAGAGAAATTTTCACCATAATCAATTCCCTCCACTTGTGAATGCCCCTTCGCAACCAATCTGGCCTTATACTTTTAAAAACTGCCATCTACACCGAATTTCTTCTTGAACACCCATTTGCATCCAACAGGTTTCTGTCCATTAAGAAAAGGCACCAAGTCCCATGTTTTATTCTTTTCCAAAGAAGCCATCTTATCTTCCATAGCCTCCTTCCAGGAACTTGCATCTTTCATGCCCATAGCCTCTATCACAGTTCTAGGCTCATCAGTATTAGTAAGAAAGGAAAAAGCACAACTAGAATCAAGAAATCAATAACCAAACCTATTAGTTTGCTTCCTTGTTCGTGTAGACGTCCTCAATGGCTAAGGTTGAGGTTTTGCTTCTTTTTAACTTTCAAAGCTATTAGAGCTCTCCTCATCATCAAGTCTCACAGGGTGTATCGGTCCAATCTTCTCAGGGGTAGAAGGAAATTGAACCACATCCTCTTTCTTTTCTGTTTATGGGAGAAGGTGTTAGCTCTATGAAAATAACACTTCTGCTATACAACACTTTTTCAGCCACAGGATTCTAAAGCTTATATCTTTTCACACCAACACCATAGCCAATGAAAATACACTTAAGAACCTTGTTCTCCAATTTAGACCATTCCTCACTAGGCACATGTGCATATGCCTCAACCAAAAATATGAAGATGTCTAACTGAAGGCTTCTTACTAGACCACACCTCCATAGTTATCTTACCAACAAGAGCTGATGTAGGAGACATGTTTACTAGGTAGAAAGCAGTGGCTATAGCTTCAACCCAAAACTTCAAGGCTTGCTCCACTAAGCATACTCTTAGCCCTCTCTATCAATGTCATGTTCATCTTCTCTATAACTCCCATTTGCTGCGGGGTGTATGGAGTTGTCTAATGTCTTTTAATCCCTTTCTCTTTATACAACTTATCAAACTTTGTTGAACAAAACTCACCGCCGTTATTAGTTCTCAAACATTTAATCCTTTTACTAGTCTGATTCTCAACAAAAGATTTAAACTCTTTAAACCAACTAAAGACTTCAATCTTGCTTCTGAGAAAATAAATCCATGTCCTTCTACTGTAATCATCTATGAAAGATATAAAATATTAAGATTTGGAAATTGAAGGAACACTAACAGGACCAAACACATCAGAATGAATAAGGTCCAATACACCAAAAGACTTGTGAGAACTAGAGTAAAACTGAAAACAATTTTACTTTCCATATATACAATGTTCACAAAAGTTGAACATGAGATTACAATCATTTAACCCCTCAACAAGGTTTTTATTTTTAATGGTTCTAAGACCCTTCTCACTAATGTGGTCAAATCTCATATGCCATAACATTGTCTTTTTAGTACAAAGATTAACTTCCAAAGCATGAGTGCCCTTGGGTACACAAGATGCACTAACATCAGAATTTATTACAATAGATTTCTTCACTGGTTGATTAGATGGTGGGGATGAAGTGACTACAACTCTTTTCTTTGAGTTAGAAGAACTATTGCACTATTAAGTACATGCCTCCAGATAAAATAGAGTACCTCTCCAAGTACCCTTCATAAGCACCATAGATCATTTAGTCATCTTGCATCAATCCTTTGAAAAGACAACCTGTACACCTATATCATTCAACATACTTACAGAAAGTAGGTTCCATGCCAATCTTGGGATGTGCATAACCCTAGTGATCCCCTTCACTCGTCCATTATGGAATCAGATTGAGACTCTTCCATGACCAAAAATCTTTAGATGAGAATCATCACCCAAGTACACTCTTCCACCATTAAACTCTTCATACTTCATGAACCAGCTTCGATGCAAGGTCATGTGGAATGATGCACCAGAATCTATCAACCATGCATCATTTGATGGATGGGTGGCCAAGGCTGTAATGAAGGCATCACCATCATCTTGTGACTTGTTAGAATCTAAATATGGGGAATTCTTCTTCTTCTTTTTCTTTTCCACTTTGCATTCCTTTCAAAAATACCCATTTTTTCCATATTTCCAATAGAGAGCCTTAGATTTTCTAGTTGATTTGGATCTACCCTTCTTAGCTTTCTTGTCCTTCTTTTTCCCTTTCTCCTTGGGTCTTCCAAAAGCCACAAGAGCCTCCTTATCTGCCTCAGAAAACTTTCTCCACATCTCTTGAGATAACAACAAAGATACCACTTCATCCATTTTTAAAGTGGATGTGGTGTTCCCAATAACCATAACAATATGTTCCCACGAGTCTAGCAAAGAACAAATCAAGGTCATACGATGATCCTCCTCCATCTTCACACCAATGGATGTCAATTGTGCAACTAACATGTTGAAAGCATTTAGGTGATCTGCAATAGATCCTCCATCCTCCATCCTTAGAGAATACAACTTTTTTCTTAAAAAAAGCTTGTTCACCAGGGATTTGGCTTGATAAACATCACCCAACTTATTCCAAAGGTCTTTCAAGGTCTTCTCCTCATGGACAATAACCAGGATAGAATCAACTAGACTAAGTCTTATGAGGCCCTTAGCCTTCCGATCTTTGAGATCCCAAATAGCTTGTGCCATTGCGCTTGGTTTTACACTGGATATGGTTTCCCATAAGTCTCGATCAACAAGCATGTCTTCCATCAAGTTTCCATAACTCAAAATTTGTGCCATTAAATTTCTCCACCTCTAATCTTCTAGATGTGCCTACCATCTCCTTCCTGCAACAAGATTACATAATACTCTGCACAAAGCTCTCACTCAACCTAAGATTAGCCCAAAAAACACCCACCTAACAACTAGGACCAAAGGTGTTCAAGATCTGATACCAACTGAAAGGAAGCTAGGTGTACAAAAATCACTTCCTACACTAATCTAATGAAGAGAGAAGAGTGCAAATTCTTTTTAACCTTTACAATTATAGTGTTATTAACCCAACAACAAAGATATTGCAGCAATGCACAACACAAGAATGTAAGACAAAAGAAGAGAGAGACAAGATATAATGTGGGGAAAACCCTTACGGGTGAAATACCCCACACTCCAAAACATAGCTCAAATGTATTATCTAAACAATGAGGTTTACAATACAATTACAGAGTCAATGCTCTTGTAGGGGTCTTCAACACTAGTATCTGGAGATAATCTGGCAGCATAACAGTACTTGTGAATCACATACTTCATCTCCTCTCAAAGCACCTATTTTTAAAGAAGTTACAAGGTAAAAATGAGCCTATCTTGAGATGGGCATGAAACATGGCCTCATGGCCCAAAATCCATGCTTGGGGACACTTGTCCAACACTACAAGGTGTTTGTGACACTTGTTATCACCCCATCCCAAAGAAGTGACCTATTCCCAAGTTGGTCAATGACATATACTCTTACGACTCATACAACTATTATAGAATTCGTCATAACTGTCATATCTTACAAATGTAAGAGAATCTGTCATACACAGGCTAAAAATATCATATTCTCTTACAACTTGTCATAACCCTCCTTGGGGTGCCCAAAGATGCCTTCTTCCATGATGTCTTGTGACACATGTCTTCACCTATCATAGAACATTCCATTTTCGACTCTTATGTGTCATAGATTTTGTCATAGGAATCTATCATAACTGTTTCAGTCAAGATTCACTTACACACTAGTCAAGATGCTGACACATGGTAAAAAACCTCTACAACACAAGGGGACACCTATCTCCACATGGAGTGAGTTCACCATCCTAGTCATCTTACAAGTGGAGTGACAACTCACCATGCTACTTCACACTAAATGACAAAATAGAATGTGCAACAAAATTACAACATAGGCTAAATAAATAAATACATTACAAATAATAAATGCAAGGAATTACCAAGGTTCAAACATCTTAATTCCCAATAATTGTGGCATACCTTGAGGCGTTAGTGTTGTGTTTTTGACCAGGCTCTCCATGGGACTAGATGTCACCTCCCTTGTCACTGTTGGCAAGAGACACTGTGTGGCTTCATGAGTGTTGTCATTGATGGCAACAAAGTCTATCCCACACATCCGCAGTACATAGTATGCCTATATTGGAAGTCAGATTAAAGATTGTTTTGATCTAGTGAACAAGAATAGAGTATGTAACAAGGTTCGATAATCAGGTCTGAATCTCTCAGATGGTGTAACTCAGCAAGTTGCGGACTTGGATAAGTCAAGAGGGATATCATGACTACTATATTCTAGAGATTTAGCCTCTAATGATAAAGCATGAAAAAGATATGAGCATCTGAGTGTTGGGTTCCAAACAGGCAAAGCAGATAGAGAAAGAACTGACCGACAGAGCATTAGACTTCAATCCAGATGAGTAAAAGGTGTTGATCAAGCTATTTGGGGGATTATACATTATTGGCCAACATGATTAATGACTTCTATTTCTATTTTTTCATACACATCACAAACAAAGCTATTAGTTGATTAGATGGTGGGGATGAAGTGACTACAACACTTTTCTTCGAGTCAGAAGAACTATTGCACTATTAAGTACATGCCTCCAGATAAAATAGAGTACCTCTCTGAGTACCCTTCATAAGCATCATAGATCATTTAGTCATCTTGCATCAATCCTTCAAAAAGACAACCTGCACACCTATATCATTCAACATACTTACAGAAAGTAGGTTCTGTGCCAATCCTGGGATGTGCATAACCCTAGTGATCCCCTTCACTCGTCCATTATGGAATCAGATTGAGACTCTTCCATGACCAAAAATCTTCAGATGAGAATCATCACCCAAGTACACTCTTCCACCATTGAACTCTTCATACTTCATGGACCAGCTTCGATGCAAGGTGATGCAGAGGCATCCACACTATAACCTTCGCATGTAGCATGAATGTCTGCAGACCAACCTCATCATCATCATCTTCGCCATCATCATCATATTCCCTAGAACTACCAACAGCATCATCATATTTCACGTTACACAGTCAGCATCATCATATTTCGGACGATCGCAAACATCCGCCTGCCGACTACTATTCACCTCCGCTTTCCTTCTAACATCATCATCATGATGTTCAGCGGGCGCACACATCCTCCAGTTGCACTGTTCATCGGGCACCGAACTCCATCGTCCTCATCATGATCTCTGACACTACCTTCGTCAGCAGGATATCCAAATATCCGGTAGCTTCTAATATCCTGATGACGTCCACTTCAGCAGCTTACCTTCGATGCTCCGCTACCCGACGATACGAGCAATAGCATCATGATATAATTTATCCGGTTCTCTTCGAAACCTCCTGATGACGATGTTAACACAACTTCCTGCCACGGACTTCCGCCGATACCCAAGCACTTAACGACGGCAGGATAAACTCGCATAAGGGGGGATATCTCAATATCCTGATGATGATGACGTCATATCCTGATGACGATGACGTCACCAAATATCCTGATGACCTCTTCAACACTTAGTCAAAAAAACCCGAACTCTCTCCCGCATCAACTCGCGATATGCGGATGTTTGGCACTTCCGATATGATGATCCTGATACCGATACATGCACTTAGTCTATGTCCGACTTAGAACATCCTGATGCACTCACAACATGAAAACTCCAACAGTTTCATGAACCGATCTTCTACCTGATGCCGATGCACTCCACCTCGGCTCCTCCAGATGATGATCACCCCGACGAACCCGCACTTCATGCGCTCAACTGCACCATGTTCATCTTCACTTATCCGGATGATGATGCCTAACCCGACTGCAGGATATTCACCCAGATATCCTGATGATGCCGTCTTCACGAACTTCTTCACTTAGCGAAATCTCACTTCGCTGATCCTCCAGGGACGACCCGATCTAGTCTTAGGGTGATCTCTCTCAACTTGAACTTCTCAACTTGACCTAGCACATGAGGATGCTAGGGTCTTCAACATCTGTCGACCGCGATCCTGCACACCTGCATGCAAACAAACAAACTACTACCTACCCTAATGTACATTACCATTCCACCGATCAGACAGATCAACCGGTGGAATGGATCAGGAAATCCATGCAGCCACGCAAACCAGCAGATCGATTATACAAAGGAGATCAACAGAAAACGAAACAGGATCTTTATTGATTCAAAGATGCAATACAATATGATGTTCCTTACACAGAACACTCAACTCCTCTGCTTGATGCAACACTACACTGCCGATCGATGATCTCTACAATCAACTGATCTCATGCTTATAAAGATTTCCCTATGAGTACTACTGACCCAACTCCAAGCGGCTGGGAACTCTCCAGGCGGCTGGGAGATCCCACCGAACATACATCATGACAGCTGTTATAACTAACTAGCTAAAAATAGCAAAAGCCCGGTCAGCATGATCTTATCATGATCAGCATGACCTTATTACATGCAATTGGTCTAACAGACCTTCTTGGAAACACAAACAGGACCTAAACTACTAACTGCCTTATCCAGACCAGCTGTCAGGTAGGTGCTCCTGCACCATACTCCCCAAAAGAAAAGAACTCATGTCCCATGAGTTTAGTATGTGGAAGTCCTCCACCTCTACACTTTGCTTTGTCAATAGTCTGACCTGTTCCAGCTTTATCTGCTGCTGACTCTTGGCTGCTCCAAGACTGCTGAACTGTAACTTGCTTTCTGGCAAGTAAATCTGCATGCCTGTTGATGTAGGCCTTTCTCTCACATACCCTGTGTTTGTCAGGTTGTCTGACCAGAACCTCTGTCTGAATTGCCTCTGTGGTGTTCAACTGTATCTTCCTGTCAATCTTCATAGGACAAGCAATAGTCCCAACTATGACAACATCCTTGTCAATCCTTTCAACTGATGGTTGGTGGCACCCCTGTTTCTGAACCTGCTGCTGACCTCTGTCAGTCACAACTGAAACTTTCTTCAGCTTGTTGTCTTTAACAACTCCTTTCTCTGCAGTATCCTGAACTGCCTTTATGCCTGCTCCTCTAGGCATCTGCACATACTCCTTCTTTCCCATTAAAATGAGTTGAGCTGCCTTCTGTACTGCAGCTTTTGCCTGCAATGGCATCAACTTAATGATCTTCCCATCTTTCTAGATGGTGTAGGTATTAGCATACCCATCATACAGTACCCTTCTGTCAAATTGCCATGGTCTACCTAACAGTAGGTGACAACATTCCATAGGCAATATATCACACAAGATTCTATCCTGATATGGTCCAATCTGGAAATCCACATATGCCTGTTCAGAGACAAAAAGTGATTGCCTATCACTCACCCAAGATGCCTTGTAAGGGTGTGGATGTGGAATCCTTTCCAGCTTCAGTTTATCCACCATTTCCTGAGATACCATGTTGTCTGTTGAACCAGTATCAATGACAACCTTACATACCTTACCTTTGCTCTTACATGTGGTTTTGAAAAGAGCTCTTCTTTGCATCATATCCTTTGATGCCTGCCAACTAATTCTCCTTAACATCAATGATTCTCCACTCTCTGGATATCCAAAATTCTCAGGACCTTTGTTTGAACTCTGTGCACTTTCTTCTTCCTTCTCTTCTTGTACCAATTGTACTCTCTGATCACTTGTTCTATCATTTCTGGATGATGAACCTTTGTTTTCTGGACATTTGAAAGATGGATGACCAAACTCTCCACAGGTGTAACACTTTCCTGAAAATGTAGTAGAACCTCTACCACCTCCAAATCTTCCTCTATTACCTTTCCATCCACCTCTGAAATCAGACTGTCCCTGTCCTTTACCAGTGTCTTCTTGACTCTCATTGGTTTGCTTTTGTGCAGGGGCTGTTCCTCTTCCCCTATTGTTTCCTCTTCCTCTCATGGACTTCTCATGTCCTCTATTCATCTTTTCTTCAATCCTGATTGCCATTTGATAACAATCCTCCACATTCTTAGGGTTAGCTAACACTAACTCATCCTGTATGTTAAACCTCAAACCAGCCAAGTACCTAGCCACCTTTTCTACCTCATTCTCATGATGACCAGATCTCATACTCAACAGATAAAATTCCTCAGTATAGGCTTTCACATCCCTGTCTTTCTGCTTTAAAAATTGCAGCTTCTTAAACATCTGGATTTCATAATCCCTTGGCAAGAATTTACCCTTGATCCTTACTACCATCTTATCCCATGAAGTGATCTTAGACTTCCCTTGTTTCCTTCTCTCAGATTGTACATAATCCCACCATACCAAAGCATGACCTCCTAACTTGGTCTTTGCAATCTTTACCTTCTGATCCTCAGCCACATCTTCACATTCAAAGTGATTATCCAGTGCAGCAATCCAATCTAACAACTCATCTTCATTCAAGCTTCCAGTATACTTGGTAACATCAACCTTTACCTTAGGTTTTTCACTCTGCACTGCCTTTAACAGTTTTGCCAATCTCTGGTCTTCAGCATCCAGATCTTCAGCTACCTCTTCATACTCTTCAACAGTATCTGCCTCTTCTTCAGACTCACTGTCTTCTACTTCCCTCTTTTTGTTCTTTTCCAGGGCTGTCAGCCTGGCTTGAAGTGCTTTAGCAAGCTCCTTCATCTTCCTCATCTCTCTAGCATGTTTCTCCTTCATTTCCTGCAATTCCCTTGCAGTACCATTACCTTTAGGAGGCATTTTGTCAACCTCTCAATCACAACACAATCAACTCTATCTCTTACCTCTGCCCTTTCGGTGACAGAATCAACACACAACAGCCCAGACCTTTTGCTGAGCTCTGATACCACTATGATGCAGAGGCATCCACACTATAACCTTCGCATGTAGCATGAATGTCTGCAGACCAACCTCATCATCATCATCTTCGCCATCATCATCATATTCCCTAGAACTACCAACAGCATCATCATATTTCACGTTACACAGTCGGCATCATCATATTTCGGACGATCGCAAACATCCGCCTGCCGACTACTGTTCACCTCCGCTTTCCTTCTAACATCATCATCATGATGTTCAGCGGGCGCACACATCCTCCGGTTGCACTGTTCATCGGGCACCGAACTCCATCGTCCTCATCATGATCTCCGACACTACCTTCGTCAGCAGGATATCCAAATATCCGGTAGCTTCTAATATCCTGATGACGTCCACTTCAGCAGCTTACCTTCGATGCTCTGCTACCCGACGATACGAGCAACAGCATCATGATATAATTTATCCGGTTCTCTTCAAAACCTCCTGATGACGATGTTAACACAAATTCCTGCCACGGACTTCCGCCGATACCCAAGCACTTAACGACGGCAGGATAAACTCGCATAAGGGGGGATATCTCAATATCCTGATGACGATGACGTCATATCCTGATGATGATGACGTCACCAAATATCCTGATGACCTCTTCAACACTTAGTCGAAAAAACTCGAACTCTCTCCCGCATCAACTCGCGATATGCGGATGTTTGGCACTTCCGATATGATGATCCTGATACCGATACATGCACTTAGTCTATGTCTGACTTAGAACATCCTGATGCACTCACAACATGAAAACTCCAACAGTTTCATGAACCGATCTTCTACCTGATGCCGATGCACTCCACCTCGGCTCCTCCAGATGATGATCACCCCGACGAACCCGCACTTCATGCGCTCAACTGCATCATGTTCATCTTCACTTATCCGGATGATGATGCCTAACCCGACTGCAGGATATTCACCCAGATATCCTGATGATGCCGTCTTCACGAACTTCTTCACTTAGCGAAATCTCACTTCGCCGATCCTCCAGGGACGACCCGATCCAGTCTTAGGGTGATCTCTCTCAACTTGAACTTCTCAACTTGACCTAGCACATGAGGATGCTAGGGTCTTCAACATCTGTCGACCGCGATCCTGCACACCTGCATGCAAACAAACAAACTACTACCTACCCTAATGTACATTACCATTCCACCGATCAGACAGATCAACCGGTGGAATGGATCAGGAAATCCATGCAGCCACGCAAACCAGCAGATCGATTATACAAAGGAGATCAACAGAAAATGAAACAGGATCTTTATTGATTCAAAGATGCAATACAATATGATGTTCCTTACACAGAACACTCAACTCCTCTGCTTGATGCAACACTACACTGCCGATCGATGATCTCTACAATCAACCGATCTCATGCTTATAAAGATTTCCCTATGAGTACTACTGACCCAACTCCAAGCGGCTGGGAACTCTCCAGGCGGCTGGGAGATCCCACCGAACATACATCATGACAGCTGTTATAACTAACTAGCCAAAAATAGCAAAAGCCCGGTCAGCATGATCTTATCATGATCAGCATGACCTTATTACATGCAATTGGTCTAACAGACCTTCTTGGAAACACAAACAGGACCTAAACTACTAACTGCCTTATCCAGACCAGCTGTCAGGTAGGTGCTCCTGCACCACAAGGTCATGTGGAATGATGCACCAGAATCTATCAACCACGCATCATCTGATGGATGGGTGGCCAGGGCTGCAATGAAGGCATCACCATCATCTTGTGACTTGTTAGAATCTAAATCTGGGGCATTCTTCTTCTTCTTTTTCTTTTCCTCTTTGCATTCCTTTCAAAAATACCTATTTTTTCCATAGTTCCAATAGAAAGCCTTGGATTTTCTAGGAGATTTGGATCTCCCATGGGATTTGGATCTACCCTTCTTAGCTTTCTTGTCCTTCTTTTTCCCTTTCTCCTTTGGTCTTCCATGAACCACAAGAGCTTCCTTGGCTACCTCAGAAAACTTTCTCCGCATCTCTTGAGATAATAGCAAAGATACCACTTCATCCATTTTGAAAGTGGATGTGGTGTTCCCAATAGCCATAACAAGATGTTCCCATGAGTCCAGAAAAGAACAAATCAAGGTCATATGATGATTCTCCTCCATCTTCACACCAATGGATGTCAATTGTGCAACTAACATGTTGAAATCATTTAGGTGATCTGCAACAGATCCTCCATCCTCCATCCTTAGAGAATACAACTTTTTTCTCAGAAAAAGCTTGTTCACTAGGGATTTGGCTTGATAAACATCACCAAGCTTATTCCAAAGGTCTTTCAAGGTCTTCTCCTCATGGACATTAACTAGGATAGAATCAGGTAGACTAAGTCTTATGAGACCCTTAGCCTTCCAATCTTTGAGATCCCAATTAGCTTGTGCCATTGCGGTTGGTTTTACATTGGATATGGTTTCCCATAAGTCTCGATCAACAAGCATGTCTTCCATCTTAAGTTTCCATAACTCAAAATTTGTGCCTTTAATTTTCTCCACCTCTAATCCTTTAGATGTGCCTGCCATCTCCTTCCTACAACAAGATTACATAATACTCCGTACAAAGCTCTCACTCAACCTAAGATTAGCCCAAAAAACACCTACCTAACAACTAGGACCAAAGGTGATCAAGATCTGATACCAACTGAAAGGAAGCTAGGTGTGTAAAAATCACTTCCTACACTAATCTAATGAAGAGAGAAGAGTGTAAATTCTTTTTAACCTTTACAATTATAGTGTTATTAACCCAACAACAAAGATATTGCAGCAATGCACAACACAAGAATGTAAGACAAAAGAAGAGAGAGACAAGATATAATGTGGGGAAAACCCTTACAGGTGAAAAACCCCACACTCCAAAACATAGCTCAAATGTATTATCTAAACAATGAGGTTTACAATACAATTACAGAGCTAATGCTCTTGTAGGGGTATTCAACACTAGTATCTAGAGATAATCTAGCAGCATAACAGTACTTGTGAATCACATACTTCATCTCCTCTCAAAGCACCTATTTATAAAGAAGTTACAAAGTAAAAATGAGCCTATCTTGAGATGGGCATCAAACATGGCCTCATGGCCCAAAATCCACACTTGGGGACACTTGTCCAACACTATAAGGTGTTTGTGACACTTGTCATATCACCCCATCCCAAAGAAGTGACCTATTCCCAAGTTGGTCAATGACAAATATTCTTATGACTCATATGACTATCATAGAATTCGTCATAATTGTCATATCTTACAACTGTAAGAGAATCTGTCATACACAGGCTAAAAATATCATATTCTCTTACAACTTGTCATAACCCTCCTTGGGGTGCCCAAAGATGCCTTCTTCCAAGATGTCTTGTGACACATGTCTTCACCTATCATAGAACATTCCATTTTTGACTCTTATGCATCATAGATTCTGTCATAGGAATATGTCATAGCTATTTCAGTCAAGATTCACTTACACACTAGTCAAGATGTTGACACATGGCAAAAAACCTCTACAACACAAAGGGGACACCTATCTCCACATGGAGTGAGTTCACCATCCTAGTCATCTTACAAGTGGAGTGACAACTCACCGTGCTACTTCACACTAAATGACAAAATAGGATGTGCAACAAAATTACAACATAGGCTAAATAAATAAATACATTACAAATAATAAATACAAGGAATTACCAAGGTTCAAACATCTTAATTCCCAATAATTGTGGCATACCTTGAGGCGTTAGTGTTGTGTTTTTGACCAGGCTCTCCGTGGGACTAGATGTCACCTCCCTTGTCACTGTTGGCAAGAGACATTGTGTGGCATCATGAGTGTTGTCATTGATGGCAACAAAGTCTATCCCACACATCTGCAGTACATAGTATGCCTATATCAGAAGTCAGATTGAAGATTGTTTTGATCTAGTGAACAAGAACAGAGTATATAACAAGGTTCGACAATCAGGTCTGAATCTCTCAGATGGTGTAACTTAGCAAGTTGTGGACTTGGATAAGTCAAGAGGGATATCATGACTACTATATTCTAGAGATTTAGCCTCTGATGATAAAGCATGAAAAAGATATGAGCATCTGAGTGTTGGGTTCTAGACAGGCAGAGTAGATAGAGAAAGAATTGACCGGCAGAGCATTAGACTTCAATCCAGATGAGTAAAAGGTGTTGATCAAGCTATTTGGGGGATTATACATTATTGGCCAACATGATTAATGAATTCTATTTCTATTTTTTGATACACATCACAAACCAAGCATGGATTCAGTCAACAGAGTAATTACTTGCAATGTTCTTGATGTCGACTAGCAAGTTGATAAAAATCCTTGATGCGGATATATATACCAAATAGATTTCAGCATGTGAGGAAGGAAGCAACAAGAAAATAAGTAAAGTGCAAAAAAAAGTAGAGATAAGTGTGGGAAATAGCTATCCAAGCCCGGTATGTAACAGAACAACAACATTGAGCAGAGGACGGATGAAGTGCATTAGATAAGTATATTATGCTTAAACTGGAACTGAACTCTTGCATTTGTAGATGCTTCTCATCAGTTCAAATTCTTGATTATCTTCTATAAGTTCTATAGATAGTGAGTCTCTTGTAGGAAATGTGCCTCTTGTGAGCAGTATGCTCAGGCAGTGAGCCCTAATTGACAAGTGCCATTTTGTACTCCTTTATTCTTTTAACAGAGAATGCAATCTTGCGTTAGTCACCCCGTGGTTTTTCCCTTAATAGGGTTTTCCACATAAATATCCTTGTGTTATGTGTGTTGATTTTATTTCTATTCTTATGATCACATATGCTTATATGATTTGATGTTGCACTGATTATTAAGATAACAAAAGAAAAGAAAGTTAAGGAAATTTTGAGATAACTGATTCACCCCCCTCTCAGTTATTTGCCTTGTTTCTAACAGTCACACTATCATCTGTGAGATCAATGGTTTCATCTAGTGGTAGGGATGGATCATTCACCTTCTTTCTCTCTTCTTCTCTTACTTCTTGAGCTTTCTCAGATTTGAATTTCACAATTGTGGAGATGGGAACATCATTTTGAAACACTGTTTGTATTGTCTTCACATCCTTACTCTTTAGCACCATGGATTTTGCAGCTTTGTCTGTTGTTGGTTGCTCAATAGAAAACATCATCTTCATTTCAGTGAACTCTTCACCTTCTTTAATCAGGACCTTAGGCTTCTTACTTATAGATCCTCTCATTACTGGTGTCTATCCTCTATTTTTCTATGGGATACTAACTCCTTACAGTATATCTTGGCCTCTCCTTATCAGGGGCACCTCATCCTCCTCATCTTCCATGTCCTCATATGTAATCCTAGGCTCTTTTACCTGTCTGGTGGTTAATATAATCACTGGTACAAGATCCTTTTATTTTTTAGGAGATGCCCTTTTGGCTATCGTAATGCCACTAGTTGTAAATTTTGCATCCGATACTTTTGTAGGCTTGGCCAAGTTGGTTTCCATGACTTGCCTCTTGTGAATCAAGAAGTCATCATATTCTAATTCAGGCAACTCTTACCTCTTCCTATTCTTATCCATGTTATGGCCACTCCTTTAGCGTTTAGGGTAGCCAATTGCTAATCTACACATGCTCTGGTCAACTTCATCCCCCTAGATGTAATGAGGTCTATGGAAGTTACCTCTGGTTTGCTCTAGTCAAGAGGAAAAATGGTCTCATTATAGACTTTCTTATCTTCATAGTATCCTTAGATATCCTCATGCCATTATCAGAATGTACTTGAGGAGGGACATCAAAATAGTCCTGTAGACACCTAAAAATGTCTCGACCACCAAACTGATTCCCAACACCCCTAAAACTTACCAATTCCCTTTCCAACTAATTAATTAAATTTTTATTTAATTAATCACTCCGTTCATTTTCCAAATCCACACCATTTTATCCTAAAATTAAATTAATTTTATTAATTCAATAGTCCAAACATTAGCCAAATGATTTAATAAATATGCAAAATTTATTAAATCAAATCCCCATTTTCCCTAAATCAAATTAATTAGTTAAAACCATGTTAATTAATTAATCCAGCCTACTAATTAGCCTATCCCTACCCTAGACAATTAAATAGCTATTATTTAATTGCCTACTCTAGCCTATCCCATCCTAGCCTTAGGATTAATTAATTAAATCATTAATTAATTAATCTTATCCCCCCTCTAATCCCTCTACTAATTTATTCCAGCCATATTAATTAGGTTAATCACCCTAATTAAGAAAGTCAAATCCCCATTAGCACTTCTCTCCACATTCCTCAAATTTAAAATTCAAATAAATCACACATCACATTTACTCCTCTTACACATGTCATAACTCTCTTCCCCAAAATGAATTTTTAATTCATTTTACCCCTCCCTTTGTGAATTTTTAATTCACAAATAATCCATCTCACCAAACCTCATTTATTCACCCCTTTCCCAAAAATGAATAAAAGATTTACTTTTATTCCTAGCCCTCCATCTTCCAAGATCAAATCTAGGCCCTCCACCTCACTTTCATCCTCCACCATTGATCTCTCCAATCAATCTCCACCCTTGGATCAAAATCCTCTTCAAAAGTCTATAAATACAACCTCTCACAAGTCATTTTCATCATCCATTTTCATGCAAAGTTACCATGCCAAAATCACACTTGAGCTTATAGTGAGTTGCACATTTGAGAAGGCATTTCACATTTGAATCAATGGTCTAGGGACAATCTTGGTCTTGGGAGCCTCTCTTGGGTGCAAGGGCTCCTCTTTCCCTTGATGGGATTAGGTTTTTGCATGAGGTATAATCTTGTGTTTTGTTGACATTTGGTTTTGCTTTTACCTTATTGCATTTCTCTAATCTACAAGTCCAATGTCTGGACTTGGTTTAGAGTTAACCTTTGGTAACTCCTCATAACTTCAACATCATCTGGGCAATCTATCCAATAGTCATCCAAGTGCACTTGGTGCACTAGCCTTTTTCTTACAAACTTCTCCATCTTATGATATGCATCATAATATCTAGCCAAGGAGAATGGCTGTAACTAAAGCATACACAACTCTTCTTCTAAATGTTTAGCACACTCAATGGATGGGCATATATACCATCCCAGTAGTAAATGAAACCTGACATTACCTTTATTCTTCTTAACCATAGATGCCTCATATGGTATTGTTGTACCTTGCACACATGCCCCATTTTCCCAAACGGAGACCCCTTCTTTTTCTTTGGCTTGGAGTCTTAGTCTTTCTTGATTATGATGATGAGAAAGTAAATTTGTGCTTAGAGTGCATGATTTGTTCTAGATTTGAGTACTTTGCATGTTTGTAGTGATTTGATGTCTTTCATGATTGATTTGGAAGTGTCTTGCGTGGTCTTGTACTTAAAAAATAGCCATTTGTTGCCTTCCACATTAGAATTGGGTGTTACTACATTTTGCTCAAAGATCTTGTCACTGGATATTACCCTTGAAATTGTTTCTGCAGGATGTTTCATGTTAAAATTCCTAGTTTCTAGGTCTTAGAGTTGCAAAATCATGTCAAATTCCACAAGATTTCACTAAGGGGTTTACATACTTTCATCCCATCACATGGTCTTGAAGCCCTAGTTTGGCTAAGTCTGAAAGCCTGAAAATCGTGAAAAATGGCTAAGTTTGCAATCTAGTGGAACCACAAAATTCTAGAATCTGCATATGAAATCCTATGGATCTGGAACCTATCTCAAACATACTGAAAGTATATTTAAAAATATTTGAAGTATAAGAAATTCCATATCTAAACTTATACTTAAATATATTTTTAAATATACTTTCACCCTGGCTAATTCAAAATCTAGCGCTAAAAATGACCCCAACTACAAAAAGTGCTAAAAATAGCCTCTACTGACCTTAGCACTAAAAATAGCCTCTGTAGACACCCAAATTTGTCCATGTCTAGCGACACCTTGTTACATCCCTAATCCATTATCCAATTAATTAAATAAATTTTATTTATTTAATTAAAATCCCATTCTCATTCACTTAGCCAATTAATTAAATAAATTGTATTTATTTAATTAATTCCACATCATGTCTTATCTCATTTTATGCATTTATCATATTAATTAAATAAATTTTATTTATTTAATTAATTTCCAACTCATATCCCACTAATTCAAATACTTTATTTGAATTAAGCCTTTATCATTTATCACATTTCAACACTTGTCCATTTCCCATTTATCATGTGTTGTAAGACAACTTTCATTTAAAATCCTTCACATGTACAACTAATTGGACCTAAATTTAGTAACTTTCAATCTTAGCCATTCACATAGCCTTTGAATCTCCACCGTTGATTGATCTTGGTTGAGTCCTATATAAACAGCCTCTCATTCCATATGAGATACCCCCGAGACCCCCCAGAAATCCAGAAATCTAGCAATCCAGCAATCATATAGCAACTCCATTATCATCTTGAGCATTCGAGCATTTGAGCTTTTATCATCCATCAATGGCAGCTTTCAGCTTTGTGATTGTTCATCGTTGAAGAAGCAGTCCACATTTCTCTCTCAAACAAGGAATCGCACGGTCTAGGTGATGTTATGCTTGCATTGTTCTTTTGGCTTCATTTAGATTAGATTCCTTGATGATGGTAGGGTTAGGGTTTCATGACTATGTCTGATCTTCCACACCTGACTTTCACCTATCACATTTTGGCACGCCCGGTGGGACTCACGTCCCTGATTAACTTCGTTTTTTGGAGTTGTTTCCTTGAAGATCAGATTTTGCAGGTGCTCGCAGAAAATTCTAGTCGCTTTTAAAGGAAAATCCGCCGCTTCGAGATTTCTGCGTCGTTTCTGAGCTGGATCAGGCCGCATATACCTCTCTGGATCGCCTTTGACCTAACAGTCGTCGCCTTAGGTAAAACGCATCGTTTTTATCATTAAACTGATCGCCTAGGACTGTATTTGCCGCTTTTGATCTAACAGCCGCCGCTTTTGCGCATAATAAGATCGCTTTCAATCTAACAGGGGTCGCCTTTGCACAAATCCGCATCGCTTTTGACCTAATGGCGCACGCTTTTCTCCTGATATGATGCGCTTATGAGCTAACAATATTCGCCTGTGCAGGTTAGGGTTTTGATTTTTGTTTTGCAGGGACAGGTCGCTTTCGATCTCCAACAGGCCGCTTCGGGTATAGTGCGATCGCATATGAGACGACAGACGCCGCTTTTGCATATATTTGTGTCGCTTATGGACTAATATTATTCGCCTGTTAGGCTAGGGTTTTTGTTTATCGGCTGTGTTTTGCAGAAACAGGTCGTGTCCAGCCCTCAACCGATCGCTTATGGAAAATATGCACCGCTTATGAGCTAACAGGCATCGCATTCTGTGTTTTTGCGCGTCGCATCTGATCTGCAGTCGGTCGCCTATGACATAATAGAGGTCGCGTTTGATCAACAGTGGGTCGCATCTGGTAAAGCTCTGCTATTTTCAAGCCTGTTTTAGTTTCAGTTTGATTTTTGGCTATTAACTGGGTATTTGCGCAGCATCTTATCGATCTGTCCAAGAAAGGAGGTTATCAAACTACTGACATATCTGTTGCAGGTTTGATCGGTCCAAGATTTGTGGTTTTTTTCACTAAATTAGGCATATTTGGGCTTGGTGCTTAAAATGAATTACTGTTTGCTCCGTGCTTGATTTATCTTTTTGATTGCTTGCATGTGCCTGATTGTAACCCAAATTTAATGACAAAAGTATCCTCTCCCCTTGCCTATCAAATGGATCTTGGGTGCATGAGAACTTGTCATTATCTTTAGAGGGCCTGCCTTCCCGGTGTGAGAAGGGATACGACCCAAGCGGTAACGGGCTAAAGCCAAGTCCTTCCGAACCGCTATATAAGAAAAGTGTTTGTGTCGAAAGCCACAAACAACGGGTGCAGTTGTGTTATACCGACAGCCAACCTCCCCCAAAACCCTCCAAGGCGCAACCCTTGGAGGCTGGGAGACTCCATAACGGAGAGTAGCGCTGCCGCATGTATAGCCACCCGAACGGATGCCCTTATTAGCAACTTTGTGTAGTAGCCAAAAACCTTCTATCTGTTGACGCAGAGGGCAAAACCCTTGAAGCGGCCCCGATTCATGCGGTTCTTAGCCGAGGTAGCAGGGACAATCTAAAGGTTTGGAGAGGGTCAAGCCTTATAAGAATCCCGGATCTTGGTATGCGTGAGAAGTGTGTGCAAATGTAAGGAGGAGCCGGTGCTATCAAGATCCTGGAGCTACCCGCTTTGAATAGGCGCAGCTAGGGGATTCAACAGATACTGTCCTATCCTAGCCTAGGTTGTATCAGTTTGTGCTTGTTGTAAGTGTGAGTGACTGTTATCATTGTTTTCTTGCTGAAAAAAACTGCAAAAATCAGACCACCGGAACACAAACACAGTCGCTTTTGAACCTAAACTGCTCGCACAGACCATCAACATCGCTTCTGAACTGTAGTGACTCGCATTCTGCCTGAACTGCATCGCTTTTAAACAATAACTGCCCGCATACTGCTTAAACGGAGTCGCTTTTAAACCGCAGTTGATCGCCTTTTGCCTGAACAGAATCGCTTCTGAACCACAGCTGATCGCCCACTGATTGAACCAAGTCGCATCTGATTCATTACCAGTCGCATATTGTTTGAGCCAAGTCGCTTTTAATCCACAGTTATTCGCTTGATTCCTGAACAAGCTCGCCTATGAACAACAGACTGTCGTCTTTAGGGATATCTGAGTCGCCTCTGAGCCAACAGTAATCGCCTTTGAACCAACAGTCATCGCCTCTGGCATAGCATTCGCTTCTGGTTAGCACTGTCATTTTTCTGTCGAAACTAAACCAGGTCGCATTTGAACTATCATTAATCGCCTTTAGCATCCTCTGAGTCGCCTTTGAGCTATCATCAGTCGCCTGTAGCTAAAATTCTTGCAAATCTCAGTGCATCAGCTAAATTAGCCTCAGGACCAGCTTGCTTGAACCTCAAACATCAGCTTTCAGACTTACCTTTGATCAACAGCAAACACCTGGACTTTGTCTCCTATTTTGAGCTTATCAATCAATTACAACTCATGAGCTTTTCCATCTTTTTGAGATCCCAACCAGCAAATCAAACATCAATCCAATCATTTCGATCAACGAACAACCTTCAGTTTTAGCTTCAGCCAACAAACAACCTCCAGCTTTAGCTTCAGCAAACAATCTCTTTTAGCTTTAGCTCCAACAAACATCAACAGCAAACAATCTTTCCCTTGAGTGATTAAGCTACCTCTAGGGACAACCAACAACAACTCAGCCAAACCAAATCAACCAAGCAACTTAGCCAAACTAGCAAAACCAAAACAACAACCAATCAACCAACTATCATCTTTTGGGTCTTAAAACTTTGACAAGCTCAACTTCATCATCAACATCATGCCTCAAACTAGGAGTCAATATCGAGCTGAAGTAGAAGCCAAATTGAAAGCTGAAATGGATGCCAAATTGCAAGCTGAGATGAAACAATTCACAACACCTCTTAAGGACGCAACTCAATTCACAACTGGTATGCCTTCTCATATGTTTATACCTCAAGGGTACACTAGGGGCGAATCATCTTCACAACAAATGCATCCTCTACCATCCTTGGAAACTTTCGAAGAACAATCTCAAGACGACTCATCAGAATTTCAAGATACCTATCTATGGGACCAAGTTGAGAAACTCATGATATCTGAGCCTGATCGCTGTTTTCTCCAACTTGCTCGCATGGGTGCTAAGCTACCTAAAGACTTTGATATATCCACTATTAGAGAGCAAGATCCCAACACTACTACTGTTGTTGCGAATAAACCATCTACTATAGTCACATCATCTCCTATTACCTCGCAAACACCATCCTCATTGCCTCTTGTTGTTTCATTTGAGTTACCACGATCAGAGCATACCTTAGAACCATTGATAGTGCCCACCAATGTGCTTCCTCTCATGTCACAAAATCTCAACATCCCACCTTTTCATGTCCCTCAACATATCTCTCCTTCTACCATGACTATTTCCATGCCTCAGGTCACACAAGCTGTCCATGTAACGCAAGCACAAACACTTCGAGCATCACAAGCTATTCCCATATCTTATGGTGTGCATACCTCTCAAACCATTCCAACAACACATGTCCTCCATGCTTCACAACCATTGCAATCTACCACATCTCATACACCAACTGCTAATTCCTTCATGTTATCCCATAATCCCAATGTTAGCCTTATTGACATGAGTGATCCCCTCATTTCTCAAGCCAATCCAAACAATCAGATCGCTTATGTTGATCAACTTACATCCATGCTGTCCTCTTCTTCCAATCCTTCACACACTATCAATCCATCTTATGCTACTCAAGGCTTCTCTAATATCACCCAACACATGACATATACCAATCCTCATATTGTCCAAAATACCAATCCCAATGTTCACCCTTCTGTTGTATCTACCAATCCTTCCGTCACTTACCATGTCATGAATTCAATTCCAACTTCCCAACCATCTGCTACTATCAATCCCACATCCACTTCTCATGTAATGCACACCCACTTACCACTTGTGTCTCAAGGACAGCAATCTTCTAACACATACATGTCACATACCACTCCTTCGACATACATTGTGGGCACACAACCCCAACAAACCGTTACAGCTTCGTACATCCCACAACCACAACAAACTGTCACAACTCCACATATACCACAACCGCAACCACAATATGTTTCATATCACACTCCACCCCCTTTGCAACAACAGCAGTTATCCTCAGCCGATATCCAACAGATGATCGATGAAAGGGTAGGACAAGGCAAGAAACCCTTCTCTCTCGAAAACATATGCGCTTATCCATTTGACAAGTCCGTTAATATGATACCTTTTCCACCACACTTTGAAATCCCACAATTTGATAAGTACAAAGGGAAAGGAAATCCGGATGACCATCTTCGAGCCTTTTTCGTGGCATGTCTCGATGTTGCCTATGATGATACATATCTTTTGAGACTATTTCCTCGAAGCTTAGCAGGACAAGCTCTCGAATGGTTTTCCCATTTACTTCCAGGAATTAAGACTTTTTCCGAATTGGCAACCAAGTTTCGATCACATTTTGCCTTCAATATTGAACATGAGGTAAACATGAATGACCTTGTCAACAACAAACAACGCAATGGTGAAACCTTTTCCTCATTTACCCAGCGATGGCGTAATATGGCTAGCAAATTATCATGGGAAATCCCTGAGAAACAACAGCTTGACATCTTTGTTCAAAATCTTCATCCTGAGCTGTCATTCCAATTACAATTGCAAAGTGCTAGCACCTTTGACGAACTAGTTTCCAAAGGAGTTATTATTGAACGAGCCTTAATTGCCAAAGGAACCATCAAGATCTTTCGTGATAACAAAGATTCTCCCCAAAATTCCAATGATAAGTCTCGCTTTTGGAACAAGAACAAGAATGTTGTCAATGACGGTATTGTTGATACAAAGAATATCCAAACTATGAGAGCTCCTATCAACATTCAAGCAGCCTCTCCACCAAGACAGTCTTTTCCACAACGAAGAAACCAACGCCAAACTTCTAATCCACGCCGACAATTTACACCATTAGTGGAACCCATGGAAGTTATTCTTCGAAAGCTGCTTCAAGCCGGAGATGTTATTCTACCCGATGCACCACCAAATGGCGAACCACTCTTTCGAGCTCCTTGGTACAAAGAGAATGAGTATTGTGATTACCATCGAGTTAAAGGACACAAAACAAATGGTTGTATGCGCTTAAAACATGTTATCCAAGACTGCATTGATCAAGGTCTAATCAACGTCACACCTTCAACACCTCAACCTGCTCAACAATCCACATCAAACTATGATCTAGAGACTTTCAAGAATCCACTTCCATCTCATGATCAGACAAATAACCTTCAAGCTGGAAATGCTATTCCCTATAGCTATGCATCATCTACCATTGGCCGCATTGACCATGCTCGCATTTCTACCATTACCGTCCAAGGAGCACCTGATTGTGTCGTAACCACGCGACGAGGTCGAGTTACCGTTCAAGGAGCACCTCCTCATCCTCCTCGACCTCTCTCTAACTATAACCTCTTGGATCACCTTGGCAAAACACCCGCACACATATCTATCCTTGAGCTGCTCCGCATATCCCCCGCGCATAAAGCTATCCTTGATAAGGCCTTACAAGAATCTTCGGTGCCTAATAATATTAATATCACACAATTTCAATCCATGGTCGCTAGCATTGCAGCCCCTTGTCATTTAACCTTTTCTGACAAAGATCTTCAATCCTCCATGCATCCGTCACACAATGAGGCCCTCCATATTGAAGTATTTGTTAATCAACGCCGTATCAAACGAGTCTTGATAGATGGGGGAGCTGGTCTAAATATATGTTCTTTGAAACTTCTCAAACAATTGGGATATTCTGAGAAAAATGTTGACACCTCCAAGGTTATAACTATCAGAGCATATGATGACGCTGAAAGAGATACTGAAGGGATCATCTTGTTGCCTATTCAAGTTGGACCGGTCATTACAGAAACTCGCTGTCAAGTCCTTGATATTGATCTGCCTTACAACATCATCCTCGGTCGCCCTTGGATTCATACCCTTAAAGCCGTTCCATCTACATATCACCAATGCCTTAAATTTCCGCATAAGGGTGTTGAAGTTACCATTCAAGCTGATCCTAATCCATTTGAGTTTTGCCGTGCTTTTCAAGCTAAATATCAGAGTCCAAACCGTATCCCTCTCAACACCGAGGCATATCCATCATCCTCCTATGTCGACCCATCCGATCTCCTCAAGCCCTCATCTAGCAAAGCCGCTTCCAACCTCCATATCAAATATACCGAACATGGCCCTGGTGAGTACAAATTGCAGGAATCCTGTTGCGTTGGCACCCTTCCGTTATCTCCTAAATCCCACGGTAAGCTTTCTATATCTAAGCCCACTTCATCCTCCGCTGTTATCAGAGCTCCCCCCACCGTATTCATTAAAGGTGGTTTCTTGGATGACGAAGACATTGAGGACATAAACTCTTGGATATTCTTTGATGAAAATGACCAAGTCCAACTTGAAGTAGAGCGATACAACAACGGGTTTCGTATCATCAAGAACATGGGCTATAAAGGACATGGCGGCTTGGGATCACAGGAACAAGGACCTATTGAGCCCCTTATTGTGTCTAAGAAGTTTAATAAGCAAGGCCTTGGTTACCAACCGGAGGTACCGCGATCCAAAGACATTAAGTGTATTTCCGATATTGACGTTGGATCTTCTTCGGTAGGAGAGACTTCTAACTCGGATACCATCGACGACTCCTCCCTTCATATCACCGACCTCTTTCAAGAACATTCCATCTTCATGTTTTCCGCAATCTCTTCTAGCCATCACGATCCCTCCATTAGCCTCTCACTCGTATATCCTGACCTCATCGATTGGGACCAACAGGGGGCACCGATATTAGATACATTTGAAAATGACGAAGCCATTGCAGAATTCATGGGTTTGAGACAAGGTATCCCATTGGGTGATCACAAAGCAGGTTTCATGATGGAATTACCTAAACTAGCATATTTTGGCGGAAGTATCAAATCCTTCAGTCGCAAAAGTGAAATAAACAAAATTCAACAAAATAGGTCACTAGGTGAAAACCGCAAGGCGCCTCTTGACCGTGAAAAAGTAAAAATAAAGGACGTATCCGAAGGTGAAAACCTCTCTGAGGCACCTGAGGATGAGGGATTTGATCTTCCTGTCACCGCTGATTACCATGAGAAATCAACTGTGCTAGTTGAAAAATCACAAGACATGAACTTGGGAACAGAACAAAATCCGAAGATCACCTTTTTGGCAGCATCACTATCAGAGCAAGAACGAAAGAACTTCACAGCATTCTTCCTGAGACGAGCTATAAATTTTGCATGGACTTATGCAGACATGCCAGGACTAGATCCTTCACTTGTGGTACATCATTTAGCAGTATTCCCTGATGCAAAGCCTGTCAAACAAAAATTGCGCAAAATGCATCCACAAGTTGCCTTATTGGTTAAAGCAGAAATTCAGAAACTATTAGAAGCAAAGTTCATAAAGCCTATTGATTATCCAGAATGGGTTTCAAACTTGGTACCTGTAGCAAAACCAGATGGACGAGTTCGCTGCTGCACGGACTTTAGAGATCTTAACAAAGCATGTCCTAAAGACGATTTTCCATTACCAAGCATAGACAACATTGTTGATCTTACAGCAGGACATGAAATGCTATCTTTGATGGATGGATTTTCTGGTTATAATCAAATCAGAATAGCAGAGGAAGATCAAGATAAAACGTCTTTTATTTGTCCATGGGGCACATATTGCTGGGTTGTAATGCCTTTTGGTCTCAAAAACGCTGGAGCTACCTATCAACGAGCTATGACAGTTATTTTTCATGACCTTTTTCATACTATCATGGAAGACTATGTTGATGACATCCTGGGAAAATCTAAGACAAGGGAAGGACATCTACCAGTATTGGCACAAATTTTTGATCGATTAGAGAAATACCAAGTCAGACTAAATCCAAAGAAGTGTGTATTTGGTGTAACATCAGGAAAACTATTGGGATATATTGTGTCTCGACGAGGCATAGAAGTGGACCCAGCTAAGGTAAAAGCTATCATAGAAATGCCTCCACCAACGAATCTCAAACAGCTCCGCAGTTTACAGGGTAGGCTACAATCTATCCGCAGATTTATCTCACAACTCGCAGATAAATGTCATCCTTTTCAGCATCTTCTTCGCAAGGGTGAACCTTTTAAGTGGGATGAAAAGTGTCAACAGGCTTTTGATAAGATAAAGGAATACTTGGCAACACCTCCTGTGTTAATACCTCCTGTACTTGATCGTCCATTACTGCTTTATATATCATCAACAACCGCAGCATTAGGTGCACTTCTAGCTCAACATGATGATTCAGGAAAAGAACAAGCCATCTATTACATTAGCAGAACTCTTGTGGGATATGAACTCAATTACTCATTCATGGAAAAAGCTTGTTTAGCATTAGTGTTTGCTTCCCAAAAGTTGCGACATTATATGTTGAACCAAACAACAAAGCTCATCTCTAATGTGGATCCCCTCAAGTATCTCCTTTCAAAAGCACTTCTCACAGGGAGATTAGCAAAATGGGTTATGATCTTGAGCGAATTTGACATACAATATGTGAACCGTAAAGCTATCAAAGGACAAGTCATTGCTGATCAATTAGCTGCAGCACCTATCACAGACATTCAGCCAATATATCCCGAATTCCCTGATGAAGGATTGTTTACTTTCAGCTCCCCAGCACGATGGCAGCTATACTTTGATGGATCATACACTCAACACGGATCTGGAGCAGGTATCTTGTTTGTCACTCCCCAAGGAGACTGCATACCTAAATCATACAGAATAGCATTCCCTTGTACCAATAACATAGCAGAGTATGAAGCTTTAATCACAGGTTTGCGCATGGCAGTACAATGGGCTATCAAACGGTTACGAGTCTTTGGTGATTCTCAGCTAGTTATCAAACAGGTCCTGGATGAATATCAAACAAAAGACGAGAAGCTTCTTCCATACAAACTAATGGTGGATGATTTCAAGCAATATTTCGAGGACATTACCTTTGAGCAAATTCCAAGACTACAAAACAGAGCAGCTGATGCTATGGCTATGATTGGGTCTCTTTTAGATATGCCATCGAACACCCATAAATGTGAATTCTTGGTCGAACAGCTTTTGATCCCCGCATTTGAAGTTCCACAGTCTGAGCTTATATGTGAGATTGTTGGTCCCAACTCGTTGTGGTACAAAGATATATACGAGTATCTCCGTAATCACACCTTGCCTCTTCAACTATCCAACACCCAACGTAAAACTTTTATCCGTCGAGCCTCTCGTTACACTCTCTTAGGAGACACCCTTTATCGCCGAAGTCTTGATGGTATCCTTCTTAGATGTCTTGATTCTGAGGAAGCAAAAACGGCCTTACGTGAAGTACATGAAGGTGTCTGCGGTTCGCATTCCGCTGGCCCTGGCCTTGTTAAGAAACTTCTGCGAGCAGGATACTATTGGCCAACTATGGAAAAAGATGCCCAACAATTTGCAAAGCGATGTCTACAATGTCAGAAACATGGAGATCTAATACATGCACCCGCACATGAGCTTCAGCCTATTGTCACTCCATGGCCTTTTTCGCAATGGGGACTTGATCTTGTGGGTAAAATTCATCCTACTTCATCAAATGGTCATAAGTTTATTATCACTGCCACTGAGTATTTCACAAAGTGGGTAGAAGCCATACCAATGACCTACATCACAGGTAAACAAATAGCTAAATTCATCCTACATTACATCATCTGCCGTTATGGCGTTCCTCAAGCTATTGTCACAGATAATGGCCGGCCTTTCAAGAACCAAGAGGTTAGAGATCTTTGCAATAAGTTTCATATTCAACATAGGTTCTCTACGCCTTATTATCCTCAGAGCAACGGTCAAGCGGAAGCCTCTAATAAGACAATCATCAAGATCCTTAAAAAGACTGTTAACGAAACTGGTCGAGATTGGCATCTACAACTGCATCCTGCTTTATGGGCATATAGAACAAGTGTCAGAACTCCTACTGGCGCCACACCCTATGCTCTAGTCTATGGCACTGAAGCTATTTTGCCTATCGAGGTTGAGATCCCCTCTTTGCGCATATCCTTGCAACATACTATTTCAGATGAAGAATATCGAGTCTCCCGACTCCATGATCTTGAGCTCTTAGATGAACGCCGCCTTACAGCATTGAACCATCTTCAAGTCTATCAAAACCGGCTACGCCGCAGCTACAACAAAAAGATCAGAGAACGCAGATTTCAGGTTGGCGACCTTGTCCTTAAAGAAAACCAAAGGAATCAACAACATCGAGAGAAACAGGGCAAGTTTGAACCAAATTGGCTTGGTCCTTTCATTATCACAGCAGTTTATGGATCTGGTGCATACACTTTGTCAACACCTGAAGGCATTCCCTTGGATGAACCCGTCAACAGTGTTCATCTCAAGAAGTTTTATCCATGAATCTCAGCTATCCCACAAAAACACCAAAAAAACAAAAAAATCAAAAAATGTCAAAAAAAAAAAAAGAAAAAAAAAAAAAAAAAAAAAAAACATAAGATAAATAATCCGTCCTCTGGTGAAAACCTGGTAAACAGGCGCCTTGGATAAGTACCATAGTGAAAACCTGGCAAACAGGTGCTATGTGTAGTGACCAGCTTCCCTCATTTGTTTGGTTCGTTTGATCATTTTCCCCACTGCATCTTGTATAAGCTATTTTTATAAGCCCTATCGCAATCTCACACATAGCCTTTCCTCTTCATCCTTTGCCAATGCTAGCTATCATATGTGAGACATTGTCGTGATATCTATATCTTTTGGCACCTTAGCATCTTGGCCACATTCCTTTCTGCATTGTCGCTTCTGCATAATAAACCTCATCCCACACTGGGGGCATTTGTTGAGTCTTATTTGGAAGTGGATCCTGTTATCTCTAGCTCATAACACATCAACCAACTCAGCTTTCAACACAGCACCACCTTATCAACTTCAGCCATGGCACATGTCCACCGACAACTATGACCTAACGACTTGCAACCAGGACTCATACCTTTACAATTCATCCACAATCATCCAACAATCGCAACAAATATCGCTTGATCAAACATCCAATCGATTAGCCACATCAATAAGAACTACATCCAGCTCTATCGTTAACGCCTTGATCCCGTGGATACAGGGTATGTAGGCAATCTGAGATGCGAAGGAAGCACTCTGATTCAGGCTAAGACGATAGCCCCTTTCATCTGTCATCTGTCATTCTCAACATTCTTCAATCTTTCAGCTCATATTCTTCTATCTTTCATCACTTACATCATCAATAAAACCCAGAACTACATATTCATCATGTCTCATCTTCATCGTAAATGTGCTTTGATCCCATGGATACAGGGTATGTAGGCAGTCTGGAATACGAAGGAAGTTTCCAGTACTCAAGCACCGATGATTCCCCCATCTTCTTCATCTTCATTCATCATCCATCTTCTCCTCTTTGATCAGCTCAAACAGGACGCAATCCATGTGTATATTACAAGCTCAAGCACTTTAACCAATCACAGGTAAGCCAGAAGCTATTTGTCCGCACGCCTTAAGCCAACATTTGCTATAGCTATTTATCACCAACTTTAGCCTTCAACAGGATGTAGCTTTCCTCTTAACAAGGCGCCAGCTTGATCTATCCAAGAGCACCCAAATTTGGCAAGAGAACGTGATGACAGTATCTTTTGTTTTATCTTTTGATTTATCTTTTGTCCCTTTTCTGTACCTAGTCAAGACTGCCTTGATCTATTTATATCTTGGTATGTTGCGATGAAGTAAGGACTGGGGCATGGTCATATAGCTTTCGTATGCCGTGTTTGCGGGATGATCTTATTCTCTTCCTATGCGTCTTGGTATCTTGTACATGTTGGGATTAGCATCTTACATATCAATATCTCTAGCATCTGAGAAGCTAACCAGTCTCTTATGCATTTGAGACTATTCTATGTTAAGACTAACTCCATACATATAACCAGCAAGCTATCATTATGTGTAGTGGAGATAAGCTCAAACCATTGTTTGTAGCGTCAAAGTCCCACACTAGCTGTTATTCATATCTTGTGCATGTTGGCTCACCATCTTGACCACATGCGTTCAGACAAGATTGTAACACGTTAGTTACGCATTGGATACCTCGACACCTTGGTCTCTTATACCCTGGTGCATAACATCCATATGCTATATCAAACATAAGGACTGCATTTCTTTTCATTTTAAGCAATTACTTGAAAGCTGCCCATCATCATCTTATCTTATCCATTTTATCTATCCATTCGTTCCGTCATCCTCAGCCAAGATCAATCATCTCCATCATCCTTTGTCCATATTCCCGCTCCTGCAAAACAAGTGTTAGCCATACATAAGTCCATTACATATCTTTTTCTTTACCATCTACCTATATGCATACATCTATCCATATCCTTACCATTTACATATTCATACATTTTCTATCCATTACCATTTGCATAAACATCTATCCATAATCCATATATAATCCATACACATAACATACATAGCCATCATAATATCAACATCACAACCAATATAACATCATATAGATCGCCAAAACTGCCATATATATATATATACATGTGTGTCAAAATACAAGTGTCTACAATACAAGCTGAGCCCTGAAAAGAATGAATGTACAACAATGGCTCTAGGCCTCATCATGATACAATGTCAACAAGGTATGCCCTAGCGACTACTGCCAGCTCCCTCACCCTGACCACCACCACCAACAGGTCCTGTACCTGGTCCTCCATCTCTCGGTGGCCCCATCACTGAAGCTACTGACCGAGATCCACCTGACCTCCGTGAGCTCGAAGCCCCTGACCTGCTCCTGAAGCTAGGCTGTCTCTGCTCTGCCGGCACAGCTCCATAATATAAGCCTCTATAATACTCAGCCTCACCCTGCACTCTCCGAAGCTCGGCCTGTACCGCTGTCAACTGTGTGGCTAAGTACATAGTAGCTCCATCAGTCCCCAAGGCAGTCACTGCTCTATCCCGCTCACTAGTCATAACCTGCAGCTGCTGTACTGCCCTATCTCTCTCAGCTCGCAGACCATCTCTCTCTGCTCTCATAGCCTGCTCCTGCTGTACTGCAGTATCTCGCTCAAGCCTCATCATCTGCTCATGCTGCCTAGCTGTATCCCTCTCTCCTGTAACTCTCGCGAGCGCACCATCATCCTGTCCATCTCCTCTCTGTGCTCCCAGCTGTAGCTGAGCCTGATAAGTCTGTGCCTGTGCTCTAGCATGCCTCAAACTGATCACGGCCTGATGCCTATCCATCTCCACCCTCCTCAGCCTCATCTGTGCTCGCTGCCTCCATCTCCTCTCCTCTCTGATCCGTCTCCGCAGCTGCTGAATGCCCACATCATCCCCTGCTCCGATCTGTGCCTGTGGCTGTGCTAATATAGCTGGCTGACCTGGCACCTGCCCTGGCATCTGTATCCCTGGTGCAGCTGGCACTACTGCCTGTGCTGGTGGAGCCCGTCGTCGTCGCCTCCGAACTGGTCTCTCCATCCCAATCTCCCCAATCTCTCCATCTCGTGTCAACCGAGTCGGCCTAGCTGTCGCCCAGTATGCATCATACTCTGGCAATGTACCTGGCTCTGCCGGACCCTGTCTCCACTGCCATGCTACTGGCTGCAATCCATCTCTCTCTGCCAAGGCTGTGTCCACCACAACCTCTGGACCCCAATCGAACACCTCCTGCCTCGTCCTCCCAAAAATGGCATCCCCTACAGGTACTGCCTGTGCCTCTCCAAACTGTCTCAGGGCTCTCTCTGGCAAATAGCGCTCTATAATGTACAAGCCGCGTCCAAAAATGTACCTCGCCTGTCTCGCATAAGCAAGCTCGGCATCCTCCTCCTCCCACTGCTCACATCCTAGCCATGGCCTCCATACAAACCTGTCTATCTCATCCAACCTCCGTCGCCAGTATACCACCCCTCGGCGCTGTCGATATGTCAAGGCTCCTCTATACATCCGTGCAAATGGCTCTCCTGCTGCTCTAGCCACCCATCCCTCTGGTCTCGTCACTGGAATGTGCTCATAAGCCCATACGTGCAACACTGTCACTCCTGCGGACATACTGGCTCCGAACATATATGCACAATCATGTAGGTAATGATAGAGCTGTCCCAACACGCACTCTGCCCATGCATATCTCGTGCCATAGGAGAACATGCCCTCCATCACTGTCCCCCATCCTACAGGAAACCCTCTCGCTCTCCTATCACCCACTAGCCATCTAATGATAGCCACTACCACTCGCTGCAACCTGTCACAGAGCTCCTCCATCCTCCCCATCGGTATCTCCGAACCCTCTGCTCCGATGTCTGGTGTCCCAAACAATCTCCTGAATGCAGCTGGGCCCATCTCCGGATCATAATCTACCCGATCCCCATCTATCGGAATCCTCAAAATCCGGAACACATCCTCTAAGGTGATGGTCGCCTCTCCTGTCGGTAACAAGAATGAACTGTGCTCGCTCATCCATCGCTCCACCATCGCCGTCATCAGTCCTCGATGTGCCTGCACTGGCTCTAATCGTGACACATGCTTTAAGCCCAGAATCTCTAACACCAGTCGCTCCTCTGCATCCAACTGTCTCACTAGCCGCAAATCTCTCGGATGGGGCTCCCGTGATAGCAATGGCGGTAGTACATCCTGCATCATCCATTTACCCTTGTCAGTCCATTCCGTTAATCATTCATATCAAAATCTGCCTATCTATCTGCTATTTTCTCCTACACCTACCATATGCGGTGCACTTTACCACAAGCGACCTCTTTCTGCTCATTAGCGATCCCCTTCACTATATGCGCCTCTGTTTTGCCTACATGCGAGCTCTTTTGCACATGCGCTCACTGTTTTCCTAAACGCGACCACTATTACCATAGGCGTTCATCCTTACTTTATCTGCGAGCCCTATCCCACATGCGCGTCTTTTTACTCCAAAAGCGAGCCGTTTTCCTATATGCGCCTATTTCCTCATCATAAGCGAGCTAACTCACACTAAGCGACCATTTTCGCCCTATATGCGCGCTATCTACTATATGCGGTCTATTTCTAGTCCTAAGCGAGCTCAACTACCCAATGCGACTACTCTCTGCTCATAAGCGACTAGTTTTTATCTACACGCGCATTTCCGCTGCTCTTTTCCCGCCGACAGGATGCAACCACTTTTTTCCTAAGCGACCTACCCGCGCCTATAAGCGACCTATCTTACTCTAAGCGACCTCTACTCCTACATAAGCGACCTATATGTGCCAGGACCTAAACTAGTCGCTTTTGGTGACGTGTGTGAATTAATTACGCTTCTAGGCTATTAAATGCACGCTTTTGGGAAAAGTTTTGAGACATACCGGTGCGCCTGCTCCCTCTGGTCGTCCATGTGTCCTCACTCGCTCCGCACGATGATCTCTGCGTGGAATCACCATCCTGCTAGCTCTGCCACTCTCACTCTCAGGAGCTCTGGATTTCTCTAGGTTTCTAAGCACAAATGAGCACAAATGAGCCTATTTGCCCTTGCAGCCCCTACTTATAGCCCTTCTCCAAACCCTAATTCTTCTATACCACAGCCTATTTTCTTCGCATTTGCCCTCTTTTCTGCCTTTTCTTCTATCGAGCGCCAACCCAGTCTTTCCTGGTTCGCCTGGCTTACCTCTCGAGGGGGCATAACCTGCCAGTTACACTGGGGCATACCTTGTTTATCGAACATATCTCACATCTTCTTTGACACAACGTTCTATCGAACATTGTATCAAAGAGGGGCAAAATGTAGACACCCAAATTTGTCCATGTCTAGCGACACCTTGTTACATCCCTAATCCATTATCCAATTAATTAAATAAATTTTATTTATTTAATTAAAATCCCATTCTCATTCACTTAGCCAATTAATTAAATAAATTGTATTTATTTAATTAATTCCACATCATGTCTTATCTCATTTTATGCATTTATCATATTAATTAAATAAATTTTATTTATTTAATTAATTTCCAACTCATATCCCACTAATTCAAATACTTTATTTGAATTAAGCCTTTATCATTTATCACATTTCAACACTTGTCCATTTCCCATTTATCATGTGTTGTAAGACAACTTTCATTTAAAATCCTTCACATGTACAACTAATTGGACCTAAATTTAGTAACTTTCAATCTTAGCCATTCACATAGCCTTTGAATCTCCACCGTTGATTGATCTTGGTTGAGTCCTATATAAACAGCCTCTCATTCCATATGAGATACCCCCGAGACCCCCCAGAAATCCAGAAATCTAGCAATCCAGCAATCATATAGCAACTCCATTATCATCTTGAGCATTCGAGCATTTGAGCTTTTATCATCCATCAATGGCAGCTTTCAGCTTTGTGATTGTTCATCGTTGAAGAAGCAGTCCACATTTCTCTCTCAAACAAGGAATCGCACGGTCTAGGTGATGTTATGCTTGCATTGTTCTTTTGGCTTCATTTAGATTAGATTCCTTGATGATGGTAGGGTTAGGGTTTCATGACTATGTCTGATCTTCCACACCTGACTTTCACCTATCACATTTTGGCACGCCCGGTGGGACTCACGTCCCTGATTAACTTCGTTTTTTGGAGTTGTTTCCTTGAAGATCAGATTTTGCAGGTGCTCGCAGAAAATTCCAGTCGCTTTTAAAGGAAAATCCGCCGCTTCGAGATTTCTGCGTCGTTTCTGAGCTGGATCAGGCCGCATATACCTCTCTGGATCGCCTTTGACCTAACAGTCGTCGCCTTAGGTAAAACGCATCGTTTTTATCATTAAACTGATCGCCTAGGACTGTATTTGCCGCTTTTGATCTAACAGCCGCCGCTTTTGCGCATAATAAGATCGCTTTCAATCTAACAGGGGTCGCCTTTGCACAAATCCGCATCGCTTTTGACCTAATGGCACACGCTTTTCTCCTGATATGATGCGCTTATGAGCTAACAATATTCGCCTGTGCAGGTTAGGGTTTTGATTTTTGTTTTGCAGGGACAGGTCGCTTTCGATCTCCAACAGGCCGCTTCGGGTATAGTGCGATCGCATATGAGACGACAGACGCCGCTTTTGCATATATTTGTGTCGCTTATGGACTAATATTATTCGCCTGTTAGGCTAGGGTTTTTGTTTATCGGCTGTGTTTTGCAGAAACAGGTCGTGTCCAGCCCTCAACCGATCGCTTATGGAAAATATGCACCGCTTATGAGCTAACAGGCATCGCATTCTGTGTTTTTGCGCGTCGCATCTGATCTGCAGTCGGTCGCCTATGACATAATAGAGGTCGCGTTTGATCAACAGTGGGTCGCATCTGGTAAAGCTCTGCTATTTTCAAGCCTGTTTTAGTTTCAGTTTGATTTTTGGCTATTAACTGGGTATTTGCGCAGCATCTTATAGATCTGTCCAAGAAAGGAGGTTATCAAACTACTGACATATCTGTTGCAGGTTTGATCGGTCCAAGATTTGTGGTTTTTTTCACTAAATTAGGCATATTTGGGCTTGGTGCTTAAAATGAATTACTGTTTGCTCCGTGCTTGATTTATCTTTTTGATTGCTTGCATGTGCCTGATTGTAACCCAAATTTAATGACAAAAGTATCCTCTCCCCTTGCCTATCAAATGGATCTTGGGTGCATGAGAACTTGTCATTATCTTTAGAGGGCCTGCCTTCCCGGTGTGAGAAGGGATACGACCCAAGCGGTAACGGGCTAAAGCCAAGTCCTTCCGAACCGCTATATAAGAAAAGTGTTTGTGTCGAAAGCCACAAACAACGGGTGCAGTTGTGTTATACCGACAGCCAACCTCCCCCAAAACCCTCCAAGGCGCAACCCTTGGAGGCTGGGAGACTCCATAACGGAGAGTAGCGCTGCCGCATGTATAGCCACCCGAACGGATGCCCTTATTAGCAACTTTGTGTAGTAGCCAAAAACCTTCTATCTGTTGACGCAGAGGGCAAAACCCTTGAAGCGGCCCCGATTCATGCGGTTCTTAGCCGAGGTAGCAGGGACAATCTAAAGGTTTGGAGAGGGTCAAGCCTTATAAGAATCCCGGATCTTGGTATGCGTGAGAAGTGTGTGCAAATGTAAGGAGGAGCCGGTGCTATCAAGATCCTGGAGCTACCCGCTTTGAATAGGCGCAGCTAGGGGATTCAATAGATACTGTCCTATCCTAGCCTAGGTTGTATCAGTTTGTGCTTGTTGTAAGTGTGAGTGACTGTTATCATTGTTTTCTTGCTGAAAAAAACTGCAAAAATCAGACCACCGGAACACAAACACAGTCGCTTTTGAACCTAAACTGCTCGCACAGACCATCAACATCGCTTCTGAACTGTAGTGACTCGCATTCTGCCTGAACTGCATCGCTTTTAAACAATAACTGCCCGCATACTGCTTAAACGGAGTCGCTTTTAAACCGCAGTTGATCGCCTTTTGCCTGAACAGAATCACTTCTGAACCACAGCTGATCGCCCACTGATTGAACCAAGTCGCATCTGATTCATTACCAGTCGCATATTGTTTGAGCCAAGTCGCTTTTAATCCACAGTTATTCGCCTGATTCCTGAACAAGCTCGCCTATGAACAACAGACTGTCGTCTTTAGGGATATCTGAGTCGCCTCTGAGCCAACAGTAATCGCCTTTGAACCAACAGTCATCGCCTCTGGCATAGCATTCGCTTCTGGTTAGCACTGTCATTTTTCTGTCGAAACTAAACCAGGTCGCATTTGAACTATCATTAATCGCCTTTAGCATCCTCTGAGTCGCCTTTGAGCTATCATCAGTCGCCTGTAGCTAAAATTCTTGCAAATCTCAGTGCATCAGCTAAATTAGCCTCAGGACCAGCTTGCTTGAACCTCAAACATCAGCTTTCAGACTTACCTTTGATCAACAGCAAACACCTGGACTTTGTCTCCTATTTTGAGCTTATCAATCAATTACAACTCATGAGCTTTTCCATCTTTTTGAGATCCCAACCAGCAAATCAAACATCAATCCAATCATTTCGATCAACGAACAACCTTCAGTTTTAGCTTCAGCCAACAAACAACCTCCAGCTTTAGCTTCAGCAAACAATCTCTTTTAGCTTTAGCTCCAACAAACATCAACAGCAAACAATCTTTCCCTTGAGTGATTAAGCTACCTCTAGGGACAACCAACAACAACTCAGCCAAACCAAATCAACCAAGCAACTTAGCCAAACTAGCAAAACCAAAACAACAACCAATCAACCAACTATCATCTTTTGGGTCTTAAAACTTTGACAAGCTCAACTTCATCATCAACATCATGCCTCAAACTAGGAGTCAATATCGAGCTGAAGTAGAAGCCAAATTGAAAGCTGAAATGGATGCCAAATTGCAAGCTGAGATGAAACAATTCACAACACCTCTTAAGGACGCAACTCAATTCACAACTGGTATGCCTTCTCATATGTTTATACCTCAAGGGTACACTAGGGGCGAATCATCTTCACAACAAATGCATCCTCTACCATCCTTGGAAACTTTCGAAGAACAATCTCAAGACGACTCATCAGAATTTCAAGATACCTATCTATGGGACCAAGTTGAGAAACTCATGATATCTGAGCCTGATCGCTGTTTTCTCCAACTTGCTCGCATGGGTGCTAAGCTACCTAAAGACTTTGATATATCCACTATTAGAGAGCAAGATCCCAACACTACTGCTGTTGTTGCGAATAAACCATCTACTATAGTCACATCATCTCCTATTACCTCGCAAACACCATCCTCATTGCCTCTTGTTGTTTCATTTGAGTTACCACGATCAGAGCATACCTTAGAACCATTGATAGTGCCCACCAATGTGCTTCCTCTCATGTCACAAAATCTCAACATCCCACCTTTTCATGTCCCTCAACATATCTCTCCTTCTACCATGACTATTTCCATGCCTCAGGTCACACAAGCTGTCCATGTAACGCAAGCACAAACACTTCGAGCATCACAAGCTATTCCCATATCTTATGGTGTGCATACCTCTCAAACCATTCCAACAACACATGTCCTCCATGCTTCACAACCATTGCAATCTACCACATCTCATACACCAACTGCTAATTCCTTCATGTTATCCCATAATCCCAATGTTAGCCTTATTGACATGAGTGATCCCCTCATTTCTCAAGCCAATCCAAACAATCAGATCGCTTATGTTGATCAACTTACATCCATGCTGTCCTCTTCTTCCAATCCTTCACACACTATCAATCCATCTTATGCTACTCAAGGCTTCTCTAATATCACCCAACACATGACATATACCAATCCTCATATTGTCCAAAATACCAATCCCAATGTTCACCCTTCTGTTGTATCTACCAATCCTTCCGTCACTTACCATGTCATGAATTCAATTCCAACTTCCCAACCATCTGCTACTATCAATCCCACATCCACTTCTCATGTAATGCACACCCACTTACCACTTGTGTCTCAAGGACAGCAATCTTCTAACACATACATGTCACATACCACTCCTTCGACATACATTGTGGGCACACAACCCCAACAAACCGTTACAGCTTCGTACATCCCACAACCACAACAAACTGTCACAACTCCACATATACCACAACCGCAACCACAATATGTTTCATATCACACTCCACCCCCTTTGCAACAATCCACCCCGACCAAGCTTATGAGATGCTATTAGTCAGTCTAAGCCCAAACTCGCACAAGTCGGTGGCACCCAAAACTAGTGCAAAATCCCCACTAGGTCGGTAAACCCCAAAATCAATGCTTTTTGGTATTTTAGCCCAAAAATTTAGTTTTTCAAGATACAACTTGGATTTTCTTGATGGATTTGAATTACATATCTATTTTTCACATCATGATGAACATTTTATCAAGTTTCTGTGGATTTTTGGCATGTTTTACGATAATTAATGCCATTGCATATGAAAAGTCCGTGACACTCAAAATCACGTTTTTTTATAGAAAATGATAGAAAAATATGAACTAAAAGTCTGCAAATGGATTCTATTGACCCCCAAAAACTTACCTAATCATCATATTGGCCAAATGGGTACTCAAAAATGATGAAAATGTAGAAAATCATGTGAAAATCACTAAATTTAAGAGGTTGTTTATAAGAAGGTGACATAGACAATGAGTTGTTTTTGACTAATCCATGACTACATATGGACATGTTTTGATGCAAATTGATGGAAAATGACTTGTTTATATTGATGCTTGGTCTTCTTTATTGTAGTTCTAAGAGCACAAAGGAGCCAACTGGAGCCGTCTTGGAAGGATGAACATACAGAGGTACCCTGCTGATCTAGAGATGCAGATCAACATTCTATCAACCAAATTGCTGCTACACATGCAAAAGAAAGTTAGTATAATGTCCAAGATGATAAAGATGAGTCTTAGGAGCTGAAAAACATAGAAGATCATGTCAAATCAATGCTCCTCCTGCAGATCTAGTCTAATGTCTAAGTGATCTAGTCCGAGGGTCATAACACCTAGCTATTCTATCAGAATTTAAACCTCTTGGACTCGTTGGAAAGATAAAATGATTATCTAGTTTAAGTTACCCGACTGCTAAGGCTTAACGCTAAGTAACCAAAAAGTTTCAATCCCCCATTCTGCTCCAAAGGCCTCCGAAAATGCAATTTACTATGATGTAGAAAATACCAAAAATTATATTTTTGATATTTTCCAAAAAATACCACTCAAATGACCATGGACTGGACCACCAAGATATGCATATAGTTGTTCCAATAGTCCAGTCATCAAGAATTAGTCCAGCAATCATCCAATTGGATACATCTTCACTAGTAATATGCCACATACTCCTCTTGGTCCATTCAGCACTTGGAATCCTGTGAATGCACATCAGCTCAAGTTTTTCAAGCATCATGTGACTCTATTTTGGCTTTATTAGGCCTTCAAAATTGACTTTTCATCATGTATAACCAAATGGGTATCCATTTTGTCTAGATTCAATGTATTTGCAAGCTGTATTTTGTTTTTTTTCCTACAAGACAAAGGTAAATCTAAAAATGTAACAAACTAATGTATTTCATTAAATGGCATGTAATCTAGACCGTTGATGTCGAGTTAATCTCCACTGTCTATTGAAAAACTTGGTATGGTGCCTTGTTTATAAAAGGGCCATCCTTTTCTCCCATTTGTAAGAGAGATTTTGATGTCGAATTGTTGACTCTATGCTATTTGAAGTAATGCAAAGCAAGTTTCTGAAGTAATTCTAAGAATTTGTGTCTTGTGTTGGCTCATTTTGGTTTTCATGGTTCGCTTCTTGCTCTCCCATAGCTAGTTAGTTGTGCTTTTATAATATTCATGGTTTGCTAAAGTATCTGATGAATGCTCTGAGTCCATACTTTTAGTTATTTGCTGATGGTAGATAGCTGTGTAAAGTTAGTCTAGACTAATCGTTTGTGCTAAAGTTTAATTGCATTTCATAAGTTAAGTTGTGCCACTTATTGGGTATTTGACAAATGAATGTGATATGAAAATCTATTGATTTCCATTGAAGATAACATCATTTTCTGTAGCACTGTAACACCCATTTCAATTTGGTAACTCAAGAAGCTGGTTAGAAGTTTTAGAGTATTTGTCTACTAAAGGTAACCTGTGCATTCTGAATGTCACTTAGGAGTCCTCTCAAACCCTAACCTTTTGCATTTTCTTTAAACCATTGTTAGATTAGGAATTCCAGCAGCATTTTACATTGTTTTATTAGATGAAAACCATAAAACAGTTTATGTGTGTTTGCTGCCCCAAACTTGAAAATCTGCAGATTGCATGTAAGACGCCTTGTAGGCACAGCTAGAACATACCAACTGAGAGATTCCAAGTAAGCTAAGACCTAGCTATATTATCTTTGGAGTAGTCTTACCTATGGTAGGATACTTCTCAAGAGAGGTGTGAAACCAGCAATCACACTTGCGTTGTTGCATGCTAAAACCACCATCAATAGAATTGGTGCTAGAAGGAGGGTTGGATAAAGATTTTATATAGGTTTTTAGTTTCCTGGTTCACTACACATGATGAAATGAAATGAGTGTATAGAAAACTCTGATCCAATGGGTACACATAAGGGTTTCAGTCATGAAATCCCTTCATTCTCCAGAGGACTATCACAGTAGTCATATCATGAGGAGAACTTCCAAGTTGATATCCCACTTTTCAAAGAATGTTAGATAGGCAGATAAGAGAGAAGTATCCTTCAGTTACATTGCTTGATTTTAGTTCACCTCAGGTTTGCATTGTACATCCTGGAGAGCTGCATGAAAAAATAGATTGTTTGACCTTCCTCCAAAGGTTAGATTTGCATTTAAAAGGATTGCTCCCTATCTTTGAGATTTACAAGCCTGAAGTGGGATATAGGCATAATAGACATATTCATATTTAGAGCAAGATCTCACAAGGAGTTGCAAAACAGATGAATGCATGTGCATGTGATCATGTCTCAGTTAAGAACATACAAAGAGTTAAGGTTGTTGCGGCTATAAATCTACCATTCATAGTTGATCATAGTAAAGAGGGCAATTTGCATATGGCAAAAATTCAAGTTGTTCATCAAAGCACATATCCAGCTAATGATGGTAGTCAATGCTTGTGGTCTGTAGTTCACCCAACTAAGGAATATATAGTCCCAGACTGGTTAAAACCTAGTTTTCATCTATTGGACTTTGAAAATATAGTCCCAGCATGGTTGAAGCCTAATTCCTAGTCATAGGACAATGAACAGAGCAATACACAAGATAAATAATAAATCAAACTTGATGAGAAGTCATGTTGAGCATGCAGATCAACAATTAAATGCTTCAAAAATATCATGTTCTAAGACTGAATTTGCTATTGTAGAGGTGGAGAATAGCAATCCATTTTAGACTGCTGATAGTTCAGAGTTAGAACAGTAGGTTGTTTAAATCAGAAAAATGCAAGAACAAGAAGAAATCAGTCCTCTAGATAAAGAACAGAAATAGACATCAACACAGGAAGTCATTCCTGCTGATATATTTGAGCCACGATCATATTATCCACAAAACAATGATCAACTTCTTAACTATATCAGCCTAGTAAATCATCATGATCAGCCATCTCAGTTTGATATAATTGCTGCAGAAGGGTCTCAAGCTGAGTCAAATAAAGAAAAGCAAGAAAATGTACCACTCTAAGATAACATTGACATCATAAATCCAGCTATGCAAGAAGAAAGGGACCTTGTTGCTACTGCAGAAAATGAATGTGCAATCCAAAAAGGAAGGTTGTTGATTAATACAGAAGAAGTTTTCTCAGAATATGAGACTAGTTTTGATGAGGACAATTCAAGTTTATCACATGTTCATCAAGTTGATCATGTTCATACTTGTATATAAGAAGATCTTCACATGGTTGAAACTAGCCTAGTAATGATAGATGAGAGCAATAGTATGCAATCCAAGAATGAAAATCAAACTATCCTGCAAAGTGATGGATTGGAAGCTTTTTCATGTCAATCACTTGATCACATCATTGAGTTGATATCAACAATGAGCAAGGATATGCTACTACATGGGAATTCACCACACATGTTAGATTTTTCTTTAGGCACTTTATGCAGAGTTCATCCAGATGATCCACATTCTGAAGAAGGTTGCCTAGACTTTCTGTTTGCTTGGGAAGTTGTTACAACATTCATTGCTCTAGAATAGGATATGGCAAACCACAAGTTGAAACCCCCTGAAGATGAGAAGGTATTTGGTACAATGCAGCAAGGTGTTGAACTCACGTCTCCGATCAACAGTACTACAAATCAGGTTGTATCTTCCCTTTCTCCGCTTAGTTCCAATTATCAATTTGATTATGGTGATTTAGGTAAGACAACTTGCATTTGGATTGATCATGGCCCTAATGAACTCCCCCAATTGTTGATCCTGCATAATGGGTACTCTGAACATGAACCTAGCATGCCTCTACCTCAATTTTTAGAGTACAAAGAAAAATTTTCCATACTTAGGACACTAACTTGCACCTTGTTACTTCTACATGTCCTGAGAAATAAGTCATAGGGTAGTGTAAATACTTGTTGTCAAAGATCTTTGTACCTAGTCTTGCTTGTTTCTAGTTAGGTTTTAGTTAGTTTCTTGTTGTTTAGTTTAGTTTCTACTTTCTGCTTTTCCTTAGTTGTTAGTTGTTAGTTGTTCTTTCTGTTTGCTATTTACTTTTGGTTAGAGTAGTTTGCTTTGCTTTTCACTTCTATGCTTGCTCTGCTTGGGTTCTCCATTTCTCGAATGTGGTGGCAATTGTGCAGACCTATAGATGCTTCCTTATTGGGAAAATAATCTACAGTCTTTCTTTGAGAAGCCAAAGTTCCACTTAGGCCTTGATGTAGGTTCTGCTATTATACCTGCAAATATGATGTTTGTTCATTGGAAAGGAGTCGTTAGTTGGTGCAGGCAAAGTATTTTCTAACCATATATCTCTCACACTTTAAATAATCTTGAAGTAGCTAAGTGAGTCTGAGTGATCTTGTGTAAGTAAAGAGTTTGGGTCCCCAATTTTACCAACACCAATTATGTAGATCTAGATGAGAGTGGCAGGCGGTACTAAGTACTGCTAGCCTACTGGGTAAAAATAAAAGGTGTTTTTCAATACCAGACCCACTACAAAGTATCAATATAAAGATTATAATTTGAATACTCTCAAATGAATACTGTTATCTAAAGATTATTAGCATTAGAGATCATCAACGACATTATCAAGAAAGAATATCATTGCAAAAGAGTTGTTACTAGAAGAATCATCATTCGCTTCTATCAAGACTCATCACATCTCAACATCAGAGCATTCTCTTGGTGGTAAAATAATCCCAACATCATAGCTTAGCACGAAGGATCTTGGATGAAGTTAGTTGCCAAGGGATGGGAATGAATACAATTGCACACACTTAGGTTTTCAGGATATGGATGGTTGCACTGGTTAGTGGTCTTTGATTCTTTGATAAAGTATCATGCTTTCTCGTCTAATGTGTGGGAAATACAGAGATTTTGGGTTTGAACTAATATTTATCTTAGAAATGCTCTGGAGCATTTTCTAGAAGAGTCACCATTTGTTGTTCCTTACACACATGCCCCATTTTGCCAAATGGAGACCCCTTCTTTTGCTTTGGCTTGGAGTCTCATTCTTTCTTGATTATGATGATGAGAAAGTGAATTTGTGCTTAGAGTGCATGATTTGTTCCAAATTTGAGTACTTTGCATGTTTGGAGTGATTTGATGTCTTTCATGATTGATTTGGAAGTGTCTTGAGTGGTCTTGTGCTTAAAAAATAGCCATTTGTTGCCTTCTACATTAGAATTGGGTGTTACTGCATTTTGCTCAAAAATCCTATGTCACTAGATATTACCCTTGAAATTGTTTCTGTAGGATGTTTCATGTTAAAATTCCTAGTTTCCAGGTCTTAGATTTGTAAAATCATTTCAAATTCCACAAGATTTCACTAAGGGGTTTACATACATTCATCCCGTCACATGGTCCTGAAGCCCTGATTTGGCTAAGTCTGAAACCCTAAAAATCTTGAAAAATGGCTAAGTCTAGAATCTTGTGGAACCACAAAATTCTAGAATCTGCATATGAAATCCTATGGATCTAGAACCTATCTCAAACATCCTGAAAGTATATTTAAAAATATTTGAAGTACAATAAATTTCATATCTAAACTTATACTTAAATATATTTTAAAATATACTTTCACCCTGGCCAATTCAAAATCTAGCACTAAAAATGACCGCAACTACAAAAAGCGCTAAAAACAACCTCTACTGACCTTAGCACTAAAAACAACCTCTACCAACCTTAGCGCTAAAAACCCACTTTGTAGACTTGCACTGAAATGGCCTTCCACTGACTTACGTCACGCAGGTCAGTTGGTACTAAAACCTACACTGGTTAGTTGCATTGAAAATCCCCACTGACTAAGCCTTTTATGTTTTTAGCTAAAAATCAACCTTATCGACTTGCACTACAATCCACCCTAACTGACCTTATGATATGCTTTAGTCAGTCCGAGCCCAAACTCACACAAGTCGGTGGCACCCAAAAGTAGTGCAAAAGTATTTTGAGCTAAAAATGAACCTCTTCGACCTGTGCTAGAATTGCATTGCACCGAGTTTTAGTCGGTAGACCCCAAAATCCTTGCTAGGTTGATAAACCCCAAAATCAATGCTTTTTAGTATTTTGACTCAAAAATTGAGTTTTTCAAGCTATAACTTTGATTTTCTTGATGGATTTGAATTTCATATCTATTTTTAACATCATGATGAACATTTTATCAAGTTTGTGTGGATTTTTGGCACGTTTTACGACAATTAATGCCACTGCACATGAAAAGTCTGTGACCCATAAAAATCTTGCTTTTTGCAGAAAATGCTAGAAAAACATGAAATAAAAGTCAGCAAATAGATTCTATTGACCCCAAAAACTTCCCTAATCATCATATTGGCCAAATGGGTACTTAAAAATGATGAAAAATGTAGAAAATCATGTGAAAATCACTAGATTTAAGAGGTTGTTTATAAGAAGGTGACATTGACAATGAGTTGTTTTTGACTAATCCATGACTGCAAATGGACATGTTTTGATCCAAATTGATGGAAAATGACTTGTTTATGATTAAATTGATGCTTGGTCTTCTTTATTGTAGGTCTAAGAGCACAAAGGAGCCAACTGGAGCCATCTTGGAAGGATGAACTTACAGAGGTACCCTACTGATCCAGAGATGCAGAATCGACATTCTATCAACCAAATTATTGTTGCACATGCAAAAGGAAGTCAGTATAATGTCCAAGATGATAAAGATGAGTCTTAGGGGCTAAAAGACATAGAAGATCATGCCAAATCACTGCTTTTCCTGCAAATCCAGTCTAATGTCTAAGTGATCCTGTCTAGGGGTCACAACTCCTAGCTATTCTATCAGAATTTAAACTTCTTGGACTCATTGGAAAGATAAACTAATTATCTAATTTAAGCTACCCGGCTGCTAAGGCTTAATGCCAAGCAACTAAGAAGTTTTGAGCCCCCATTCTTCTCTGAAGGCCTTCGAAAACGTAATTTACTATGATGTAGAAAATACCAAAAATTATATTTTTGATTTTTTCTCAAAAATATCACTCAAATGACCATGGACTAGATCACCAAGACATGCATACAGCTGTAACAATCCATTCATCGAGAATTAGTCCAGCAAGCATCCAGTTGTATATATCTTCACTAGTAATGTGCCACATACTCCTCTTGGTCCATTCAACACTTGGAATCCCATGAATCCACATCAGCTCAAGTTTTTCAAACATCATGTGACTCTATTTTGGCTTTATTAGGCCTTCAAATTTGACTTTTCATCATGTATAACCAAATGGGTATCCATTTTGTCTAGATTCAATATATTTGCAAGCTGTCTTTTGTCTTTTTCCTATAAGACAAAGGTAAATCCAAAAATGTAACAAACTGATGTATCTCATTAAATGCCATGTAATTTGGACCGTCGATGTTGAGTTAATCTCCACTGTCCATTGACAAACTCAGTATGGTGCCTTGTCTATAAAAGGGCCATCATTTTCTCCCATTTGTAAGAGAGATTTTTATGACGAATTGTTGACTCTATGCCATTTGAAGTAATGCAAAGCAAGTTTCTGTAGTAATTCTGAGAATTTGTGTCTTGTGTTGGCTCATTTTGGTTTTCATGGTTCGCTTCTTGCTCTCCCATAGTTAGTTAGTTGTGCTTTTATAATGTTCATGGTTTACTGAAGTATTTGATGAATGCTCTGAGTCCATACTTTTAGTTATTTATTGATGGTAGATAGATGTGTAAAATTAGTCTAGACTGATTGTTTGTGCTAAAGTTTAATTGCATTTCATAAGTTAAGTTGCACCACTTATTGGGTATTTGAAAAATGAATGTGATCTCAAAATCTATTGATTTCTATTGAATATATCACCGTTTTCTGCAGTACTAGAACACCCATTTCAGTTTGGTAACTCAGGAAGCTAGTTAAAAGTTTTAGAGTATTTGTCTACTAAAGGTAATCTGTGCATTATGAATGTCACTTAGGATTCCTCTCAAACCCTAACATTTTGCATTTTCTTTAAACCATCATTGGATTAGGAATTCAAGCAACATTTTACATTGTTTTATTAGCTGAAAACCATAAAAGGGTTTATGTGTGTTTGTTGCCCCAAACTTAAAAATCTACAGATTGCATGTAAGACCCCTTGTAGGCACAACAAGAACATACCAACTGAGAGATTCCAAGCAAGCTAAGACCTAGTTGTATTATCTTTGGAGTAGTCTTACCTATGGTAGGATACTTTTCAAGAGAGGTGTGAAACCAGCAATCACACCTACGTTGTTGCATGCTAAAACCACCATCAATAGAATTTATGCTAGAAGGAGGGTTGGATAAAGATTTTATGCAGGTTTGCAGTTTACTGGTTCACTGCACATGATGAAATGAAATGAATGTATAGATAACTCTGATCCAATGGGTACACATAAGGGTTTCAGTCATGAAATCCCTTCATTCTTCAGAGGACCATCACAACAGTCATATCATGAGGAGAACTTCCAAGATGATATCCCACTTTTCAAAGAAGTGTTAGATAAGCAGATAAGAGAGAAGTATCCTTCATTTACATTGCTTGATTTTAGTTCACCTCAAGGTTGCATTGTACATCCCAGAGAGCTGCATGACAAAATAGATTGTTTGACCTTTCTCCAAAGGTTGGATCTGCATTTAAAAGGATTGCTCCCTATCTTTGAGATTTACAAGCCTAAAGTGGGATATAGGCATAACATACATATTCATATTCAGAGAAAGATCTCACAAGGAGTTGCAAAATGGATGGATGCATGTGCATGTGATCATGTCTCAGTTAAGAACATACAAAGAGCTGAGGTTGCTGAGGCTATAAATCCACCATTCATAGTTGATCATAGTAAAGAGGGTAGTTTACATATGGCAAAAATTCAAGTTGTTCATCAAAGTACATATCCAGCTGATGATGGTAGTCAATGCGTGTGGTCTGTAGGTCACCCAACTAAGGAATATACAGTCCCAGACTGGTTAAAACCCAATTTTCATCTATTGGACTTTGAAAATATAGTCCCAGCATGGTTGAAGCCTAATTCTTAGTCACAGGACAATGAACAGAGCAATACACAAGATCAGATTTCTAGTGCTAAGAATATTGACAAGACAAATAATAAATCAAACTTGATGAGCAGTCATGTTTAGGATGCAGATCAGTAATCACATGCTTAAAAAATATCAAGTTCTAAGACTAAATTTGCTGTTGCAGAGGTGGAGAATAGCAGTCCATTTTAGACTACTAATAGCTCAGAGTTAGAATAGCAGGTTGTTCAAATTAGAAATATGCAAGAACAAGAAGAAATCAGTCCTCTAGATAAAGAACAATCACAGAGATCAATGCAAGAAGTCATTCTAGCTGACATATTTGAGCCACGATCATATTATCCATACAACAATGATCAAGTTCTTGACTATATTAGCCCAGTAAATCATCATGATCAGCCATATCAGGTTGATATAATTGCTGCAGAAGTGTCTTAAGCTGAGTCAAATGAAGAAAAGAAAGACAATGTACCACTCCAAGATAACATTGACATCATAAAATGCCTTGTCTATAAAAGGGCCATCCTTTTCTCCCATTTGTAAGAGAGATTTTGATGTTGAATTGTTGACTCTATGCCATTTGAAGTAATGCAAAGAAATTTTCTACAGTAATTCTAAGAATTTATGTCTTGTGTTGGCTCATTTTGGTTTTCATGGTTTGCTTCTTACTCTCCCATAGTTAGTTAGTTGTGCTTTTATAATGTTCATGGTTTGCTGAAGTATCTGATGAATGCTCTGAGTCCATACTTTTAGTTATTTGCTGATGGTAGATAGATGTGTAAAGTTAGTCTAGACTAATTATTTGTGCTAAAGTTTGGATGCATTTCATAATTTAAGTTGTGCCGCTTATTGGGTATTTGGTAAATGAATGTGATCTGAAAATCTATTGATTTCCATTCAAGATAGAACCATTTTTTGCAGGACTGTAACACCTATTTCAGTTTGGTAACTCAGGAATCTGGTTAAACGTTTTAAATTATTTGTCTACTAAAGGTAACCTGTGCATTGTGAATGTCACTTAGGATTCCTCTCAAACCCTAACCTTTTGCATTTTCTTTAAACCATCATTAGATTAGGAATTCCAGTAGCATTTTACATTGTTTTATTAGCTAAAAACCATAAAAGGGTTTATGTGTGTTTGCTTCCCCAAACTTGAAAATCTGTAGATTGCATGTAAGACCCCTTGTAGGTACAGCTAGAACATACCAACTAAGAGATTCCAAGCAAGCTAAGACCTAGTTGTATTATCCTTGGAGTACTCTTACCTAGGGTAGGATACTTTTCAAGAGAGGTGTGAAACCAACAATCACACGTACGTTGTTGTGTGCTAAAACCACCATCAACAGGTATAATTTGTCTGGTCAATTCTAGTAATATTATTTTTTTTGCCAGATATCTTGGCAATGTTGGCACCTTCAAATTTTGTAAATTTGAAGTGCCTATATTCTTTTGATGTGTCAATAGAAGCTAGGTCAACATACTTCTCAATCTACCCTAGAGCCCACCTTCACCGTTTACAATTTTGTAGCTCAGAGATTATCTTGCAAATCGGTTTGGTAGTAAGTTTTTTGGCACATATGGTAACATGTCTACTCAGTTTCATGCTTCTAGGATGCATTTTGATGGGGTATTTAATTCTTTTCTAATTGTGACCGAGCTAGCTTTGGTGTTCTAAATAGTTTCAAATCTCACAATTCTGAAGGCGACCCATTTCTCACTTTGGTCAAAAACTTCTCTAGTTCTAATTTTGTCAAAATCAGAGACCATATGATGGATTGTTTTAATGTATTCTAGTTGTAGTGAAGGCATTCGGTAGACCGGTTTACAAGGGAAGTCCCTAAAATCATTCGACGATACAAATTATGAGGAAATGGGTTTTCTATGAATAATTGATAACGACCTTGTGCAAAATTTTCATGACTCCTTGACATCCCGTCTGTTCGCAGTGGAAATGCATCGTTTGCCTAAAGGAGGAAATTCAAAAAGTTGTCATTTGCCAAAGTTTGAAAAATGCAAATTTTAAAATATTAATTGACACATTTTAATAGTTTAAAAGGCAAAGGTTATAATATAAACATTATAGCTTTATGTTATAATGTTTGGGGCAAGGATAAAGGTATTTGTTTTCCCATTTCATAGCATTGCACAGCTGCTCTCCCTTTGCCATGTGATGGTACAAAATCACCATTCCATGGCATTTTTTTTATCTACACTCCTCTCTGTGGCAAGATTGAGATGTTTCCTTCTTACTGGGGCATTTTTGGAGGTCTTTTTGGTAGATTCAAGTAGGTGGTATTGTAGAGTAAGCTGTTGTTCACATTTTTTGGTTTCAGGCATATTTTTGGGGGCTTTGGTTGGCTTGGACTTGCTGTTTTAGGCTGCAAAATCATCCTATGATCATTCCTAATACATTGGCAAGGATTTTAAGCATGTTTGCAATGATTTTTGGTTGCCGGAAGGATGAAAATGTCAAGCATTCACAAAAAATGACTTAGAAAATGATGAATTGGGCAAATTGGATTGCAAGATGCTCAAATTTGATCTCCATGCTCTTTAAAATTGGATTTCATCAAGGAGAAGCTGGAAGCAGAAATGCATGACAGTTGCAATGAAAATAATGTGAAAAGTCAAAAAGAGGGAAGATACATTAAAATTATTTTATATTATATTTTGTTTTCTCCTCTTTTTTGTATATTTTAATTTTTCCCTAGGCTCATTGGAGCTAAATTGTAATGAAAATATCTCACCTACCTCCAGAATGTAGTAAATTTTTAGGGCAACATGCTCTTGTTTCTATAAGAGAGCATGCTGGTCCATTTTGTAAAAGGAGGCTAGACTTTGAACACAAGGTGTTCACATGTTAGGGGAGATACCATTCTGTAGGAGTATATGTCTGGTTTTGGGTTGCAGATTGCATTCTTACTTGTAAGTGAATCATTTTCTATATGATAGTGTTTCTATTCAAGTTGAAATCTATGAAAAACACTTTGTAGTGTGTATTTTTTGTAATTATCTCCATGAATGCATGCATTTTCCTCTTAAGCAAGAAGATTAAGGATCTTTGAGTTTATTTGTTCACATTTGCTAAATTTGCATGTTCCATTTGTTTCTTTCATTCAAGGAATGAATTAAAGATGCTTTAGATGGGATATGGAGGATTGTGTATTCTTTTAGGGATTTGTAAGTAGAGTTGCAGAAAATACTTTCTCTTGGGCCATTGATCCCTCTGGATATGAAGTTGTGATGTCATTAGGAAACATTTGCATGGGTCGAATGTCTAACTCTTTTACCCAAACGAGGCACCAATCTAGAATCTATTTTCCTAAAGGTCCATAAAATCATTGAATATAAAGACAAATCATTTAAATTAGTCATTTTATGTTTTGTTTTAGGATTAGGTGATACATGTTCTCAAATTTAACTAGTGTAGATAATCCAATAACATTGCCAATCTAAGGTTAATCATACAAATCTTGGCTCATACATGAGAGCATTCTACCTGGTAATGAAAAGTTATATTTATGGATTGTGAATGAGGGATACCCCCTAGGTGCGGAAGAAGATAAAGTGAAGGGGAGATAAGAGACAATCTCCCACTCAATTGGCCATGTCTTCCATTGAACTTGAGCATAAGAAGTGGAAAATCTTTAGAGTTTGATGTGTGTAGGTTTGGGAACCAATAGAACTAGTGACTCTGCTGGGAACAGTGACGGATCTATGAGCAGAGAGTCAAAGAATTTGATGGGTTTGAACAACCAGTTTAGATATTGAAGTTTCAGACCTGGTAGAGACTTTCTTGTAGCAAATTTAAAAGAATTTATGCATGGCTCTACTTTTAGAGAGTACCCAGAATGAAAGAAGGCTTCTAAGAAATTTGTGCTCTTTGAAGCTTAGTCCTCTATGAAGAGAGATGGCAACTCAATCAAACAAACCTAATGAAGATGTGAAAAAGGTTTTAGACCAATAAAGATTTCTAGTTAGGGAAAAGAATTTGTTGGAGCTGCAACATATCCAGGTATTCTTTCATATTTTGGTTTTCAAGAAGGATAAGCTTGTGCATGAAAACCATATTTGAAAGTCTAGAAATTTTGGTTCCCTATTGAGTGAAATTAAGCACTAAGGAAGGGAAATAGTAATGATAGGCTTGCATATTTTTGTATCACTAGATTGCAGCCTCTATTAGGAAGTGAAGTATGCAACATTTTTGAAGAAAGTCATTTATAGGATCTTAAGCAACCTAAGATAGAAATTTACATTGTAAAGGCTTAAGATCATGTTGTAAAAGGAGTTTGAGTTGCCCCATGATTGCAAAATTAATATGAAAAGGCTTGTAATGGTGTAAGAAAATACATATCACCAACCTATGCATCCCTATATGAACCAAAATGTAACAATGCATAGTGTGTTGCCCCTATCATGTCATCAAAGAATTTTTAGCAGTGAAAGGTATAAGGCCATACATTTCTGCAATATCTTTGGTTTCCCAAATCATGTCCCACCTGAAATCATAAATAAAATACCAAAGTTCAATGGTAGTAGGTCTAAATCATCAAGTAGGCATCTGCAAGATTTTGTTGATGTGATTGGAGACTATGAACTTGATTTGAGGATGTTGTCCTAAAGCTATTTGTTCAGTCTTTGAAAGGAGATGCAAGAGATTGGTTCTCTTATTTACCGCCTTGCTCTATTCATTCTTGGAGTGAGTTTATGGCAGCATTCATAGAGAAGTTTGGTGATAGAAATGACCCAAGTTCTGTGATCAATAAATTTATGAACATCCAAAAAGATGAAGATGAGCTTGTCCCTGCATTCAACCTAAGATTTTCAAAGGCAATAGAGAATATTCATAAATATATGAGACCAAATGATACATTGTGTCTAGTGGTCTATCTGGCCACATTTGATGAAGAAATGAGTTATTTGTTGAGAGATAAGGAACCTATCACATTGCATCAAGCCTATAAATTTGCTATGGATATTGAGAATAATCAGAAATATGGAATGCCAATGGGATACATGGCTGTGAGTGTTGATCATTACACATCTTATGCAGATCAACAATGTAAAACAAAGAGTCAAGATAATTTTCAAGATAAATTTGTTCCTGTTGTTCCAGTTTGTTCATCATTGCCTTGTGTGTATCATGGAGAGTTTCAAACAACTTATGAATAGAATATGAGTACTGCTGATCCTAAGTTTTATGTTCAACCATTGTTTAACTTGAGGAGACAAGAAGGATAATCACCCTATGCTTTGTATACATGATTCATAAATACTTTTTTAGAAATCCCAGAGTATCGTAGACCTAAGGATTCTTTGTGTATTAACTTATTTTGTGTAGTGTATGAATCAGGTCTGCACACTTTGCTTGAAGAAGTGAGGCCTCAAAATCTTGATCAAATATTTGATTGGATTGGGATTGTGTTAGGTTTTAGAGGTGATTATGTAGGATGTAGTCATGGTGTGATACATACAGATGAAGAAATTGAGGCAAAAAATGAAAACATATCCTACAATGATGACAAACAAGATGGTAATCAGCCCATAGAAGAAAGATATGTAGATGCGGATTGCATACATGATGACGTAAAAGACATACATGAAGATGTATCTTATGACATTGTTGTTCGAGGATCAAAAAGGTACATTGATACACGGTATGATGCATTCACAGGTGAGTATATTTCAGCTATTCATGATAATCCACATGAAGCAAAGATGGAAGTTTTTGTCTTACATGAATAGGATGCTCACTTATCTAAAGGTGAACAATTTGTTGACCCTTCCATTTGTGTTGATCATGACCACAAAGTGGAAATGGAAATATTTACCTTTGATGAAAAGGTATACTCTATTGAGGATAAACAAGTTTTAGATATTCATACTAACACAATAGAGGACAACATTGATATCCATCAGTATAAGGATTTTGATAATGGGTTGTATTCTAAATTTTTCAAGCCTTCTTTTGAAGTATTTTAGGCAGAGTTTAATGATGAAAGTGTCAAGCACAATAATGAGGGATATGAGGATGTTTCAAAAGGTGAGCTCCTTCAGCTTGTTGGTCATGGTAACTATGAGTATGATCAATTTTTAATTGATTTTGATTACTTGCGTGAGTATGCTTTGCAAGTCTTTACTTTAGGGTTGAAAGGTTTATATGAATATGAAAGTCGGTGCTTAGCAAAGAAAGTGGAGATGCTGCCTGTTTATGAGAATTTCATGTTTAGTGAAGAAGGTGACTTCTTGGTTGAAAGAGGGCAAAATCCAAGTATAAATCCACTGGTTGTGTATGAATCTTTCACTTTTTCTGATTTGGATTTGATATGTGATGGAGATAATCTGTAGATGGGGTCATCAGGGATATTTTATGAAGATTTCGGTTTTAGTATGGAAATGAGGAATGAAGTCAGATCTTGTAATGTTGGTTACTCATTGGGTTATGAAGTAGTTTATTTTTCAGATTAGTGAGAGAGACATTCAATATTATATGACAGTGATCTGTGCTTATTTGATGGTTCTGTTCACTTGCTTTCTAATTTCAACTTACATATTTTTCATGGTAGTAGTGACTATTGCATTGGTGTGACGACGAGTGTCAGTAAAAATATCAGTGAACAAGCAAATTGCAAATATGTATTCATAATGGTCTTGATGAAGTCTATTCAAAATAGGGCATTTGACAGAGGAGGGTTTTGGATTTTCATTTTTGGGGGCCCGGGGCCACCAAATAAAATTGAAGATATGATTTTTATTACAAGATGGAGCATTTACTCTGCAGCCCAATGGAGTAGGCACCTGGTCTACATCCTGGAGATAACTGGAATCTCTCCATGCCTGCAAGAGGCATGCATCCCCAAGAAAGAACCCCTATTGGTACCTTCAAATTTTACAAATTTGAAGTGCCTATATTCTTTTGATGTGTCGACAGAGGCTACGTCGACATACTTCTCAATCTACCCCAGAGCCCACCTTCACCGTTTAAAATTTTATGGTTCAGATATCTTCTTACAAATCCATTTGGTAGGAAGTTTTTTGGCACATATGGTAACATGCCTACTTAATTTTGTGCTTCCAGGATGAGTTTTGATGGGGTATTTAATTCTTTTTTGACTACGACTAGGCTAGATTGGTGTTCCGAAAAGTTTCAAATCTCACAATTCTGAGGGCGACCCATTTCTTGCTTTGGTCTAAAATTTCTTCAGTTCTAGTTTTTTCAAAATCAAAGACTATATGATGCATTATTTTAATGCATTCTAGTGGCATCTTGGTTTACAAAGGAAGTCCCTAAAATCATTCAGTGATGCAAATTCTGAGGAAATGGGCTTTCTCTGAATAATTAATAACGGCCTTGTGCAAATTTTTATGACTCCCCGACATCTCGTCTGCCTACAGTGGAAATACACCATTTGCCTAAAGGAGGAAATTCAAAAAGTTGTCATTTGCGAAAGTTTGAAAAATGCAAATTTTAAAATATTAATTGGCACATTTTAATAGTTTAAAAGGCAATGGTTATAATATAAACATTATAACTTTATGTTATAATGTTTGGGGCAAGGATAAAGGTATTAGTTTTTCCATTTTGTAGCATTGCATGGCTACTTCAACTACTCTCCCTCTGCCATGCGATGGTGTGAAATCACCATTCCATGGTAGTTTTTTGACTCGCACTCCTCTCTGTGGCAAGGTTGAGGTGTTTCCCTCTTATTGGGGCATTTTTTTCAAGGTCTTTCTGGTGGATTCAAGCAGGTGGTATTGTAGAGTAAGCTGTTGTTCACGTTTTTTAGTTTTAGGCATATTTTTAGGGGCTCTGGTTGGCTTGGATTTATTGTTCCAGGTTGCTAAAGCATCCTATGGTCATTCCTAATACATTGGGAAGGATTTTAAACACATTTGCAATGATTTTTAGTTCCTAGAAGGATGAAAAACACCAGGCATTCACAAAAAAATGACCCAGAAAATGATGAATTGGGCAAAATTGGATTGTAAGCTACTCAAATTTAATCTCATGCTCTTTAAAATTGGATTTCATCAAGGAGAAGTTGGAAGTAAAAATGTACGACAATTGCAATGAAAATAATGTGAAAATTCAAAAAGAGGGAAAATAGATTAAAATCATTTTATATTGTATTTTGTTTTCTCCTCTTTCATGTATATTTTAATTTTTCCCCAGGCTCATTAGAGGTAAATTATAATGAAAATATCTCACCTACCTCTAAAATGTAATAAATTTTTAGGGCAACATGCTCTTGTTTCTATAAGAGAGCATGATGTTCCATTTTGTAAAAGGAGGTTGGACTTTGAACACAAGGTGTTCACACATTAGGGGAGATACCATTATGTAGGAGTAGATGTCTAGTTTTGGGTTACAGATTGCATTCTTGCTTGTAAGTGAATCATTTTCTGTATGACAATGTTTCTATTCAGGTTGAAATCTATGAAAAACACTTTGCAGTGCGTATTTTTTGTAATTGTCTCCATGAATGCATGCATTTTCCTCTTAAGCAAGAAGATTAAGGATCTTTGCATTTATTTGTTCACATTTGTTGAATCTGCATGTTCCATTTGTTGCTTTCATTCAAGGAATGAATTAAAGATTCTTCAGATGGGATATGGAGGACTGTGTATTCTTTTAGGGATTTGTAAGTAGAGTTGTAGAAAATACTTTCTCTTGGGCCATTGTTGCAAGACAATAGTGATTTGTATTAAGCCCTTTGGATATGAAGTTGTGATCTCATTAGGAAACATTTGCATGGGTTGAATGTCTGACTCTATTACCCAAACGAGGCATTGATCTAGAATCTATTTTCCCAAAGGTCTAGAAACTCATTGAATATAAAGACAAATCATTTAAATTAGTCATTTTATATTTTGTTTTAGGATTATGTGTGTTGGCAAGAGACACTATATGGATTCATGGTTGTTGTCATTGATGGCAACAAAGGTCATCCCACATATCCGCAAGTCATGATGTGTCTCTATCAGAAGTCTGAATAAAGATTGTTGTGGTCCGGTGAACAAGAACAGAGCATGTGGCAAGGTCTGACAGATTGGTCCGGATCTCTCAGAGGAAGTGTCTTGGTGCAGTACGGATTTGGGGAAGTCAAGAGGACTACCTTGAGTAGTATATTCCAAGGATTTAGCCTCCAGTGATGGACAAGGAAAAAGATATGAATAGTTGAGTACCGGATTCCTGAGAGACAGTGAGAACAGAGGAAGAACTGACTGACAGAGCATCAGACTATTTTCTGGATGTGTTACTGTTGATGGTCAAGGTTGTGAAGGCATGAATCATGTTTGGGCGACATGATTAATGATATCTACAAGTATATGCTTGATCCGCATTGCTTGGTGAGCAAGGATTCAGCCGATAGAACAGAGTTTGTAAGAAAATAGACTATTCCAGATGCCGACTAGAAAGGTGATGAAATTACTTGTGCGGATATATATATATAGAGGATGGATTTAGTAGTGAGATGTGTGATTGTATGATGGTGTATGCGAATAAGTGCAGAACAGAGAAGAAGTACTAAGAAAGATTTGGTATGTGAAAGGAAAGCAGAATAAAGAACAGAGGAAAGATGAAGTGCAGCAGATCAGTATACAAAGCCTAAACTGGAATTGAACTCCAGCATCTGTAGATGCTTCCAATCAGTTCAAGTATTGTATAAACATTCTTTTGTAGACAGTGTGTCTCCTTGTAGGCAGTGTGCCTCTTTGTGAGTAGTGTGCTCGGGCAGTGAGCCCTAATTGGCAAGTGCCATTTTTGTAATTCCGTATTCTTCTAACAGAGAATAATCTTTGGGTTAATCACCTCATAGTTTTCTCCCTTAACCAGGTTTCCACGTCAAAAATACTGTGTCATGTGTTTCTCATTTCATGGTAATGTTTGTTTGTTTGATTCAATGATGCTTTGATTAATAAGAAAGTTCAAAAGAAGAAATAATTAGGATAACTGATTCACCCCCCCTCTCAGTTATCAACAATTGGTATCAGAGCTAAGTTCCTCCTAATAGAGCCTAACAGCTTGAGGAAGATCTGGGAGTTCAAATGGATGCATATGGTTTAAGGGAGCAACTCAAGACTGCCCTTGAGGATCTTGAACAGTCAAACTCTGAAGTCAATGAATTAAAGGAAAGACTCAAACAGGCTGATGAATTCATGAGAGAACTAAAGGACAAATTAAGTCTCTCTATGAAAAAGAGAAAGGAGTTGCTCCAACAATTGGCAAGACAAAGTGAAGAAAGCAATACAAATGAAGAATTGACTAAGAAAACCTAGTTATGTGAAAAGTTATCAAAAGAAGTCATTATGTTAAGACATGAAATGGAATCAGGAACTATAAAGTTTACTCAAGAGATTGAAGAAAAAAGAAAAGCTGAAGACAATCTAAGACAATCTCTTAAAGAGAAATCAGAAGAATGCCACCAGATGGACAGGATTATCAGACATCTTGAATCTGATCTTGAAGATGCCAAAGAAACAACAAATGAATTTAAAGAAAAATTTAAGATAAGTTCTGCCCAACTTGAAGTACTTCTTGGAAGTCAAAAGAGGATAGATGACAAGTATGGTTTGGGATATGAGAAAGGAGAAAGCTCTAGATCCAGTCAAAAGAATTTTGGATCAGAAAATCCAAGGAATAGGCCTAGAAGACCTCCGGTAAGACAACCCAATGCTCAAAGATATCCATCCTTCAATGGATACTACCACAACTGCAATCACTTTGGTCACAAAGCTAATTAGTGCAGGAAGAGAATGAATCAGACTAATTCATCCTTCTCCAGATAGTGCTTTAACTGCAAAAGGTATGGACACAAGTTTCATGAATGCAGAAATATGCAAATAAACAAATCATTCAATGGTAGATGCTTTGCATGTAATAGAATAGGTCATATGGCTAATCAATGCAGATCAAGAGGCTATTAGTCAAATATGCAAAGAAATGTTATTTGTCAAATCTGTAATAGGTCCGGTCATAATGCAAAAGTCTGCAGAAGCAAGAATCAAGACAAAAAAGGTCTGGTGTATAATCAGAATCAAGACAAGGGTAAACAAAAGATGAATGCAGATGAAGTTAGGAATCAGATGAACAAGATTTGGGTAAAGAAAAGTTCAGAGAATGTAGAGGTTGGATCCGTACCAGACTCTAGTGCTGATACTCCTTCCGGAAACTAAAAAGTGAGCTCTGGCTCAGGGGGAGACTCATGGAAAATCCTATTCCCCCAGCCAATCAAGTGGTGCTGGATGTGGCACAAGATGCGGAGTAAAGGGTTTAAAGATATATGTCTTGAGATGATCTAGATAAGATTTTAGAGGTCCACATGAAGATGTAAAGAAGTTGTGATCGATCAAGTAAGACCTGTTCTGGGAGATGCTTCGGAATGACAGAGGATTACAAAAGGGTCTGGAGAGATCCGGAAGTGCATTGTCTTATTCTGTGGATTGGACAGAGTGTTTGGGATATTCTTGTAATGTGTCATCTTGATTTGTTCATGATTGGAAGATCCACATGATGTTCATAGATCAGGACTGATCCGGTACTCCAAGCTATCCGGATAAGGCAAACCGAAATAATGTAGGTCGAGCATTTATTGCCATCAGATATTAGGGTTTGTAGAGCAATATAAGGGATTTCTCATAAAATCACTTGCTCATTCTGCACTCAAGAAGAAGCGAAAAGTGGAGCTCTGCAAGAAGATTCATCAAGCTCACCAAAGATCTCCTGCCGAAGTCATTACATACAGAAATCAATCCAACCACTCTGTGTAACCGAAGACGCATAAGGTATTTTCCATTTTTGATATCTTGCTACAAATCTTTTGAGAAATGGCTACTCCAAATATAGTAAAAATCTCAGATAGGCCCCGACCTGAATTTAAGAAACATCCATACAAGTCATTGGAGGTAGATCCCTTAGGAGCATTCTCTAGTGTTCCTCATGGCGTTTTACACACAGAAGACGTTAGGGTTTACATACATGCAAGCATTAAGGAATTCGGGGAATTCAAATTGAGAGATCTCTATCACAAACAACTGATAGACAATGCTTTTGAGCTTAAACCAGAGTATAAGGGTATCCAGAAGAAATAGTTTGATCAATTCATTCATTTCCCCTACTTTGAAGAAGATGAATGGGTCCGGTATGTATTGAGTAGGATGCATGACAACTTCCTATGGCTGGATAGACCTTGCAAGATCACAAAAGAGGCAATTAGGGCAGTAACTAGTCTATACTCTTTCAGAGGGATACCTATCCTTAAATCTGTCAAAAATAACATTGTAACTGAGGCCACCGGATCAAAATTTGATAAGAGGGCAATGACCATTGAAGATATTTCTGATCCGGATATCAAGTATGCATCCATGATAATAGGATACAAGATCTATCACTCCAGCAGGGAGAATTCTGTATCTGAAACTGTAGTTTATACTGCCTATGAAATGCTAAGGAAGAATGCAGATTATGATCTCTGTGAACTTCTCTTCAGCCAATTAATGGAAAATATACAAAAAATCAAGAAGGACAAAAAGAATTCTTTTAAGTATGGTACTCTTCTATTATGTCTATTTTTCTACTTCATGAATGAGCTGCCCGGATCAAGTGGATGGGCATGGTAGAATGACAAACCTGTTGCAGTCCAGATAAGAGATTATTTACATGGGCTTGGGGATGCCAAAGCAAGAAATACAACCCTATGGGGATACTTCAAAAACTTCCAGAGCACGATGCAAGTAAGAGAAAGAATTCCCCAGTCTCTTGTTGAAAAATACAAAGACTTAGTTTGCTTTATGGTGGATACTGATCAGTGCCTAATGGAGGCAGTGGAGCCAAGGACTGTCTGGATCATGCCCATGGGGTATGAGGTTGATGAACAGATTGTAGAACTGCATGTTCAACACATGCTTAGTCGGTCCAAAGATCCAAAGGTAGAAAGGTTCGGAACCTTTGAGGAGCTAAGTGTGAAGATCCATGTGGAACTCAGGGAACCTGAGATAAAGAGGAAAGTGAGAAAAGAAGTAAATCATATTGCTCAAGGCCTAGGCATCCCAAAGGAGGCACTTGATGCCAACCGGGAAGAGAGAAGAAAGGCTGAGGAAGAAAAGAAAGAGGCAGAAAAGAAAAGCAAGAAAAGTGCTTTGGTGGAAACCTCAACCCGGACCAGATCATCAAAAGGATCTACACCTGTCAGAACCAAATGCTCAAAACTAGAAGTCCAGGCATCCGGTAAACGATCTAAGACAAAAGCCTCAAGGGCTTATGAAAGCTAAAAGGATGAAGAGGAAACTGAGTCAGATGAGGGAGTAAAAGAAATAAAGAAGCAGAAGAAGAAAGGATCTGGTAAACCCTCCACAGGCTAAGACAAGGAAGAAATGGTAGAGGTATTTGTTGAAAAGCCCACCCTGTCTCTAGAGATTGTAATCAAGTCAGTCACGGTGGATGGAAACCTTCAACCAATGATTGAATTCTATGATGACTACAATGAGGCTGACCAAAAGATTCTGTAGGAAGCCACAGTCAAGTATCTGAACATATACAATAAGGCTTTCATTGAGATCATATCTCTAATTCCTAAAAGCCTAGAAAAGGAATTAGAAATAAGAAAGAATAATGCTCAGGCAAAAGATCTTGAGATCCGGGAGCAGATAGCTATTTAGCTATATCCTCAAATTGATCCCAAGACAATGAATATAATATTCAAAGACTGCAAAGATGAGTTTAGGAGTAAAGCAAGAATGAATCAACTCATGCTTGGTGAGACTGACAAGGTGGCCATAGAGACAGAAGAGATCCTCCGGAAGGCCTTTAAAAGGTTTAATCTTCCTGTTGTAGAGGACTTAGGTGCAGAAACAGCTATGGACTTGGAATCATCTGCTCCGGAAGAAGTGCCCCTTGAACAGACTAACATCTCTCCTCTAGCTTCTCCTACAGTCTCCAGATTCCAAGAAGAAGAGAAATTATAGGAGAAAGAAGAAGCAGTAAAAGAAAAAGAGGTTGATAGCACCAAGGATGCAGAGAAAGAGAAGATTCCAACAGAGAAAACCACAACTGAAAGTGGAAAAAATGTGGAAGGAGAAAAGACTCCAAAGGACAAAACTGCAGAAGAGAAGAAACATCTGTCTTCAGCAAGAGACACTGCACAAACTGTTCAAAAGTTTCTAAGCCAAGAAACAATAGAGATTGATGAACCGGAGCTTCTAAAAGGTCCATTCAACTTTGACTCCCTCTCTCTGGTACAAACAATGAAGATAGCTTCATTTGCAAATGCTAAGGCAAATGAAAAACTCCTAAAGTCTCATATGGAAGACTATGAGTTGATAGAGGCTACTTCCGGAGTGCTTGAAAAGATTATGCCATCAGTCCAGATAGATCCGAGAGCCTCCTCTTCCGGCAATCTCAAAACCTTAGTCAGCAGTGTTGATACACATTTTGATTCTCTAGAAAAATCAGCTGAAGAACAGGTCCGGAAGGAATTTTTGGATAAAAGATTTTCAGAAGTACTAGGATTAATCTCTAATGATAGGAGAAATATGAGTATTGGAATAAAGAGCTTAGAAAATGCTCTTAAGGATGGCGGTGACATTTACAAATTTTGTATCTCCTGGTCAAAGGCAACAGTAGAAATTGATAAGAAAATAAAAGCGGAACAGGACAAACTACAAAGTTTGTCTCAAAGTTTTGATCCTCTCTCTTCCTCCATAGTAAATCAAGAATGTCAAACTATTGCAATCACAAATGCAATAAAGAACTTTGAGAAGGAAAGGAAGAATATAACTAACCGGATGGGAGAACTTAGAAGGATTATAATCCCTAAGTTAGAAACTATGCATGAGGCCAACAGTGATGCTCAGACTACCGCCCAAACAAATGATTCGACAGATCTCAAAAGGGCAGAAGCCTTTGCATTTTTGTTAAGTGGTCACATTTCAATTTTGGATAGAATGAAGCAAAGTTGGGCTATAGAACTGGTCCAATTGAAGAAATCCTTTGCAGACATTCTTCAGTTTATGTGAGTATGTAAATATGCGGCTATGTATAGTAAATTTTTGAAAATTTTGGTGTGCGGACCCTACCCTTTGCCATTGATGTCAAAGGGGGAGTGAGGAGCAGTGAAAAATGAGGAATCCAACTAAGGGGGAGTTCCAGAAATTGTATATAAAGTTAGAGCATTAGCCAAGGGGGAGCATAGTGTAAACACTTAGTCATTTTTCACTAAGTGTTGCCATCAATGCCAAAGGGGGAGATTGTTGGCAAGAGACACTATGGATTCATGGTTGTTGTCATTGATGGCAACAAAGGTCATCCCACATATCTGCAAGTCATGATGTGTCTCTACTGGAAGTTTGAATAAAGATTGTTGTGGTCCGGTGAACAAGAACAGAGCATGTGGCAAGGTCCGACAGATTGGTCCGGATCTCTCAGAGGAAGTGTCTTGGTGCAGTGTGGATTTGGGGAAGTCAAGAGGACTACCTTGAGTAGTATATTCCAAGGATTTAGCCTCCAGTGATGGACAAGGAAAAAGATATGAATAGTTGAGTACCGGATTCCTGAGAGACAGTGAGAACAGAGGAAGAACTGACTGACAGAGCATCAGACTATTTTCTGGATGTGTTACTATTGATGGTAAAGGTTGTGAAGGCATGAATCATGTTTGGGCGACATGATTAATGATATCTACAAGTATATGCTTGATTCGAATTGCTTGGTGAGCAAGGATTCAGCTGACAGAACAGAGTTTGTAAGAAAATAGACTGTTCCGGATGCCGACTAGAAAGGTGATGAAATTACTTGTGCGGATATATATATAGAGGATGGATTTAGTAGTGAGATATGCGATTGTATGATGGTGTATGCGAATAAGTGCAGAATAGAGCAGAAGTAGTAAGAAAGATTCAGTATGTGAAAGGAAAGCAAAATAAAGAACAGAGGAAAGATGAAGTGCAGCAGATCAGTATACAGAGCCTAAACCGGAACTGAACTCCAGCATATGTAGATGCTTCCAATCAGTTCAAGTATTGTATAAACATTCTTTTGTAGACAGTGTGTCTCCTTGTAGGCAGTGTGCCTCTTTGTTAGCAGTGCGCGGGCACTGAGCCCTAATTGGCAAGTGCCATTTTTGTAATTCCATATTCTTCTAACAGAGAATAATCTTTGGGTTAATCACCCTGTGGTTTTCTCCCTTAACCGGGTTTCCACATCAAAAATACTGTGTCATGTGTTTCTCATTTCATGGTAATGTTTGTTTGTTTGATTCAATGATGCTTTGATTAATAAGAAAGTTCAAAAGAAGAAATAATTAGGATAACTGATTCACCCCCCTCTTAGTTATCAACAATGTGTTGCATGTTTAGGGATTTAACCAATGTAGATAATCCAAGAACATTGCCAATCTAAGGTTAATCATACAAATCTTGGTTCATACATGAGAGCATTATGCCTAGTAATGAAAAGTTATATTTATGGATGAATGAGGGATACCACCCTAGGTGCGGCAGAACCTGAAGTGAAGGGGAGATAAGAGACAATCTCCCACTCTGTTGGCCATGTCTTCCATTGAACTTAAGCATAAGAAGTGGCAAATCTTTAGAGTTTGATGTGTGTAGGTTTGGGAACCAATAGAACAAGCAACATGAAGGTTTGCCCATTGAATCGCTCCATGTGGATGTAAGTGAATTTTTGGAACTAGATGAATCAAGTTCCATTTCTTGTAATCATTGCTTGAGCTTCAGAGCTTAGCCTCTTGGCTCTGTCATTGTCCATCAATTAGACCAAATGCATGATAAAACTATCATTACCCCTCCTATAATGTTGAGTGGAGGCCTTCCTTGTCAACTAGGTATAATGATCCCATAGGTTTACATCTCCTAGAGTTCTATCCACTCTACCTACTATTTGAAGGCCAGAGAACATGGATTGTACAGCACGTGCATATACAACATATGAATTCATATAGAACAGGAACTTTTTTCCTCCAAATATCTTCATATTTTCATCTTATCTATCACTAATTAAGGATGCCCATCCTATCTGGATATTAGTTGTTTCCACCATCCTTATCAGGCCATACATCTATGGTTCAAAACTTCCAGCATTTGCCTTTCCATTCATTCAACTCAGCATCACCATCATGTACTAAACTTCCAGGGGGAAGTCAAACTTGTACAAATTAATAGACAATTTAGCTACTACCTTGACATTACTACCCTATGCTCTCCAGCATGAGAATATTATGTTCTTGCAATCCATGATGTCACTCTTATATTGTTTTTCTAGGTCCTCCAGATTTATTTTCAAAATATTTGGACCTACAGGAAAGTGGAATGCCTTGGTGATTCCTTTCACTGAGAAGTTTGCATACACCCTGTCATCCTTCTCTACCCTTCTGGTTTCCTTATTATAGTTCTCTTCACATGCCACTATCAGTTCAATGGCATCCACTACATATGGGAATCCTCTGGTGTGCCACATCCCTAAATTATATATCTTTTATAGAATTAGGTGTCAACTACCCTAGATTGATATTGTCATTCGCTCATCTACATCTGTATTGCCTACATCCATGTCACCTATTTTTCCAAAGCAAACCCCTATGCCCCCTAGTGATGCAAACATGGTGGTCATGAATTATGCCTCATTTTTTAGCTTCCTAACCTCCATTGTATCCTGCAATGATAGATGTGCATGTTTCAAAATACATTTCATGTTAATTTTCTCAATATCCTCACATTTTACTATTTATAGAGCATAATGCATGCACATGCAGCTAAGATTTTTACCCTAGGTACAAATTTACCTTTTACTATGTTACCATAAATGACAAAAGTAGGGTTTGTAACATGAGAAAATGTCCCCTTGGAGGCTTTTCCCTCATAAGGTTTAGCTCCCAGGTCTTTAGTATGCATTTAGGACATTTTAGTTCATATTTTGGCATCCTAATGGAATGAGACCTAGGTTCCATGGCAAATTGGACCTAGGTGGACCCCTTGAGCTATACCCTAACCAAAATAGGGGGGAGGACTTGGGTGCTCGTGCCCTAGTCCTGCCCTATTTTGGGGCAGCCCCAATTTTTGGGTGTCAATTTATGACCATTAGTTGGTTCTTTTTCTGACATGGTAAAGTTTGATTTTTAAAATCTTGGTGGAAATTCTTGTAGGTGCATATAAAATCATTTTTAGGCATTCATTTGTAAACTAGATGATTACTAGCAAGCTATTGTGTTCTCAAGGCGATTAAAGGCTTTCTATTGTGTTGCAAGAGCAGACTTGTATGTTTTGTGTGTTGATATTTGTAGATTTGAGCATCAATCTCCTCATGGCATGAAGAACATCTTCCTCCATGAGAGCTTCACTACAAGGTGACATAACATTGTGTTTTTATCATTGATTCCTTTGGTTTTTTTGCCTTTGCCTCACAAGGGCATGCACTCTTTGTCTGACAATGGTGTTTGGAGACTTAAGTGTCCTCCGGGGCTTGACTGAGGCAAGCCTTTAAACACTACAACCCCCAAACCAAGTCTTGTGATTGCATGTTACAGGTGTTGCATTTGGGAAAAGTGGAGCTATAGGAAGGAGTGGTAGGCATCAAGGATTCAAGATCTGAAGAAAAGTCTGATAAAGAAGCAATTATAGGACTAGGGCACCTGCAACAGTGTCCTCTGCAAACAAATTTTAGGAAATAGAAGTTACAGGGCTGATCAGTGTCGGAAGGAGGTCTAGATTCCCTAAAAAAGTAGGTACCTTAGACTTGGATGCCTACACCAGTGTCCTCAACTATTTCACCTCGAAACCCTGAATACAAGTATTATGTGATTTGACATTTTACTCCCGTTTGCAAGAGATTTTTCTGTCTTTCATCAATTTGTTGTTGTATTTGCATAATTAGGATTTTAATGGTTAATTGGACATAAGAGAAGGAAAATTAATAATTGAATTCCCCAATCCAAGTTTCCTTTCATTTTCAGGTGACCTAGGGTATGATAGTGCTCGGCACTCGACCCTAGATCCTTCAATGTTAGGGTGAAAGGAGGATTTTAACATCTAAATAACAAAAGATTAGCAAAATCTAATTTTACCCTAAACATTTTGGTGAACCCATGTTTTTGGACTTAAATTGAAACTTACTAACTATTTGTCTTTAGATTTGGATTGATTTCATTCATTCATATAGTCATTCATTTTGTTGCATTGAGAAAAATTCAAAAAAATTGAAAATTTGGAAAAATACAAAAAAATTGCATTGTTGGCTTACTAAATTGTATCAATTCTTTCTAAATTTTCCTAATTCATGATTTTTACATCAGATCTGATATAAACTATAGAAAAATATAAAAAAATTAGAAATTTACATTGCATTTTGATCATTTAATTGCTAGGGTTTTGTAGAAAATTTGACAATTTTATATAACCTAGTAATTCCAAAATCTAGGGTTTGTAGAAAATCTTTTATCAAATTTTTCTACTGATTTTAGAGGCTCATTCAAATTTTCATTTGTCTATAGTCTTGCATTTTATTGTGAATTTTCATTTAGATTTAATATATTTACATTTTTACATAGAAAATTTCAACAAAAACTAGTAATTTTGATGCATTTTCATTAAATTTGTATGGGAATTTTGCATGTTAAGGATTGAAAATCATTTTAAGATCTGAAATTAAGTCAATTTCATCATAAATCAGACTTAAAATCATTGACATAGCATTTTATCCCAAGATTCCAAACCTAAGGCTTCAAAAACAATGATTTTCGCTAAATTTGGCCTTATCGACCCTTCAAACTTGCATCACAGGTGTGTTGTGAAAGATATTTTTCTATTAATTTTATTTTATCAGGGTAATAATTTGTTTCCCTTCATAAAAAGCTTCACAACACCCTTTTAACAGGCTCTTGTAGTGAAAATTTGATGAAAAACTACATATTTTGGCTAGTTTGGCCTAGGGTTTGACCTAGTTTGCATTCCAAGCGTGTTGTGATCAATTTTATGGATTGAGGTGACTGATATTATTGATATTATTTTCTGTACCTCCTAAAATTTTTTACAACACACCATTTTCTAGATCTTGGAATTGAAAAAGTGTTAAAAATTGCATATTTTGCTATATTTTCACTAACGTTTTACCTTAAGTGGCACTACAATCATGTTGTGTTGGGTATTTTTACATAAATTGTCTTTTATTTCTGGTATTATCTTCTTTCCATCATGATTTTCCTCACAACACCCTTTGTTATGCTCTTTTGTATTGAATTTTGGTGAAAAAGTGCCTATTCTGACATATTTTCCCTATTTTTGACTTGGCATTATCTTGGATTTGCATAAAGAGTGTGTTGAGAGTGATTATATTGCTGTTTTGGACTGATATTAGACATATAACTTGTTTCCCTTGACTAAAATCCTTACAACATCCTTTGTTTTGTTCATTTGCATTGAAAACGTATCAAAAAATCAAGCATTTTAGGCTATTTTTGCTCTTGTCTTGCACTAATTTTGAAAAGCTTTCAAAATCTAATTTGGCATTGGTTTGAGCATAAAAACATGGCCTCTAATAATAACAGCAACAATAGGTTCCCTCCTAGACCTTACATGAAAAGAAAGGCTCCTGAACCTGAAATTGTCTTCACTCCTCATGATAGAACAATCGGTGATTCCGAAGGACCTCTTTACATCACCATACAAATAATGGGAAATAATGTGGAGGGAACTCTGATTCATCCTAATTGCATGACTAATGTTGCCACTAAAAAATTTCTCTTTTCAAATCAATTAATACAAGGTCCTTATAGCCCTTCGAGTTTGATGATTAAGACACATACAAGAGCTTTAAAGAAACCACTGCGTAAGATATCATTGATAGTAACTGTATTTGAGAAATATGTTGAACAATGGTTTGATATTACTCCCAACTCTGATACTTTTGACATAAAACTTGGAATCCCTTGGTTAAAAGTTATGAAAGTGATTCCTTCAACTATTTATAAATGTGTTAAATTTTCTTTGAATGGACAAGTGCACGTCATTCATCAAAATACATACAAACCTTCAATTACACAACAACACTTCAAATTGGATTACTTTTGCAGCAAAAATACTAGCAACAAATTAGAGCTATGAATAGATTTTACATTTTTGAGCTATAGAAATGACAAAGTGAAATTGTTACATCCAGTACCTAGTCCTCCTACATAAGAAATGAAAAATGATAAATAACCTGCATGTGAAGAGAACTTTAGACCAAAAGGACAAGGTCCCTCTGCTGAGGTTCCTCCCCTGAACTCCTTACAAGGATTGGGAGATCATTGTCAACAACAAAGTGTTCCACCGCAACAAATGAGATTTGATCTCGGTGCTTCATCTTCTAATTTGCACAAGCCTATGAAAGAGGATAGCCCTATCTTACAAGAGATAAGTGGTAAAACAAAATGAAATAGAAAAGCAAGAGAAAGAAGAAAAAGAAGACAAGAATATGCTATAAACCTTGCCTCTCAACAAGAAAACATTGATCCTAACATTCAACCAAACAAAGATGATCCTAACGATGAACAACATGTTGAACAAGATATGAACTTGGCTATGGTACTGTATGTCCCACTATCCTCCAACATTAGGGAGTGGGAAGATGATGATGATAATTTGATTCTAGACAACTTATAGCCCAAAAGGGGCCCTATAGGTAGGTATCTCTAATATTTAATTTATTTCATAATGTGCTTCCCCCGTGATGTGTTATATGTTGTTTAGGCCTCCTGGGATGACCTTGGATTCTCCCATAAGGTTTGGGATACCAGGAGACTGTCTCTGTTGTGACCTTCTTCTATTTGTATCATCATTATTCTATATTGCCTCTCTCTCTGATTTCATTGTTGTGTGATACTAGATTTTGAAATAACTGCAAGAGAGAATATAGAAACATTTTATTGATATTCAATCTAGGATTACACAATATTCTACTCATACAATGCTCGTTGATTACAACAACAAATTACACTATCAAACCTATCTTGTAGGACTTATGAGGTTCTAATTCCTGTGAAATAGGAAAAGCATACTTCTCTGATCCTTCAAGAATCTTACAGACCTAGACTTGATCTAAAGACTCTAAAACTTAAGACTCTTACTTCTTGTTATGAGACTTCACTCACTCAAGACTCGTTGATCAAATGAGGTGGCCTTACATCTTTATATAGAAGGCAAGGCATATATTTAACCTCATAACCTTAAGTCTGAAATTGAAATCCATCCATAAGAAGAGGACATATAGCAAACCTTCTTTCTGAAGGGTTATCCATTTTGAGGATAAGATTCCTCATGGTGGATCCCAATAACCCATGAACAAGAAAGAAAGTGACAGACAGGACTCCTAAAGAATCTACTTTTTACAAAGTGACTTTTTGGTCAGGGGAAGGCTAACCCATGCTTATTGTAAGGATCATAAGCTTTCCCCTTTTACCATGGTGTGGGCCACATTTGTCTTTTGCCATGAAGGGACAAATTCCTTTAGTGGATGCCCATCCACTAACTTGTGTTGGGACCAGAGTCACTATAGCCTGTGACTCTTGGGTCATTCAATGGATCATAAGCACAGTTGGTACATTCCATGTATGATGCATGTGGGGTACAACCAACACGATTGGGTGTGACAACTTCAAGTGGATCTGGTTCTTTCCAGATGATGCTCATTGTCTTTAATTTGTAAGGTCCATAGATTCCTTGCTCCATTGCACCAGGATCAGTTATCTCCATGCGGTAGGTCTTTGTATGGATCCAGATAGGAGTTTGTTGAGCATGTAGATTTTGCAACTTGTTTCCAATTCCCCAGAATTCATAGAGAGAGACTGCACCAAGTGGTCCATACATCTAACAAAGATGTCTTCTTATAAGATTTTCATCAGGAGAATTAAACGTTATCTTAAAAATGCATCATATATAATCAGATGTATTATTGAACTGTAGACCTCTGGCTGGCGGATAGGGACCTTTAAGCATATCCCTAATCAATTCCTTACCCTTCTCTTCATTAAGCCATTGATCTAGTCAATGAACAAATGGATTCATGAACTTAACTGGTAAGGTGAAATCACCACACCAATTCTAAAGAACGTGACTGACATCAGGGTCAATTAGCTCTGCTTCAGCTAAAAACTGGAAAAAGGGTTGTTCTGTCCACAAGCCTTCTTGAGTAAGCTGCATCCTTGCAGTAATCATTTTATATCTGTCAAACAAAAAATCATTAGCCATCTAAAAATTATGGTAGTCCCTTCTTGCAAAAGGATTAGTGTTCAATTTAGGGAAACTCTTTTCATACCATCATTATTCCCTGACACGGATGATCTGAACTTTACCAATATTTGGAGTTTGATCATGTGGTATTTGGATGAACTGTTCTGCTTCTGGTTTTTCCTGTATATGGCCTTCTCTTGAAAGGAAATCTGCAAAGAGATTATCTTTTTCCTGGTAGATGCACTATATCAAATTTAAAGGTGTTAAGGAATTGTGCCCACCTGAGTAATCTACCACGAATAACTTTATCTTTTGATTCTTTTTTAAAGAATCCTCATAGATTTTGAAGATGAATTCTGATCATAAAATTTTTATCAATAATAAACATTTGGAAGGATTTTAGGGTATTCATCACAACAAGTATTTCTTTATGGGTACTGTGATAATTTGACTCACTATTCTTAAAACTACCAGAAACATACCTTACAATTTCTTCTCGACCTTGAGGCATTTTTTCTTTCAACACGCCTACCCAAGCTGCTTCACTTACATCTATTTCAACTATTTTAAATCCATCACCTGGCAATCTGAGCGTAGGAAGATTAGCACGCTTCCTTTTAATTCGAGTGATTCTAGCATCATGATTAGCGGACCATGGAGGCAGATGCTTTCCCAATAATTTATTTAACTCTAGCCAATCCTCAGCAAGCTTATAATAAAGCCCAGCAATATAATTGACCAAACCCAAAAACTTCTGTAATTCTTTGAGGTTGGTTACCTGTAAGTTTTGAATTTGGCTAAGAATATGTGGCTGAGCCTTCCCCTCCGGGAGAAGCTTGATGCCTATGAAGACGATCTGCTCCTGTGTAAAATTGCTCTTGGTAGGATTTATTGCAAGACCATGTTCTTGATAGATAGTTAGAAACTGTTGCAAATGATTAAAATGCCAAGTCATATCTTGACTAAACAAAAGGATATCATCAATGTAAGGAAAAATAAATTTAGCATAAGGCCTGAAGATTAGATCCATCTTCTGTTGAAAGATAGATGGAGCAGTGTTTATACCAAAAGGAAGAACTTTCCATTCAAATAGACCTTGAGGGACTAAAAAGGTTGTTTTGTAGTAATCTTTAGTCTTTAAACCTATTTTCCAGAATCCTTTTGTAAGATCAAATTTGGAGTAGATATGGCTACCTTGTATTGTTTGCCAAATATGATCTTTGTTGGGTAAAGGATGATGATTATCCAGCAAGCATTCATTTAACAATTTGTAATTAACAACCAACCATTTTTCAAGAAGTTTTGTCCTATTTTCATCATACTTTGGAACATACATGGCATGACATGAAAATGGTGTACTTGAAGCCCTTATTAGATCTAGCTTGCTTAATTCATCAATTTCTTTTCTACAAATCTTAGTTTCTAATGAGCTCATAAGGAAATAGTTTGCTTTAGCTTTGGGCATAATTTCCTTACGATCAGGATCCCACTTTAGAGGAAGGTTGTAGAATAAATTCCTCTTCTTCTTCTTTAGATCCTTTGTTAACACTGTGGCTGTAAATTCTACCTTGATCTGTGCTAGGGGTTCCTGCAAAGCTTCAATTTTTTTGCAATCCAAACTGTATTTTTCTTTACTTTCTTTACCATTTCAATCTTGGAGGTGAAAGTAAGATCTTCATGGAGGCATGGAACCTAAAATCTATTTTGTAAAGTGATAAAAGTGGAATCAATAGTAATTGGTTCCCAGTATTGCATGGCTCTGCTGCCAATGACTCCATTGTAACCAACCACTTCATAGTGTACAAAGGTTAATTCATCAATGAATCCATCACTAAGCTGAATAGGAACTTTACATACCAACTTGGATTCAAATTTACCTTTGTCGAATACAAGTTCTGTAGATCCTTCAATCCAAAGATCTACGAGGAAATAGTTATATCTGGCAATATTGACATCCGCGCTAGTATCCCATAGAAAGGCAAGTGGATACATTTTTATTCCTGGAAACAAAATAGTGAAAATTACTCCAGGACATGTTGTAGTCACTCTATTACATTGATAAGCTTTGACTTAATGGTGACTACTACTTTCTCCTTCATGAGTCATATCTCCAAGATATGGTGCCATTTTTCCAACTAAATTTAGCACAAGAGTTACCTCTGTTTCAAATCCTTTTGATTGCATAGCCTGATGTACCAAAGGGATATAAGGTTTTTCTTCTCTCACTGTGGTTTGATGGGGCAACTACAAGGAACTAGAAGAATTTAATTGATTGATGTATTTATCCAGTTATTGGGATTTTTCCATTTCTTCAACAAGCTAGATGTTTTCTTTGTCATCTATCTCAGAAATTTCAGTTTGAGCTTGTTGAATCACTTTCTCTAAGAATGCTTTGTGTTGTCTATGACAGTCTTTTGGCCATGCTTCCTATAAAAGGGGCTTCTGCAATACTTCTCTATGCAATGGGTGCTATAGGTTGAGAATAGTTCAGCATTGGTTTTCTTCTGAAAGGAAGCTTTGTTGGTCTCTCATTTTCTTTTAGCAAAAAATGTTTCTTTGCTGTGAGCTATTCTAGCTTGCTAGTCAGCTTCTTCCAAGTCTCTTGACCCATATCCATTTTTTGCAGATGGGCCTCTATATGAATAATTTCTTCAATTACCTTACCCAGATCATCTCTTGTATCTCTTCTAAGCATTCTATAGAAAAATGATTTTTTTGAATCATCTGAACTATCAAATGATTGTTCTTCTTTAATAGGTGTCTATCCATGGGAAGATGCATAGACTTCATCTTCAGAGCCTGACTCTTCTTCAGGTTCAATTAGAACAATGTCTTCCAGGTTTGAAGGGTAATCATTGATGAATTCGTATTCATCATTATCATCTAGTCCAACAGCTTTAGTAGCTCAGACTTTTCCTTTATCCTTCTTGTTGTGATGTTCACAACACACCCCATTATGCTCCTTAGCAAAATGGGGACCCCTGCTGATGTCTTGCTTTTTGCTTCTGCTTGTGTTTTTTCTGCTTCCTGGCGGTCTGGTAAAAATGAAGGTCAGGTGCATCATCATCATGATATGTGATGAGGTAGGTCATCATCATGAGGTCTGTTTGTCAAAGTTCATATTTTGTTTCTGTGACCTCATATTTTAAAAGAGCTTGAAATTCCATGCAGGTTTGCCTTTTACTTCACTTGAAAATTCGTCCATATGTGGAAGTTATGCACGGTCAAAGTCTTGGTCAAACCTGATATTCGCAGGAGGATCATCATATTTTTTATATCCTAAGTCATGTTGATAGGATCATCATGATCTTGGTCTATCACCCGCTAAAAATCATGCAGTCGCAATATCCGGACGTCAATTTTAGGTGGTAGTTCCCTTTACCCGTCAAATGGCCTCAGGCGCATCATCAGCATCATGATTTTTTTAGGAGCGTCATATTTTATAAACTTGGTTTTGCTGTATGAGGACATCATCATCATATTTGAACCCCCCCCCCCCCCCCCCCCCCCGATAATATCCTGAGGTTCAAATATCATGATGACATCAACTTGAAGTCAAGGTAAGTCTCCCCCGTCGAGTGGTTCTTTGTATCGCGAGCATCATCATGATATCCTTGCATCGCCTGATCTTAAAATATCATGCTGATGGTATAAGATCACCCTAACTTAACAAATTCATCATCGGCATATTTGCATGTGCATGCTATAAACCTATCGCAAGGTCATCATCATGATATTTGCTGAAGTTCGAATTATGATGATGACGACTTCATATCACCCTGATCTTTCACGAGGATCATTTGCTGAATTTCGCCAAGTGCTGGGAGCATCATCATCATAATTTGATTAAGAGGATCATCATCTTCATATCCTCCTGATCTCCGGTTAGCGAAATATCATGATGATCACCCTATCTATTCAGAAGAAGTCGATATTGCATTCCTCAACCGCATGATCATATTTTGCAATATCACCCTAGCCCGAATATCATGATGACCTTAACTCATCCTTGTGCTCCGAAAACGAAATATGATGATGACGTCATCATCATATTTTTATCTTGTCATATTGTCAAGATCATCATGATCTTGTTTGTACGCCCGATATTTCGCCAAGTCCTCCTGCCGATGAAATACAACCTTTTGCAAGTATCCTGATGATCATCATCATCACATTTTCCCTTCGGCAGGATTTTTTCCCAAACATGATCCGGTTGGCGAAATATCATGATGATGTCTTGTTCAAATTTAACGAAGGCTCCGAATATCATGATGATGTCATCCCGATCTGATAAACGAAGAAGTAAATATCCAGATGATCATCATCATCATCATTTTTTCCCTTCAACAGGATATTTTCTGAAACACGATCTGGTTCGCGAATTATGATGATGATGTCTTATTCTATGTTCGACCGAGGCTAATATCCTGATGATCATCATCATCACATTTTTTCCTTCAAACAGGATATTTTTTCAAGCACGATCTGTTTGCTGAAATATGATGATGACGTCTTATTCCAAGTTCGACAAAAGCCCTAAATATGATGATCATCATCATGCTGAATCTTTTGAGAAGGTTGCCTTGGCCGCGAAAGGATCATATTATGTTCATCATCCTGATCATGCTCCTTGGGTGACCTGATATCACAGTTAGCCCCCTGATCTTAACCGGAGATGACGATGACGTCATCCTTAGCATTTCAATGAAGCCCGAATATCATGATGATGTCACCATCATCTTCCTTTCCTCGGCAGCATGATTATATTCATATCCTCCTATTCTTCTTCAACATGATGATGATGATGTTGTTGTTCTTTTCTCCAATATGCAGAAGCGGAATATCATGATGATGAGGTATATCGACTAACCTGTTTTTTGACGCACCGACAGCGAATATCATGCCGATGGGCGGGAAATGAGGCGGTGGAATTTTAAAGCATTTTTTCTGGCACCTCTGGCATTTTTCGGTCAGCGATGGTTGACCCGTGAATCTTGAGTGGTCTGAACACATTTTGGACGCGTTTTGAGAGGATTCTGGGTCCGATTTTCTCAATCTTGCGCTGTCACTTGGATTTAAACGGTTATTTTAATTTCATGCTATTTTTATGATAAATGTGAAACTTATTGCTTGTCTTGTCTTGCAGGCTTGCAGTTGAGGAAGCAGCTGGAAAGTCAATACAGTGACCTCATGGAGGAAGAAGATCTGATCTCAGGAGCAAGAAGATAGAGATGAAATGCAAAAGGTCAAGGCCATTCAAGTAAAGAAGAAGGTCGCAGCTGGAGGTATTATCACAACAGACAAGTAGAAGTTATTACCCAGCTGCCGGAACTTCTCAGAAGGGGCAATATTTCGCCTAGATTTGACCACTGCTCTGAGATATTTTTGAGAACTGGTTCACCTGCATTTATTGCTGTAACTAGGGGTTTGAACCAGGGGTTCAGTTAGGTTTTTGCTGTAGTGAGGACAATCAAAATGTCTTTATATTGTGCCTCTCTACACTGTAATACTTTACAACAGGGGCTACAACAGGGATTTTTTAGGGCCTACAACAGAGATTCTAGGAAAACACAGCAAGATAGCTTAGCATAGTTTAGAAGTAGAAGAAGGAGGTCGCCTGTTTGTCTGCAGTAAGGTGCGCGTGGAATGTCTGGCTGCCTTACTGTATCTGTAAAGCTTGTAGGTTCTCTGTAGTATGATCAATGAAACTAGGAGTCATTCTTACATTGTAAATCATGTATGGCTATTCGTTTCTAATACAATAGAATCTGGAGTTCTGCATCTATCTTCTGAGTGTTCTCCTGCTCTTCTTTATGTTTTGAAATATCTTCTTTGAGAGCTTGCAATTTTAAATGTATGTTTGTGAAAATGCTCAGGACTTACATTTAGGGTTTTTACTGTGGATTTGATCAAACTACTGTGGTATTTACATAGTGCATAACAGAAACACTTAGATCCTTCGGTAGATTAAGTGAGGTATAGAGTAGATCTTTCTAACTTTTCCCAACCCATCTGAAATATCTAGCTGAAAACGTAGAAATCCAAAGGAAATTGTCTCAAATTTGAAGAAGCATGCATAACAGAGCTATAAGTAGACAGTTTTCATAAATAGATCAAGAAGAAAGCTGCAAAAATCTAAGAAAACCCTCTAAAACTTGCAGCCCAGTATCACTTGTATGCAAATGAACAGAATACTTGTTGAAATCTATGACCTCTTTGCATATTCTTAGTCCGGTAAACCACAAAATAAACCTAAACTACGTAAGGCCCCTTGAACATTACAGCTTCACATTGACCAACTAAACTTGACCAACCGAACCATTGTAGACTTGGGATTAGTTGAATCACCAGATGATTCCTTCTTGTCTTTCAAGTATAGTTTTAGTTCATTTTATGTGAATTTTAACTTATTGTTATGATTGCATCAAAACAGTCATCAACAGTTTTCTGGCGCTAGAAGGAGGGCCTGATTTGGTTTAGGGTTAAAATTCTGAGTTTTAAATGTTATATTCTGAGATATGTTAGATCTCATAAAATTTCAAAAGGCCTAAAAGGGTGAAAAGAGGGTCCCATTTTTTTTTAATGGACACATATGGGGACAGTTTTCAAGTTAACAGTCCTTTATTTCAGGGAGCTTTGAATGAATAGTTTTATTCTCAAAGTTTATCTAATTTTTGTTTGTCCAGTTGTTGCAGGATACACCGGACTATTGAACACAATGAACTTAAATGTTTAACATTCATCACTAGGATAGATTCATATTTGAAAGGACTAATTATTTTTTCAGATGTGTTCAGGGCTGAAAGCTGGCAGGAAAAAGAAATTTTGCAGCAACAAGCTAATACAACACTAGAAACTAATAGGTGGTTAGAAAATACAATAGAAAAATCAATTCTGGAAGGGAATGATAATAGAGCATCTTTTCTTAGGTCATATTATGGAGGGATTGATAGTAGGTCTCTACTTCCTAATACAGGAAAAGGGGAGTGCAAGTATAAGTCTTTTAAATCTTGTAGAGAGGAAACCATTTGTCAGGATAAGGTTTTTATTGCTGACCCTAATGCTTTTGGTAAAGACAGTAAAACATCTTTCCTTAAGTCATTTTATGGAAAGGAGAAATGTGGGCAAATGAAAAAATTAGAGTGCACTGAAATTGATAAGATCTCTACTGTAGAAACTAGTGAAGTCATAGAAAAGAAAGTAAATCCTAGTGTTACACCTGACTTCTTTGAATTAAATGATCAAAATCAAGATTGTTGCAGGTCAATAGAATTAGACTCTTCACTGAATGATAAATATGAGTCATCTGATGAACAATCCTTAAAAAAAGAAGATACAGAGGATCATGGAGCTGCTGTACACAGTCAGACATCACCCCCATGCCATGTTGAAAATAAAACAGGGGAGTACTCTTGTCAATCAAAAGATGTTGTCCCACCTTTACTCTCAAGTGATTTAGAAATGATTAATTTATGTATATCAGATGATGGTGAAGATACTTACTTAAGTGCTGATGTGCAGGAAACTAATGAGAACATTGAGAAGTTTGCTAAATTTGAGGATAAACTGAACATCCAGAATGAAGAAACAAGGCTGGATGAAGATGGAGAAATGATACATCTGGAGTCATTCATCTTTCAACTTGAAAAAGGACTAGACATAGAGCTGGGCAATGAAAATGCAGAGCTAAATGAAGAGCCAGCTATCAATGAACAAGTGTGTTCCACAGAGCTAAAGGCACATCAGGTTGTCTCTTTCCTTTCCTTAGTAAACAATGATAAATGCTATTTTGATTATGGAAATTCAAGAGATAGGACATGCTTATGGATTAATCATAACCCTGATGAGCAACCTCAGTTACTAGTCATTAAGAGCTATTCTGATAAACACAATGAATCTAGAATATCAGAATTTTTTTCAGAATTCAAAGATAAATCTGCTATGATGAGGACCATAACTAGTACCCTGTTACTCCTGCACAACCTAAAGAAATATGCAAGTAGGGGTGTTTTTGGGTCCTTTTCCTGGGTTTCTAAATTGCCTCGTAGAGGCTTGTATATAGTCTGGTAGGGTAGTTGTTTTTTGTTTTTTTGTGTTCTTCTTTTGCTGTTTTCTTTTTTAGGTTAGTTGTTTGTATAGCTTGTCTTCTTTTTGTTTCTTTCTGTTTGTACAGTTTTTTCTTTTGCTGTGTTGTTTGTACAGCCTGTTTGTTTGGTTTGTTTGTTGTCTCCTCAGCAGGGATCTTTATTTTACTGTAGAGTATTAAGGTGCAAAACTAGCAACCATTCAAAACAGTATATAATTTAGGATATTCAGGTTAACCATTTGCAATTTACACATAACTTGTCACTGTCATGAATGTAGAGAGTTGTTCATCTTCTGAAGTTTTGTATTCAATAAATGTGATTGAGAATTCGAAGTAGGTTTCTCACAATGACACACCTAAAATCCTTGGGTTTGTTGAACCTACCAGTGTAGATATTAGGTGAAAAATCAGAGGTCACCCTTGCTACCATTACAATTCTCAACTTAATTTCAGCAAGTGCCCACTCCTTGCATCATGAAGTTATAAATTGCTATATCTTATGAAATCTTTCAAAATTAGAAAACAAATAAATAAATAAATAAATGAATAAAGCGGATTATACTAAAAATCCAGATTAAGCCATCTAAGTAACTCTACCAGGGCTATGGACGCTCGCTAGCAGTGGGGCTCTACTTAGGAGAATTGTAACGATAACCTTGCCGAGGCTATGGACGCTCGCTGGCAGCAAGGCTCTATCCGGTCGGCTATGAGGGAATATCCTCACCTACGTAGGCTAATGTCAGTCACTGGTTTGTTCAACCGATCTTCAAGATGAGGATAATTAATCACATGCACACAACTAAACTGAAAATGGAAATTCATGCATCTTTATTGAACACTTTGAGTCTCAAGCTGAATAGTAATTTGCAGGAAAGATAGTTGGAAGTTATGAGTTCATTTCACCTAGTTTCCTTGAACACTCTGAATTTAATTGTTTTGTTTTGGTTGCTAGTTGTTGTGATGTTCACAACACGCCCTATTATGCTCCTTAGCAAAATGGGGACCCCTGCTGATGTCTTGCTTTTTGCTTCTGCTTGTGTTTTTTCTGCTTCCTGGCGGTCTGGTAAAAATGAAGGTCAGGTGCATCATCATCATGATATGTGATGAGGTAGGTCATCATCATGAGGTCTGTTTGTCAAAGTTCATATTTTGTTTCTGTGACCTCATATTTTAAAAGAGCTTGAAATTCCATGCAGGTTTGCCTTTTACTTCACTTGAAAATTCGTCCATATGTGGAAGTTATGCATGGTCAAAGTCTTGGTCAAACCTGATATTCGCAGGAGGATCATCATATTTTTTATATCCTAAGTCATGTTGACAGGATCATCATGATCTTGGTCTATCACCCGCTAAAAATCATGCAGTCGCAATATCCGGACGTCAATTTTAGGTGGTAGTTCCCTTTACCCGTCAAATGGCCTCAGGCGCATCATCAGCATCATGATTTTCTTAGGAGCGTCATATTTTATAAACTTGGTTTTGCTGTATGAGGACATCATCATCATATTTGAACCCCCCCCCCCCCCTGATAATATCCTGAGGTTCAAATATCATGATGACATCAACTTGAAGTCAAGGTAAGTCTCCCCTGTCGAGTGGTTCTTTGTATTGCGAGCATCATCATGATATCCTTGCATCGCCTGATCTTAAAATATCATGCTGATGGTATAAGATCACCCTGACTTAACAAATTCATCATCGGCATATTTGCATGTGCATGCTATAAACCTATCGCAAGGTCATCATCATGATATTTGCTGAAGTTCGAATTATGATGATGACGACTTCATATCACCCTGATCTTTCACGAGGATCATTTGCTGAATTTCGCCAAGTGCTGGGAGCATCATCATCATAATTCGATTAAGAGGATCATCATCTTCATATCCTCCTGATCTCCGGTTAGCGAAATATCATGATGATCACCCTATCTATTCAGAAGAAGTCGATATTGCATTCCTCAACCACATGATCATATTTTGCAATATCACCCTAGCCCGAATATCATGATGACCTTAACTCATCCTTATGCTCCGAAAAAGAAATATGATGATGATGTCATCATCATATTTTTATCCTGTCATATTGTCAAGATCATCATGATCTTGTTTGTACGCCCGATATTTCGCCAAGTCCTCCTGCCGATGAAATACAACCTTTTGCAAGTATCCTGATGATCATCATCATCACATTTTCCCTTCGGCAGGATTTTTTCCCAAACATGATCCGGTTGGCGAAATATCATGATGACGTCTTGTTCAAATTTAACGAAGGCTCCGAATATCATGATGACGTCATCCCGATCTGATAAATGAAGAAGTAAATATCCAGATGATCATCATCATCATCATTTTTTCCCTTCAACAGGATATTTTCTGAAACACGATCTGGTTCGCGAATTATGATGATGATGTCTTATTCTATGTTCGACCGAGGCTAATATCCTGATGATCATCATCATCACATTTTTTCCTTCAAACAGGATATTTTTTCAAGCACGATCCATTTGCCGAAATATGATGATGACGTCTTATTCCAAGTTCGACAAAAGCCCTAAATATGATGATCATCATCATGCTGAATCTTTCGAGAAGGTTGCCTTGGCCGCGAAAGGATCATATTATGTTCATCATCCTGATCATGCTCCTTGGGTGACCCGATATCACAGTTAGCCCCCTGATCTTAACCGGAGATGACGATGACGTCATCCTTAGCATTTCAATGAAGCCCGAATATCATGATGACGTCACCATCATCTTCCTTTCCTCGGCAGCATGATTATATTCATATCCTCTTATTCTTCTTCAACATGATGATGATGATGTTGTTGTTCTTTTCTCCAATATGCAGAAGCGGAATATCATGATGATGAGGTATATCGACTAACCTGTTTTTTGACGCACCGACAGTGAATATCATGCCGATGGGCGGGAAATGTGGTGGTGGAATTTTAAAGCATTTTTTTTGGCGCCTCTGGCATTTTTCGGTCAGCGATGGTTGACCCGTGAATCTTGAGCGGTCTGAACGCATTTTGGACGCGTTTTGAGAGGATTCTGGATCCGATTTTCTCAATCTTGCGCTGTCACCTGGATTTAAACGGTTATTTTAATTTCATGCTGTTTTTATGATAAATGTGAAACTTATTGCTTGTCTTGTCTTGCAGGCTTGCAGTTGAGGAAGCAGCTGGAAAGTCAATACAGTGACCTCATGGAGGAAGAAGATCTGATCTCAGGAGCAAGAAGATAGAGATGAAATGCAAAAGGTCAAGGCCATTCAAGTAAAGAAGAAGGTCGCAGCTGGAGGTATTATCACAACAGACAAGCAGAAGTTATTACCCAGCTGCCGAAACTTCTTAGAAGGGGCAATATTTCGCCCAGATTTGACCACTGCTCTGAGATATTTTTGAGAACTGGTTCACCTGCATTTATTGCTGTAACTAGGGGTTTGAACCAAGGGTTCAGTTAGGTTTTTGCTGTAGTGAGGACAATCAAAATGTCTTTATATTGTGCCTCTCTACACTGTAATACTTTACAACAGGGGCTACAACAGGGATTTTTTAGGGCCTACAACAGAGATTCTAGGAAAACACAGCAAGATAGCTTAGCATAGTTTAGAAGTAGAAGAAGGAGGTCGCCTGTTTGTCTGCAGTAAGGTGCGCGTGGAATGTCTGGCTGCCTTACTGTATCTGTAAAGCTTGTAAGTTCTCTGTAGTATGATCAATGAAACTAGGAGTCATTCTTACATTGTAAATCATGTATGGCTATTCGTTTCTAATACAATAGAATCTGGAGTTCTGCATCTATCTTCTGAGTGTTCTCCTGCTCTTCTTTGTGTTTTGAAATATCTTCTTTGAGAGCTTGCAATTTTAAATGTATGTTTGTGAAAATGCTCAGGACTTACATTTAGGGTTTTTACTGTGGATTTGATCAAACTACTGTGGTATTTACATAGTGCATAACAGAAACACTTAGATCCTTCGGTAGATTAAGTGAGGTATAGAGTAGATCTTTCTAACTTTTCCCAACCCATCTGAAATATCTAGCTGAAAACGTAGAAATCCAAAGGAAATTGTCTCAAATTTGAAGAAGCATGCATAACAGAGCTATAAGTAGACAGTTTTCATAAACAGATCAAGAAGAAAGCTGCAAAAATCTAAGAAAACCCTCTAAAACTTGCAGCCCAGTATCACTTGTATGCAAATGAACAGAATACTTGTTGAAATCTATGACCTCTTTGCATATTCTTAGTCTAGTAAACCACAAAATAAACCTAAACTACGTAAGGCCCCTTGAACATTACAGCTTCACATTGACCAACTGAACTTGACCAACCGAACCATTGTAGACTTGGGATTAGTTGAATCACCAGATGATTCCTTCTTGTCTTTCAAGTATAGTTTCAGTTCATTTTATGTGAATTTTAACTTATTGTTATGATTGCATCAAAACAGTCATCAACACTTCTTCTTGTTTCTTTTAGGACACTTATTTGCATAGTGGTCTCCTTTACAAATATAGCATGTGGGCTTCCACTTTCTTTTAGATCTTGAAGTTTTATCTTTCCTTCTAAAATATCCTTTCTTCTTAAGATATTTACTATATTTCTTCTTCGTTTTCTTATAATAGGGCTTTTTAGATTTGTCACATGAATAGCACTTTGAAGAAGATTTTTCCTTTTCTAGAAACTGATTACTTGGCATTATTTGATAATAGGCTAATGAAGACAACAAAGGCTTAACCTTTTTCATTTCTTTTCTTTTCTTTGATTCCTGATAGATTTCTTCATTAATCTCAATCAGAAATTGTACCAACTGGGGAAAGGTTAATTCCTTCATTTCTATATTTTCTGCTACCAAATTCTCTAAAACTCTTTTGTGGTAAAATTCTCCTACCACTTCACCAAAACTTTTGAGAAAAGTAGTGAACATGAACTTGTGGTTCTGCTCATGCCCAGATTGGTAGAAATTCTTATGTTGCTCTTGGCAATATTCACTAAAATATTTTAAATCCTTACACTTCCCTCTAACAAGCTTATTATAAGCCAATTTCTCTCTTGTGTCTATTCTTCCAACAAACAAACATGTCAATTGTGCACATACTTGATATGTTCCTCTGTTAATCAGGTTTTCTCTGAAGGTATCTTCTAACTGATCCCAGACATTTCTTGCAACTCTAGTCATAGAGTTGAGAGCCTGCTTAATGACTTGAGCTTCATCAGCTCCTGCATTTGTTGACATGTAATTTGTAATCCATGCTCTCATTGCATCTATTCCTCTCATGTTTTCAACATCTTCAAAATTATCAAAATTGACTAAGGGTGGAGTATCAACTTTATAAAACTAGATATTCTTAAATGGGTCAATCAGATTGGAACCATTTGGATTAGTTCCATTACCACATGCCATTTGGAATTTTCCTGTGGCTTTCTCATCTTCCATGGTATCTCTTAATTTTCCAGTGCTAGGATCAAAAACCTTTTCTATTACAAGTTGTTTAATTGCAGTTAACAATTTGGGACCTTCAAACTAAGCCTATAGATACCCTTTGGCACTAGACGGGAAGTTTAACTGTTTAACAATTTGTGGCTATTTTACTGTTAAGACTATGATTTGCATAGTGGACTGAATAGTCTGAGACTCTCTAGTTATAGAGTCGCTTAACAATATTTATGACTTTGAAACAAACTGTATTTCTTTCTACATAGTTTCCAACTGTGTTTCTACATGTTTAATGTGCATATTATTATTATTGACTTGCACACTCAGCACATCATTATCTAGCTTATTTTCACTTCTAACCTTCTACAGAAGTTCATGTTGTTGTTCACTAGCTTGTTGTTGATAGACCCACCTAGATTCTGCATGCTTCTTAAACTAATCATAAACAACACGTAATTCATGGAGTTACTAGCAAACAATGGTCATCCACTTGTCAGTGATCTGCTTCTCAAGATGTTCAAGAGTTGCGATTATGGAGTGGAGATTTTCTTGATCACCAATTTGATGTTTCTCATGTTTTATGGCCTCAAGGTCTTGCCAAACCTTCCTACTTTGGACAAGAAACAAACTCTTTCAGAGACAAAGATTAGTCCAATTAAGTATTTTACTTTGGCTGGATCCCTGAAATTCTCTGGCATTGGTAACATGTAGAGGCCAAAATTCAACCTAGGTTTTGCCAGATAGGTCATCCATCATAAAATCCCTAAATGGATGGATTATACCTAGCACTATGCAATGACCTGTAGGAATTGAAATTACTTTTTCATTGGACTCCTTTATATCCTATTCTGGAAAAGAGAGTTTTTCCAAACATCATTCTTATATTTCCAGTGGGAGGATTAAACATGAAAGAGCATTTCTCACACTTAAATAAACCATTGTCCAACTCGAAATACTGTACATGTGGACAAGGAGGAGGAACTTGAGATGAACTAGAACTAACAAATGACTGTGATTTATTGACAATAGGAAGTTTAAACAAACTTTCAAAACCTTGTGATGGCTGCATTCAGACACTTTGGGGCTGAGGTAACATAGACTAAACAGGATTATTGTAATTAAAGGTATGCTTTGTTCTCATAGAGGGTGTCTACCCGAGGAGAACCTAATAACGACTTGGTTGTCTATTTCTTGTAAGGTGACTCCACATAGTTGAGGAGGTTTCTAAGGTGGAGGTTGGCAATCCTTATCCCAGAGATCTAAAGCCCATTCTTTAGGTAACTGGATATCTTTATGATGTACTATCTTAGGGGCTGTTAATTGGGTATGGTCACTAGTGGATTTCTAGATGGTTAATAATCCCTCTACTCCTTGGGCTCTTCGAGGATTTATCATTAAACGAATAATTTTGTTGTAGAGCCTATAGTGTACAAGAAACACTAAGGAGTGATCAATAGACATGTCTTTCATGAACAAGTTCATTGTTTTAAACTGATAAGTTAAGACATCCTCTAAATAACCATCTTTTAGACTGACTATAAAATCTAATAGACGGTTAATATATAGTGACCCTTCTGACATAGAATCATAGGCACAACCCAATAAATCATGAGACAACTTATAAAAGCATGCATCTTTTAACATCATAAACATAATAATAGGCAAACCTTTTCTGTAATGTCTAGTAATGCCTATTCTAACATAAGACAGATGCATGTACTGAGTATTATCAGGATTTGCCCTTGCTTGCTTCTAAAGATTTCCTATTTGTATTTCTGAGAAAAGTTTTAACTTTCCTTTAGAGCCACCTGTGACTATGTGCTGAAGTGTAGCTACATGACACTTTTGTAAGGATTTATATCCAAACCAGTTTTTCAAACCTCTAGACCTATTGAACATATCAACCAAGCTACTAGGAATATCACTGTAAATTTTTGATGGTCTAATCTTAGGTGCTTTGAACTCTTCATTCAAGAATCTATTTTGTGACAACCTATCATCTATTGCATTACTACTCGGCTCAAGCATGGTGAAATTAGTTTCATTATTTGCAAAGAAATTTGTAAAGCTAACCTCTTCATATTGTTCCCTGTATTTCTCTTACATTCAAACTTCTGCTGTAAGTACTCATGTGTAAGTCCCATTGTTAAGCCATGGATAGGCGTTGTTAGGGCAATCTGAGGCAGTAATCTTGTAATTTGAGCTCAGGTGTGAGCGTGAATTCAAGTGCAGTAATGGACATGGCTTCAACTTTTGGATCGGTTATGGCTCCCGAAGACCATACTAAGGATCACAACTCAGTGTCGTGGTTGGTGACTTGGGGGCACCCTCCTACGTGATTGTCCCTGAGACACTTGTTTTCTCCTCTCTTATTTATTGTTTCCCTTCCTCTAGTGTTTCCACCTAGAGGGCGGATGACGACAAAAATTTATACTAATGCGAAACTAGTGTCCCTTTAGAGAGCAATCAACAAATGGACTTAGTTCCTAATATGATAATGGGGCTGTATATCTTATCTGACGCTTGGCTAGTGGAAACACTCATGCTTTCCATATAGTGAATTTTATGATGTTTCTATTACATTTACAAACCTTAACAATACTGCTGCTCTGTGCACCTTTGTTTTCCTTTGAATCTAGCCTTGGTGGTACTCTGGATTCATTGTATAACCTTGGCTCTTTGTGTCTTTAATCATATGAATTGATGTTGTTGTTTATCATGATGTTGTAGACACTAACATGTTTCTTGTAGGGATGTGTTTGTGGGAATATTTGGCGATCATAAAGTACATGTCACCTCTGGGGGGCATGGGCTTTGCGAAAGTCTATGTTCCCTTGTGTGTTTTCTTCCTACCTTAATGTGCTTGATATCGATAACTGATATCAACCACCTTAAGATGGGGGCATATATAAGGTAAGCTGTCTGCTATAGATGTTAGCAATGTGTTTGACCTCAGATACAAAGACTTGTGCCCTAGTGTAGTGCATTGTGCATCTTGAGCTTGTTTGTAATCAATCAATCAATCATGTAAGCCCTCTGCGAAGGAGGGATATCAAGCATGTCCTTTTTCTTAAGCCCTCTGCGGAGGTGGGGATGGTGTATTTCTTGGAGCAGATTGCACCATCCTATCATTTTCAAAAGTCCTCTACAGAGGTGGGGAGCAGTTCTATGACAAACTTAACCCTTAAGCGTGTTTTCAGAGATTGTTGTGGCGAAGCCCAATCGTCAGTGTGTACCTGTAATGTGCCTGAGATAGTGTTGGACCTAGAAGTAGGTACACTCCATTGCTTGTCTACCATATTTTCTCCGTGTCTTCAAGTGTGTGTTTTGGCATGCTCATTTTGTATGGCATGTTTATTGCCCCATATGTAGAGACCAACGCCCTTGAGTAGTGCTTCCTGCATTTTGGGAGGTTTTGCATGTCTTGCGTGTGTGTTACCCCATATATACAGAGACCTATACCCTTAGGTAGTGCATCCTATATTATGGGAGGTTTGTTTACTTTCGAGTACTTGCATTTGCATTTCATATATATGAGGAAAAGAAAAGAAAAGATATCATATCTATCTTCCATGGATTAATGTGTCTTCTATGCATTGATTGTATTCTCCGTGTTCTGTGTGACTATAACTATCTTCTCTGTCCTTAGCATGTTTGTTGTGTTTGTGACCTTACTTTAATGCATGTAGGGGCTTGGTGTTCATACATACATTAAAGTGGGGGCTAAATGTAACATCAGAAAATGTCCCCTTGGGGGCTTTTCCCTCATAAGGTTTAGCTCCCGGGTCTTTAGTATGCATTTAGGACATTTTAGTTCATATTTTGGCATCTCGATGGAATGAGACCTAGGTTCCATGGAAAATTGGACCTAGGTGGACCCCTTGAGCTATACCTTGCCCAAAATAGGGGGGAGGACTTGGGCACTCGTACCCTAGTCCTGCCCTATTTTGGGGCAGCCCCAATTTTGGGCGTCAGTTTATGACCGTTAGTTGGTTCTTTTACCGACACGGTAAAGTTTGATTTTTAAAATCTTGGCGGGAATGCTTGTAGTTACATATAAAAGCATGTTTAGGCATTCATTTATAAACTAGATGATTACTAGCAAGCTATTGTGTTCTCAAGGTGATTCAAGGCTTTCTATTGTGTTGCAAGAGTAGACTTATATGTTTTGTGTGTTGATATTTGCATATTTGAGCATCAATTTCCTCATGGCATGAAGAGCATCTTCCTCCATGAGAGCTTCACTACAAGGTGACATAATATTGTGTTTTTATCATTGATTCCTTTAGTTTTTTGCCTTTGCCTCACAAGGGCATGCACTCTTTGTCTAATAATGGTGTTCGGAGACTTAAGTGTCCTCCGAGGCTTGACTAAGGCAAGCCTCTAAATGCCACAACCCCCAAACCAAGTCTTGTGATTGCAGGTTACAGGTGTCACATTTGGGAAAGTGGAGTTGCAGGAAGGAGTGGCATTCATCAAGGATTTGGGATCTGAAGAAAAGTTAGACAAAGGAGCACTTCGAGGAATAGGGTGCTTGCATTAGTGTCCTCTATAGATAGATTTCAGGAAACAGAAGTTACATGGCTGATCAGTGTCAGAAGGAGGTCCAGATTCCCTGAAAAAGTAGGTACCTTGGAATTGGGTGCCCGCACCACTGTCCTTGACTATTCTACCTCAGAACCTTGAAAATAGGTATTTTGTGATTTATCATTTTACTCTCGTCTGCAAGAGCTTTTTCTGTCTTTCGTCAATTTGTTGTCGTATTTGCATAATTAGGGTTTTAATGGTTAATTGGACATAAGAGAAGGAAAATTAATAATTGAATTCCCTAATCCAAGTTTCCCTTCATTTGCAAGTGACCTAGGGTATAATAGTGCTCGCCACTCGACCTTAGATCCTTCAATGTTAGGGTGAAAGGAGGATTTTAACATCTAAACAACAAAAGATTAGCAAAATCCAATTTTACCCTAAACAGGGTTTCACCATTACATACCTTTTCATGGGCTTAAACCTGATTAAAGATGTTCATATATGTTCTTTACACTATATAATCACCATTTACTAAACTCTGTTCACTATGCACACTGTTCCATTTGAGGTCAAGATCTCTGCAACAGTCGCTGTAATTTTTCTAGAGCCATGTAAATCTCTTATGAATGCTTAGGTGAGTTTAAAATGATCAAAATTCACCTTTTTGTGTTAAAATTAGGGAGATTAGGGCATAATTAATGTTAAATTCATCGCTAGGGGACATCTGGTTAAATTCCTAGGAGATTGCTATAGGTGGCAGCCTTTAATTTGAAATTTTGAATGGCTAACAACCCATTTTTGTAGCATTAATTGCAAGGTAGGGATATAAACAAAGGTCTGGACATTGAATAATATGCTTATCCTTTCAAAATGTCCATACATTCAGATGACATCATGCAGATGCTTGATTAATGTTGACCAAGGAATGGATACTAGAGATGTTAAGGCGCAAAAGTATTTGCATTTGATCTTAGATGTTTGGACATTAAGATGCTCACCTTGAAAAGTCAAATCTGTGCCCTGTGGCATTATCTGATTGGTTCATGGAATGTCTTGATTTCTTTTTGTAGATAGTAGGGCTATGGATATTAAGAAAATAACTAGATGTCAGATCTTTCAAGATATTCCTGGGTGTAAATGTGTTGGGGTCGTCATGGTTTAAAGTGGTTCCTTTATGTTTGAAGAAAATTGACATCATAAGGATATTGTTGAAGGTCTAGACATTAAGTTAATGTTTGGATGTTAAGAAATGTTAAATATCTCATTCTCTTAATGTCTAGATGATGTCATCATTCTTTTGTTATTCCTTTATGACAAGATCAATTGACGTCACCAGGATATTGGGCAAGGTTTGGATATTAAGTGTTTAAGCATAATGTACATAGTCTAAGTTTAGTTGAAAAGTCAACTAGGACATGTCATCAAGATATTAACAAATGTATGGACACTAAGTTAAGAGTTGGATATTAAACTAAGATGCATACCCATGAATATCCATACCAAGTGACTATGTGCACGATGTTTAGCTAGCTCAATCACTTAAATTTTGACGTCTGCACATTTGCGGATGTCTAGATATTTGGTTTTTCTCAGTAAATTTTGCAATCAAGACATTAAGTTAATTTTTGAATGTTAGGATAAAGTGAACATCCCTAAGACCATTTGACTAAAGTTTGACTAGGCATAACTTCCTGGTTTTAGGGAATTTCTTGGTGCTATAAAAGTCAAATCTACTTAAAATTTTATCTTCTTTTATTTGGTAGTGTCCATGTGGGGAAATTTTGACTTTGAAATTTTGATCTATATTTCAAGATCCTAACATGCCCAGGATAAGATCTTGACATACATCTAATGGCATTTTACCATACCACCCAAAGAAAAGGGAAACAAAACAAGCCAAGCAAAAGCAAGAAAAAGTTGGGTCTCTATTTGACTGGGGAAAAATGGGGCATGTTGTGTAACCACACAACACTTCCCAATACCATTTTTAGAGAGAGTGTACCCTTGCAGGGAAGAGGTTAAAGATAATCCAAATGATGAAATGGTTCAAATAGTAATGATGTCACCTCAGAGGTGAAGTCCTTAGGAGGACAAAGATCCTTCAACTCATAAAGAGATGGAAGATGATTCCAAATCTACAACAAACACACACAATACAAACACAATTCTATAACAATAACACAATGAATGCCTTGAATGCTCTTTAACTCCAATATCATAACTTTGTAATATCCATCTAGGTTCATAATGAATTCAAAAATACACTTATATATGCTTTCATACTAACATTCATCAAATTAAATCACAAAAGTTGACAAAGAGGGACATTTTTAAAGGTCCTAGGCTAACAACATTAATTTACCCTGACCAATTAGGAAGGACTTGGAAAATTGGTGCCCAAGTCTAGGGGTCCATTTTGAGTTTGAGATAAGGCTAATGAAGGGCCCAAGGTCCCAAATTCATATGGGTTTTGAGCTATTTTCTTTGGGATGATCAATTATAATGCATAATGTCATTACGAGGACCTACGAGCTAAACTAGGAGGTGAAAAGGCATGTGTCCACTTTTTACTCCATAACATTTAGCCCCCACTTTAATGTGTGTATGATCTTACAATCCATACATGCATTAAAGTATAGTCAAAGCACATCAAACACATCAAACACAAGAGTGAAGACACACCCTAAGTTTAAAGACTATTTCTAGCCCCCAAAGTTAGGCAAACATAAGAAAACACTTAACAGTCACATAAGACACAATGAAGATAGTAAGGAAGCACACAATACATAGAGAAGACATGAATATAGTCATTCAATATACAAAGTATACATGAAGAGAAGACATGATTGATCAATTACATATCTATATATAACTCTAAATAAGTGATGGGAGGAGCTAATCACTATGTACCACCATCAAAAGACACACAAAACACACATAAAAGACGTGAAACATGCCAGGTACATAGGGAAAACATGTAAAAGACACATGGAATACATGAGCACCATAGAGTATTTCATAGATATACTATACTTCTTATACACAACAAACACATGTGATAGGAAGGAGCTCATCACTACACTCCACTATCTAAGACATGTCAAATACACTTAACGGTTGAGCTATACTACAACAACCACCAAAGACACAATTAAGGGTGAATGACTCAAGATCCAACCCCACCTCATTATGAGGACTTTGTTAAAAGGATATGCACTAGCTCAAGAGATACACCATCCCAACTTCCGTAGAAGGGCTTCTAAAATGCAACCCCATCCACATCCCTAGATGCCTTATAGTGAAAAGGAAGCATGTGCTCAAAGTATACAACCCCACCCGCATCATAGAGATGCCTTACAGTGAAAAGGAGGTATACGTAACAAGATAAAATACACAACCCCACTCGCATCATGGAGATGCCTTATGGTGAAAAGGAAGTGTACACAAACATGCTTTGTCAATGTAAAAAGTAATCAAGTAGTTACCATGATATATGCCACCACCTTAAAGTGGTTGATCCCACTTGCCCATATCAATCATGTTTAAGGTAAAGTGAAAAAATGCAAGGGAAGAAGAGCATTCACAAAGCCCATGCCCCAAAGTGACATGTGCCACAATCACCGAATGTTCCCACAAACACATCAATATCATTTGATAACATAATCAACAATATATAAGTTTTGGTTAAAAAATATTACTCTAAGATAACTACCAAATCAATTCATGAAAGTTACACCGAAATCATATAACATAAGAGACCAAAGCTACACTTACAAATTCAGAACTGAGTATAACCGTGAGGTTATACTGTAGGTATCCCAGAACCAAGTGTATCGACAAGGTGAGATACAAAACCATCCAAAGTGCATAGAAGTAGATTTAGAGTATTACAAATATTTGTTGGAACAAATTTTACCATAAGAATCACAACACGAAGTGATTCTACTAGTCAAGCATCAATAATATATATCAACCACATGTTCTTGTATGGATTGGGTCCATACTTTCTTTCTGTTTGCAAGAGACACTGCTAGGCATGTTAGGTGTTGTCATTGATGGCAACTAAATCAATCTTACACATCCACATTGTATCATTTGATCATACCGGAAGTTAGATTGCAGATTTGTCTAAGTCCAGATAGACAGGAACATAGCACATGATAGGATTCAACATCTTGGTCTGCATTTCCCCATAGGTAATTATATTGTGCTGGGGATTTGAGGGAATGTTAAGGGATGTCAGGACTACCTAAATCCAAATTTTTACCCTCCAGTGGTGAAGGGATTGAAAGTTGCAAGCATTTGAGTATTGGGTTTTGGTTAGACAGTTCAGTCCGGTGAAGAACAGGCCGACCTGGTGTTTGATCCTTGTGTGGATTAAGAGAAGTGGTTGGTTGAGAAATTTATGAGATCCATTGGTATTGGCTGACATGTGTGGTGACTTGAACACATAGGTTTTGGTTTGCATTGATATTTGTGCATGGATTTAGCTGACAAAACAATGTTCTTGAAAATGGCTCTAAGTTTTCTTGAGGCTAACTACAGTTGATGAAATTTCATATAATAGATATATATAATCGATGGGTGTTAGCATTTTGTGATATGGTTGTGTGAATATGAGATGAGAGGTATGAAGTGTGGTAGTATCAAGTGTGAAGTAGAGATCTGAGGCTCAGATTATGGCAGAATAGTAAAACAAGGTAGTAAGAGATGAAGTGTGTGAAGTCGGTATATTGATCCTAACTGAAACTGTAATCTTGCATTGGTAGATACTATTCTTCAGTTCAAGTATTCTAGTGAACTCTTGTAATTAATCTTGTAGGCAATGAGACTTCTTTGAGAAGTGATCTCTGGGCAGTGTGCCCGAAGGTATATGCCTTCCCATTTGTAATACTTTTAATAGAGTATAAAATCTTATGGGTTAACCCCCATCGTAGTTTTTCCCTTAACCGAGTTTCCATGTAAAAATCCTAGTGTTCATGTGTGATGATCTTGTTGCTGCTGTTCTTGAGTTCATGTTTCTTTCTTTTGAATGTATGTGGTAAATTAGCAAAGGAACATAATAATAAGTTTTGCAGAACACTGATTTACCCCACCCTCTCAGTGTTCCTTAATTTTAACAATTGGTATCAAAGTCTAGTTCCTTGGAAGAAGTTTAACAGCTTGAGGAAGATCTGGGAAGGTATTTCAATGGGTTCATTCAGGTATTCTGATGGCATCAATGAACAACTTCAAGTTGCTTTAGAAGATCTTGATCAGTCTAGAATAGAAGTTAAATAACTGAAAGAGAACCTTAAAGATGCAGAGGATTTCATTCAGACTTTAAAAAGGCAACTAAGCAAATCTATGGAAAAGAGGAAGGAGCTACTTTAGCAGTTAGAAGATTAGAATGAAGACAATGGAATGGATGAGGCTTTGAATGAGAAGACAAAGGAATGTGAGAAGATGGCAAAAGAAGTTGTTGTCCTAAAACATGAGATGGAATTCAGGGTGATGAGACTAACCAAGGAAATCAAGGAAAGGAAGAAGACTAAAGAAAACCTAAATCAATCTTTGAAAGAAAGAATAGAAGAGTGCTACAAATTGGATAGAATAATTGGCCATCTAGAGTTTGATCTTCAAGAAACTAGGTATAATGAGGAACAACTTGAAAGACAAATTGTTATTCTCAAACATGACCTAGAAGCTGCAAATGAATATAAAGAGAAGTTCAAGATAAGCTCAGCCAAACTTGAGGTGTTGCTTGATAGTCAAAAGAAGGAAGATGATAAGCATGGTTTGGGTTATGAGAAAAGTGAAAGCTCTGGATCTAGTCAAAGAAATTCTAAAGGAAGAAATCCAAGAAGGAATCCTAGAAGGCCTCCAGTAAGACAACCTAATGCTCAAAAGTAATCCATCTTTCAATGGAAATTGTTTCAATTGCAATAAGTTTGGTCATAGAGCTACTTAGTGTAGAAGTAAAGTGAATCAAAGTGGTCCATCCTTCTCCATTCAATGCTTCAATTATAAAAGGTATGGTCATAGATCTAATGAATGTAGAAGTATGATGATAAATAACTCTAATAATAGAGGAAATGTCAATTCCTTCAATGGGAAAGTTTTGCATGCAATAGATTTGGACACATGGCTAATTAGTGTAGATCAAGAGGAAATCAAGTAAATGAGCAAAGGAATGTTGTGTACTTTACTTGCAACAGATCCAGTCATATTGTAAGATTCTGCAAAAGCAGGAATGATGATAGAAAAAGTCCAGTAAATAGAAACTAGAATGTGTAGAAACAAGATAAGGGCAAGGGTAAAGTAGATGTGAATGAGATCCAGAATGAAATGAACAAAACATGGGTGAAGAAAGGTGCAATGAATGATGGTGATGGGTCCGCACTAGAATCTGGTGCTCATAATTCCTCCAGGAATTGAAATAGGAGCTCTGGCTCAAGGGGAGCTACATTGAAAATCTAACCACCCTACCAGTAAGTGGGTTCCTAAATTTGGCACAATGAATGAAGATAAGGAAGCCTATTATAGATCTATTGAAGAAAATTTTGAAAGAAAAGAAGCTAATGTGATTGATTGCGGAGCAATTAAAGATTGACTATATTTAGAAACAGTGTAACCAGATGAATTAGGACAAAGCATTTATTACAATGGTGTATTAGGTTATGTAGAGCATAAAAGGTCATTAACTCAACATTTGAATCACTTTGCATTCAAAGAGAATAAGGAGAAATGTTCTTGAGCTAAGATCTCAAGGATTTGTAGTGTAAAAAGTGAATTCAACAGCTAACCCTAATTAGTGAAACAAGGTATTCCTTGTAAATCTCTCTAAATTTGCAATTTCTAGATATGGCTACTTCATTGGTTGTTGACATCACCGAAAGGCCCCGACCTAAATTTAAAAGGCATCCATATAAATCTGTAGAGGTTAATCTATTAGGTGCCCTTTCTAGTGTTTCGTATGGTGTGTTGCATGTAGAAGATATTAGGGCTTACATTCATGCCATCAAAGATGAGTTTGGGGATTTGAAATTAGTGGACTTGTTTAAGAATCACCTTAGGGGTGAGATTTATGGTCTTAAACCTGAGTATTAGGTGCTGTAAGACAAACACTTCATTCAAGTTATTGGGTTCCTCTCCTTCGATGAGGACGAGTGGGTCTAGTATGTATTGAGTCGAATGCATGCTGAATTCATGAGGTTGATGAAACCCTTTAAGATCACCAAGGATGCCATCAAGGCCGTAACATGATTGAACTCATTCGATGGACTGCCAATGCTAAAATCAGTGAAGAATTAGACTGTAACTGAAGCTACCGGATCAAAGTTTGATAAAAGGGCAATAACAATAAATGATATAACTAATCCAGATGTCAAATTTTCATCTATGGTGATTGGGTATAAGATATACCACTCAAGTAGGGAAAACTCAGTGTTTGGTATAGACATTTGTGCTACTTACTAGATGTTAAGAGAAAATGCTGACTATGACTTGTGTGAGCTGCTGTAAAACTAGCTAATGGATAACCTAAACAAGATCAAGAAGGACAAGAAGAATACATTCAAATATGGTACGTTGGTCTTGTGCTTCTTCTTCTATTTCATGAATGCATTCCTCGGGATGAAAAGCCTACATTGGACTAGTGACAAGCCTATTGCCATACAAATAAAAGAGCACTTGCACAATATTGGTGACTCCAATGCCCAAAGGACTACTCTTTGGGGATATTTCAAGAATTTTTAGAATATGATGCAAACAAGGGAAAGAATCCCTAAGTCTGTGGTGGAAAAGTACAAGGATACAATTTGTTTCATGGTGGAAACAGGTCAATGCTTGATGGAAGAAGTTGAACCAAGGACTGTATGGATCATGCCCATGGGGTATGAAGTTGATGAACAAATACTGGAAATGTATGCTCAACACCTTCTGAGAAAACCAAAAGATAACTCAGTTGAGAGATTTGGTACATATAGTGAATTCAGTTTGAAACTGCATGTTGAGCTCTGAAAACCTGAATCTAAGAGAAAGATCCAAAGGCAAGTTGAAATGTATGCAGAAAATATTGGAATAACAAAAGAAGCTGTGAGACAAAATAGGGAAAGGATAGAGAAAGTTGAGAAGGAGAAGTAGGATAGGGAATAGGGAAGTGTTCTGGTAGAATCCTCTTCTAAACCAAGGACTACTAGGAGTTTTGGTACAATCTCTGGTGCATCACTTTCTCCTATTATAGAGAAATTCAAAGAAAAACCTATTGGTAAGGAAGGAAAAAGAATAAAAGTAATGGGCAAAAGGACATATGTCAGTGTGGAGAATGAGGATGAAGAAGAAACTAATTCAGATGGTGAGGTTAAAGAGTTGAAGGCCTCAGGCACCAAGGCTGCTAAAGTGTCTAAAGAGAAGCCCTTTGGAAGCATAAAGTTAGAGAAAGCAGAAGCATCAAGGGTTGCAAAGACAAGCCCTTTGGAAGCATAAGGGTGAGCAAAAGATAAAAGACTAAGACTCATGTTGGAAAATCCACCTTGTTAGTTTAAGATATTGTAAATACAGTAACTATCCATGGGAATTTGAAGCCCATAAAAAAATATTATGACAACTTTGATAATGTCAACAAGAATATTTTAGAGGATGCTACTATTAAGTACTTGAATACATTCAATAGAGCACTTGTATAAATTTTGTCAGAACTCCATAAGAGTCTAAGTGACATTTTTGAGATGAGAAAAGAGGCTACTAAAGCAAAGGATTTGGAGCTAAGAGAACATGTGTTGACTAGTTTATGTTTGGTAATCTCTGGGAAGGAAGCAAATAAAATTTTCAAAGAAGTTAAAGATGAATTTAGAAGCAAAATTAGGATGAATAAGCTAATGCTTGGAGACATTGCTGAAGTGGTCAAAGAAATATAACAAATTCTGAAGAAAGCCCTAGACAAGAATAAGTTCTATGTTGTCACCGAAGAACCTGTTGATGCTAATACATCCATTCCAAATGATGAAGAATTAAAAGAAAATAAGAAACAAGCTGAGGAAGATGATTTCTTTGTTTCAGAAGAGGAAATATTGAATAAAGGAGATGAAGAGATGATGAAGGATGTTGATTGTACAGAGGGTACTTGAATTCCTCTGAAGAAAATACAGAGATGAATATGGAAACAAATGCTCCTACTAAAGGTGATTTTGAGAAGAATAAAGAGCAGAAAGTAGAAGTTAAGGACAACGAAGATCAAGAAGAAGAAATTAATGATGGAGTTGATTCATCCATTCCAGATGTTGAGGAATTTGATAATGGTTGTTGAAGATACGCAAAATCCTCTAGAAAAGAATGCAAAAGACATGTCTAATAAAGATAAAAAGAAGAATGCCTCAACTGATGGTGCAGAGTTGAAGTAGAGAAAAAGAATAAAAATGACAAGCAAGACAATGTGGTTGACTCCAGAAAGGGAGAGGATGCAGGCCCTAAAGAGCATAAAATTGAAACATCATATTGGGCAAGAGACATTGTAGAAGTAGTGAAAGAAATTTTGGAGAAAGACAAACAAGTTGTAGAAGATTTGGATATAATACAAGGTCCAATCAATTTTGATACTTTATCACTGGTACAGAAGATGAAGCTGGCCTCTTTTGCACAAGCTAAGGCTAGAGAGGAAATCTTGAAGTTCCATATAGAAGACGGTGAGTTGCTTGATCTCGCATCTGGCATTTTGGAGAAAATCATGCCTTCATTTCAGAAGGATTCATCGACATCCCCTCCAGTCAGTTGAAGAGTCTGATAAACTCTGTAAGTACTTGTTTTGAATCTTTTGAGAAGTCAGAAGAAGTTAAAGCCCAAAATGAATTTAATGATAAAAGATTTAGTGAACTAAAAGGAATAATTGGCTATGATAGAATTATGTTGGATACTAGTGTAAATAGTATTCAAAATGCCCTCACTGAAGGAGGATATATGTACAAATTTTGTTCATCTTGGTCAAAAGTCGTATAGGATATTAAGAAGAAAATAAAGGAGTCCGAGAAAAAATTGTCAAATGTATCTCAATCCTTTGATCCTTTGACAGTATTTGTGGCAAGTCAAGAATGTCAAGTAATTAGCTTGATTGATGAAATAAATAAATTGGTGAAAGAAAAAGAAAACATTGTGGTAAGGATGTGTGAACTCCAGGGACTGATTTTCCCTAAGTTAGAAACAATGTTCAATGCTTTGACAGAAGCTCAAGCTATTGCGCTAACAAGTGATCCCACTGATCTACGGAAGGCAGAGTGACATGCATTTTTAATCAGTGGTCATATTTCAGTTTTGGACAGCATGAAGAAAAGATGGGATAGTGAATTGGCATTGTTGAAAAACATTTTTGGTGATGTGTTTAAGTTCATGTAGACAAGACATAAGGATTGTTTGTATATATGCGCCCATGTACATAGAGTTTTTGCATGAATTTTGATATGCAAATCCTAGCCTTTACCATTGATGTCAAAGGGGGAGTGGAAAGCAGTGAAAAATGAGGAATCCATGTAAGGGGGAGCATTGGAAATCACAAGTGTACATAATAAGAGGGAGTTGTTCTAAACACTTAGTCATTGATCACTAAGAGTTTCCATTAATGCCAAAGAGGGAGATTGTTGGCAAGAGACACTACTAGGCATGTTAGGTGTTGTCATTGATGGCAACTAAATCTATCTTACACATCCGCATTGTATCATTTGATCATACCAGAAGTTAGATTGAAAAATTGTCTAAGTCTGGATAGATAGGAACAGAGCACATGACAGGGTTCAACATCTTGGTCCGCATTTCCCCATAGGTAATCATATTGTGCTGCAAATATGAGGGAATGTTAATGGATGTCAGGACTACCTAAATCCAAAATTTTAGCCTCTGGTGGTGAAGGGATTGAAAGTTGTAAGCATCTGAGTATCAGGTTTTGGTTAGACAATTCAGTCCAGTGAAGAACATGCCGACCTGGTGTTTGACCCTTGAGCAGATTAAGACAAGTGGTTGGTTGAGTAATTTATGAGATCTAGTGGTATTGGCCAACATGTGTGGTGACTTGAACACATAGATTTTGGTCCACATTGATATTTGTGCATGGATTTAGCTGACAGAATAGTGTTCTTAAAAATGCCTCTAAGTTTTCTTGAGGCTGACTACAGTTGATAAAATTTCATATAGTAGATATATATAATCGATGGGTGCAAGAATTTTGTGATATGGTTGCACAAATATGAGATGAGAAGTGTGAAGTGTGGTAGTATCAAGTGCAAAGCAGAGATCTAAGGCTCAGATTATGGTAGAATAGTAAAATAGGGCAATAAGAGATGAAGTGTGTGAATTCAGTATATTGATCCTAATCAGAATTGTAATCTTGCATTGTCATATGCTATTCTTTAGTTCAAGTATTTCAGTGAACTCTTGTAATTAATCTTATAGGCAGTGAGCCTCCTTTGAGCAGTGAGCTCTAGGTAGTGTACTTGAAGGCACGTACCTTCCCATTTGTAATACTTTTAATAGAGTATAAAATCTTGTGGGTTAACCCCCACCATGGTTTTTCCCTTAATCGGGTTTCCACATAAAAATTGTGTTGTTCTTGTGATGATCTTGTTGTTGTTGTTCTTGAGTTCATGTTTCTTTCTTTTGAATATATGTGGTAAATTAATAAAGGAACATAATAATAAGTTTTGTAGAACACTGATTCATGCTGATAACTAAGAGGGGGGAGGTGAATCAGTTATCCTAAACTTGCTTCCAATTCAAACACTTAAATCCACTTTGTTATTCAATAGCATAGCAATTAATCATTCATGAAAGTATAAACCATAAACACCAGAGCAGATACACATCAACACATGAGACACCAAGATTTTGACGTGGAAAACCTGGTCAAGGGAAAAACCACAGGGTGATTAACCCAAGGATTATTCTCTATTAGAAGAATAAGAAAAATAGATGGCACATGCCAATTAGGGCTCACTGCCTGAGCACATTGCTCACAAGAGGTACAGTGCCTACAAGAGACACACTGTCTACAAAGTAATCAAGTATCACAAACTTGAACTGGAGATTGACATCTTTACCATTCCTGGATGAGTTCCATTTAAGCCCAAAAAACTCCTGCTCTGCCTTTCGCTCTTTTTCTTCGCTATGCCACACTCATCTACACAATTCCCACTTTGGAATGACTTTGCAATCCTTTATTTATACAAGGCATTGACTTAGGAACACTCATCTAAGTCGGCAAACATTGTTGGATCATCCAGAAGACATGTAGCACATCCGGTCGACCTGTCTTAGGAAGAACACCAACAATCGGTGGTCTTTACATCAAATCCAAACTCTAACTTCAATGCAGACCACCAATAAGAATTGTACACGATCCAAGGATCACCAAAACCTTTCCTGAGTCACCAAGAACATCTGCACTTTATCAGCTTACTAGAATTCTTCTCTTCTTCATCTGAAACTTCAAGAACACAGTCTGTCGCTACTGTCACAATGAAAAAGGTGCTTCCAAACCTCCAAACCATGAAAAAATCTAGTTGTCACTTCTCACTAATTTCTTCAACACTCCCTCCAATCCGCAGAATGAGATAATGCAATTCCAGAGCTCACTGGACCAATCTGTGATACTCTATCACCACTAAACATCTGCCGGAACTGGTTCTACTAGAGCAACCATAACTTCTTTAGATCTTCATGCGGACCTCTAAAATCTTGACTGGAGCATCTCAAGAGTCATATCTGAAAACCCTTTAAACCATATCCTCTGATATTCATCTTATCTTGGACTTTTACCTTAATGTCATCACTGTTCTTCACTATTCCTGATTGAGACTAATTTCCTCAATACACAGCTTATCCAATCCTTTTCATTAATGCAATATGAGTATGTTGACATCAATGACAACACTGGTTATCCTCATACTTGCAACAATTCACCCCCGCTCTCAATGTTCCTTAATTTCAACACTTTCTTTCTATAGAGATGTGTGGTCCTTATCAATATTTATTTGTTTTTTTCATCCGCTGACTAGTAGAGTCACTAAAGAATGTAAACACTAAAAATGAGAGAGAAGACAAAAGTGACTTGAGTTTACAACATGAGAAGATGCCCCCAAGACATCGTCCACAACATTATGCCCCCAAGGGACAACACACAACAATAAAATAGAGGAGAGGTATACAAGTATAGAGAAACAAATAGAAGAATGTTCACAACAGAGACAGTCTCCTTGTATCCTTGACCTTACATGGGGGAACACATCACAATGCTAAGAACATATATACCTAGGAGGAGGCCATGCTTGAGAGAAATTAGAATAAGTGCTACATCAAGTGTGGCGAAATGAGGGAGAAATACTTGTTTCAATAGGATATTTCTAGGTGGACAATCCATGTATATCATCTCAGGATATATCATATTTAGTCTTGAACTTGTTGATACTACATTAATATTAAGAGTAGGATGATGATAGGCTTTGGTGGGATTCAAAGAATAGTATCCAATACTAGTAGAAGAGTTATGTGCAACAACTTCTAAGGGTACTTGATCCAAGAGAATCCCAGGTTGCAGAACAATCTTGCATCAAGCAAAAACATTTACATTCTTTCTTTTTCTTTTCATTTTCAGTTCAATTCAGTCAGTTGTAGTTTCAATGTTTTGTACCGCATTTCACTGTATCTTCATATTAGAGCATGTGGAACAAGAATTAGCATTTACATATCATCATCTACATCATATCCAAATTTTAGGTCATTTGGACTTGTCTACTAAAAGTAGTCGCTATCAGAAGATCATCAGTTTTCTCATAATAGAGCATACAAATAGTCAGTTGAAGGAAAAGGTTTGCGGAGCACTTTCATGACTTGTGGAGCTAAATGAAACATCATACATGACACATATGGATCAGATAGACCTTACTTGAGGTTCGTACCAAGTTTCATGCATTTACAAAGCAATACCAGATGTTGTAGGATGACCTACTTGTTTCTACACCTTACATCCTTCTTTGGAGTTTGTAACCTTCTATGGCTAATGTGGAGGCTTTCTCAAGCTTGGAGATGATATATATAGATCTCTAAGATGTATGAGGAAGTTAGAAGTTCTATGATTTGATTTACATAGTGTAGAAGATAGATTCTTTTCGAGGAGGCACTTCAATTCCATATCTTGCATATTTTGTTGTAACCTAGAAAGCATGTTTGTGAGCCCTTTGACTATAGCCCGCGTGTTTCCAGCATATGAGAATTGTAATTATTTGATATTTTGAATATTTGAATCTTCCATTGCACTCTACAGTTGAGTTGTTTCTGTTGTGTTTACTCTAGTTGCATGGTTTGGATAGTTCATTCTGTGAGGAGGGTTCACAGAATGAATTGTCCAAACCATGCAACTAGAGTAAACACAACGGAAACAACTCAACTGTAGAGTGCAATGGAAGATTCAAATATTTATAATATCAAATAATTACAGTGCTCATATACCGGTAACACGTGAGCTATAGTCAAAGGGCTCATAAGACTGCTTTCTGGGTTACAACAGATATGTAAGATATGGAATTAAAGTGCCTCCTCGAAAAGAATCTATCTTCTACACTACCTAAATCATATCATAGAACTACTGACTTTCTAATACATCTTAGATATATATATATATATATATATATATATATATATATATATATATATATCATCTCCAAGCTCTAGAAATCCTCCATGTCACCCACAGAAGGTTACAAACTCCAAAGTAGGATGTAACATGTAGAAACAAGTAGGTCGGCCTACAACATCTGGTATTGCTCTGCAAATGCATGAAACTTGGTGCAGACCTCAAGTAAGGTCTATCTAATCTATACATATCATGTATGATGTTTCATTTAGCTCTGCAAGTTACAGAAGTGCTCTACAAATCTTCTCCTTCAACTGATTGTTTGTATGCTCTATTCTAAGAAAACTGATGATCTTCTAATAGTGATAACTTTTAGGAGACAAGTCCAAATGACCTAAAATTTGGATATGATGTAGATGATGATATGTAAATGCTAATTCTTGCTCCATATGCTCTGATATGAAAATGTGGTGAAATGTGGTACAAAATGCTAAAACTACAACTGACTGAAGTAAACTGAAAATGAAAAGAAAAGAAATAATGCAAATATTTTTTGTTGATGCAAGATTGCTCTGCAAGTTGGAATGCTCTTACATCAAACACCCAGGGTTGTTGAAAAAGTTTGTCCCTCACTTTGCTGGGGCTATAGGAAAACCAAGGTAGTCTACCTCAGCCTAAGAAATCCATGTTGAATCTTCTTCTGGTCTTTCTTTCCACTTGATTAGGTATTCTTTGTACTGCTTGCCTCTAGTGTTGTGTCCAACTCTGCTATCCAAGATGCTCTCTATATGCTGCAGTTGTTACTATGGTAACTAATTCTTCAAACCTTCTTCGATGTTGTTACTTGATTCTCCCTCATGATATGGATATAGGCCTACAATGTTGAATCTACGTAATATACCAAATGTCTCTGGTAGCTCCACTTCATATGCATTTATTGAATCAAACTACCTGAGTATCCTACATGGTCCAAACTTCTTCATCTTCAACTTGTTGTATGTACCTGCTAGAAATCTCTCTCTTCTCAGATATATCATTACTTCATCTCCAACTAAAAATTCTTTGTATCTCCTCTTCTCATCTACTTACTCCTTATACTTTCTATTCATCTCCTCTAAATGCTTTTTGACTTGATTATGTAGAGTCTCCATATATCTTGCCAATTCTTTTGCCTCTTCAGTTCTCTTATTCTCCATACTGATGTCACTCAATTCTGTTACTCTTTTAGGTTTCACTCCAGTCACAATCTCAAATGGTGTCTTCCCTATAGTCCTATTCACTAAATTATTGTATGAAAACTTTGCTTGCGGTAGAATTAGATCCCAATTTCTTATCTTATCTCATACCAAACATCTCAACAAGTTACCCAAAATTCTATTTACCACTTCTGTTTGTCTATCTATCTGTAGATGAAATGTTGAACTAAACTTTAGGTTTGTCTTCATCTTCTTCCATAATGTCCTCCAAAAGTATCCAATGAATCTTGTATCACTATCTAAAACTATACTCTTAGGCAATCCATGCAATCTCATAGTCTCCCTGAAAAATAGGTCACCAACATGCACTGCATCATTTGTCTTCTTACAAGGTATGAAATGTGACATCTTTGAAAATCTATCCACCACTACAAATATAGACTCATGTCCCCTCTGTGTTCCAGGCAAACCTAATATGAAATCCATGCTTATATCTTCCCAAGGTCTCTCTGGTACTGTCAAAGATTTCTACAATTTAGTATTCTAACCACTCCCTTTTGCAACTTGACATACTCTACAACTTTGCACAAACTTCCTTACATCCTTATATATTTGAGGCCAAAAGTAACATTCACTTACCATAGCCAGTGTCTTTTGAATCCCAAAATGTCTTGCCAATCAACCATTGTATTTTTCCTTTATCAAATTATCCCTCATCGAACTCCTAGGTATATACAACTGATTTCCTTTGAACAATATATCCTCCTGAATGAAATAATCTAACCACTTACTTTGATCTATCACAACATGATCCTTACATGCTTTCCATGGTTCAGCAAAACCATCAAATCCTATCACTTCAACTCTCATCTCTGTTAGCAAGTTCCTTCTTCTACTCAAGGAATCTGCTACATTTTTTGACTTCCCACTCCTATGCTTCAATACAAATGTGTAACTTTGTATGAACTCTACCCATCTCATATATCTATGATTCAATTTTGATTCACTGTTCAAATATTGTAAATCTTAATGATCTGTGTACAACACAAATTCCTTAGGCAACAAGTAATGTCTCCCCTTCTTCAAAGATTGAATTATGGCATAGAACTCTTGATCATAAACTAAATATCTTCTCCTTGCATCATTCAACTTCTCACTAAAATATGCTACTGGTCTACCCTCTTGACTTAACACTACTCCTATTGCATTTCCACTTGCATCACAATCAACTTGAAATACTTTGTTAAAATCTGGTAATGCTAACACTGGTTACTCTGTCACTTTCTACTTCAACAATTCAAAACTTTTATTTTCTCTTGATGTCCACTTGAAATATTTTCTGTTACCTCTCATTGTCTCTATCATCGATGTGCATACTAAACTAAATTTTTTGATGAACTTTCATTAGAAGCTAGCTAATCCATGAAATGATCTGACCTCTCCAACGTTCTCTGGTGTTGGCCACTCAACAATTGCTCTAACCTTCTCAGGATCCATCTTCAATCCTTCCACAGAAATTACAAATCCCAAGTATACCAATTATTCTTTCATGAAACTACATTTCTTGATATTTATCAACAATTTCTCTTCTCTCAACCTCTGCAATACTTGTCCAATATGCCACAAATGTTCTTCTTTTGTCTTACTAAGAATTAGAATATCATCCAAGTATACAATAATAAACTTACCAAATAATTTCTTCAAAATCTCATTCATCAACCTCATGAAAGTACTCAGTGCATTAGTCAATCCAAAAGGCATCACTAACCATTCATACAATCCCTCCTTTTTCTTAAATGCAGTCTTCCATTAATCTCCTTCTCTAATCCTAATCTAATGGTATCCACTCTTCAAGTCTATCTTTGTGAAATACTTTTCTCCACTCAAACAGTCCATAATGTCATCCATCCTTGGCAATGGAAATCTATACTTAACAATGATCTTATTGATTTCTCTAGAGTCTGTACACATCCTCCATTCTCCATTTTTCTTCGGTGCTAGCACTGTAGGTACCACACATAAGCTTAAACTTTCTCTGATCAATCCTTTCCTCAATAGTTCTTGTATCTGTCTATTCAGCTACGCATTCTCTGCTGGTGTCATCTGGTGTACTGCTTTATTAGGCAAAGTAGCTCTAGGTATAAGGTCCATATGATGACTGATACTCTAGATTGGTGGCAATCCTTTAGGCACATTATTTGATATGATCTCTTCATACTCTGTCAACAATGTAGTTATCTCTTCTGGTTGTGACTCTTTAGTCTCTGTATTTAGGGTTTTTTGCTTCTTAGGAATCAAAGCAAAACACATATTCTCATGTCTCAATCCATCCAGAAATTTCCTTTCATCGACCAAATAGATTCTATCATTCCCACATTCTTCATTTTTAGGCTCATCTTCCAAAGGTATCAATATATGTTTCTTCCCATTTGATGTTATGGTATAAGTATTCTTTCTCCTATCATGTATAGCTTTTCTATCATACTGCCATGGTCTACCCAACAATATATGGCATACATCCATTGGCATAATATCATACAGTACTTCATCATTATAAGACCCTATATGAAATTTCACCAAACATTGTTCACTCACCAGTATCTTGTGTCCATCCTAAATCCATGCTATCTTGTAGGGCTTAGGGTGTTTCAATCTCTCCAGGCTCAGCTTGGTCACCATCTCCTCTGAAACCAAATTATCAATACTACCACTATCATTGATCATTTTACAACAATTACCTCCTGATTTACATCTCATCCGAATCAAATTTTTCCTCTACAGTGGTTCCTCAGTTGTCTCTTCTTGAAATACTGCTCTCCTCATGACTAATGATTCTCCTTTCTCTGGTTTTCCAACTAATCTAGGTGATCCAATAGGTTCCTCCTCCGTAGAAGTTATTCTTGCACTGTTCTTTGTCTTCTTACTTGTACTTCCTTGATGACATTCAAATGCTCTGTGTCCTTCACCTCCACACTTAAAATAGGTTCCTTTGAATGTTCTCTTATCACATCCTCTTTCATCTCTCCTGTACCCTTCATTACGGTAAGAATTATGATTCCCTCTGTGGTAGAAATTTTTGTCATCTCTTTGGTATGAATTATTATCTCTGTCTTCCTTCTTGTGTGGACTACTTTCTTTGTTCTACTCCACATATGGTCTTTCTCCTCTAGAATATGTACTACCTCTTTGAAACTTACCTCCTTTACCTCTTTGTCTTTGTTCATGCTTCTTATTCAACTTGTCTTCAACTTTCAATGCAAACCGATATGCCTCTTCTATTGTTGTCATCCTTACCAAACATAGTTCTTCTTGAATATTCATCCTCAATCCATATATGTATCTTGCCACTTTCTCTTTGCTTGCTTCATTATGTTTAGTCCTTATGATCATCTTATGAAATTCCTCTATATACTCCTTCAAATATTTCTCCTTTTGCCTCAAATTATGTAATCTCTTCAACAATTCAAACTCATAGTCAATAGGTATGAATGTATTCTTCAACTTTGTCACCATCCTATCCCATTTTATGATTTTCTCTTTTCTTCTCCTATTTCTATCTAATAGAACTTCTTTCCACCAAATAGTAGCATGTCCTTTTGATGTAGGAGCATCCAGAAGCATGCAAAACATTTTGGATAGTTAACTGTGAGTTGTAAAGTGTCAAGAGAGTGACCTTGGAGAATACCGCATTTGCATATCAAAGACTACGGAGCTAGACTTAGCATCTAGAAACACGGTATATTTAAATACAAAGGACAATTGAGAGGGGGTGAATCAATTTTCACAAAAACTTAATAATTTATGACTATCAAATCATCAACTACTTAACTACTGATAATCAGATTTAGCAATGAAAGCATGAAACCATAAGTTCAATCACAATCACACAGGAGACACCAGATTTTTATGTGGAAAACCCTATAACAGAAAAGCACGGTGGGTGTTAGCCCACAGAAATATATAAGTTATAAAAATACTGAAAATTAGAGGCTCACTACCTACGAAGCTCACTGCAAAGATCAGCTCACTGCCAAGGGGCAGCCCATTGCCAACGGGTTTACAAACTAATTTGATAGCATCTAATCTATGCTTGAGTTCAATTCCATTGAAGCATAATACTTTTCCTTTTCTCTGCTTTTCTTCTCACTTATCTTCTCATCTTTCACAAGGACATCTTTTTCGCAACTACATTACAAGTCTTTATACAAATCATTAACCTTGGAATGTACATCAAGGTTGGCATTACATTTATCAACAGTTGGAACAATCTCTAAGGTTAGCATTACAAAACATACATAGAAATAGGTCTAGACCTAATACAAAAATTATCTAAGGAAAGATGTATAGATGTCTAATGAACATGCCATGCCTTAGCTAGGACCTAAATGTAATCCTTCACATCACCACATGCTTCTACAATCTTCAATGCATCTCCTCAATTAGTGAAAGCTACCAAGTCAACCAAGACTGGTGTTCACATTAAGACTTCCAAGAACAGTCTTCATCTACGATCTAAATTTCTCTTTGTGGACCAATCCAAAGGTAGGAATATGATTAAGAGACATCCACAAGTACATTGAAATCATCAAGAACAAATGCACAACCTCTAACCACTCTATCAAGAAGAGTCTTCAAACTAGAGTACATAAACAACACTGCCAACTACTATTATAAGGAAAAGATCACTTGCAGACCACCAAATCATGAACCATTGGAGTTGAGATCACATAACATCATCTCAAACATAACTCTAGAACCACACACCAAAATACTTCAATGCGGAGAAATGCAGAGAATAATATATTCTCCCTGTCACCACCAAACATACAGAAAAAGTAGTTTTTGCTCTGGTGAACATAAATCACTCAAATCTTTATACCAGAGGCTCAAACTTGGAACATTGCATCTTCAGACATGTATCTAAATAAATTCCAATCTATAGACAAAGATATTCATTCTATAGGAAATGCAGAGCATTCTTTTGGATTGTTCTTATGTAGACAAAGATACTCTACAACATACTGTTTCCACTAGAAGAGCAAATTTTCTCAATATCCTCAATATCAGGGTCTCCAACACTTACATTGGTAGATACAAAGCATCTAACTTATTATAAGCAATCATCAACACAAGAGCACAATTGACACCAATGACAACACTAATATGTTGACATCAATGACAACACCGGTTAGGCACATACTTGCAACAATCTCCCCCTTTGTCATTGATGGAAACATATGATGTGAAAAACTGTAAAGACCATCAAGATAGGATTCTCCCCCTTTCTATTTACACATCTACACTCTTTCTTTTCTAAGTTTTTCACATGATTTCTCTCCCCCTTTAACATCAATGGTAAAGGACACATACTTATACTCTACTTCTCTAGTCAAATTGAACTTCTGCAATCAACTCTTTCTTTATCATTATTCAACTACACCCCTTGAGAGGTAGCTCTTAGAATATCAATCCAGATCAAAGAATGAATCTTTGGGCACCACTGGATTGATGCATTCCTTTACATCTTAGTTCAGAGCAGGAGGGGTAATAACCCTTAACTTTTCTCTTAGATACTCAAAAGTATCCTTAGGTAGAGGCTTAGTGAAAATATCTGCAATCTGATCCTTTGTGGACACATACTCCAACTTTACTTTATTTTCTGTCACCTTTTCCCTCAGAAAGTGATACCTTATAGATATATGTTTTATTCTTGAGTGCATCACTGGATTCTTTGAAATGTTTATAGTACTTGTATTATCACAAAAGATCGAAACTAGATCGTCATACACAACTCTTATGTCCTTCAATGTCTACTTCATCCATAACACTTGAGTACAACAACATGCTACTACAATATACTCTGCTTCTACAATTGACAAAGAGATTGAATCTTGCTTCTTGCTTAGCCATGAAACTAATTTATTTCCCAAGAAGAAAGCACCTCCACTTGTACTTTTTCTATCATCAACATCTCTGGCCCAATCAACATCTGTATAAGAAACTGAGAGTGAAATCATTATCCTTTAGATACCATAGGCCATCATCTGGTGTGCCTTTTAAATACCTCAAGATTCTCTTAACTGCCATCACATGTGACTCTCTTGGATCTACTTGAAATCTTGCCACAAGGAAAATTGTATGCATTATGTCAGGTATGGTTTGTGTTAGATAAAGTAATCCACCAATCATAGATTTGTACCTTTTTTGATCAGCCTTAGGTGATTCATCAGTTTTTCTCAACTTGCAGTCAGTTACCATGGGAGTACCTACCAGTTTAGAGTCTTCCATCCCAAACTTTTTCAACAACTCTTTCACATACTTAGACAGATATGAAGATTCCTTTATCTGATTGATTAATTTGTAGACCCAGAAAGAAATTCATTTTACCAAACATAGACATCTCAAACTGATTTTGCATTTTACCTGCAAACTTCATACACATACCTTCATTGTCTCCAAAGATAATGTCATCAACAAAGACTACAACAATCAAGATCTGATTAACATTGATTTTGAAATATAGATTGTTGTCAGCAGTGCCTTTATTGAACCCTAATTGCAACAAATATGTTTCTAACCATGCATACCAAGCTCTAGGGGCTTGTTTCAGTCCATACAAGGCCTTCTTCAATCTGGACACCATATCACCTTGTTTTAATAGTTGAAATCCTTCTGGTTGTTCAATGTACACATCTTCTTTCAATTCACCATTCAGGAATGTAGACTTAACATCCATTTGATACAATTTGAAATTTTTGAATGCTACAAATGCCAAAAACATTCTAATTACTTCAATTCTTGCCATAGGAGCATAGGTTTCTTCAAAATCTATTCCTTCAACTTGAGAGTATCCTTTGCATACCAATCTTTCTTTGTTCCTTACAACTTCTCCATTTGCATTCATCTTGTTTCTGAAAACCCATTTGGTGCCAATCACATTCTTATCAGTAGGTCTGGGAACCAATTCCCAAGTTTGATTCTTTTCTATTTGTGTCAACTCCTCTTCCATAGCTTTTACCCAATTTTCATCATCACAAGATTCATTCACATTTTTAGGTTCAATTTTTGAAAGCAAACAAAGATTCACCTGTTCTTCTACAACTCTTTTTCTTGTTAATACCCCTTTTCTTTTATCCCCTATAATTTGATCGTCAGAATGAGTAATTCTTACATACCTGGGAGTCTTAGTAGTACTTTCCAGAGCCCTGTCTTCTTCATCTTGACTGTCTTCTTGTTCATCTTTTTATTTACTTGTTATAATAGTAGGTTCATCTAATTCATAGCCACTCAGGTCTAATACTCTTCTCCTATTTTCATCAACCTTCACATTAGCACTCTCAATGATCTTCTTCAATCTCTTATTGTAGCACCGGTAGGCCTTACTCTCAGTAGAGTATTCAAGAAAGATTCCTTCATCACACTAGCATCAAACTTGCCTAGATCTTCTTCTCTTCTGATATAACATTTACTACCAAAAACTTTGAAATATCTTACTGTAGGAACTCTTCCATACCACAATTCATAAGGAGTTTTAGCATTGTTACCTTTAACTTGAACCCTATTTAGGATGTATACAAAAATATTTATGGCTTCTCTCTAGTACACTTCTGGTAGGTCAACTTCCTTCAACATAGTCCTAACAGCTTCTTGAATAGTTATGTTCTTTCTTTCAACAACTCCATTCTGTTGAGGAGTCGTAGGTGTAGACAATTGTCTCTTTATCCCTTATTCTTCACAGAAAATATTGAATTCATTTGATGTGAACTCACCTCCTCTATTAGACCTTAAGCATTTGATTCTCAAATCCAACTCATTCTCAACCATTGCCTTGAAGGATTTGAACTTATCTAGGGCTTCTGATTTATCTTTTAGAAAGTGACCCAAATAATCCTGGAGTAATCATCAATGACCACATAGATCTGTATGCACTAGCTCTAGCAATCTAGTAAAGAATTGTTCTTTTCTTTTAAAAATTCTTCTTGTTAATTTCCCAAATTGACACTCCTTGCAAATGACATTGGTAAGTTTCACAAGTTTGGACAGATCTCTTATAGCTTGTGTAGAACTTATCTTCACCAAATTGTCAAAATTGATATGACACATCCTTCTATGCCACAACCAACTCTCATCAGTCTGATCCAACAAACAATAATCATTAGTTCCTTTCAAATGATATACATTACCTCTAGTCTTCTTACCAATAGCTATTATTGTTTCAGAGCTTTCTATGATTTAACACCCCTTGTGCTTGAATCTCAGATCATAACCTTTTTCACACATCTGACCAACACTCAAAAGATTATGCTTTAAGCCCTTTACATATAGAACATCATCAATATTGTACTTTCCATCAAAAGAAATAGATCCTCTTCCACAAATCTTACCAGTTGAATCATCTCCAAACCTAACCACTCTATCATCATAGTATTCCAAGCTTACAAACTTACTTGTGTCTCCAATCATGTGATGTGAACATCCACTATCAATGACCCATTCATCCTTATCTTTCTCAACTTGAATAGCCAAGGCACTTTCTTCCACTAGTTTTTCTTCCTTTACACAGCTAGTAGGATTAGTAGACACAGGTTCTTCTTTAATAGCAATGAGCAAGCATTCATTTGCACTAGTACTAGCATCATCAGATTTATCATCCATCACACCTTCATCATCAAGATCTCTAACATAATAGAATTTCTTTGGGATCCTAGGTTTGTTCTCAAATCTTTTTCTATTCCTTTCAATTCTTTCCAGACAATTAGAAGCATAATAATCAACTTTACCACATGAAAAACATTTAAAAGGTAATTTGCCTTTGAACTTACCAGAACCTCTTTGCAGTCTGTCAACAAAGTTGGTTTCAATTTCATCAAGCTCATCATCAGGTTCCACCTTGTACTTTTCTTCTCTAGAGATCTTCTCTGAAGTACTGGCTTGGAAAGTAGTCTCTACTTTTGGCAAAGCATCACCAAACTCTCTCATTTCAAAGGTAGTAAGCTTTCCAAGCAATTGATCCTTATTAATCTTTTTCACAGTCATTATTTCTTCAAATGCAGCTACATTGTGATAGTAGGATTTAGGTAATGACCTAAGAATTTTCATCACAATTTTAATTTATCAAGAGTTCCTCCCATACCTTTAATTCGAGTAACAAGTTCATCAACCTTTTGCATGAAGGATGTTATGTTTTCATCTTCACCCATCTTTAGACCTTCATATTTAGCTTTCAGTCCCTACAATTTGGCACTCTTTACAGATTCATCTCATTGATACAATTTTTTTTAGCTTATCCTAGACTTCTTTAGTAGTTTCATAATCCATGACCTTTATCAAGTCAAAGTTAGTCAATGCACTCAACAAAGCATCTCTAGCTTTTATGTTTAACTCATTTTCTTTGATTTCATCTTCAGTTGTCAGGCCATTCTAAGGCATGGTATATTCAGTCTATGTCACTTGCCATACTTTATAACCAATACAAAACAGATGACTTTTCATGTGAATCTTCTAGGTTGCTTAATTTGTCCCATCAAACTATAGAGCCTCCTTCTTGTAAGACATCCTGGATCTACCTCAAGCTGTTAAGCTTACCACCGAGGAACTTAGCTCTAATACCAATTGTTGAAATACATAGGACAACTAAGAGGGGGGGTGAATTAGTTGTCACAAAACCTCAATAATTTATGACTGTCAAACCATCAACTACTTAACTACTGATAATTAGTTCAATCATGAAAGCATGAAACCATAAGTTTAATCACAATCACACATTCAACACAGGAGACACCTAATTTTTACGTGGAAAACCCTATAAGGGAAAAACCATGGTGGGTGTTAGCCCATAGAAATATATAAGTTATAAAAATACCAAAAATTAGAGGCTCACTACCTAAAATATTTAATTATGGTAAGGAAGGGTTCTCCATTCTTGATATTATCTACATCAATATCAAGGGCAGGGAAGTTCATCTGATTAAATATTGTGAGGTGCTTCATTTTTTATGATTGAATCTATATGACTTGGAAGATTATCAATATCATTCCAAGTAGTGAAATTTTTAGAGGTGGTGCCAAAGTTTGCAAGGGCATTTGCCGAATTATTACCTTCCCTAAAGATGTGTTGGATTTTGATTTTCTCAAACTTATCCATGGTTTTTTAATAACTTCTATTATGTCTTTATAGGCCCAACTAGGGGTAGCTTTGGAGGATAACATATCCAATATGTTCTTGGAATCCCCCTCTAAGACCAGATCATTTATGCCTTTATCAACATCATTCATAATACATTGTAACATTGCATTGGCTTCAATAGAATTACTTGTCTAGATGCCTATGTTTTTAGCATAAGCTTTGATAATCTGACCCTTGTTATCTCTAATTAAGTCACCCCCTCCCGCCTGACTTGGTTAAATTTATATGTTAACCTTATATGCTAACTTTAAATGTAATGTTTAAGTGACTTAGAAAGTCACATAACTAACCTCTTAAATAATTGTTACATTTACATATAGCATAGAATGCTATAGTAAATACAATAATGAAACTAGAGGGTGATTTATACAATAGAGATTTGTTGTAACAAAAAATGTAAGAAACCAAATGGTAACCATGACTATACAAATTTGTGGAAACCACGAGCCAGAGACAAGTGTCAATAGAGTCTAAATAGGACTAGAGGAGGTCACTTCCAGATCCAAGGACAAAGAGTCCTAAATAGGGCTCTCAAATTTGGGGTTGAGTGATGGTCAATTAGCAGGGATGTGGGTTGAGGCTGACAGAGGCTTGAAGATGTGCCAAGGGCTTGTTTGAGGTTAGAATGTCAAGCAGATAGGGTCGATTGAAGGTCTTTGTGGATTGAAGAATCCAAATAGGGTTTGATAGAGGCCTTGAAACACTACAAAACTAAATTGAAGGGGTTGTGGTGGCCTATACGGTCGATATAGGGCCTTAGATATCCTGAACATGCATAATGGTTGCCTCAAGGCCTGAAGACAAGAAGAAGCCTAGATCTAGGTGTAAAGAGCCAGAGAGACTAAAAAACCTTAGCTGAGGAGGCCTGTCTGGATGCAAGATCCATGTGAAGGGCTCTCAAAGGGCCTTTTACATTGGTTGAATGGCCTCTACAAAACTAGAACTATGAACTCAAACTCTAATAGAGGCCTATTAACACCAATATGTGAGCAAAAAAGACATCTTGTGATCTCAAACTAGTTCCAAGTGAGTAGAAAGGAGGACGTGGGTTGTAGAGGGCATGTAGGGGCATGGAGAGCCGAAAAACACAAACTCAAGGTTTAGCTAGAGGCCAAGAAACTAGGTCATATAGGCTAAAAAAATCCTATAAAAAACTCCATACACCAAAAAATGATAATAGTGACTAGTGGAAAGGGGCAAATTTGTCCTCTACTCAAATATTTTAAACTTTTTACAAAAATCCATATGGTATGGATTTGGAGGCCTTATGACTATACAAACCCTAGGTGAGTGGTAAAAAATATTTTGAAAAAATTCACTTTATAAAAAAAAACCAAATTAAGGGTTGTTCTTACTACCTCGTGCCTTATGGACTAAACATTAAGGTTTGTTTAGCTCCATGATGAATTATTGATGCATCTTGGTGTGAGAATCTCTCAATACAAGAAGGGTTTTGCTAGCATGGATCTGATACCATGTTGGAGCAACCAAGATTAGCCATCAAGAACTAGAATCACTTCCACAAAGTTGAATTGCACAAATAAGCCAATAACACATATTCAAGAGATATGTAAAATGTCCATAGAATCCTTGTATAAATAGGCATGAGAGATAAGGTAGGATGGTCAAACATAGCAACTGACTAACCTTCCTAAGATGTGACACTTGTGAGCTCAAATGACAAGTGCTCATGCAAGTGGAAAGTAAAAATGCAAGAGATGTCTCAAAAGCATGAGGACACATGTCTTCACCACATTAGGTGAGACAAAGTCTAAAAAATCCTAAGTAAACTTAAGCTAAGTGTGAATAGGTCAAACATAAAAAAGGTGATATCCTAACTAGATACAATATGACCTTATTTACATTAACAAAAAGCATAGTGGGGGATTAGCAAGACATTTTGGGAGAGATAAGATAGTTGTATTCATTAGTGAGAACTATTATTGGCCACAGTTGTATCCAGATGTGAAAAAGTTTTTGGAAGGTTGGAGGGTATGTCAAACCGGTAAGGGTGTGGGTCAAAATATTAGTTTATATAAGCCTTTACCAGTACCTAAAAGACCATGGGAAGACATTAGCATGGATTTTGTACTTGGTTTTCAAAGGACTCAGAGAGGTCATGATTCCATTTTTGTGGTGGTTGATAGATTTTTCAAGATGGCACATTTCATTCCTTACCACAAGACAAATGATGCAATTCATATTGCAAAGATATTTTTCAAGGAAGTGGTTAGATTGCTTGGTCTACTGAAGAGTAGAGTTTTAGACAAAGATACAAAATTTGTTGGATATTTTTGGAGGACATTGTGGAAGACACTAAAGACATATTTGAAGTTTAGTTCTACACAAAATCCATAAATTGATGGCTAGACAAAAGTGGTAAATAGAAGTTTGGGCAAACCTTTTTGAGATGTTTGGTAGGACAAAAGCCAAAGAGATGGGACTTTATTTTGTCATAGGCTCAGTTTCCATAAAACTCAGTTAGTAAGAGTACAAGAAAATCACCATTCTATATTGTATATTGAAGTAGTCCCATAAATGTTTCAAAGTTGAGGAAGATAGATAAGGAGGAGAAGAGGAGTGGAGATGCAAAATATTTTGTAGAACACATGAAGAATCTACATGAGGAGGTAAGGAAAGCATATCCATAAAATGCATAATCATTATAAGAAGAAGGCAGATTAGAAAATAAGATTCAAAGAATTCAATGTTGTAGAAGAAATTTATGGTCCACCCTAGGAAAGAGAGATTTCCCCTAGAAACATATAATAAACCAAAGATGAAGAAATTTGGACCTTGTAATATTTTGAAGAAGCATGAATCAAGGAATACCTATGAAGTTGAGTTGCCAAATGGGATCAATATTTCACCTATGTTCAATATTATTGATTTGATAGAATATCATGGAGGTATAGAAGATAGACAAGAAGAAGGACAATGGCATATCCTAACACCTATTTCAAAGAGGGAATAAATTGAAGAAATTCTAGATAGTTATATGGGAAGGAGCACAAGGAACACACAATATAAAGAATACTTGGTCAAATGGAAATGAAGACTCGTTAAAGATTCATCATGGTTATCCAAAGAAGAGGTTGATTGCCTTAGTCTCCCTCAAACAATGGAGATGTGACAAGGTCACTTCTCAACAACCCTAGGTGTCTGATGCGAGAGCATCTAAAGGTGTAAGAGCAATCTTGCATCACTCAAAAAATAATTTTGTTGTTTTATTTTTAGTAAAAGGCTAAAAATAGTAACCTGTTATTTTTTGAAAGTTTGCATTTGAGCACGTATGGACCTAAAAATTTACCCATATCTCCATGATTGTACATTAGCTTATGCTAAAGGAATTAGCTAAATATAATTTGCAGATATCGAGATATTAAAGTTTCAAGGTCCAAATATCCTATAAAAATATTAAAATTGAATTTTGGACCTTTAATTGATTGAATGGGGCTCTGATCAATTCTTCATCTAGGAAAATCACCACGTATATCTCTTCATGAGCTTTCCAATGCATTTAATAGTTTGTCAATCGAGTACCTAGATCAAAAGTTATGGCCTTTGAAAGTTGGGCCTCCTATATTAGAAAATGTGAAAACATGTTGGACATAGAAAAGAGTTGTAAGAGGGAGTTACACATGTTACTGGGGTGTTTTAACACATCCTAAGGTATCTTTGATAGGAGATAAGTTAGGTGCCACATTTGGGTGGTTTTAGCTCATGGTTTTCTAAATATCGTTTGATAATTTCATGTATTGTATCTCCTATATATCAGGGGCTTGAGAAGGAGGTTGTGTGTCATAGTAGTATAGATGTGGAGTTGCCTCTGGATCTCTAGTTGGTGATACTCTTATTAAAATCTTTCTTTACAAGTATATTGTAATCCTATTGACATTTATAAATAATAGATTGAGTTGTTTTTGAGTGTGGGGTTTTTCTCCAGAAAGGGTTTTCCCCCACGTGAATCACTATGTTTTTCCCACAAGTTCATGTTGTAATTGATTTGAAGTTTATAATTTACTATTGTGAGTGTGTTGAGTGGAGTACACCCTCATCAAATTCCCTCCATCCCATCCATTATATTCATATCTATCCTATCATCTTCCCATCCATTCACCTTTCCTACTTCACAAGGATAGGGGCATCAATGTTAAAACATGCTTTGGATAGCTCTTGATATAGCCATCTTTAGCATATCCTACAACATCTATCCAACCTAAGAATCACAACACCTCATCATAAGAAACATATCTCAAGTGGGCCATGGTATTCCTATGTGAAGTAGTCCTTGGATATCACATCCAAATCCCTCCATCTATCCATTATGAATCCCCCAGATTTATTCCCCCCTTTAGTTACCTCCCTAAACTTGGTTTTCCCTTATAATTGGTATCAAAGCTAAAGGATACTTAGAAACAATCCAATGCAATCTCATCCATCAATCCAATACTCCTAGCAGTCCAAGCATCACAAGAAAATCCTAATCCAAGCAATCTAAGCAAATCATCAAATAACATCCACCAATCTTGTTCCCATCCTCATTGCAAGCCTTGTTCAATCTTAAATCACCATTATTGGGATATATCCTTCCCAATCCTCATGTTGTTCTTAGGATATATCATTCTCACATCAACAACACTATCCGTCATAATCAATCAATCAATCTTTAGCTTTTCAACTTGACCAGGGGCAACATTTTTTTAATAATTTTGTGCATGCTTGCTTGTTTGTTTGAGTGCATCATCATTGTTGTCTTGCATTTGTATTAATTCATATATCCTACTTACCATAGTGGTATCATTGTCTTCATATCATGGTGTTGTACAACATAAGGTTTTTTGCAATCTGAGTCCTACACATGGGACACATCGTCACCCTGGTCTTTATACCTTAGTGCATAACACCAAATGCTATATTAAATAAGGTTGCTCAATCCAATGTAGCATGACATATTATTTCTCTCATTCAATCGCAATCACTCAGCTCATCCATCTTTTTATCCTTACCTATTGATCCTTTCATAACCTAACCTTCACCTATTCTAGCCAATCTTCTATCAAATCATCTTGCATCCTCTCTCCTCATCTATCTTACATCTTTCAATCTGTTTCAAGTGAACACATTTATTCTCCAAATCTACCTACCCTCTTGAGGGAATCATCACCCCTATCATCATTTCTCCTCATCACTCTTCCTTTAAGTGGCTAGGGCATCCTCTCTAATCTAATAATTTTCTTCCAAAATTGAAATCTTCTCATACAACCAAACACTATGTTTTATCTTTCCTTGCAATGATGTTACTATCTTAATACCATCTCAGAGAGGGGGAAAATATAGACACCTAAAATCCACCTCATCACCATTTCAACATTAATCAATAAATCACTTGACCATTTCCTCTATAATTAATTGAATAAATTCCTATTTATTTGATTAATTATCTAATTTTCATCCCAATATTAATTAGATAACATTTTATTATTTAATTAATAAAATCACTATTCATCTAATGCTCTTCCTAGTACTAATTAGATAAATTCAAGAATTTATCATTTCTATTCAATAGTTCAACTTTAGATAAATAAATTCAAATATTTATTTATCTATGTCCCTCATTCTCATCCTAAAAAAATTAAACAAATATTTCTAATTATTTAATTCTCTATTTTTCTCACTTTTCATTAAGTCAGTTGAAACCAATTAGTCAACTAATCACACACTTGCACAATCATAAACCATGATCAACACATTCAAACCTTGCACATCCTCCAAAAGTATACTTGAGTTCTTTTGGGCATGGGTCTTTGTACATGAGTCATGAGTCACATATTTTCCCATGCCTCTAAAGTACTCCTAAGGTACCCTTTTGATCCTTACCATCGACTTCTTCCAAGGGAATCCTCAACCCTTTATTTCCCTTAAATCTTGGACCTCTCTTTATGGACCAATTGTTACACATATGGTTCCTAGGGTTGTCATTGATGTCGACACCATCACAAGGTTGTCATTGATGTCAACACTATCATGGATGTGTGATTGTGTTCATGGTTGGATGTCATGTCCTATCCATCCAAGAAGATACAATTTATGGTTGGATGTCATGTCCTATCTAGTAGAGAAGATGCAGTTCATGGTTGGATGTCATGTTGAATATAATGAGGTTACTGATGTTCATGGTTGGATGTCATGCCTTGATCAATGTAGAGTTGAGTATGAAGATACATTAATATGGGAGTTAGAAGCACTAAGATGATTAGATGTGTTGCTAATGTTGAGAAGATGTTACTGATGGCCTAAGCCAAGTTTCATGATGATTGGATTACCAGAAGAGTGCTTTACTGTTGACAGTCTAAAGACAATGTTGTTTTTGTGAAGGTGTTCTTAATAGGTCAATGGAATGATCCACATTCCTCTACATTAGCATTTATGGCTATGCAGTTCTAGAACTATGTTTAGGGTATAGTGAAGGTGATAATTCCAATGTTTCGGATCATGTCCTTCCTCTATGAAAGTTATGCATGATAGAGTACCAACATTTTTTCTGGGAGTGTAAGGTGATGTTATAGGCTTGTTGGAATGCTCCACATTCCTCCAAATGTGATAGTTTGCCTTTGCAGTTTTATGGACATGTTCATGGATGTGCATTACATGCGTCCTTGCAATTTCAAGTTTCTTGGTGGTCCACAAGCTTAGTTTTTCAATGACAGTATGTTGCAATGTGCTCTGGATGACTTGTTGTTCTCAAAGTTCATGATTGAAGATATGCAACACAAAATATTTGATGTGTAGAGGTAAAGGAGTGTTTGGAGATATTATATGAGTCCTATAGACTCATTGTTGATTGCAAAGAATACTGAGAGTGGGGGGTGAATCAGTATTCTTAAAACATTTTCATTTACACATTCACTTATCCATTTACCAAATTCAAGAACATGAAAGTAAAGTAAACATGAGAAGAGTAGCCATAAATTCATAACACATAAACACTAGGATTTTACATGGAAAACCCAAAAAGGGAAAAACCATGGTGAGTATTTTCTCATGATATATTATGATAACAATACTGAGTTGCATGAAGGCTCACTACCTTAGTGCTCACTACCCTAGGACTCACTGTCCAAGAAGTGCTCATTGCCAAGAGAAAAGAAGATAGAAGAAGGATTGGCTCACTGCCATGAGATGACTGCTACAAACACATCTACAGAATGTTGGGGTGTAGTTCCATTTATAGCTTAGTATGCATACTCAAAAGTCTTCATAATGTCTACTGTGCTTTTCCTACTCTGCTCTACATAAACTCTGCTCTTCTGCCCTTATTATCTATTTCTAGTCACAACTCTGCTTTAGATTGCATACACATTAAATTCAAACACATCACCCCATATCACTACTTTCAACACTGAAATCCATCGAGTATATATATCCTCTACTTTGAATTCAATCTCAAAATTGAGTCAGCCTGTCAAACACAACACTTTATCAACTTACATTAACTCTATCGGCCCAACACTTCTACTACAATTTGCATGAGACTTCAAGAGTCACATCAACCATTCCTCATACCTCACAGATCATATCTTATCAACTACAGATCATGATGCCCTTGTGTGGTGAAATGCAGAACTTAGAACTGTCTCCTCTACCTTGGTGAAATATTGGCTGTGATGGGTAAAATGGGATAATAAAAATGAATAATAACATCCCAAAAACATCAATGGAATGTGCAAGTAAAGAAGATTTAAAAATAGGAAAGTAATACTCAACCTTTTTTACCTTGTGATTTCCATTGTTCGCCTATTCTCTTTTGATCTTTTGGTGATGAAGATGGCCCTCAGGAAGCTTGCTTCCTTGCTTCGATTCCTCAAGATGATAAGGAGAAATGGCTCGAATACTTGTTGTGTTGAAGATGAGCTTCAACACAATTTGAAATGGATGATAGAAGGTGGATGTGAAAGTGGGGGTGCCAATGGCGCGCTATGGATTCTACAACATAAGTTTACTCGAAAGCTTGATATCTGAAATAGAAGAAGAGGGTTGTATTTATAGAGTTGTGTGAGAGAAGATCAATGGTGGAAAAGAAATAAGATCAATAGAGGAGAATGTTCGAGAGAACGTGCGCGAATAGAAGAAGGGCATGTGTCATTCAAAAAGATGCTTTATTGAGTTAACTTCTTTCTTGATGAGGATGATTTTTTATTTCTTAAATTAGAATATATTTTTCTAATTTAAGAGTTTAGTTGATAAAACAATTTGCTTTAAATCAGTTAATTCAACTTTTGCTTTTGCATGACAAGAAGAATTTATTTTTAGAAGATATTGAAGATTTTTTTGAAGATAAGAAAGCATAAATAAATAAATAAATTTATTTAATTACTTGTAGATAATTTGGAAGAATAAATAAAATATTTAATTATATTTTATTTTTGGAGATTAAGATTTAATTTAAATAAATTTGCATTTTATTTAAATTTGGAAGAATGAAAGATTTAATTAAATAATTAAAATTATTTAATTATTTAGAAGAATAAAGTTGATACAGATGGAATTTATTAAATAAATGTAATTTATTCAATTAATGGGAAAGAATGAATCAAATAAATAAATTGATTTATTTATTTATTGATAGAGGAATATTAAGATGAAATAAATATTTAAAATATTTATTTAGGTAGAGTCATGTCATTTTTAGGTGTATACATTGGAAAACCAACTACTGGAACTTGGAATTTTGTAGGTGATCTTCCAGATCACTTCAGACTCTTTAATTCCTCAACTGGATGCTTCTGACACCTATCCATATTGCCTCAAAACCGTACACTAGTACAATCAACTGTGGAGAAATGCGGACCAAAATACCCATGCACTCTGCACTATTCCTCACTTAACTGTGTTCACCCAGACTTAGACCAATCACAGCTTAACTTCCAGAACTCATCAAGACTTAGAGTATTGAACATATCACCTTTAAACAATTCTAAATAACATACCTAAACCGCATACCTTGACCATCAACTACGGAGGAATACCACTTGAGTCTCCGCTACTAACCCTGTGTTGTCAGTACTTAGCCATTCTACCTTAGTCTTTTGTGTTTGGACTAGAACCTTGTATGTAGGTTGTTCCAAGTTGAGTTCCCAATCATCCCTAGCTCCATCATGCTCTATTTGCCTTGTTTCCATCAATGACAACATTACCCAATCAGTAGTGTCTCTTGACTATGTTGCCAACAATCTCCTTCTTTGGCATTGATGGAAACACTTAGTGACAAATGTGTATCTACTCCCCCTTTCTATATACCCTCTATTATTTCACTCCTCCTCAAGTGTTTGCCCATTTTCACTGGTCTTCTTCTCCCCCTTAGACATCAACGGCAAAGGTGTATGTACAAGAGTCAAAATTTTGTCAAAACTGCAAAACTGTCATGCTCTACCGTATATGTACACATACAATCTTTAGCTTAATTAGTTGTAGGTGAAAGAATATCCTTTTACACAATTTTTAATTGTGCTATCTCTCCATCCCACTAATTTTTAGCACTATTCAAAATTTGGGTGTTCTCATTTACTTGAATTACCAGATCTTCTACCTTCTTCACGCTGATAAATATGTCAGTTGTATCTTGAACCCTTAAGGCTTCTGCAGCTAGACTTGTCATGATCTCAATTTTAGAGTCTATTATCCTTCTCAGTAGACACATCTTGTTTTTAATATCTTCATGTCTGCTAAACAAAATACTCATGTTGTTCTAAATATTTACAACTTGTGTTTCTATGCTACTGATTGAGTCAACTACTAGATCAAAGGTCATAGAAATATTTATAAGTTGAAGCTCCCTACTTTTGACATTCTCTTCTATTTCCTTAGTGGTCTCAGGCCATGAAAAACAATATTTGTATATATCATAGGCTTGCTTGATTGCATTCTCCATATTCTTGATACTGTCTTCTAACAAAATTTTGTCACTGTCTAACTTGATTTTTAACTCAACTAGCCTTTTATCTTCAAATTCCTTTCTAACTTTGATGTTAGCAGATTTTTCAAAGGACTCAAACTGAGTACTTACAAAATTTATTAGACCTTTGAGTTGATCAGATGATGACACTGATATGTCTTTTGGGTATGAGGGTATCAACTTTTCTAGAATACCGGATGCTTCATCAATGAGTTCATTCTCCTGTATATATATATTTTTAGCATTTCTTCCTAAGCATTGGCTTGCACAGCTGATACTAATTTGAATTTCTGTACTAGAGATAAAGATTTCAGAGTTATTGGTCCTTGTAGAAATTCAGGTAAGTCTAGGATCTGTGCTCTTTGTTGCTTTTCCAAAAAAATTGCAGCAGTGTCTCTTGCCACTTGTTCTTCACCAAGTGAAACTTTCTTTCTTTTCTTCTCTTCTACTATCTTTTCTTTCTCTATTTCAATTGTGACTTTTGTAGTGGATGAGGTCCTCATTCTTTTTCTGGGGCTAGATGCTTGTTTTTCCATTTATGATCTCTCATCTTTCCTTTCTGGAGTGTTTGATGTCCATTCCACCAGAGCACTTAAGGATTTTAATCCTCCTACTTTGATGTTAGCCTTACTTGTTCATCTGATGTTTTCTATGATTTCTCATGATCTATAGATAATTCAGTGAATGTTCCAAATCTATCTTCTTTGAGATCTTTCAGTTTGCTCAGTAGTACATCAACTAATTCAATCAAAACATCTTCTGCAACTTCATACCCTAGTGTAGGAACCCATATAGTTCTTGGTTCCACAGCTTCCATAAAGCATTTGTCTCTATCTACCATGAATACAATATCCCTTTCATACTTCATCACTATATTTTCAGGTATCCTGAATCTACATGACATTTTCTTTTGAAAGTTGTCAAAGTATCTCCATAGGATTTCATTCTGCTTGTCTACATTTCCCAAACTTTGCAAGTGACTTCTTATTTGGGTGGCTATTGGTGTATGATCAAACTAGATAGTGCTTCTAAGGCCAGGTAGCTCTTTTAGAAAATAGAAGAGTACACAAGTGACTAGTGTTCCATATTTGAAAGGATGACCTATCTCTTTTGTTCTTTTCAAGTTCTCCATTAGTTCACTTTGGAGCAATTCACATAGGTTATAATCCATATTATTTTTTATCATGTCATATGTTGTGTAAATGGCTGGTGTAGACATAGAGTTTTCCTTGCTGGAAAGGTATATTTTGTATCCAATAATCATCAATGCAAATCTCACAGCTAGATTCTTAATATCATTATCGTAAGGGCATTTTTGTCAAATTTGGCCCCTGTTAGTTGCATTACCACATTGTTCTTAATTTTGTTTGCACCTAGAACCCTTCTAGAGGAGCTCATACTAGTTACAACTTTGATAGCTTCTTTAGTTATCATATAGGGTTTTTCAAGCTATAGAAAATCATCATGAATCCTGCTTAGAATAAGCTTAATCCATGCATTATTTAGGATCGCAGGAAAATCCAACCAGGTGTCAAATTTCTTTTCTCCTAGAACTTTATATTTATCTTTTAACACAATATCCATAGTAGTTAGTTCATCCAAGTACAATTTTCCTAGACTCAAGTGATCATATTCCTCTAGATTGACATGAATGTATGCTCTAACATCTTCCTTATGCATAACTCCATGAGGAGTAATTGAGAAAGCCCCTGAAGGATCATTTTTTAGTATCTTGAAGAAATGTTTCTTAATCTTGGAGCAAGGCTTTTCTGTTATCTAGATTACTTGAGGAGTAAACATTTCCCAAAATAATTAAAGCTTTTATAGTAGGGTTTTCAAGCTATAAATACCTTTTCCACTGAATTAGGATTTTTCTTCACTTGAGATCAACTTGATTTGAATCGCTTTGGAAATCTTTGTAGACACTTGGGCTCTTGCTTCAATTCTCCTGGAGACTTGATAAGTTTGAATCTAGAATAAATTTTCCATCAAATGAGTCTCTTTCTAATTATTTATCTGACCTAATCTCTGTAAATACCCTTATTGAAAAAGTTGTCAAACACAATTCTATAGAATATAGTCTATTAGGATTGCTCCACAATGCTCTGCACTTGAACCTTTTGCACTAGAATTTCTTTCAAAATATTTGTCACATGCATCTATTCAACATATTTACATGTTGAATTACAACACTAATTATCTGGCTAGGGGATTAGGATTTTGAATGAATCTCCCCCTAAGCCAGAGATTGCAATTTACTTCCCGGAGGAAGTATCTACACCAGAGGTTGGTCTGGATCCATCCCTGACCTCATTAACATATTTCTTGATCTAGACCTTGCTCATTTCCTTCTTTATTTCCACTGGATCAATCTTGTTCTTACCATTATCTTCTCTTTGCTTTATTTTCCTCTTCTCTATAGGATAGTCTCTTTTCACATACTGGCTCCTGCAAAATCTTGCCACATGTCCAAACTTATTGCAATTATAGTATACCACATTCCTCTATCCCTAATTCCTTCTATTGATTTTACTCATTCTTGATCTGCAATGATTAGCCATATGTCCACATCTATTGCATGCAAAACACTTTCCATTAAAGGATTGAGTATTTCTTGTATTGTTAAAACCATTCCTTATCATACTTTTGCATTCATTTGATCTATGACCAATTTTATTGTAGTTGAAACATTGACCAGAGAATGATGAAACATTCTAATTTATTCTACTCCTACACTGAGTAGCCTTATGACCAAACTTATTGCAATTAAAATAATGGCCATTGAAAGATGGGTACCTTTGAGCATGACTGCCTGATCGGAGGTCTTCTAGGTCTTCTTCTCTAATTCCAAAATTTGTTTCCTTTGTTTTGCTTTATCTCAGTGTTTTCTTGACCTAAATTTGAACTCTCTCCTTTCTCAAATCCCAACCCTTTCTTGTCATCTGAACTCTTTTGACTAGCAATCATCTCATCAAGCTTTGCAAAACTTATCTTGAACTTCTCTTCATAGCTCTTAGCCTTCTCTAGATCTAATTTTAGGCTCACAACTTCTTTTTCAATTTTATCACATTCTTCTAATTTTCTTTTTTACCAACATATTTAGATCTTCTTATGCTTTAGTTCTTTCTACAACTTCCACTTTCAAATCATCCAATGTTTCATTGGTTGATATCAATTGTTCACTAACCTCCTTGTATTTTTCTTTGAACTTTTTCACTTGTTCTTTTAGCTTTAAGATGCATTCATCAGCTTCCTGTATGTTATCCTTTAGATCCCTGACTTGAGCTTCAGATTTTTCAAGATCTTCAAGAGTGGCTTGTAATTCATCATTGCTTCCATATGAGGCTTCAGTGAAATATCTTCTAGCTGCCATGTGTACACCTTCCCAGATCTTCCTCAAGCTATTAAGCTTATTCCAAGGAACCTTCCTCTGATACAAATTGTTGATTGCAGAGAATACTGAGAGGGGGGGTGAATCAGTATTCTTAAAACCTTTTCATTTGCTTATCCATTTACCAAATTCAATAACATGAAAGTAAAGTAAACATGAGAAGAGTATACATAAATTCATAACACATAGATAGTAGGATTTTACATGAAAAACCTAAAAAGGGAAAAACCACGGTGAGTGTTAGCTCACAATATATTATGATAACAGTATTGAATTACATGAAGGCTCACTGCCCTAGGAATCACTGTCCAAGAAGTGCTCACTACAATAGGATCACTACCAAGAGAAAAGAAGATAGAAGAAGGATTGGCTCACTGCCAGGAGATGACAGCTATAAATGTATCTACAAAATGTTGGGATGCAGTTCCATTTACAACTCAATATACAGACTCAAAAGTCTTCATAATGTCTACTCTTCTTTTTCTGCTTTGCTCTACATAAACTCTGCTCTTCTACCCTTGTTATCTTTTTTTGGTCACAACTCTACTTTAGGTTGCATACACATTGAATTCACACACATCACCCCATATCACTACTTTTGACACCAAAATCCATCGAGTATATATATCCGCTACATTGAATTCAATCTCAAAACTGAGTCAGCCTGTCAAACACAACAATTTATCAACTTACATTAACTTTGTCAGCCCAACACTTCTACAATTTACATGAGACTTCAAGAGTCACATCAACTATTCCTCATACCTCATAGATCATATCTTATCAACTGCAGATCATGATGTCCTTGTGTGGTGAAATGCAAAACTCAGAACTATCTCCTTTGGCTTGGTGAAATACTAGCAATCCAACTACTAGAACTTGGAATTTTGTAGGTGATCTTTCAGATCACTTCAGACTCTTTAACTCGTCAACTGGATGCTTCTAAAATCTATCCATACTACCTAAAAAATGCACACTAGTACATTCAATTGCGAAGAAACACGGACCAAAATACCTATGCACTTTGCATTGTTCCTCACTTAATTGTGTTCACTTGGACTTAGACCAATCACATCTTAACTTCTGGAAGTCATTAGGACTTACAATATTGAAGATAGAACCTTTAAACAATTCTAAATAACATACCTGAAGTGCATACCTTTACCATCAACTACAGAGGAATACCACTTGAGTCTTTGCTACTAACTCTGTGTTGTCAGTACTTAGCCATTCTACCTTAGTCTTTTGTGTTCGGACCAGAATCTTGTATGCAGGCTGTTCCAAGTTGAGTACCCAATCATTCTTAGCTCCATAATGATTTGTTTGCCTTGTTTCCATCAATGACAACATTACCCAATCAACAGTGTCTCTTGACTATGTTGCCAACACTCATCTAGAAGAGTTTCATGAAGATCTTTCTTGTTTCCAATATTACACAAGATTTTCAAGTTGTTGTGGCTATTATGCTTCAAGTTGTTGTTGTTTGATATTGTGAAGGATGTTTTGGACCTAGTTAAGAAAGTGTTGATGTCCATAAGGCATGGGTCTTCTGTTGGTGTAGTGGGTAGTCTTGTTTATGACTTGTCCTCTACAAGTTTCATGTTGTGTGTTGTCTAGCTAACTTGTAAATGTATTTTTCATGTTGTCTCTGGCTGACAAGCAATGTAATCAATGTAATATCATATATAAATTGTAAATAAAATTGAGTTAGGCAAAGTGTGATTGCCAAGTGATTGATAAGGTTCACAAGAAAGAAAAGGAGTAGAATAACTACATTATGATTTGTGACTGGAGGAGAAAGAGAAGAAGTTGTAGATGCTGTCCTAATTCATCTTGAAGACATTTCTGTGATAGTGATCAAGTGTAGAGTGTGCCTAACTGATCCGATCATTGGAAGGAAATGTGAAGAGGTAGAATTGTAATCATCAAAGGTGTGAGCTTCATTGTTAGTTTTTCAAGTAGTAGAGAGACTGTCATACTATAATCTATTCTGTATATCAAAAAAAATTGGACTTGCAAATGGAAATGATCAAACAATGAAATGCATAACCTACACCCAAATCATTCAATACCTCAAAGATGCAAGATGAATTGTTTGATTGATTTGATATGTTGGTTGCTCATAATTCGGTAGCATAACATTTGCATAGGATTGAGATGATAGATGGAAGATGATAATAATGGATGATAGATGCAAAGGCTCTAATGTGATTTCAGCAGCATAAGGATACTCCAACTCAATGCCTCTTGCAAATGGCTTGTGAGGGAGTTGATTTATAGGAAAGGCTTCGTTCAAATGGATGGTTGAGATTAAAAAGCTAAATGATTGATGTGGATGGTTATGATTGATTAGTTATTCCCACTCTTCAAGGGAGTTTGTAGTCATTTGACAAGTGTAAGGAGAATAGGTCTCATGTTTGATTGTGTACACAAATACTTTTATTTAATAAGTTTATATGTGATGGTGTACACAAATACTAAAATTAGGTCCCATTAGTTGTACATGTGAAGGATTTTAAATGAAAGTTGTACTACCAAACATGATTCAATTGAGAAATGGACAAGTGTCAAAATGTGATGAAAGGTGAGGACTTAATTCAAATAAAATATTTGAATTAGTTGGGATATGTGAGGGAAATTAATTAAATAAATAAAATTTATTTAATTAATTGGCTAAGTGGGACAAGGATGGGATTAAGATGGGATTTTAATTAAATAAATAAAATTTATTTAATTAATTGGGTTAATGGGATAAGTGGGATTAAGATTGGGATTAGGACAAAATGCTACATGATGTCTAAGTAATGTTTTTGACTAGGTATTGCAAGACATGGACAAATTTGGGTGTCTACATTTTGCCCCTCTTTGAGATGATGTTCGAAACGATAAGATTTATGTCGAGTAACATCATTTCAAAGAAGCTATGGTATGGATAGAGGAAAAGTATAGTGATGATGATGGAATGGGATGAGGATGGCCCCTTGAGAGGATATCCGAGTTGGACAAACACAGGTAGGCTCTGGAAATAAAAAAGATTGGCTAAGAAAGAAAGATAAGGGAATGGATAGAAGAAATGAATGATGCATTATGGTGCAATGAAAGTGAGCAACCATGATGTTTGATATAGCACTAGACATTATGCACTAGGGTATAAGCACCAAGGTGATGATGTGTCTTGTGCCCCAGCATAATACAACCTTGTCTAACATATGAGGAAGTAAACTTAGAGCATTGAAGTCCTAATGCACAAAAGGTATGATATGACCTTAGATGCAAAGGATACTACAAAAAGCTATTCCAACATACACAAGATATGAATATTAGTCGGAATGATTCGGATGTGATACAAATGCAAGATAAAGAGATAACACACACAAGCAAGTAAGCAAGCATGCACAAATGATTCAAAAAACAAACAAGGTATTGCCCCCGTCAAGCTATAAACCAATGATTGATTGCTGATTGATGATGATAGATGAGAGTGTTGTCATGGAAGGGAAAGCTATATCTCTAGATCAACACAAGGTTGTTTGCTAAGTTGGTTGGCTAGTTGGTTGATTGATTTGGCTTACAACAAGGCTAGGATCAAGACCATGGATTGCACTTGGATAATTTTACTTGATTGATTAGCTTGATTGGTATGGATTAAGGATGCTCTTACATTTGGATCATTGTGTAGAATTATTTTGAGGATGATGAAATGATGGATGAAGATTGATGAAGGATTGATGAAAATGAATTGGAGTAAATTGAATTGATATGAATGGATGATTGGATTGAAGGAAATGGATTGATTGAATGATAGATTGATTAGAAGAAGTTGTTTATTGATGATTTAGAAGATAGATGATAGAAGAAATGATGAGAGGAGAAAGAGGAAAATCACTTGTGCCTAAATCTAGGCACTTCCTTCATACTCCAAACTACCTACATACCTTGTATCCATGGGATCAAGGCACTTAACAATGGAAATGAAATGTAATTCTAATTTTTTTTTTATGATGACAAAAGATTAGGTTATGGATTGATTGGGATTGATGAAATGTTGATGATGGGATGATATGTGTTGGAATAATTTTCTTTTGATTGATTTTGATTGGATTTGTTTCAATTAGATTGGATGTGATTGAGTTGATTTACCTTGGTGTTGATGCTGATGATTGATAGGATTTGTTTTGATGGTTGGATTGATGTGCTTTAGTTTTGATGTTTGCTATTGATGGGTTGATTGTTTTGATGATTGGATTGTTTTGAATGATGATAGTGATGGTGTGATTATTAGAGTGTCCACTCAATCTAAGCATAAGCAACTGTTCTAAGTGTGCTCAAAGGATGTAAAGCAAACAAGGTATTGCCCTTGTCAAGTCATAAACCAATGATTGATTGTTTCATTGATAATGATAGTGTTGTCATTGCAGGGAAAGATATATCCCTAGATCAACACAAGGATGTGGGAACACTATATCTCATTGATGATGATTGATGATGTTTATGACAAGATTAGGATCAAAATTTGTTGATTTGATTGGATAATGTTCCTTGATTGATTATCTTGCTTGATATGGATTAGTATGACTTGGATTTAAGATCATTGCTTAGATTGATTTGATTGATATGATTGGAAGAAGTGATTGATTGAAAAGGATGAATGAATGTTATTGACAGTAAGAATTGATGATGATGATGATTTGATTTTGATTGAATGTTGATGGAGTGCATTATTTTGGATGATGTGATTGGTTTTATTGCTTGGATTTTTCATTGGATATTTAATTTTTTGACATATTTTGATTTTTTTGTGTTTTTTGGGATATTTTGATTTTTTGGAAATTTTTGAAATGTTTTGAATGTCAATGGATTTACAATTTGGGTAACCTTTGTGCTAAATACCAATGACAAGGGAAAACCAAGTCTAGGTGCAAAGATGTAGGAGGATAGATAAAAGGATGGGTAATAATGGATGGAAGGCTCATGATAGATGGATGGGTAAAAAGGATAGACCATAGTGGGTGGATGTATGCCTCATAATGGAGCTAGGATGTGATCTCCAAAGACTATGTTGCATAGGAAGAATAACTTGCCCCATTCTAGGTGGTAATACTTAGGATTTTTACATGACAAAGTTCATGACCAAGGGATGACATGATGGATTGGTTTAAATGGGATGGATAAATGGTAAATGGATAGGACTTGGTTTGGAAAGAAGGTATGTCAAGAAATATCCAAACATGTTTCAGCATTTTTCCCCTATGTCTTCATCAAAATCAAAAGGCGGAAGGATGGATAAATGGGTTCAATAGGATAGGCATGTTTATGTAATGGCTAAGGATGGTAGGATGGTATGGTAATGGTAGGACATGATAGGATGGAAAATGATATAATGGGATAGATAGTTTGGAAATGGATAGGTTGGATGAGACAATGTACCCCCAAGTGTAAGTGACATAGAAGATCAACCTACACATGATGCCTATTTTCCAGGTTTTCATCATGGTACTTATCCAAGGTGCCTGTTTAACAGGTTTTCACCATTGGATGAAGGGATTTCTCTTTACTTTTTTTTTTAAAAACTTTTTGATTGTTTAGATGGGATGACAATTACACATGGCACCTATTTGCAAGGTTTTCACCATGATAATGAATAGGAGGGACTCAAGTGTCTAGTGCTATGAAAGGTGATAGTTCCACTATGGATGAATGTCTTTGCATAGACCATGTCATATGTGCTCATAGATGTTGGTAAGGGACTTCATGAAAGGGAGATGGAGTAGGTAGATAGTGGATTAGGATGAAAGGTTTGTGTAAGGATGGGGGATAGTGGATTATGATGTGGAATTATGGTAGGGTAGGCTAGTAGCTTATGGTTTGGATTTATGTAAGACTTATACAAAAGCATGGACCATAGGACGGTGATGGGGAAGATATGTAGGGTAATAGATGAAGGTTAGGGAGATGGAGGTATGTGGGAATATTTTGGAATGGAAGGGAACCATGACCAACGGTTGCACACACCATGATAAACAATGAAGCTTTTGATGGGAAGGTGGTATAGGAAGCAATGGAGATGTTTTCTTAGATGAAGTGATTTAGGAACCCACATAGATTTAGTATTTTTAGTGCTTTTGCTTTAATTGTGGGATTTTGAAGGGAATGGAAGTTTTGGATGAAAGTAGGCTTTTGGATGGATATAGGTGGTTGGGATTCTTGAGATGTGGATGAGGATGCCTCATTTGACTTCCTAGCTATTTTCTTAGGAACCCAAACTATTTTACTTTTGAGCTTTGCTTTTGGAGGTATGGGCTTGTATAGCTTTGTGAATGTACTTTTCTTAGAAGATGGATGATTTATAGACTTTTCACATTGATGCCCTAAGGCATGAGGGTCCTTAGGAGTTTTAGTTGGATTTTTGGCTTTATAGATAGAGGCATCCAATGTTTATTTTGAAATCCCATGGGTTTGGTGGAAGCAGGGTTGGTGGAATCAGTGGAAGCTTCTTGGTTAGGCAATGTGTGCATTTGTTGGTCATGATTAGGAATGTAAGGGTACTTATGGATAAGTGGATAATCAGGTGTTGGTAACAATGGAGGCAAAGTGGATGGAGGGATATTAGGAGTTGGAAGGAGTGGAGGTAAATTGGATAATGGGATGTTAGGATTTAGAAGTAATGGAGGTAAAGTGGATGGTGGGAGGTGTATGGTCACATGCTTTTGACATTTGTAGGTTGATGGAGTGGGAATGGCTACATATGTTTTGGGTATATGATGTGGTTTGTGATGGAAAGTGGTGGACTTAGGAGGGATGGAGGAATTACCAACATCTTTAGAGGGTTTACCTTGGGGTGTGTATCCAAGGCCATATGAGAATGGAGGAACTTTGACATGGTTTGGCTCCAAAATACCTTGTTCATAAAGGCCTAGGCCTTTACCTTGGTAGTTCATGTTTCAAAGTATGCTATGGACAATGGGACTAGGTGTGATTTGAACACTAGAGTTGAGTTCATTATTGGATGGAGAAGGTGAAATAGATAGAGGTTGTTTTTATCCTAAGGAAGAACATTCATGGACAAAGGTGGTAAGACCATTAGGACATGATAGTGGATTTGAAGTGGAATCGATGGTGGATGTGGAAGGAGGATCATTAGGACATTGATTAGCATTGTGTTCAATAAGATCCAAGTTATTTGTTTGATCTTTTATGCTTACTTGGGGGACAAGTGTCTCATCATGACAAGTGGATGTTTGCTCATTATGGATAGGGCTAGATGGTAGATGACTAGGAGCAATTTGGATATCTCTCTCATAGATGGATATAAGATTATGGATAGGATCAAGGTGCTCATGGATAGCTTCTTCATAGGTATCATCTTGATCATAAAGAAGGTAAATGTTATGGATGGGTTGCATGAAAGTGTTTTTATCTTGAGTTGGACTAGGGCTTAATGTTTCCACATGCTTAGGATTAAACCTTTGGCATACCTCTTGGGTTGCTTGAATGGAAATGGAAGGCTCTTGGATAGGCTCTTGGTCAACAACATGAGAACATGATGACTCTTGACTTGGACTTATGGGAGACCCTTGAATAGGCTTGATGGCTTGTAGGTCACATGATGGGCTTGAAGGGATAAGAATGTTAATTGAGGGCTCTTGGATATGCTCAAGGATAGGTGGACCACATGAGTGGGTGTTTGACATGGGGATAATTTATTCCTAGCTAATATCCAATGGATCACATCCTTTGCAAGTGTATGGGTATAAGTACAATATAATGGATGAATGATAAGGGTAGATGGTGTTGTAATCTTATGATTAGGATTTGGTTGAGGGCTAATTAGGTTGGATGGATTAGGATTAGGATTGGATGGGGGGATAATGAGATTGGATATATATTGCTCTCTTATTGTATGTTGATACACCATGTAAAAAATTGGGACAAATATTGGGCATTTATATGTATTATGGCCTTTAGTCCTATGGTATGCACAATAATCATGTTCATCATATGGACTTTCTTCACATGGTTTGACTTCGAGAAGTTCAATGAGTTTTTCTTCAAGCATCCTTTGTAAAACTATCTCAGCTGCATCCTTTGGTGAAGGATTAGAATGACATGGTGATGAAGGTAATGGAGGGCTTGGTAGTTTAGAAGGTAGAGAGATTAATGGACTAGGATTGGGATTACATGGTGCTATTGAGATAGGCTCATGAATTGGCATGTGATTGGATGGTGGAGGCCATTCTAGATTGGTATCTCCCTTGTCAAAGGTAATTAAATCTTGCATAGGATAACTTGGGCTTTGATTTATGTACAAGGGGCCACGTGGATTTGTATATGCTTCTTGTTACAAAGGTGGACTTAGGCTCACTTGTGCTTGTTGTGGAGGCCATTGATAGTCTTGGCAGCTAGGTGTAATGGTAGGATATGTATACAAAAGATCTCGAGGTGGACTCAAAGATGTGGGCATTTGATCTTGTTGGCAAGGTTGACTTGTTCTCACTTGATTTATATACAAAGGGCCATTTGGACTTGCATGTTGTTCTTGTAATATCACTTGATTGATTTGTGGATGGGCTTGGTAGTACATTGGAATGGTGGCATGAGGGATTGGATAAGATTGAGGTGGATGTTCATAGGTTGATGTGGCATTGACTTGGTGGATAGGTGGATTAAGTTGATAGGAAGTGGATGGCTATGGCATGTGGCTATGAGGTGGATTAGGTTGGTATGGAGTGGCTAAGGATTGATGTACTTGTCGAGCTTGACTAGTAGCTAAAAGGTGTTGGACTTGGGCTACTAAGTGTTGCAATTGAGGTGATTGGCTTGCATGGGATTGAGCTCTTTGGATGAAGAATTGTAATGTTTCAATAGCGTCTTGGTTTAGGGGTTGTGATCCTTGATAAATATTTTGGAAGAATCTTTGGCATTTGATTTTTGGGTCCTCTGGTGTAAACATGTTGTCACCCAAGTGTTTGTCTTAAGTCCTTTTAGCAAGTACTCATTTATGGATTTTGATGATGTGGTGGAAGTGATTTGGCTAGGATAGGGATGTGACTAGGATAAGTTTAGGATGGTCTGAATGACTTGGCTATGAAGGGTTGGATGATGACTAGGCTATGTTTGGGATGAAAGTGATTGGGTTTGAATGTTATTGGAAGAATGTGTAGGATGACTTGTCTTTATGTGTTTGGGTGTTTAGAGCTTGATGTGGCAATATTCAAACAAATGATTATGCATATACAAACATCAATCACTCACACAAGACACATAATAAAGTTGTTAGTTTGGAAGAATGTGATGATGGTTAAGCAAGCACGTGAAGACACTTCAACAAGTCCTAGTCAAGGCAAGGCCACTATCACAAGGAGGTTCTAGTGAAAATCTAGGGGACCGGCACCCCACGAGCATCCAGGAAGCCACTTAAGACTTTAACTAACCCTACTAGGAGTTTAATATACACAAGCTATGCCTCCTTTCGAGCTAGCATTGTATGGTGAGTGCTAATACCAGTTAGACTTGGTTTTTACCTTATCCTCTGATTTTTATACCGAACTAGATGAAAGTACAGCTTGAGGTCATTCCCTTGGGGTGAGTACCTCTTTTCCCACAAAGGTAGGCCTCTCTAAGGCTAAACAAAAGTAACACAAGTAAATGTTTTTGATCTCCAAGTTCGTGTTAGGACATGAGGAGAGAGCATACACATTTACTTGGTCACACTCGCATGGGGTTCTTTAACCTTAGAAATTCAATGTGTGGAAGACAATGCAAGCACTTGTTTGTTTTAAAGCCCAAATCCAAATGTGATGAAAGACAATAGTTCATTTTAGCCCAATTTTTTATTTGATAGCAAACAAGTTATTCGTTTTATGCCCAAATTGAAATGTGTTTGCAAACAAGATTGATTGAAATGAAAAGATGAAAGATAGAAATGAATGCACTTGGATTATTTTTACATTCCAAGCTGTTGTATATGATTGATATTGCTGCTACTAAATCTCCTTATGATCACCTACAACATCAAAAAATGATATTATAATACAAGCATAAAAAATAAGCTCATTAGGTAAGGAAAATTGTAATTTTAGATACATAGCCAAATTAGATTTGATTATTTTGAGACATTTTGGTTTGAAAATTAAAAAATCAAAGAAGAGATCCCCATTAATTTTTTGAGATCTTTCCAAAAATGTAAAGAAATCAGAAAAATTCCCTATTTTACACCCAAAAATGCAGATTTATGGAAAAGCTATAGTCGGCAAAGATATGATTTTTCTGCACTATATATGACCTCCAAATTAAATATGTAAAGCATAGACCCCAATTATAATTTCAAGGGATTTCCATAAATGTAAAAATTTCTAAAAAATTCACCAATTTGCACCCAGAATTGCAATTTTATGAAAAAACATAAAAACATGATAACTCCCACAAAAATGGTGATAAACCCACAATGTTTTTGCTGTAGCTTCCTTATATCATGGACAAAATTTTGTAAAAAAAATGTAGACATTTGGAAGATATGATGAAACCTTTAAAACCTAGGGTTTTGTCCAAAAATAGCGGATATGCATTAAAAAGTTAATTAAACCTGCGAAACTCAACAATGGGGGTTAGATGAATGTAAATTTTTACTACAAAAACCACAAAAATGATCAAGCGAAGTGAATCCCACCAAGTGTGCCAAAATGTATATAAAAAAAATTAGATTTGTAAATAGAAATGGTCAAACAATGAAATGCATAACCTAAACTCAAATCATTCAATACCTCAAAGATGCAAGATGAATTGTTTGATTGATTTGATATGTTGGTTTCTCATAATTTGGTAGCATAACATTTGTATAGGATTGAGATGATAATAATGGATGATAGATACAAAGGCTCTAATGTGATTTCAGTAGCATAAGGATACTCCAACTCAATACCTCTTGCAAATGGCTTGTGAGGGGGTTGATTTATAGGAAAGGCTTGGTTCAAATGGATAGTTGAGATTAAAAAACTAAATGATTGATGTGGACGGCTAGGATTGATTAGTTATTCTCACTCTTCAAGGGAGTTTGTAGTCATTTGACAAGTGTAAGGAGAATATGTCTCATGTGTGATTGTGTACACAAATACTTTTATTTAATAATTTTATATGTGATGGTGTACACAAATACTAAAATTAGGTCCCATTAGTTGTACATGTGAAAGATTTTAAAGGAAAGTTGTACTACCACACATGATTCAATTGAGAAATGGACAAGTGTCGAAATGTGATGAAAGGTGATGACTTAATTCAAATAAAATATTTGAATTAGTTGGGATATGTGAGGAAAATTAATTAAATAAATAAAATTTATTTAATTAATTGGGAAGATGATTAGGATAGGATTGGGATATGAATGTGGAATTAATTAATTAAATTAAATTTATTTAATTAATTGGAAAGTGGGATTATGAATGTGAAATTAATTAAATAAATAAAATTTATTTAATTAATTGGCATAATGGGATAAGTGAGATTAAGAGTGGGATTAGGACAAAATTCTAAATGATGTCTAAGTAATGTTTTTGACTAGGTGTTGAAAGACATGGATAGATTTGGGTGTCTACATGTTCTAAGTGTGTTCTCAATACAAGGAGTAGTTGCTTTCTTGGGAGTGACCCTAAATCAATTTTTTCAGGGAGTAGTATCTTCCTTGGGTTGTAGCCCTAAAAAAAGTTGTTATTTTGAGCTTTATATGTTGTGAGTTAATCCTCACCATGGTTTTTCCCTTCTTGGGTTTTCCACGTACATCTGGTGTTATGTGTTGATGTGCATTGTGTTAATCTTTCATATTTATGTTGATGATATAATGCTTAAGTTTTAATCTTCTTTAGAGGACTTAAACTTTTATTAGATACTGATTCACCCCCCTCTTAGTATCCTGGTGTGTTTAACAATTGGTATAAAATCCAAGTTCCTCTGAAGGAAGCTTAACCGCTTGAGGAAGGTCCTAGATGGCACATAATGGATCCAACAAGATACCTAGGTTCGATGGAACAAATGATGCTTTTTGAAAGCTAAGGATGGAAGGCTATATCAATTCTCTAGGGTATGATGTTTGGCAATCTATCAAGACTAGTTACAATACTCCTACTACTACTCCTACAGATCTAGATGATGTTAAGGAATATGATAGCAATGCCAAGGGAAAGTTTGCTATCATGAGTGGGTTAGCTGATTTAGAACTTTTAAAGGTAATGAGTCACAATTTTGCTAAAGAAGTTTGTGTTAAACTTGAAACTATTTATGAAGGAGATAAAAAAGTAAAGAAAGAAAAGATGCAAATCTTCAAAAGAAAATTTGAGACCCTAAATATGACAGAGGATGAAGACATTGCTAGGTATATGCTTCGATTGAATGAAGTGGTCAGTGGCATCAAATGTCTTGGTGGAAAAGTGAAAGAGGATGAAATTGTGAAGAAGGTTCTAAGATCTCTTCCCAAATCTTACAGTCATAAGGTATCTACTATTGAGGAGAATGTAGACTTGGATACAGACACCATAGACAAATTATTTGGTTCCCTTATTGGCTTTGAAATGAGAGAGTTTGGCAGTGATGCTCCAAAGAAAGAAGCTACTTTCAATGTTAGTATGAAGACAAAGGATGAAGTTTCTGATGAACATGAATGATCTAATGAAGTTGAAGCAAATTTTGTGAGAAGACTGAAGAAAGGCACTAGAAAATACAAAGGTAAGTTACCCTTCAAATGTTTCAATTGTGGAAAGGTTGGTCACTTTGCTTCTAAATGTCCCTTTAAAGAATCAAGGGGTAGTAACAAGAGAGACAAGTTGAAAAGAAGTTTGTATTCCATAGAGAGAAGTTATTCTTCAGAGGATGATGATCATGATGATTCAAATTATGAAACACTTTTCATGGCCTTGAGTGTTGGTGGCAAACAGGATGATGTTGGAAAATGTGAGAAGACTGATGCCTTGGAAACATGCCAAAACAATGATAGATCAATGGTTGTATGGACTACATTTCATGCAAGAGAAGAAGCCAAGGCTTGGGTAATTGACATTGGGTGCTCAAATCATATGACTAGTGATAAGGAAAAGTTTATCAACCTTGAGAAGTCGGATGGTGGTATTGTCAATTTTGGTGGTGATTAGTCAGCACAAATATGTGGAAAAGGTGTTATAACTATTGATGGGAAGAATAGGACTAAGGATGTCCTCTATGTCAAAGGGCTAAAGCACAATCTTCTTAGTGTCAGTCAGATGTGCAGCAAAGGTTATAATCTCATCTTTCATGCCAAAAGGTTGTGAAATCAAGAAGGCAAGGTTTGGAAAACTAACTTTGCAGAAGGTATCAAGACATATGGTGATATTTATCATCTAAAGGAGGTAAATGGAAGAACATGTTTGTTGGCTCAATCCAATGAGTGTTGGTTGTGGCGAAAAAAAATGGAACACAACAATTTTGAAAATATGGTAAGGATTAGCTCTACTCATACATTGAGAGACATGCCCAAGATAATCAAGCTTGCAAACATAATATGCAAGGAATGTCAAATGGGAAAGTAGACAAAGACTAGTTTCAAAAAAAAAGGAGTATTCTTCTTCAAAACAATTGAAGTGGATTCACACTGATCTATGTGCCCCTACAAGAGTAAAGAGTCAACAAGGTGAGAGGCATTTTATGTTGCTCATTGATAATTATTCTAGAATGACTTGGGTTACTTTCTTAAGAGAAAAATTAGATGCTCTTGATAAATTTAAGGTGTTCAAAGCCATGCATGAAAATGAAGTGGATGCTAAGATCAAATGTTTAAGTTTGATAGAGGAGGTGAGTTCACTTCAAATGAATTTGAAAAGTTTTGTGAAGATCATGGTATTAGGAGACATATGTCAGCTCCTAGGACCCCTTAGCAAAATGGGGTAGTTGAAAGGAAGAATAGGACTGTACAAGAGATGGCTAGGGCAACATTGAAAGATGTAGATTTGCCTGATATGTACTAGAAGGATGCAGTTCATACTGCAGTCTATCTAATTAATAGAGTGCAACTAAGGGTCAATGGCACTAAGACCCTTATTAGCTATGGTATGGAAGATCTCCCATTGTCGGATACTTTAGGATCTTTGGTAGAAAATGCTATATCAGAAGAGATGAAGAAGACCTAGGAAAGTTTGATTCAAGAAGTGATGAAGGGATCTTTCTTGGTTACTCAACCATAAGCAAAGCCTATAGACGCTACAACAAGAGGTTGGGAAAAATGATTGAAAGCACAAATGTGAAAGTAGATGAAGACTTACATATTAGATCTCATAAGATTCAGAAGACTCTGGATCTTATATCTTTCCATGCATTGAACATGAAGAAGAAGAAGTGAAAGAAGAAAAGGAACAAGAACTAGAGAAGATGCCCAAGACTCCAGCAAAGTATGTTTAGAAGAACAACTTAGCATATTAGATCAATATGAAGGTGTGCAAACAAGGAGAAGGCTTTCTAAGACACATGAGCAAGTAAACTTTTGTTTGTTATCAAAGGTCAAACCCAAAACCTTTGCTAATGCTAGCAAAGATGATGGATGGATAAAGGAAATGGAAGAAGAATTGGATTAGATTGAGAAGAATCATACATGTGAACTAGCTCCCAGACCAGCTAATAAGAATGTTATAGGAACAAAATGGGCGTTTCAAAACAAGTTGGATTAATAAGGTGAAGTTGTAAGGAACAAAGCAAGGTTGGTATGTAAAGGATACTCACAAGTTGAAGGCATTGATCTTGAGGATACTTTTTCTCTCATAGCAAGGATGGAGGCAATCAGAATGTTCCTTGCCCTTGCTGCTCATAAGAACTTCAAGGTATACCAAATGGATGGTAAGTCAACATTCTTGAATGGTGATCTAGAGGAAGAGGTTTATATTGAGCAACCAAATGGTTTTTAGCTATCAGAAGATCTGGACATGGTGTGTAGACTTAAGAAGGCTCTATATGGTCTCAAGTAAGCACCTAGAGATTGGTATGCTAGGTTGGAGAAGTACTTACTTCAATAGGGCTTTAAGAATGGTACTACAAATAGTAATCTTTACATCAAGGAAGAAGGAGATATGATATTGGTAGTTGCAGTATATGTTGATGACATCATTTGTGGGGGAGATGATAATAGGTGTAAGAGGTTTGTAGAGGAGATACAAAACGTGTTTGATATGTCTATGATTAGTGAGATGTCTTTCTTCCTTGGACTTCAAATTAATCAGCTAGATGATGGTATCTTTATTTCTCAAGCTAAGTATGTCAAAGATTTGTTGAAGAAGTTTGGTATGGAGGATTCAAAACTAGTGAGTACTCCCATGTTCACTAGATGTCACTATTTAGGGGAAAATTGGATTTGTTAATATTCTAGATTTTAGATGTTTAAATCCACCTCTCCACTATACATTCAAGGATCTAGGGTCTAGTGATGAGAACTATCATACCCTAGGTCACTTGCAAATGTAGGGAAACTTGGATTAGGGAATTTAATTATCAATTTTTCTTCACTTATGCCCAATTGACCATTAAAACCCTAATTATGCAAATACAACAATAAATTGATGAATAACAAAAAAAACTCTTGCAGACAGGAGTAAAATACCAAATCACAGAGTACCTATTTTTAGGGTTCTGAAGTGAAATAGTCAAGGACACTGGAGTGGGTGCCAAGTCCAAGGTCCCTGTTTCTTTACAGAATCTGGACCTTCTTCTGACACTGATCAACCCTGTAACTTTTGTTTCCTAAAACTTAGATGCAGAGGACACTAGAGCGAGCACTCAAGTCCTGGAAGTACTCCTATGTCCATTTCTTTAGATCCTAAATCCTTGATGCCTACCAATCCTTCTTGCAACTCCACTTTTCCCAAATATGATACCTGTAACTTGTAATCACAAGACTTAGTTTGGGGGTTGTGGTGTTTAGAGGCTTTCCTCAGTCAAGCCTCAGATGACACTTAAGTCTCCAAACACCGTTGTCAAATAAAGAGTACATGCCTTTGTGAGGTAGATGCAGAAAACCAAAGGAATCAATGATGAAAACACAATGTTATGTCACCTTGTAGTGAAGCTCTCATGGGAGGACGATGCTCTTCATTCCATGAGGAAATTGATGCTCAAATATGCAAATATCAACACACAAAACAAACAAGTCTACTCTTACAACATAATGAAAGCCTTCAATCACCTTGAGAACACAATAGCTTGCTAGTAATCATCTAGTTTACAAATGAATGCCTAAACCTGCTTTTATATGCAACTACAAGCACTCCCACGAAGATTTTAAAAATCAAAACTTACCGTGTCAGCAAAAGGACCAAATAACGGTCATAAACTGACACCCAAAAATTAGGCCTACCCCAAAATAGGGTAGGACTAGGGCGTGGGCATCCAAGTCCTCCCCTATTTTGGGTAGGGTACAGCTCAAGGGGTCCTCCTAGGTCCACTTTGCCATGAAACCTAGGCCTCATTCCATCGGGATGCTAAAATATGAACTAAGATGTCCTAAATGCATGCTAAAGACCTGGGAGCTAAACCTTATGAGGGAAAAGCCCCCCAAGGGGACATTTTCCGACGTTACATTTAGCCCCCGCTTTAATGTATGTATAAATGCGAGGCCAATACATGCATTAAAGTAAGGTCACAAACACAACAAACACGCCAAGCACGGAGAAGACACACCAATCACATAGAAGATAGTAACAGGCACGCAAAATACAGAGAAGCCAGTTACAATCACACAAAACATAGAGAATACAATTAATGCATAGAAGACACATTAATGCATGGAAGACAAAAATGATAAATTTTCTTTTCTTTTTCTCATATATATGAAATGCAAATGCAAGTATTGGAAAATAAACAAACCTCCCATAATATAGGATGCACTACCTTAGGGCACATGTCTCTATAAATATGGGGCAACACACACACAAGACACGCAAAACCTCCCAAAATGTAGGAAGCACTACTCGAGGGCACTGGTCTCTGCATATGGGGCAACAAACACACCACACAAAACAAGCATGCCAAAACACACACACTTGAAGACACAGAGAAAAAATAGCAAACAAGCGATGGAGTGTACCTATTTCTAGGTCCAACACCATCTCAGGCACATTATAGGCACACACTGATGATTGGGCTTTGCCACAAAAATCACCAAAGACAAGCTTAACGGTTGAGTTAGTCACAGAACCACTCCCCGCCTCTATAGAGGAATTTTGAAAATGACAGGATGATGCAATCTGCTCTAAGAAATACACCATCCTCACCTCCGTAGAGGGCTTAAGATGAAAAGGATGTATGCGATACCCCACCTCCACAGAGGGCTTACATGATTGATTGATTGATTGTGAACAAACTTAGGATGCACGATGCACTACTCTGGGGCGCAAGTCTTTGCATCTGAGGTCAAACACATTGCTAACATCTATAACAGATAGTTTACCTTATATATGCCCCCACCTTAAGGTGGTTGATATCAGTTATCAATATCAAGCACATTAAGGTAGGAAAAAAACACTCAAGGGAACACTGACTTTCGCAAAGCCCATGCCCCCCAAAGGTGACATGTACTTTACGGTCATCAAATGTTCCCACAAACACATCCCTACAAGAGACATGTTAGTGTCTACAAATCATGATAAACAACAACATCAATGCATATGATTAACCACACAAAGAGCCAAGGTTATATAATGAATATGGAGTTCGAGGATAATTGTAGGGCTATATCATGAATCTCTCTGAATTGAGTACCACCAAGGCTAGATTCAAAGGCAAATAAAGGTGCACGTAGCAGCAGTATTGTTAAGGTTTGTAAATGAGATAGAAACATCATCAAATTCACTATGTGGAAAGAATGAGTGCTTCCACTAGCCAAGCATCAGATAACATATACAACCCCATTGTCATATTAGGAACTAAGTCCATTTTGATTTCTCTCAAAAGGGACACTAGGTCCGCATTAGTATAAATGTTTGTCTTCATCCGCCCGCTAGATGGAAACACTACAGGAAGGGAAACAATAAATAAGAGAGGAGAAACAAGTGTCTTAGGGATAGTCATGTAGAAGGGTGTCCCCAGGTCACCAACTGTGATGCTATGTCTGTAAGACACAACACACAACAATGAAATCAAAGAGAGGCAATTTAGAAAAATGATGATACAAATAGAAGAAGGTCACAACAGAGGCGGTCTCCTGGTATACCGAACCTTACAGGAGATTTCAAGGTCATCCCAGGAGGCCTACACAACATATAACTCATGACAGGGGAAGAACATCATGAGAGAGATAAAGGGTTAGAGATACTTGCCTGTAGGGCCTTCGTGCTAAGTCTCATCATCAAGGAGGTCATCATCCTCCCAAATCTGAATGCTAGAAAGAGGTAAAGTTTGCTCCATTTGTCTATCAAATGTATTTCGATTACTTTCTAATCCCTTAAGGAATATTGAAAGATGGACCTCAACATCATTTCTTAGTGGACTAGGTGGTTTATGAGATTGTTCCTTATCCACCTCAAGTACACCAAATAGTTCAAGATAATCGAAGCAATGTCGTGTTGTTAGAATGTCATCCCTTAATGCTACATTTTGGTTAGAAGGGTTGTTCAAACTATAGAGATAACTCTTGTCTTTTCATCTGATTTGTCTGAATGTTCAGTTGTAGGATTAGTAAAGTATCTTGTGAATTCATTATCACTTTCATGATCATTGTCAATACCATATGTTTGAGCTATTAATTCCAAACTATTATGAGAAATGTCATGTTCTTCATCTAAAGTGTGCTTTATCAATTCTTCTATTACCCAAGGGTATGTATTGATGAGAGATATGAAATTCTTAAGATTAGATACATAATCAAGGATCTCAAAAGAGGATGATACCAATATATCCTTGTGATACATGGCTTGTATATAGGGCATGACATAAGGATGTTTACTAATGAATTTGTGAAGATTTTCAAATTTTGAAATATATTCAAGTAGAGATTCCAAGGAGAACTGAGAGGTCATGCTTATATGTTCAAACCAATGCAAAATCATATTTTGAAAGCTTTTCAAAATTCGCACAAAATACAAGAGCAAAAATAGCCCAATATGCTTTATTTTTTGATACGTTTTCAATGCAAATGAATGACCCAAAGGGTGTTGTAAGGATTTAAGTCAAGGGTAGCAAGTTATATGTCTAATATCTGTCCAAAACAGAAAAAATATCCTTCTCAACACACTCTTGATGCAATTTTAAGTATATGCCATGTCAAAATATAGTGAAAATATGTCAAAATAGGCACTTTTTTCACCAAAACTCAATGCAAAGGAACATAAAAAAGGGTTTTGTGGGGAAAATGATGATGGAAAGAAAATAATATTATTAATAACAGCCACTTGGTGCCAAAATACCCAACACAACACACTTTTAGTGCCACTTAAGGTAAAACCCTAGTGAAAATATAGCAAAATATGCAATTTTTCACGGTTTTTCAATTCCAAGAGCTAGAAAAGGAGGTGTTGTAATTAATATCAAGAGATACAACAAATAATATGAATGATATCAGTCACCTCAATCCATAAAATTGATCACAACATGCTTGGAGTGCAAACTAGATCAAACCCTAGGGCAAAAATAGCCAAAATGTATAGCTTTTTGCAAAATTTTCACAAGAGCCCGATAAAAGGGTGTTGTGAAGCTTTTTATGAAGGGAAGAAAATTATTACCCTGATAATAGTAAATTATTTTGAAAATATCCTTCACAACACGCCTATGGTGCAAGTTTATAAAGTCGATAAGGCCAAATTTAGTGAAAATCATTGTTTTTGAAGCCCTGGGTTTGAGATCTTGCGACAAAATGCTATGTGAATGTTTTGAAGTCTGATTTATGATGAGAATTGAATACTCATAGATATTAAAATGATTTTCAAGCTTGAACATTCAAAATGCCCATGCAAATTTAATGAAAATGCATCAAAATTGCTAGTTTTTGTTAAAATTTTCTATGCAAAATTGTAAGTATTTTAAATCTAAATGCAAATTCACGCTATAATGTAAGACTACATAAAAATGAAATTTTTAATGAACCTCTAAAATAAGTATAAAAATTTGAGAAAAGGTTTTGCCTGCTAACCCTAGATTTTGGAATTACTAGGTTATATCAAAATTGTCAAAATTTTCACAAAACCTTATCAATTAAATGATAAAAATGCAATGCAAATTTCTAAATTTTTGTGTTTTTATATAGTTTATATCAGATCTAATGCAAAAATCATGAATTAGGAAAATTTATAAAGAATTGATGCAATTTAGTAAGCCAAACAAAGCAATTTTTTTGAATTTTTCCAATTTTTTCAATTTTTTTGAATTTTTCTCAATGCAATAAAATGAATGACTATATGAATGATTTAAATAAATCCAAATTTGAAGACACACACTTATCAAGTTACAATTTAACTCCAAAAACATAGGTTGCCCAAAATTTTTAGGGGAAAATTGGATTTGTTAATAGTCTAGATTTTAGATGTTTAAATCCACCTCTCCACTATACATTCAAGGATCTAGGGTCAAGTGGCGAGCACTATCATACCCTAGGTCACTTGAAAATGTAGGGAAACTTAGATTAGGGAATTTAATTATCAATTTTCCTTCTCTTATGTCCAATTGACCATTAAAACCCTAATTATGCAAATACGACAACAAATTGATGAATAACGAAAAAAGCTCTTGCAGATAGGAGTAAAATACCAAATCACAGAGTACATGTTTTTAGGGTTCCAAAGCAGAAAAGTCAGGGACACTGGAGCAGGCACCCAAGTTCAAGGTACCTATTTCTTCATGGAATATGGACCTCCTTCTGACACTGATCAACCCTGTAACTTTTGTTTCTCAAAACTCGGATGCAAAGGACACTAAAGTGAGCACCCAAGTCTTAGAAGTGCTCCTGTGTCCTACTTTTCTTTAGATCCCAAATCCTTGATGCCTGCGAATCTTTTCTACAACTCCACTTTTCCTGAATGCAACACCTGTAACTTGCAATCACAAGACTTTGTTTGGGGGTTGTGGTGTTTAGAGGCTTGCCTCAGTCAAGCCCTAGAGGACACATAAGTCTTTAAACACCGTTGTTAGATAAAGAGTGTGTGCCCTTATGAGGTAGAGGTAGAAAACCAAAGGAATCAATGATGAACACACAATGATATGTCACCTTTTAGTGAAGATCTCAAGGGAGGAAGATGCTCTTCATTCCATGAGGAAATTGATGCTCAAATCTGTAAATATCAACACACAAAACACATAAGTCTTCTCTTGCAACACAATGAAAGCCTTGAATCACCTTGAGAACACAATAGCTTTCTAGTAATCATCTAGCTTACAAATGAATGCCTAAACCTACTTTTATATGCAACTACAAGCACTCTCACCAAGATTTTAAAAATCAAAACTTACCGTGTCGGCAAAAGGACCAAATAACGGTCATAAATTGACACGCAAAAATTAGAGTTGCCCCAAAATAGGGTAGGACTAGGGTGCATTTGTCCAAGTCCTCCCCCCTATTTTTGGTAGGGTACAACTCAAGGGGTCCTTTTATGTCCACTTTTCCATGAAACCTAGGCCTCATTCCATCGGGATGCTAAAATATGAACTAAGATGTCCTAAATGCATGCTAAAGACCTGGGAGCTAAACCTTATGAGGGAGAAGCCCCCCAAGGGGATATTTTCTGACATTACAGTCAATTGAGCAAGGATGATGAGTCTCCAGAGGTGGATAGACTTCTTATAGATCTATGATTGGAGGATTGTTGTACCAAACTACTTTTGGACCTGATATTATGCATGTAATATGTGTAGTTGCTAGATATCAAGCCAATCCCAAGCAAATACATGAGAAGGCAATGAAAAGAATATTTAGATATTTGAAAGGAACTCTGGAATATGGTTTATGTTATCCAAAAGGTAATGACTTTAATTTGAGTGCCTACACTAATATTGATTGGGCTAGTTGTGTTGATGATAGAAGAAGTATAAGTAGTGGTGCTTTCTTCTTAAGAAGCAGGTTGGTTTCATGGTAGAGTAAGAAGCAAGATTCAGTGTCCTTATCAATTATAGAGGTAGAGTACATTGTAGCAACATCTTGTTATACACAAGTGTTGTGGATGAAGTAAACTCTAAAGGATATCAAGGTATTGTATGATGAGCCTATTCCCATTTTGTATGATGAGCCTATTCCAAGAATCTAGTGATGCCTTCTAGAACCAAGCATATAGTGATCAGGTATCATTTTTTGAGAGAGAAGGTTACAGATAGGAAGTGAAGTTGGAATATGTCCCAACAAAGAATCAGATGGCAGATATCTTCACAAGGGCTCTTGCAAAGGAAACTTTTGAGGATCTCTGATAGAGGTTAGGAGTAATTGTCCCTCCTTCCTCTTGCTAGATGCATAGTGGTGCATCTGTCAAGGGAGAGTTCATGTTATATCTTGTTCTTGTACTGATGGTGGCTACCTCTCAGGGGGAGTAGGTAGTGGTTTCTGATGATAGGGGGAGTTTGTTTTCTACAAGAAGATGTTATTCCTGAAGGATGAAGAAGTTACCCTTTGTCCTTGATGTCAAAGGGGGAGAAATGTGCAGGTATGTGTTGCCATCAATGCCAAAGGGGGAGATTGTTACACATATGGTTCCTAGGGTTGTTATTGATGTCAACACTATCATGGATGTGTGATGGTGTTCATGGTTGGATGTCATGTCCTATCTAGTAGCAAAGATATAGTTCATGGTTGGATGTCATGTTGAATATAATGAGGTTATTAATGTTCATGGTTAGATTTCATGCCTTGATCAATGTAGAGTTGAGTATGAAGATACATTAATATGGGAGTTAGAAGCACTAAGATGATAAGATGTGTTGCTAATGCTTAGAAGATGTTACTAATGTCTTGATCCAAGTTTCATGATGATTGGATTATCGAAAGAATGTTTTGCTGTTGACAGTCTAAAAATAGTGTTGTTTCTGTGAACGTGTTCTTAGTAGGGCAATGGAATGCTCTACATTCCTCTGCACTAGAAGTTATGGCTATGTGGTTATGGAACTATGTTCAAGGTGCAATGAAGGTTATAATTCCAATGTTTTAGATCATATGTCTTGCTATGAAAGTTATGCATGATAGAGTACCAACATGTGTTCTGGCAGAGTAAGGTGATGTTAAAGGCTTGTTGGAATGCTCCGCATTCCTCTAGATGTGAATGTCTATCTTTGTAGTTTTATGGACATGTTCATGAATGTGCATTACATGCATCCTTGCAGTTTTAAATTTCTTAGTGGTTTGCAAGCTTAGTTTCTTTAATGATAGTATGTTGTAGTGTGTTCCTAATATAGGAGCATCCCTAGTTCAAGATAAATCTTGTTTCAACCAAAAACATTTGCATTTTAGTTTGTTTGCAGTTTAGTTTGTTTCCTTTCATTTCCAATTTAGTTTAGGCAGTTTAGTCAATAGTAGTTTCATATTTTGGTCCGCGTTCTACCATAGTTGCATTTCACATCTTGCAGAGCTAGACATAGCATCTAGATTCATTGATCTAGAACATATCCAAATATTAGAGAATTTGGTTATGGTACCGGAAATATATCACTATCAAAAGATTGACTTTTTTCTCAGTATAGAGCATCCTCACAACCTTTGATAATTAGCTACAGGAGAAGACTTGCGGAGCATTCCTCAACTTGTGGAGCCTAATGACACAACATTCATTGATCTTTGGTTCATGGTCGACCTTCCCCAAGATCCACACAACATTCCATTCATTTGCGGAAGAGTTTAATTCAATTAGGTTTGACCTATCCGTGTACACACATTACAACTCTTCATTGGAGTTTATGATCTTCCTTGACTGATGCAGAGGAATCTTTAGTTCTGGAGACATGATATATTGATGTAATAGATTCCTAGGTAAGTAGTTATCAAGTTGATCATAATAGAGATAGTTAATAGTTTGGATTCTTGGTGAAGGAGCTTCAAAGCTATATCTTGTGCATATTCTGATATTCTATAATCAGGCCTGTGAGCCCTAATTGTAAGCATGCATATTGCTGGCCAATTTGTATTTGAATTCTATAATAAACTAAATGACTTAATCTACATTTGTTTCATATCTTTGAGTTGTTTCCATTGTGTTTACTCTTGCTGCACGGTCTGGACAATTCATTCTGTGAACCCTCCTGTCGTGACTACACCAAGCTACCATACTGATATCTCTCAACTCTACACCTCCTCTAGGGTTTAATTTGGTAACAATCTCAAAAGGTGTTCTTCTGATACTCCTGCTCACTAAATTATTATCTGGAAACTTTGCTTGTGAAAGAATCAAATCCCAACTTCTTGTATTCTCTCCAACCAAACATCTCAATAGGTTTCCCAAACTCCTATTCACTACCTCTGTCTGTCCATCAGTCTGTGGATGAAATGTTGAACTGAACTTCAAATCTATCTTCATCTTTTTCCAAAGTGTCCTCTAAAAGTATCTAACAAACTTTCTATCTCTGTCTGAAACTATACTCTTAGGTAATCGATGCAATCTCACAATCTCTTTGAAAAATAGGTCTAGTACATGCACTGCATTAGTTTTCTTCTTACAAGGTATGAAATGTGCCATCTTTGAAAATCTATCCACTACTACAAATATTGAATCATGTCCTCTTTATGTCTTCGGCAATCCCATTACAAAATCCATGTCGATGTCTTCCCAAGGTCTCTCCGGTATTGTCAAAGGTCTATACAATCCAGTGTTCTGACTACTCCCTTTTGCAACTTGACAAACTCTATAACTCTCTACAAATTTCCTAACATCCTTATGTATCTGAGGCCAAAAGTAATTCTCACTCACCAAAGATACTATTTTTTCAATGCCAAAATATCCTGCCAATCCACTACTATGTTTCACCTTGATCAAATTATCTCTCATTGAACTTCTAGGTACGCATAGCTGATTTCCCTTGAACAACATTTCTTCCTGAATGAAATAATCTAACCACTTACTCCTATCTATCACAATAGGTTCCTTACATGCTTTCCAAGGTTCTGTAAAATTAGTGTCTACCTCATACAGGTTCTTCAATTCATCAAATCCTATCACTTCAACTCTCATCTCTGTCAGCAAGTTCCTTCTCCTACTCAATGCCTCTACAACTTTGTTTGATTTTCCACTCCTATGCTTCAATACAAATGTATAACTCTACATGAACTCTACTTATCTCATGTGTCTCTGATTCAACTTACCTTGACTATTCAAATATTGCAAAGCTTGATGATCTGTATACAACACAAACTCCTTAGGCAACAAGTAATGTCTCCACTTCTTTAAGGCTTGAATTATGGCATAGAACTCTTGATCATTTACTGCATATCTTCTCCTTGCATCATTCAACTTCTCACTAAAATATGCTAATGGTCTACCTTATTGACTTAATACTGCTCCAATTGCATTTCCACTTGCATCACAATCCACTTGAAATACCTTATTGAAATCTGGTAATGCCAAAATAGGTTGTTCTGTCACTTTCTACTTCAACAACTCAAAACTTTTATCTGCTCCTAATGTCCACTTGAAATCTTTTCTGTCTCCTCTCATTGTCTCTGTCATAGGGTTACATACTGAACTAAAATTTCTGATGAACTTCTGATAGAAAATAGCTAATCCATGAAATGATCTAACTTCTCCAATGCTCTTTGGTGTAGGCCATTCAACAATTGCACTCACTTTCTCAGGGTCCATCTTCAATCCTTCCGCAAAAATCACAAATCCCAAATATACCAATTCTTCCTTCATGAAACTACATTTCTTGATATTTATCAGTAATTTCTCTTCTCTCAGTCTCTACAAAACTTGTCTCAAGTGTTGCAAATGTTCCTCCTTTGTCTTACTGAAAATTAAAATGTCATCCAAATATACAATAACAAACTTACACAAGAATTTCTTCAAGACTTCATTCATCAATCTCATGAAAGTACTAGGTGCATTTGTCAATCCAAAGGGCATCACTAACCACTTATACAATCCTTCCTTTGTTTTAAAAGCAATCTTCCATTCATCTCCTTATCTGATTCTGATCTGATGGTATCCACTCTTCAAATCTATCTTTGTGAAATATCTTGCTCTGCTCAAACAATCCATGATATCATCCATCCTAGGTAAAGAAAATCTATACTTAACTATGATCTTGTTGATTGCTCTAGAGTCCATACACATTCTCTATTCTCCATCCTTCTTTAGTGCTAACACTACAGGTACTACACAAGGACTCAAATTTTGTTTGATCAAACCCTTCCTTGACAACTCTTGTATCTACCTATTCAATTCTTTATTCTCTGCTGGTGTCATTCTATGTACTACTTTTTTAGGCAAACTAGCTCCAAGAATAAGTTTCATGTGATGACTGATACTCCTGATAGGTGGCAATCCTTCAGGTGCATTATCTGATATGATGTCTTCGTACTCTGTTAACAACTCTGTTATCTCCTCTGGTTGTGATTCTTTAGTCTCCTTCAATGTTTCAGGCTTCTTAGGAATCAAAGCATAACACATATTCTCATGTCTCAAACCATCTAGAAATTTTCTTCTATCTACCAAATAGATTCTAGCACTTCCACATACTTCATTCTTAGGATCATCTTCCAAAGGAATCAAAGTAATTCTCTTCCCATTTGATGTTATAGTGTATGTATTATTTCTCCCATCATGTATAGCTTTTCTATCATACTGCCAAGGTCTACCCAACAAGATATGACATACATCCATAAGCATAATATCACACAAGACTTCATCATGATAAGATCCAATATGAAATTTCACCAAACACTGTTCACTCACCAGTACCTTATGATCATCCTAAATCCATGCTATCTAATAGGGCTTAAGGTGTTTCAATCTTTCCAACTTCAGCTTAGTCACTATCTCCTCTGAAACTAGTTTATCTGAACTACCACTATCAATGACAACTTTACAACATTTACCTCCTGATTTGCATCTTGTTCTGAACAAACTCTTCCTCTATGGTGGTTCCTCATTTGTCTCTGCTTGAAATAGTGCTCTCCTAATCACAAGTGATTCTCCTTTCTTAGGTTTATCAATTGAACTAGGTGATCCAATAGGTTCTTCTTCCATTAGGTTGTTCTTCTATTGTTCTTGTCCTCTTACTTGTACTCCCTTGATTACATTCAAATGCTCTATGTCCTTCACCTCCACACTTGAAACAAGTGCCTTTGAATTTTAAATTATCAAATCCTCTTCCTTCTCTTCTATGTCCTTCATTCTGATATGAATTTTAATTATCTCTATGATGAAAATTTCTGTCATTGCTCTGATAGGTATTGCTATCTCTATTATCCTTCTTAAATGGGCTATCAATCTTGTTCTACTTCAGATATGATCTGTCTCCTCTAAGAAATGTTCTATCTCTTTAAAATTTTCCTCCTTTGCCTCTTTGTCTCTGATTATGTCTCTTATTCAATTTCTCTTCAACTTTCAAGGCAAACTGATATGCTTCCTCCAAAGATGTCATCCTTACCTAGCTTAGTTCTTATTGAATGTTCAATCTTAGTCCATTGATGTATATAGCCACTTTATCCTTGCTTTCTTCACTATGTCTTGTCCTTATGAGCATCTTACGAAATTCTTTAGTATACTCCACAAATTTCTCCTTTTGTCTTAGGTTTTGCAATCTTTTCAACAGTTCCAACTCATAGTTAGCAAGTATAAACTGGTTCTTTAATTTTGTCACCATCCTATCCCACTTTGTAATCTTTTCTTTTCTCTTCTATTTCTATCCAATTGAACTTCTTTCCACCATATAGAAGCATGTTCTTTCAACTTTGTCTTCGCAAATTTCACCTTCTCTGAATCTTCAACTTCTTCGTATTCAAAGTATTCTTCCATGTCATTTATCCAGCTGATCAACTCTTTAGGGTTGTAATTTCTAGTATAGTTTGGTACATCAACTCTAGGTCTCTTTCCAATCTTTGAAATAGCTCGTAACATCTTGATTTGATCTGATTCTTCTTCTTCATCACCTCCTAGGGTTTTGCCAATTTGTTCAACAGATTGAAATTCTTCTTCATCATCACTTTCAACATTAGGTCTAGGTGTCAATCCTCTTCATCTATCTTCCTCAACAACATCTAATTGAATCCTCATCATTTCTATCATCTCATCCATTTTACTAGCCATTGTTCCACCAACATGGATTCTCCTCAGTGGCATCTTTCTAGGATCAAGTACAAACTGCCTTAATTTGGCAATCGAGCTACAAGGTGACAATTGCCTCACAATTGGCAATTGGTTGAGACACAAGTAACCTACCTTAGATTCGGTGATTTGTCCATAGCAAGATTTTATGGAATTCCTTTGCCAACTTTGCTCAATTCACTCCCAAAAATTCAAACTTTCACTCTGATACCACTTGGTGCAGTCATGGTAGGAGGGTTCACAGAATGAACTATCCAGACCATGCAGCAAGAGTAAACACAACGGAAACAACTCCAAGATATGAAACAAATATAGATTCAATCTCAAATTTTATCATATAATTCAAATACAAATTGGCCAGAAATATGCGGGATTACAATTAGGGCTCATAGGCCTGATTACAGAATATCATAATATGCACAAGATGTAGCTTTAAATATCCTTCACTAGGAATCCAAACTATCAACTATCTCTATGATGATTAACTTGATAACTGCTTTCCTAGGCATCTGTTACATCAATGTATATTATCTCCGGAACCAAAGATTCCTCCACATCAACCAAGGAAGATCACAAACTCCAATGAAGAGCTATAATGTGTGTACATGGATAGGTCAGACCTAATTGAATTGAACTCTTTTGCAAATGAATGGAATGTTGTGCGGATATCGAGGAAGGTTAGCCATGAACTAAAGATCAATGAATGATGTGTCATTAGGCTCCACAAGTCGAGGAATGCTCCACAAGTCTTCTCCTTTAGCTGATTATCAGAGGTTGTCAGGATGCTCTGTATTGAGAAAATAGTTGATCTTCTGATAGCGATATCTTTTCGGTACCTTAACTAAATGCTCTGAGATTTGGATATGTTGTAGATGAATGAATCTAGATGCTAAGTCCAGCTCCACAAGATATGAAATGCAATTGCGGTAGAACGCATACCAAAATACAAAAAATGCTCTTGATTGAATTGTTTGAACTACACTGGAAATGAAAGGAAACAAACTAAACTGCAAACAAACTGAAATGCAAATGTTTTTGGTTGATGCAAGATTGCTCTTGAACCAGGGATGCTCCTGCGTCAGTTCTGGATGACTTGTTATTCTTAGAGTTCATGATTGAATATGTACGGCACAAAATCTTTGATGTGTAGAGGTAAGGGAGTGTTTGGAGATGTTGTATGAGTCCTACAGACTCATCTGGAAGGTTTTCATGAAGATCTTTCTTGTTTCTAGTACCACATAAGAGTTTCACCTTGTTGTGGTCATTATGCTTCAAATTTCATATGTTTTTGCTTAAGGCTGCCCTATATTCAAATGAGCGGAGTGTGTAGATGTAATTCCTTGTTGTTTGATAATGTGAAGGATTTTTTGGACCTGGTTAAGCAAGTGTTGATGTTTGCAAGGCATGGTTCTTCTATTGGTGTAGCGTGTAGTCTTGTTTAAGACTTGTCCTCTACATGTTTCATGTTGTGTGTTGTCTAGCTGATTTGTAAATGTATTTTTCATGTTGTCTCTGGCCACCAAGCAATGTAATCAATGTAATATCATGTATAAATTTTAAATCAAATTGACTTAGGTTAAGTGTGATTGCAAAGTGATTGATAAGGTTCACAAGCAAGAAAAGGAGCAGAATGACTGCATTATGATTTGTGACTAAAGGAGAAAGTGCAGAAGTTGTAGATGTTGTCCTAATTCATCTTGAAGACATATCTATGATAGTAGTCAAGTGTACAATGTGTCTAACTAATTTGATCATCAGAAGGAAGTGTGAAGAGGCATAATTGCAATCATCAAAGGTGTGAGCTTCATTGTTAGTTTTTCAGGTAGTAGAGACACTGTCATACTATAATATATTCTAATTGTGTTCTCAACTCAGGGAGTAGTTGCTTCCTTCGGAGTGACCCTAAAACAAAGTCTTCAGGGAGTTGTAGCTTCTTTGGAAGTGACCCTAAATCAAAATTTTCAGGGAGTAGTAGCTTCCTTGGGTTGTAACCCTAAAACAAAGTTGTTATTTTGAGCTTCATATATTGTGAGTTAATCCTCACTGTGGTTTTTCCCTTCTTGGGTTTTCCACATACATCTGGTGTTATGTGTTGATGTGCATTGTGTTAATATTTCATGTTTATGTTGATGATGTAATGCTTAAGTTTTAATTTGCTCCTGAGGACTTAAACTTTGATTAGATACTAATTCACCCCCGTCTCAGCATCCTGGTGTGTTCAACATCAATCACATGATGCCACTTGGAGGCTCCTCATCACTCCAATCATCTCAATCATTCTCCATCTTTGATCCTTCAAATCAATCTTAGCCATTGATCAACCAATCCAAAAATCTATAAATTGGCTTCAACCCAAGCCATTTTCATCAACTAAGAGAATGCAAATTCATGATACTAGTAGGAGCACCAACATTCTCGCAACAGTATACCATAATCATTTAAGCACAACTACTATGGCTTGGTACAACAAGGATTAGTTTTGGTGAGAACTTTTATTGTTTCCATTATCTTAACTAGTTCTTTTCTTAATAATGAGGTTCCATATAGATGTAAATGAATAGGTTAAATTAGTTTAGTGTGTTATTACATGTTTGCATCTACTTGTATATGCCATTCTTTTACCACTAATGTCTTGAGAAAAATTTTGGGAGCACGATAGGGGTAAATTGATAATCTTGAGTTTGAGGGTGAATGCATAGAACTAATTATGAATGAAGCTGCAATAATGACCATTGTGAGGGAATCAATGAAAATATGGATTGAATTAATATAGATAAGAATTAGGCCATGAGTCAAACCTTACAAAAGAGTGTGTCACTTGTCAATATATTATTACATTAAGATATTCTCATTAAATTGGGCCAAAAACTAAGCATGGGTATGTTAATTTAAAGATTACAATAATATAAAATGTAAATGATGTGTTTAAATACTAATAATGTTTGTTAATCCATTAAGGGCATGGTGTAATGGTTAAACTATGTCATTCTTTCTATTGCCGACAAGGTTTAAACCCCACTGGGCCATTGTATTCATGGGCTTTATTCCCCTATTGTGCTACTAAGCACACAATTTGAAATTGTTCCCATTCATGCTAGAGAGGAGATCCCCTATTTTATATTCTCAACTAACTCAAATCAACCTAAAATTCTCCAAATACCAAACCAATATTAATAAATAGTTTTATTAAATATTTATGCTGAAGGCATTCCCACTATGAGAGAGAGTGAGCTGCTTTGGCAGATTAGTGAGTCAAGAATGAGGCAAGATGATAGGATGCATCACAACCTTACAAATGAATGTGAATTTTGAAAATTGAGTGAGATAATCTAGGATGAAGTGGAATTTAGCAACTGGACAATATTTTCTATACAAAATAGAATCAATGGTGTACACTAATTCCCTACTCATGAAATGCATTTGCACCATCCACCTAAAATATACAAACAAAAATAAATAAAATTTTCTCGCCAAGATTCCAAGTATATCACAAGATAACTAGACATCCCTCAAACATCCCATTATAAAAGTGGTGGCACTCATATCATATATTTTTATTAAATAATATTTATGATTTTAATTTTTTTAAACACACTTATATTTTAATTTTATAAATGAATAGTTGTGTGTGTGTTTTATGTATATTTTTTAAGTTATTAATATTTTAAATTTACATAATATGAAATTTTAGTTATATAATATTTATTTAAAATATTTAATACTTTAATTGTTAGGATTACTTATATTAAATATAATTTAAATGCCCATACCTTTTATAATTGTTTGAGTCTCTTCAACAATGATTTTTAAAAATGAAGGGACTTTTGTTCTTTTGTCTCTTTGTAGGTGGATCCAAATTTATATTTGGATTGAGTTGCCATGTAGCAGGAACCTTACAAAATGTATTTGAATGTCAAGTGAGGGCTTACAAGAACACATTCAGAGTCTGAAATGGCCACCAAAATGAGATAAAATTATATATTTGAAGTCTATTATTATATTATAAAATTGTATATTTAAATTATATATTATATATTTGATATTTATATATATTTTATTAAATTATATGCACTTAATATATATAGTATATAATATAATTATATTTATTGTTATATATAATATTTTATATAATGTAAATTACTAAATTTATTTCTAATATAACATTATATTACAAAATCGTATATCTATATAATTAAATCTCTTATATGTTTAATATTTATTTATACTTGTTATTTAATTATGTATTTATTTTATATATATAATCTATATTGAAAATATTATTATTACAATATATTATACATTATTAAATATAAATATAATATAATAAATAAATACTCTATATATTTACATATAATACTATTTAAATTAACCTATAAGAAATATAACAAGAGAGATGAAATGAGAAAGAGAGATAAAGTGGGAGAGAAGGATAGATATGGAGAGAGATAAAAAAAGAGAGTAGACAAAGGAGAAGACAACAAGAGGGAGCAAGAGAGAAGTACATAGAGAGAGAGAGAATAGAGAATGAAAGATGTGTATGTGTGTGTGTGTGTTGTTTAGGTGTAAAAAGAGGGGTTTCAATTTCAAGGGTAAATCCTCCTTTCACACCAACATTCAAGGACATAAATCGAGTGAAGCCACAATCTCTTGCAAGAGGGCTTTGCTACAGATTTAGTATCCTTTAGAACGAAGATGAAACTTGGAATTTTATAATTTATTTATCAATTAAAGTCCAATTATGCTCAAAACCCTAATTTCTAAAATCGTAAACAAATGGACGAATCTCAACAAATGCTCGCACATAGAGATATCAAATGACAATTAGATAAATACCAGGTTTTGAGATTTGATATCCAAAAAAGTCGTGGAATAATGAGCTGGTACTGGAGTCTGATGTACCAATTTCTATCAGGATCTCTGAAGAATGTCTGTAACTTAATTATGTTGTTCCTGATATTTCACTATTTTAGGATCTGGAGGACTAATAAGTGGGTGCCCTAATCCAAGTCTTGATTTCACACTTTCCTCTGCACTTTTGATACTCTATTATGCTTCCCTACAATTCCACTTCTTTCACTTCCGCAACCTATAACCTGCAATCATAGAAAAAGGGGTTGGGGTTGTGGTGTTTAGAGGTTTTCCTTGGTCAAGCCCTGGAGAGACATTCATGTCTTCCAAACACCGTTGTCAGATAAAGAGTGCATATCCCTTTGGGATAGAGGAAAAATCCAAATGATAAATGATTGAAAACACAAATAAATGTCACCTCAGAGGTGTATCTCTCATGGAAGGAAGATGCTCTTTCATGCCATTAGGAGATGGAGTCAAATCTGCAACAAACAAACACAACAACAACAAAACACTACTCTGCAACACAATGAAAGCCTTGAATCACTTTAGCATAAGATCACAAGTTCACAATATGCATCTCTAGTTTACAAATGAATCCCTAAACATGCTTATATATGCAACTAAACACATTCCCGCTAAGAACTTTGTAATTCAAACTTACAATGTCGGCATAGGACCTAACTAACAATCACATAACTGACACTAGAATTTAGGTCTTGCCTAAAATAGGGCAGGACTAGGGCATGGGTGCCCAAGTCCTCCCTCCCTATTTCAGTCAAAAATTGTCACCATAGCACCCCCTAGGTCCTATTTGCCATAAAACTTAGGGATTTTCTCATCATGAGTCAACATGAATATGCAAGATGATAAAAATACTTTCTAAAGGACTTAGGAGCTAAACCTTGAGAGGGAAAAGTCTAAGGGGGATATTTTCTAACATAACATATATATATATATATATATATATATATATATATATATATATATATATATAGAGAGAGAGAGAGAGAGAGAGAGAGCAACTTTCAATTAGTTGTTTCGTGCCAACAATCTAAAGATGAGAGATAAAGAGGGAGAGGGATAATATTAGCATTTCCAAAATGGATATCCATTTTGAAAATCTTTCTTTTTATATTTTTTTGCATGGGAAGAAATAGATATCCATTACTTGAAAATCAATATCCATTTCTTAAAAATGGATATCTGTTTTGGTTTTTTTTTTAAATCCCCAAAAAAATTCATGGGAATTCAGGCTAGGATTCCAAATATACCTTTTCCATGCAAATGAAGAATTGGGATGTTTCCACATATTTTCCTCGACATCACCCTTGATGTTGATAAACTCTTTTTAATCCAAAATTGATAAAATGAAAAGGATATATTCATAAAATTTTCAAGATTCTAAAAATATAATAAATGTCTGATTATAATTTTAATAGGTAATTATTAATCATTTTCTACCTACACTATGTCTAAATTCTTGATAAATATACTGATTGAAAAATATTCATAACTTTCAAACCATTTCACCTTTTTCATATCTAAAAGATGCATCACACTCTACACTTTGCTAACTACAAGTCTAATTTTTATTTAATTTCATATTTTTAAGCAAGATAGGTTGGCTGGAAAATAACATTAAATAATAATTTTAAAAAGTCATAGTAAAAATTTCATAACTATTTCCTTACAATTTTTTTTTTATAAAAATTTGCATCACATCTGGGCATGTGTCCTTTACTTATATCTAAAGATTAAAAAAAAAAATTCATACTTAGATTGGCTGGAGTGACACCTACTTTTTTATTTTTTGAAAACAATATAGTAGTGTTTCAATGAAATATCCAATTTTCATCAAATAAATTTAATTTTTCTAAGAAAAAATAGTAGCTTATAAACTACATTCATTTTTCTACAAATTTTATTCCTATATATTTTTCAAATTGTGTAAATAACCCATTCAAAATTTTACGTCAAGTTGCTAAAGTCTATTTTTTAACATTTTCATTGCCACTTAGAGGTATTGTTTGGCCCATGATGATCTCACACTCACCTAGAGAGAGAGAGAGAGAGAGAGAGAGAGAGAGAGAGAGAGAGAGAGAGAGAGAGAGAGAGAGAGTCTGTAAGATAGAGGTGACAAAAAGAGATAGGGAAAATAGAGAATGAGAGAAAGATATATATAGATAGAGATATAATGATAGAGGAAGAGAGAAGAATATAGAAGGGGATTGATAGAGAGAGAGGAAGAGACAATGAGATAGAGAACACATAGAGAGAGAGAGTTTTGATCAGTCATTTTGTGTAAACAATCCAAAGATGACACATGTCCATGATGGGGAGCTAGAATTGGAACATAAAATCATTTGCTTAAGGGTCTAATAATTCATCTTTAGTAAAAGAGAGACCGACTTTCAATCAACTATTTTGTTCCAACAATCTAAAGATGGCACATGTCCTGAGGAGAAATAGAAAGTGAAAGAACATTTCAAATTATGGCTAACTTTGGACATCAATAGCTAACATCATCTTCTAATGATGTAATATGATAGAAATGATGGGCATCATCATATTTATTTATTTTTATATTTGTGAGCAGAAAACCTCAAGCACAACTTGTCAGGTAAATGAAAGCTATGAGACTTTGACCACACATTTGATGACAACATTTTTTTATTCAACATGGGTAAACTCTTTTGACCGAAGCTATGAACCAGGTACAATATCAGATGGGAAAGGGGGAGACTAGACCTCGTGCCTACTACAGGAAGCTCTCGCCAATCGAGCTAGGCCCCTTACCCACATTTGATGACAACATTGGGAGCATTGAAAAATGCATTTATGCAAGACCATATCCATGGGTGGCACATACATTTTTTTAGAATTTTAGTTCATTTGTGGCATACAATAGTCTACTATAGAAACCACAAAATAAAAAAAATTATGCATGGATGACTTCTATCTTCTTCACACTATTCATCCATAGAGTAACTCTATATCACAATAATGTAAAAGAGAGAATATGGCCTAGTAAATAGAGATCCAATGGAATGTATTGTTTGGGAAACATTTTGGTAGGTAGTTTAAATTAAATTTGTCTAATTTCAAATATCTAACAATTTGAAATAACCACCTTTCTATGGAGACATAGGCTACACATAAAATGTTAATTTCCTAATAGCCTTGCAACTGACCTCATGGGTAAAAATTTAGAATTGTGTCACACTTTTATAAAGAAATAGCCAACATAAATACATTTTTTCAACTTGGACCACTTAAAAGTGACGTTAATGTTATGAATTTTAAAATGATACAAAATGATAAAATATAGAACTCTTAGGGTGAATGTAAGATCATAATGGGTCAAACAGTGGCAATGGCAAAAAAACTTCTTGGATGAAAAGTGTTAAAAGTTTACTTATATTTAGATTTGGATGGGAAAAGTTTTAGTATTTCTAGCTCAAATATGGATTACCTCAAAAAATGCCTTGGGATTACCTTATATTTAGGCATGTGGGAGTCCTGAAACTTGCTAGATAAACTTGGAAAACTACCCATTTAGTGCTATCCTAAAATTTTTCACGACATCATCCTTGAAGATAATAGACTTTTTTATAAATAAATTTAATAACATAGAAAGGGCTTGTAGAAGAAACTATCAAGATTCTAAAACTATAATATATGTCTCATTACAATTTTAATAGGTAATTATTATTAATTTTCTACATACACTGTGTCTCATTTTCTAATAGATATACATATTAAAATATTCATAACTTTCAAACTATTTATCCTTTTTAAAATTCAAAAGATGTGTCACATTTTAGGTTTTATTGGCTATAGTTTCTTTTTTAAGTTTTGAATTTCATATTTTTTTTGACCAAGTTAGGTTGGCCAAAAAAATATTTTTTAATATTTTTAAAATTCATAACTAATTATTTATTTTTAAAAAAAATGTGTCGTGTCCGCTCATGTGTCCTTTACTTAAATCCAAAGTTTGGAGAAAAAATATTTTCTTTTTCTTCTACTTAGGTTGGCCAGAATGAGACATACTTTTTAAGTTTTTTAAAAATTTTTAGTAGTGCATCATTGAAATATCTAATTTTCACCAAACTAATTTTTAAAATTTCCAAAAAAATTTATTAGTTCATGATCTTCATTCAATTTCTTACAACTCTTATTACTACCTTATTTTAGATTTTATCGGTAACTCATTCAAGTTTTGACATGAAGTTACTTAAATATGTTTTTAACATTTTTATTGTCACCTAGGAGTATTGTTTGGCCCATCATGATCTTGCACTCAACCCTTAATGTAGTTTATCTTTATAATTATTTAAATTTTTAAAAACATAGTTGGATATATATTTTTATATTTAAGAAAATAATTTTGATTGCTAACAATTTTGAAAAAAACGAGATAAATGGGATGTCACAAAAAAATGAACAAGTTAAAAAAAATTCCCACTTAGATAACTTGAAAATCTAGTGCATAATGTTTTTCTTAAATTGATGAATATTTATTTTTTAATAATTTTTAAGTCAAATTTAATCAAAACGTCATTGATTTTTATGGGACATTAAATTTTGTTTAAATTTTTTATCATTACAAAAAACTATACCTTATTGGAGAAGATTCTCTCCCTTAATGCCTCATGTTTGATTATAATAACCTAGTTGCAATAAATTTATAAAAATCATAATATGCAGGTGAAGTTGAATGTTTTTTGAAAATGTTGAAAAAGGGGGATGGTCTACGACATGAGTTGTCACATTAATAGTTTCAGTTAAAACATTCTATACAAATAAATATGTTTTTTGAATTTAAAATCAAAATATATTGATTCATAAAATTTTGTTGAAAATTTTTCGAGAAAAACTCCTTATGCCACATAGGGGCCACATGGTTTCAGGGGAAACTATTTGACTGAAAAAATAAATTGAGGCAAAAGAATTTCAATCAAAACCATTTGGTTGGCCCAAAGTGTGACATAGCTTTGGACTTTCACCCTCATGCATTGCCCCATTCTATATTTAAAAAATGTCAAACTCAACAAATACAATCATTGTGGGCATATCCATTGCATAGCAACATGTAATTGCTACCATATATATTTATGAGGAGGACAAATCCATAAGAAATAACATGTAATTTTTTTTTTTAAATGTGCCTGGTAAACTTTTTAATGTGACCGACGACGCTGGTGTGACATGCCCTCTGGCTCCACGTGAATGCTTTTGCCCAGAGCAATGATCTGGTGAGGCCACAACACGGGGGACCTCATCCCCTAGCAAGAACACTTCAAACCTACAAGCTCATTGTCCCAGTGAAGGCGTAAAGCCTCTAAGCTCGTTGGCCCAGTGGGGGTTTGAACTCTGGTGGCTGCCACTACAACTGAACGACTTAACCACTGAACCACACCCTTATGGGCAAGAAATAACATGTAATTATTAACCATAAACTAACAATATTATGAAACTCAACTACATATATTTAACCATTGTTAACAAAAATAACCTCTAAAGTACTAAAGTAGAGAATTAGCCTACTATGCCCTTTTAAAGTACTAAAGAAGAGAATTAGCCCTTTTAATTTTTGTTTTTTCATTAAAAAAATTTAAAGCTCTACTAATGTGCAATGAATAGTTACTAGCAATCGCACCTTAGTGTGCAATGGGTACACCGAATTGAAAGAGTATTGGAAAGGTTGACCGTAACCTCAAGTCTATCATGTAATGAAACATTTTTTATCACTATGTTTATGTAGTTAATCTTAGTTTTATAATCCCATGATGGGTAATGATTTTGATTTTTAGGAAATATCTCTTCAATTGTGATAAGTGGTAAAGGTAAACTTTTGAAATAATTATTCATAGGAAGGTTATGCATGTAGCCATGTTATCTACTTGAAATTAAAAGGCTCTCTCTCTCTATTTATCTCTCTAGGTCTCTATACATATTACTCTCTCTCTCTCTCTCTATATATATATATATATATATATATATATATATATATATATAAATATAAATATATATATATATATATATATATATATAAATATAAATATATATATATAGCCCCTTTCTATCCCCCCTTCTCTCTCGATCCCCCCTCTCTCTATCTCATATCTTTATCTTTCTCCCACTCTATTTTTCTCTCCATTCCTCTCTCTATATCTCTTTCCCTCTATATCCCTTATCTCTATCTCTATCTCCTCTATCTCTCTTTGTATATTCTTCTCTATTGATCTCTCTATGTCTATATCTCCATCTCTCCCTCTCCCTCTCTCCCCCTCTTTATCTCTCTATCTCTTTTCCTCTCTATATACATCTCTTTGTCTTCATCTCTATCTATCTATTTCTCTTTATATTTCTACCTCTATATATCTCTGTCTCCTTTATCTATCTTGTTCTCTTTATCTCTTTCTCTCTTGTTGAACTCTCAAAATAGCTCATATCATCTTTGGATCATTGGCATGAAATGACCGATTGAAAGTCACTCTCTCTTTTCATGATCATTGGATAAATGGCATGAAAAGTACTATTTCATGAGGCTCTAGCGGAGCCAAATGATCTAGACCAACCCATACCAAGCTCCATGATCTTTAATGTATTACTACCCTCCAATTTGGAATGCTCATTACATGTGCCATACTTTGATTGTCAACATGAAATGACTGATCAAAAGGTAGTCTATATCTCTATTCCTTTCTCTATCAATCTCCCTCTCTCTATATATCTTTGTGTGTCTCTCTATTTCTCTCTCCATCTACATGTTTCTCTCTTTCTTTTCTTCTTCTCTCTCTTTCTCCCTACCTCTCTATCTCATTGTCATTATCTCTCAATTTCTCTCTATTATACTCTCTCTCTCTCTCTCTCTCTCTCTCTCTCTCTCTCTCTCTCTCTCTCTCTCTCTCTCTCCCATGCACCTTTTCTCTGTCTGTTTGTCTTCCTCTAACTCTCTCTTTGTCTCTTCTCTATATTTCTCTATCTCTCCCCCTCTCTATGTAATTTTGTGTCTATTTTAACTCTCTCTCTCTATATATATATATATATATCCCTCATTATCTATTTTCCCTCTTTGTCACTTGTTTCTTCTCTCTCTAGATCTCTTTCTCTTTCTCTCTCTCATTACATCTCTTTGTCCCTCTCTATCACTTTACCTCTCTCTATCTACCGATCTCTCTACCTCTCTCTCTATCTTCCTTTCTCTATCAATCTCTCTATCTATTCTTCTCTCTTCCTTTATCTCTCTCTCTCTCTCAAATTCTCTATGTATATCTTTATTTTTCCCTATATCTCTTTGTTGCTTGTAACTTATATCTTTCCACATCTCTAATCCTCCATCTCTCTCTAGCTCTTGTTCCCTGTCACACACACACACACACACTCTCTCTCTCTCTCCACATAACATCTTAAGGGTAAATTGATTAGGGTGGAAGATATGTAGAGTTTGACAAAAAAAGACTTGATGAAATGATTAATTCAATTGGAGATTTTGATCTGATAATAGTGGAAGCCCCTATAATAATTTAATATGAAACAACAATATCTCTCTACATATGTTTCTCTCTCTCTGTCTCTCTGTCTCTATCTCTCTACCTTTCTCCTTTTCTATTTCTCTTTATCTCTATCTCCCTCCCTCCTTCTCTCTCGCACACTTCCTCTCTATGAGATCTCTAATCCTATGTTAGTATATATGTGGTTTCATGATTGCATGCATCATAATTCCATATCATCTCAATCTTACATGGTCTCATGCTTGTTTTAGTAATGGGTGTCAACTTGGTCACAACTTTATTATTGGATTATATGTATCATGATTCTATTTTACACGAAAATTTTACAATGATTCATTCCTACATGTGTTGTAGGAGATGTCTTAGTCAAAACTCCATAATTTCCTCATTCATTGTGATTCCTTTTCATACATCATGCCATGTATGCAATTGCATAGAGGTTTCACTCATTTGCTTTACATTTTTGTGAAGCCAAATTCTCCAAACCCTTCCAAAAAATTTTCCCTAGGGTTTGACCTTCTTCCCATCTCTAATTTTTGTAAGCTTTCATATCTTTAGATTAGATCTAAAATTTGTAGGTCATCTTTCTTTTATCCATAGTGATTTGACCTAGCTATTGATTCTTTTACTATGAATTTACACCAACCATTGTCCTTAGCTTATATTGAAACATGCCTTAAAGGTTTTAATTTATTTTACAATTTTTTTACCTCAAATCCATTGATCCTTAGTGACATAATATTCATTTACCATAAAGGATGAAAATACATGGATGCAATATTTCATTTTATATATGACTTTTCATCTTTCATGAAGCTTGTTATTGCCTTCCCTTCTATTTGAGATGGATTTACTTCACTTGCCCATCAAATTCATATTGATTATCCTTCTATTTGATATGGATTTACTTCACTTGCCCATCAACTTCATATTGATTATCCCTCTCATGTATCACTAATGTTAGTGATGATGGTGTTCATAATGTTGGCCATAATCTATTAGTGATAAGCCTAATGTTGATGATTCTTCTTTTATATCTACTAATAACAATTATCTCTTATCTCTTAAGTACTTTCATTTCTTTTTATGCTATATTTATCGAGGAAAACTAAGATGCTCTTTCAAAAGGAAACAACTAATTTTTATAATAATAATAAGTATAATAAACAATAAATATAAAATTTGTCTCTTATAATATCTAAACATTGATAGATTACAATTATAATAATAGACAACTTAAAATTATAATAAAACTTTCTTAATAGTCATCCCTCTCATGTATCACTAATATTAGTGATGATGGTGTTCTTAATGTTGGCTATAATTTGGTTAGCAATAAGCCTAATGTTGATGATTCTTCTTTTATATCTACTAATAACAATTATCTCTTAAAACTAAGACGCTCTTTCAAAAGGAAACAACTAATTTATATAATAATAATAAGTATGATAAACAATATATATAAAATTTGTCTCTTATAATATCTAAACATAAATTATAATAAAACTTTCTTAATAGTTATAAGAGTAAAATTAAAGTTTTCATAAAAAGAAAGAGTAATATTAAAACTTTCTTGCCAATCAAGCTAGGCCCATTCCATATATAGTTTTAAATAATAAATGTATTTTTAATTAAAATATACAACTTTAGAATATAATATTATATTGATTTACATTATTAAAAAGCAAAAGCATAATAATAAATATAGTTTTAATATTAATTTTTTATATATAAAATATATAACATAATATATTATAAAATAATATACCTTATTTTGTATTATTTCATATATATTTTTTGTGTGATTCCTTTTTATACAAGATTATAAAATAATATTATATATCATATAGAATATATTTTAATATTGTACATTTAAATTATTTAATATTATATATTTATTTTAATGATGATATAGAGAGACGACCATGTAGAAAAAAATATCCTAAGCATGCCCATATATACAAACAAAAACTATTGGACATATTGAACCCATCTAGTAACAACAAACTTATATATACAAACTAATATCTAATATAGGGAAATATTAAAAATTAATTATATAATGTACATTATATTTTATATAATATATGTATTTTATATGTAATTGAAATATTTAATATGTATATACATTTTTACTATGGATTTCCACCAACCATTGTCCTTAGCTTATATTGAAACATGCCTTAAAGATTTTAATGTATTTTACAATTTTTTACCTCAAATCGATTGATCCTTGGTGACATAATATTCATTTACCATAAAGGATAAAAATACATGGATGCAATATTTCATTTTATATATGACTTTTCATCTTTCATGAAGCTTGTTATTGCCTTCCCTTCTATTTGAGATGGATTTACTTCACTTGCCCATCAAATTCATATTGATTATCCTTCTATTTGATATGGATTTACTTCACTTGCCCATCAACTTCATATTGATTATCCCTCTCATGTATCACTAATATTAGTGATGATGGTGTTCATAATGTTGGCTATAATCTATTAGCGATAAGCCTAATGTTGATGATTCTTCTTTTATATCTACTAATAACAATTATCTCTTAAAACTAAGACGCTCTTTCAAAAGGAAACAACTAATTTTTATAATAATAATAAGTATAATAAACAATAAATATAAAATTTGTCTCTTATAATATCTAAACATTGATAGATTACAATTATAATAATATACAACTTAAAATTATAATAAAACTTTCTTAATAGTCATAAGAGTAACATTAAAGCTTTCATAAAAAGAAAGAGTAATATTAAAACTTTCATAAAAAGAAAGATAAAATTAGTAAGAACTGAGTACAATATCAAGGTAAACGCTTTTGACCAGAGCTAGGAACTAGAACCAGGTACAATATCAGTGGGGGACAAGACTCTTGCCAATCAAGCTAGGCCCCTACCCTGCCCATTCCATATATAGTTTTAAATAATAAATGTATTTTTAATTAAAATATACAACTTTAGAATATAATATTATATTGATTTACATTATTAAAAAGCAAAAGCATAATAATAAATATAGTTTTAATATTAATTTTTTATATATAAAATATATAACATAATATATTATAAAATAATATTATATATCATATAGAATATATTTTAATATTGTACATTTAAATTATTTAATATTATCTATTTATTTTAATGATGATATAGAGAGAGGACCATGTAGAAAGAAATATCCTAAGCATGCCCATATATACAAACAAAAACTATTGGACATATTGAACCCATCTAGTAATAACAAACTTATATATACAAACTAATATCTAATATAGGGAAATATTAAAAATTAATTATATAATGTACATTATATTTTATATAATATATGTATTTTATATGTAATTGAAATATTTAAAATGTATATACATTTTTAATATTTATATTCATTTTAGTATACAATATTATATATTTAATTTTAATAATTTATATATTTAGAATAAGATGTAATTTAAGGGAATAGTAAAAATCAATTATATAACGTACATTATATTTTATATATAATATGTGTGTTATATTTTATTTAAATATTTAATATGTATATACTTTTTTAATATTTATATCATTTTAATATAATAATATATTAGAAATTTATTTATATTTTATTGATTAAATGAAATATACTTAATTAGGAAAATAAATATTAAAAATTTCTTAAAACTTTGATAGATATAAAGTCTACCATAAAAAAACCCACCGTTGGAAGTCATAGGAAATAAAATGAATTTTTTTAACATCATGTTGTAAAATTCAAGGTATTTATGTACAGTCTTGTGTACACATCTATTGTCCTTGTGTTCCTAGTTGTTTTCTAGGGTTTTGTGTTAAATAAGGAAGATTTTTTTTATTTTATTTTAATAGCTAATAATTGTACAAATATATAAGTTTTTAAAATTAAAAAAGTATAAGATATTTTCTTGACAACAAGTAAATGTTGTTTTTAGGGTAAGTCATATTTTAAAGATTACTAATATTTTTTAATTTTAAGAAATTACAAACATATTTAAGTTGATAAATTCTTTTGTTAATTTTATTTCTATGATTTTTTTAAATATTATTGTATGGTGAAATTTGCATATCTATGGTATTTCTTATTTAGCTTAGTGTTTATTTTGAGAGTGGCTTGATTAGGACCCTCCCTTGGTTACTTAGATTAATTTTATTGTATAATATTTTGATGGGTTGTTTCTTTTTTGAAACCATATGATATAATTTCCTATGTTTTTTTTAAACCACATAAACTTAATGTTTTAATAACTAAACATTATCAAATTATGAAACATAAAACATAATTCCATTATATCAAACTACTTTTAATAAACTATAATTATTTTTCTTAAAACAATAAATAAATCTATTTCATTACAAAGAAAAAATCAAATTTGGAGATTTTAAAACATATAAATTGTGGTTAAAATATTATCTAAAGTAATAAACTTGTATGATTATTAATAAAACTTATTCTCCTTTGTCAGTTAGTTGGCCGTAAAGAAAAACTAAGATGGTGACAAATATTTATTAACTTAATTTAAAATAATTGACGATTTTAAAACATACATATAAAACATATAATTTTTTTTAATTTTTTTTATACATAAAAAATAAATTCAATACCGTTCTATTAAAATATTATAATATATCTTTTATTTAAATCACTTATATAATATTATAATGCATATATAATAAGGACGAAAGAAGTGACCGACCAGGAAAAAACGGCCACAGACACAAGGAAAAATTGGCGGCTTAAAAATCCGCTGCTAATTGCAAGTTGGCATACACGAATTCAGAGTTAGATCTCCCTGCGATATTTTATTTTGTCTGCATACACCCGTGAATGGATTAAAAAACAAGCCCAAAAACTGCTGACAAACCACGGAAAACGAGGATAGGCGAGCTAAAAAACTGGGATGAATGACGGAAAACGGCGATCAGAAATCAACGGTCCACGACGTTGCAATCGTTTTGCACGTCTCTCCACCAATAGAGACCGTTGATTCTCCAAGTCGGCGTAAAAAAACAAGAGTGAAACAGTTTCAGACATTATTAGATCTAAATCCATTTGGAGAAGAACAAAATTTCTAAACAGGCAGAGTTACTATGATTAGAACGTAGTTAACTCGATAATCCCATACTTAATTCGTTTTCCCTGTTAAAGAAAAGCATTAGCCGCTTTGATTCCTCCATTAAAATTTTGAGGTTTGCTTTTGCTAATGCGTGTATTTAGCTTTTTTTAATGGAGGAGTCGAAGAAAGGTCGAATGATCTAACTCCTAAAGTCTTTATGACACCCCACAACAAATTCGGTGACGTCGTTACGTTTCCATTTTATAAACAAATCCTAATTAAGTCGCCAAGGCCTGAGCAACTTTGCAAAATATAGTAACGTGTTGCCGTGTAAAGACGATGCCTTGTCTTTATTCCAGTCGCCAACAGTATCGTAACAACTGGTATAAGTAGTTTCAATGGAGGCCTCAGAAACAAAACAGCTCTGTTGTTTGCTCGTTTTGTAAAGAAAAGTTTGAGAAAATGATGCCCAGATTGCTAAAACCGCTGAAATCCGCGGGAGTAATTGGAGATGTTCTCGATGTGTTTACTCCATCAGTAAAGATGAACGTGGTGTACAACACAAACATGGAGGTCCACAATGGCTTTGAGTTCATGCCTTCCGCTATCGTTTCCCCACCTCGAGTTCAAGTTGTTGACAGTGATACGGCCACATTTTTCACTCTGGTAATGTTAACTAAATGTTTTCTACTCACAGAAATCTAGAAATTCTTTTGGACATTTTCTTCAATTAATGATTCATGTTAGCTTGTTAATAATTCAGTCTGTGACGAGCTCAATTGTGTTTTGTATGAAGATAATGACTGATCCAGATTCACCTAGTCCTAGCGACCCTACTGGGCGGGAGTATCTCCACTGGTATTGTGTTGATTTTTAAGCATTTACAGTTTCTTTGATGAATATAGGATCACACTTCTGAAAATTTAAATCTTAATAAATAATGTAAGACAGCGTCCGAGAAGATTAAACTCAACTCTTTCAATTATCATGGTATTTTTCATAAGTAAATGTTTATGAAGTCCCTAATTCACTTGGTATTCATTATATCTAAAGAGTCTTTTTTACCGGCAGTTCCTGTTCACTTCATTCTTCCATTATCCAGAAACTGTGATACTCAAGCACTATAATTCATCATGTAATTTGATACACTAAAAGTGAATATAATAAGTTGTTGCATTTAATTTTTGCAGGATAGTGAGCGATATACCGGGTAGAAAATCCAATTCTTTTGGTAAGCGTTGAATAATGACGACAAAGTTTATATGAATTTTACTAGGTTTTAAGTAGTCCCATAGCTTCACCGTTTAGAATGTAGCGGCTGTTTAAGCTTTACCGTCGTTATATACCCAAGACGTTATTTTCCTTTAAAACCTATAGTTCCACCATTTACAATGTACGGGCTGTTTAAGATTTACTGTCTTCATATACCCAAGACGCTGCCTTCCCTTAAAACCTATAGCTCCACCATTTACAATGTACGGGCTATTTAAGCTTTACCGTTGTCATATACCCAAGATGCCACCTTCCTTTAAAACCTATAGCTCCAGCATTTACAATGTATGGGCTGTCTAAGCTTTACCATTGTCATATACCCAAAGCGCCGCCTTCCCTTAAAACCTATAGCTCCACCATTTACACCTATAGCTTCACCATTTACAATGTACCAACTGTTTAAACTTTACTGTCCTCATATACCCAGGACACCGCCTTCCAATGAGTAAAGCGTACTAGATTATCCTTTGAAACAATATATGAAAAAATAATCTTGTAAAGTCCCTTTCTTCTAAGCACAATATCTTTTAGCTATTGTACTTGAAATGTGTCAATAGATTGTCTGATTTCTGCCTTTCCTGCAGTGTCAAGAATATGGAAATTCTATTCCAGGATATTATTGCAGATAACAATTTGGATCGAATTGGATGTGGGCTAACATAATTTATAATTGGAATGTTTAATGTAGGTCGAGAAACGGTGAGCTATGAAAGCCCAAGGGCGATGATTGGGATCCATCGATATGTATTTGTGTTGTTTGAGCAGAATAGGAGAGGAACAGTTGTTGTTCCTCCATCGCGGCAGCATTTCAACACGAGGCAGTTTGCAGAGAGAAATGGATTGGGATCGCCTGTTGCTGCTGTCTACTTCAATGCCCGACGTGAGACCGCCGCTAGATCTCGTTGAACACACAAATAACGTCTACCTAATATTTTCTTCTACTTGTTTTTTTCTTGTGGTGTCTTCAGTACTCTTCTCCGTCCTCTTAAAACTGTTCCCATTCTGCACTGTTAAGTTTTCAGCATTCTCTATATCAATGTTTACGGAAAGTATGTTCAGGCACGTCCGATATATGAATAGATAATTGTTTTCCATCTTTATGTCTCCTATCTGTCAACTCCAGAATTTGCTGCTGTCAAACTGTAATGTGCTTGAGCTTTTAATTAAGTCTTGAAACTCATTTTAAGACTCATCCTACAGAGAAATTCTTATGCCAAGAGGCGTTCTACACTCACAGCAAGGGTTGAAAGATTTAGATTCCATGTAAACAATATTCATAAAATGTGTAAATAAATAAATTCGTGGAAGCAAAATGGATAGAAAAATAGAAAAACTTGGGCAGTTATGGAGTGAAATCTTTATCACGTTAAACAAAAAATAAATAAATAAATTGAAAAATAGAAAAACTTGGGCAGTTATGGAATGAAATCTTTATTACGTTTAAAGAATATGAAAAGTCTTGCAACATAGTCTCTTTAAATTAACTCATGTGAGCATATCAAATATTCTAAGTGCAAGTAATTTATAAATGCCAACAAATTGAAAGATATCTCTCGGCGTACTGTAGATATATTTTTTTAAATATAAATATACTAGTTTTGAGTTAAATAGACTATAAGGTTAGTTAGGCACCAAATCTAACAACATGAAGACCTCCATGTAATATGGCGTAAAACAAAAAGAGAATTTGTGAGCGGGTGCAATTTATAAATCAATACAAGCATCTAAATGTTCCCTTCAAAGATTATTTAACATGCATTTAATATGGTATTTTTATTAAATAATAATAAATTCTAACATACCTGTGTATATTTAATGAATCATATTTTTCTATCTTTTTAAATTTTTTTAAATTTGTTATTTTTAAATGGTTTACAATTGGAACGAGGTTTTACGATTTCACTAAAATAGATTAATACACTGGTCTTTACAGTTTTTGGTTGGTCTCTTTGCAAGAAGTAGAAGAAAATTTAGAGTATGAAAACATTTCATAAGATTTCATGTGTTGGGCTAATCTTTATGGAATAAGGATGCAAAAATGTATGAACAAGGTCCATTCTTTAGGATTCGGGATTTCTATATGGTGCAGTGATAGGTAAGAATAGGGGGTCATAGGATGATTTGGTGATCACATCAGTAGTACTTGAAAACTTAAGATAATGCATGATCAAAAAGCTTAGCTTATTAGAAAGAGGAGTGGAAATAGAGTTTGCATTAGGAATAATATTTACCATTATTAAATTACCATCAACAATTTTGTTCTCATTCTCTTGAGAATAAGTTGCAATACAAGGGGATGCTAATGTCCCTAGGTTCCATGTGCAATATAATGGCTAGATTTTTGTGATGGACAACATCAAGCATTCATTTGAACATAAGGCATTATGGTTCATAATTGAACCCCTCTTCCTTCTCTTGATATAAGTTAGTATGGGATGGGTGTTCGAATACAAATATTTGCATATGAAAAATGTTATTTATGAATGTATGGAAACTGTAAGAGAAATACAGAAAATACACACACACAGACACATATAGAAAAGAGAAAGAACAATTTATATTATTATCATAATGTTGCTTTAGGGGGGCAACCTCCCAATAAAGCATGTTGGTGATCAAAACTGTTGACCCACTCTTCTAGAGCTAACACTCAATACCAAAAGAAGGAAACATGACTATCCTAGATAAAGATACAAGACTCATCAACAAATAGTGAATAGCAAGATACCAATCTATGAGAGTGAGAAAACTCTTCTTCTTCCTTAGGCTCTACTAAACCTACGAGGTGCTCATTAGAGCTCTTTTAACAAGACAATTAAAGAAAAATATAACAATACATAGTTAATTGATACAATGAGGGTGTGGTTGTGATTTACTCAACTCAATCATATAGGTTTGGTTCACCAATTTCAAGGTTTTCATTTACTTGCTTTAGAAAAAGGCCTAAAGCCTTGTAGCCCTGCCTAGAAGATTTTTTCCACTTATCTTTCTCAATTTTAGCCCACTCATAAAACTAAGAGTTGTTTAGGATACCCATTTCCATTGTGTTTAATATATCTCAAGATGAGGATAGGTTGTTTCAAAATGTGTGTCTCTAAAATTGAAAATATAGTCAGCAACAAGGGCTAATTAGGCCTAATTAGGCCACCTCAATGAAGGAACTTGTAGCAAAACTAAATTTCTGCCTCCCAAACCACTTGGGAAACTTGGGAATATCTAATTTGATTCAACTTGGCCAACCACACCCTCAAAATTTGCTTTTATCCTCTAAATCTTATGACTGTCTTCTTTAGAGGCCTAACACATGGGTCTTATTAGGCCAAAACTAAGTCAAATGTGGTCAAATCTCCATTCTTTGTCCTAAAAATCATTGAAACATGTGTATCTACCATAATCCAACTCATTTTATCAGTTTTGAGGTATGTGGGGGGTGGATTTGGTCAAAAATCACACTCTAGCACTTCTAGAAACCTAGTTCAAGTTTTTGGCAGTTTTTAGTAAAATGGATGGTTCTCCCCCAAAAAAGAATGAAACGACCTCAAACCAATTGCATTCAGAAGGTACTTCACCCCTCTATCTAACCCTAGTAGTTGTAGGTCCTAAAAGTTCCGTACAAGTATGTGGTACGGCGGGGAGAAGCACTTTTGTAGGAAACAAAATAGTTTTAGGACAATTTTCAGTAAATTCACTATATCTCCCTCAAATCTCCATGTTTAGACCTCCAAAAGGATGTAAACAAAAGTTTATTCTTTCCCTCACCTGATTCAGGTGATTTGGAGATCTGATAGGGATGTACTTGTCCATGGTACAGACTGTAACAGTCAAGTTTTTTAGAAAAATAGGAAAAATAGAGTATTATTTATATAAAAAATGTTTTTTTTGTACAATCTATATTCTTGCTTTAAATCTCAATTCTGCCTTCCCTCTAATGTGTGATGGCTCTAATATACATGTTTGAACTTGTTTCTCATTGATTGTGACTTCATTTCAAAGTATATGACCTTTTGGAGCCTTTAATTACATGATTTGTTAACTTGACATAGTAAACTCTTCCTATTACTTACATTGTTTTAGACTTTGTTTTTAACAACCTAAATTATGACTCTAAACACAAAATTTTTTCCTTTTAGACCATATCACATGGATCTAAGACTAAATTACTTCCTAAAAACTCTTTGGACATTCATATTTGACTAAGTATTAAGCCAAGATTGGCTTGGGTGCTCCTGCACCATTAAGCCTTAAGCAACCTTGCCCTTTGGCTACCACCAATTAATCTACAAGACCTCAATTTAAATATATAATGACAAGTATGCACATTCAATAAATTATAGGAAACTCATTTATACCACTTGAGATGTATCCCCTTGATTTAGCAATACACGTGCAACCTATAAACTATAAACATATATTACATTTTAGTTCCCTTAGGATTCAACAAAATTTCTAAATTGTGTCACACAAGTAGGCATGATAAAAATTAAAGCTAAAACTAAAATGAAAAATTTGTTCTCTTAAAGATTTTGAGTGGTGTGGTGGAAGGATAAGCTACCGGAAAACTAGTTCCTTGATCACATATGTAACTAAGTCAAAATTCAACCCTTAATGAAAACATGTTTGCAAGTAGAAACATTAGTACTAAGAATACAGTTCAAAACCATAAGCATGGCTCTATGATAAAATACATGTAGACTTATATATACCAAAAATATTTATTGCAAATAATACTTAAAACAATCTATAATTCAACAAGATAAATCCACATGATATGGTAAATGATTTGCCTAGATGTACTTTGAGACAATCTTACAAATCCTCACATGATTAACTACTTAACACATCACCAAGATAGAAAATATAGCCTCAAGAATACATACATCATATCTATTCCATAAAAACATCTGGTCAACTAAGGAGACACTTGTAAAAATGAGGAGATTTTTGCATTTGACATCTCCAAACAAGCTAAATGTGCAAGCTTGAGAAAACAAGAATTTAAACTATTGTCATGTCGAAAAATGTCCCCCTAGGACTTTTTACTTCCTAGTTTAGCTCCTAGGTCCCCTTGATTTAATCATGCATGAGTAAAACTTGTCCCGAAGTAAATTCCCCCAAAACCCATGTCAAATGGGGCTTAGGAGTCCAATTTAATGTTGAATCATGACTTAAAATAGGCCTCTACACTTGGGCACCTGCACCGTAGTCCAGAACTGTTTTGTCGAGACCTAAATTTAAATGTGTTAGTTTATGACCGTTAAAAAGTTTCCCTTTGTCGGCCTTTTCAATTTGAATTATGAAAGTTTAGCGGGAATGAATATATAAACATGTTTAGGACTTCATTTTACAACTAGATGGATAATGTGAACTTGTGATATTGAGCTAAGGGATTTCAAGGCATTCATTGTGTTATAGAGCAGACTTGTGTTGTTATTGTGTTTGTTTTTTGTATATTTGGCTTCATCAATCCATCTCCTCATTACATGAAAGAGCTTCATTTTTCTATGAGGGTTTCACCTCCAAGGTGACATCTATTTGTGTTTCAATCAATCTATCTTATCATTTGATTTTGCCTGTGTCCACCAAGGACACACACTCTATCTAACAAAGGTGTTAGAAGGCTTGACTACCTTTTCGAGGCTTGACCGAGGCAAGCTCCGAAGCACCAAAACTCCCAACCCCTCTTTTGTGATTACATGTTATAGGTGTAGGATCTTGCGAAGAGGAGTTACAAGAGATCAAAGCAGAGGATAAAGATTCAAGATGTGAAGAAAAGAGAAGAGAATATTCCCTTCTAGACTAGGGCGCATGTCCTAGTGTCCTCCCAATTGTCAGTGCCAGAAACTTTGAAACAGGTTGTTGTCTACATCACCTCACTGTTCTAGATCTATGGAAAAAGTGGCATGTTGGACTAGGGCACCCAACCCAGTGTCCCTGAAGTTTGCTCTTTGTAGAATCTAGATCCTGGTATGTTTCTAATATGTATTTAGTGCCTTTCTGTGCGATCATTTGTTGTATCTTGTTTGTCTGTATCCAAAATCATACAATTAGGGTTAAGGATTAATTGAACTAGGGTTTGACATATCTAACAATCTAATATATCTTTCCATATCAATCCTAAGTGACATCAACTTGTAGTTGAGTCATCTCTATCTACAATGACTTGGATCGATTGTTGTCCTTTGAATGTTATTACCAGTGAAAGGTGGATTTGATTGAATTTACCTTAACTACACTTCAACCTCATCCCCCTTTTTCCACATAATATTTTGGTGAACCCGTGTTTTTACTAAACTTACATCTTGTTGAGTGTTGTAATTAGATTTGTATCCATTCATATCATATTCATTATCATACATTCAAAAATCTTGCATGCATTTGAAAAATTTGAAAAAAATATTAAGAATTTTTTGCTTGCATTAATGCATAGTTTGCACTGTTTTCCTTGAATATCATTGAAAACATTTAATTTTATGATATTTACATCAGATCTGAGACCAATAACAACATTTCATTTTTTTCATGATGGGTAAAAGTAAGAAGTTGGGTGCACATGTAGGGGAAGTCACCCGGATGAAAAAAATTCTGATAGGAACGGGTACCCATTTTAAAAGAAATGGGTACCTATTTAGGAATGGGTACCCATTTACGAATGGGTTCCAGAGCATAAATGGGTACCTGTTAGTAAATGGGTGCATGTTATTAAAGATGTACCCATTACAAAACAAGTACCCGTTTAAAAAATGTATATAATTTTTTTTAAAAAGTCCCTACGGGAACATTTTCCTCCATAGACTGATAGGGACAGTGAGATAGAAGAATGGGTACGTGTTGCTAAAGGACCTGCCAACATAGTTCAAGTGGATTTTTTTCCTTGTCACCTCCTTTGTAACATCCACGTTTAATTAACATAGTAAAACTAGAAATTTACCATAAAGTAATTCAACAAGGTAAAAATGAGATAGAGAAAATTTTTCTTTTTATTCAACAAATAATCAAGTAACTAGAATTACAAGATTTCTTTTTACAAAATACAATATACCCATGTTGTCTTTTCATTTACAATGTTTACAAATGTAAAACCATTACATATACAAATTTGGAATAAATATTGCATCTGAATATCTAACATCTTTATCACAAGTCCTGGCATGTTTCCTACTTGGAGAGAGAGCATCTTTCCAGTGATTTACCTCCAACCACAGATCAGCGGTCTCCCATACATCTTCCACATAGCAAGTGGCCCTACCCTTCACGAGGAATATAGACCTTAGGTGACCAGTGGTAATTTACCTTTCCTAAGTACATAGTGTTGTATTCTACTCAACTCTATCAACTATACAACCCTAGATACCCTCTAGCTAAGTATGATTTCTTATAGGATGAGCAATCCGAATATAGTGAACTCACAATGCATGTAGAAAATAAATTTATTACTTTGGCCAAAGTTTTTTTTAATATTAATATCATTAATAATGAACATAGTCATTGTGTTCACCCACCCCTACTTGACTTGGATACTGCCACATTCTCGCAGTTTAAAACTATTCCTATCCTAAGCATGTATTAGTTTAATCCATGAGTCATAATAATAATAATAATAATTTTAGACTTAAATAAGTCTATATAACATAACCATTCCACTAGTTAGTGATCAACTCTAGGGTTACCCTAATATCCTTTGTTAATATGATATCACAATAGAACATATCTTTTATTTAGGAGTTCTAGAAATGAAAATATCCTTTGATTAACTCAACCAAGCTTAAGAATACTATAGTTCTTAAATAGATAATGTCTTCTATACAAAGGAACATACAAATAACTTTGATAATGTTTATAACAAAACATACCCTGAGTATAAATATCCTTACAAGGTCATTCTCTAGTATACCTAGCCTATTCCATTGTGTTCGATCTCTTCATGAGCAACAATGACAAATAGTCTTAAATGGGATTCGTATAATAACCTTATTCCATTTTCATTAGTAACTCTAAGTTACTATCTTTAGATATTATACAAAAGTTTACTAATAATTCATATGATTCTAGTTATCTTGGTAGATAACATTATTCATGATACATATATATAATCTATACGATACAATATGTTAAATCGATATAACTTCAATACTATACGGTTCAAGTTGAGAATATGAAAACAAGGTTCATTCATTCGAGAGCCTAATGTTTGGATATCTCACAATCATTCCAATGACTTATTACAAACTTATTCAATTAGAGAACTATTTTCAAAGCTAATAACAGTTATGATAGTCTCTTACTAAGATGGTCTCTTATCCTCTATTCAATGCATTAATATGATTATTGAACTATAAAAAAAATAGAAAATGGTCGATGGAGCATATGTAACATACTACTCAATTGATTTACCAATCAACCAAATGATTTGCATCCATTGTCCTCATCGATCACGGAGATAGATCAACATAGTTTACTTAGAATGTTAACTGCATTTTCCTATTGTTGATACATTACAATTTTTGACTGTTACACAACAAATATGGAAGGTTTAACCTTATTGGAAAACTCATATAATCACCCACGATATAGCAATGTTCAAACTAAAAGATCTATTCGATTAACTCATGATTTGCATGAACTGAGAAATACCTGACAATGGACGAAGTTTAGTTGGCTGAGATATGCAAACTAGACACAGGGTCGATGCCTCTAGACTACGTATTCCCTTTGTAAACTTCTCTGCATGCGTTCGATCCTCCCTGCCTCTATATTATATTCTCTCCAGATTTTTAACTTAATATTCTAGACCACCGCTCAGCTGAGTCGTTACTCATTATATCTCCTCGGCATGACCCTTTAGAGTTGCCTTAATTTGCCTCTTAACAGTAATTCAGTTGCAAATTTAATGACCTCTTAATAGCCCTTGGTGACTCAGTCTTAAACTGAAATCAATTTTTAAGCAAAAGTCCACATGTCAATTATGGAAGGCCGCCATATGGTTCATTCGGTTGGGCAGTTTGAAAACACGATCATCCCCATAAGGATGAGATCGACACTCAAAGAAATCTAAAACTGATCTTTTAATGATCAATACATGTGGTTTGATCCACAACTTACTATTATAAAGAATCTACTAATTTTTAGCTTACGGCTCCCTCAATGTCATCGACTTGTTAAGAGGTATTATCCTCTTACGATGCAAAGGCATCGATATATATTAATTACATCAATAATAATTATATTGATTACATCAATTATAATCATCATATCTTCACCTATTACATTAGATAGATATCATTTATTCAGTAATAAGATATTATTAAACCATGGGATACGGATATCGTGATTGGGTTGAGCTTATCTCCCCATCATAATCCGTTGACAATAATCACATATTATTAACTTCGACAAAAACATCTTAACATTTAAGAATCATTTATAACACGTCAAGTACCTTAATAATAGTAATAAGACGAGCATTTTATGACAATAACATCGTAATATTTACGTTAAACGTAAATAGATATAAATCAAACTCAAACGACATCATTAACATTATTAATGACTAAGACAACTTAATACGACTTAGAAAGTTTTGAAAACAATATCGACTACCTGTCGATTAGGTTTAAAAGTAAACTGACAAGACAAATATTACCTCTTACGACACCTTGGTTCACATTTTTGTTAAACACTTATAACTCGGTTTGGCAAATAAATCACTTGTAACCCGAGGTCTATATCTCTCTCCTAGAAAGATACCCTCTCTCTTCTTTTCTCTGAGAGTCATCTGATAACTTGTAATCCTGTTTCACTTGTCATCAAACAATATGTGATCGTGCATCATTATTTAATTAATTCAACTTATAAAACAAATATTTTAATATAAATATCAAATCGATAATAACATAATCATTTCTATGATTCCAATAAATGACATTCAATAAAATACATATTTTTCCTTACCATTAATCTGAACATCACAACAAAATTACTTATGTCCAAGTAAAAAGTAAAAGTAAAGAAAGACAAAAATTGGGGATGTAACATATCCTTCTCCTAAAGATTCATCATCCTCAATGATATAAAGTATTAAAAAGTAACTAAAAAGCAAGTTCATTGTTTCAACTGGTAACATTTTCAAATAAATGAGGAAATTTTTGATAAAATTCATGGTAATCCTCCCATGTAGCATTTTCCTTAGCATACTGGTCCCATTGGACCTTGCATTGCAAGACCTCTCTGTTATGCAAGTGGAGCTTGCGCATTTCTAACACATTGAGTGGCTTGATCATGACCACCCCTTGGGTCCTGCATCTATAAAGAATTCCAAGTCAAAATATAATTATTACCTGCAACACATTTCTTCAAATAAGACACATGAAAAACATTGTGCATTCTAGATAAGACTGGTGGTAGAGCAATTATGTAGGCAACCGGATTGACTACTTCAAGCACTTCAAAGGGCCTCACATATCGAGGGGCCAACTTAGAAGACTTCCCAAACTTAATAGAAATCTTCTAAGGTTTAACTCTCAAAAAAACTTTTTCTCCTATAGAAAATTGTCTTGGAACACGTTTTGCATTAGCATAGCTCTTTTGCCTATCATTGGCTTCTGCCAATCTTTTTCTGATCAGCTTAACTTTCTCTTCCATTTCAGCTAGCATTTCTGGTCCGATGCTAATCCTATCCTCTAGCTTATCCCAGCTTATAGGAGTTTGATATCTTCTTCCATACAATGCTTCAAATGGCACCATCTTAATAGTGGAAAGATAGGAATTGATGTAAGCAAATTCCAGAAGTGGTAAGTATTTTTCCCACTTATATTGCTGATCCATGCAATACATATGCAACAAATCTTCCAAGACTTGATTAACTCTCTTAGTTTGCCCATCGGTTTTAGGATGGTAAGTTGTACTCACATTAAGTTTAGTCCCTAGCGTAGAAAACAAAGTTTTCCAAAACCTTGATGTTACACGTGCATCTCTATCTGAGATAATCTTTTTAGGGAATCCATGCAATCTAAACACTTCTTGCACAAATTTACAAGCTAACACAGGTGCTCCATCAGTCAAATTCCCTATTGTGAAATGTGCTACTTTTGTGAGTTTATCAACCACCACCAAAATGGCATCATGTCTATTCCTTGACATAGGAAGACCTTGAACAAAGTCCATGCTAATAACTTGCCATTTTCACTCTGGTACATCATGTGGATACAACAATCTTGTGGGATGATGATGCTCTACTTTTACCCTTTGGTATTCTAAACAACTTGCTATAAATCTTGCAGCATCATTCTTCATTCCTTTCTAGAAATAAAGAGGTTTAACATCCACTAGAAGTTTGGTTACTCCTGGATGTCCTGAATACGGTGTTGTATGAACTTTTTTCCATACTAAATCCCTTAATCTAGCTGAATCGGGAACATAAATTCTATCTTTATACCTCAATAGTCCATCCAACAAAAATAGATAACCATCATATCTTGGATCTTTAGGATTGTTTTTCATAGCCTTCTTAACATGCTCAAAAAACTCATCTCCAGACAAATTTTGCAATACCAAATCCTTGAAATTTCCATGGATAGAAATAATAGAAGCTATATGTCTTTTACGACTCAAAGCATCAGCTATTCTATTCTCTTTTCCTTTGATGTAGTTTATCTCAAAGTCATAGTCAGATATCAATTCTAACCATCTCCTCTGTCGAGTATTCAAATGCAGTTGTGAGAAAATATACTTAAGACTTTGATGATCTAATTTAACTACAAAAGTCTTTCCCAAAAAATAATGTCTCCACATCTGTAAGGCATGAATTACTGTTGCCAATTCTAGATCATGTGGTGCATAAGTTTTCTCATAAGATTTCAATTTCCTTGACTCATATGCTATGACTCTTCCTTCTTGCATAAGCACTTCTCCTAATTTAAGTTCAAAAGTCTTTCCCAAAAATTAATGTCTCCACATCTGTAAGACATGAATTACTTTTGCCAATTCCAGATCATGTGGCACATAATGTTTCTCATAAGATTTTAATTTCCTTGACTCATACGCTATGACTCTTCCTTCTTGCATAAGCACTCCCCCTAATCCTTCTCTCGAGGCATCTATAATTACCTCAAATTGTCTGTCGGGGTCAGGAAATTTCAAGATTGGAGCTAAAGTTAACTTTTCCTTTAAGAGATCAAATGCTTCCTAACATTTGTTTATCCATTCAAATCTCTTTCCTTTCCTCTGTAGGGAAGTGATTAGACTAGCAATACTGGAGAAATTTAAAACAAACTTTCTATAATAGCCTGCCAGGCAAATGAAACTATGCACCTCATGTACATTTGTTGGTACAGGCCAATCCAGAATAGCTGTGATTTTTGCAAGATCAATAGATATTCCATTAGCTGTTATGATATGACCTAGGTATTGAACCTCCTTCTGAAAGAATGTGCACTTATATAGCTTCCCATATAACTTATGTTCTCTTAACCTCTGAAAAACTATTTATAGGTGTCGTTGATGTTCTTCCTCATTCTTAGAATAAATGAGTATATCATCCAGAAATACTAAAACAAACTTATCCAAACAATCTCTAAATATACTATTCATGAGATTCATGAATGCAGCATGTGCATTTGTCAAACCAAATGGCAACACTATGAACTCATAGTGTCCATATCTGGTTCTAAAAGTTGTCTTATGAATATCTTCATCCTTCAGTCTTAACTAATGATATCCTGATCACAAATCAATCTTTGAAAACACAACAGCTTCACACATCTGATCGAAAAGATCATCAATATGTGGCAAAGGATATTTGTTCTTTACCGTTGCTTTATTAAGCATATGATAATCTATACACCAACAAAGGGTTCCATCCTTCCTCTTAACAAAAATAACCAGAGCACCCAAAGGTGAAACACTAGGTCTGATTAAACCTTTTGCCAACAATTCTTGTAATTGTGCTTTCAATTCCATTAACTCAGTTGTCATCATACGATAGGGTTCTTTTGATATTGGCTCAGATCCTAGTTAATATCAATAGCAAAATCAAACACCCTCTTGGGAGGCAATCTTAGAAGTTCTTCTGGAAGCACATCCTAAAATTCCTAAAGAAAAGGATACTTTTCACTAAAAGATAAAGTAGGGTTTTCTACCCCTTCCTCCGCTTGTTCTATTTTGACTGCAAACAATTGACAACCTTTCCTTTTAGCTCTTTTTAATTGCTTGGTAGAGATAGTTCTGATTTTAACTTCTCTTTGAATCCCTTGGAATTGGGTCAGATTCTCCAAATCATCTAAGAATTCAACTATTTTTCAACCTTAGCTCTATGTTTCCATAACTAATTCATTCCTAGGATCACATCATAGGAACCTAAGGGGGCTACATACAGATTTACTTCAGTTGAGAAACTAGGAAGGTCAACTTTGGCTTCGAACAAACATTGCTCTACCTGAGCCTTAGATTGGTTATCATATTCTACTGACCAAGGTTTGGACATGTAACCAGCTTTTCTAGAAAATTTATTCAAAATTCTAGGAGAAACAAAGTTTTATGTGGCTCTTGTATTAATCAAAATAGATATAGGGACTCCAAACAAAGTACATGTCATCTCAACGGGTGTGATCTAATACTCTGCTTGACGATTCTTGAGAGATGCATGAATCCTTTGCTGGAATGCTTCATGCTAAGTAGGTAGTGCAATACCTCTTTCTTGACCATTTTGATTCTTGTTAGGGCAATGATTTGCATACTGGTCACCCCCACAAGTAAAGCATCCTCCAATGGGTCCTTTCTTATGTGAAGTCTTCTCATTGTTATCCTCATTTCTTTTGTAGTTGCCATTCTTCTTCTCATTCCCAGATCCACCTTTGTTCTTCTGAGGTCCTTTATCTTTTCTTTTGTTATCATAACTCTTTTCATATCTTTTCTTGTAGGGTTGATTGTTGGGAGTTCCACTAAACCTCTTGCAGCTTCTATCACGATAAGCCGAGATGAATTTTAGCTTTTGCTCTTTCTTGATCACCTTCTTGTACACTTGATCCATTATTGTGGGACCATGTACATCCACTTCACCACCAATTTGAGCATTTAAGCCCATGATGAATTTTCTGATCCTCAATCTCTCATCCTTTTGATATTGTGGAATGTATTTTAGGAGTCGAGTGAATTTTTCCCCATATTCTACCATTGCTTGCATTAATGCATAGTTTGCACTATTTTCCTTGAATATGATTGAAAACATTTAATTTTCATATATTTACATCAGATATGAGACTAATAACAATATTTCATTTTTTCATGATGGGTAAAAGCAAGCAATTGGGTGCACATATAGGGGAAGTCACTCGAATGAAAAAAATTCTTACAGGAACGGGTACCCATTTTAAAAGAAACGGGTACCTATTTAGGAATGGGTAGCTGAACCTAAATAGGTACCCATTTATGAATGGGTTCCAGATCCTAAATGGGTACTTGTTAGTAAATGGGTACGTGTTATTAAACATGTACTCATTACAAAATGAGTACCCGTTTCAAAAATGTATATAATTTTTTTTAAAAATTCCCTACGGGCACATTTTCCTCCATAGACCGATAGGGACAGCGAGATAGAAGAATGGGTATGTGTTGCTAGAGGCCCAGCCAACATAGTTCAAGTGGATTTTTTTCCTTGTCACCTCCTCTATAACATCCATGTTCAATTAACATAGTAAAACTAGAAATTTACCATAAAGTAATTCAACAAGGTAAAAATGAGATAGAGAAAATTTTTCTTTTTATTCAACAAATAATCAAGTAACTACAATTACAAGATTTCTTTTTACAAAATACAATATACCCATATTGTCTTTTCATTTACAATGTTTACAAATGTAAAACCATTACATATACAAATTTGGAATAAATACTACATCTCAATATTTGACATCTTTATCACAAGTCTTGGCATGTTTCTTTCTTGGAGAGAGAGCATCTTTCTAGTGATTTACCTCCAACCACATACCGGCGGTCTCCCACACATCTTCCACATAGCAAGTGGCCCTACCCTTCACGAGGAATATAGACCTGAGGTGACCAGTGGTAATTTGCCTTTCCTGAGTACATAGTGTTGTATTCTACTCAACTATATCAACCATACAACCCTAGATACCCTCTAGCTAAGTATGATTTCTGATAGGATGAGCAATCTGAATATAGTGAACTGACAATGCATGCAGAAAACAAATTCATTACTTTGGCCAAAGTTTTTTTTTAATATTAATATCATTCATAATGAACGTAGTCGTTGTGTTCACCCACCCCTACTCGACTTGGATACTGTCACATTCTCACAGTTTAAAACTCTTCCTATCCTAATCATGTATTAGTTTAATCCATGAGTCATAATAATAATACTTTTAGACTTAAATAAGTCTATATAACATAACCATTCCATTGGTTGGTAATCAACTCTAGGGTTACCCTAATATCCTTTGTTAATATGATATAACAATAGAACATATCTTTTATCTAGGAGTTCTAGAAATGCAAATATCCCTTGATTAACTCAACCAAGCTTAAGAATACTATAGTTCTTAAATAGATAATGTCTTCTATACAAAGGAACATACAAATAACTTTGATAACGTTTATAACAAAACATACCCTGAGTATAAATATCCTTACAAGGTTGTTCTATAGTATACTTAGCCTATTCCATTGTGTTGGATCTCTTCATGAGCAACAATGACAAATACTCTTAAATGGGATTCACATAATAACATTATTCCATTTTCCTTAGTAACTCTAAGTTACTATCTTTAGATATTACACAAAAGTTTACTAACAATTCAGATGATTCTAGTTCTCTTGGTAGATAACATTATTCATGATACATATATATAATCTATACAATACAATATGTTAAATTGATATAACTTCAATACTAAATGATTCAAGTTGAGAATATGAAAACAAGGTTCATTCATTTGAGAGCCTAATGTTTGGATATCTCACAATCATTCCAATGACTTGTTACAAACTTATTCAATTAGAGAACTATTTTCAAAGCTAATAATAGTTATGATAGTCTCTTACTAAGATAGTTTCTTATTCTCTATTCATTGCATTAATATGATTATTGAAATATAAACAAAATAGAAAATGGTCGATGTAGCATACTGTAACATACTACTCACTTGATTTACCAAGAATCAACCAACTAATTTGCATTCATTGTCCTCATTGATCACAGAGATAGATCAACATAGTTTACTTAGAATGTTAACTGCATTTTCCTATTGTTGATACATTACAGTTTTTAACCATTACACAACAAATACAGAAGGTTTAACCTTACTGGTGAACTCTTATAATCGCCCATGATACAGCAATGTTCAAACTAAAATATCTATTCAATTAACTCATTATTTGCATGAACTAAGAAATACCTGACAATGGATGAACTTTAGTTGGCTGAGATATGCAAACCAGACACATGGTCGATGCCTCTAGATTGTATATTCCCTCTCTAAACTTCTCTGCATGAGTTCGATCCTCCCTGCCTCTATATTCTATTCTCTCTAGATTTTTAACTTAATATTCCAGACCGTCGGTCAGCTGAGTTATTACTCATTGTATCTCCCAGGCACGACCCTTGAGAGCTTCCTTAATTTTCCCCTTAACAGTAATTCAATTGCAAACTTAATGACCTCTTAATAGTCCTTGGCGACTTAGTCTTAAACTGAAATCAATTTTTAACCAAAAGTCCACATGTCGATTATGGAAGGCCGCCATATGGTTCATTCGGTTGTGTAGTTTGAAAACATGATCATCCCCATATGGATGGGATCAACAATCAAAGAAATCTAAAACTGATCTTTTAATGATCAATACATGTGCTTTGATCCACTTACTATTATAAAGAATCTAGTAATTTTTAGCTTACGGCTCCCTCAATGTCGTCGACTTGTTAAGAGGTATTATCCTCTTACGATGCAAAGGCATCTATATATATTGATTACATCAATAATAATTATATTGATTACATCAATTATAATCCTCATATCTTCGCCTATTACATTAGATAGATATCGTTTATTCAATAATAAGATATTATTAAACCATGGGATATAGATATCATGATTGGGTTGAGCTTGTCTCCCCATCATAATCTATCAACAATAATCACATATTATTAACTTCAACAAAAATGTCTTAACATTTAAGAATCATTTATAACACATCAAGTACCTTAATAATAGTAATAAGATGATCATTTTACGACATCGTAATATTTACATTAAACATAAATAGTTATAAATCAAACTCAAACGAGATCATTAACATTATTAATGACTAAGACAACTTAATATGACTTAGAAAGTTTTGAAAACAATATCGACTACCTGTCGATTAGGTTCAGAATTAAACTGACAAGACAAACCTTACCTCTTACGACACCTTGGTTCACATTTTTGTTAAACACTTATAACTCAGTTTGGCAAATAAATCACTCGTAACCCAAGGTCTATTTCTCTCTCCTGGAAAGATACTCTCTCTTCTTTTCTCTGAGAGTCATCTGATAACTTGTAATCTTGTTTCACTTGTCTTCAAACAATATGTGATCGTGCATCATTATTTAAGTAATTCAACTTATAAAACAAATCTTTTAATATAAATATTAAATTGATAATAACATAATCATTTCTATGATTCCAATAAATGACATTCAATAAAATCCATGTTTTTCCTTGCCATTAATCTAAACATCACAACAAAATTACTTATGTCTAAGTAAAAAGTAAAAGTAAAGCAAGACAAAAATTGGGGATGTAACATATCCTTCCCCTAAAGATTCATCGTCCTCGATGATATAAAGTATTAAAAAGTAACTAAAAAGAAACTTCATTGTTTCAACTGGTAACATTTTCAAATAAATGAGGAAATTTTTGATAAAATTCATGGTAATCCTCCCATGTAGCATTTTCCTCAGCATACTAGTCCCATTGGACCTTTGCATTGCAAGACCTCTCTGTTACACAAGCGGAGCTTGCGCGTTTCTAACACCTTGAGTGGCTCGATCGTGACCACCCCTGGTTCTTGCATCTGTAAAGAATTCCAAGTCAAAATATGATTATTACCTGCAACATATTTCTTTAAATAAGACACATGAAAAATATTGTGCATTCTAGATAAGACTGGTGGTAGAGAAATTATGTAGGCAACCAGATTGACTACTTCAAGCACTTCAAAGGGTCCCACATATCGAGGGGCCAACTTAGAAGACTTCCCAAACTTAATAGAACTCTTCTGAGGTTTAACTCTCAAAAGAACTTTTTCTCCTACAGAAAATTGCCTTGGAACATGTTTTGCATCAGCATAGCTCTTTTGCCTATCATTGGCTTCTGCCAATCTTTTTATGATCAACTTAACTTTCTCTTCCATTTCAGCTAGCAATTCTAGCCCAATGCTAATCCTATCCTCTAGCTTATCCCAGCTTATAGGAGTTTGATATCTTCTTCCATACAATGCTTTGAATGGTGCCATCTTAATAATGGAAAGATAGGAATTGTTGTAAGCAAATTATAGAAGTGGTAAGTATTCTTCCCACTTATATTGCTGATCCATGCAATACATATGCAACAAATCTTCCAAGACTTAGTTTGCCCATCGGTTTTAGGATGGTAAGCTATACTCACATTAAGTTTAGTCCCTAGCACAGAAAACAAAGTTTTCCAAAACCTTGACATTACATGTGCATCTCTATCTAAGATAATCTTTTCAAGGAATCCATGCAAACTAAACACCTTTTGCACAAATTTATGAGCTAACACAGGTGCTCCATCAGTCAAATTCCCTAGTATGAAATGTGCTACTTTTGTGAGTTTATCAACCACCACCAAAATGGCATCATGTCTATTCCTTGACATAGGAAGACCTTGAACAAAGTCCATGCTAATAACTTGCCATTTCTACTCTAGCACATCATGTGGATACAACAATCCTACAGGATGATGATTCTCTACTTTTACCCTTTGGAATTCTAAACAAGTTGCTATAAATCTTGCAACATCATTCTTCATTCCTTTCCATAAATAAAGATGTTTAACATCCGCTAGAAGTTTGGTTACTCCTAGATGTCTTGAATACAGCATTGTATGAACTTTTTTCCATACTAAATCCCTTAATCTAGCTAAATCAGGAACATAAATTCTATCTTTATACCTCAATAGTCCATCCAACTCAAATAGATAACCATTATATCTTGGATCTTTAGGATAATTTTTCAGAGCCTGCTTAACTTGCTCATAAAACTCATCTCCAAACAAATTTTGCAATACCAAATCCTTGAAATTTCTACAAATAGAAATAATAGAAGCTATATGTGTTTTACAACTCAAAGCATCAGCTACTCTATTCTCTTTTCCTTTGATGTAGTTTATCTCAAAGTTGCAGTCAGATATCAATTCTAACCATCTCCTTTGTCAAGTATTGAAATGTGTTTGTGAGAAAATATACTTAAGACTTTGATGATCTAATTTAAGTTCAAAAGTCTTTCCCAAAAAATAATGTCTCCACATCTGTAAGACATGAATTACTTTTGCCAATTCCAGATCATGTGGCACATAATGTTTCTCATAAGATTTTAATTTCCTTGACTCATATGCTATGACACTTCCTTCTTGCATAAGCACTCCTCCTAATCCTTCTCCTGAGGCATCTATAATTACCTCAAATTGTCCTTCGGGGTCAGAAACTTTCAAGATTGGAGCTAAAGTTAACTTTTCCTTTTAGAGATCAAATGCTTCCTAACATTTATCTATCCATTCAAATCTCTTTCCTTTCCTCTACAGGGAAGTGATTAGACTAGCAATACTAGATAAATTTAGAACAAACTTTCTATAATAGCCTGCCAGGCCCATGAAACTACGCACCTCATGTACATTTGTTGGTACAGGCCAATCTAGAATAGCTATGATTTTTGTAGGATCAATAGATATTCCATTAGGTGTTATGATATGACCTAGCTATTGAACCTCCTTCTGAAACAATGTGCACTTAGATAGCTTCCCATATAACTTATGTTCTCTTAACCTTTGGAAAACTATTTGCAAGTGATGTTGATGTTCTTCCTCATTCTTAGAATAAATGAGTATATCATCCAGAAAGACTAAAACAAATTTATCCAAACAATCTCTAAATATACTATTCATGAGATTCATGAATGCAGCAGGTGCATTTGTCAAACCAAATGGCAACACTATGAACTCATAGTGTCCATATCTAGTTCTAAAAGTTGTCTTATGAATATCTTCATCCTTCAGTCTTAACTGATGATATCGTGATTGGAAATCAATCTTTGAAAACACAACTTCACACATCTGATAAAAAAGATCATCAATACATGGCAAAGGATATTTGTTCTTTACTATTGGTTTATTAAGCATATGATAATCTATACACAAACTAAGGGTTCCATCCTTCTTCTTAACAAAAATAACCAGAGCACCCCAAGGTGAAACACTGGGTATGATTAAACCTTTTGCCAACAATTCTTGTAATTGTGCTTTCAATTTCATTAACTCAGTTGTCATCATACAATAGGGTGCTTTTGATATAGGCTAAGATCCTAGTTTAATATCAACAACAAAATCAAACACCCTCTTGGGAGGCAATCCTGGAAGTTCTTCTGGAAGCAAATCCTGAAATTCCTGAAGAAAAGGATACTTTTCCCTAAAAGATAAACTAGGGTTTTCTACCCCTTCCTCCACTTGTTCTATTTTGACTACAAACAACTGACAACCTTTCCTTTTAGCCCTTTTTAATTGCTTGGCAGAGATAGTTCTAATTTTAACTTCTCTTTGAATCCCTTCGAATTGGGTCAGATTCCCCAAATCATCTAAGCATTCAACTATTTTTAAAAAATAGTCAACATCATCTGTATGTTTCCATAACCAAATCATTCCTAGGATCACATCATAGAAACCTAAGGGGGCTACATATAGATTTACTTCAGTTGAGAAACTAGGAAGGTCAACTTTGGCTTCGAACAAACATTGCTCTACCTAAGCCTTAGATTGGTTAGCATATTCTACTGACCAAGGTTTGGACATGTAACCAACTTTTCTAGAAAATTTATTCAAAATTCTAGGAGAAACAAAGTTTTATGTGGCTCCTGTATCAATCATAATAGATATAGGGACTCCAAACAAAGTACATGTCATCTCAATGGGTGTTATCTGATACTCTACTTAATGATTGTCGAGAGATGCATGAATCCTTTGCTAGAATGCTTCATACTAAGTAGGTAGTGCAATACCTCTTTGTTGACCATTTTGATTCTTGTTAGGGCAATGATTTGCATAGTGGTCACCCCCACAAGTAAAGCATCCTCCAATGGGTCCTTTCTTATGTGAAGTCTTCTCATTGTTATCCTCATTTCTTTTGTAGTTGTCATTCTTCTTCTCATTACCAGATCCACCTTTGTTCTTCTAAGGTCCTTTATCTTTTCTCTTGTTATCATAACTCTTTTCATATATTTTCTTGTAGGGTTGATTGTTAGGAGTTCCATTAAACCTCTTGCAGCTTCTATCATGATAAGCTAAGATAAATTTTAGCTTTTTCTCTTGCTTGATCACCTTCTCGTACACTTGATCCATTATTGTGGGACCATGTACATCCACTTCACCACCAATTTGAGCATTTAAGCCCATGATGAATTTTCTGATCCTGAATCTCTCATCCTTTTGATACTGTGGAACATATTTTAGGAGTCAAGTGAATTTTTCCACATATTCTACCACTGTCATATCTCCTTGTCAAAATTTCTTAAAATCAGTTAGTTTCTGATCAAAATAGAGTTGTGGTAACCATCTCTTGCGAAAGAGTTTCACAAACTCATCCCAAGTTACCCTTTAAGAGCTTAAATTCAATTCCATCTTTTTATTCATCCACCAAGTGGATGCTTCTCCTGCCATTTGGAATGCTCCCCATACTGCCTTGGTCACCTCTGAGTAATTCCTTATCTCAAAGTATTTTTACATCTCTATTAACCAAGCTTCTGCAGCATCTTCAATTTCTATTCCATCAAATTTTTGTGGAATAACCTTCTTCATATCATTTGAGAGCTCCAAGGTCAATCTATCCCTTGCTTCTTTATGAGGTTTGGTACTCTTACTTTGATCTTCATGATTTTATTTGCTTTCACTATGAGAGTTTTCACCTCCTCCCTCAGTATTTCCTTTGTCATCCACTTTCTTCTCCAAATAACCCAATCTTTTCTTGGTTTCCTCAAGCATGGTTATGATTTGGTCCAACTTATTATTTGGCAGGTGGTTTTCTTCTTCACTTTCTCCTTGGTTAGTTCTTGTCCACACCATGTTTATCGATTTCTCACACCTAAGAATATTGAGTTGTCCATTAGTTCAAGATTATAATGTAACCCATTAAATCTAAACATAATACTCAATTTAAACAATAGTTTGGCACAAAAACAACTCTTTCTATTTATTTCATTTCAAAAATAAAGAGTTTTCTTCTTTTATACAAGAAATGACTTCAAAAGTCATGTTCAAGAGGAGTATATCCTTCAGACTCATTTTTAGATACATAATCTCGAGGTATATAGCCCTTCGACTCACTATCAGACCTAACTTTTATGATCTCAACAATTGAGGGTATGTAAAGATCTCACCTAACCATAGTTATTTCCTTATCTTTAACCCTTTCCAAGTACTCCTTTCTCACTCACTTGATTCGAGTTAAGGCAGTCACTAGAGTTTCAGTATCACTTAACTAAATGTCACTCTTACCATTGGTTACCTCAAAGGTTTTGATAATAGCCTCACGTTCTCTTTTAGCTTAAGGAAACGTTGGGTTGAATTAATAGACTTTCTTGCTGTCTTCTTAAAATGTACCATCTTGGCACATAAATTTTCAAACATTAGCTAACTGCATAATGTTGACTACAGGCAAGAATAGTCGTCTCATAAGCCCTAGTGTTGAACTTGGTAGCTCTAATACCATATGTAACATCCACATTTGATTAACATAGTAAAACTAGAAATTTACCATAAAGTAATTCAACAAGGTAAAAATGAGATAGAGAATTTTTTTCTTTTTATTCAACAAATAATCAAGTAACTACAATTACAAGATTTCTTTTTACAAAATACAATATACCCATATTGTCTTTTCATTTACAATGTTTACAAATGTAAAACCATTACATATACAAACCTGGAATAAATAATACATCTTAATATATGAAATCTTTATCACAAGTCCTCGCATGTATCCTACTTGGAGAGAGAGCATCTTTCCAATGATTTACCTCCAACCATAGACCAGCGGTCTCCCACACATCTTCCACATAGGAAGTGGCCCTACCCTTCACAAGGAATATAGACCTTAGGTAACCAGTGGTAATTTGCCTTTTCCGAGTACATAGTCTTGTATTCTACTCAACTCTATCAACCATACAACTCTAGATACCCTCTAGCTAAGTATGATTTCTAATAGGATGAGCAATCCAAATATAGTGAACTGACAATGCATGGAGAAAACAAATGCATTACTTTGGCCAAAGTTTTTTTTAATATTAATATCGTTCATAATGAATGTAGTCATTGTGTTCACCCACCCGTCCTTGACTTGGATACTGTCACATTCTCACAGTTTAAAACTCTTCCTATCATAATCATGTATTAGTTTAATCCATGAGTCATAATAATAATACCTTTAGACTTAAATAAGTCTATATGACATAACCATTACATTGGTTGGTAATCGACTCTAGGGTTACCCTAATATCCTTTGTTAATATGATATAACAATAGAACATATCTTTTATCTAGGAGTTCTAGAAATGCAAATAACCCTTGATTAACTCAGCCAAGGTTAAGAATACTATAGTTCTTAAAGAGATAATGCCTTCTATACAAAGGAACATAGAAATAACTGTGGTTAGGAAATCCAAATCGAAGGTAAAAACACAAACTAAATGCATACAAACAAGAAGCTATACCTTAATAAGAAGACCCAATCTCATCAAAGGGGAAGAAGCTTTGCACCCAGGAGCTCCTAAGATATACCCTAGTTGATGAATACAAATGTGAAATGCTCTATTCTAATGTAACTCATAAGCTAGCTCAATAGACATTTGGACATGGTAACATTACTTGTAAATTGGATGGATAAATGGGTTGGAGGATGATGTATTTATAGGCATTTTGGAGCGATTTTTATCTAAGGGTTGAGATTGATTTGGGAGATCAATAGTGGAGGATGACGATGATGTGGAGGGCCCCAAATTTCATCTTGGAGAAATGGAGGGCTAGGAATAAATATGAATTTTATAATCATTTTGGGAAAAGGGTGAATTAAATGAGTATGTGTGAGATGGAATATGTGTGAATTAAAAATTCACATGGGGAAGGGTAAAATGAATTAAAAATTTATTTGGGGATGAGTGGACATAAATAAGGTATGGCATGGGTAAGGGGTGTAAGCGATATTAATTGTGATGTGGGATATATTTCAATTTTTTATTTGGAGGATGTGGGGAAGGGTGTTAAACTAGGTTTGACCACTTAAATGAGGGGTTAAGATTAATTAAATATAGGTTTTATTTAATTAATCCTAAGGCTAGGATGAGATAGACTAGGGTAGGTAATTAAATAATAGTTGTTTAATTACCTAGGGTAGGGATAGGTCGATTAATAGGCTGAATTAATTAGTTAAACATGATTTAGCTAATTAATTGGGTTTAGTGAGGAGGGAGAAATTGACCAAATAAATATTGCATATTTATTAAATCAATTAGCTAACATTTGAACGATGGAATTAATAAAATTAATCCAATTGTTGGGGATAGAATGATGAAAAATTAGATGATGCAAAGATAATTAATTAAATAAAAATTTAATTAATTGATTAGAAGGGAAATTGGTATGTTTAGGGATGTTAGGAGTCGGTTTGTTGATGAAGACATTTTTAGGTGTCTACATTTGCCCCTCTTTGATGTGGCATCAGGACCTAGGAGGGAAATGGCATCAAGTCAAAGAAAAATATGCCCTAGCTGTTGGGAAGGAATAAGATGGGTGAGGGATGCCCCCTCGAGAGGTCGACGGAAAAAATAAAATAAAAAATAGGGCGAGCTCTTGAAAGGACACAATGGGAGTGAAAGTTGGATAGAGGATGGAAAAAGAAGATGACAGGAAGAAAAATAGAGGAAAAAGGTTGTGATCTGGACCCTGAGGGGAAAAAGAGTGGGTGGAAGGATGACATGGCTTACTATATTATGACTAGTGGGCCCTAAGGATGCCACATTTGTACACATTGACTTGGTGAGAAGGAGCAAAGGAGAGATGGCAGAGCGTAACCCCCAATTCCTGCGACTCACACACATTTCTGAGCATTTTCTATCATTTGGCTAGGCATCGGAGGCTGAATCCTAGGTAGGGCCTAACCCTGGCTTTGTGATTTTTTGATTGTGTCACATTTTTTGTGTTTGGGAACTGGGTTTTGGGATTGTGGCACTATCGCAAGATCGTACAACGTAAAAAATAAGTAGATTAGTGCAATCCTCTGGATTGACGCTATTCGCTAGGGTAGAATAGAGGTGGATTGTTGCCATGTGCTTAGTGTTTTGGTGCTATCTTCTGTAGTAGTGCAATGTGTGAAAGAGGGTTTGGCGTTTTAGCACCAAATGACTAGCACAATGTTCTAGACTAGCGCTATTTTAGGTAGTGGCACTATATTTTGTTTTGGCGCTATGTATAGGATCAATGCAATATGTGATATATGCGCTACTAAAAGAATTGGCTGTATTCCTTAGATTAGTGCCAAGTGTCAGGGTGGCGTCATTTGTGAAAATGGCGCAAAATGGTTTGCACAGTGGCACTATTATCTGTAATAGCGCCATGAGGAAAAGTGGTAGCGCCATTATTAAAAATGGCACAAAATATGGTCTGTTTTGGCACCAAATGATTTGGGCTTTCAACATTAGAAGAAAGGGGTTGAAGATTGGTAGATTTTTGACCAAAAAGGTGTGGATACAAGAGATGAGGTCATTTATAGTTTGTGATGGCACTATTTGACTAGTTTGATGATGCCACTTATGCCTGACTGGCTTGGTTGGGGCTCCTGACAGCTACGTCGATGCTAGTGTTGCGAGCGCATAGAGCTCTGATTATAGCGGTAGTGGAGTGGTATCAGCTGAAGAATTGCACATTTTTTCTACCTACTGGGGAGATCACTATCACTCTTGAGGATGTTTATCACATCCTCAAGCCACCTATTCATGGTTGTCAGGTGAGATACGACACGAGGAGGGAACAGAGGGCCTTGATCAAATTGTTTGGCTGGGATCACATGGCTTCATCAGTAGACAAGCGGGAGATGTGTTATGAGGTGTCACTAGTAGCGAGTGCAGACCACTTTGCCTTATTCCTATGTGCATTGATTGGTGGTGTAGTGATGCCTAATAAGAGGGGTAGGGGATTTCTAGTTGGCTAGGGAGAGATGATCGAGGGGATGGTCAGGCATGAGACCGTGTATGCTTGGGGACTGGCAATACTAGTGCAGTTGTATCATGAGATGCATATAGTCATCTATCACTATGATTCAACTTTATTAGCTGGGGTTACTTTACTGCATTTGTGGATCTGGGAGCATATTGCAATCACTTGACCGAGATGTGGGTACTATCGCCATCCGTTTGAGGCCTTTGTGTTCCTGTATCAGGATGTTGAGTACACATATACTAGATAGGTTCGGTATTGGAGACGAGTGCTGGATGATGTCATTCGAGTTACATGGCGACCCTAGATGGGAGTGGAGCCGTGGCTAGATGATGATGTGCACATGCCATTTACTTTCTAGTAGCATTATTTAATAGGTTGTGGAGACCATATGATCAACATGTATCTACCATTGTGGGTTATGTGATAGTTTGGGTTGCGGCAGGATACTCCATAGCAGATGGCCATTTTTGCATGGACCCATCGAGATGCACATTATTGGCCTGCAGCCATACAGTCGTGGGTTGCCCTAGAGGACTTTGCGGCTTTGCATCCGTTACAGTGGGATTGGTAGAGTACTGTCAGGGATGGAGGCACTACTCCTGCATATGAGACATGGTGGCAGATGTGGCGGTCAACTCGGTTCACTGACCCATCAGATGAGGTAGTCTCGGTAGAGGAGGTGGTGGGGTTAGGGGATGAGGAGTTGGAGGATGATGAGGATGATGATTCTGATGGAGATGATTTCCTAGAGGAGGGTGAGGAGATCATTGTAGACTACATTATGGAGGTGGGAGGGGATGGAGAGGAGAGGGATATTGGGAGGGATAGTTAGTTGATGGATGTACTAGCAGCAGCGACAGCTAGACATGTACCCCAGCAGTAGGTGAGACAACAAGTACCTGTACAACAGGTGCCTATTGAGCAAATTCAGATTGGAGTGGTGCGACAGCATGGAGGGCCTCAACAGTGTGGGGGATAGCTAAGGATGGACAGGGGTGTTCTACCCCCACCGCAGGTATCGTAGCAGTAGTAGGCTATTGTAGCCGAGTAGCAGGCAGAGGCAGGTACCTCAGGGGCAGGTGGAGAGTCAGGGCTTTAAGGGTCAACCTCTCGTCAGCAGCCTCAAAGTGGAGAGGAGGAGGAGGTTGAGACCCTGTGGGCATAGGTAGCCAGCCTACAAATAGCTTTGGAGAGCTGTGAGGCAGAGTTGGTGCAGCTGCGGGGGACAGTGGCATTATTGGATGGTATAGATGGATAGGTGGCTCCATTGTGGGCACAGTTAGCCCAGGCTCAGGGTGAGATAGTGGTTTTGATAGGAGAGCAGGATGCGGCACTTGTGAAAGCTCAGTAGGCAAAGCCTACAATGAGTAGTTTACAGGCCTCAAGTGCCGGTTTGGCCCTAGTTTTGATATTGATGCAGACACAGTTGCCTTAGGCATAGGGATAGGTGTCTCAGGTATAGGGATAGTTATCATAGGCCAGTTGATGGGAAGATTATTATTGGGTTCTCTATCATGCGACAGTGCCAGCTGAGAAGCATGCACCGAGCTACAGTGACCTTAGTGGGGCCAAGTCATCTAGGTCACACAGTCTAGATCAGTTTAGTCTATCCAACAGGCAATGTGTCCCCCATCACACGTGCCCCAGCAGGTTCCATAGGTTTAGGTTTGGCTGTAGCTGCAGTCACAGGCATAGACAGGACCACAACCACCACTAGGGCCAGGCTCTCCTAGTGCGTCAGAGAGAGGGTCTTCTATATGATAGTGGTATCATTTTGGCTCTTATAGGCATTGTATCATGACATTATATTTTTTGATCGATATACATGAGTGATGTACATTTTTACGATGATGATATATGATATAATGTTGTTTGATGGCCTACTAGTTTATTTATGATAGTTTTATATGATTATGATGATGCTTATGTTGATGGATGCAGTATGCTTTATGGATTATATGCTATGGATGTGTTGTATTTATGTAATGTATGGTTTTGATGTTATGGATTTACCTATTGATGTAATATGATGGATGTAATGATGGTTGTCTTATTTTGATATATGCATGGTTTGTGATCTATGGACTATGATGTATAATGCAAAAAAATGTTCAAATTAATAAACATTTAGTGTAATGCAATGGAAATGTATGTTTATCTTAATAAACACATGTTATGTATGGAAATATGGATATGCAACTAGATGATTATAAAATGCAGCTAAATGATTATGATTGTGATTATGCAATGTAACGAAATGATTATGAGATGATATATGGAATGCAATGTAAATGTGATGATTTACAATTTTACAATGCACTTATGTGATGACAAATTAAATGATTGTGATATGTAACTAAAGGATGCTAAAATGCACCTAAATGAAATGCAAATTAAATGATTATGATATGGAAACTAAATGACTGTAAAATGCACCTAATGAAATGCAAATTAAATTATTATGATTTCGAAACTAAATGACATGTGGGATTGAAACAAATTAGGTGATATGTGAGATGCAAACTAGGTGATATGTGAGATGGTTAAATATTGATACACATGATGTTCTTTGTTGGACCCTGGGTGGTGGGACTGTGGGATAGGGGAATAGGGTGGATGGATGGGGTATGTGTATGATTAGCTACGGCTAGATTGGGGGGAGGGGGGGTATGGTTAATGAAGGAGTTGCTAGGTCATGAAACACCACGTCATTGAGGGGGGGTTTAGTTTGGCTCGGGATGTGTTGAGTGAGAATAAGTTGGAGGAGTGGGATTAATGAGGAGGTTTGGTAGGGTGAGGGGTGGGGGGAGGCTAGGTGATTATGAAATGTAGGCCCAGATGGTATAGTTGAATAAATGATTAGGATGATGATTTGAGCTAGTAACAGTAGTTGCATAACATTAATTTAGAGCATTTCTTAGTTTACTATAGCAATGTAGGATATAGTTCACAAAGGTATGAGATGACCTAGGTGATGATATATATCCCATGATTGCATGGACTAGACTCACAAGCAATAGGTTGATTTCATGCATGCCCAAGGTAGTATAACCTTGCCTAGCCTAGGAAGGGGACTCATAGCGATGAGTGCTAATAGTACATATAAGGTTTTGATGCTTGTATATGCAAATGGGGCACATCATGCTAGAACTGACCCAGGCTTCAAGATATGAATACTATTCTTGGAGTAATGAAACCAACCCACAAGCATAGCATATAGAAACAATGACCATGTCTACTCCAGGTGTTGTCCACCACTTACCATGATATAATGAGATCAAGGTAGCTTTGGAAATGACCTGAGTGAGACAAAACAGATAAAAATAAAAAATAAAAAAGACCAACATGAGTACTGGAAACTTCCTTTGTATTCCAGACTGCCTACATACCCTGTGTCCACGAGATCAAGGTACTTTTAAGATATGGGCAAGATGAATATGTAGTTCTGGCATGACTTGATGATGTGGGAATGGTTTTAGGATGGGTGTGATGCTGAGAGTAGATGGATGATGATGGTCACGAGTTATGGCGAGATCGATGTATGGATTTTTTGATTTTCTGTTGTACAAAAGGAAGCTTACAAGGATCCTCGTTCCATGAGTTAGCCTTGGTTGGGATACTACAGGGTGGGTGATAGGACTTAATGTTTTAGAATTCCAAGCCATGGGATGTGTGCAATATGGAATGTTGTGACAGAGAGAGGACTTATTAGATGGTAGAACTGACCGCTACACATGGCGCCTGAAATAGGTTTCCACCATGGTACTTATCCAAAGTGTCACCGAAGTGATTTTCACCATTGGAAGTCTTTATTGTACTAGGATTTTTCTTGACTTTTTTTTTTTTTTGATTTGATTTTTTTTATTTTCTAATTTTTTGATTTTTTCATTGGGGTAGTTGATGGGTTATGTGTAGAATTTCTTTAGATGTAGAATGTTCATAGGCTCATCCAGAGGCTACCCCTCAGGTGTTGCAAGCTAGTAAGCTCCTGATCCATAGTTGGTTGTGATGACACAAGGCCCTAGCCAATTGGGTTCAAACTTTCCTTTCTTAGGGCACTCCTGCAAGTTTTTCTAATTTTCCACAAGGACAAGGTCACCTACTTCAAATTTTTGGTTTCTGATTCTCTTGTGATAGCTTCTTCTAAGGCAATTTTTATAGGCCTATAGGTGGTTCAATGCATCCAGACGTTTCTCATCTAGTAATTCTAGCTGATGCAACCTTGCGACTCGGTATTCCTCATCAATGATTATGTTTTGCAAAGATACTCTTAGGGATGGGAGTTTGACCTCAATAGGTAAAATGGCTTTGGATCCAAATACAAGGGAATATGGAGTAGCTCTTGTGGGGGTACGGATACTTGTACGATAAGCCCATAGGGTAGGGTTGAGCTGGAGGTGCCAGTCACGGCTAGCTTCATTAACTGTCTTCTTTAGAATGTGGAGGATGGTTTTATTTGAAGCTTCTGCTTGACCATTTCCTTGAGGGTAATATGGAGTGGAGAAGTGGTGTTGGATTTAGAATTTCTCGCATAAAGTATGGACTTCTTGGTTCTTGAATGGCTTTCCATTGTCGGTGATGATGGAATGAGGGATACTATAATGACAGATGATATAATGCAGGATGAACTTGGATATCTGGGTGCTAGTGGTGAAGGTGAGTGGTATTGCTTCCACCCACTTAGTGAAGTACTCAGTAGCTGTGATGATGAACTTATGGCCATTGGATGATGGTGGATGTATTTTTCCTATGAGGTTGAGTCTCCATTGTGAAAAAGGCCACGGCATCATGATTGGTTGCAATTCCTGTGCTGGTGCATGAATGAGATCTCCATGTTGTTGACATGGTAAGTATTTTTTGATGAATCGGTAGGCATCTCATTCCATGGTTGGCCAATAGTATCCAGTCCTTAGGATCTTTTAGCAAGAGTGGATCCACTTGAATGTGCCCCACAGATGCCCGCATGTACCTCTTGCAAGGCCACTTCAGCTTCCCTAGAGTCTAAACATCGTAAAAGCGTGCCATCAAGACTCCTTTTGTATAGGGTATCTCCTACAAGGGTGAAGTGGGAGGCTCAGCGGATGAAAGATTTTTGTTGTGAGGTGGATAGGTTATGAGGGATGATGTTATCATGAAGATATAGATAGGTTTCTTGATACCATAGGGATAAGGGACCAATGACTTCACACACTAGCTCTGATTGGGGAACATCATATGCTGGAATAGGGAGCTCCTCTATCAGGAATTCACACTTTTTTCTATCCTTTTTCATGTTGACCAGGGACCCAATGGTGGCCATGGCGTCTACAGCTTTGTTGTTTAGCCTTGGGATTTGCTCAAAGTGGATGTCATCAAAATAGTCTTTAAAGTCATTGACCATCTTTTTGTAAGGCAGTAGTTTATCATCCTTGGTCTTGTACTCATTGTTTACTTGTCGAATGACCAGTTGAGAGTCTCCATACACTGTCAGCTTCTCAATTCTCCATTTGATTACCATTCAGAGACCTATGATAAGGGCCTCATACTCTACCACATTGTTGGTACATGGGAATGTGATCTTGAATGACTTGGAGATTGTGTCACCTTGAGGGGTAACAAACAGGATGCCTACCCCTGAGCCTTTGTGTGTGTATGATCCATCGAAGTACATTTTCCATGTTTCTGTTGCCTGTGTTATTGTCAAGACAGCTTCATTAGGGAACTCTACCAATGTAGGATGTTCTGTAGGAATGGGTGCTTTAGCCAACTGATCAGTGATAACTTGTCCTTTGATGGCTTTTCTCTCAGTATATTCAATGTCAAATTCAGTGAGGATCATGACCCATTTTGCCATTCTCCCAGTAAGAGCAGCTCTATTTAGCAGATACTTTAGTGGATCGATCTTGGTGATGAGCTTGGTTTTGTGATTGAGCATACATGTAGTGTCTTAGTTTTTGTGAAGTAAAGACTAGGGCTAGACATGCTCATTTAATTGGTGTATAGTTTAGCTCATATGATATTAGGGTGCAGTTGATGTAATATATGGCTCTTTCTTTCCCTTGCTCATCGTGTTGTGCTAATAAGGCTCCAATAGTTGTTTCTATTATTGAGATGTATAGTAGGAGGGGTTCTCCTTGCCTTAGTGGAGTTAGAATAGGGGGATTAGCTAGGTATTCTTTTAGCTAATTGAAGGCAGCCTGACACTGATTGTTCCAGACAAAAGCTATATCCTTTCTGAGTAGATGTTGGAACAGTTGGCATTTATCGGCAAGTTGAACAATAAACTGACAAATGGATTGGAGTTTCCCTTGTAGACTTCTTAGTTGTTTTAGTGTTTTTGGAGGAGGCATTTCAGTGATGGCCTCGACTTTTGCGGGATCTACCTCAATTCCTCTTCTAGAGACTATGTATCCCAAAAGTTTTCTAGAGGTGACCCCGAAGACACATTTCTTTGGATTCAGACAAACATTGTATTGCTCTATTCAAGCAAAGATCTTTGCTAATACATCTAGGTGTTCTTCCCTTGTCTTTGATTTTCCTAGCAAGTCATCCACATAGTCTTCCATGATGTGGTGGAAAAGATCATGGAAGATGACAGTCATGGCTCGTAGATACATGGCTCCAACATTCTTTAGGCCAAAAGGCATTACCACCTAGTAGTATGTCCCCCATGGACATATAAAGGATGTCTTATGTTGGTCTTCTTCTACGATCCTAATTTGATTATACCTTGAAAAGCCATCCATTAGGGATAACATCTTGTATCCTGCCATAAGATCCACTATCATGTCTATGTTTGGTAACGAGAAGCCATCTTTCAGGTAGGCTTTGTTAAGATCTCAAAAGTTAGTGCAGCAATGGATTTGGCCATTTGGTTTGGCTACTAATACTAGGTTGGAAACCCATTCAGGATAATCAATTGGTCAGATGAAGCTGACATCCTATAGTTTCTTCAATTCTTCTTTGACTAGTAGGGCCACCTGGGGGTTCATTTTTTTGAGCTTCTGTTTCACTAGTTTTGCATCAGGGCATACTGCAAGGTGATGGATGACCAAAGAAGGATCGAGCCCTGGCATGTCTACATAAGTCCATGCAAAATTGTGATTTCTGCATTTAAAGAAGGCCAAGAAATTTTCCTGCTCTTTTGTGCTGAGAGATTTTGCCCTAAAGGTGATTTTTGGCTCTTCTTCCATCCCAAGATTCATCTCTTGAGCTGGCTCTACCAGGACAGGTGATCTTTTAGGATATACCTTGTCTATCTCAAGAAGGCCCATGCTTCCATCTCCTGGTCCCTCGTGGAGGTTTTCACTAGAAGATACGTCCTTTATTTTTACTTTTTTGGGATCTGACACTACCATGGAATGCTTTTCACCATCAGATCCATGTTTGATTTTTATATTTTTGTGACTGGAAGTAGGGGTTGTCTCCTTGAAATAGGCAGTCATATCAAGTTCCATGATGTATCCTGCTCTATGATCTCCCAGGGGGAAGTGATCTCTAACCACCATCATTTCATCGATGGCTTCATCATTTGGTGCTACATCGAAGACAAGAGGTCCCTGTTGGTCCCAATCTATGAGGTCTAGGTATACAAGAGGTAAGTCATTGGATGAAGAGGGTAGGGTGGTGACTTTGTATATGATGCATATGCATGAGTCAAATAAATAGGCGAAGTCACTAAAGGAGCCTTGATGGCTCGTTTCATTGACATTATCGACTTCAAGGGGGACCGTAGCGACCTCGGCTAGGATACATTCACTGGTAGTGAGAATACGTTGTTGTTGACCATATCCCAACCCTTGAGTATACGAATTTCTTATCGCTTGGATTGGTTCCACGATCCCTTATTCATGAAGGCTGATACTGCCTTGTCCTTTATAGCCCATGTTTTTGACAATTTCTGACCCTTTACCATAGATTTATGTTGGTATGGTGGGAGCTTCTTGCTTAGTTTTTTCATCTTTATATAGCCAGGATGATATGTCTTCAAGCACATCTTGGTCTTGGAGGTGTTTCCTCTCAAAGGTAGGTGATGGTTTGCATTTGATAACAATTGCATTGGCTGCTTCTATCTTTGGGATGCCAAACATTTTAGGGTTGGGTAATGTGCCCACACAAAAGGTACCGTGTAGGTCATATTCCCCACATCCTATGTCACTGAGCTTGATCTTGACTTCAGGCAGTGGAGGTGTTTGGGATGAAGTGGTGGCAATGTTGGTGGGGTCGATGTAGGAGCTAGATGTTGTGGGATTGGCTTTTGTGATGGCTTTGTTATACAGATAGAAGGTGTGGTCGTGGCCTTCCACGAAACTGTAGTATTGGAAGGGGTGGGGGTTAGCATAGATAGTTACTTCCATTCCATTGTGTGGGAATTTTAGGCATTGATGGAATGTAGAGGGGACCGCTTGCATGGCATGGATCCATGGTCAACCGAGGAGAATGTTGTAAGGGAGGTCAAGATCAAGGACCTGACATTTTGTTTCCATTATCTTTTGTCCCAATTGAATAGGGAGCTTGACAATAGCCTCAGATAGTCATTCAGTGTCATCATACCCTTTGATTGTTATGCACTCATTGGTGTCTACAACCACATCTAAGTATCCCAACTATTTTAGTAATTTAAGAGTGCATATGTTTAGGCCAGAGCGACCATCTATTAAGACTCTCTTGATGATATGCTTGTGGATGCAGACTTTGATCTGTAAGGCATCATTATGTAAGTGTTCTGAAGCAAGAAGATCCTTTTCTGAAAATGTGAGATGATGTAGCGTGGCAATATGTCCTACCATGGCCTGGAATTGAGTCACATTCAGGTTGGCAGGAACTTGGGTTTCTAAGAGTGCTTTGTTAAGGACGTCTTTTTGGAGCGGTGATGTGCGGAGCAGTTCAAGTATGGAGATTTGCGCAGGGGTCTTTCCTAGATGTTCTAGGAGGCTATACTGATTGGTAGGTGATGGACATGTGGTTGGACGAGTGGGCAGGGACTCTAATGTGGATGCGAGCATTAGATCAGTGGTAGGGGCTTTGTGGATGGATACATGGCCATGAAGAGTTGTGACTATGCAATCAGGTCCTTGAGCTCGAATGGTGATTGTGTTGACATGGTTAGATGATGGTTCTATCCACCCTACGATAGAGTCATAGGATGCGGGAGGCAGGGTGACATTGTAGGCTTGATTGGATGAGGAGGCTTTGTTATGATTGGGTAGTGGATCCTTGTAAGTTCCTAGATTATCATTAGGTGATGGGTGGGTGTTTTTCTCAAGATTGACTTTGTTCTGATTGATGAGGTCTTGTACACAATGCTTTAACTTCATGCAATTAGTGATCTTGTGGCCCACAATGCAGTGGTAGTCACAATAATCATTTTCATTGTACCATGCAGCTTTGAACTCACTCTCTTGGTGTGGTTTAACAGGTGGGAGAGTGATCAAACCTTTCTTTAGACATCTATCAAGGATATCTTCAATGGGCTCCCCTCAAGGTGTGAATTGTCTTCAAGGTTTGTTTTGTTTAAATTGCCCCCTTGGGTTTACATTGGTGGTATATGTATTTGCCAGTGTTTGATTCTATACATGTTGGATGGCTTTCACATCTGTGATGCCATTGTTCAAGGTGTTTTTGTTCTTTCCCTAATAGCGTGGCTTGTCGTTTGGTTACGTTTTGTTGTTGTTGTTTGTATTGGGGACGTTGATATTGAGTTTTCTGTTGTTGTTGTTGTTGCTATTGGACTTGTAGTCATATAATTTGATCGAGTCCTTGGTGATGAGGGCCCATTCTATGGTAGTATATTTGTCGATGACTTCTTCAAAGGTAGACGCACAAAGGATCTGTAAATGGAATCCTATTTCCTGATTGAGGTTAGTCACAAACATGGTGACAAGTTGTTTTTCAGGAATTGGCCAAGGGAGTTTGCTTTCTAAGCTTCTCCACCTCTGCAAGAAGGAAGTGAAGGATTCTCAGCTTTTTTATTTTGTGTTGCAAAGGTCTGTCATAGATATTTCATGCTTGAAGTTATAGGAGAAATGATTGACAAATTTTTCCACGAGCTCAGGGAAAGACCTAATGCCCGAGGGAAGACGTACGAACCACTCAGTGGCTTGACCACTGAGGCTTCTTGGAAATAGTCTCATTTGATATGTATCGTTGTTTGAGACTTCTAAGAAAGCAAGGTAAAACTCCCTAAGATGATCCCTAGGGTCTCCCTTTCCCTTGTATTTGTCAAATTTGGGTGTTTCAAAATTTTTGGGGAAAGGGGGCATGTACAGTGTCTGATCAAATGGATAGGGACAAATATCCTCAAAAGAATAGTGCTTGTGTTTGCCCCCAGTTTGTATTTCGTCTACTTTTTGGATCAAGGTTTGTACAATGCTCATTAGATCCAGGGTTGGTGGCGGTTGTGGTGTGTAGGTTTGTTGATTGATGAGATGTTAGAGATTGGGTGGGATTTGATGTTGGAGGTTTTGGGAGGTCATGTTTTGGTACTATGGGGTGGCATTTTGGTTGAGTTGTGCAAGATGTTGTTGATAGGTGTAGATTTGTTGGAGCATATGTGGGGGTATTTGAGGATTGGAATTATGTTGTGTTGATGATGCTACGGGGTTTTGTAGATATGTGAGATTAGATGGATTGACATTGGATGGGTTGATGTTGGATGGGTTGACATGAGATGGATTGACGTTGGATGGGTTGGTCGTGTTGCGAGGTGGTTGTGAAAAGAATTGTCTCATGTAGGCTATGGTTTGAGGATTGAGTGGAGGCACTTGTATGTGTGAGGTTTCCTTGGATGCCTAAGGTGATTTGCAGAATAGAAGAGTTTATGGTAGTTGTGGTAGTGGATGTGATGACGGGTTGGGAGGTGGTAGGATTGGAGACACTTGTGCAAATCGTAGATGTGGTAGCATTAGAGCTTGTGGGGGTGGTAGATATAGTGGGTGTTGATGTTTGAGAGATGATAGGTTGGGTGTTTTATGTAGATGGTTGGGAGGATGTGGTAGGATTGATGTTAGAGGTGGATGGTTGAGATGATGTCATGTTGTGGGGTGGTTGGGCACCAATTTTGAGGAGATAGTGAAGATATCTATTTGGATCCGACCTTAGGATTTTGTCAAGCAAGTCCATGTTGTCGGCATCTTGTGTAAAGTTCAAGACATCTTGGTCATCTTGGCTAAGGGTGGGTGGTGGTGGTGGTGGTGGTTGCAAGAAATGGAAGGGGTTTTCATTGGGATTGTATGTTGGAATTTGAAAGACCATAGGTGGGTTGTGTATTTGGTTGATTAGTAGGTTGTTGTCATTGGTATTAGGCATTCCTATGCCCATGTATTGTCCAAAGTCTACCATTACTTGATTCTTCTTATGTTGTGATCTAGTTATGGGCATGCAAGTGTATGGATTTGAATTTGAGGTGGATGAAATGGGGAGGGAGACCTTAGAGAATCCAGATTGATTTTGTTGGACCCAAAGATGGATATGGTAGTGAGATGGAGTAGAGAAAAAGATGAAGGAGTGATTGTAGTGTGATGAAAGATGATAAGTCTTCACAAAAAGTGTTAATCTAAGGATGATAAGAGTAGACGGTATTGACTTTTTGCACAAATTTGGACCAAAAGGTAGATGATAGATGATTTTTGCTTGAGAATGATTTGATGGAAGGGATTTTGATTTTGATTTTGGAGAGATTTAGGATGATGTTTTTGAAAAAGGATTTTGAAGGTTAATGGATGAGCTCAAGTAAGATTTAGATTTGTGTTGTACAAATGGATGTTTCTCTTTGTTTGGGGTAGACTAATGATCTTACACAAAGAAGGATGATTATTTTACTTGAAAGGTTGACTAATGACTCTCCAAGCAAAATATGATGTAAAAGATGAAATATAGATCTAACTTTTAGCTCAAAGGGATGACAAGTTTTGGTTGATGATTTTTTTATGGGTGTAAGATTTTGGATATGTTTTTGGTGATAGAAGCGAAAGGAATTTGGAATAATTTCTTGTGACAAAGATGTTTGTTTGGTACAAAAGGTATGCAAAGATTAATGAGGATGAAAGGATATGAAGTTGAGTGGATTATGATATCGAAAAGGGTTTGATAATGATAATGATTGATTCTCTAAGGTCAAAATGAAGGTATGATTGGAAAAATTAGGATAAAATGAGTGGAGTATTTGATGGATTTTTTGAAAGGTGATTATGGATTATGGCAAAGTAGGTCCTAAAGATCACAATGGAATTGGTCTTAGTTTCAGGCAAGTTAGTTTGCAAATAGTGCCAATCCATAGGTGAAATGGCGCCAAAAGCAGATAGAGATGGTGTTGAAATAGATCAGTGTTTGTCAAGGCTCTAAAAAAGATGGATTTTGATGTCAAATTTGGATTTGTTTTGATATGAAGTTTGATCAAATAATTTTTATTGTCTCTTGGCAAGTTTTCTTGAAAACAATTTAAGCACAATAACACAATAACCAAGATTTTGTTTTGTGAAAAGACTGTGATTTTATTAAACAAGCACTTTGCACAACCTAAGGCAAAGATATGAGAGTATTTGTTGAATCCCCTAGCCGCGCCTATTCAAAGTAGGTAGCTCCAGGATCTTGGTAGCACCGGCTCCCCCTTACAGTGCACTCACTTCTCATGCATACCAAGATTTGGGTTTCCACAAAGGCTTGTCCCTCACAAAACCTTAGGATTGTCCCTGTTGCCTTGGCTAAGAACCGCATGAATTGGGGCCGCTTCAAAGGTTTCCCTTCTGTGTCAACAAATAGAAGGTTTTTGGCTTGCTAAAACAAAGGTTCGTATTAAGTGCATTCATTTAGGTGGCCATATGTGTGGCAGCGCTACTCTCCGTTATGGAGTCTCCCAGCCTCCAAGGGTTACACCTTTGAGGGTTTTGGGGGACGTTGGCTGTCAGTATGACACAACAACACCTGTTTCTTGTGACTTTCATCACAAACACATTATTTTATATAGCGGCTCGAAAGAGCTTGGCTTTAGCTTGTTGCCGCTTGGGTCATTCCCACCTTTTGAAGCGGGGTGGTAGGCCCTCTAAGGATTAACAAAAGCAACACAACCACAAAAATAATTTTGATCCCCAAGTTCATACAAGGATGTGAGGGGAGAGCATATGTATATTTTGTGCTTATGTCATGCTAAACAAGGTTCATTTTAGTTCTTTGGATTATGTTTGGGGTGATTTATGCAAGTGTTGTGAGAAGCTTTTGATTCCTAAGATCACCAATGGTGCGAGGGAAGAGCATAAACTTTTCACACTACAAACATAATCATGAAAATACTTCACACAAATTTGATTTGTTTTCTCATTTAGATGAGTGAAAAATGCAGATTGTTGTTCTTTTTAATCCAATGAGTTTATTGATGCACTTTGTGGTTCTTTTTAAAGCCCACAATCGAAATGTTTGTGGATTTGTTGGCAAACACTTGTGAGTTTTAGAGCACCAAATTCAAATGTGGTTTTAAGCTAGGGCACACAAAGATTTGTTTGTTGTTGTTGATTGATTTTATTGCACCAAATTGAAATGTTTATTTCTAAGCTAACATGCAAGAGTTCCTTTTAAGTCCCAATTAAAGTGTTTGTTTTAAACTAAAGATAAACACCCTACAAAAACTTGTTAGTGGCCACAAAATGATGGTGATGACATGCAAACAACCTATCAATCCCTACATAGAACCCAAAGTTAGCCTATAAACATAGTGTTAAAACAGATACCCAGTAGCGCCATTGCAGATAACAAATGGTGTTATTGATAGAAACCAACCAAGAAAACCTAACACCCTAGACAATAGTGTCGATATACATATAGATAGCACTGATTTACAAAATAGCGATGAAACAAGATACAGAACGCGCTAGAATACATGATAGCACTAAAACAATATACAAAAGGTGCTAATATAGACAATAGCACTAAATTAATACACAGAAAGCGCTAAAACATAAAATAGTGCTAATATGAACATAACAAGGCACCACTGCATGTGCGGTTGAAAGGTCTGGTCAATAGTTGAAAATAGCACCACTCTGGGTGCCGATAGCGCTGATATGAGCATGAACTTGTCAATCCTACAAAACAAAGGCCTTCCTAATCAAACTAGAGGGTTAAACTGCAAAGAAAGGACTTGGTTAGTCTTGTTACCCTAATGAATGGAAAACAAGACAAGATAAATGCCAAAATATGTGTTTGTTTCTTTAAGAAAATTTTGGCATAACGTCCCCCTCTTTGTTCAAGATTCTTGCAAAAATAGAGTACAGAAAACCCAAGAAAACAACAGGAAGACAAAGAAAATCATACGGATTTGTGAGTGAAAGTTAAGAGAAAAAGTGCTCTGTCAAATAGCACTAAAATGTGCCAAAGATGGCACCACTGCACAGGTAGATAGTGCCAGACCTATAAAAACATGTCTCAAACATAAAAACTCACAAAATTTTATTAGATTTAGACCTTGTGGGTGCCACCGAGCGTGCCAATGTGATTAGGAAATCTAAATCGAAGGTAAAAACACAAATTAAATGCATACAAACAAGAAGCTATACCTTAATAAGAAGACCCAATCTCATCAAAGGGGAAGAAGCTTTGCACCCAAGAGCTCCTAAGATATACCCTAGTTGATGAATACAAATGTGAAATGCTCTATTCTAATGTAACTCATAAGCTAGCTCAATAGACATTTGGACATGGTAACATTACTTGAAAATTGGATGGATAAATGGGTTGGAGGATGATGTATTTATAGGCATTTTGGAGAGATTTTGATCCAAGGGTTGAGATTGATTTGGGACATCAATGGTGGAGGATAAATATGATGTGGAGGGCCCATTTTTTATCTTAGAGGAATGGAGGGCTAGGAATAAATATGAATCTTATATTCATTTTGGGAAAAGGGTGAATTAAATGAGTATGGGTGAGATGGAATATGTGTGAATTAAAAATTCACATGGGGAATGGTAATTAAAAATTCATTTGGGGATGAGTGGACATAAATAAGGTATGGCATGGGTAAGGGGTGTAAGAGATATTAATTGTGATGTGGGACATATTTCAATTTTTTATTTGTAGGATGTGAGGAAAGGTGTTAAACTAGGTTTGACCACTTAAATGAAGGGTTAAGATTAATTAAATATAGGTTTTATTTAATTAATCCTAAGGCTAGGATGAGATAGACTAGGGTAGGTAATTAAATAATAGTTGTTTAATTACCTAGGGTAGGGATAGGTCGATTAATAGGCTGAATTAATTAGTTAAACATGATTTAGCTAATTAATTGGGTTTAGTGAGGAGGGAGAAATTGACCAAATAAATATTGCATATTTATTAAATCAATTAGCTAACATTTGAACGATGGAATTAATAAAATTAATCCAATTGTTGGGGATAGAATGATGAAAAATTAGATGATGCAAAGATAATTAATTAAATAAAAATTTAATTAATTGATTAGAAGGGAAATTGGTATGTTTAGGGATGTTGGGAGTCGGTTTGTCAATGAAGACATTTTTAGTTGTCTACAATAACTTTGATGATGTTTATAACAAAACATACCCTAAGTATAAATATCATTACAAGGCCATTCTCTAGTATACTTAGACTATTCCATTGTGTTGGATCTCTTCATGAACAAGAATGACAAATAGTCTTAAATGGGATTCTCATAATAACCTTATTCCATTTTCCTTAGTAACTCTAAGTTACTATTTTTAGATATGACACAAAAATTTACTAACAATTCATATGATTCTAGTTCTCTTGGTAGATAACATTATTCGTGATACATATATATAATCTATACAATACAATATGTTAAATAGATATAACTTCAATACTATACGGTTCAAGTTGAGAATATGAAAACAAGGTTCATTCATTCAAAAGCCTAATGTTTGGATATCTCACAATAATTCCAATGACTTGTTACAAACTTATTTGATTAGAGAATTGTTTTCAAAGCTAATAATATTTATGACAGTCTCTTACTAAGATGGTCTCTTATCCTCTATTCAATGCACTAATATGATTATTGAACTATAAAAAAAATAGCAAATGGTTGATGTAGCATACTGTAACATACTACTCACTTGATTTACCAAGAATCAACCAAACAATTTGCATTCATTGTCCTCATCGATCACGGAGATAGATCAACATAGTTTACTTAGAATGTTAACTGCATTTTCCTATTGTTGATACATTACAATTTTTGACTGTTACACCACAAATATAGAAGGTTTAACCTTACTAGTGAACTCTTATAATCACCCATGATACAACAATGTTCAAACTAAAAGATCTATTTGATTAACTCATGATTTGCATGAACTAAGAAATACCTGACAATGGACGAACTTCAGTTAGCTAAGATGCAAACTAGACACAGGGTTGACGCCTCTAGACTGCATATTCCCTCTCTAAACTTCTCTGCATACGTTTGATCCTCCCTACCTCTATAATCTATTCTCTCTATATTTTTAACTTAATATTCCAAACTGCCACTCAGCTGAGTCATTACTCATTATATCTCCTAGGCATGACCCTTGAGAGTTGCCTTAATTCACCCCTTAACGGTAATTTGGTTGCAAATTTAATGACCTCTTAATAGTCCTTGGTGACTCACTCTTAAACTGAAATTAATTTTTAAGCAAAAGTCCACATGTCGATTGTGGAAGGCCACCATATGGTTCATTTGGTTGGGCTATTTGAAAACATGATCATCCCCGTAAGGACAAGGTCAACACTCAAAGAAATCTAAAACTGATCTTTTAATGATCAATACATGTGGTTCGATCCACTATTACATGTGGTTTGATCCAGTACTTACTATTATAAACACTACTAAATTTTAGCTTACGGCTCCCTCAATGTTGTCGACTCATTAAGATGTATTATCCTCTTACGATGCAAAGGCATCTATATATATTGATTACATCAATAATAATTATATTTCTTACATCAATTATAATCCTCATATCTTTGCCTATTACATTAGATAGATATAGTTTATTTAATAATAAGATATTATTAAACCATGGGATACAGATATCGTGATTGGGTTGAGCTTGTCTCCCCATCATAATCTGTTGACAATAATCACATATTAGTAACTTCAACAAAAACATCGTAACATTTAAGAATCATTTATAACGCGTCAAATATCTTAATAATAGTAATAAGACACTCATTTTACGACAATAATGTCATAATATTTATGTTAAATGTAAATAGTTATAAATCAAATTCAAACGATGTTAATGTTATTAATGACTAAGACAACTTAATACAACCTAGAAAGTTTTGAAAACAATATCGACTACCTGTCGATTAGTTTCAGAAGTAAAATGACAAGACAAAGCTTACCTCTTACGACACCTTGGTTCACATTTTCATTAAACACTTATAACTCAGTTTGGCAAATAAATCACTCGTAACCCGAGGTCTATATCTCTCTCCTAGAAAGATACTCTCTCTCTTATTTTCTCTAAGAGTTAATCCTATTTCAATTGTCATCAAACAATATGTGATTAGTACATCATTATTCAATTAATTCAACTTATAAAACAAATCTCATAATACAAATATTAAATCGATAATAACATAATCATTTCTATGATTCCAATAAATGACATTTAATAAAATCCATATTTTTCCTTGCCATTAATATAAACATCACAACAAATTTACTTATGTCCAAGTAAAAAGTAAAAGTAAAGCAATACAAAAATTGGGGATATAACATCCTCCTGCCACCTCGTCATTCCTGAAGACCTCCAGGTTGGTTTGTTGCTTGTTTTTTATGTATTTTTTTATGATAGTAGGTTTAAATTGAAAAATTAGGATTTAAGTAAAATTATGGTATGTATTTTTTATAAACCCTAAAACTATGTTACTATAAACCCTATAACTTCAAACCATATACCGTAAAAATTATATATTTAACTATAAACCCTAAAACTATGAACTTGATAAACCCTAAAACTAAACTTCAAACTATAAACCCTAAAACTATGACCTATGAACTATGAACTAAGAGTTATATAATGCTATAAAACATGCCAAGTAGAAATAGAAATCTTGATGCAAGCGAGCCTGATATGAGATTGAAATTGATGTAACTTTAATTAATTATTCTTTCTGTATGTCCCTGATTTGAATATTTCTTTAAATACTTGATGTTCTTTATGACCTAGGAGTTGTTCCAAATATATGTTCTTAGTTGCCCAACTTGACACTTTGGTGGGTGGACCAGTCAAATAACAATAATATTTTAGGAATGTCAACTTTAAGGTGAGAGATTTAAATTTTGAAGGAGACACACTAGGTTGCATCCTAACCATGACATAATCAAAGGTGGGTAAAATGCTAGGAAAGGTGATTAGTAGGCTAAGGTGATATGTGGTGGTAGTTGGCTAATGGGTTCAAGGCTAACTATCAATGTATGCACCAAATAGGTTAAATTGGGTGCTAAAAATTTGATGCAGGAGCATCTGGAAGCATTCAAATCAATTAGGATAGTTAGTATTAAGTTGCAAAGTTCCAGGCAGAGTGACATTGGAGATTAATGCATTTTACCACATTATCACATTAGAGCTTGTGGAGCTGGATTTAGTTTCTATAACATGTCAACTACATCATATCCAAAATTCAGATCATTTGGATTTGCTTATGAAGAGATATCGCTATTTAAATATTACCTGTTTTCTTTGAATAGAGCAGTCAGTGTTTAGTGGAGTCTAATTGGTTTGCAAAGCAATTATGTGACTTGCAGAACCTAATGGAACATCATTCAAGGTATTTTAGGACTTGCCCAACCTTCATGGAGATCTGCATGAAGTTCCATTCACCTGTGGAGCAATACCATATGTTTAGGTCTGACCTATCTATGTCTACACATTTCATACTAGCTATTACAATTAGGCCGACTTGATAATGTTATGAATGTTTTCAGAGGATATAAATGAAGGACAAAGGACTTTTTAAAAGTAGTGACGAAGTGTGCAAATAAATGAAGCAAGAAAAGGAATTATTTTGATCGAGAGAAGTAGTAGAATAGAGTAAAAAACAAAGTAGTGAATAGAAGAAGATATAGAGTAGAGAATTGAGAAGAAGTAGAAAGAAGACATGAAGTTGTATTCTATGAATATTTTGTAAACCTAGGCTATGGTCTAGCATCTGAAAAGCCCTAGAGGCATATGTAATGAGATTTGAGATTCTAATATAATGAGAAGTGATGTTTGAAGGCTGGGTTTTTCCTTTTGAGGGTTTTCCCAGGATATATCTTGTGTCACATGTTAATGAACACCTCTTATCTTTGTGTGGTTATCTGAATTTTGTTGTTACATCTTTGTTAAGATCATGGTGTTAGTTGTTTACGACTAAAAGGTTGGATAGTCCTTCATTGGACCCTCCTACCTTGACTGCATCAAGTGGTATCAGAGTTAGTTGCAAATTTGTTGGGAAGGTTGTGGATCTGTTGGGAATATAGAAAGTGTTGAAAGAGAGTTTGAAACCCTAGAAGTGACAAGTGTCACCATAGAAGAAAGATCATGGCAAGAAAATCTAGGTAAGCTTTTCATATTAAAGTTGTTTGTATAATTTGTTTCAATGGGGAAGATTGGAAAAGGGATGGAGAAAGAAAATGAAAAACTAATATGCGAGAAGGATATTCTGGAAGAAGAATTGGAAAATGTAAAAAGGAGGAATGAAGAATTAGAAGCAGAGATAAAGTTGTTTGATTATGTTGAAAAGAGTTTTGAAGAATTAGAAGAATGATTCAAGTTGTTTGGGAAGGTGGAAAAGAGGAACAGAGATCTGGAGGAAATTTTGGAAGAGTTGAAAAAGGAGAACAGTTGACAAAAGAATGAAATATCTAGATTGAAAGAACAAGTTAATCAGTTGGAGTAGTCACTTGTAGCATAAAGGGAAGAGAATGAAAGTCTGAGATCTAAGCCTAAACTTTGTGATGTTTCTTGTGATACTAATGATTTGTTTGATACTACAAAAGCTTCTTTAGAAGGTGAGAATGAAGATAACAATGTAACTGAACTTGCAGTTGTTGGTGATGGTATCGATTTCAAAATCATGCAAAGAATGGGATATGAAGGAAAAGGATTGGGAAAACATCAGCAAGGAATTACAGAACCTATTGAGCCAGTAATGAGCTCAAGAAATGAAGGCCTTGGATATAACAAAGGTAAAGATATTGTTACAAGTTCAAATAAATTAACTCAAGGAAGAAAAGGTATGCATTGTTCTTATTGTAATAGATATGGACATGAAAAGGAATTGTGTTGGGATTTATACCTTTGTAAGTAATGTGGATTAAGGAATCATTCTGAGGAGATGTGTTGGAATAAAATGCGGAGGATAAAACCTATAACAGATTGTATGCAGATAGATTATGGATGGATTTATGGATCAAAATGGAAACATGTTACTGGTATGTTTAAAAGGTTGTATAGACTGAAGTATTCATGTGTTGGAGAAGGATACACAGAGAGAAGACCTTAGGTGGAGAAAAACAAGGACAATAATTCATACCATAGAGGGAGAAATGACATGAGTCATAATTCTTATCACAGTGAAGGATACCAAAGAGGATTTGATAGGAGAGGAACCTATTTTCAAGTTTGGAGGTGAAAAGAATCAAGCACTGAATGTCAATAAGAGGATACCATCAAAGGAGTAGTAGATAATGCAGAGATAATTTATGCAAAGGAGGAAGAACCTATTGAATCACTATGTTTGATAAAGATGTATATGAAAAATTTGGATAAATATGAATGATAAAACAATACAATGCATTACTTAAATCTTAATCTTCAATACCTCAAATAGATAGAATAATAGTTGCATACATGATTGATTGATTGAGTGATTTGATATGTTGGTTGCTCAATTCAGCAACATAACGATAAGATGAAGATGATAGATGAAAAGACAATGGATGATAGATGAATGATGCAAAGGCTCTAATGTGATTTTGACAGCATGTAGATACTCAAGACTCAATGCATTGGAAATTCAACAGCATGAGGATACTCAAGACTCAATGCATATGCAATTGGCTTGGTTGAGGGTAGATTTATAGTCAAAGGTTGATTTGGATGGATGGTTGAGATTGAAAGGGTAAATAAACAATGTGAACGGCTAGGATTGATTAGTTATTCCCACTCTTCAAGGGAGTTGTAGTCATGTGACAAGTGTAGGGAGGAGAATAAAGTTCATGTGTGATTGTGTACACAAAAACTTTTATTTAATAAAATTAAGTCTTATTAGTTGTACATGTGAATGATATTAAATGAAAGTTGTACTACCACACATGATTCAAGTGAGAGGTCAACAAGTGTTGGAATGAGATGAAAGGTGAGGACCTAGTTCAAATATTTTATTTGAATTAGTTGGGATATGTGAAGGGAAATTAATTAAATAAATAGGATTTATTTAATTAATTAGCTAGGTGATTAGGATGGGATGGGATTATGATAGGAAAATTAATTAAATAAATAAAATTTATTTAATTAGTTGGAAAGTGGGATAAGTGGAATTAGGAGTGGGGTTAGGACAAAATGTTACATGATGTCTCTAATGAGGTGTTTGACTAGGTGTTGCAAGACATGGACAAATTTGGATGTCTACATTTTGCCCCTATTTGAGATGATGTTCAAGATGATGAGATTTATGTTGAGTAACATCATTTCAAAGAAACTAAGGTATGGATAGAGGAAAAGGATGATGATGGAAAGATAGGATGAGGATGGAAAGGATAGGATGATGATGTAAGGATAGGATGATGATGCCCCCTTGAGAGGATAGGCAGGTTGAACAAACACAAGTAGGTTCTCAAAAAAGAAAGGGATTGATCAAAGAAGAAAGTGAGGGAATGAGATAAGGAATGAATGGTGTGTTATGCTGCAATGAAAGTGAGCAACCATGATATTTTATATAGCACTAGACATGCACTAAGGTATAAGGACCAAGGTGATGATGTGTCTTAGGCACCCAACGTAATACAACCTTGTCTAACATATGAAGAAGTAAACTTAGAGCATTAAAGTCCTAATGCAAAAAAGGTATGATATGTCCTTAGATGCAAAGGATAATGAAAAAATCTATTCCAACATACACAAGATATTGTAAGGACCATACTTATCCTAAATCGATTATCATTAAACTCTGATTTCAAAAATACCAATGAATAAAAATTTTAATCTGATAGATGTAGGAAATGTGAAATTCTTCCAAAAGTGCTTAATGTATGCTATAGCAATGCGATGAAACTTGAAATTTAGTTTCCTAGAATCATCAGGTTCTTAAAGATCACCAATTTTAAATCTAGTGAAGAGGGAGTACATTACGAGAGAAGGTACATTATGGAAGATAACCTAGAAGAATAACGGATCAGTTCATACCTTAAGTCATGCATTACATCTTGCATTCATTTTTGATAGCTTGCTTCTCCTCTAGTAACTGTATCCTTATCATCTGCACAAAATTAACTTAACAATCTCATGTTAACACAACTCAATAATCACTACTTAGAGAATTAAGATCACGATGCTAATTGGAGAACACCCTACATCCAGGGGACCTGAGTACTGGGGGCATCCTTCACCATCTAGACTGCCTACATACCCTGTATCCACGAGATCAAGGCCCCCTCCTTTGGGTGTGACTAACACGGGGAATGCAAACATGTCATTCTATTTTGCACTATGTTTGATGTAACTGTGAGTGGGTACCTAGCCCTTTCTAGGGTTATTCCCTGCCCCAGATAGTTCTTCGTCGGCTGCCACCCACTCAGTGAAACAGGGACAGAATTCCTAAGAAACTAGTATTGCAAACACACCTCCTGGGAGTGTTTGGCATTTAAGTTTTCAAGTGTGAATAATTTACCTATCACACATATTTCCCCGATGAGGTCTTCCCGTTGATTGTCCTACAACATTTTTTGATAGTCTCACCTTTTTCTTTTTCTTAATCTTTTTAGTCAGGATCCGAGGAGATTTTCCCTTCCTGCAGATTTAACTTAGAGATGTTCCTTATTACTCCTCAACGATTTAGAGGGACGGTGCCTAGACATCATTGTTGCAGCTATGTTAGGCGCGAGGTACTTGGTTCAACGTGATGACATTACTTGTAAACGTGACACAGAGGTACCATAAATACCGAACACTATGAATGTTTGAGTTTAGACATTTATTTATATGGTTTACCTATCTAATGACAAAGGAAAACTTGCACAATAATAGTTGAGTTTAAAATGGCCACTCATGGAATGCCTGTGATGGCTTGTTTGCGTTTATTTTCAGTGTCATTTGTAAATGAAGGGGTCATACTTTCCTCTTCATTTTCTTGTCATTTAATTTGGGATAATTGTTAAAACTTCTGAGAAACTCTTCCTTAAAATTAAAATATATTTACCTATGCTCTTTTTAAATTGTAATTGTATAAACAATGTATTTCTGAATTGCAATTCTGAGTTTAAACATCTATTCAATTCGTATTATACATTATGTATAAATAAATCCCACTTTCCTCGATTAAAATTTCTATTTCAAGTCAAATGTTTTAAACTACATATAGTTTGCCTTCAAATGAATAGTGAAAATTAAATAGTAAAAGTAAATAGTGAATAGTAAAAATGAATAGTGATTAGTGGAAAGTGAATAGTGAATAGTAAAAGTGAATAGTGAATAGTGAAATTGTCCCCATCCTAGGAAGAGACCCTCAAGGTGGCGGTAATTTCAAAAGCAATACTACAACCCAAATTTCATTTCTTTCATGGTAACAAAATTACAACTTGACTTATAACAAAATTTAAAACTAATATTTCTACTAAGCTTGCACAGAAATAATACTTTTACAAATTTAATTAAGACATCAACTAACTCTCAACTTTGCAAGTAGGAGAAGAAGGAACTAGACAATTTTAATATCCTATTAAAAACAAATTTTCTTTTCCTCTTCTCATTTCTAAATGGTAAAACTTAATGAACTGTAAAATCACAACTAACAACACATTAAGGGAGGATTTTCTCACAACTATAAAATACCAAATTATACAACGAAAGAGAGAGAATGTTCCCCTCTTGTAAAATCAACAAGGATGAAGCTATTAAAAGACCAAGCTCCCTTAAGAGTAAAGGAAAATAAAATAATTCCCAAAATAGAAAAAAAAAACTCTTCAACTCCACTTTAAGCTCCATGAAAATCTGCATGACACACAATGGAAGAAAACACCACACAAGCTACTCTCCTCCCTACCGTAGACCCGCAAGAGGGACACCCCTGAGCTAGGGAGATCATTCACACACCTAGGGGATTCAACACCACTTCACAACAAGATAAACACAACACACCAAAACACAAATACACCCATAGATATTTACACAACACAAAACTCCTCCACTATGAGTTTAAAGAGGGGTAGGAGAGTGGACACACTCAACTCTAGAGTGTCACCCTTCAATTAAATTTCACCACAGTTTCCTTCTCATGGCCTCAAGCCAATTTGCCAACAAAGATTCCAAGGAGTTCATATTTTGATTCTCAAGCCAAATAACACAATTTCTCAAAGTCACACAAATGCCCTCAAGGCTTTCAACATCCTAAAAGAAACAAGGCATGCACTCAAGGAGGATCACTCCTCCCCTACCCCACACTTGATGAGCATTTCTCCCAAGTGGAAGAAGCTCTATCAACATCCCAATAAAATTTCTCCACAATAACAAAATTTACAACACAAGCAAAATAAATAATTTTCGCACATCATTCATGCAACAAATAGAAATACAAAGGACAAGCCATGAAATCCAACCTTAAAAAGCCCTTTAATGGATGAAATTGATGTAGAGTTCCTCTCCAGCCTCCTCTCCAAATCTCTCTTCTCAAAAATAAAACAATCTCTATGATCACAAGCAAGGGATAATGAATGGAGGATATCGGATGGCTAGAATAATTTCGACATTATGAGGCTATGAAGAGGAGAATAGAGAAGGAATTGGGCATTATGAGGATGCTAAAGAAGATTTCCAAGAGGAAATTAGGCATGATAAGAATGCAAGAATGAAGTCCCCCTGCAAGAAATGAAGTTCCCCTGCAAGAATCAAGTTTCCCTGCAAAAATCTAGTCTTCTTTAATTACTTAGAGAAGGGTCTTATTTATAGATTTTCTGAACAGGGAATGGAAGGTGAGGATCAAGAGTTGAGATCAAGGGCTCACATTATTTATGAATTTTAAATTCACATGTGAGGACAAAAATGAATTAAGGATTCATTTTTGGGAAGAGTGGATTATGACAAGTTGAATTAAAAATAACCCCACTCCTGTTTCCACTATCCCAAGTGGGATTAAAAAATATCCCCACTATCCCAAGTGGATTTTAAAAAATATCCCCACTATCCCAAGTGGGATTAAAAAAATATCCCCACTATCCCAAGTGGGATTAAAAAAATATCCCCACTATGAGGTCCTCCACCATAGTCCTTTTCCAACACATGGAGGAATAAAATAAAATAAGAAAAATAGAAATAAAAAGGAAGTGGATGACACACCACCCTTTTTATGGGGAACTCTCACCAAAAGAGAGGCACAAAGAGACAAAGCACTCCATTATTGGTGGACCATGGAGTCATTCCATGACTTGGAAGTGGGCCTGAGTGTGGATTCCACTCATCCCATTATCCCCATGCTCCTAAATTCGTCACTAACTTCACTATGAAGTTAAAGTGACCATATGGAGGTTATCCAAGGGTTACCCAAGTCAAAAGTGACCCTAGACCCATATGGTATAACCCATGGTCAATTTAAACTTAGTTAGGACTCCCAGGGTCAAGTTAAAGCACAAGCAAAAGGGTCTCAAAATTTAAAATTCAAAAATAAGATAAAAATTCAAAAAAAACAATTCTTACAACACATATCATAATTTCAAATTTTAAAAATATTGAGTTGTGACATCCTTCTCCCCTAAATTTATGCATCATCCCGATGCATGTTAGAAATAAGATCAAAACATATAGAAATAAATATACTTTCCTATTTTAAATTCCATCCTTCAACAAGGTAGGTTAAATAGTTTATCATAGATAAAGATAACAAGGAGTATTATCTAAGCATAACTGTCTGTATCATCTAAACATCATTGAAATTATAGTTCGTAATTAAAATTCTACTAGGTTCCAAAATGATAAAGTTTCCATGTATTATCGTGACATTGTGAGTTTAAGAAACATCTTTAGCTTTTCAAACCTGATTGAGCATATCCTTGTAACTTGTCCTCGAGTCTGAAATGTTGAATGTTCACTTGAATTTTTCTTTGTCTAGAATAAACACTTGCAATTCACTTTAAAATTTCCATCATTAAAGATAAATCAACTTTCTAAGTGTGGTAAATAAAAAATTAGGTTCGTAGATTCTCCCTTGGTAATCTAGATCATTATCAAAAATTTCAGTTACATTTGAAGTTTACTCCAACATGTGCTAAAATCCAAGAGTAGTGATGCACCACTATAGATTAGAAGAATTATATTCTCTTAGTAAATCTGAGCACTCAGGAAATAGCCAATCTGGGCTAAAGTGTCCAAAACGGGACATATTGAAATAAAGCCAACCACGCTCTTCTGTCCTTTGGGCAAACTAGTAAATGCAGTTCAGTCACACTATTATCTTCACTTTCATCTTCTAAAGAAACTTCTGCAACATCATGAAACATCACAAGGTTCAGGCTTAGATTTCAAGTTTTCATTTTCTTTTCTGCATGCTACAAGTGACTTCTCCAACTGATTAACATGTTCTTTGAATCCTGCTACTATTCCCCCTTTTTAATTCTTTCAAATTGTCTTCTGTTCCTCTCTCTGTTTCCAACAGCTTTGAATTACACCTTTTGATTTTGCACAATTCTCCAAAATGATGGCCAAATGGCCTACACTGGTCAAATGGATCAAATCTTTATCTAATAGGAAAACACAACAGCCATACAAGCTAAATAGGACAGGAATCATTATGCCCTGGCCAGAGACTTTTGACTCCTTCGGGATCAATCTGGATCCATGAGTCACTTCCTAGAGACCACAGTCCGCCCAAGCACTGTGCTGAGGATGTCAACCAGGGAATACAATATCGACTTGTACACACCTCAGTATTGGCAAAGCCGGTACAAGTAATCCACCCCGAGGATTCTTCTGAGTACCAGTGACTACCATTATTTTGATATCATATAGACATTACTCTTAAAATGAATTCATGCACACACATCAAGACTCAAGTGAAAGATAACAATTCTAGTGATCATGCATGCTGATTTATCAAAAACTTCTTCCAAACTTTCCATCCATCTCTCTTCGCAACTATCACATCAATTAGTGCCACCTTAGGGCTTGTTATCTAAAAGTAGTGATAGCGTCCCAAAATTGATAGTAGCTTCCCAAAATAGGAGTCCATGAATGTCATTAGTTTCTCAAAAGTCAATAGCTGTCTCTAGTACTCATCATATAGTCTCAAGGATTTATGGAAGCTGCAAGGAATTGCCAATAACAGAGGAGGACTTAAATGTTGATGATCAGGAGTGTAAGATGAGTAAAATCCATACTCTAAGAACACAACCAGAGATCTGTAAAGAGTGCATAGAGGACAGAGAAAGCTGTGAATTTATACGTAAATTAGAATATAGAAATGAGGAGATTCGTATACATCTTTTTCAATGTAAAGAACCTCCTAGGTCCATTTTAGCTTCCTCTGGGTCTTTATCTGATTTTGAATGGCGCACATCAAAGAGGTCTTGGAAGACATCAACAAATGGTAGCTCAATTAACTTGAGAGTTTCTGGATGCACAACTGTGTATAAATTGAAGATGATGGTGTGGGAGTCCCTTGGTGTGGTGAAGGAAAATCAGAAGCTTCATAAAGGCACAATGGAACAGGTCAATGAATTGGCCACTTTAGCCGACTTGAATGTTTTCCCTGGGGATAGTCTATGGGTTATGGATACTAAAGTTTATGAAAATCGAGATATTGCTGAGGAGCCATCAGAGCAAGAAATGGAAAATGAGCAATTGGAGGAAGGATTCAAAGGGACACTTTTGACATCAACTGTCCCTGCTCAAGTGGTTGCAATAGATGAATGGAGGATATACTTGGAAAGGAAGTATGCCAAGAGGTCTCCAAAGCATGTTGTTGATATTTTGCCCCTTGTCTTTATCAAGATCTAAGGTGGGAGATATAGTGGATAAGAATATGATAGGATAAGGATAAGACAGTGGATAAGATGTGCAAGGATATTTTGGATGTGGATGAAGGATACGATTTTGCCCCCAAGTGTAGGGATACAAAATGAATGGAGAAGGGATTACGCATGACGCCCACAAGGGGTTTTTCATCATGGTCTTCATAGTGCCAAGTAACCGAGAAATAAAGATGGTTTTCAGGGCCCTCTCAAGAACCCCTCCACATGTTTCCTAATACCTTGCATTTGTTTAAGGTGTTATCCTCCAAGAGGGAGGTATGCAAGAAATAGACACACAGATCTAGGGGGATGGATGGATTATGACTGTCCCATACCAGTCCCATCTGCAACCCCATCCTTGCAATAGAATCTCCCCAGGCCACCTACTCCCCCATACAACCTGCCAAGGCCCTACCTATATATGGTAGTTTTACAGAAGTCACATTACTCCACACATGCCAGTAGTTGTAAAATTAAAAATGCCTCTAATCAAGAAGGATTAAGTGAAACAAGTCAATAAGTTAAATCCTCAATTAAAATAAAACAAGCCAAGAAAAACTAAAGATTAAAGATAGAAACTATTGCAACATCCCATGTTCAACAAAGAACAAGTCCTTGAGGCAAAAGGACCATCTAAAAATTTAAATAAAGAAATAAAACACTACGGCTTAACACTTAAGTAAAATCTTTATCACAAGAATAAATAATGCAACAATCTCATAAAATTTGCACATTACAATCACCATGTAGCCTTACAACAAGACCACCTAAGGGGAGTACAGAAACTAGGTGGACTTCTATCGCTCCAATAACTAAATCGTACAATGGTCTCTAACCACATAGAGAACAATGATAATCGCCATGTCACGTTAAGCATTCCCCACACAACCTGAAGCAACCTTATCATACTTCTATATCCAAAATCCAAATGAATAGGCTTATGACCCCATACAACCTAGGGCATGCCATTCTAAAAAAATTATGATATGCCAAAAGAGGAATTAGCCACGGAATATGATATTCACTTCACAAGTCTTACGACTATCATATACCCAACAATTGTTGTCACATTACACATACCATTACTGTCATTAAGCTATTCCCTTCACCCTCTAAGGAGGCATTTCTTACGACCTTATCATTTCCTTTTCATGTTTCTATCCATGTTTATCATTAACTAGACAATCATTAGATCGCAATAGGGGACATTGCTATTAGCCTTATGTCTTAATTTCAACCACGCTTTAAGTTAGCGCACCTTCAGGCCTAGTGTCCGAACCAAAAGCTCTGATACCACATGTAAGGACCATACTTATCCTAAACCAATTATCACTAAACTTTGATTTCAAAAATACCAATGAATAAAAATTTTGATCTGACAGATGTAGGAAATGTGAAATTCTTCTAGAAGTGCTTAATGTATGCTCTAGCAATGCAATGAAACTTAAAATTTAGTCACCTAGAATCATCAGGTTCTTAAAGATCACCAATTTTAAATCTAGTGAAGAGGGAGTACATTACGAGAGAAGGTATATTATGGAAAATAATGTAGAAGAATAACAGATCAATTCATACCTTAAGTCATGCATTACATCCTGCATTCATTTTTGATAGCTTGCTTCTGCTCTAGTAACTGTATCCTTATCATCTACACAAAATTAACTTAACAATCTCATGTTAACACAACTCAGTAATCACTACTCAGAGAATTAAGATCACGATGCTAATTGGAGAACACCCTACATCCAGGGGACCTGAGTACTGGGGGCATCCTTCGCCATCCAAACTGTCTACATACCCTGTATCCACGAGATCAAGGCCCCCTCCTTCGGATGTGACTAACGTGGGGAATGCGAACATGTAGTTCTATTTTGCACTATGTTTGATGTAACTGTGAGCAAGTACCCAGCCCTTTCTAGGGTTATTCCCTGCCCTAAATAGTTCTTCGTCGGCTGCCACCCACTCGGTGAAACAGGGATGGAATTCCTAAGAAACTAGTATTGCAAACACACCTCTCGGGAGTGTTTGGCGTTTAAGTTTTCAAGTGTGAATAATTTACCTATCATGCATATTTCCCCGATGAGGTCTTCCCGTTGATCATCCTACAACATTTTTTGATAGTCTCACCTTTTTCTTTTTCTTAATCTTTTTAGTCAGGTATCCGAGGAGAATTTTCCCTTCCTGCGGATTTAACTTAGAGATGTTCCTTATTACTCCTTGACGATTTAGAGGGACGGTACCTAGATGTCATTGTTGTAGCTATGTTAGGTGCGAGGTACTTGGTTCAACGCGACGGCATTACCTATAAACGTGACACAGAGGTACCATAAATACCGAACACTATGAATATTTGAGTTTAGACGTTTATTTATAAGGTTTACCTATCTAATGACAAAGGAAAACTTGCACAATAATAGTTGAGTTTAAAATGGCCACTCATGGAATGCTTGTGATGGCTTGTTTGCATTTATTTTCAGTGTCATTTGTAAATGAAGGGGTCATACTTTCCTCTTCATTTTCTTGTCATTTAATTTGGGATAATTGTTAAAACTTCCGAGAAACTCTTCCTTAAAATTAAAATATATTTACCTATGCTCTTTTTAAATTGTAATTGTATGAACAATGTATTTCTAATTTGCAATTCTGAGTTTAAACATCTATTCAATTCGTATTATACATTATGTATAAATAAATCGCACTTTCCTCGATTAAAATTTCTATTTTAAGTCAAATGTTTTAAACTACATATAGTTTTCCTTCAAATGAATAGTGAAAAGTGAATAGTAAAAGTAAAAAGTGAATACTAAAAATGAATAGTGATTAGTGGAAAGTGAATAGTAAATAGTGAATAGTGAATAGTAAAAGTGAATAGTGAATAGTGAATAGTGAAATGGTCCCCATCCTAGGAAGAGACCCTCAAGGTGGCGATAATTTCAAAAGCAATACTGCAACCCAAATTTTATTTCTTTCATGGTAACAAAATTACAACTTGACTTATAACAAAATTTAAAACTAATATTTCTACTAAGCTTGCACAGAAATAATAATTTTACAAATTTAATTAAGACATCAACTAACTCTCAACTTTGCAAGTAGGAGAAGAAGGAACTAGACAATTTTAATATCCTATTAAAAACAAATTTTCTTTTCCTCTTCTCATTTCTAAATGGTAAAACTTAATGAACTGTAAAATCACAACTAACAACACATTAAGGGAGGATTTTCTCACAACTCTAAAATACCAAATTATACAACGAAAGAGAGAGAATGTTCCCCTCTTGTAAAATCAACAAGGATGAAGCTATTAAAAGACCAAGCTCCCTTAAGAGTAAAGGAAAATAAAATAATTCCCAAAACAGAAAAAAAAAACTCTTCAACTCCACTTTAAGCTCCATGAAAATCTGCATGACACACAATGGAAGAAAACACCACACAAGCTACTCTCCTCCCTACCGTAGACCCGCAAGAGGGACACCCCTGAGCTAGGGAGATCATTCACACACCTAGGGGATTCAACACCACTTCACAACAAGATAAACACAACACACCAAAACACAAATACACCCATAGATATTTACACAACACAAAACTCATCCACTGTGAGTTTAAAGAGGGGTAGGAGAGTGGACACACTCAACTCTAGCATGTCACCCTTCAATTAAATTTCAACACAGTTTTTTTCTCATGGCCTCAAGCCAATTTGCCAACAAAGATTCCAAGGAGTTCATATTTTGATTCTCAAGCCAAATAACACAATTTTTCAAAGTCACACAAATGCCCTCAAGGCTTTCAACATCCCAAAAGAAACAAGGCATGGACTCGAGGAGGATCACTCCTCCCCTACCCCACACTTGATGAGCATTTCTCCCAAGTGGAAGAAGCTCTGTCAACATCCCAATAAAATTTCCCAACAATAACAAAATTTACAACACAAGCAAAATAAATAATTTTCGCACATCCTTTATGCAACAAATAGAAATACAAAGGAAAAGCCATGAAATCCAACCTTAAAAAGCCCTTTAATGGATGAAATTGATGTAGAGTTCCTCTCCAGCCTCCTCTCCAAATCTCTCTTCTTAAAAAAAAAACAATCTCTATGATCACAAGCAAGGGATAATGAATGGAGGATATAGGATGGCTAGAATAATTTCGGCATTATGAGGCTATGAAGAGGAGAATAGAGAAGGAATTGGGCATTATGAGGATGCCAGAGAAGATTTCCAAGAGGACATTAGGCATGGTAAGAATGCAAGAATGAAGTCCCCCTGCAAGAATGAAGTCCCCCTCCAAGAAATGAAGTTCCCCTGCAAGAATCAAGTTTCCCTGCAAAAATCCAGTCTTCTTTAATTGCTTAGAGAAGGGTCTTATTTATAGATTTTTTGAACAGGGATGGAAGGTAAGGATCAAGAGTTCAGATCAAGGGCTCACATTATTTGTGAATTTTAAATTCACATGTGAGGACAAAAATGAATTAAAGATTCATTTTTGGGAAAAGTGGATTATGACAAGTTGAATTAAACATAACCCCACTCCTTTTTCCACTATCCCAAGTGGGATTAAAAAATATCCACTATCCCAAGTGGGATTAAAAAAATATCCCAACTATCCCAAGTGGGATTAAAAAAATATCCCCACTATGAGGTCCTCCACCATAGTCCTTTTCAAACACATGGAGGAATAAAATAAAATATGAAAAATAGAAATAAAAATGAAGCGGATGACACACCACCCTTTTTATGGGGAACTCCCACCAAAAGAGAGGCACAAAGAGACAAAGCACTCCATTATTGGTGGATCATGGAGTCATTCCATGACTTGGAAGTGGGCCTGAGTGTGGATTCCACTCATCCCATTATCCCTATGCTCCCAAATTCGTCACTTAACTTCACTATGAAGTTAAAGTGACCATATGGAGGTTATACAAGGGTTACCCAAGTCAAAAGTGACCTTAGACCCATGGGGTATAACCCATGGTCAATTTAAACTTAGTTAGGACTCCCAGGGTCAAGTTAAAGCACAAGTAAAGGGTCTCAAAATTTAAAATTAAAAAATAAGATAAAAATTAAAAAAAAACAATTCTTACAACACATCATAATTTCAAATTTTAAAAATATTGAGTTGTGACAGATATGAATATTAGCTGGAAAGATATGGATTTGATACAAATGCAAGATAACATGATAACACACACAAGCAAGCATGCACAAATGATTCAAAAACAAACAAGGTATTGCCCCTATCAAGCTGTAAACCAATGATTGCTTGACAATGATTGATGATAATAGTGTTGTCATTGTGGGGAACGATATATCCCTAGATCAACACAAGGATGTGGGAATGATATATCCTATTGATGATGATGATGATTGATTGATTGGTTTGGTTTACGAAAAGATTAGAATCAAGACCATTGATGTGATTGGATAATTTGACAAGATTGATTGACTTGATTGGTATGGATTGATATGACTTGCATTTGGATTTATTGGATTAGAATTTTGATTGGATGATGAATTTGATGGAGATTGATTTGAAGAAATGATTGATTGGATTGATTGAATTTTAGCTATTTATTGATGAGGTGGGAGATAGATGATAGAATAATGAGAGATGGATGAAGATGATGATTGGTGAAGATTGGATGAAGGATGAGAGATGGAAGAGGTATCGCCTATGCTTGAATTTGGGTACTTGCTTTATATCCCAAATTGCCTACATACTCTGTATCCACAGGATCAAGGCATTTAATAATAGAGATAAGATGTAGTTCTGATAATGTTTTATTGATGGTGATGATGAAGGTGCATGGATTAATTCAGTTATGGATTGATTGGGATTGATTGGATGTTTGATGATATAAGATATTATCGATGGGATGATATGGATTAGATTGATGTGATTTTGATTGATAGATAGATTAGATTTATTTTGATGATTTGATTGGATTTGTTTTGATGGATTTGAAGTGATGGATTGTTTGATGATGATTGATCTTATTGCTTGGATTTTTTGTTGGATATTTGATTTTTTTTGGTATTTTTGAAATATTTTGATTTTTTTGGATTTTTGACATGTTTTTGGGATGACAGTGGATTTACAATTTGGGTAGCCTTTGTGCTAGATACCAATGACAAGGGAAAACAAAGTCTAGGTGCAAGGATGGAGGTAGGATGGGAAATTAATAAATGTGATGGAAGACTCATGATATATGGATGGATAAAAGGATATGCAATAATGGATGGAATGGATATATGCATCATAAAGGAGTTAGGATATGATCTCCAAAGACTATGTCACATAGGAATAACATGTCCCATTCTAGGTAGTAGTACTTAGGACTTTACATGACAAAGCTTATGACAATAGGATGACATGATGGATGAATGGAAAGGATGAGGTATATCAAGAGACACCTAAAGAATTTGTCAATTTATCAAGATCAAAAGGAGGAAAGGAGGATGAATAAACTCAATAGGATAGATATATGTATATGGGCTAAATGGATAAGGATGGTAGGAGGTATGGAAATGGTATGGATGGGATAGATAGTTTGGAATGTATGAGACAGTGTGCCCCCAAGTGTAAGTGACATAGAAGATCAACCTACACATGATGCTTGTTTGCCAAGTTTTCATCATGGTACTTATCGAAGGTGCCACTAAGGGTGGTTTTCACCATTGGATGAAGGGATTTCTCTTTACTATTATTCTTTTTTCTTTCCTTTTTTTTACTTTTTTTATTTTTTAATGGGATAGGTGGAATATGGATAGGTGGATATGGAAAGGAGGGACTCAACCATCTAGTTCCATGAAAGGTGATAGTCCCACTAGAGATAGATGTCGTGGCATGGACCATGTCAAATGTCATTATGCTCATAGATGTTGGTAGGGGATTTCATGGAAGGGAGATGGAGTAGGTAGATAGTGGATTATGATGTGGATTATGCAAGATTCATGCCAGGATGGATGGATGGGGGATAGTGGAGGAAATGATAGTGGATTATGTAGGGAAGATAGTGGATTATGATGTAGATTGTGTATGGAAGGATAGTGGATTATGTAGGACATATGGAAAAGATAGGGGATTATGGATGGAAGGATAATGCAAAAGTATGGATTAAAGGCTTATGCAAAAGGATGGACCATAGGAAGGTGATAGAAAAGATATGTAGGATAGTGGATAAAGGAAGAGGAGATGGATGGATGTGAGAATGGAATCATGACCAACGGTTGTACACACTATGATGAACATTGAATCTTTTGATGGGAAGGTGGTGTAGGAAACAATGGAAATGTTTTCTTAGGGGATGGGTGACTTAAGCATTTAGATACCCACATAGACTTAGTATTTTTATGATTTTTCCTTTGGATGTGGGATGAAGGAATTTTAGATTTTTGAATGGAATGAGATTTTTTGGATTTTTGAATGGAATAGGAATTTTGGATAGAAGAGGATGGTTGGAATTTTTGAGATGGGGATGCTTCATTTGAATTGCTTGATTTTTGCTTAGGGACCCAAACCATTTTTATTTTGGCCTTTTCTTGTGGAGGTATGGGCTTGGATAGCTTTTTAGATTGCTTTTTGGATATGCTTTTCTTTGATTCTTTGCATTTGTACTCTAAGGAATGAGGACCTTGAGGATTTTTGGTAGGATTGTTGGCTTTATAGGTAGAGGCATCCAAATGTTTAGTTTTGAATCCCATGGGTTTGGTGGAATGTGTGTAAGCTTTATGTTTAGACAATGTATGCATTTGTTGGTCATGATTAGGATTTTTAGGGAATTTATGGATAATAGGGATAATAGGTGTCAGTAGAAGTGGAGGTAAATTAGATGGGGGGAAATTAGGAGTTGGAAGAAGTGGAGGTAAATTGGAGGGTGGAAGGTGTATGGTCACATGCTTTTGACACTTGTAGGATGATGGAGGTGGAATGGCCACATATGTTTTGGGTATGTGATAGGATGTGCAATGGAGAGTGGTGGATTTAGGATGCATGTAAGAAGTACTAATATCTTTAGATTGTTTACCTTGGGGTGTGTATCCAAGGCCATATGAGTGTGAAGGGACCTTGACATGGATTGGCTCCAAAATACCTTGTTCATGAAGGCCTAAGCCTTTACCTTGGTAGTTCATGTTTTGGGGTATGTGACTGACAATGGGACTAGGTGTACTTTGGGAACTAGACTTGAACTCATGATTGGATGGAGAAGGTGAGGTGGAGGAAAAAGGTTGTTTCTCCCCTAAGGAAGAACATTCATGGATGGGGGTGATAAGACCAATTGGATATGATGGTGGACTTGCAACATGGTTGATAGTGGATGTGAAAGGATCATTAGGATCTTGCTTATGTTCATTATGATCTAAGCTATTGGTTTGATATTCTATGTTCACTTGGGAGGTGAGTGTCTCATCATGACAAGTGGATGTTGTGGAGTTATGGATAAGGCTAGGTGGAGGGGAGATTTTTTTTCTTTTAAGGAAGGCCATGAAATGGGGTGAGTAATCAACTAGGTCAACAAGACTTTCATTATATGGAGTATGTAGGTCTTGGGTATCTTGTTCATGAATGGTTGTGGGGGTATAAATAGGATCAAGTTTCTCATGGATAGCTTCTTCATCATGGATATCATCTTGATCATGGAAAAGATATATGTTATGGATGGGGTTAATGGAAGTGCTTTGATCTTTACTTAGACAAGAGGTTGATGTTTCCACATGCTTAGGAGTAGACTCTTGACATAACTGTTGTGGTTCCATGAAAATGGATGTAGGAGACTCTTGGGTAAGTTTGATTGGTGCTTGATATTCATCAATAAGAGAATATGATGGACTTTGACTTGGGATCATGATAGGAGGCTCATGAATAAGCTTGATGGCTTGTGCATCACATGATGGGATTGAAGGGATAGACATGGTATTGGAGGACTCATTGGGAGGCTCAAGGATAGGTGTTTGATGACATGGCGATGTTTTATTCCTTACTAATAGCCACTAGATCATATCCTTTGCAAGGGTATGGGTAAATGGAAAATATAGGGGATGGATAATAAGGGTAGATGGTGTTGTAGGCTTAGAAGTAGCTTTTGTTGGATGGATAATGGAATTAGATGGATTGGGACTTGGACTAGATGGAAGAATAATAGAATGAGATAGATTGGTTTTATCTAACACAATCTTACCACAATCTTCTAGGTTTCTGACCAATCTTTTAAACTATATACAAGTGGATATGGCATGGCCCTTACACCTATGGTATGTACAATATTTCTCATCTTTATACCAATTAGGTTTATAAAGAGGTGGAGGATACGATCTTAGGGGACGTGGCTCAATCAAATTTGCTTGGACTAATTTTTCTAAAAGTATCTCCATGGAATCTTTTAGTGAAGGGTTAGTGGAACATGGGGATGAAGGTGATAAAGGTTGATGGACCAATGGACTAGGATTGGGATCACATCAAGGTGTTAGGATAGGACTAGTTGGCTCATGTTTTGGCATGTGATTGGATGGTGGAGATGATTCATAGGATGCCTTAGCTAGATTGGTATCTCCCTTGTCAAAGGATATTAGGTCTTGCTCCAAATGTGGACTTAAGGACACTTGATTTATGTACAAGGGGCCACTTGGACTTAGACTTATGGATTTGGACCAGGTGTGATAGAATGTGTTAGTACAAAAAATCAAGTTAACAAGATCAAGCATTGCAAATCAAACCTAATCCTACCACCTTTAAAGAATCCATCTAAATAACTCAAAATGAAAGAAAATCAAAGAACAATCTCACCTAGATTGTATTGATTCCTTGGTTGTAATGTGGATGCGTTTGCTGGTGTGTTGGAATGTTGGAATGAGAAATTGGATAATCTTGGGGTGGACATTGGTAGGTTGATGTGGCATAGGTTGATGCAGAATTGACATGATAGGTGAATGGATTAGGTTGGTATGTGGTGCAGTCACGGTAGGAGGGTTCATAGAATGAACTATTTGGACTGTGTAGTAAGAGTGAACACAATGGAAATAACTCAAAGAAATGAAGCAAATGCATATTCTATCATTTAGTATATCATAGAATTCAGGATAGAGATCTGTCGGCAACATGCGAGCTTACAATTAGGGCTCACAGGCCTGATTACATACATGTGCAAGATAAGGCTTTAAAGCTCCTTCACACAAATCTAAGCTATCAATCTTGTAAATCATGAGAACTACTTTCCTAAGGATCTATTACATCAATATATATCATTTCCAAACCAATAGATTCCTCCATGTTAGCTAAGGAAGGTCATAAACTCCAATGAAGAGTTGTAACATGTTCATAGATAGGTCAGACCTAAATGCATAGAACACTTCCTCAAATGAATGGAACAATGTGTGGACCTCCGAGGAAGGTTGGCCATGAACCAAGGATCATTGAATGATGTGTCATTAGGATCCACATGTCAAGGAATGATCCTCAAGCCTTCTCCTTTAGCTGATTATCTGGAACTATTAGAATGCTCTGTTATGAGAAAATAGTTGATCTTCTAATAGCGATAACTTTCTAATAACTGATCCAAATGCTCTAAATTCTTGATATGATGTAGATAAATGAATGTTGATGCTAAGTCCAGATCTGTAAGATGTGAAATGCCAAAACTGGACCACAAGCTAAGAACTACCTAAACTAAACTAGAAAATGAAAGAATTTCAATGCAAAAAAACTAAGATACAAATGTTTTTGGTTAATGCAAGATTTCTCTTGAACCAAGGATGCTCCTACATCAGACATCTGGGGTTATTGAAAAAGTGAGTCCCTCACTTTGTTGGGGCTAGGAGAGAAACAAGATGGTCCACCTCAGCCTGAGAAATCCAAGATGAATCTTCTGTCGGGCCATCTTTCCACTTCACAAGGTATTCTTTGTATTGCCTTCCTCTAGTGTTGCATCCAACTCTGCTATCCAAAATGTCTTCAATCTATTTTGGGGCTTGTTATGGTAACTGCTTCTTCAGGTCTTCTTCCATGTTGTCATTGAACTCCGTTTCATGATACTAATAAAGATTTACAATGTTGAAAATAGGTGAAATACCCAATGTCTCTGGTAATTCCACTTCATATGCATTTCCTGAATCAAATTTTCTGAGTATCTTACAAGGTCCAAACTTCTTCATCTTTAACTTGTTGTATGTCCCAACTGGAAATCTTTCTTTTCTCAAGTACACCATCACTTCATCTCCAACTTCAAATTGCTTATGTCTTCTCTTCTCATCTACTTTCTCTTTGTACTTACTGTTCATGTCCTCTAAATGCTTCTTCACCTGATTATGCACTATCTTCATATGATCTACAAATTCTTCTACTTCTCCACTCCTCTTGTCTTTTATACTAATATCTCTTAATTCTATAACTCCTCTAAGATTCACTATAGTAACAATCTAAAAAGGTGTTCTTTTGGTACTCCTATTTAATAAATTATTGTATACAAACTCTACTTGTGAAAGAATCAAGTCCCAACTTCCATCTTTGTCTCCAACCAAACATCTCAACAAGTTTCCCAAACTCCTATTCACTACCTTTGTCTATCCATCTGTCTATGGATGAAAAGTAGAACTAAACTTCAAATCTATCTTCATCTTCTTCCAAAGTGTCTTCCAAAAGTATCCAACAAACTTTGTATCTCTATCTGAAACTATACTCCTAGGTAATCCATGCAATCTCACAATCTCCTTGAAAAATAGGTCAACTACATGCACTGCATCAGTTGTCTTCTTACAAGGTATGAAATGAGCTATTTTTAAAAATCTATCAACCACTACAAATATTGAATCATGTCCTCTCTGTGTCTTAGGTAATCCCATTACAAAATCCATGCTTATATCTTCCCAAGGTCTCTCTAGAACTATCAAAGGTTTATACAATCTAGTATTCTAACTACTCCCTTTTCCAACTTTACAAACTCTACAACTCTACAGAAATCTTTGAACATCCTTATGTATCTAAGGCCAAAAGTAATTTTCACTTACTAAAGCCACTATCTTATCAGTGCCAAAGTGTCCTGCCAATCCACCACTATGCTTCTCCTTGATCAAATTATCTCTCATTGAACTTCTAGGTATGCACAACTGACTTCCTTTGAACAACATATCTTCCTGAATGAAATAGTCTAACTACTTACTCCTATCTGCCACAATAGGTTCCTTACATGCTTTCCAAGGTTCTACAAAATTATTGTCTCCCTCATACATGTTCTTCAATTCATCAAATCCCAACACTTCAACTCTCATCTCTATCAACAAGTTTCTTCTCCTACTCAAGGCATCATCAACTTTGTTTGATTTACCATTCCTATGCTTCAACACAAAAGTATAACTCTGCATGAACTCTACCCATCTCATATGTCTCTGATTCAACTTACCCTGACTGTTCAAAGACTCCAAAGCTTGATGATTTGTCTACAAAACAAACTCCTTAGGCAACAAGTAATGTATCCACTTCTTCAAGGCTTGAATTATGGCATAGAACTCTTGATCATAAACTAAATATCTTCTCCTTGCATCATTCAACTTCTCACTGAAATATGCTATAGGTCTACCTTCTTGACTTAACACTGCTCCAATTACATTTCCACTAGCATCATACTCAACCTAGTAATGCCAAAACAGGTTGCTCTATTACTTTTTGCTTCAACAACTCAAAACTTTTATTTGCTCCTGATGTCCACTTGAAATCTTTTCTGTCACCTCTCATTATCTCTATCATAGGGTTACAAATTGAACTAAAATTTCTGATGAACTTCTGGTAGAAACTAGCCAAACCATGAAATGATCTAACTTCTCCAAAGCTCTCCAGTGTAGGCCATTCAACAATTGCTCTCACTTTCTTAGGGTCCATCTTCAATCCTTCTGCAGAATTCACAAATCCCAAATATACCAACTCTTCCTTCATGAAACTAAACTTCTTGATGTTTATCAGCAATTTCTCTTCTCTCAATCTTTGAAAAACTTGTCTAATATGCAACAAATGTTCCTCTTTTGTCTTACTGAAAATCATAATATCATCCAGGTACACAATCACAAACTTACCCAAGAATTTCTTCAAGACCTCATTCATCAATCTCATGAAAGTACTTAGTGTATTTGTCAATCCAAAAGGGATCACTAACCACTCATACAATCCTTCATTTGTCTTAAAAGCAGTCCTCCATTCATCACCTTTGAGAGGAACCTCTTGCAACAATATAATAAAAAATGCATGAAATAACAGAAATAGAAGAACACAGAAGGAATTTATTGATCGTAGACCACTTCAAGGGGGCAACCTCATTTGAGCAATCTCAATACAATAAACTCATGGATGCCTTCATTGGCCTCAACACATACTTATATACTAAGTCTAATCTAAACAACTATTACTCCCCATGAATGTGGGATAATACAATATACTCACAGGATGACTTACAAAGCATATGCGTCCAACAACAATATACTAACAAAGTAAAGAGAAGGGTTAAACACGGGTTCCTAACATCCCCTCCCTCTTAGAAAAGATTTGTCCTCAAAGCTTAAGATGTGGAAATTGGTGCTGAAGCTGAAGGAGTGGTTCCTATGTAGCATCCTCTGGTTGCATTCCATGCCATTGAATTAATACCTCTATGATGGATCGAGAGCAAAGTTGATGAGTGTGCCTGTCGAGTATGGCCTCCAGCTCCAAAATGATGGATCCTTCATTATCCAGTTCTGGTAAAATAGTTTGTACTTTGATGTTGGTACTAAGAACTTTCTTTAGACAAGAGACATGAAATACTGGATGAACGCGCGAAGGAGGAAGATCCAATTTATAAGCAACAGACCCAATCTTCTAAAGAACCTTATATGGCCCATAGAACTTTGGAGCTAGCTTATGATGCCCTTTGCATTTAAGGGAGGATTGCTTGTATGGCTGTAGACGAAGAAAAACCATATCACCTACTTGAAAAGTGTGCTCAGGACAGTGTTGATTGGCTTGTTGTTTCATTCAATTTCTTGCCATGTGAAGATTGTCCTGCAAAATGTGAAGAATCTGATCTCAGGTTCGAAGAACCGTATCAACTACCTAAACTGGTGAACTGCTGGGGGTGTATGGAAGGAGCACTGGCGGTGCTTGACCATAGACTGCTTCATATGGAGTTGTATACGCCTAAAAATGACACGATTCGGTCTAAATAAATATTCTTAATATTTATTCCATCTTTATTCCTCTATCAATAAATAAATAAACAAATTTATTTATTTGATTCATATTCTTCTAAATTAATTAAATATTAAAATATTTAATTATCTGTTCTAAAGTAAAAATTAAATAAAATCCTTTATTTAATTAAATTCTTCCAAACAATTAAATAATTCTTAATTATTTAATTAAGTCAAAATCATTCTTCCAAATTTGAATAAATCAAATCAAATTTATTTAAATCCCCTCAATCTCTAAAAATAAAATACAATCAAATATTTTATTTATTCTTCCAAATCATGCACAATAATTAAATAAATTTATTTATTTAATTAGCTTTCTTATCTTCTAAATTCTTCAAATATTCTTCCAAATCTTCTAAAAAAAGTCTTCTTCTTCATGCACACACATTTGAATAATTTATTATTTAATTTCTCTCAAATCATGCAAAAGCAAATCTCAAGTTGAGTTAACTGATTCAATCAACCTTGTTTTTATCAATATCTCTTAAATTAGAAAAAAAAACTTTCTAATTTATGCAAAGCATGTCTTATCTTTAGAAAAGAAGGTACTTAACTCAAATAAAATAGGTTTTGGGTGACACTTATCTTCTTCTTACTCGTGCACATTCCTCAACCGTTCTATACCATTGATCTTCTCATTATTTCTACACCAATGATCTTCATTCTCTCAAGTTTATAAATTGAACCTCATTCTTCCATTTCATTCATCTAAGCTTTAAGTATTGTTACTCTATAGGAATTACAGTGTGCCTTTGGCACCAATTCCTTCATTTCTTGTGATCACACTCATTACCACACTACTATCATTGTTGTGAAGCTCCTCTTCATAGTGAAACTATCATAGTTGTTCCCATTTGAACATCTTGGAATCATACCAAGGAAGTGCACCTTTTGAGGGCCATATTCATAGACAAGATCATTTGTGACAGGTGATCAATGGAAGCTACAAATTGAAGGAGGTTTGCTTTGTTGTTGTTCATTATTTATTTGAATATCTTTTGTTCACCATTTCATTGAGTTTTGGGTATCTTGATATTTTGATATTATTGATTATTCATTTTGAATCCAATTCTCTCTTAATATTTTTGGTGCCCACCGTGGGGCCTAGCCCCAAATTTAACCCAAAAACTGAGTTTTTTATGTTTTAGAAGCTGTACACAGGAGGAAATAGCACATCTGACACATCCTAATGTATGCATATACAATCTGTTACACTACATACATCCTTTTGGTGCATACAAACTCTGTTACGATGCATATGTTATTTCAGCACATATGACCTCTGATATGGTGCATTTTGAGATTCTGTGCATTTATTCCATCCTGCAGTGCATCTGTTTTGTAGTGAATTTTTAGAACATTGTTTCAACACATTTGATCATTCTTTCTATGCATATCTCCTCTGATTCAATGCATCTGTAAAGCTGCACGTATGTCCTTTGATTCAACTCATCTTAAAGTTGCACATATGACCTCTGTTTCTGCGCATATATGCTCTAAATCTGTGCATATGTGTTCTGAATCTATGCATCTATAAAACTGCACATATGACCTCTATTTCTGCGCATATGAGCTCTATACCTACGCATCTGATTCTGACATTGACTTTTTGAGTTTTCTTGTGGTTTTGCTAACACTCATACTTTTTGCAGGAACTCTCTTAATCTGTTTTACAGGCTATGTACTGGTTTAGATTCATATAGTTGCACTTGTTAGCTCACACTTTGATTTCTAAACGGGAAAGTAAAATGGATGCCCGTGCAAATCTCACATAGTTTTAACTAGGAAAGTGGTAATTTGAACCATTGCTATCTTGCATATCATTGAATCATTTCTATTGCTATCTTTTCAAAGTTAACAACTCATTACTATCTGGATAAAATTGAACTCATCATTGCTATCTAGGTAAAACTAAACCATTGCTATCTCGACCATCACTTCAAAGTTAACAATTTGTGCTACGTGGATAAAAATTGAACTCATCATTGCTATTTGGGTAAAACTGAACCATTGCTATCTCGATCTTCACTTCAAAGTTAACAATTCATGCTATCTGGGATAAAATTGAACACATCATTGCTATCTTGGTAAAATTGGACCATTGTTATCTTGTTATCACTCAAAGTTAACAAAATTCTGTGCTTGCCCAAGTAGATAGCTCATCTAGTTTTTCTCATTTTAACTAGGGGAAAAGAACCATTGTATTCTATGTTTTGGGAATGATACTAGGCCTATGCTCTCCCCTATCTTGGGTGACCAAAATGCCAGACATATCATTTTTGCATGTGTCTTTCCTTTAGAGGAGCCTGCTCTTGGATACCATTCATCCAAGTAGGAATGACCCTAAGTGGTAACAAGATAGAAGCCAAGCCCTTCCAAGCCACTATAAATAAATTGTGTTTGGAGTGAAAGCTTCAAACAATGAGTGTAGTTGTGTTATACCAATATCCAACCTCCCCCAAAACCCTCCAAGGTGCAACCCTTGCAGGCTGTGAGACTCCATAATGAAGAGTAGTGATGTCGCATGTATAACCACTCAAACGGTTGCCTTTATTACTCATCCTTTGTTCTAGTGGCCAAAAACCCCTATAATCTATTTGAAGCCTAGGATTGCGCTTTCTTTTCCTTTTAGTCCAAAGAGGGTCAAAAAATCACAAAAAATTAAAAAACCATAAAAATATTCTTTGTGTTTGCTGTGTCTTCTTGCCGTAATTTCAAAAAATTAGATCAAAAAGACCTTCTAGCAACCAAAGTATGAAAAACATTAGAAAATTTCCAAAAAATTACAAAAATACTGGAAAAAAAACTAGAGCGGCGTATCCGTCCTCTATTGTTGCGCATTTGTACTGACCTGCGGTGCATCTATACCGACTTGCAGCACTTTTACTACCTATTATAGTGCATTTAATTTTTACCAGTGAGGCACTTCTTTGCTGACTTGTGGCGCATTTACTAGTTTTTGTAGCGCATCTATTCTGTGCATCCATGATAGTGAGCATTTCCACATCTTTTTAGAGAAAAATTTTAGGTTTTCTAGGTACCCATTTTAGTCTTGTGTCAGTTTCTATAGAGATGATGTACCAAATAGAAGTAATTGCTCAAGAACTCCAATACCTTCAAGAACAATTAAACTTCAATCTCTCGCCCCAAGATCATATAGCAATTGCCCAAAGAACTCCAAGTGATACAACAAGAAATGGCAATCTTACAAGATGAATGTGTCAGTAATAGCTACACCTCACACCAAAAGCATACATCCTTTTCCCGTCTTCCTAATACTCCTGACAAGGCAAGCACCACCTCAAGTTGGAAATCATATACCAATCCATCTACTAGTCCTCCTTCACCATCTCCTAGAACACATGACCCAAAGCATACTAATCCTACCATGGAGAACTCCAAATCCACTCATCCATTACCTCTTTCATTTACCCATAGACCTATGTAGGATGTGATCCAAGGGCTACTAGCAGAGAGTCAACCATGTCCCTAAATTCTGGTCCTTGACCTTATCAAAAATCCTCCAAGCATGTCCATTACTCTAACCTCATCATGTCACCTGCAACCCCTTGAGCATATTGAAGAACCTCCTACCATGCACCAAAGTCAAGGTCCGCCGTACCTTCATGTTGTTGACCAAGAGCCTATCCAAGAGTCTTCTACCTCAACTTCAATTCAAGCACATCAAGAGTTATGCCAAGAGCACACTTTAGAACATGTGGAAACATCAACCCCCTGTCTAAAACAAGATCAAAGCACTCCCATCTGACCCTTACATAACCTTTATCTTTTTGATGATCCTATACCTATACATCTAATTTCAAACCATTCATAACCTATATCTCTTTTATGATCAAGATACTACCTTTGATGAAGAAGCTATCCATGAGCAACTTGATCCTATACATGAACAAGAGATCAAATTCGAACCTCTCCATGGCCTATATCCTTCCATGATCAAGATATTATCATTGATGAAGAACATATACAAGAGCACCTTAATTCTATCATGCTAAAGCCTATCTATGATCAAGATCCCATCTATGATCAAGAGTCTATCTATGATCAAGCAAACCATGATGATCCTCTTAGCCCACTTTATGCATTCCATGGTCCTGAGCTTATAACCCTATCTAGTCCCATCCAAGATCCAACAACTTCCTCTTCCTTTGATGAGACACTTGCCTCCCAAGTAAGCATAGAAGATCGAACCAAAAATATCCCTCCGCCATCCATTATCGACCATGCTACAAATCCCCCACCGTATATCCTTGGTCTTACTACCTTCATTCATGAGTGTTCCTCCTTAGAACACCATCCACCATTATCCTCTATCCCACCTTCTTCATCCAATAAGGAACTTGTGTCTAGTGTTCCACCTACATATAATCCTGTTGTCCACTGCATACTCCAACATATGAACTACCAAGGTAAAGGCTTAGGCCTTCATGCACAAGGTATTTTGGATCTTGTCCATGTCAATGCTCCTCTTCATTCATATGGCCTTGGATACATACTCTAAGGTGAACAATATCAATATGTTGGTACTTCCTCCATCCTTCTAAATCCACCACTTTCCATCAAAAATCATTTCATATTCCCAAAACATATGTCGTCATTCTACCTCCATCATCCTACACCTCCCAAAAGCATGTGACCATACACCTTCCACCATCCAATCTACCTCTGCTACTTCCAACTCCTAATATCCCTACATGCATTTTACCACCACTTCTTCCAACACCTTAGCCATCCATCTATGAATCCTCTAGCAATCCCAATGATGACCAACCAATGCATGTGGTGTCTAAACAAAGAAATTCCTCAAACTCCACTTCCACCATCTCAAGAGAATTCAACCATAAAAATCTGGATGCCTCTATCTATCAAGTCAAAACTCCTAAGAGTCCTCAAGACCTAGGATACAAAATCCAAGAATTAAAGAAGCATCCTTCTCAAGAGCTGTATATACCCACACACCTATACACCAAGCTGAAAAAGGTGTGGGTCCACATCCAACAAATGATTACTCCAAAAGTTGCATACACCCAAACCCATACCTTCACAGGTACTATCTAAAAACAAAATGGTTTGGGTACCTAAGAAAAAAGTGCTCAAGTTACATGAGGCATCTACCTCTCAAGAATCTCAACCATCCACTTTCTCCCATTCCATCCAAAAGTCTCAAATTCTTCCATCCCACATGAAAAGAAAAAATCAGCGAAATACTCAGTCTATGTGGATCCCTACATTCCTAAGTCATTCATCCACAAGAAAAAGTATTTGTTTCTTCCTACCCTACTTCCCCATCACCAACTTCAATGTTTATCACATTATGTGCAACTATTGGTCATGATTCCCTTCCATCCCACAACATTTATATATACCTCCATCTCCCCTTCCTTCCACTATTATCCTACATATCTTCCTCATCCTATTCCTATGGTCCATGCTTTTTCATAGACTTTTCATCCATCCTTGCATAAATCCTCCATATTCCACATCATCATCCACTATCACACCCTTCAAAATCCAATATCTACCTTCTCCATCTCACTTTCATACAATACCCTACCAACATCTATGAGAACACTTGACCTTGTCCATGTGACAGCATCCATCTAGTGGAACTATCACCTTTTGTGGAACCTGGCCATTGAGGCCCTCTCGTCCATTCTACCTATCCTATCCAAATCTTCAAAAAAAAAATTAAGAAAAATCCCTTCATCCAAACGATGAAAATCTGGCAAACAGGTGCCTTGGATAAGTACCATGATGAAAACCTAGCAAACAGGCGTCATGTGTAAGTTGATCTTCTACATCACCTACACTTGGGAGCACCTTGACTCATCGGCATATCACTCTTCTCCTATCAATTTCCTTCCATGCCATTTCCTATCCTATCCTTCTATCCATTATGTACCTATACTATTCAGTCTATCCATCCTAATCTTCCTTTCCTCTATTTCTTTGGTCTTGATAAAGATTGGGGGCAAAATGTTGACAAATATTTTAGATGTCTCTTTACATACCTTATCCCTCCCAAACTAAGCAAATCCTTTATAAATCCTCTCATCCTTCTATCATCATAAGCATTGCCATGAAAAATACTAAGTATTCTACCTACAATGGGGCATGTTATTCTTATGCGATGTAGTCCTTGGAGATCACATCCTTGTTTCTTTCTATTCACTATTGCTCATCCTCATACCTACCCATTCCATTCTTTATCACCCATGCATCTACCTATCCGTGGTGTTTCCTTGTCATTCGTATCATCTGTTCCATATTTGATCCATATCTATTCCATATCGTGTCTTGTTTGATCCATATCTGATCCATATCTGTTCCATGTTGTGTCTTATTTGATCCATATTTGATTCATATTGTGTCTTATCTAATCCATATTTGTTCCATATCATGTCTTATCTGATCCATATCTGTTCCATATTGTGTCTTGTTTGATCCATATCTGTTCCATATCATGTCTTGTCTATTCCATATCTGTTCCATATCATGTCTCATCCGATCAATATCTTAGGTCCATCAAAGTCAAATCCTGAACTACGTTGCCTCTAGGCAAGGCCATTTAGCAATGCGCCCTCAAGGCACTAGGTTAGTCCCTTAGGTTCCGTCTTGTGGAATCTTCTCACTAGGCGAGCATGCACAAGCAAAACCTGCTCTTTTCAAGTAGAAATCCTGATGCAAGACATTAACCTATCTAGAGCAAAGCAGACAAACACCTAAGGCATTCCAAATAATTTTACCCAAATTATGGCAAGAAACAAACACATCTAAATACAAATATGTTTTGTGGATTGGAAACATGGTTAAAATATAGAGCCTTGATTTTTCCTATCATGCCTTTCTATGCTACTCGAGGATGCCAAAAGCTAGAGATGCTAGGATGGGGGCATGATTATTTTTTTTTTTTGTTTGTGGATTATGTAGACATCAAAAATTGTCCTAAGTTATCCTTCATCCAAAGATTTAATTAATTTTAATTAATTAAGTAAATCTTACCTTTTATACCATATTTCATAAATAATAAATTCAATTTATTTATTATTTATCCATAAACCAAAACACCTCCCGAAAAATAATAAATTAAATAAACTTAATTTATTATTTTGTCCAAACTTTAACCTGAATTTACTTCACAAAAATAATACAAACCCGTTACCATAACCCTAACCACCTTTTTACCTACCTTTTTCTCGTTCAACCGATCAAACCACTTTTGAAACCATCCCCAAAACTTTATAAAAATCAAAAACTCATTCTCATTTACCCCCCGACACCATCTACAGTGGAGTTATGCAAAAATTGTGAGCAACCACGTATAAATTAACATTTGGTAACATCTATTTTATTTGGATTTTAATAATTTTTATCATTATCGTTTGTGTTGCACTGAATATAAGTTTTAGGGTTTTGCATATAATATTTTCAAATCTTTCAATAAAATTTATATTTGGCTGCATACAATGGTGAACCTGACGTGAACATGCCCTTAATCCATTGTTTTGCAAAGTTTCATGTGTTGAGTTTTTGTAGGTGGCTGAAAAGTTGAATTTTTTTTTAGTTTTGAGCCTTTTAACCCTTCGTTTTACATAATCCTTATTGAGCTTTGATTATTTGCTGTGCACATAATATCCTCTCGGGTTCTGTCTACAAGATATAATCTTGGAGGGTTTCTTTCTTGTCTGCAGAATGTATTTCTGATCATTGGTGATAACTATTTTTTCTTGAGTTTGTTTCTGCAGGTGTGAGGATTCGCTGTAGTTCCTATTGCATTTGCTATGGTCTTTTAGTTACGGGTATATGGTTGGTTACTAATTGTTTGAAAGATAATGCATTCAATTTAAATTTTCAAGTTTTAAATGTTTTTTATCATTTCATTTAACAGCGGTAGTCATGGTTAAAATGGTATGCAATTACAAGCTTTATTAATAATACTAAGTCTCAAAAGGTTTTGTTTGTTTAAATTTGTGACCTTTGTGACAAGCAAGATTACTGTAGATACACAGCACACTCTTAGAGCCAGTACCACGTTACTATATTGTTTTGCAGATGTGAGGTTCATTATCCACCGGTTATATGTGATCATTATAATGCTCAAACATTGTCTCACGCCTTAAAAAAAAGTTCACGCCAGAAAATTTTCTCAATTCGTGGGTTGTTCCTATCTGAATGCCTTGTATCCAGGGTGAAAATCTTCTAAACTTGTCAGTTATTTTCAGCTATCTGTTTGTTGTTATTGGTATATTCCTTGAAAATGATGAGCTTTTATATGTGGGCATTATAGTGCTAGGAAAATTGTCGCACGTCGTTGGCTACTCGTTATTGTGCAAATAGTTGAAATTTTCTCTAAACTCCTCGATTTTCCTATCGGCGTATTCCTTGAACATCCTATGGGTGCAAATGTTAGTTTTCTTGGCTACCTTACCATGAAAGTCAGAGAATCAATTGCATAAAGTTTGAGTCAATTTCAGACATCATGCTACGTTTTATCTTGCAATTTCTTTCTTCTGGACAATTGACAGTTATGACAGTTTTGTCTTGGTTTTAGCAAATTCGTCCTTTACTTTCATTTGTGCAATTGCTCTTTGAATTTAGATCCTCTATGATTATGTAAATCGAGCCGTTTCTTCAATCACTATTGCTGAGTGATGATTTTCTTATGAATCTTTAGCTGGACTGGTGTATCTATTAGCATGGTCATTTTGCAGTTGTTATCATAATCTGTGGATAAAATCGTGACATTTGGTATCAAGTTTTTAACGTCAGCAGAGATAAGAGATGCCACTAACTTTCAAATTCAAACTTTTAGTTCAATGTTATCATCACATAGCATGTATTGTTAACTTTGATTACAGTTTTAAGATGACTTCATGAAGTTTTATGATTGCAGCCTCAAATACTTGGTTGAACGGTGTTTGAAATCTTCATTGTGGCATTTTAGGTTATGATTGTTAGCTATGACATCTAATGTGACCTTCCTGTGTTAACTATGGAACATAATATTTTCTACTAAAGATGTGTCGAAAATAGAATTCAGAAAGTTTCACAACAATACAATCAATTCCTTCAGATTCCGCCCAGATTTGCAAGCATTGGAAAGATACTTTTGAGCTCTACATAGTTGTACTATCATTTCATTTGAAAACCTCTCAGATTTGCAGGTATAAGCATTTACATTCAGCCTTTTTGTTTCAAATCATCAAACATCGTGGTGCATTTAACGTGTCATGTGGACTTTTGTAGGATCGTTCATCTCAGTCTAATGTTTTCATTGCAGCTTTACGCCTGTCAAAGACAAAATTTTCAAACTACTAATCAGTGTGTTGCAGGATTAATTGTCAAAGAATCTAATCTTGAAACATTGTGTCTTCATTTTATAGATTATATCACATCATAAGCAAGAGTTAAAATTAACAAGTGTTTGCCATGTCTTGTGGCTTGCAATTTTGTCATTGAATGCGTATGCTCTTCTCTTGCGCCATTCAGTGATCTTGAGAATCAAAAGCACTCCTTTGACATTTTGTATAACCACCCACACATTTGGATTTGGAATTAAAATGAACTCCATGCGAGTGTGAGGCAAAGGCGTTGTGTATGCTCTCTCCTTGCGTTTCATGCGATCTTGGAGATCAAAAACAATGTGTTTCCTTGCTTTTGTCATCCTTAGAGTGGGCCTGCTCTTGAGACACATCCGCAAGGAGAACTCATTTGCGACCCCAAGCGGGACTTTCGTCCGGCCCGCTATATAAATTGAGGATAAGGCAAAAGCCAAGTCTAACCGGTATTAGCGCTTACCGTACAGTGCTAGCTCGAAAGGAGGTGTACCTGGTGTATATTAAAACTCCTAGTAGGGTTAGTCAAAGCCTTTAGTGGCTTGCTGGACGCTCGTAAGGTGTCGGTCCCCCGGATATTCACTAGAACACTTTTGTGTAGTGGCCAAAAACCCTCTACTTGTTGATACAGGAGGAAACTCTGATAGCCATCCCATATTTTCGCGGCTTATGGCAGAGATAGTAAGGTACCTTAGGATCTATGCATCCTAGGACCTGGAACTTGGTGTGCCTGAGAAGTGAGTGCACTGTAAGGGGGAGCCCGTGCCCCAAGTTCCTGGAGCTATACACCATAAGTAGGCACGGCTAGGTAAAACCAAGTGGGAACTCAACAAGTATTGTCCTTTCCTAGCCTAGGATCGTGCATGTTTACAAGTGTTTGCAAAACATCCAGGTGTCATAAAAAACAACCAATCAAGTTGTGTGTCTTATATGATTGTTGTGTGTGCATACCTAATCATCATCACCATTATAACTTGTCTCCTACATCATCAGCTGGATTTTCAAAATTGAGAATCTTTTTATCCTCATTGCACATCTCAAGTGGAATCTTGTCATTTTAAATCACAAGAAGCTCTTTCGATTGATCATTCATCCATATCCATTCCCAAAATCTCTTTTCACTAGTTAGTAGACCCCCATTGTCCTATTGATCATATATCAACATCCAATTAAGAGACAGACCTTTTCCTAATCAATCCCATAATGATCCATTTGCTTAAGAGGTCCTGACCATTCGTAATTTAGTGTATCTTTGTCATCTCATCTTTTCTACTCAATAAGCCCTGTCTTCCTTTGAGTAGAGGTGGCATTTTGATCTCCTTTCTTCCTTAGGCATATCATCACCTTGAGTGTTTTAAAGGAGCCCTTATCCGTATCCAATCCTAAGGTCCATCCAGTCTCTGAGTCACTATTTTGACTCTATTTCTATCTTAAATCAAGCAATTCATATCTACATCTTGATCCATATCATTTATCCCCACTTTTGGAGTCTTTCATATCATCCATATATATCCATCTGAGAGCTTTTTAACATTTCAATTGTCCTCTATTTTCATGGTTACTACCCGTGCCCAAGCCAAGAAAAACAATATGGATTTCATCCTCAAAATTGGCAACCTCAATCCTTAAGATTCCTCGAAGAAGAGCCCATCCATGAGCAAATCAATCCTTCCCAACAAGATACTGGATCATCATCACATTTTCATAATGATCCACTTGGAGACCTTCAAACTTATGTAGATGTTCGAGATGACATATCTGACCAACCAGTTACTCCCAAAACTCCTAAACCCACAAATGACTATACTGAAACGAATCCAATTGCACTTCAAATTCAACAAGATCCTGAAACATTGCAACTTGTTCATCTCACCATGGATCATGATCCTAATTATTTTATGCAATACCTTTATGATTGTGGAGCTAGAGTCCCTGATGATATTTATGAGAGAGAAAAAGCACGAAGAAAAGTAGAAAAAGCTAAAGCCAAAGCTCAAGCTACTTCCTCTCTCCACCAATCTTTTTCAACACCTATGTCAAATGTGTTCCAATCCACCTCATCTATCACACCACCACAAAATTTTACCTTGGGACCACAAGATACTTCTATTTCTACAATGCCATCTCTCTCTTCCCATCAATCATTTTCAACACCTATGTCTATCTCATCACATACTTACACATTGGGGATACCTCTAGACTATTCTCCTCCCGTGCTCCAACCTATTCAGTCATCACTTACACCCCCATCGATTCCACCATTAAGAATCTCACAATCTATCCCCGTAATTCAACCCATTTAGTCATCTTCATCATTTCCTTCATTAGGATCATCTCTCACAACCTCTTCCATTTCATCAGTAGGGATCTCACAATCTGTCCCTATATCTTCCATGCCGAAAACCTCCAACATTCCCTCATCTCAATTAATTCCCAATGCAACTCATGTTTCCATACCTCAAACTTCTTCTATCCACATCCGTCACATCAACGCTCAACCAAAACCAGTATCCACTTCCATACCCTCAATTTCACAAAGTTATAACCCTACCTATGTCTCATCCTCAAAACCCGTTGATCCCCAAATCCTTCAACTACAACAACAACTCGCTCAATCACAACAATTTGCCCAATTGCTACTCCAATCAGCCCAACAATCCCAATCATCGTCACAACATCACCCTCAAACATCACCCCAAACTCAATTATGCAATCAATCAATCACCACTCCACCCATTCAAAATGAAATCGAACGAATCATCGATAATCGGATTGGTGATCGACAAAAGAAATACTCATTTGAAGAACTATACCCAGATCCATTTGACAAATCTCTAATCATGGTACCTTTTCCTACAAACATTGAAATACCAAAATTTGACAAATACAAAGGAAAAGGTGACCCTTGCGATCATATTCGTGAATTCTGTATCACATGCATGGAATTTTGACATGAACCTACATACTTAATGAGACTTTTTCCTAAAAGTTTGGCTAGCTCAGCCCTTGAATGGTTCTCACGTCTCCCAGGAAACATCACATCTTTTGAACAACTAGCAGAAGAATTTGTCAAAAATTTTGCCTACAACATTGAACAAGACACTTCCATGCAAGACCTTTATAACACCAAACAAAAAGGAGGGGAAACCCTTACTTCTTTTCTACAACGATGGAGGCATATTGTCAGTCGACTCCCTTGTCATATTCCTGAGAAACAACTAGTTCCAATTTTTGTGCAAACGATGCATAAAATTCCCATTTAATGATCGTGAGATTACCATACAAGCAGACCCTCACCCATTTCAATACTGTAGATGACTGGAGGGTCCCTATCGACATCAAAATTATTGCCCAACTAATGAGGTTGCCCAACCATCATCCAAATACATTGACCCATCCACCCTCACCCCATCTTCCTCATCCACACCATCCACTTCCCGATCGGAGATCAAGGCTAAGATCAGTGCTATAGGCATAGGGGAGTACACTCTGTTTCATATCAATGAACTTCCTCTTTCACCTAAGAGCTATGGGCGACCTCGTTAGATTAATCATCTCTTGATTACTCATCCAAAGTTGAAAGATTTCAAATATTGGGGGCAACTATGTCAAGAAACCATTGAAGATGACATCTCTAAATGGCTCTATAGCGATGAAGATGAACATAGACAATTACCATTGAGTATATATCACAGAGGTTATCCTATCATTAAAAAGTTGGGCTATACAGACGGTCGGCTTGGGCAAAAGCAACAAGGAATCTTAGAGCCTTTAGAATTTCATCGCCGACCTAAGCATGCTGGGCTAGGGTTTGGATCCACCAAGCGTGAGTCACCCAATGTTGAGTTTATCTTAGACGAAGTGGCGAAAGCTTTTCCCGCAGTTGAGTCCTTTAATCGAGACACTTTCATAGATCCTTTTGAAGTGGCCGCCGATGTCTTCAAGGATAATTCCATCTATACCATCACCTATTCCTTTGATCAACCATCGTCCTCATCCACCCCGTCCACTTCCTCTCATTCATTATCCCTTGTTTATCCAGATCTCATTGACTGGGACCAACACAGACCTCTTGTTCTTGATGTCTTTGAAAATGATGAGGCTATTGGTGAATTTCTGGGGCTTCATACTCATCTACCTATCGGAGATCACAAGATTGGTTACTCTATTGAACTACACTCCGATGCCTACTTTGGGGAATCTGTTAAATTCCTTAGTCAAAAAAATGAAAATGTAAAAATAACGTCCCCTAGTGAAAACCACTTTGTGGCACTTTCAAACGATGCAAAAATAAAAATAAAAGATGTATCCACTGGTGAAAACCTTTCTGAGGCACCAGAGGATGAGGAATTTAACCTTCCCAAAGTGAGGGCACACCGAGAAAAGTCCACTATTCTCATAGAATAGACACAAGAGATGAATCTTGGAACTACAGAAGAACCCAAGATCACATATGCAGCAAAGTCATTATCAGAATTTGAAACTCGGGACTTCAATGCTTTCTTCAAAAAATGAGAAATCAATTTTGCTTGGTCCTATGCACATATGCCAGGATTAGATCCATCACTAATAGTGCATCATTTGACAGTCCATCCTGGAACAAAACCAGTCAAACAAAAATTGAGAAAGATGCATCCCAAAATTGCCCTAATGGTTAAAGCAGAGTTAGAAAAGCTCTTAGCAGTTGGTTTCATCAAACCGATAGATTATCCAGAGTGGATCTCAAACATTGTACCTGTAGCCAAGCTAAATGGAACTATTAGAGTTTGTAACGATTTCAGAGATATCAACAAAGCTTGTCCAAAAGATGATTTTCTGCTACCAAACATTGATATCATAGTGGATCTGACAGCAGGATGTGAGATGTTATCATTGATGGATGGATTTTCTAGTTATAACCAAATTAGAATAGCTGAAGAAGATCAACATAAAACTTCTTTCATTTGTGTATGGGGAACATATTGTTGGCTTGTCATGCCTTTTGGTCTAAAAAATGCCGGAGCCACATATCAAAGAGCAATGACTGTTATCTTTCATGATATGCTTCATAAACAAATGGAAGATTATGTAGATGACATACTTGCCAAATCAAAAACCAGAGAGGGGCACCTATATGTTTTGGAAAACATTTTTGATCATCTTGAAAAGTACAATGTCAGACTAAATCCTAAGAAGTGTGTATTTGGAGTAACATCTGGAAAACTCTTAGGTTATATTGTCTCCAGAAGAGGAATTGAAGTTGATCCAGCAAAAGTCAAAGCTATAATGGAAATACCTCCTCCTCAAAATCTAAAACAACTCAGATCTTTGCAAGGAAAATTACAATCCATACGGAGGTTTATTGCTCAACTTGCTGACAAGTGTCAACCATTTACTCACTTGTTGAAGAAAAACACACAATTTATTTGGGATCAAAATTGCTAAGAAGCATTTGATAAACTTAAAGAATACTTGGGATCTCCTCCTGTGTTAGCACCACCTATTCATGGAAAACCCCTTATTTTATACATCTCAACAACATCAGCAGCATTAGGGGCTTTGTTAGCACAAAATGATGATAGTGGTAAAGAACGAGCAATCTATTATATCAGTAGAACTTTGGTGGGCTATGAAGTAAATTATTCACCTATTGAAAAGGCATGTCTCGCAGTTGTCTTTGCATCACAAAAGCTTAGGCACTACATGTTGAGTCATCAGACTAAGCTTATATCAAAGATTGATCCTCTCAAATATCTACTATCTAGAGCAGCCCTGACTGGACGTATGGCAAAATGGGTGATGATGCTTAGTAAATTTGACATTGAGTATGTTGATAGAAAAGCTATAAAAGGACAAGTAATAGTAGATCAATTGGCTGAAGCACCTATAGAATCAGATCATCCAATGGTAACTGAATTTCCTGATGAATCAATCTTGGGCATAGAAACTATTCCCTCTTGGCAATTATATTTTGATGGTTCTCATACTCAACATGGCTCTGGAGCTGGAATACTCTTTGTTACACCTCAAGGCAATTATATACCAAAATCATTTCACATTCAATTTCCATGTACAAACAACATCACCGAATATGAAGCACTAATCAAAGGATTAAAATTGGCTATAACCTGGAATATCAAAGACTTAAAAGTTCATGGGGATTCTCAACTAGTGATCAAGCAAGTAAACAACGAATATCAAACAAAGGATGAAAAGTTAAAGCCATACAAGAAACTAGTGGATACATTCAAAACATATTTCAACAGGATCACATTTGAACAAATTTCAAGGCTTCACAATAAAGCTGCTGATGCTATGGCCACAATTGGATCAATGATAGAGATACCTGGGAATGATCACAAAATTGAATTCCTAATAGAACAGTTGTTTGTACCAGCTTTTGATATCCCAGAATCAGAGTTGGTATGTGATATTGTTGGTCCTAACTCCACTTGGTTCAATGAGATCTACCATTACCTTCATAGCCAAATCATTCCACCAAATCTTTCCAAATCCCAACATCGCTCCTTCATTCGTCGTTCTTCCCAATATGTCCTCCTCAGTGATACGCTTTATAAAAGGTCACTAGATGGTGTTTTGCTTAAATGTCTTAACCCGGAAGAAGCCCAAACTGCTTTGCATGAGATACACGAAGGCATCTGTGGTGCTCATTCTGGAGGTTCATCCTTAGTCAAGAAAATGCTTCGCACAGGATACTACTGGCCTACTATGGAGCAGGATGCGCATAATTTTGTTAAGAAATGTGTACCTTGTCAGAAACATAGTGATCTAATTCATGCACCAGCACAAGAATTACAAACTATCACTACTCCATGGCCATTCTCACAATGGGGGCTCGATCTCATTGGAAAAATACATCCATCCTCCTCAGATGGTCATAAATTTATTATCACTGCTACTAAGTACTTCACTAAATGGGTTGAAGCAATTCCACTTACTTACATTACGGGAAAGCAAATATCTAAGTTCATTTTCCATATATGATTTGCCGCTATGGTATTCCTCAAGCCATAGTCACAGATAATGGTCACCCATTTAAGAATCAAGATGTCAAAGAGCTTTGCAATAAATTCAAAATCCAACATCACTTTTCTACCCCCTATTATCTGCAAAGTAATGGCCAAGCTAAAGCAACTAATAAGACTCTTTTGAAAATCTTGAAGAAAATAGTAAACGAGGCTGGCCGTGATTGGCACTTGCAACTTCATCCTGCTCTTTGGGCTTATCGAACTAGTATCCATACTCCTACTGGTGCTACACCATATTCCTTGGTATATGGTTCAGAAGCTATTTTACCCATTGAGATCGAGCTCCCTTCCTTGCGAGTATCCTTACAACACTTGATTTCAGATGAGGAGTATCGGATATCCAGACTACAAGAGCTTGAATTGTTGGATGAGAAGCGACTTATAGCTCTTAATCATCTAAAAGCTTATCAAAATCGCCTATGCCGAGGTTACAACAAGAAAATGAAGCCTCATAAATTTGAGCTTGGAGATCTTGTTCTACTAGAAAATCAAAGGAATCTGGCTGATCATGCAAAGAAAGGGAAGTTTGAACCTAACTGGTTGGGACCTTTTGTCGTAACTAAGAGCTATGGATCAGGAGCTTACCAACTTTCCACTCTGGAAGGTCAACCTTTGGAAGAGCCTATCAACATAGCCCATCTCAAATGGTTCTATACCTGACTCAGAGTATCCCAGTTAAAAATAAAAAAATAAAAAATAAAAAATAAAAAAAAATAGTAAAGAAAAATCATTTCATCCAATGGTGAAAACCACTTCAATGGCACCCTGGATAAGTACCATGGTGAAAACCTGTTCGCACGCGCCATGTGTAGGATTCAAGCTGTCCCCACCATCCTTTAGGTAGCTTTTTCACATCATCCATCTCGCCATCATCCATTTCCCACCCATAATAAAATATGTCCTCCCTTTCGCTCCCATCCATATCTTGCCATACGCATCTACTCAGTATCATCTGGTCATATTGCATTGTCTCGCCAGCTATTCTACGTTCTGTTATCACTAGCTTGTCTATTAGTCCTTTCCCATTCCTTCACCTGCTCTCATCCTGGTATTCTTTTGTCCACCTATGTAGGTCTATGTGTCTTGGTACCTTTGAGTTCCTCATAATAGACTCTTGAGTTTATATGCCTTTCCAGTCTCATGCAATTCCGTAATAACATTTTTCAGCACTGTATCCTCATTCTTCCCCTCCATCCAATCATTTCACTTCATGCAAAAACACAAACAAACACAACCCAATTTTTGACACTCGCACATTCCAAGCCATACCTCAAAAACACTTTAAAACTCTTAGACTAAATTATGGAACTTAAACACCTAGTGATTCGATCTTGATTGCAGTAACTAAGTTGTAGATCCCCCAAGCCAACCATCTTTTATTTACCTTATCTTATCCAGGGATATATCGTTCCCACAACATGGCACTTATCTGTTTATCGTGTTAGTCTTTGGCTTGAGATCTTACTGCCTATCTTACTGCTTATCATGATTAAGTCTTTTGGTCCTTCTTTTGCTTTTTTTTTGTCTAGGGGCAACATTGTGTATGCATGTTTTGCTTGTTTTGTTTGTGTGTGCTGACTCATTGATGTTTTTGTGTCTGTTATTGGTCCTTGCAACATACCTGCCACACTGTCATCATGGTCTTTCATATCATGGTGCCATTAGGCATATGCTTGCTTGCGACTTTCCTCCTTTCTGCATTTGACACATCGTCACCCTGGTCTTTATACCTCAATGCATAATGTCAGGTGCTATATCAAACATCAGGTTGCTCAAAGTTTAATCAGCATAACTCCATCATCCTTCCCTCCATTTCCTAATGTGCATCCAAAAACCTATGTTTTAATCTTCTTTGAAACAATATTGCTTTGCAACATTGTCTCAAAGAGGGGCAAAATGTAGACATCAAAAATTTGTCCTAAGTTATCCTTCATCCAAATATTTAATTAATTTTAATTAATTAAGTAAATCTTACCTTTTATACCATATTTCATAAATAATAAATTCAATTTATTTATTATTTATCCATAAACCAAAACACCTCCCGAAAAATAATAAATTAAATAAACTTAATTTATTATTTTGTCCAAACTTTAACCTGAATTTACTTCACAAAAATAATACAAACCTGTTACCATAACCCTAACCACCTTTTTACCTACCTTTTTCTAGTTCAACCGATCAAACCACTTTTGAAACCGTCCCCAAAACTTTATAAAAATCAAAAACTCATTCTCATTTACCCCCCGACACCATCTACAGTGGAGTTATGCAAAAATCGTGAGCAACCACATATAAATTAACATTTGGTAACATCTATTTTATTTGGATTTCAATAATTTTTATCATTATCGTTTGTGTTGCACTGAATATAGGTTTTAGGGTTTTGCATATAATATTTTCAAATCTTTCAATAAAATTTATATTTGGCTGCATATAGATTAAACTTTAGTAATGTGAAGCCTTGTCTAAGGACATGATTGGCAAATGATCATTGAGGACATCAAAGGTCTAACATGAACAGGGGCAATCCTTGACTATTGATACGCAAGAAATACTCAGGTCATCTTGGTTCAATTATACCTCGATGCTTGTATTAACTTGCTAAATTAAAATCCATGTAAGCGATACTTAGGTCATCTCAATTCAATTATACCTAGATGCTTGTATTAACTTACAACATTTGGAAAAAGTACCAAAAAAAATTGCCCAATGATGAAATAAGCACTTCAAAATACTTGCACCATCAAGATGTCAAAAGGAAAGCATCCATCATACATCCATTATACATCCATACATCCATATCCCATGCAATAAAAGATCCAAACAATGTAGAGTAACAAAACAAATAAAAGATTGTGAGTCCTTCTATCGAGTCATTCTTCTATCAATCAGTATTTTATCTATCATTGTGATCCAAATGCAGGTCCATCCTTAATCCATACCAATCATGTCAAGTCAATCTTATCAAATGATCTAATCACAATTAGTGGTCTTGATCTTTGTCTGGTCATAAACCAACTCGATCAGTTAATCAATCAATTGTCTTATATAGGATGTAACATTGTTGAAATCAAACCAACACACACATCTTACACGACAGCTTCATTTCCTGGAACTAGACACTATCCTATCATGTTGCTCTAGGGATCTATCATTCTCCACCATGACGACATGCCTACCATGTTGGTCTAGGGATATATCATTCCCCGCCATGACAACACTGTCGTATATTGTTGGTTTATTGCTCGACAGGGGAAATACCTTGTTTGTTCTTGTATCATTTGTGCATACTTGCTTACTTGCTTGTGTGTGTTTTCATTCTATCTTGCATCACGTATCATTCTATTTTCTTCAAACCTAACCTAGTTTTCCCTTCTTCTTCATGAGATTATCTATCTCATGCCTTCTACCTTCTTCCTATCCAATCTCCCGAGGGGGTATCTTATCGTCATAACCTGTACCAGGGAAAAACTGGGGCATGTATCATTATCAGACTATTTATTCTTTGAAGCAACGCCATAAATTGCATTGCATCAAAGAGGGGCAAAATGTATACACCTTAAAATGACATGATTCGGTCTAAATAAATATTCTTAATATTTATTCCATCTTTATTCCTCTATCAATAAATAAATAAACAAATTTATTTATTCAATTCATATGCTTCTAAATTAATTAAATATCAAAATATTTAATTATCTCTTCTAAAGTCAAAATTAAATAAAATCCTTTGTTTAATTAAATTCTTCCAAACAATTAAATAATTCTTAATTATTTAATTAAGTCAAAATCATTCTTCCAAATTTGAATAAATCAAATCAAATTTATTTAAATCCTCTCAATCTCTAAAAATAAAATACAATCAAATATTTTATTTATTCTTCCGAATCATGCACAATAATTAAATAAATTTATTTATTTAATTAGCTTTCTTATCTTCTAAAATTTTTAAATATTCTTCTAAATCTTCTAAAAATAAGTCTTCTTCTTCATGCAGACACAATTGAATAATTTATTATTTAATTTCTCTCAAATCATGTAAAAGAAAATATCAAGTTGAGTTAACTGATTCAATCAACCTTGTTTTTATCAATATCTCTTAAATTAGAAAAAAACTTTCTAATTTATGAAAAGCATGTCTTATCTTTAGAAAAGAAAGTACTTAACTCAAATAAAATAGCTTTTGGGTGATACTTGTCTTCTTGTTACTCATGCACATTCCTCAACCATTCTATACTGTTGATCTTCTCATTCTTTCTACACCGTTGATCTCCATTCTCTCAAGTCTATAAATTAAACCTCATTCTTCCATTTCATTCATCCAAGCTTTAAGTATTGTTACTCTAGAGGAATTATAGCGCGCCTTTGGCACCAATTCCTTCATTGCTTGTGATCACACTCATTACCATACTACTATCATTGTTTTGAAGCTCCTCTTCATGGTGAAACTATCATAGCCATTCCCATTTGAACATCTTGGAATCATAGCAAGGAAGTGCACCTTCTGAGGGCCATATTCATAGACAAGATCATTTGTGATAGGTGATTAATGGAAGCTACGAATTGAAGGAGGTTTGTTTTGTTGTTGTTCATTGTTTATTTGAATCTCTTTTATTCACCATTTCATTGAGTTTTGGGTATCTTAATATTTTGATATTATTGATTATTCATTTTGAATCCAATTTTCCCTTAACAAGAGTCATTTTAGATGCAGTGTGGTAGGAGGTATTGTACCACCATTTAGCGAGAGTGAGCCACTTTGCCCATTGATGCTATTGTTCTAAGGTGAAGCAAGGAAGATAAGTTTCCAAATATTTTTTGATAACTTCAGTCTAACCATTTGTTTGTGGGTGATACCCTAAACTCATATTTAGTGTGTGGCGAAATAGTTCTATCAAAAAATGACTGGTGAAAGTTGTATCATGATCTAAGACTAAGAAGGTATTCCATGAAGATAGAAGATCTGGTCCATGAAAATCTTTGTGACTAAGGAGGTGGTATAGGGATGGCCGAGGGAACAAAAATGAGTATATTTAGAGAGGTTATCAACCACAACCAAGATCACTGTCTTCCCTCCAGATTTAGCAAGCCCTTCAATGAAATCCATAGAAATATCTATCCAAATCTGTATAGGGATGGGCAAGTGTTTGAGCAATCTAGGAAGGAGTGTCATTTCACCCTTGTTATGCTGGTAGGTATCACATTCAGCCACCATCTGTTGAATTGCCCTTTTCATTCCCTTCCAAAAGAAGTTACGTCGTGTCCGCTCATAATTTTTGAGGAACCTAGAGTGTCTTATTGATGGAGAAGCATGGAGTTCATAGAAGATAGGTTATTGAAGATCTATGCTCTGGGGAAGCACCAGATGACCCTTGTATCTCAGAGAAGCACCATCCCAAGAGTAATGCGATACAACAGAAGGGTTATTGGCCAACTATTGGATTATTTGAGATAATGAAGAGTCATTGACATAGCCCTGCTGGATAGATTCCAACCAATTTAGAATAGGCATAGAAATAGCTGAAAGAGAAGCTTGGTCATCAAATGTGCAAGAAAGAGCATCTACCACAATATTGTCCTTACCCTTCTTGTAAATGATCTCATAGTCATAACCCATGAGTTTGCTAACCTGTTTTTGTTGTGCTAGGGAGGAGACCCATTGTTCTAGGAAATATTTCAGACTCTGGTGATCAGTCTTGATGCAGAAATGATTCCCTAATAGGTATGGCCACCACTTCTATACTGCATGCAAAATAGACATCATTTCCTTCTCATATGTAGAGAGTACTAAATTCTTAACTAAAAGGGCTTTGCTAGTGAATGCAATGGGATGTTCATCTGGAAGGAGAATAGCACCAAGTCCATTGCCACAAGCATCACTCTCAATAGTGAAGGTCTTGGAAAAATCTGGCATAGCTAGAACAGGTGTAGCACACATAGCTTGTTTTAATTTTTCAAATGGACACTCAACATGTGTCCATGTAAAAGCATCCTTTTTCAACAGAGCTATTAATGGAGTTATAATCTTCCTATAATCCTTAACAAATTTTCGATAGTAGCCAGTCAGTCCCAAAAAACCACAGAGGCTCTTGAGTGTCTGAGGATGCAGCCAATTTTTCATGGCATCTATTTTGGAAGGATCCACACAAACCCCTTAGGCTAAAACAATATGCCTGAGACACTCTACTTCCTCTTTCCCAAAAACACATTTAGACTGTTTTACACAAAGATGATGATGAGTGAGAAGTTGCAGGATAAGATCTAGATGCTGGAGATGCTCAACCCATGTTTTACTATAGATGAGGATATCATCAAAGAAGACCATAATGAATTTATGCAAGTAGGGCGAGAATATTTTATTCATCAATGCCTGGAATGTGGAAGGAGCATTAGTGAGGCCAAAGGGCATGACCAAAAACTCATAGTGGCCATCATGCATGCGGAAAGTTGTTTTAGGGATATCATCCTCATGAACCTGAATTTGGTGATACCTAGAATGAAGATCCAACTTGGAGAAAAAATGAGCGGCATGAAGCTCATCAATAAGCTCATCAACAACAGGAATCAGAAACTTATCCTTTATTGTGATGTGATTAAGTGCTCGGAAGTCAATGTAGAGGTGCCATGACCCATTTTTTTTGGGACAAGAAGAACTGGTGAAGAAAAGGAATTGGTACTAGGGCAAATAATATCTTGCTTCAGTAAGTCCCGACCAAGCATCTCAATCTCTATCTTTTGGTGAAATGGGTAGCGATAGGGCTTGATGTTGGAGGAACATTTCCAGGAAGGAGCAGAATATTGGTCCTCTGGTCGTGAAGGTGGCAATCCCACTGGTTCAACAAAGACACATGAATATCTATCCAAAATTTGTTGTAGATCTAAAGGAGTAGTGGAGACCACTGGTGGTTGCATCTGAATGGAATGGAGCTAAGCGATGACACCATGTAAATTCTTCTTAAGGAACTTTTCCATGCGATGTGAACTAATGATACTGAGAGACCCTAGTTGTAAGCCCTTCAATGTGTGTGTTTTTTCTCATTGTCTAAAAACTGCATCCAAAGTTCAACAAAATCCTATAAGATTCAGCACCCAAAACCACATCACATCCACCTAAGGGCAAGGAAAACATGTCAGAGTGTAGGTTATAATCTCCAATAGAGATACACACATTGTGACACTTCCCTTTGCAAGGTAAGGTGCCCCCATTAGTAATCACGACTTCAAAGCTGGAACAAGGATGGACAAAACAATCAGCTTGTTTGGCGACCTGAGGGTTAATGAAGTTATGAGTGCTACCAGAATCAATGAGTATTGTAAGAGGGAGCTATTGGCAAGAGACACTATATGGATTCATGAATGTTGTCATTGATGGCAACAAAGGTTATCCCACACATCCGCAATGCATGATATGTCTCTACCGGAAGTTAGAGTGAAGAATGTTGTGGTCCGGTAAGCAAGAATAGAGCAGTCAGCAAGGTCCGATAGACAAGTCCGGATCTCTTAGAGGAAGTATCTTGGTGAAGTGTGGATTTGGGGACGTCAAGAGGAGTATCTTGACTGATAGATTCCAAGGTTTGAGCCTCCGGTGTGGAAAGGATAAAGAGATATAAATGCTTGAGTGTCGGGTTCCTAAGTGACAGTGTGGACAAAGGAAGAATTGACTGGCAAAACATCAGACATTATTCTAGATGTGTTACTGATGATGGAAAAGGTTCTTAAGGCATAAATTATGTTTGGCTGACATGATTGATGACTTCTACAAGTATATGCTTGATCTGCATTACTTAGTAAGCAAGGATTCAGCCGACAGATCAAAGCTTGTGAAAAGATTGACTATTTCAGGTGCCGACTAGAAAGGTGATGAAATCACTTGTGTGGATATATATACACAATGGATTTAGTTGAGAGAAATGTTGTGGTTGTTATTGATGTGTGAATAAAAGCAGAGCAGAGCAGAAGTAGTAAGGAAGGTCCGGTATGTGAAAGGAAAGTAGCATAAGAGAAGAGGAAAGATGAAGTGCAGCAAATCAGTGTATTGAGCCTAACCAGAACTGAACTCTAGCATATGTGGATGCTACCAATCAGTTCAAGTATTGTATAACACTCTTTTTGTAGATAGAGTGTCTCTTGTAGGAAGTGTGCCTTTTTGTGAGCAGTGTGCTCGGGCAGTGAGCCCTAATTGGCAAGTGTCATTTTGTATTTCCATTCTTCTAACAGAGAATACAATCTTGGGTTAATCACCCCGTGGTTTTCTCCCTTAACAGGGTTTCCACGTCAAAAATATTGTGTCATGTGTATTTCCATTTCATGGTTATGTTTTCTCATTTGAATTAATGTTACATTGATTATTAATAAAGTTTAGAAAGTAAAAATAATTAGGATAACTAATTCACCCCCCCTCTCAGTTATCAACAATTGGTATCAGAGCCAAGTTCCTCCTAACAGAGTCTAACAGCTTGAGGAAGATCTAGGAATTCAAATGGATGCATATGGTTTAAGGGAGCAACTCAAGACTGCCCTTGATGATCTTAAACAGTCAAACTCTGAAGTCAATGAATTAAAGGAAAGACTCAAACAGGCTGATGATTTCATGAGAGAACTAAAAGACAAATTAAGTCTCTCTATGAAAAAGAGAAAGGAGCTGCTTCAGCAATTGGCAAGACAAAGTGAAGCAAATGATGCAACTGAAGAGATGAATGAGAAACCAAGTTATGTGAAAAGTTATCAAAAAAAATCATTATGGTAAGACATGAAATGGAATTAGGAGTTATGAAGTTTACCCAAGAAGTTGAAGAGAAAAGAAAAACTAAAGATAATCTAAGACAATCCCTCTAAGTGAAATCAGAAGATTGTCACAAGATGGATAGAATTATCAGACATCTTGAATCTGAACTTGAAGATGCTAAAGATAATGAAGAAAAACTTGAGGATCAAATTGTCTCTCTCAAAAGGGATCTTCAAATAGCAAATGAATATAAAGAGAAATTCAAGATAAGTTCTGCTCAACTTGAAGTTCTTCTTGGAAGTCAAAAGAGGGTATATGATAAGTGTGGTTTGGGATATCAGAAAGGAGAAAGCTCCGGATCCGGTCAGAAGAATTTTGGATCAAAAAATCCAAGGAACAGGCCTAGAAGACCTCTGATAAGACACCCTAATGCTCAAAGATATCCATCCTTCAATGGATACTGCCACAACTGCAATAACTTTGGTCATAAAGCTAATCAGTGCAGAAAGAGAATGAATTAGACTAATTCATCCTTCTCCAGACAGTGTTTTAATTGCAAAGGGTATGGTCACAAATCTCATGAATGTAGAAATATGCAAATGAACAAATCATTCAATGGTAGATGCTTTACATGCAATAGAATAGGTCATATGGCTAATCAATGTAGATCAAGAGGATATCAATCAAATATGCAAAGAAATGTTGTTTGCCAAATTTGCAATAGATCCGGTCATATTGCAAAATTCTGTAGAAGCAAGATTCAGGACAAAAGAGGTCCGGTATATCATAATCAGAATCAAGATAAGGGAAAACAAAAAGTGAATGCGGATGAAGTTCAAAGTCAGATGAACAAGATTTAGGTGAAGAAAAGTATAGAGAATGTAGAGGATGGAGCTCCACCAGACTCTGGTGCTGATATTCCTTCTGGAAACTAAAAAGTGAGCTCTGGCTTAGGGGGAGACACAAAGAAAACCTTGTTCCCCCAGCCAGTCAATTGGTGACGAAACTGGCACAAGAAGAGTTGCGGATTGAAGGGTTCATAAGGGAAACATCCAAACAAACTATTGTAAAGATTTGGAAGATCCGCATGATGTTTAAAGATTAGGATTGATCTGGTTCTCCAAGTCATCCAAATAAGGTAAACTGGAATAACTTAGGTCAAGCATTTATTGCAACCTGACATTAGGGTTTGTGGAGCAATATAAGGGTTTTTCTCATTAATCACTTGTTCTTTCTGCATTCAAGAAGAAACAAAAAGTGAAGCTCTGCAACAAAATTCCACAAGTTCATCGAAGATCATTTGCAGAAGTCAACTCATCCAGAAATCAATCCGGCCAACTCTGTGAAACCGAAAGGTGCAAAAGGTATTTTCTATTCTTAATATCTCTCTAAAAATATTTGAAAGATGCATACTCTGAATATAGTAAAGATCTCTGATAGGCCCCACCCTGAATTCAAGAAACATCCATACAAATCATTGGAGGTAGATCCCCTAGGAGTATTCTCTAGTGTTCTGCATGGTGTTTTGTACACAGAAGACATTAGGGTTTACATACATGCAAATATTGAAGAGTTTGGGGAATTCAAACTAAGAGACATCTATCACAAACAATTGATAGATGATACTTTTGAGCTTAAACCAGAATATAAGGGCATCTAGGAGAAACATTTTGATCAATTCATTCATTTCCCCTATTTTGAAGAAGATGAATGGGTCCGGTATGTATTGAGTAGGGTGCATGATAACTTTCTATGGCTGAACAGACCTTGCAAGATCACAAAGGAAGCAATTAGGGTAGTAACTGGTTTATACTCCTCTAGAGGGATACCTATCCTCAAATCTGTCAAAAACAACATTGTAACTAAGGCCACCAGATCAAAATTTGATAAGAGGGCAATGACCATTGAAGATATTACTGACTCGGATGTCAAGTTTGCATCTATGATAATAGGATACAAGATATATCACTCCAGTATGGAGAATTTAGTATCCGGAACTGCAGTATATACTACCTATGAGATGCTGAGAAAGAATGCAGAATATGATCTCTGTGAACTTCCTTTGAGCCAATTAATGGAAAACATACAGAAAATCAAAAAGGACAAGAAGAATTCCTTTAAATATGGTAGACTAATACTATGTCTATTTTTCTACTTCATGAATGAGCTGCTCGAATCAAATGGATGGGTATGGCAAAATGACAAACTAGTAGCAATTCAGATCAGAGACTACTTGCATGAACTTGGGGATGCTAAGGTAAGGAATGCAGCTCTGTGGGGTTACTTCAAGCAATTTCAAAATACAATGCAAATCAGAGAAAGAATCTCCAAATCAGTAGTTGAGAAATACAAGGATACAGTGTGCTTCATGGTAGACACTGATCAATACCTAATGGAGGCAGTAGAGCTAAGGACAGTCTTGATCATGCCTATGGGGTATGAAGTTGATGAAAAATTGTAGAGCTACATGTTCAACACATGTTCAGTCAGCCAAAGGACCCAAAAGCAAAAAGATTTGGAACCTTTGAAGAACTAAGTGTGAAAATTCATACTAAGCTAAGACAGCCAGAGATCAAAAGGAAAGTAAGAAAAGAGGTAGAAGATGTTGCCAAAGGCTTTGGCATCTCAAAGGAGGCACTTGATGCCAACAGGGAAAAGAGGCAAAGGGCTGAGGAAGAGAAGAAAGAAAAGGGAAGTAAGGAAAGTGCTCCGGTAGAATCTTCCACCTAGACAAGATCATCAAAGAGATTAGCACCTGTCTCAGCCAAAAGCTCAAGAAGCTCAAAACCGGAAGTCCAAACATCTGGAAAAGGAGAAAAGAGAACAAAGAAAAAGGCAACAAAGTCCTATGTTAGCCTAAAGGATGATGAGCAAACTGAATCTGATGAGGGGATAAAGGAAATAAAAAGGCAGAAGAAGAAAGGATCCGGTGAACCTTCCACAGGTCAAGACAAGGAAGAAATGTCAGAGGAATTTGTTGAAAAGCCCACCCTGTCTTTAGAAAGTGTAATCAAATCAGTCACTGTGGATGGAAACCTTCAACCAATGGCTGAATTCTATGATGATTATAATGAGGCTGACCAAAAGATCTTGCAGGAAGCTACAGTTAAGTATTTGAACATATATAATAAGGCTTTTAGTAAAATTATATCTCTTATTCCCAAGAGCCTAGAAAAGGAGTTAGAAATGAGAAAGACTAATACCATGGCAAAAGACCTTGAGATCTGGGAATAGATAGCTATTCAGCTATATCCCTCAATTGATTCAAAGAAAATGAATATGATTTTTAAAGATTGCAAGAATGAGTTCAGGAGCAAAGCTAGAATGAATCAGCTCATGCTTGGTGAGACTGACAAGGTAGCCAAGGACATAGAAGAGATTCTCTGGAAAGCCTTCAAAAGATTCAATCTTCCTATCATAGAGGACTTGGGTGCTGACCCCTCGGCCACAAATATTGCAGAAGAGTTCACTAAGAAAATGGCAGAAGAAATAATGGACACTGGTACAGAAAAGGATAAAGAATCCTCTATTCTGGAAAAGGAAGATGTGGCTCATGAACATACTAACATCACTCCTCCAGTTTCCCCTGCTGACTCTGGATCAAAAGGAGAAGAGAGAATACAAGAGAAAGAAGTAGAAGTAAAGGGAAAAGAAGATGCCAATGATAAGAATGTAGAAGGAGAGAAAGCTCCAAAAGATAGTTCTGTGACTGCAGAAGAAAAGAAAAATCTATCTCCGGCAAGTGACACTGCAGAATCAGTCAAGGACTTTTTGACAAAAGCAACTATGGAGATTGATGAACTGGAACTATTAAAAGGGCTATTAAATTTTGAATCTCTATCTCCGGTGCAAACAATGAAAATAGCTTCATTTGCAAATGCAAAGGTCAAAGAGAAACTATCAAAATCTCACATGGAAGACTGTGAGCTTATAGAGGCAGCATCCAGAGTGTTGGAAATGATCATGCCATCTTTTCAAAAGGATCCCACAGTCTCTTCCTCTGGTAATCTCAAAACTCTAGTCAACAGTGTTAGCACACATTTTGATTCTCTAGAGAAGTTAGCTGAAGAAAAGGTCCAGAAGGAGTTTTTGGATAAGAGATTCTTCAAAGTACAGGGTCTGATAACAAATGATAGGAAAGTTATGGATATTGGGATAAAGAGCTTGGAAAATGCTCTTAAAGATGGCAGAAATATGTACAAATTTTGCTTATCTTGGCCCACAGTGACCAAAGATATTGAGAGGAAAGTAAAAGAACAAGAGGATAAATTATTAAGTCTGTCTCAAATTTTTGATCCTCTCTCATCCTTCATAGCCAATCAAGAGTGTCAGACTATTGCAATCACAAATGCAATAAAGAATTTTAGAAGGAAAGGAAGAACATAATTAGCCGGATGGGTGAACTTAGAAGGATCATTATCCCTAAGTTAGAGGCCATGCATGAGGCCTTAAGTGATGCTCAAACTACCGCCCAAACCAATGATCCGACAGATCTTAAGAGGGCAAAATCTTTTGCGTTCCTATTGAGTGGTCATATTTCAATTTTGGATAGAATGAAGCAAAGTTGGGCTACATAATTTGTTCAATTGAAGACAAGTTTTGCAGACATACTTAAGTATATGTAGGTATGCCATATGTATATACTTATTAGGCTAAGTATAGTTGAATTTTTGAATGTTTTGATATGCGGACCCTACCCTTTTCCATTGATGTCAAAGGGGGAGTGAATAGCAGTGAAAAATAAGGAATCCAACTAAGGGGGAGCTCTATAAAATGTATATAAAAACAAAGCATTAGCCAAGGGGGAGCATAGTGTAAACACTTAGTCATTTTTCACTAAGTGTTGCCATCAATGCCAAAGGGGGAGATTGTTGGAAAGAGACACTATATGGATTCATGAATGTTGTCATTGATGGCAACAAAGGTTATCCCACACATCCACAATGCATGATATGTCTCTACCGGAAGTCAGAGTGAAGAATGTTGTGGTCCGGTAAGCAAGAATAGAGCAGTCAGCAAGGTCTGACAGACAGGTCTGGATCTCTTAGAGGAAGTATCTTGGTGAAGTGCAGATTTGGGGAAGTCAAGAGGAGTATCTTGACTAATAGATTCCAAGGTTTGAGCCTCTAGTGTGGAAAGGATAAAGAGATATAAATGCTTGAGTGTTAGGTTCCCAAGTGACAGTGTGGACAGAGGAAGAACTGACTGGCAGAACATCAGACATTATTCCGGATGTGTTACTGATGATGGAAAAGTTTCTTAAGGCATAAGTTATGTTTGGCCAATGTGATTGATGACTTCTACAAGTATATGCTTGATCTGCATTACTTGGTAAGCAAGGATTCAGCCGATAGATCAGAGCTTGTGAAAAGATTGACTATTCTAGGTGCCGACTAGAAAGGTGATGAAATCACTTGTGCAGATATATATACACAATGGATTTAGTTGAGAGAAATGTCGTGGTTGTTATTGATGTGTGAAAAAAAGTAGAGTAGAGCAAAAGTAGTAAGGAAGGTCTGGTATGTGAAAGGAAAGCAACATAAGAGAAGAGGAAAGACGAAGTGCAGCAGATCAGTGTACTGAGCCTAACCGGAACTGAACTCTAGCATATGTGGATGCTACCAATCAGTTCAAGTATTGTATAATACTCTTTTTGTAGACAATGTGTCTCTTGTAGGAAGTGTGCCTTCTTGTGAGCAGTGTGCTCAGGTAGTGAGCCCTAATTGGCAAGTGCCATTTTGTATTTCCATTCTTCTAACAGAGAATACAATCTTGGGTTAATCACCCCGTGGTTTTCTCCCTTAGCAGGGTTTCCACATCAAAAATACTGTGTCATGTGTATTTCCATTTCATGGTTATGTTTGCTCATTTGAATTAATGTTACATTGATTATTAATAAAGTTCAGAAAGTAGAAATAATTAGGATAATTGATTCACCCCCCCTCTCAGTTATCAACAGGAGCTTCTTGAAGTAACCCTTGACTTGCATGGTTTGTGGGGTGGTGACTCCTACTAAAGCATGAAGAGATATCTCTGGGTGGTCATCTTGAGAAGGAGGGTCAACAGGCAACTGTTGAATGTCAACCTGATCATCTACTATATCCTGAGCATCTTCATAAACTTCAGGTGCAAGCGGAGAATCCACATCTAAGATATAGAGCTTTTGCTCAACACATCTATGTCCCCGAGTGAATTTCTCATCACAATTATAACAAAGCCCTTTTTCTCTACGTGCCTGCATCTCTGCTTCAGACAAATACTTTATAGGAGCTGTTCTAAGAGCTGGCGTGATTGGAGGTCTTTGAGAAACCATATTTTTGAATGGAACAAAAGTGGATTTGGAGCACTATTGAGCTATGATCTTGTCCTCTACCAACTTAGCCAACCCTAGGGCTTCCATCATTATGCTGGGATGGAACATTTTAACCTCAGATCGGATTGCATCCTTCAGACCACTGACAAAACAACTCCTAAAGAATTCATTAGACATTCCCTCTGTGTGATTGGCTAGTTTATCAAATTCTATCTGATATTCTCGCACAGTGCCAATTTGGCAAAGTTTAGTAAGTGCTCCTATGAAGTCATCAAAAGCACTAGGGCCAAATCATTGTAAAAGGAGTTTGCAAAAATCTATCCATTTTGGCTCTTCATGAGCCTTGATGTACCAACAAAACCATTGAAGGGCTTCATGTTCCAAATGAAAAGATGCAAGTGAGACTTTGTTGACATCAAAAGTATTATGCAGACTGAAATATTGTTCTTCATGGTATATCCATCCAATCAGATCATCACCATTGAAGTGAGGAAAATCAAGCTTCGGCCCATGAAAATTACTGGAAGAAGAGAACCCAGTGTCTACAGAATAGTCTGGCTACCATCTATTGTTCATGGCTGAATACTAAAGATTGAGGCTGAGAATTTTTTCATCTAGATCTTAGAGTTTGGTCTTGAGGGCTGCAAGTTCATCCTCCACATATTTTGCTCCTACGCAGGTGACAACCATAACCAGGATTTTTTTTTTGGGAATGGGTGGAAAAACAAAAACAAAAACTTTTTTAGTAAAGGAAAATTTGGATTTGGGAAAAACTCTGATGGGTAATTGGGGTTTGACTAGGTTTTGGACACTTTCTGATGGACAGGGAAGCAGAAAATGGGGATTTTAGAAGCGGGGTGAAAGAATAGGAAAATTTGTCCAAGAAGGACAAAGGAGTAGAAATAGGAAATAAACACTGTGGCAAAATTTGAAGGTGATTGGGTGAGAATCGAAGAAGTTATGGCAAACCCTCAAAATAGATAAATGTGGGATTTATGGCTTCGATAAGTGGAATTTGGGATAGGGTCCTCAAGGAAAGAAATATGCAGAATGGAATTTCAAGAGTTCCAGTGAATTTTTAGGGGAAACGGAGCTAAACCAAGGAAGATATGGAAAAAAAAAGATTTTTTTTTTGGAAATGATCTACAATGGCTCTGGACAAATGCAATTTGTGATTTATTAGCTGGCAATAGATATGGACCCCAGGTATGTTCATCTTCCTAAAAGTTCAGGGGATTCACTTAGCTACCAATTGTGTCTAATGGCTTGCGTATTGGGGCAGTACCCCTCACTCCATGGCTCAGGTAAAATTTATAACCACTTTGCCACAAATAATAGCTCTTGGTTTACCTCATAGATGGTTACTAGTCAATTAGGTAGGGGTTGTTGCCCTTTTCACTGGCAGGTCCTCTCAATGGGCCAGCTACTTCGGGGTTCCTGTGGTACTCCTCACAATGAGTTTTAGGGCTATGCCCAGGCAATTCCCACAGTTAAGCGGATAGGGATTATTCCTTGATCTGAACCTACAATTGAAATGAACAATATAGATGCAAAGAAGAAAGAACTACTACAAGAATCACAGTGCCTGGAGGCCACTGTGAAAAAAAAATTTGGTAGAAATTCCACCCAGTGAGCCCAAGAAAGGACTCTGATACTAGATGAGAGGAACCTCCTACAACAATATAATGAAAAATGCACGAAATAACAAAAATAGTAGAACACAGAAGGAATTTATTGATCGCAAGCCATTTTGAGGGTACAACCTCCTTTGAGCAAGCTCAATACAATAAACTCGTGGATGCCTTCATTGGCCTCAACACGTACTTATATACTAAGTGTAATCTAAACAACTATTACTCCCCATGAATGTGGGATAATACAATATACTCACGGGATGACTTACAAAGCATATGCGTCCAATAGCAATATACTAACAAAGTAAAGAGAAGGGTTAAAAATAGGTTCCTAACAACCTTCACTGATTCTAATTTGATGGTATCCACTCTTCAATTCTATTTTTGTGAAATATCTTGCTCCACTCAAACAATCCATGATATCATCTATTCTAGGTAAAGGGAATTGATACTTAACTATGATCTTGTTTATTGCTCTAGAATCAGTACACATTCTACATTCTCCATCCTTCCTTAGTGCTAGCACTGCAGGTACATCACAAGGACTCAATCTTTCTCTGTTCAAACCTTTCCTCAACAACTCTTGTATCTGTTTATTCAATTCTTCATTCTCTATTAGTGTCATTCTATGTGCTACTTTGTTAGGCAAACATGCTCCCGGCATAAGATCCATGTGATGACTGATACTCCTTATAGGTGGTAATCCATCAGGTACATTATCTAAAGTGATGTCCTCATATTCTATCAGCAACTCTCTTATCTCATCCGGTTCAGTCTCTTTCTTCACTACTTCAGGCTTTTTAGGAATCAAGGCATAACACATACTTTCCTGTTTCAAACCATCCAAGAATTTCCTTCCATCTACCAAACAGATTCTAGCATTCCCATACAGCATATTTTTAGGATCATCTTCTAAAGGAATCAAAGTAATTCTTTTCCCATTTGTTGTTATAGTATATGTATTCTTTCTCCCATTATGTATAGCTTTTGGATCATACTGCCAAGGTCTACCCAACAAGATATGACAAACATCCATAGGCATAATATCACACAAAACTTCATCATGATAGGATCTAATATGAAATTTCACCAAACATTGTTCACTCACCAGTACCTTATGATCATCCTGAATCCATGCTATCTAATAGGGCTTAGGTTGTTTCAGTTTTCCCAACTTCAACTTAGTCACCATCTCCTCTAAAACTAGGTTATCTGAACTACCACTATCAATCACAACTTTACAACACTTACCTCCAGCTTTGCATCTTGTTCTAAACAGACTTTTCCTTTGTGATGGTTCTTCATGTCTCTCTATTTGAAATAGTGCTCTCCTCATCACCAATGATTCTCCTTTCTCTGGATTGCGAATAGAACTAGGTGATTCAACAGGTTCTTCAACATAGGCTGCTCTCCCACTATTTTGTCTTCTTGCTTGCACTACCTTGATTACATTCAAATGATCTATGTCCTTAACCTCCACACTTGAAACAAGTACCTCTGAATGTCTTCTTATCAAATCCTCTTCCTTCTCTTCTATATCCTTCATTCCGGTATGCACTAAGGTTTCCTTTCTGATAAAAGTTTCTATCATCTCTTCGGTAAGCATTGTTATCTCTGTCATCCTTTCTAACTAGGTTGTCAAACCTGTTTTGCTCCACAAATGATCTTCCCTTCTAAATTTTACCTCCTCTACCTTTTTGTCTCTGATCATGCTTCTTATTTGGCTTTTCTTCAACTTTTAGTGCAAATTGATATGCTTCTTCCAAAGATGTCATCCTTACCAAGCTTAGTTCTTCTTGAATGTTCAATCTCAGTCCATTGATGTATCTAGCTACTTTCTCCTTGCTTTCTTCACTATGTCTTATTCTTATGATCATCTTATGAAATTCTTTAGTGTACTCCACAGATTTCTCCTCCTGTCTTAAGTTTTGCAATCTTTTCAACAATTCCAGCTCATAGTCAACAAGTATGAACTGATTCTTCAACTTTGTCACCATCTGGTCCCACTTTGTAATCTTTTCTTTTCCTCTTCTATTTCTTTCCAACTGAACTTCTTTCCACTATATAGCAGCATGTCCTTTCAATTTTGTCTTTGCAAATTTCACCTTCTCTGGATCTTCAATCTCCTCATATTCAAAGTATTCTTCCATGTCATTTATCCAGTCAATCAATTCTTTAGGATTCAAATTACTAGTATAGTTTGGCACATCAACTCTAGGTCTCTTTCCAATCTTTGAAATAGCTTGCAACATCTTTATCTGATCTGATTCTTCTTCTTCATCACCTCCTAGGGTTTCACCAGTATGTTCCACAGATTGAAATTCTTCCTCATCATCACTTTCAACATTAGGTCTTGGTGTCAATCCTCTTCACCTATCTTCTTCAACAACATCCAAATGAATTCACATTATTCTCATCAATTTCATCATCTCATCCATTCTATTAGTCATTGTACCAACAGGAGGAACTCTTCGTGGTGGCATTCTTCCTAGGATCAAGTGCAAACTACCTCAAATTTGGTGATTGAGCTACAAGCGACAACTACCTCTCAATCAGTGATTGGTTGCACATAAGTAACTTACCTCAGATTGGTGCTCTTCTTACAACAAGATCTTATAGGATGCCCTTTGTCAATTTCCTCAAAGAATCAAACTTTCACTCTGATACCACTTGGTGCAGTCACCGTAGGAGGGTTCACAGAATGAACTATCTAGACCATGCAGCAAGAGTAAACATAACAGAAACAACTCAAAGAAATGAAGCAAATGCATATTCAGTCATTTAGTATATCATAGAATTCAAGATAGAGATCCATCGACAACATGTGGGCTTACAATTAGGGCTCATAGGCTTGATTACATACATGCACAAGATAAGGCTTTGGAGCTCCTTCATACAAATCTAAGCTATCAGTCTTCTAAATCATGAGAACTTCTTTCTTAAGGATCTATTACATCAATATATATCATTCTTGGACCAATAGATTCCTCCGTGTCAGCTAAGGAAGGTCACAAACTCCAATGAAGAGTTGTAATGTGTTCATAGATAGGCCAGACCTAAATGCATAGAACACTTCCTCAAATGAATGGAAAAATGTGCAGACCTCTGGAGAAGGTTGGCCATGAACCAAGGAACATTGAATAATGTGTCATTAGGATCCACATGTCAAGGAATGATCCACAAGCCTTCTCCTTTAGCTGATTATCTGGAACTGTTAGAATGCTCTGTTCTGAGAAAACACTTGATCTTCTGATAGCGATAATTTTTTAGTAACTGATCCAAATGCTTTGAATTATTGATATTATGTAGATGAATGAATGTAGATGCTAAGTCCAGATCCACAAGATGTGAAATGCCAAAACTGGACCACAACCTGAGAACTGCTTCTGACTGAACTGCCTGAACTAAACTAGAAAATGAAAGAATTGCAATGCAAACAAACTGAGATGCAAATGTTTTTTGTTGATGTAAGATTTCTCTTGAACTAGGGATGCTCCTGTATTAGTATGAAGTTGAGGGGGATGACACATAGGGTTGATGTGGAATTTTTTGAGGTTGGGATGTTGTTTGGACTTGTTGTTGTGATATGACTTGTTGTTGTTGGTGGTGAATGTGTTGATGTGATGACTGGAATTGTTAAATTGGTTGATGTTGTTGTGGTTGACTGTGTTGATGGGATGATGATGGAGGGGTTGCATAAGTTAATAGTTGTTGTGATATGGATAAGGGTTGGCATTGGAAGAGGTGTGATAGGTTGATGAAGGATTTATGTGACATGTGGATGGATGAGGTTGATATGATGATGTAGGTGACACATGGGACTGATGTGGAGCTTGTTGATAGTGAATGGATAGAGGATGATGTGCTTGTTGGATTTGACAAGTGGCCATGAGGTGTTGGGGTTGTACTATGAGTTGTCACTTTTGAGATGATTGGTTTGTTTTAAGTTTTTGGATGATAACATGGATCATTTGAATGGTTTGTTGGTCTAGAGGTTTTGGTGTTTGGTGAAGTAGGTGAATGAGTTCTTTTGCTAGGTCTTCAAATGTTGTCATATTGTCACACAAGTGTTTAAGGATCAACACCTTTTTGGCAAGTGCTTGACTAGGATTATGATGATGATGAGTGATTTGGATGAAGTGATTGCTTGGATGACTAGGATGAAGTGATTAGGATGAAGGTGACTAGGATGATTTGGCTTGGAATGATTGGGTGATGTGTAATGATTAGGAATTATTAGGATTGGATGATGTGGATGATGTGGCTTAGGATGCGTGTTATGACAAGTAGGTTGAGGATGATGTGGCAAATGTTTATTGGAAGTTTGACTTGGGCAATATCAAACATAAAATCTCACATGTAAATGCACGAACACACACACCAAACACAATGATAAATTTGTCTTTCACTATTAAATGTGATGATTAAGCACACACTTGAAAACACATCAACAAGCCCTGAGACTAGTCAAATGGGGTATGACCAATTACATCTTAAGCTAGGTTGCTCAAGGTTGACTACAAATGAATTGAAAGAAAAATCTTACCACACAGTTAGGAGAAAGGGGTAACCCACCCTTCACCTTCACTTCCCAAAGGTATAAAGTTCTTTGGGGCTTAACCAAGAGTGTGGGTCTTTCAATTCACACCTCAGTTGAGGTCATCCCTTAGAGTGGTGTGTCTCCAAGCAGGCCTCCTAAGAAGGGTATGATAAAAGAAAACCAAGTGAGGTGTTTTTGATCTCCAAGATCACCTTGTGGTGCAAGGAGAGAGCATACACACATGCACACTTGATTCACACTCACACTTGTTAATTTACATTTAGAAATGAAATGTATGTAAGCAAACAATTCAAGCACTAGTTCTTTTTAATCCCAAGTCAAGATATGTGATTGAAAATGGTTTTTCATTTTATGCCCAATTTTTTATGTGTGATAGAAAACAAGAGTTCTGTTGATGATTGTTTTTATACAATCACAACAAAAGTTAAAATTCACAAAAATAAACCTAACTGCCTTGAAAGATATGAAGAAATCAATTAAGATTTGCTTAATCCCAAGTTTCTGTTTGGTCAGGTCTTGCCCCGTTGGACAATTCAGTAGGTTGATGTGAAGCTGTAATATGCAAGGTGCTTTACTTGATTTAAGGTGTTCTATGATTCATTGGACTCTAATTATGCAAAATATCATAAATACCAACATTTTATTCATTCTTTTGCACAGATTTGTTACTGTATAAGAAAGCTTTATATGGTTTATGTTAACACAAGCTTTCCTTTTCAAGTATTATGAAAACTATCAAATATCAATTTAGTTGTTCATGTTTCCTTCAAATATCAGACAATCTCCTTTAAATTTCTGCGTTTAAGCTAAGTATTTCAAATGGTTTGGGAAAAGTTAGAGAAATCTAAACTAAACTTCATTCTGCTATAGGATCTAGATGCTCTGTTATGCATGTTATAAGAAGTATAGTAAACCTGATTAAATCCACAGACTAAACCTTTGAATGTGAATGCCTTGAGTATTTTCACGAACATACATTCAAGATTGCAAGCTTTAAGAGAAATTATTTCAAATACAAAGAAGAGCCAGAAGACACTCTGAATATAGATACAGAATTCTAGATTCATTTGTATTCAAGATAAACAGTCAGATTTGATTTACAATGTATGAATGACTCTTAGCTTCTTTAATCAACTTATAGAAAACTTACAATGCTTTACAGATACAATAAGGAAGCTAGATTGTTCCATGCATTCCTTATTGCAGACACAGGTGACCTCCTATTCTAAACTAAATTATGCTTCTACTCAAAAAATGCTAAGACAAATTACAACTTTTAGCTCTGTTTTACAAATCCCTATATCCTTGTGTAACTTATTACTGAGTAAAGGGACTCAATATATAGCTCTGATTATCCCTAATACGGTCACAAAACCCTAGTTAATCAACAGTCCACCCTTCAAGTGCAATATCAATCAGTGCAAAACAAATCCCACCAAAAATCTCTAAGCAACATACCCATCCTGAGCGTAAGGATGCCCTTTGAAAACCCTAACAACCACCAAAATATCTTCTATTGTTCTTTTAATAATGTTTCTCCATTTGCGTATCTCTTCTCACTAAAATCTTTCGCTTCTTTTGTGATCTTTTACAATCTGATTTGCCTCCTATGATGTCATCACCATTACAGCTCCACTTTTATATCTACCTACATACCTGCAAAATAGACATAAGAAAAATATATTTAAAATTCATGCTATTGTCGTCAATTTATACCACGTTAGAAATTTAGATTGGCATTAACTATAGTAATTAATCCACCATCGATTCAGCCCCCAGTTGCAGTGTTGGTGCTTTTAAACCTTTTGTAGATCCCATTGTGCATACCTTCATCAGCGTAACTCAAGCAGTCAGGTCGATCAATAAATTTCACACCGATTGCATACTTCTGGTCGATACAATCTATTCAATTTTTATATCCTTGTCCATCATAAACAAAGAATCATTTAAACATTCAAAGACTTTTCTAAATTGAACTCCCTTTTGACATCCGGCTTGTATCTTTAACTTGCATCCTTCGCTTTGCATATCGGCTTGTATTTCAACTATACAAGCCCAAGATACATACAAATATTTTCCTGCATTAAATTCTCTTTTTGTATTTGTGTGGTATCTTTAACTTGCATCTTTTTCTTTGCATATCAGCTTGTATATTGTAAACATACATTGTAATTATACATACAAACCCAACATGCAAACGGTGGGGTCCACCTTACCTTTTACTTGTATCTCCGCGATACATATAACACTTGTATCAAACTTTTAGATACAAGAATAGACATATACCAACTCTTTTGTATGTGCTACCTTTCAGATTTCAACTTTTATAAACCATAGTTCACTCAAGCTTCGGTTCCATAACCTGCATAAAGTGCAATGCATCATTTGATATACATTAAGTCAGGATGCATTGGTTTAACCAAACTTTAATCTTTCTTCAGTTCACATTACATGTATATCAAAATGTATGTCTCCAAAATATACATACAAGGCATGAAATATACAACTTAACATTATTTCATAATTATTTTGGTTTTGGTCTTGCATTTTGCCTTGTATATTTTGCATTGTATGTCCTAAAACATACAAAGCCTGAAATATACAACCATTAAAACCTTACTTCATTGTTATTTTGGTTCTGCGACATGTATAAAGTGTTGTATATCCCGTTGTATATCGTATTTTGCCAAACATACAAACATACAATACATTCAATGGACTTGACCATTTATTCATTCAAACTTTGGAATGTTTCGTGCCCAACTTGTATGTATAGATAGAACGTTTAACAAAATGCATACAAGTAAAATGACTTAGAAACCCGATGACCTCTACATGTGACTTGTATATGCAAACAACTTTGTATGCAAGCGATATACAAAGGACTTTGTATGCAAGTAACCTTGTATACATAGGACCTTGTATATGCAACCCGATATACAATGGACTTTGTATATACAAAGTACAAACCCTCCTATTGTGCATTTTACCAAAACACTCATAACTTGCAAAATACAAGGAATTTTAACATGGTTCAAAAAGCAACCCTCACTCATTTTTGACAAGGAATCCACCCATATTCTGCTCTGGTACTTAATGTAATTTTTCATTATTTTCAACACGGTTTGTAACTTTCACTCTCTTTTCCCTTTTACCACCCAACAGACCCACACACAAAAGCAAGAGCAAAGCCACAGCCGGGGTCCTCATTTTGCTAAGGAGTAAAATGGGGCTTGTTGTGAGCATCACAACAACTAGCAACCAAACAAAACAATCAAAATTTAAAACCATTAAAGAAAACTAAATGAAACAAATTCATAACTTCCAACTATCTTTTCTGCAAATCATTATCTAAGTTGAGACTTAATGTATTTAATAAGGTGCATGAATTTTCACTTTAGTTTAAGTGGGTGCATGTGATTAATAATCCTCATCTTGAAAATCAGTTGAACAAACCAGTGACTGATATTAGACTAGATAGTTGATATCATTGCCTCATAGCCAACCAGATAGAGCCTTGCTGTCAGCAGGCATCTATAGCCCTGACAAGGTTATCGTTACAATTCTCCTAAGTAGAGCCCCACTGCCAGCAAGCATCTATAGCCCCGGTAGAGTTACTTAGATGGCTTAATCTAGATCTTTAGTAAAATCCATTCTATTATTTTATATATTTTTTTTGCATTTGATAGAGATTTCATAAGATATTTCAATTGTAACTTCATGATGTAAGGCATGATCACTTGCTAAAATTAAGCTGAGAATTGTAATGGTAGCAAGGGTGACCTCTACTTTTTCACCTAATATCTACACTAGTATGTTCAACAAACCCAAGGATTTTAGGTGTGTCATTGTGAGAAACTTCCCTTGAATACTCAACCCACAGTTATTGAATACAAAATTTCACAAGTTGAACAACTTTCTACATTCATGACAATCACAACAAGTTATGCATAAATTTTAAATAATTGACCCGAATGTTCTAAATTTTCTATTGTTTTCAATGGTTGCTAGTCTGCTCATGCATACTTTAAATCAAAATAAAGACCCCAACACATAGGAAAACAACAATGCAAAAAAAACAAATAGACTGTACAAATGACCAATAGAACAAAGCAACAAACCAAAACAAAAAAAACAAAACAACACAAAACTGTACATTATTTACTTTATGATACATAGAAACTAACTACCCTCACCTCAATCCTAAAAGTGATGTTTCGAGTGTTGGACATTAACTGGTAATGGTGCATCTTCCCCAGTCAAGGTCTTGAGCCTAAAAGTATTGTCTCGAATTATTTCTGTGACTTGTAATGGACCTAACCATAATTTGTCAAATTTTCCATGATTTCCTTTCTTTTTCATGTGCTTTATCCCAACATAGGACTAAGTCTGATATTCTAAATGTTTTGACTCTTTCTCTTTTATCAAACCATCTCTTGACTACTACTTGATGTTTGGTGAATTTCTCAATGGCTTGATCTCTTTTCTCGTCTAATTGTAACATTTGTATTATTCTGGCCTCTCTATGATCATCAAATCCTAAATATTCATTAGCAAACTTCCAGACTGGTATTCTTAAATTCACTAGAAGTATGGGATAATTCCCATAAACTATGTGATAAGGTGCATTTCCTAAGGCTAACTTAACCTTAGTCCTATCGTCCTATAGTGTATACTTCAACAATGTGTTCCACTCTCTAGGATGCTTTTCAGTTAGCTTCTTGATTATATCTAATAAAATTTTGTTTGTAGACTCAGCTAAGCCATTCCCCTGAGGATAATAATTTGAAGAAAACTTTAAAACCATCCCATATTCAAATGCCCATTTAGAAAAGTTTAGAGAAGAAAAAGCAGGGCCATTATCACACACCAGCGAATATGGAGTTCCAAACCTAGTTATGATGTTTTCTTCAAGTAACTTGATAATGACATCAGTAGTAGAGAACTTGCAACATGTGGCTTCAGTCCACCTTGTACAGTAGTTAGTTACTGTCAGTATAAACTTATGTCCTGCAGATGACAGAGGATTTATGAACCCAATGAAATCTAAGCCCCATTGTGCAAATGGTCTAGACTCAATCACTGGCTGTAATGGATTAGCCTGATTCCTTCCCTTATCTACTGTAGTTTGACAGGTGTGACAACTTTAATGTAACTCTCTATATCCTTAAACATTGTAGGCCAATAGTACCCTGCTCTCAATATCTTATGTGTTGTAGCTAAATGGGAACCATAAGCAGTTCCATACTTATCATGTAATTCTGGCAACACCTTATCTGCTTCAACTCTGTTTAAACATCTTAAATATATTTCTTCATGGTTCTTCCTGAATAGAAGACCTCCTCGTACCATGTACTTCTATGCTTTAATCTTCAAAGTTCTCCTCTAAGAAGATTTCATTTTATTTGGATATTTGCCTGATATTAGAAAAGTGTTCAAATCATCATACCACCCTAATGCATCATTAGTATTCAACACATATTGTTGTTTCACCAAATTTGGATCTATGTTTGCTATGGTCTGCACTAATGCTTGTCCTCTGACCAACTTCATTGGAATGATTTCAATATCAAACTCCTATGGTGTTGTAATCCATTTGGCCCTTTTCTCTCTAGGCTCATTCTACATCAGCAGCATCTTCACAGCTGCATCTGGCACTATGGCTTTAACCTGACTGCGTAAGATATAATGTCTAAAAATTTTTACTACTCTTACTAATGCAAATGCCTGTCTTTCTGTATCAAGATATTTTAGTTGTGCATCCTTTAGAGGTGCACTCATAAAGGCTATGGGTTTTTCTTCATTGTCTTCTCCCTTTTGTGTTAAAGCAGCTACAACTGAATGTGAAGATGCAAAAGAATATATGTAAAATGGCTTTCTATAATCTGGCCTTGTGAACACAAGAGCATCAGAAATGGGCTCCTTAATATCTTCAAACATGGCCTTAGCTACTAGTGTCCATTCTATCTTTGTGTCCTTCTTTAGCATGGTGTTCAATGGTTGCACAATTTCTACAAACACTGTAATAAACTTCTTGACAAAATTAATTATGCCAAAAAATGAATTTAGTTCTTTCCTATTGTTTGGTAATTGCAATTTCTTTATTCCTTCTATTCTATCAGGATCAATAGATATCCTATTTTCAGAAATGACATGTCCTAATAATTTTCCTTTAGTTACGCCAAATGAACATTTCTTTGGGTTAAGGGAAATCTCGTACCTTTCACATCTTTTAAGTATTTTTCTCAGATCTTTAGCATGAGTGGATGCATCTTCAGAGTAAATTTTTAAATCATCCATATAAACAACAATGCACTTACCTGACAATCCACGGAATGCAATGTCCATAGCTCACTAAAAAGTGGCACCTACATTGATTAGACCAAAAGGCATTCTTCTGTACGCATAATTTCCCCATTTACAAGTAAAAGTGGTCTTTAATCTATCCTCTTTATCTATTAAGACCTAGTTATATCTTGAGAATCCATCTAAGAAAGACACCATTTTAGCCCCATTCACTGCTTGCAACACTTCATCTATTGCAGGTAGGGGATAATTATCTTTTTCAGATGCCTTATTCAAATTTCTAAAATCTACACACAACCTAATATCTCCACTTTTCTTTCTCACAGGTACTAAATTAGTTACCTAGGCTGAATGTCTGACTAGGAAAATTATTCTAGCAGATAGTAAATTTTTTCACTTCTTCAAAGATTAAAGGCTCTAAAATAGCATGCACAGGCCTTTGTCTCTGCCTAAATGGTTTGACATCTAGTTTCAAGGGTATCACATGAGTTATGATGGATGTATCATATGTTTTCAAATATTCATATGTCCATGCTATGACATGTTTGTACTCTTTCAAAACATCCACAATTTCCTTTCTCACTTCTTCAGAGCAAGCCTTCCCAATAAGTACATTTTGTGAACTCTACTCTGTTCCAAGGTTATACGGATCACACTTACCTCCCTCAGTTTTGGGCAAATCTTTTTGTCTTACTACCCCATCAAAATTAAAAATATGTTCTAACTCGATCACTCCTTTAGGTAAGAAATTGTGTTTCAAGTTGATTATGTCTTCACATCATACCTTTCATGTTCATCAATAATTTGAGCCTCAAATATCTCATTACAAGTTAGAAAATCTACAATTTGTTGATCCCCTCCAAATACCTGAAAATGAGTAACATTATCTGGTATGCTAGGAACATTTACTAACTCAACAAAAAATCTTTTTAAACCTGACAGTGTTAAGGGTTCTAACGAGCTAGTAGCAACTGATAATGCATCTGGTCTATGGTTCAATTCTCTAGGGATATGTTCTATATTGAAAGCATCAAATGAATTTATCAAATCCCACACCCTATGCCTATAACAAACCATCTTTTTGTAGTTGCATGCATATAATTTCCTTACTTGCCTGACCACTAACTCAGAATCTGAAAATACCCTGATCATTTTTACCTTTTTCTTGATAACCAAAACAAGTCCATAAATCAAAGCTTCATATTCTGCAACGTTGTTAGTACAATAAAATTGTAGCCTATATGCTGCTAAATATGACTTACCATGAAGATCTATAAGTTCCACACCTACACCTACACCTTGTTTAGACTTAGATCTATCACATTTTAGGGTCCACATGCCATCCTTATTCTTTTGACCCTTTACTTTGACATGTTTTACTTTTTCTATCATATGTGAGGTGCTATCTTGTTTATTCATGGTCAATTCATTTTGACCTACTTGCACAGTTATACTTTTAGTTTGTAAATCAGAAAGACAAATACTCTTGTCCTTTGTTTCTTCTTTTAAATCTGGGATCAACACATCTATGCTATTCTAAAAGTATTTCTCTGGTTGATTAGGATTAACCCTTCCTTTTTGCATTCCTACTCCCTTTGTGCATTTTATGTACTGGTATTCTATAATATCTCTACACATTCCACAATTCTCCTCAGAATATGGCTTATTATGGACTCTACACATGTTTTTATACAATTTGCATTAAACTACCAGATTTTGTTTAATGCACTTTTCAATTTCCTGTCTAATGGTCTAACCAAAATTGTTTATTGCATTGTTTTCTTCATCAGAAAAATTTTCATCAAACTCAATGAACAATACTATTTCCTTACTGACATGTTTTTCTCTAAAATTTAACGTCAAGATTTCTTCAATTTGTACTCCCTTATCCGTGATTCTATAAACACCAGGTTCAATAGAAGCATATAATATCTCATTAGTCCTATTGTATTATGTAATCATGTGTTTCACTCTAGGTTCAGCTTCTATCCTGATCTGATTTGGAACACCTCTCCAAGGTAACCACATATGTGAAAAATTAGTGGCCATATATCCATTCAATATTTTAGACCAGTCTCTACTCAACAACATCCCATAATTCATAGGTATATCTACTACCTAAATGTCAATAAACTAACTCACCCTAGGATCTAAAGCTAATTGCATTTAAATATGCATCAGTTCTCCTATCATGTTAACCTTAGTTTTGTCCAATTGTGTAACAACCTTAGCAGATTTAGTAAGAGTCAGCCCTAGTTTTTGCATATTCCTAAAGGCATTACATTGGCTGACACACCAGAATCTACCATACAATTATGTATGTTCCTTCCAAACATTCTAATGGTTAACAAGAAAGGAGGAGCATCCTTCTTATCTACGTACATTACCACATTAGTGTTGGAAGGCTACTCAATTTTCTTATTCTTTTCTTTGGGTTGTGAATCTCTACTAGGAACATTCACATCAGTAGAAATCTCACCTGTCACAAATGTATCCAAGGATTTTATGAAAGCATTTCTGACCCTTGGACTTTTCAATAATTCACACAAAGGTTACTGACCTTAATTTTCTTTATCTCTTCAGATAAATAACTCATCAACCTCACTGTTTCTTCTGTCTCTGTTTTAACTGTTTGGACCTTTTGTGCTACTATTCCATTAGTTGCATGATGATTAGCCTTTAGTATAGCAGGATTATTACTAGCATTCTAATTTGGGGGAGTATTGAAATTGTTAGGAGTGGAAGTAGTGAAAGGACCTCCTAGCCTAGTGTTATTTCTCAAATTGTAGGTGTGATTTTTGTTTGACTACTGAAAAGCCTATACCTCTTTTGTTTCTTATAACACTTCATTTTCAGTTTCAAAGGGAAACTGATATACATTTAGTACAAAGGCTGATTCAGGATATAGGTTTTCACAAAAATAAGGTTCATCCTCTAAAAATTGATCCTCTTCTTCTTCAGTTGCAAAGGTAAAAGTCTCTAAGACCAAAGCAGTCTCATATCCTGAGGGTACTACTTCATTACCTTTGGGAATGAGAAACTCAGAAGTGGTGGCTTGTACATCTACATTGAAAATATTGGCTGCTAAATGGAACTGAGGACAATCTAGTTTAGCATGGGAACTGGTATTAAGAATTCTACACCAATTCTTCAATGCTAAATTAGCCATCTAAATCCTAGCTATTTGTTGTGTATCCTGGTTATCTAAATTCTCAAATGGAGAAGCTAGGGTACCATTATTTGGCCCTGTGTTCCATGTCTTAGGTGGCCTTGGCTGATTTTGATTCTTATTGTTACCACCCCAAGCCCTATTATCTATAGCTGGTTCTCTGTTTTGCATCTGTTGTCCTTGATTATGATTTTGATTTTGACTGTAATTTTGATTTTGATTTGAACTTTGACCCTAGTTACAATTCTAATTACAATTCTGGTTATAGTTTGGGTTGTAGTTCTGACTATATCCTTGGTTGTTTCTACCATAGAAATTCTCATTTCTCAGTTGTGTCATTTCAGTAGTCAATCTTCTCAAATGTGCAATGATTTCTTTGAATTCTTCTCTTTCTTCTTGTACCTTTGCCACAAATGTATCCTGAGGAGGTTGGAAGAAAGATTGACCATTACTCTAATTATTATTGGCAGTGTTACTAGTATAAGGGGCTATGGCCTAGATTGGGGTAGGATTATACACAGGTGTGTATGAAGGAACTAGATTCAATAATGGAGTATTATGTGTAGGGACTCCATTCCAAGGTTGTGTTTGATTTTGTATCCCAAGATTTCCTCCATTAGGAAATGGATTATAAGTTGTTTGCCTCATCTCCTGATTTACTGAGGCTGCCTCCTTATAGGCTTTGGATATTGTATCTATGTTAGGCTTTCTTTTGACAAACATAGCAGTTAATGGATCTAAGGCAACATAGTATATGGCTAACAATGTATCTGCTCTTACTGTGTAAGGAGCTACTATCCTAGAATAGGCCTTTTGAAATCTATCATTAAAATATCAATCAGCTCTCCTTCACCTCTCTTAATTGTAGCCAATTTGTGATATAAGGTGGAAGGATCTATTGGTCCTCTAAATCTAGACAAAAATGTTTCTTCCATAAGTGCCCAAGAAGAAATATAACCATCGGGCAAGTTAACATACCAGTTAGAAGCCTACTCATTGAAGGTGTAAGGAAACAATCTACACACAACATCCTCATATTCTAACCTGGCCCTAAAGCATGTCTCTTTGAATATTCTAATGTGATCTTCTGGATCCTGATGTAATTGGTATTTAGGACATATCTTTTCAAAAAAATTTGACATCTCATGATAATCAGTGAATTGTATGTGAGAGTTGACATTAAAATAAGGCATTGCAGGTACTTGTGCTTGACCTAGACTGGTAGGAATACTTGGATTTCTTGGAGGATTAGGATTCCTGGGAGGATTAGGATTCCTGGGAGGACTGGGACCTCTAGGAGTACCTAAACCAAGATTCAAAGATCTAAATGAAGAACTGTCAGGACTCACAATGTTATGGATACTAAAAGGTGATCTAGGAGGTGTTCCAGATGAACCTCCCGTGTGTGATATTCTGGTATTCCAAATCAAAGGACTCTTATTTTGCCTTTTATCAGGTAATTGTACAAATATATCTTCTAAACTGGATCTAGACCTAGTCACTCTGTTACTGTTATGAGCCAACTTTACTCAGAACAAACCCTAACTCCAATTAGGCCCTCCTTCTAGCGCTAAAAACTATTGATGATTATTTTTACACATTCATAACAAAAGTTAAAATTCACAAAAATGAACCTAACTACCTTGAAAGATATGAAGAAATCAATTAAGATTTGCTTAATCCCAAGTTTCTGTATGGTCAAGTCTTGACCTATTGGACAATTCAGTAGGTTGATGTGAAGCTGTAATATGCAAGGGGCCTTACTTGATTTAAGGTGTTCTATGATTCACTGGACTCTAATTATGCAAAATATCATAAATACCATCATTTTATTCATTCTTTTGCACAAATTTGTTACTGTATCAGAAAGCTTTATATGATTTATGTTAACACAAGCTTTCCTTTTCAAGTATTATGAAAACTGTCAAATATCAGACAATCTCCTTTAAATTTTTGCGTTTAAGATAAGTATTTCAAATGGTTTGGGAAAAGTTAGAGAAATCTAAACTAAACTTCATTCTACTATAGGATCTAAATGCTCTATTATACATGTTATAAGAAGTATAGTAAACCTGATTAAATCCATAGACTAAACCTTTGAATGTGAATGCCCTGAGTATTTTCACGAACATACATTCAAGATTGCAAGCTTTAAGAGAAATTATTTCAAATATAAAGAAGAGCCAGAAGACACTCTAAATATAGACGCAAAATTCTAGATTCATTTGTATTCAAGATAAACAGTCATATATGATTTACAATGTATGAATGACTCTTAGCTTCATTAATCAACTTATAGAAAACTTACAATGCTTTATAGATACAGTAAGGAAGCTAGATTGTTCCACACATTCTTTATTGTAGACATAGGCGACCTCCTTCTATTCTAAACTAAATTGTCCTTCTACTCAAAAAATGCTAAGACAAATTACAACTTTCAGCTCTGTTTTACAAATCCCTATGTTCTTGTGTAACTTATTATAGAGTAAAGGGGCTCAAAATATAGCTCTGATTATCCCCAATATGGTCACAAAACCCTAGTTAATCAACAGTCCACCCTTCAAGTGCAACATCAATCGGTGGAAAAAAAAATCCCGCCAAAAATCTCTGAGCAGCATACTCATCTTGAGCATAAGGATGCCCTTTCAAAACCCTAACCACCAAAATATCTTCTGTTGTTCTTTTAATAATGTTTCTCCATCTATATATCTCTTCTCACTAAAATATTTCACTTCTTTTGCAATCTTTTGTGATCCGATCCACCTCCTGTGATGTCATCGCCATTACAGCTCCACGTTTATATCCACCTACATACCTGCAAAACAAACAGAAGAAAAATAGATTTTAAATTCATGTTGCTGTCATCAATTTATACCACATCAGAGAGTTAGATTGGCATTAATTACAATAATTAATGCGCCATCGATTCGGCCCTCAGTTGCAGTGTTGGCACTTTTAAACCTTTTGTATATCTTGTTGTGTATACCTTCATCAGAGTAACTCACGCAGTCAGGTCGATCAATAAATTTCACACTGATCGCATACTTCTGGCTGATACAATCTATTCGATTTGTATATCCTTGTCCATTATAAACAAACAAGCATTCAAACATTCAAATACTTTTCTAAATTGAACTCCTTTTTGACATCCGGCTTGTATCTTTAACTTGCATCCTTCGCTTTGCATATCGGCTTGTATTTCAACTATACAAGTCCAAGATACATACAAATATTTTCCTGCATTAAATTCTCTTTTCACATCCGCGTGGTATCTTTAACTTGCATCTTTTACTTTGCATATCATCTTGTATATCGTAAACATACATTGTAGTTATACATACAAATCTGACATACAAACAGTGGGGTCCACCTTACCTTTTACTTGTATCTCTGTGATGCATATAACACTTGTATCAAACTTTTAGATACAAGCATAGACATATACCAACTCTTTTGTATGTGCTATTTTTCAGACTTCAACTCTTATAAATCATAGTTCACTCAAGCTTCAGTTCTGTAACTTGCATAAAGTGCAATGCATCATTTGATATACATTAAGTCAGGAAGCATTGGTTTAACCAAACTTTAATCTTTCTTCAGTTCCGCATTGCATGTATATCAAAATGTATGTCTCTGAAATATACATACAAGGCACGAAATATACAACTTAACATTATTTCATAATCATTTTGGTTCTGGCCTTGCATTCAACCTTGTATATTTTGCTTTGTATGTCTTGAAACATACAAAGTGCAAAATATACAACCATAAAACTTTACTTCATAGTTATTTCAGTTCCACGACATGTATAAAGTGTTGTATATCCCATTGTATATCGCATTTTTCCAAACATACAAACATGCAATACATTCAACGGACTTGACCATTTATTCATTCAAACTTTGTAATGTTTCGGGCCTGACTCGTATGTATAGATAGAATGTTTAACAAAATGCATACAAGTAAAATGACTTAGAAACCTGATGACCTCTACATGCAACTTGTATACGCAAACAACTTTGTATGTAAGTGACCTTGTATACAAAGTACAAACCCTCCCATTGTATATTTTACCAAAACACTCATAACTTGCAAAATATAAGGAATTTTAACATGGTTCAAAAAGCAACCCTCACTCATTTTTGACAAGGAATCCACCCATATTCTGCTCTGGTACTTAATGTAATTTTTTATTATTTTCAACAAGGTTTGTAACTTTCACTCTCTTTTCCCTTTTACCACCCAATAGACCCACACACAAAAGCAAAAGCAAAGCCACAGCCAGGGTCCTCATTTTGCTAAGGAGTAAAATGGGGCGTGTTGTGAGAATCACAAGAAGTTTGTTTTAAGCCCAAAATCCAAATGTGTTTGCAAACAATGATTATGAGAAAAAAGTTGAAACGAGTGCACCTGGTTGTTTTCACTTTCCAAGTTGTTGTTGTGACTGATCCAATTGTTGCTCCAACTCCTTTGATGCACCTACAAGCCACAAAATCAAAAAATAAACAAGTAAACTTGCATAGAAGAAAGCTATGTGAAAAAGATGAAGTATAGAAAGTTTTGATGAAAATGAATAGGTACAATAGAATAGATATCATAATCAGAAAATTTAGAAAATTTCATGCACTTTAGAAAAAAATTGTCAAAATTGGATCAATTTTGCTCAAGATATGCTTGTTTGAAGTTTAAATGCAATTTTGACTTTGACTGATAAAAAACCTATAAAATGACACATTCACCTAATAAAAGTTGCACCGTTGTGAATATCATCCTATCAGATTTCTGATGAGTCCTCTTGCGCACGATTTCGACATGTGTTGACCAAGTTAAGATAATAAGAAAAAAATGCCCTTCTAGGGCTTCTAGGAGACAATAGCAAGTCTGATTGATAGGGTAAGCCACTAGTGGTTTGGATATACTTGGTCACATGTGACTATGGTGCACTAGTGGTTACTATGGTGTTTAAGTTTTGTATGGAGCCCTTGGTCACCAATATGACCAAGGACTAAAGTTGGTGAAAAAAATAAAAAGGAAAATAGGGACCGATAGCCCTCGTTCTCCGGTCATGAATATACCCACAAAGATATTAGAGGAGTTGACCAATTAGAAGAGCTAACCATTGTTCATGGAAGTGTTGACCAATCATAAAAGCCAACTAGTGGAGACTGGGAGTTTGATAGTGGCTACGATGAAGACAACAACAAAGTCAGTGAGGTTGGCATATATTTGGTGTCTCAAGTGATGTATCTTGTTTGATTGGGAATGCTAACCCTAAATAGTCAAATGACTTCACAAATGCAAAGGAAGACTAGAAAATATGAGCCTCAACTTCCTTGGAAAAAATAGGTAACCTCAAACAAGATGATGACTACCGGTGACCATGACTGTAGATAGACGTCGACCAAAAATGAAGATGTCAACAGAAAAGGATAGCTGAAAACTAGTTCCCAATATATCTTGAGATAATAGGAATGTTATGTGACCTAACTACCAATGTGATGGGGAGCACATAGCGGGAAATGCATAATGTGCCTAATTTATTGACAATTGGCAAGACTAACAAATGAGCCACTGATATATCTCCATCAGTCAGAAAACCATCATCAGAAAGACTTTCCTAAGTCTCTCCATGACCAAACTCACCCTGATAGCTCAACTTCACTTTATCTTTGGCAAGACTTACTCCTATCGGCCAAGTCTTTCATCCTTCTTCTGATTCCCGATGATGGTTAAGTTCCTCCTTGTCTCAACCGTGATGGCTTCCACACTAGTTGGAATGACTTTATCATGGAGACCCTTCCTGTCGGCGAAACTCTTAACTTGTCTCCTGATGCGTCGATGGCATTTACCTTTGGTGAGTCTTGTTCTATCGGCAAACACTTGCAATCTTTGGCTGATGTGTTGATCACTCTGATGTCACCTTTAACCTTCACTTGTTGGTGAGACAATTACTATTGGCTAAATTAGGGTTTGCTTTGTCGATACACCGATGCATAGTTTACCATCTCTCGAACAATGAAATAAACCAGAAAACAAAAATGGATATTTGTACAATGAAGCCATTCCACTAATTTCAATAGAAATCTTACTAGTGGAATGCTTCACATCGACATATTGCAACAACGGAAGCACAAAAAGAATGGAAATCTATAGCTATACAATTTGCAGTTACAGGAAATGGAAATCAAATTGATGGAACATAATCATTATATTTCTCCTTAGCACAATACACAATCACATTCATCTCCTCTATGATCTGATTACCAATACTTATTTGGTTCATTCCTCTGGGTTATAAACTCACCCTGAGGAAAACCAACTGATTCCAAGCGGCTGGGAGACCAACTGTCTTGAGATTAACAATTTGACAAATGTGACCTAAGTTACTTGGGATGTATAAAAAGAGTTCTAGGTCCTGAAAGACCTAGAGACCAACAGAAATGAAAATGCATTAGTCAAATAGACCTTATTACAAAACATGATTTTCTAGGAGCTCCTGTACCATACTCCCCGGGTGAAAGTTGTCTCAAGTCCTCTTAGAGACTAACTGCTGCAAATCACCACCCTGCTTTTTGATGTCTTCGTCCAGCATCCATGTGACCTCTGAGTCTGGAAGTCCTTTCCAATTGACTAAGTGCTCAAAATAGGTCTGATTTCTTATCTTCTTGGTTGTCTTGCTATCCAAGATGAACTCCATCTTCAGTGGTTCCGTAGGTGGTAAATATTACACCCACTCTACATTATCTTGGACATAATCTATTGTACCTTATCCTGTATCAGGACTCTTATATAATGTCAGACCAACAACATTGAATATAGGTGAAATAGCAATATCATCAGGGAGTTCAATATTGTAAGCATTAAGAGCATATTTCTCCAGAATCTGACAAGGTACAATTTTTCACATCATCAACTTGTTGTGTTTTCCTATGAGCAGTCTATTCTTGTTGAGGTGAACCATGACCATATCTCCTATTTGGTATTACACATCCCTTCATCTTTGATCCACTCTAGCCTTGATCTTCTGACTGTTCTGGTGTAGAGTATCTTTGACTTGTTGATGGATCTCTTTCATAGCCTCTACAAATGTATCAGCATGTCCACTCCTTTTGTCCAACCCTTGAACATCTCACAATTCAAAAATTCCTCTAGGATGACTACCATAGACAACTTCAAAAGGACTTAGACTTGTACTTCTGTTTGTAGAATCATTATAGGCATACTCTTCTTGTGGGAGTACCACATCCCAACTACTGCCATGTTCTCTTGTCAAACATCTCAGCAGATTGCCTAATGACCTATTCACAACCTCAGTTTGGCCATCAGTCTAAGGATGATAGGCTGAACTAAAAGACAAATTTGTACCCAATCATTTCCACAAGGTTCTCCAGAAATGTCCCACAAATTTGTTGTCTCCGTCAGATACAATAGTCAAAGGTAACCCATGAATCCTGACGATTTCTTTAAAGAACAAACCTACAATGTAACTAGCATCATTGGTGGTTTTACAAGGAATAAAGTGAGCCATCTTGCTGAACGTGTCTACCACAACAAACACACTATCATAACCTATCCTTGTCTTGGGCGATCCCATCACAAAATCCATACTCAAACTTTCCCAAGGTCTGTTTGGTATGGGCAAAGGTTGGTATAGTCCTGCATTGGTTGAGACCCCCTTTGCTCTCTAGCAAATCATACAACTCTCAACAAACCTTCTAATATCATATTCCAGCCTTGGCCAAAAGTAAAATCTTTTTACAAGATCAAAGGTCTTATTGAGCCCAAAATGTCCTCCTAAACCACCACTATGCTTCTCCTTCACTATATTATCCCTCATTGAACACTTAGGGATACATAGTTGACTCCCTTTAAACAAAAGCCCATCTTGCAATGTATAATCTGAAAATCACTATGGAAAGCATTGGCAAACTCACTACATACCTTGTAAATCTCCTTGAAATCTTTGTCCTTTTTATACAATCCTTTGAGTGCCTCAACACCCATGCTTTGTAGCTACACTTCTTGCACTGTCAACACCCTTCTGTTTAAAGCATCAGCAACCTTATTGGTTATCCCTTTCTTATGCTTGATGATGAAGGTGTATGCTTGAAGACTTTCCACCCATTTCATGTGTTTATGGCTGAGCTTTTCTTGTCCATTCAAAAAACTAAGAGCATGATTGTCAATGTATACAATAAATTCTTTAGGAAGCAAGTAGTGCCTCCATTTTTTAGAGCTTGTACCATGGCATACAACTCTAAATCATAAGAGGAGTAATTCCTCTTAGCTTCATTCAATTTTTCACTGAAAAAGGCTACTGGTCTACCTTCTTGGCTCAACACTGCACCTATGGCCAGTCCACTTGCATCATATTCAATGATGAAGACTTTATTGAAATTAGGAAGTACTAAGACAAGATACTTGGCAAGTTTCTACTTTAGACTTTCAAAACTCTGATCTGCCTCTTTTGTCCACACAAACTTCATCTTTCCTCCACCCTTGATGGTCTCTAACATAGGTGTACAAATATCATTGTAGTTCTTAATAAATTTTCTGTAAAATGTGCCAAGCCATGGAAACTTCTGAGCTCTCCTGCTGTCCTACATGTAGGCCAATTCAAAATAGCCTCTACCTTGGAAGGATCCATTTTAAAATCACCCTTAGAGATGACAAAACCTAGGCACACCAATTCTTGTTTCATGAAGTCACACTTTTCCAATTTTATCAATAACTTTTAATCTTGCAGCCTCTTCAAGACTATCTCCAGATGTTCCAAGTGTTCTTCCTTGCTCTTACTAAACACTAAAATATCATCAAGGTAGACTACCACAAATTTCCCTATGAATTCCTGCAACACCTCATTCATCAGCCTCATAAAGGTGCTAGGGGCATTTGAAAGACCAAAAGGCATCACAAGCCACTCATACAACCCTTCATTGTTTTTGAAAGCTGTCTTCCACTCATCCCCCTCTCTTATCCTTATCTGGTGATACCCACTCTTCAAGTCTATCTTGGAGAAATAAGTAGCCCCTCCCAAACAATCCATTAGATCTTCTATTCTAGGAATAAGAAACCTATACCTGATGGTTATCTTATTTATTGCCCTAGAATCAGTACATAGTCTCCATTTCCCATCCTTCTTTGGGGATAAAATAGTAGGTACTACACATGGGCTAAGGCTCTTCCTTATCAGCCCTTTGTTTAGGAGTTCTTGTATCTGGTTTACTATCTCTTCATTCTGGTGAGGGGTCATTTTATATGATGCCTTATTGGGGAGTACCGCTCCAGGTATGAGATCTGTCTGATGGCTAATATCTCTGACAAGTGGTAGGGAGTCAGGTATATCTTTTGCAATCACTCCTTTGTAACTCTCAAGCAAATCTATGACCTCCTTAGGCCCTACTTCCCTCACAATTTCCTTCTTTTCCCCCTTAGGCTTCACAATCAAAGCAAAACCTACTCCATCACCTTCCTTTAATGTGTCCATGAATTATTTTTCTCCTACCATCATTACACTAGATCCTACATGTTGTGGATCCTCTTCTACCAATGACTGTATCCTATAAGTCACACCATCCTTTTGGAATGAGTAAGCATTCTTTTCTCCATCATGACGAGCTTTTTTGTCAAACTGCCATGCTCTGCCTAACAAAATATGGAAAGCATCCATTGGAAGGATGTCACACAAAATTTTCTCTCTATACCCCCCAATACTAAATTCTGCCCATGCCTATTCATTGATGATTATGTGCTACCCCTTATTCAACCAACTGACTTTATATGGACTGCTATGGGGTATCTTTTCTAGATTCAGCTTATTCACTGCTTCCAAAGATATAATATTATCAGTAGAACTAGAGTCAATAATAACTTTACAAACCTTACCTTGGATCTTGCAGTTGATTTTAAACAAAGCCCTTCTTTGATATGGTTCAGTCTGCATTGGTTCCTTAAGCAACGTCCTCTTGATCATCATATTTTCTCCCATTTCTGATGCTAGATTCACTTCAGGAGATGTCACACTCCTTGCATCTTCTTGAATCAAAGTGGTTCTCTTCTCACCACCATGACAAGTTGAGGCCTTCTCTGGACACTTGTATGCTAGGTGCCCTATCTGATTATAGTTATAACATCTCATATTGGAGAATTTAGATCCTCTACCTGATCCATTTGTCCCACCTCTTCCATTAGGCCTTCTTCCTTAGTAGCCTCCTCGGCTACTAGAGTCTCCAACTTGCTCTTCTTGGCTAGACTCACCACTAGGCCTCTAGTTAGGAGTTCTTCCTCCAAAACTACCTCTACCTCTAAAATTTCTTCCACCTCTACCTCTATTATTCTTCTCACTCTTTCTCTTTATTTTCTCTTCAACCCTTAAGGCCATTTGGAAACACTTGTTCACTGTTTCTGGTGCTAAGATGCTGATCTCATCTTGGATGTTCATCCTTAGACCATTCAAATACCTGGCCACCTTCTCTGACTCTTCTTCTTGTCTCTTTGACCTGAGACTGAGTTTATGAAACTCTTGTGTGTATGTATTCACATCAAGGTCTCTATGTCTGAGGTTCTACAATTTCTTTTACATCTGTACATTATAGTCCAAGGGTAAGAATTGTGCCTTGATTTTAGTCTTCATCCTTTCCCAAGAAGTTATCATATTCTTCCCCTCCTTGACTCTCTCTCCTTGCTCATAATTCCACCATGTAAGAGAAGATCCCTTCAATCTTGTCTTTGCCAACTTAACCCTATTATCATCAGGGACTTCTTTGTAATTGAAGTGATTATTCAATGCCTCAATCCAGTCAATCACCTCTTCAACTTCCATATTTCCACTATACATAGGTAACCCATCTATGGTGTCCCTATTGACTGACTTCAATGCATTTACAAATGCCCTCTAGTCTGCTAGTATCTCCTCTGTCCTCTTATTGGTTTCATCAATTTCTGTATCACCTTCATTGTTGTCACTTTCATCTTCCCTATCTTTGCTTTTGGATTGCTTGAACTCTCCCAACTTGGATTCAAGCATCTCCTTGATCAGCGTCTTGATGGCGTCCTGCGACATACTTTTGGGAGGCATCCTCTCTGCCTCTATCTCACTTTCTCTGTCTAACATACACTATTCACAGACAGTACCCAAACACCAACAGTCCTGCAAATCCTCAATTCGACTTGCCACCCAAATCTTTTTGGGCTCTAATACCAATATGATGGGGAGTGCACAGTGGGAAATGCAGAATGAGCCTAATTTACTCACAGTCAGCAAGACTAACAAATGAACCACTGATATATCTCCATCAGTTAGACAACCATTGTCGAAAAGACTTTCCTAAGTCTCTCCGTGACCAAACTCACCCCGATAGCTCAACTTCACTTTATCTTTGGTGAGACTACTCCTATCAGCCAAGTCTTTCATTTTTCTACCGATGCTCGATGATGGTTAAGTTCCTCCTCATCTCAACTGTGACGGCTTCCACACTAGTTGGAAATGACTTTATTGATGAGACCCTTCCCATTGTCAAAACCTTTAACTTGTCTCCCAATGCGCGGATGGCATTTACCTTCAGTGAGTCTTGTTCTATCTATGAACACTTGCAATCTTTGGCCAATGTGTCGATCACTCCAATGTCACCTTTAACCTTTACTCATCAGTGAGACAATTACTATCGGCCACATTGGGGTTTGCTTTACCAATACACCGACGCATAGTTTACCTTCTCCTGAACCCTAGCACATGGAGATTCTAGATCAACCTACTGTGCAACCCGCACTATCTAGATCCTCTGCACCACTGAATAATGAAACAAAATAGAAAACAAGAAAGGATATTTGTACAACGAAGCCTTTCCAATGATTTTGATAGAAATAATACTAGTGGAATGCTTCACATTGACATATTGCAACAATGGAAGCACAGAAAGAATGGAAATCTATAGCTATAGAATTTGCAATTATAGGAAATGGAAATCAAATTGATGGAATGGAATCATTTTGTTTCTCCTTAGCACAATACACAATCACATTCATCTCCTCTATGATCTGATTACCAATACTTATTTGGTTCATTCCTCTGGGTTATAAACTCGCCCTGAGGAAAACCAACTGATTCCAAGCGGTTGGGAGACCAACCATCTTGAGATTAACAATTTGACAAATGTCACCTAAGTCACTTGGGACATATAAAAAGAATTCTAGGTCTTGAAAGACCTAGAGACCAACAGAAATAAAAATGCATTGGTCAAATAGACCTTATTACAACACAAAACATGATTTTCTAGGTGCTCCTACACCACAATGTATCATGATATCTTGTGTTATATCAATGTGAAGATGATGTAAAATTTGTAGATGCTTTTTTTAATGGAAGTGAGCTACATGGGCAGCATGAGATTGGAAGTGATTGGAGTGAAAGGTATTTTCTGATGAATCATCTGAAATTATGATTAGAAGGGTGGTGAGAAAAATGACAAGCAGGGATTTTAAATGGAGTCTTTGAAGTGGTGACCGATAGAGATAAGGTATAGCTAGAGTGTCGATGACTGAATGCAAGTGGTGACAGAGTGGTGAATAGCTAGTCTAAGTAGTGGGAGATTGGACTGTGAGGGAAGGTTTATGACTTTAGCAAAGTTGAGGAGGTGGTTTTAGGGTTTCAAGCGGTGCCCTTGGGATCTCAATAGTGAGCAATATAACCTACAATATAACAACAAACCATGCAACATAAAGCATGTAACCCAGAGATAAAACTAAAATTATTCGACCAAAGCCTTGGCACAAAGGCCATATGGATCCATGAGGTATGGCCTTGTGCAAGGGCAAAAACTAAAAAAAAATTCAAAAATTTTCCAATGGTCAAACCCTATGATGTTTATAGTCAAAATTCATGGAAATGGCCTCTCGGACACAATGGTGAGGTCATTTTTAGCCCAGGAGGTCACATGCAACAATTCATTCCCAAACTTAACAAACTAGGTTTAGAAAAACATAAATTTTTGCAACAAAAACCTGCAAAAACTAATGATTAGATCTAATTGGGCATGTTCACGTCAGGTTCACCAAAAATGTATACAAAAAATTTGGATAAATATGAATGATAAAACAATACAATGCATTACCAAAATCTAAATCTTCAATACCTCAGATAGATAGAATGATAGATGCATGCATGATTGATTGAGTGAGTGATTTGATATGCCGGTTGCTCAATTCAACAGCATAACAATAAGATGAAGATGATAGATGAAAAGATAATGGATGACAAATGAATGATGCAAAGGCTCTAATGTGATTTTGACAGCATGTAGATACTCAAGACTCAATGCATATGCAAATGGCTTGGTTGATGGTAGATTTATAGTAAGGGTTGATTTGGATGGATGGTTGAGATTGAAAGGATAAATGAATGATGTGGATGGCTAGGATTGATTAGTTATTCCCACTCTTCAAGGGAGTTGTACTCATGTGACAAGTGTAGGGAGGAGAATAAAGTTCATGTGTTTAGCGATTAGGGATAAGGGATTAGGGTTTAGGGTTGAGGGAATAGGGTTTAGGGTTCAGGGATTATGGTTTAGGGTTGAGGGATTAGGGTTGAGGGTTTAGGGATAGGGTTTAAGATTTAAGTTTTAAGGGTTGATGGTTGAGGCTTTAGGGATAGAGTTTAGGGTTTAGGGATAAGGGATTAGGGTTTAGGGTTGAGGGATTAGGGTTTGAGTTATAAGTTGAGGGTTGAGGGTTTAGGGATAGGATAAGCTTTGTGTGGTGTATTCAAAGGATTATCTTTGTGCAGTAAGTGAATTATGAGAGCCACAGAGAGGATTGAATTTAAAAAATCCTACTATGTAATACAATTGGACTCTAAATATTTGAAGTAAACCATCTACAAATATCCATTGAAGCATGCATTTATAATGCAAATATGGACAGCATCAACAAAAATGATTTGTATTAACCAAATATCCATATAGGTATACATCAATATCTCTTAATATTGTAAGGAAAGCATAGGTGCGGAAAATAGCTTCCCTAATGTTAATTCCCAGGGGACAGTGTAGACCAGTCACTTTTTAAATTTCAATAACACAGATGAATACACAAGAGAAACCAAAATAGACAATATTCAGAACACAGACACACAGAATTATGTGGGAAAACCCTTACGGGTAAAAAACCCACCACCACAAGAAAAATAATCTTTATTACAGTAAGATATACAGTTACAATAAAGAACTTAGCTTCTTGCTCTGGTGTTTGATTCTCGACCTCATACATAGTTCGCTACACTGTACATTTACAGAATGAATCTTTATTCAAGTCTCATCATTTAAATACCAACGACACCTGTAGACTTATCATTCTATTTCCAGTCTGCAAGAACAAGAGTCGTTACACACTTCTGCTCTAACTGATAGAACAAATTCCTTAGGCGTCGCTGCCATCTAACTGTCGCAATGGTTCATATTTCAGTGAGACGTTTAGTCCCACATGTACCAAGTCGCCGATGACTTCGTAGTTTATAACCGCCAATAAACGAAAGGCTATTGTCGGCAATTTTGTTGCCAACAATACCAAGCCTCCAAGCCTCCAAGTCCATCGGCCCTAAGATATCACCTTCCACCGATGAGCATAGTCTCCCCGATCACCAAGGTTACCATCGGTATGACACTCTCCATCGGCAAAAGATCTCGCCCTCGCTCCGACAGTGGTTTGTCTCGCCGATACCAATAAAACTTCCATCGGGATGACTGTAGTACATTGGCCCAACACCTTTAGGTTAAGCCGACAAGTATCCTCTCGCCGATGTCCTAAAGCACCATTGGTATGATAACTCATATCTGACAAGATCTAAACTATCACACTGAACCCCAGACTCCCGCTGATAGGCATAAGTCATCGGAGTGACTACTCCTGTCGGAGTAACTCCACAAAGTTTGGCCGATAGGCCTTGTCTCACCGACAGTTGAATGCTTCCATTGGGGTGATACTCCGCATCAGACGAACCTTCGATGCTTACTCCAACACACTCATCTTATCAATGCCAAACTAAAACCTTCGTCGGAGTGACTAGTGTCCATCAGCCCAAAGATATAATGCTTCGCCGATGGTCTTCGTTTCACCGATGGCAATGGTCTTCAACTCAGTCCTGCCGATAGCACTTCATCACAGCGATGCCAACATCGCATATGCTTGAACCAATGAACCAAGGAGTCATTGAACCTACCAAATGAACTCTAGAAAGGTTCAACGAAGAGGTTCAACAAAGAGGTTCAAAGAATAAGTTCAACAAAGAGGTTCAATGCATGGGTTCAATGAAGTGGTTCAATGCATAGGTTCAACTAAGAGGTTCAAGTAGTAATTTGAGACACAAGTTCTCTTCAATCTCCCACTTGTCGAAGAGATTACTGCTACCTCTTAGTCCTCATTCAATTATTGAGAACTATGGGCCTGAAGACCCATTTTATCTGAACACCATTTGAACTTGGCCGTGCTCACTGGTTTAGTTAAGGCGTCAGTGACATTTTCCAAAGTGTCAACCTTTTCCAGCTTCACCTTCCTGTCTTCCACCATATCATGAACAAAGTGATATTGGACATCAATATGTTTTGTCCTAGCATGAAATGTAGGATTCTTTGCCAAACATATGGCACTTTGACTGTCACAGTGAATTTGAATTTGCCCTGCACTAAAACCAACATCAGAACACAACCTCTTCAACCAAACAGCTTCTTGGCATGCACGAGTGGCTGCCATGTACTCTGCCTCTATTGTGGAGAAAGTGACTACAGCCTGTCGCTTGCTCATCCAACTGATAGCACCACCATGTAACGTGAACACGTATCCACTGGTGGATCTCCTACTATCAATGTCCCCTGCCTAATCAGAATCAACATATCCCTGAATGCTGATAGATCTCTTAGACCCTTCTGAGTTTCCATGATAATAAATAGCATAGTCAGAAGTTCCCTTCAGATACCTCATAACCCTTTTCACAGCATCCCAATGTGATCTACCTAGATTCACCATAAACTGGCTCAAAACTTCCACTGCTTGGGCAATGTCTGGTCTGGTACAGACCATTGCATACATTAAACTACCAACAGCACTTGCATAAGGTACTCTCTTCATGTCATCAATGTCATTTGAAGATTCTGGACAATCTTCAATAGATAATTTCGTTCCCTGCAAAACTGGAACAACTAACTGTTTAGAATCAGACATATGAAACTTATCAAGAACATTGGTAATATACTTCCTCTAGCTGAGCCAAATTTTTCTCTTAGATCTGTCCCTTTTGATCTCCATTCCCAAAATGTACTTTGCTGCCCCCAGATTTTTCATTTCAAATTTCAAGGACAACTGAGATTTTAATGCTGAGATCATCCCCTTACCATTGCCAATGAACAACATGTCATCCACATACAGTGCAATTATAAGAATCTGATCACCTTTAGTTTTATAATAGACACAATGATCAGATTTAGATCTCACATACCCCAAGGATAAAACATACGTATCAAACTTTTGATACCACATTCTGGGAGACTGTTTCAAACCATAAAGAGACTTTTTAAGTTTACATACTAGATGTTCTTTACCTTTTTCCACAAAATGCTCTGGCTGGGACATATAAATTTCTTCTTCAAGGTCTCCATGAAGAAACGTTGTTGTCACATCCATCTACTCAATTTCAAAATCATATGCTACTACAAGTGACAACAGAAATCTAATGGATGTCAGCTTAGCTACAGGAGAAAGAATTTCTCCATAATCAATACCTTCCTTTTGGGAATACCCCTTAGCAACCAGTCTTGCCTTGTACTTCTCAATACTACCATCTGGACCATATTTCTTCTTAAATACCCACTTACAGCCTACAAGTTTTCTTCCTTCAGGCAAAGGCACCAGATCCTAGGTTCCATTCTTCTCCAATGATGTCATTTCACTATGCATGGCTTCCAACCAAGAATCTGAATCAGATACACTAATAGCTTCTTTCACAGTCCTAGGTTCATCAGTATCAGTAAGTAAAGCATAGGCACAAGTTGAGTCAAGTACTGAAAATCCATACCTATCTGGTTGTCTTCTTTCACGTGTAGATCTCCTCAAAGGTTGAGGTGTAGGTTTAGGTTCTTGCTCTGGATCAGAATCTTCGGAGCTACTTGAACTCTCATCTGAACCATCTGCACTTGGTGCTTGTTGTTCCTCTTTTACAGGGGTCAGAGGAACATTCACAACACTCTTTTCTTTCTTTTCTTCTATCTTTTCTGGCTGAGGATCAACAACCAATGGTTTCAGCTCTCTAAAAATTACATTCCTGCTGTAGATTACCTTTTCAGTTTCAGGATTCCAAAGCTTGTATCCTTTAATACCGACTCCATAGCAAACAAAGATACATTTAACTACCTTGTTATCCAACTTAGATCTTTTAACTTTAGGAATATGAGCATATGCCTCACAGCCAAAGACTCGAATATGTCTTAGAGAGGGCTTCTTACTAGACCATGCTTCCATAGGTGTCTTATCAACCAATGCTGAAGTAGGAGAATGATTCAGCAAGTAACAAGCTGTAGCAACTACCTCAGCCCAGAACTTCTGTTCAAGACCAGCATAACTCAACATACTTCTTGCTTTCTCCATCAACGATCGATTTAACCTTTCAGCAACTCCATTCTGTTGTGGAGTATAAGGTGTAGTTTTATGCCTTTTAATTCCATGGTCTACACAATACTTATCAAAATCTGCATTGCAATATTCACCACCGTTATCTGTTCTCAAGCATTTTAGTTTTCTACCAGTCTGATTTTCCACAAGAGTTTTAAATTCTTTAAATCGACTAAACACTTCTGATTTATTTTTCAAAAAATATACAAATGCCCTTCTTGAATAATCATCAATGAATGATATGTAGTATCTTGACTTAGATAAAGAAGGAACATCAACTAGACCAAAAACATCAGAATGCACATAGTCTAGAACACTAGAAGATTTATGAGAACTAGAGTAAAACGAAACACGGTTTTGCTTTCCATATATACAATGTTCACAGAAATCAAACTCCAGATTACAATCAATCAGCCCATCTACCAAGTTTTTGTTTTTCAAAGTTTTTAAGCCTTTTTCACCTATGTGACCAAGTCTATGATGCTAGAGCATTGTTTTCTCTACAGGAAGTTTAACTTCCATAGAATTTACATCATGTGTTACAATAGTAGCTTTTCCAGATTTTGCAAAGACATTATTACAGCACACTGGTTTAGCATCTAACCTATACAGAGTTCCAATGCGTTCACCTTTTGCCAGAACAATAGAACCTCTAGTCATCTTACAGCCACCATCCACAAAAGTAACTTGCACTCCAACATCATTAAGCTTACTAACAGAAAGTAAATTTTGAGCCAGACCTGGTATATGAAGAACTCCATTCATTCCCTTTATTCTGCCATCTGGGAACTGGATTCTGACTCGACCTCAACCAACAATTTCCAGTGTTGAATCACTAGCCAGGAACACCTTGCCACCAGCATAGGGTTCATACTTTGTGAACCACTCTCTATGAGATGTCATATGAAAAGATGCTCCTGAATCAATCAGCCAAACATCTTCAGAAGCAGGTGTTGCCAGAGCAGCAATGAAAGCATCAGCATCACTATATGAAGACTCAGAGTCAGAGAAGTTCTTCTTCTTCTTTTTCTCCTCTTTGCAGTCTTTCTTGACATGACCTTTCTGCCCACAATTCCAGCACTTCACCTTGGACTTCTTGCCAGGAGATTTTGATTTCCCCTCTGATTTGGACTTAGACTTCTTGTCCTTCTTGCCTCTTTCCTTTGATCTACCACGAACTGACAGAGCCTCTTTGGCCATTCTAGAAGACTTCCTCCGCATCTCTTCAGACAATAGAGAGGCAACAACAGTTTCCTGTGAAAACGTAGTTGTTGTACTTCCAATAGCCATCACTAGATGGTCCCACGAGTCAGGTAAGGAACATAACAGAAGCATACAACGATCCTCCTCTTCTATTTTTACACTTATAGAAGTCAACTGAGTAACAATCGTATTGAATGCACTCAGATGTTCTGCTACAGATGCACCTTCATCCATCTTCAGAGAATACAATTTCTTTTTGAGGAAAAGTTTATTTACCAAGGACTTGCCCTGATAAATATTATTCAACTTCTTCCACAAATCACTTGCAGACTTCTCCTCATGGGTGTTTAATAGAACAGAGTCAAATAAACTCAGTCTTATCAGTCCTTTGGCTTTTCTGCATATCAGATCCCAATCTTCTTGCTTCATGCCTGTAGGTTGAACTCCAGACACAGCAACCCAAAGATCTCTATAGACTAACATGTCTTCAACTTTAAGTTTCCACAACTCAAAGTTTGTGCCATTGAATTTCTCAATGTTTATTTTGTCTGATGTACTAGCCATCTTTATTTAATTTAAAAATAACACTCTATAGAACCTCCCACACAACAGAATTAACACAAAAAACCCAAACTACCAACAAGGATAACACAACTGGCCAGGCTCTGATACGACTTGTAAGGAAAGCACAGGTGTGGAAAACAGCTTCCCTAATGTTAATTCCCAGGGGACAGTGTAGACCAGTCACTTTTTAAATTTCAATAACACAGATGAATACACAAGAGAAACCAAAATAGACAATATTCAGAACACAGACACAGAATTACGTGGGAAAACCCTTACGGGTGAAAAACCCACCACCACAAGAAAAATAATCTTTATTACAGTAAGATATACAGTTACAATAAAGAACTCAGCTTCTTGCTCTGGTGTTTGATTCTTGACCTCATACACAGTTCGCTACACTGTACATTTACAGAACAAACCTTTATTCAAGTCTCATCATTTAAATACCAACGACACCTATAGACTTATCATTCTATTTCCAGTCTGCAAGAACATGAGTCGTTACACACTTCTGCTCTAACTGATAGAACAAATTCCTTAGGCGTCGCTGCCATCTAACCATCACAACGGTTCATATTTCAGTGAGACATTTAGTCCCACATGTACCAAGTCGCCGATGACTTCGCAGTTTATAACCGCCAACAAACGAAAGGCTATTGTCGGCAATTTTGTTGCCGACAATACCAAGCCTCCAAGCCTCCAAGTCCATCGGCATAACAACTCCCATCGGCCCTCAGACATCACCTTCCACCAATGAGCATAGTCTCCCCGATCACCAAGGTTACCATCGGTATGACACTCTTCATTGGCAAAAGATCTTGCCCTCGCTCCGACAGTGGTTTGTCTCGCTGATACCAATAAAACTTCCATCGGGATGACCGCAGTACATCACCTTTAGGCTAAGCTGACAAGTATCCTCTCGCCGATGTCCTAAAGCACCATCGGTATGATAACTCATATCAAACAAGATCTGAACTGTCACACCGAACCCCAGACTCCCACTGATAGGCATAAGTCATCGGAGTGACTACTCCTGTTGGCGTAACTCCACAAAGTTTGGCCGATAGGCCTTGTCTCACCGACGATTGAACGCTTCCATCGGGGTGATACTCTGCATCGGATGAACCTTCGATGCTTACTCTGACACACTCATCTTATCGATGCCAAACTAAAACCTTCATCAGAGTGACTAGTGTCCATCGGCCCAAAGATATAATGCTTCGCCGATGGTCTTCGTTTCACCGATGGCAATGGTCTTCAACTTAGTCCTGCCGATAGCACTTCGTCACAGCGATGCCAACATCGCATATGCTTGAACCAATGAACCAAGGAGTCATTGAACCTACCAAATGAACTCCAGAAAGGTTCAATGAAGAGGTTCAACAAAGAGGTTCAAAGAATAAGTTCAACGAAGAGGTTCAATGCATGGGTTCAACGAAGTGGTTCAATGCATAGGCTCAACTAAGAGGTTCAAGTAGTAATTTGAGACACAAGTTCTCTTCAGATATAAGTATAACATATATACAAAATAGCCATATAGGCTTGCAAGAATGCCATATAGGCATACAATGTCAATAATACAAAATATATGTCCACAAATGCCTTATAGGCACACAACAAAGGAACCTAATAAAAAGCCATTCCCCTCTGTCTGGTGAAGAGAATAGATCATGGGTAGCCTTTGGTCTTCGAGGGGATGGAGACACGTATGAGGGTGGTCTACTATGAACCTGAGGGCTGGTCCTCTTATTTAGTTGTTCATGGATTTGTACTTGTTACAATAAAAAGTATAGACATTAATATATAGAAATTACAGTATAAAAATGAAACATTTAACAAAATATAATCACTTATCGCTACTAGAAAATCTATCTCCTCATTTTCCTCAGTACCAGGATTAGGTTGTGGCGATGTAATGTCGTATAAAAACCATCCAGATAGAAATTAAACTTCAAATCAATAATCATTTGATTTTTTAAAAATAAACAATTATAACAATGAATGTAATTTGAAATTTACTAATCTTCCTCATACCCTCGTCAAAGGCATGGAGCTATGAATCACAGGGGACACACCATGTTCCATTGCCCTATGAACTTTGGGAGGTGTCTCCGCATCCTGCATCATCTAAAAATAAAACAAAATTATTCAATTACAAAAACTAGAATAGTGATGCAAGTCATGGATCCTAACATACACACACATTCACCTAAACATGGAAGTACACACAATAAAGCACACAAATCATGTTCACCTAAATTATACTAAAAGTGATAAAAACTCTGACTATGCAAAAAGGACTCCAACCAAGGAGATAAATGTAAAAGGGCTCCATCTAAATACATAACATGATCTAACTCTACAAATAACATGTTTATCTAAATCTAATTAATTAGGTAAATCATGTTTATCTAATCAATTCAGTCTATTAATCAACCTATCCCTACCCTAGTTAATTAAATATCTATTATTTAATTATCTAGCCTGACCTACATGACCCTAGACAATCGCTCACTCATTTCATTCCTTCCCTGTAGCTGGGGCATATTTTTCTTTGACCTGACACCACTTCCCTGTTAGGTCCTGACACCACCTCAAAGAGGGGCAAATGTAGACACCTAAAAATGTCTTCATCATCAAACCAACTCCCGACATCCCTAAACATACCAATTTCCCTCCTAATCAATTAATTAAATTTTTATTTAATTAATTATCCCCTCATCGCCTAATTTTTCATCATTTTATCCCCCACCATTGAATTAATTTAATTAATTCAATAGTTCAACCTTAGCCAATTATTTAAATAAATATGCAATATTTATTTGGTTAATTCCCCCTTTTCACTAAATCCAATTAATTAGGTAAATCATGTTTATCTAATTAATTTAGCCTATTGGATGGGGGCCTTGGCTCGATTGGCTAAGTATTCTTGTTGCAAGTAAGGAGGTCACGAGGTCTAGTATCCCCCCATCCCTGTGGAGCTAGAGGGCGTGTCGTGCTAGCATCACCAGTCACATTCAAAAGTTTACCAGGCACTTAAAAAAATAATAATTAATTCAGCCTATTAATCAACCTATCCCTACCCTAGTTAATTAAATATCTATTATTTAATTACCTAGCCTAACCTACATGACCCTAGAACTAGGATTAATTAAATAAAACCTTATTTAATTAATCTAAACACCTCACTAACCTATTTCCTAATTTTTTCCAGCAATATTAATTAGGATAATCATGCTAATTAATATGGTCAAACCTAGATTAACACTTCTCCCCACATCCCACAAATAAAAAATTGAAATATATCTCATATAAATCAATTTTTTATACACGTGTCATAACCCTCATTAAAACCTCTTACACTTGTCATAAGCATTAATATCCGCTCTTTCCCAAATGAATTTTAAATTCATTTTACCCTTCCCCATGTGAATTTTTAATTCACAAATAATCCATCTCACCAAACCTCATTTAATTCACCCCTTTCCCAAGATGAATTAAAAATTTATCTTTATTCCTAGCCCTCCATTCTCCAAGATAAAATCTAGGCCCTCTACATCACTTTCATCCTCCACCATTGATCTCCCAAATCAATCTCAACCATTGGATCAAAATCTCTCCAAAATGCCTATAAATACAACATTCTCCAAGCCATTTTATCATCCAATTTCTAAGTAGAGTTATCATGCCAAAAGTTCTCTTGAGCTAGCTTGTGAGTTGCATTAGATTGAGTATTTCACATTGAATCCATTATCTAGGGTATATCTAGGAGCTCTTGGGTGCATGCTTCTACAACCCCATCATGGATTTGTGAATCTTAGTGATGTATAACATTTGTTTTTATGCACTTGTTTTGTGTTTTACATCTCATTTTGATTTCACTAAATCAAAAACATAAAAAATTTCAAAAAAGCATAAAAAATTTCAAAAAAACATAAAAAATTAAAAATAAAATATGAAAAATTTTCACAAATTTTCAAAAAAAAAATAAAAAAATAAAAAATACAAAATTTTTTCAAAAAACCAAAAATACAAAAAAAAAATCAAAAAATCGAAAAATACGAAAAAATTAAAAAGCAGCTCTACAATCTCAATTAGACCAGTTAAATGAAGCCATCATTAGTAAGGGCATGGATAATGCTTCTTTTGAATATGTTAAAACTCTTCAATCTAAATTAGAGGAAATTTTAGCTTGGGAAGAAATTTTCTGGAGATAGAAATCAAGGGAATTATGGTTAAAGGAAGGAGATTGAAATACAAAAAATTTTCATGTTTCGACCATGTTTAAAAGACACAAAAACTCTATTTCCTCGATAAAAGATTCTATGGGAAACATCTTACAAGAGGATTCTCTCATTCAAAAAGAAGGAATTAATTTTTTTCAGAAAATTCTCTCTAAAGAAACAAATCAGATCCCCAATTCGACTATAGCAGAAGTCATAAACCATATTCCTAATCTGATTTCTCAAGAAGAGAACCTGGAGTTGATGAAACACTTTACTTTAGAAGAAATCAAAGAAGTAGTCTTCTCTCTAGATCTGGACAAATCTCCTGGCCTAGACAGTTTCACTCCTCTTTTCTTTCAAAAATGTTGGGATTTTGTGGGAAAGGATATTTGGCTTGCTATAGAAGAAGCTTAGAGAAATAGAGTTATTTTGAGAGAAATTAATTCTACATTTATTTCTCTAATCCCAAAAGTTGCTACTCCTTCCTCTTTTGCTAATTTCAGACCCATCTCACTTTGTAATACTTTTTATAAAATTATTTCTAAAGCAATTACCTTAAGACTTGCTACCCTTATCCCAAAAATTATTTCTGATGAACAAGGAGGTTTTGTTCCAGGTAAGGAAACCTCAGAAGGTGCTCTGGTTGCTCATGAGGTACTACATTCAATTGATCAACATAAACTCCCTGCTATGCTAGTTAAGCTGGACATGTTAAAAGCTTATGATAGAGTGTCTTGGGATTTTTTGTTCCAAGTCCTCCTTAAATTTGGTTTCTCTCCAAAATGGTGCAAATGGATTTCTTCTTGTATCTCTGGTGCAAGTTTTTTAGTATTGATTAATGGCTCTCAATTTGATTTCTTTAAGTCTTCCCAAGGAATAAGGCAGGGAGATCCTCTTTCCCCTTTTCTTTTTATTTTAATGGCTGAAGGTTTGAGTAGGTTAATTATGAGATAGAACGCACTGGGTCTCTGGAAAGGGATAAATATTCCTAGAATTCCTTTTTCTATTATGCATGCTTTGTTTGCAAATGATACGTTGTTGTTTGGGCAGCTTGTGATGAAGGAAGCTAAAGTTTTGAAGGATGTCATTACCAGATATTGTTTAGTATTGGGTCAGAAAGTGAATCAAAGCAAGTCTAAAATTTTCTTTTTCTTTTCATCTTCTTTGGTGCAAAGAAGGATAGCTAGTTTTCTTGGATTTCAAGTTGATACTCTACCCTCAAGGTATTTGGGAATCCCCCTTTTTTCAGGTTCAATTAAAAACATGTTTTGGGATAGGCTTATTACAAGCATCAAAGCTAAAATTTCTACTTGGAAAGGCAAATGGCTTACTTTGGCAGGGAAAGTTCTGATGATTAAAACAGTCTTATCAATGGTTTTGGTTTATTTGCTTTCAGTACTGAAGGTCCCTAAAACCATTCTATCTTGTATTGTGAATATTTTAAGAAATTTTTTGTGGAATGGATCCAATTTAAATGGGAGAAAGATTCCCCTAATTTCATGGGATAAAATTTGTATTCCTAAACAACTAGGAGGATCTGGGATTCATAATATTGCAGCACAGAATAAAGCTCTTGGAGCCAAACTGGTTTGGAATTTATATGAAAAATCTGATTCTAAGTGGGGCAAAATAATGTATGCAAAATATTTAGATTCTTTCTCTCCTGAAAGAATATTTACTATTCTTAACCCAAAGGAGGGTTCTCACATGTGGAATTTTTTGATAAATTATCAAGAAGTTATTTCCCCTTTTTTATCTTGGGTTATCCATGATGGAAACTCTGCCCTTTTCTGGGATGACTCTTGGAATAATTATCCTCCTTTAGCTAAATCAAATGGTCTTCAAGAGATCAAAACTTTTTTGTGTCAGGCTTGGGGAACAAAAGTTAAAGATTATTTTGAAATTGATCACAATTTGGAAATTAATATAGTCAAATGGAAAAATTTTGATGATTTCTTGATTCCTCAAGACCAGAAGATTTTGCTCAAAAATATTTTAAAAGATAGAAGACTTTTTATCTCAAGTCAAAAGGATAAACTTGTTTGGGCTCCTTCAAAATCTAGTCATTACACGGTTAAACAAGGTTACCTAAGTATCACTAGTAAGGATTCTAATCCAAATATTACTTGGCCTCATAAGCTCTGTTGGAGTGAGTCTTGCCTGCCTAAAGCAGGAGCTTTTACCTGGTTAGCACTAAACTACCAAATCCTTACTAGTGATAGGCTAGCTAAACTTAGGATTACAAATTCTTTCTTATGCCCCCTCTGTCATGAGGTGGAGGAATCAGTGGATCATCTTTTGTTGAATTGTAATTTCTCCTCACAAGTTTGGTGCTGGCTTCTTTCAAAATTGAGTTGGTTGGGTCCTCTTCCTTTCTCTCTACTTCAAGTCTTCCAAAGTTGGCCTATGTTATTTTCAAAATCTACTTTTTCTACATTATGGCTTGTTTTGCCAAGCATTGTCATCTGGTCATTATGGCTAGAAAGAAATAATAGAATATTTTAAAAAATAAATAATCCTCTCCCTATAGTTTTGGGTAAAGTTGAAAAAACTATTTCAGAAGTGGTATTAGCTTCACTTTTATCAAAAAAGGAGGGTTCTCTAATTTTCACAAACTGGGATGATATGATTTTAAAAAATTGGAAGTAGTTAAGGCTACCTAACTCTGATTGCTTTATGTCTGAAGATAAGATTGATAGATCCTCTATCAAATGGATCCCTCCGCCTGAATCTTTTGTAAAACTTAACTTTGATGGTGCGAGTAGAGGCAAACCAGGGAATTCAAGTGCTAGTTGTGTTATTAGAAATCATCATGGAATAGTTCTTAGAACTTTGTCAATTAAGCTGGGTACATTAACAAATAATGAGGCTGAGGCTTTGGCTTTAATAGCTGGTTTGAATTTAGGATCAAAATGTGGCTTTACAAACCTCATTGTGGAAGGTGATTCATTGAATATTGTTAGAGCTTTTTCCAATAACTCCTCTCCAAGTTGGAAAATTGATTACATTTTAAAGTTTGGTAGGAATATTCTGAAGCATTTCCAATCTTTTCAAATAATGCATACTTACCGTGAAGGTAATCTACTAGCAAACTTTTTAGCCAATTTTGCATTTAGTTCTAATGAGGTTGTTAGTGAATGGGATTCAGACTCTTTCCTTTTGATTCCCGAAGTTAGTTATATATTGGAGAAGGACAAAAAGTTTTAATTTGGGTATTTTTGGTGTCATTTTTAGAGACTTCATTAGATTATCATTTCTTATTTTTATCCCTCCTTTACCAACATACCGTGCTGATAAGTTGATGTTGTTTAAGTACTTTGAAATATCTCTTCTTTGGGTGTGCTGTACTTTGATGTATCTCTCAAGTGCAGGATGGCATATTTCGCACAAGGGAATTGGCAATTTGTTATCTCCTATACTTGATGAGATTTGTGTGTTATTTATTCATTTAACTTGGTAGTATGCTCTATTTCTGTTACAATTGCTTCTTATTTTTTGCATTCGATAACTTCCAAGCTTTTGCAGTGCAACATGGGCTCTGTTCATCAGAACACCAGAATTTCCTGGCCTATTCAGAACTAGGAATGGCCCCTTCTTAGTTTTTTTAACCCAAATTCAATGCAGGAAGTATTTAAGATTTATGAGGACTCTGTTGGAAGAGCGATTACACAAGTTTGTGACTTACAAGTTTTATATTCTCCAGTTTCTATTTATCCATCTCAAGCTACTTCACATTTTCTCTCTAATGCGATGGACCTGTTACAAAGTGGAGATAGGGTAAGGGATTTGGGTATAATGTTTGTTCAAAATGTTCATTTCTCTATTGATATGTTTAATGTTGCTTTAGAAGACTATGATTTGCATGAAGGTTCTGCTCTTATGGGAGGGTTATTTGATTGCAGGTTATTGTTTCACACTCCTAAACTCCACTGCCTCTTCAATGCGTTTATGCATGGCCTCAGAAATAATTGTGTGACTTCCTTTCAAAACTCTATTCACTGTCACAAGTGTGAATTGGGGAATCATTTGGTAGCTAAGGCTTCAGAAATTTTTAATGCACTACTCTTTTTACTAAATTATGTTCCTCCTCTACCACCTCCTCCTCCTCAGCTCATAGAAGATGAGGGCCAAGAAGCGGATCATGCTTTGCAGATAATAGAAATTGCAGATTAATTAGGAGTTCCCTCATGTTTTGGTTTTTAGCATTAAGTTTTTTGGTCGATTCCGCCAGATGCCTTGTAAATATTTTTTGTTATTAGTATGTACTCTAATAAGATTTGAGTCACAGAGTCTTACTACTGGATTGACTCATTGATCTGAGTTGATTTTGTTTTATTTTGTCACAAATAGGCTATAACCGGAGGTTTTCTTTGCCGATTCTTTCCTATCGGTATGTCTCCCTAAATCTGGTATTTTGTATTTTTTCTTTTTATTTAATATATTTTAGTGGTGTTTACCACTTTTTTAGAAAAAAAAATCAAGAAAAACCCAAGTGTAATAAACACGTCCAATGGTGAAAATCACTTCGGTGACACCTTAGATTTGTGCCATGGTGAAAACCTATCTCAGGAATGATGTGTAGTAGTCAGTTCTACCATCTAATAAGTCCTCTTTCCATCACAACACTCCATACCACAAACAATTTCCATGGCTTGAAATTTGGAAACATAAAATCACCCATCCCGCATCATCCCACCCAAGGCTAATCCATGATACAAAGATCCTTGTAAGCTCCCTTTTCTATAACAGAAAATCAGAAAAATCCAAAAACATAAATAAACTTTAAAATTCAAAAACAATAGAAAATCAGAAAAAATCCAAAAAAATAAAAAAATCCAAAAATCCAAAAAAAATTCCAAATACACTTCCATGACATCATCATGATCACCTGATATCATCATCACTTCATCCTTAGACATCCACCCTAAACCATTCCGACATCATCAAGTCTTGCCAGAACGACATATTCATCTCACCCACATCTTGAAAGTACCTTGATCCCATGAACACAAGATATGTAGACAGTCTAGAATACGAAGGAAGTATCTAGTGCTCAGGTACATAAGATGCACCCATCCAACCCGTTTGGATCGTCCCTATTTATTGAGCTTGCTGGATCCAACAAGTGATACACACGCTAAGTATACACCTAAAACATTGCACCTCATGCAAAAATCATCAATCAACATACCAACTATAATCCAACACATGGCCTGACTATCCTTTCGCTCACTTTTTGAAAATTATCCAACTGATTTGCATCCTAGGATATATCCTTCCTACAATGGACAGGAATCTATCATCTTATCAACACTTATCTTGGAAAGAGCAAACAATAGCTATTTGTATCTTTTTGTTGGTCTTTTTTATTTTTGATTTTTATCTTCTTGTCTCACTCTAGGCCATTTACAAAGCTACCTTGATCTCATCATATCATGGTTAGTGGCAGACAACACCTGGAGTAGACATGGTCATTGTTTCTATATGCTATGCTTGTGGGTTGGTTTCTTTACTCCAAGAATAGTATTCATATCTTGAAGCTTGGGTCGGTTCTAGCATGATGCACTTCATTTGCATATATAGGCATTAATACCTTATATGTACTATGAGCACTCATGCCTATGAGTCCCCTTCCTCAGCTAGGCAAGGTTATACTACCTTGGGCATGCATGACATCAACCTATTGTTTGTGGGTCTAGTCCATGCAATTGTAGGATATATACGTCATCACCTAGGTCATTTCATACATTTGTGAAGTGTATCCTATATTGCTATAACAAACTGAGAAATGCTCTCAATTAACTTTATGCAACTACTATTACTAGCTCAAATCATCTTCCTATCACTCATCCAACCATACTATATAGGCCTAGATTTTTATCCCCCCACCTATTTGACCCCCCATCTATTCCCCTCCCCCAATCTTTTAACTAACCCCACCTATCCCACTTATTCCCACCCAACACATCATGAACCAAAACAAATCCCCCATCAATGATGTAGTGTGTCATGACCTAACAACTCCTTTATTCCCCCCACTCACCTTCCCCAATCTAACCATAAACAATCCTACCTTACCCAATCCATAAACCATTTTCCCCTCCCTACCACCAAGCCCCATCATCCAGGGTTGTACAAAAATATCACCTATGTCATGACTTGATCACTACATCAAACCACTAATCACCGCATCCACCATTTCATCCTTATCATGCAAAAGCTACAACTTTCCTGAAAAATGAAACAATTAAATCACTAAGCGTAGGGTAGTTGTTGCTTTGTATTACATGCATATGAGAAGCCTATAAGAGTTAATGATGATGATTTCATGTTCATTCCATTACACATTTTCAGTTGCATCCATCATATATGTTTATTAAGATAAGCATATATTTCCATTTCATTACATTTTGCAACTATAATAAATATTTATTAATCTGAGCATTTATTTGCATTACATATTCACATCATAATCCATAGTCAAAACATGCATACGTCACATAGACAAAACATATAAAATTCATAATCTATCATTATCATAAATCTTGATGTTATTACATGTGTGTGGAAATTTAACTAATAACACATGGAATGTATTGATTTAGTACCTATTATGATATGATTGATCACACAAACTATAGAGTAAATATTTCACATTCTGCATCCATCTAACTAAATATCCATCATACACAAATCATAACATTATATCCATCACATAACATCATAAGTACATCTATAGCATCTCATAAAATCATCACATCATCATCACATATACACATAATCCATAACTGCATGGCATCCATAAACATAAACGTAATGCATCCATAAACATAATCATCATCATGAAATATAAGCATCAATACATACATCCATACATAACACATCATAAGTCAATTAATCATTAGCATCATAGATATTCAGGTGTCATAGTACATCATCATAATCTTAATGTACATCACTCAAAATAATATAAAGTCATGATACAATAGGCCTCAAAGGGCTCAAAAAGTACAACACATATATGTCATCCCTAGATTGATGAGCCTCTACTAGACTCAGTAGGGGATCCTGGTTGTGGTTATGGCTATGGTTGTGGCTGTGGCTGTACCTATTGCTACTGTGGTACCTATAATGGAGGGCCCATCAAATACTACATTGACTGGATAGACCAAGATCTATAGGACCCAGACCTCTAAGACCCGCTCTATTAGCTAAAGCTCAGGATCCTCTAGCCCTCTAGAATAGATGAACAATAAGTAGCATGATAATAATTAGCTCATTGACTCTGATCCAGAACTTGTGCCTATAACTAAGTAATTTGTGTCTACATCATGGTCAATACAGGGCCCATGCCTATCCCTACGACAACTCCCTATAGGCTAGCTACTAGCCCCTATGCCTACTGAGCCCTTGCCTCTACCTATTGAGCTCTAGCCTCTACTGCCTGCATCTGAGCCCTCTCTCCATCCCTCTCACTTGTCAGGGTCACTATCTCACCTTGTGCTTGCATCAATTATGCTCGCAGTGCACTCATCTGTCCATCTAACCCATCCAATAATGCAGCCATGCCTTGTAACTACACTAGCTCAGCATCCTGGCTCTGTAAGGTCTCCTCTAGGATGGTGACCTATCCTTGCAGGGTCTTTATCTCCTCCTCATCTACAATCTGAGGTTGTCGATGAGATGAACTCTCTCATGGCCTTGAACCTCCACTCACCCCCAAATCCCCTGCCTCTGATCCAGGTGCCTTCTGTACTGCTATAGCTACCTGCCCTTGTTGTTGCTGTGGTACCTGTGGTGGGGGCATAAGATCCCTATCTATCCTCTGCCAACCCCCGCATTGTCAAGGTGCCCTCTATCTTGGCACCTCTCCTATCTGAACTTGTTGTATAGGTACCTACTGCCGCACCTACTGCTAGCAAGTACTGCCCACCACCTGCTTGCCCCCTCCTCCAACCCCTACCTACCCAGTTGTTGTTACTGCAAAAACACCAATCAGATCCTCATCATCCCTGACCTCTACCTCCTCCTCCATGATATAATCCTTAATGATCTCATCCCCCTCTGATATATCATCCTCACCTCCCTCTGATCCACTCTCCTCATCCCCCTCGGCCCCAGCCTCATCTACCATGACTACCTTCTATGTCGGATCTATAAGTCGTATAGGCTGTCACATCTACCACCAAGTCTCATGTGCAGGCGTGGTACCTGTATCTATGACCTCACTCCTCCAATCCCATATCAATGGCACCAAGGATGCAAAATATCCTATAGCAACCTGTGGCCGTATAGCTGGGGGCCACAAATGCACAACTCAAGGAATCCATGCAAATATTACCATAGGCTGTAGAACATCCTACCATAGTCCAAACTACTACATGACCCATGACGGCAGATACATATCAATGGTACGATCACCTCAACCCATCAAGTATCGCTACTGAAATGTGAAAGGTATATGAACATTGTCATCTGGCCATGGCTCCACTCTGATGTAGGGTCGCCAGGTAACCCGAATCATGTCATCCAAAACCCGCCACCAATATTGAACCTGTCCTGTGTATGTGTACTCTGCATCTTGATACAAAAAGACATAGGCCTCAAATCGATGGCGATAATATCCACATCTCGACCTGGTTACTGCAATATGCTCCCAAGCCCACACATGAAGCAAAGTAACTCTGGTTGATAGTACTAAATCACAATGATAAATAATTGTATGCATCTCATGGTATAGTTGTGCTAGCATATAGGGCCCCTAGGCATATACTATCCCATGTCAAATCATCCCCTCAATCACCTCCCCCACTGATCTGGCATCACTACACCCCTAATCAATGCACACAGGAATAATGAGAAATGATCTGCACCTGCCTCAAGTGTCCCCTCATAGCTCATCTCTCGACTATATGAAATCAACACAATCTGATCATAGGCAAATACTCTAAGTAGAGCCCTCCATCCCCTCCTCATATCATATATCACTCACCACCTGTGAATGAGTATCTTGAGGATTCGATAATCATCCTCAAGTGTGATAGTGATCTTTCTTGTAGGAAGCAAAAAGGAACATGTCTCAGGGCGATAATGCTCTAGGAGAGCCATCATCAGAGATCTATGAGCTCATAGCACTGGCATTTGTGTGGGTGTCAAAAGCCCTAGCTATGCCAGTCGACCGCAGGTAGCATCATCAAAAGCATCAAAAAGATCCATCACTGAAGGCACCTATCGCTCTTGAGAAACACAATAAAGGTCCTCATCTCCTGCATCCACAAATTCTTGTCAGAAACCTACCTATTCTTCTAAAAGTAAACCTTTTTCATAACATTTCTTCTGTTGGAAGCCAAATTAATTTTGGCACCAAGATTCCTCCGTTGTGCGCTAACATTACAAATATCGCTACCAAACCCCCATATGGTGCTAAAACAAAGTATAGCATCACTATGCGGAGTTTTTGTGCCATTCTTGAATATTACACCACATTTCGTTTTAGCACCAATCTAAGGGATTGCACCACTTTTCCTAATCGTACCGATCTAGATGATCATGCCAATTCCCAATTTAGCACTAATATAAAATATAGCACTATTCCAAAACATTGCGCTAATCTAGAAGATAGCACTACCCTAGCCCCGTTTTGGTGCTAATCCGCCAAAACCTAACCCTGTGCAATATGGCGCTAAAATAGACGATGGTGCCAAAACATGATGTTTTGGTGCCAATCTGACCCTTTTCTATCCCAAGCAGATAGCACCAATCCAAAGGATGGCACTAATCCGTGCCACTTTTAGTGCTAGGTGACAGCCTGATAGTGTTAAAACCCTAAAATCCTATTTCTTGACATAAAAAAATGTGATAAAAATAAAAAATGACAAAGCTAGGGTTAAGGCCTACCTGCGGTCCAGCCTGTGGTGACCTCCCATATGGATGGAAGTGCTCAGAAATGTGCTTGTATCACAAGAACATAGGATTACACTTAGCCATCTCGTCTTCTCTCCTTCTCCTAAGTGGGTTGATGTGTGCAAATGTGGCACTTTTAGGGCCCACTCTTCTAATTATAGTAAGCCATGTCATCTGCCCACGTAGTTTTTCTTCCCTAGGGTGCAGATCACAACCATTTTCCTAATTTTTCTTCCTATCAACTTCATTTCCTCTTCCCTATCCAAATTTCACCCCTGTCTCGTCCTTTCGAGAGCTCACCCAGAAATTTTTTTATTTTTTCACCGACCTCTTGAGGGGGCATCCCTCACTCATTTCACTCCTTCCCGGTAGCTGGGGCATATTTTTCTTTGACTTGATGCCACTTCCCTATTAGGTCCTGACACAACATCAAAGAGGGGCATATGTAGACACCTAAAAATGCCTTCATTGTCAAACCAACTCCCAACATCCCTAAACATACCAATTTCCCTCCTAATCAATTAATTAAATTTGTATTTAATTAATTATCCCATCACCTAATTTTTCATCATTTTATTCCCCACCATTGAATTATTTTAATTAATTCAATAGTTCAACCTTAGCCAATTAATTAAATAGATATGCAAGATTTATTTGGTTAATTCCCCCTTTTCACTAAATCTAATTAATTAGGTAAATCATGTTTATCTAATTAATTCAGTCTATTAATCAACCTATCCCTACCCTAGTTAATTAAATATCTATTATTTAATTATCTAGCCTGACCTACATGACCCTAGACAATCGCTCACTCATTTCATTCCTTCCCTGTAGCTGGGGCATATTTTTCTTTGACCTGACACCACTTCCCTGTTAGGTCCTGACACCACCTCAAAGAGGGGCAAATGTAGACACCTAAAAATGTCTTCATCATCAAACCAACTCCCGACATCCCTAAACATACCAATTTCCCTCCTAATCAATTAATTAAATTTTTATTTAATTAATTATCCCCTCATCGCCTAATTTTTCATCATTTTATCCCCCACCATTGAATTAATTTAATTAATTCAATAGTTCAACCTTAGCCAATTATTTAAATAAATATGCAATATTTATTTGGTTAATTCCCCCTTTTCACTAAATCCAATTAATTAGGTAAATCATGTTTATCTAATTAATTTAGCCTATTGGATGGGGGCCTTGGCTCGATTGGCTAAGTATTCTTGTTGCAAGTAAGGAGGTCACGAGGTCTAGTATCCCCCCATCCCTGTGGAGCTAGAGGGCGTGTCGTGCTAGCATCACCAGTCACATTCAAAAGTTTACCAGGCACTTAAAAAAATAATAATTAATTCAGCCTATTAATCAACCTATCCCTACCCTAGTTAATTAAATATCTATTATTTAATTACCTAGCCTAACCTACATGACCCTAGAACTAGGATTAATTAAATAAAACCTTATTTAATTAATCTAAACACCTCACTAACCTATTTCCTAATTTTTTCCAGCAATATTAATTAGGATAATCATGCTAATTAATATGGTCAAACCTAGATTAACACTTCTCCCCACATCCCACAAATAAAAAATTGAAATATATCTCATATAAATCAATTTTTTATACACGTGTCATAACCCTCATTAAAACCTCTTACACTTGTCATAAGCATTAATATCCGCTCTTTCCCAAATGAATTTTAAATTCATTTTACCCTTCCCCATGTGAATTTTTAATTCACAAATAATCCATCTCACCAAACCTCATTTAATTCACCCCTTTCCCAAGATGAATTAAAAATTTATCTTTATTCCTAGCCCTCCATTCTCCAAGATAAAATCTAGGCCCTCTACATCACTTTCATCCTCCACCATTGATCTCCCAAATCAATCTCAACCATTGGATCAAAATCTCTCTAAAATGCCTATAAATACAACATCCTCCAAGCCATTTTATCATCCAATTTATAAGTAGAGTTATCATGCCAAAAGTTCTCTTGAGCTAGCTTGTGAGTTGCATTAGATTGAGTATTTCACATTGAATCCATTATCTAGGGTATATCTAGGAGCTCTTGGGTGCATGCTTTTACAACCCCATCGTGGATTTGTGAATCTTAGTGAGGTATAACATTTGTTTTTATGCACTTGTTTTGTGTTTTACATCTCATTTTGATTTCACTAATCACAGAAAGTTTTTAAAATTTTGAAGTGAGGAGTTTGATAATTTTAAGAAAAGTTCATGGTCCCTTAAGAAGTTAGAAATTAGCAAAAGAAAATACTAGGTTGTAGATGTTGAAATGGTTCTATTTTATTAGAAAATATATTATTTCATGAAAAATTGTTTAGTTTAGGTGTTGAAATAGTCATGGTTTATTAATGTTTAGACATAAATTACATGGACCTTTATTAGAGTGCAAGTTTGTAATAATCATGGTTCATTGGTGAATTTATCAACCTATTAAGCAATTATTAAATTGTACGCTTGAAACAATGGTGGTTCATTGGTGAAGATATTTGTGTTAAAATAGTCAAGTTTCATTTATAAACATATCAAACTAATGAAAATTTATTAGGTTGTAGGAATGGAAATGGTCATGGTCCATTGTTAGAATATATTAGGCTCATGATTTAAGATTCCAGTAACACCTCTTTGCATATCAGAATGTCTCTATTTTGACTCTATCTCTAGGTTTTCCATCTCATGTTGTGGATTTTTGAATTTCACTTTTGATTCTCATGCATTCTATAGTGAACTCTCTTGGCTCTTCAACTACTTGTGAACTCTTGTGAAGATTTGGCTCTAATGGTGATATACTATAGCTCTTGCTTTGTTGGAATAGGTCTGGACAACTGACTGATTTTGAATTTTTTTCTATTGTTATTCCTTTTGCAACTTAAGATTAAATCAATGATATAAACATTCCAGCATTAGACAATAACATATGAGCATAAATCATGAGTAACACATTTGACACCAAGATTTTGACATGGAAACCTAGTTAAGGGAAAAACCACAGTGGGGGTTAACCCACAAAAATTAATACCCTGTTAAAAGTATTGATACAAAATGGGAATACACATGCATTCAAGCTCACTGCCCAGAGCTCACTACTCAAATGAAGGCTCATTGCGTAAGACAATATTACAAATGAAAAACAAAGATATGAACTGATGATAGCATCTATTTATGTAGGAATTTCAGTTCCAGTTGAGTACAAAGATTGATCTTATGCACTTCATCCTTTCTTTGTTCTTCTTATTGTTCTTCTCTCATTCGTACCTTAGATTTTTGCTCTACTCATATTCCCTTTCTTCACATATGTGTACATCACACTCTAAACAACTAAATTCATCGACAATATATATCTGCAGTAAGATCTATAATCATTCTACTAGTCGGCTTCAACACTACTTAGAATACCTAAGAATGTTTAGCCTTGTCGGCTAGATCTATGCATAACTTGTAGTGTGGACCAAAACTTACTCTTGCAAATCATTACTCATGTCGGCCATAGCTACTGAATGCCACCATTTGTCCAACAAGAAACTTCCATTCATCCGGAAACAAGATCTTCTGCAAGATTTACCTATTCTTATTTTGTCTGCACTGTCAAACTAGAACCCAATACATAGATGCCAATAACATTTGATTCCTTCATCACTGCATGACAAAATTCTAGATTTAGAGTGTATTTGCAATGCTGTCAACAACCTTGGATCTGCAACATACGATGCCTTTCCACCGGAGAGATCTAGACCAAAATACTAGACTCTACTATATGCTCTGTTTTAGACTCCTAGACTTAGATAGATTATCAGTCTAACTTCTGGTATGAATAGATACTATACTGTGTATGTGGAGAACAATCTTAGTTGCCATCAATGACAACACTTATCAATGCTATGTAGTGTCTCTTTCCAACAATCTCCCCCTTTGGCATTGATTACAACACTTAGTGAAAAATGACTAAGTGTCTTGGTGCAACTCCCCCTTTGTCTCTGCATTCATGCTCTTCACTTATTTTAGTTCTCCTCCTTTTCTAAAATCCTCATTTTTCATTGCCCTTCACTTCCCCTTTAACATCAATGGCAAAGGGTGGGATCCACAAATCAAAATACTCCAAAATTTTTGTATATATTGTCACATATGTACAAGTAACCAAAACTTCCATTCACATGAACTTGAGGATGTCTGTAAAACTAGATTTTATTTGCACAAGCTTGAAGGCCCAAGTACTCTTCATTCCATCCAAAATTGAAATGTGCCCATTTAACAGAAATGAATAAGCTTCTGCCTTTGACAGATTTGGGTGAACACTGGTCTGAACTGTAATATGAGCTTTAGATAAAGCATTATACATTGTTTCTAACTTAGGGGCAATTAATCCTCGGAGTTCACACATTCTCTTCATAATGTTATTTTTTTTTTGGCAAGTTTCTTTATTTCTTCAGTCAAGTTGATTACTTGACATTCATGACTTATGGGTGAAACTATTAGGGGATCAAAATTTTGAGAGAGATTTGACAACTTTTGCTCTTGCTCCTTTATCTTGTTCTCAATACCCTTATTAACTTTGGTCCATGACAGACAAAATTTGTACATATCACTTCCATCATTTAGAGCATTTTGAATACTCTTTATGCTAATACCCAATATTCTTCTATCATTTACAATTAGGCTCTTTATTTCACAAAATTTCTTATCTAAGAATTCTTTCTAAACTTTTACCTCTGCAGACTTCTCAAGGGACTCAAAATGTGAATTTACTGAACTTACAATGTTCTTTAGATGACTGGAGGGGGAATCATTTTGATTCTTCTAATAGTTTGGCATTAATTTCTCCAAAACTCCAGTTGCAAGTTCCAGTAGCTCATTCTCCTCCATGTGGAACTTTAACATCTCTCTAGCCTTTAGTTGGGTGAATGATGCTATCTTCATTAGTTGAATTGGAGAGAGGGCATCTAGATTAGCTAGGCCTTGGAGTAGTTTAGGTTCATCAAGTTCAATCACTTCTTTTCCAAGAGAATCTTTTACTGCAATTACAGTGTCTCTTGCACTTACTTCAGAATCAACTTTTTGATCTCCTCATTTATCAGTTTGTACTTTAGGTACTTCAACATTTGCACCATCTTCTTCTATTTTATCTTTCTTTTCTCTTTCTTTTTCTAACATTGCTTTATCTTTTTCTGGGTTCTTTGCAAAGGAACTTTTTCTTGTTTGTTCATCACTTGCTATTTTATCCGGTGAGCTCTATGAAGTAACATTATTTCCTTTTTCTGACATATTCAGTGGATTAGGAGTATCTCCTATGTCAACTACTTTGTCCACCAATTCTGTATCCTCCTGATTTGCTTGTTCTTGTGGAATAGAGGCTTCACTCAATTGTTGTTCAAATATATTCTCTTTTTCTTCATCCAGAATTTCTTTTGTGAATATGGGAAAATTGTGCTTTTTCAGTTCTTTCAGAAGAATTTCTTGAGTTTCTTCAACAATTTCACTTGTTTCTCCCATCATGAGCTTGTTCATTCTCTTTTTTCTTCCAAAGTCATTTTTGACTTCCCTAAATATCATATTGATTTGATTAGGTGAAATTTGAGGACACGGGGTTAACAGCTCATGTTCTCTGATTTCCAAGTCCTTGCATTTGGCATTTTCTTTTCTCAATTCCAAAATATTAGCTAGACTTTGTGGTAACTCAGAAGTTATCTCAATTAGTGCCTTGTTATAGATGTTAAGATATCTAACCATTGTTTCCTCCAACACCCTTTTATCTGCATCATTGTAGTCATCATAGAATGTAGTCATGGGTCTTAGATTGCCATCTACAGTGACATATTTTATCACTTGCCGATTGAATTCATTCTCTGCCTCAGTCTCTGGACTTTGTAGCTCAAGTGTTCTTCTTCATGTTTACTTCAAATGCAAGGTGATTCAAATGAGTGATCAAGTGGCCTTTTAAAGATCCACATTATCTAATTTGCCTTTGCAATAATTGTGTTGCCCTAATTGTATCCGATTACATTATTTAGATAATTTCTCATGTATCAACACCTTTCCTTCCAGAATTCCTTCCATAGGTTCTAGACTAAATTGGAGTACTCTCTGTTAATATGCCAGATTTAGGCACTCACTCACTAACCGGGGGAAATTTATGCTCTTGCAGCTCCCTCTAGGCCAAAGTTTTCTGACTTAATTCCTGGAGGAATTATCAGCACCAGATTCTGGTGCGGACTCATTATTATTGTTTATTGTATCTTTCTTTATCCAAATCTTGTTAATTTCACTTTGTATCTCATCCACATCAATTTTCCTTTTTCCTCTGTCTTGTTTCTACTCATCCAATTTTCTGTTTACCGGACCTTTTCTTCCATTGTCTTTACTTCTACAGAATCTTGCAATATGACCAGATTTATTGTAGTTATAGCATACAACATTTCCTTTCTTATAAACCTAATTTTCTCTTGATCTGCACTGATTAACCATATGTCCAAACCCATTGCAAACAAAGCAGTAACCATTGAAGGAATTGCTAATTCTTCTAATATTGGGATTATTCTTTTTCACACTTCTGCATTCATTTGATTTATGACCATACTTGCTACATTTGAAGCATTGACCGAAGAAGGATGGACCATTTTGATTTACTCTTCTTTTGCACTAAGTAGCTCTATGACCAAATTTGTTGCAGTTGAAACAATTTCCATTGAATGATGGATATCGTTGAGCATTTAACTGTCTTACTGGAGGTTTTTTAGATTTGTTTGTTCCATTCCTAGGTTGAAAGTTTCTCTATCCGGATCTGGAGCTCTCACTTTTCTCGTGCTTATCAACATCCTTTTTCTACCCTTCAATGAGTGCTTCAAGTTTAGCTAAGCTTATCTTAAATGTCTCCTTAAACTCATTTGCAATTTCTAGGTCATGTTTGAGTGTGATAATTTGTCTCTCAAGTTCTCTTTCATTGTCTCTTCTTTCTTGTAGATTAGATTCTAGAAGGCTAGCTATTGCATCCAATTTACAACATTCTTTAGAACTCTTTTTCAGATTTCGATTTAACTCTTCAACTTTCTTCTTATCTTCAATTTCCTTAGTTAGTCTCATCACTCTAATTTCCATCTCATGTTTTTGAATAGTAACTTCTTTAGTTAACTTTTCACATTCCTTTGTCTTCTCATCCACGGCCTTGTCTTGAAGAGGTTGCGCCTTTCCATTTGCATTGGATTTGCTCAATTTTTCTTTTAAGATTTCAATGAACTCTTCAGCCTTTTTGAGATTGTCTTGAAACTCTTGAACTTCTGCCTTGGACTGCTCAAGATCATCTAGGGTGAGATTAAGTTGCCCTTGAAGGTCATATTCATCCATTATGTTGTCTTCTCATATCTTCCTTAAGCTGTTAATCTTTTTAAAAGGAACTCAGCTTTGATACCAATTGTTGGAATAGGTCTAGACAACTGAGAGGGGGGGGAATCAGTTGTTGCTCTTTCAAATCTTTTTCTATTGTTATTCCTTTTGCAACTTAAGATTAAATCAATGATATAAACATTCCAACATTAGACAATAACATATGAGTAGAAAACATGAGTAACACATGACACTAGGATTTTGACGTGGAAACCCGGTTAAGGGAAAAACCACAATGGGGGTTAACCCACAAAAATTAATATCCTATTAAAAGTATTGATACAAAATGGAAATACACATGCATTAAGGCTCACTACTCAAAGCTCACTGCTCAAATGAAGGTTCACTATCTAAGACAATATTACAAATAAAAAATAGAGATATGAACTGATGATAGCATCTATTTATGCAGGAATTTCAGTTCCAGTTGAGTACAAAGACTAATCTAAGGCACTTCATCCTTTCTTTGTTCTTATTACTGTTCTTCTCTCATTCGCACCTTAGATTTCTACTCTACTCATATTCCCTTTCTTCGCATACACACCACACTCTAAATAATCAAATTGATCGACTATATATATTCACAACAAGATCTACAATCATTCTACCAGTTGGCTTCAATAGTACTTAGAATACCTAAGAATGCTCATCCCTGTTAGCTAGATCTATGCATAACTTAGAGTGCGGACCAAAACTTACTCTTCTAAATCATTACTCATGTTAGCCATAGCTACTGAATGCCACCATTTATCCAACAAGCAACTTCCATTCATCCGGAAGCAAGATCTTCTACAAGGTTTACCTATTCTTCTTTTGTCTGCTCTATCAGACTGGAACCCAATACATAGATGCCAATAACATTTTATTCCTTCAACAACGAATGACAAAATTTTGGATTTAGAGTGTATTTGCAATGATGTCAACAACCTTGGATCTATAACATACCATTCCTTTCCACCGAAGAGATCCAAACCAAAATACTAGACTCTACTATATGCTCTGTTTTAGACTCCCAGACTTAGATAGATTATCATTCTAACTTCCGGTATGAATAGATATTGTACTGTGGATGTGGAGAACAATCTTAGTTTCCATCAATGAAAACACTTATTAATGTTATGTAGTGTCTCTTTCCAACATTTCTTATGCTTCCTCAAGTCTCCATTGCTATTGTGCTCTTTTGGTACATGTTTATGTCAGTTCTTGGAGAATTTTGTGCTCTCTTTCATCTCAAAGAATATAGTAGTATTAAATGAAGGGTCCTCATTAGACTGAGGTAGGTTAGATGTAGGATTATAAGTAGGGATGGAAGAAATTGAGCCAATAGTATTGGCATAGTTTGTCAGGGAATGGGTTAGTGTAGATTTGAAGATTTTGGTTAGGGGTGACATGTTGCCCTCATAATTAATACCTAAAACCTAGATGATGTCGGAGTCAATCATATGCTATATAAGATGTCATATGCTCATGCCCCTCTCTGGTGTCATGTCCTAGGGTCTAATTGGTGGTAATTGGATGAGTTTATTAGAGAGAATTTATCGAAGAATAGTGTGGAGGGGATCAACAAGCTTTGGTAGACATGTATTGGAATTGTGGTAGCATAGACAAGGTAGTGAGTTTGAAAAGATGCCTCAAAGAAAGGTGGTCTCATGGTGATGTCCATGTCTATGCATCTGCTTGTCATGGCATTCCATGAGACCACATTTCTTTGAGGCATTTTCTCAAATAAATATATTATAATTGAAATTTTGTCATCTATCAACATCTAGTTATTAGTTATGTAATGTCTAGTAATTATTTGAGTTTGAAAGAAGTGCAATGCAATGAAATCAATGATATGAATATAAAATAAAAAAATCTATTAAGTATAATTCTTTAGTTAAACTGTTTATTTTATTACCTGAGCGAAGCTTTGAACTCCACCACCACTAGCAGGTGTTGCTGTGAAATCTCCAAGATTAACCTATTCAACATCCAAAATTAGATATTAGAATACCATTCATATAAAAATGCTATTCACATGTAATATTTATAAATATTTACTAGTTACATACCCCAACAGTAGCTATTGTAGTGTAATATGCAGGTAGAGAACTGCTAAAAACTGCATCAATGCTATGACCCTGAAATTTCATTAAAATCATCAAACTGAATTAGTTTTTGATTATATAAGTCGGCAAAAACTAGAGGCCAAACCCTTACATTAAGACAAAAAGAGACCGAAGAGGCTCAAGCACAAAAAGAGCCACAAGACCACTACAGCATAAATTGCATAAACAACATAAACATCTTATAGACAACAGCTAGTAAGTAGCAAATGATAGACAAAATAGAAAGAAATAGAACTAAGGAGATACATTCTCCTAGTCTTTAGCCAGAAATTCAACAAATTCATCAAGATTTTTGAATTGCTCCTCCTCTTCATTAGCATGAGTCCCAAGATCCTGTAATAGAGAGAGGTTAAGCATCGTCATATGACTGAGCATGCTATTTATGGGCTCTCCCATAGAAGAAACCATTTTCTCTAGAACCTCCACACAACCCCTTAGGATAGCAAGATCATGCCTGTGGTCTTCCCCTTCCTCATTCTCATCACCAACTACCTCCACGATCAAGCTAAATTAGTTAATATTGCATTTGAAAAATGAAATTTAATAAATTAAATTCAATGAACTTGCTAACATTTACTTGAGTATTAAGGTCAAACGTCTCACTCAAGAGGGCATTTATCATCATCATCTACTTAGTTGTAGATGTAGCCTATGTACCTGCATCCTAACTATCCATGGGGTCATAACCACAGGCTGACCCACAAGCTTGACAAGTATGGGGTGGAACCCTACTCCTCGAACTCTCCATTGGCCCACGGTATGCTATAGGACTAGTATGCTCTATGATGCTCTAGGTCAAGGTACTAATGGACTGAAGTGTCTCGACCTCAGGACTCTCCATAATGGAAGGGATAGACATGTGCTCATGGGTTGGTCTGGTGAGTGCTCGTCTCATTAGTCACTATACAACTACACATGCCCCTGGTCTATCCTATGTTGACCCCTCACCTCTACCCTGGAAGTCTCGCATATCAAAATAGTTCAGCACTTTATTTTTTACAAACTCGTAGTAGAGTTTCCTCAAAAAGTATTGTAGGACCTCATTATTTTTGCATGGAGCATGGTCAAAAACCATCCACCACCTCTACCCAAAATTATCCCTTATCTCTTGGTTGTTGCACCAATGGATAGGGAACCTCTTGCATGTAAGTGGTAGAGGTTGATTTGTTCGTGGGTTTGTAAAATTGGAACACAAGTCCATTTTTTTAATTTTTTCTTTTTTTACTTGTTCATATGACAACTTGTCTGCTAGTACTCTTTAAATTCTCTCTTTTCTGACCAATGATATATTTTCTTGCTAATTAAATCTACATTTGATAACATAGATTCAAGAGATTCAGCAAGCGTGGATCTATGCGAGGTTGAAGTTGCAGGATCTTTCGACCTTGCAATTATGTCCTCAATTTATTTTTTATTGTTTTCAATTTGCCCCATTAGATTTTCTTGTGCTCTGGGGGCATGTTGAGGAATGAATGGAGGTGTTTATTGTTGGGGTTGTTCTTCAGTAGGTATTTGTTGTTCGGGTGATTTAGGATTTTGTGGATTTTTAGGAGGACGTGGAGGTTCATTATCATTTCATATAAATTAAAGAAATTTACATAAAAAATCTACTTAAACCTACCTATTTAACAACAAATTCAGACAAAAAATGAAATACAACTTACTCCTTTGGCATCCCTGATGTCGTGGTGACATTTTGACGATGAATAGATGATGATTCGGCGATGAATTTGACCTCCAACAATGTGAGTACACTCTTAAGGGTTTGCAGGTTGTAGGTAGAAGAAAATGAAATGGGAGAATGACGAAAAAATGTAGGTTTTTTTAAAATAGGAAAGCATAATGCGCTTGCGTTATAATGCAAGCGCATTATATGGCATAGAAGTTTTTTTTAAAAAGGTTGGCCACTTTTTGGCCCCCCAAATTTTTGTACCCACCCCAAGATGATGCCTTACAATGTTGCTCAAATATCTACAAGCTAATGCTAAATTGTGACAAATGCTGATATGATAAATCAAGTACCATACAAGATTCAAGTATAGTAACCATGGATGTATGGTGCTCACCATAGGCAAGACAACTAGACTGATGTGAATCTAGTACTTCTATACATGATGTCAAAATGAATGATGACTAAGTCAAATATGTGAACTATGAATATTTATAAACTATATGACTATAGAAGCAAACATAGGTGAAGAAAGAACAATCGAGTATGAATGTGCCCTCATGTCATCTAAAGACAATAATGGTGATGCAACTCCATCAAATTTGTCATCAAATAGAAGATAAATTTCTTCAATTGTGTCTTCCAAATCCATAATGTGGGACTCTACAAATAAGGATGATATGTTTGGTAGAAATGTGTCCCAATGTGGTGGATCTGGAAATTGATATCAATATCTTGGTGCAAAGAATCACTGGAAGCCATAGATGTATCACTGAATTTAGATATAGCAATAGTTGATTATGAAGGAGATGAGATCTCAATGCAATTCATCAAACTACATTGTTCACTCCAAAATAATGGTGTTGTCTCACAAGATGTCTACGTGAGAAAATATGATGATTATGTTTGCACTATAGTAGAATGATTAGGTAAAGCAATATTACAGTCTCAAAGAAGTTACTTTATTTCATCAATTTCTCTTAGAATATAATCAACTTTAGTATTCTTATTCTTCCCACAATAAACACACTTGATTTTCCATTTATTAGGAGGATTATGAAGAATACTCAAATAGAAAGGATTTAGTGTGAGAGACATGATCTTAAAACTAGCAAACAAAAGAGTAGAAGCACTTGATTACCCCCTTGATTCAATAAATGAACCACCCAAGCATTTTTTATTGATGTGGCACCTTATATTTAGTGTAATTATGATTTATACCACATGATTTTGATGTCATATCTTTTTAAAATCTCAAAATATGGACATATGATGAAAGTGCAATTTGATACACTCTTAATAAAAACTAATCTAGCACCACTGCATAGTGCTAAAAAATTGGGTAGTTTAAAAAATGAGACCCAAAATAGAGTCTGTATGTGCCCAAATGAGCCCTTTAAAGTTAAAAAATGGGAACTATGTAGGGTTACTCTTGAGAATCTATGATTTTAGAAAAATCCATACATGGTATCAAAGCTCTAAATTTGTAAGAACCTTCTCAAATTAGGTGGGTTTCAGCTAAGCACTTTGATATGGTGCATCTTAGAGCCCAACTAACCTCACCATTGTCCTTAGAAGGCTTGAGTGAAGAATTTTTATACAAAACACTTGGTATTTCTAAAATAGAATTTTTTTGGTGTTTTTGTTTTTTGGGCATTGAAAATTTTCTGAGAAAATCTGTAAAATTGTATGTATTTGTACAAAATTCATATTACTATATAGTCCATACACCATAACTACACTTAGTTGTGTCACTAGTTTTTACCCTATAAGTTTTAGATTTGTCCATTGGTCGCAGGCTTTGTACAATAGTTAAAAACTCTAGTGGTAGCAAGCTTTCCACAGTGGTGAAAAGAAATCTAGTGACATCTTTATTTTTCTAGCTATTGACATCATGATGATGTCATGCTAATGTCACCTATTTTCCCCAAAATTTCTTTCCCTTCTTCATTGTCCTGTTTGTTTTATAGGTCAACTTCACAAGCCCCATTCTCGGTCATACAAAAACATTTTTCCATGCTATTTCTTTTATTTAGGGTAATTTTACATGCTCTACACTATGGTATGATTATAGTCTGATATTAGACCCTCATAGCTAATTAGATTGTGCAAAACAATGATATGCCTTCTACAAGAGATTTCAATAGAGCCAAAAAAGTAATAATATTCATATAATATGTTTGTGCCCAAAAGATCATACAATTTCCATATGAACCCCTAATTATATAGAGAAGGGGTAAGATGAGAAGATAGTTGTTTACTCTAGCCACATTACATGTACATAGGGCATGTGTGATAAAGGTGTCATGTATGTACATGAGTTAGGTGTCACCAAAAAGGTGAGCATGTCTCTCATCCATATGAGGTGAGAAAAAAAGGTAAAAGTCCATAAGTGTGGACTTAAGAAGTCTGGGCTAAAAGATAACTAGTTGTACAATGTTCTTATTTACACTGATAGTATACCCCATTTGGAACCTAATTTGTCTAGCCTAAAATCATACTTAATGATGGATTTGAGGAATTATTGATCCCTTTAAAAAAATTAAAAGATTTGGATTTTAGTGCAGAATGTTTAAAGACCTTTCCATGGATACTATTCAAACAATTAATGAAGGTTGGGAAAACCCTATATTAATGGATAAAATTTCATTAACTAATGAAAAGTCATCTCCTAAATTGAAACAATCACATGAAGGAGGTTAACCTACCTGACCAAGTGTCATCTCCCATGTTGATTAAGACAAGAAGAGTTGTTACAAAAGGTATATATAATGAGTCAATCCAAACAAGAGAAAACCAACAAGAATTTGTAAGAAATTGTGTGGAGATATTGGAATTTAATTTCATTGAAATTGAATTATCAAGAGACAAATGAAGTAGGAAACTAGTAAGGTACAAGGACCATAGTGAGAAACTAGTGAAGGATAACAAATAAATAAATACAAGGTCAAAAGATAGAAGTCCACTAAGGATACATGAAGAATCCTTACCTAGTACAAATAGATTGAAATAATAAAATTTTGATATAGAACCTGATATGAAACTACCTATCTTCAATAAAGATATTACCAAAGCATCTTAACACATTTTTGTATTGAAATCCATTTGGAGAAGGAATGTAACTCAAAGTAATTTGGTTTGACTTTATGATTTTTTAAGAACACTAAGAAATGATGCTTCAAAATGGTATATGAATAAATGCCCTCAATATGATAAGGAATGGAAGGAAATAAAAGAAGAATCACTATCTAATTTTGGATCTCTTGATGTTTCATTAGAGAGCATTACTAAAATAAGATAAATGTTACAAGAAGAGGGGGAAACTATTAAGGAATTTGACCACAAATTCAAGGAAGAGGTGGGAAAGATGGAAGAAGCCCTAACTAAAAAACAAATAATCAAGTGGTTCTAGTTAGGATTGTTGTTACATGAAGCCTTGGCTAAATTCCTAGGAGTCTATGATCATTTTCCACATTACCATCATGATCACAGATTTCCCTATTGTTTAAATGATGAGGAATAGTTTGGGAAAGATGCTTGTTTATCAGATGGTACCTCGATATCTCAAGAGATGCTTCGAGAATCCCCTCACCCACTCAAGGTCCTAGACTGTATAAGTACCCTCCTCGTTGGAGATACTGTCAATGTCTCGATGGACTTGGCTAACCCTGAGAAGGTCATTCCAATTGGAAAATGTCTAGATTCTGATGAACAATGTGAACACTCTTCTCTTCTACATGAATTTCTAGATCTATTTGCTTGGACATATTTGGATATGCTTGGCATTGACCCATAAGGTATAACACACAATATTGTATTGCATCCTAATGCCAAGCCCGTAAAAAAATGATCCAAAGGATGAATCCCAAGGTGGCATTATTACTTAAGGCTGAGATCAAGAAACTTCTACAAGATGGATTTACCCATCCAATTGACTATTCCCCTTAGATATCAAATTTTGTTGTTGTCACTAAAACTTACAACCGTATTCAGATATGTATTTATTTTCATGATCTAAACAAAGCTTCTCTAAAAGATGACTTTTCTTTTCTTAACATTGACATGATTGTTGATTCCACTATTAGCCATGCCCTACTCTCTTTTATGGATGGCTTCTTCATATACAATCAAATATTCATCAATCCTCAAGATCAATATAAAAAAACTTTTATCACACCTTGGGAAACATTTGTTGGGTGGTCATGTCATTCAGACTAAAGAATGTTGGTGTGACATACAAATGTGACATGATGCTCATCTTACATGATTTCATCAACAATATCTTGGAAGACTATGTCAATGATATTCTATCCAAATCTATCTTGGGTCAAGATCACATCAAAATCCTCCACCAAATCTTTGAATGTATTCATAAATGTAACATGTGCTTGAATACATGAAAATGTGTCCTTGGAATTGATAGTGTTAAGCTATTGGGATGCATTGTTTCACATTGTGGCATTGAGATGGACACAAAGAATATTGATGCTATCCTCAACATGCCACCTCTAAAAAATATTTTTCAACTTCATAGTTTATGAGGAAAGATTCAAGTTATTCATTGGTTTGTCTCACAACTCATGGACAAGACTCTCCCTTTCCTCGACTTCTTAAGAAAGATTCTCATTTCAACTAGAACTTGGATTTCCAAAAGGCTTTTGATGACTTATAAAGCTATTTGGCTAGTCCTATTTTATATCCATCCCTTTCTGGGTGTCCTTTCCTTCTTTACACTTTTGCTTCATCTAATTCTCTTGCGGCACTATTGGCACAACATGATGATGATGGAAAAGAGCACACTGTATATTACATCAGCCAAACTTTGCTCGATTATGAAGTCTGATATTCTGCGATTGAAAAAAAATGTCTAGCTCTTGTATTTTCAAAACAAAAGTTGAGACACTATCTTCTAAATGTTGAAACACATGTCATTGTGAAATTTCATCCTTTGAAACATCTATTTTCTAAAATAGATCTTTCAATATGGTTGGCCAAGTGGGTGATGTTGTTAATGGAGTTTGATCTTAAATTTGTCTCTCAAAAGGAAATTAAGGGTCAAGAGTTGACTGACCACTTAGCTAATGCCCCCGGGTAAAAGCATTATTTTAATGCTTTTATTTTCATTTCACTCTCCTACCAAGGCTTGAAACTAGTTCCAACAAAAGAGAAATCTCTGATAATGATTGCAGACAGTGGTTACAATATGGGGCATTATGCATCACATTTTTTGGGTTTATGGTAGGGATTTGGGGCTATTTAAGGACTGGAAAATCGATGCCTGGGACATCTTTGACACGCAGAAGACATTTTTAGTGAGGTTTGAAGCATTTTAAATGGCCCACCATTGATTAAAATTCCCTTGAAATTATTATGAATTCCAAGTTTGACTGCAAGTAAATTGTATCAAAATGATTGCGGGCAATGTGTTTGATAAAATGCTAGGGGTAACTGCAAGAGGAATTACAGAGTATAGAGGGGTAAAATTTTCACCATTTTCTCTTCCAAATAAAGACTCATTTCATTATGATCATGTCCTTCCCATAGATATTGATTGAAGGCAGGACTTATTTTTTGATAGTTCTAGGTGTCAAATTGGCTTCAGTGTTGGTGTTATACTAGTACCCCTTTAGGTATTCCAATTCCTCTATCTTACCATCTCATTTTTCTATGTACCAACATTATAAAGTATGAAACCCTTATTGCTAGCTTGTGTGCTTCTTTCTCTCTCAACATTCAACATCTCCATATATTTGGTGATTCACAGTTGATTATAAGACAAGTCATTGGATATTATTAAGCAAAGAAAGATAAGCTATCTTAGTATCATGACTTGGCCTTATCACTATTGAAATGTTTCTCCTCTTTCACAATCAACACAATTCCATGGAAAGAAAATCAACATGTGGATACGATGGTAGGTCTTACCTCCCTCATATCCCTTGATGATTTATCCACGAACTACCACTTCACCATTAATAATCTTTCTTCACTATCTCTATCTGAAAGTTCTTTTGATATTACCTTATGTTCTAGCATTGATTCAGATGAATGCTACTCCCATATATTTCAATATTTACATGATGGTGCTTTTCCTAATCCGTCATCTAAAAATGTTTGAGCTCGTATTCATAATAGCATGATGCATCACATCATTCTATCTAGTGTTCTTTATCATAGAGGTTACAACAACCTCTTCTATTGTCTCAACAATCAGAGATCCCCATTGCCCTGGAGGAGGCACACTCAAGTGCCTACAAGGACATTTTGGCAATTGATCTTTGGTTCAAAAATTTCTTTGCATGGGTTACTATTGGAAAATTATGAAACAAGATTCTTTTGCTTTCACCAAAAAGTTCCCTCAATGTCAACAACATAGAAATCTCATCTGAGCTCCTACCCAAGAACTTCATTACCAGGTGTCCCCTTGGCCATTTTCCATATGGGGCTTGGATCTTATTAGAAAATTTTCTCCTCTTTCTTCTCAAGGACATACTTTGATTCTCACAATCATTGACTATTTCATCAAATGGGTCAAAGCAATTCCACTCTGATCCTATTGCAAATATGTGCCTATGATGTGTTGTCATTGATGTCAACATATCTCTTTGTCAGAAATAGTGAAGACAGTGCAGTTCAGTAAAGTAGATTTCTCTGCATTCCCAATGAGAGAAAGATTAGAGTCTACAGATTAAAGGGTTTTGTAGAGGATTGTCTGAAGTTGCTCCAGTTAAGATTTGAGAGATCCACATGGAGGATTGGTGAAGTTATGGCTATCTGAGTAGAACTAAGTTTTGTAGTTGTTCAAAGGTAACATAGTGACAGGAATCTGGTCTAGATTGCTCTGCATTAGAATATTATGGTCTGTGGTTCTAGAGGTATGTTTGGGATGTTGGCGTGTATCCTCAACTCAAGTGGTTCGTGGTTTGGAGGTCTGCAATAAATCTTTATAGTGTGACAGTCATGACAATTAGTGTTCTTAAGTTCTCGTATGAAGATGTAAGTGATTCTGGTGATTTGAGGTGGTGCAGTTGATCTTGTTGATTTCATTGTGCTTGTGGAGGTCTCTAGATCATGTGCCTATTGTTTTGGTGGTCTGCATTGAGGATTGAGCTCTTAGTTGAAGATTTCTCCTTGGGTGTTGTTGTTCTTTCTAGTCTTGTCCGACTGGATGTTTTGTGCATGTTGCAAATGATCTAAGAGAAGTTCTATGGAGTGTGGCATGTTGTTCGAGGAAGATTTGAGTCCCAACTATGTTTATCTAATAGTGTAGTGGTTTGCATGTAGTATTTTGTATTAATTCAAGTCTTTTGATTGTAATTTCTTGTAATGCCTATCTTGGAGAATGTTTTAGATAGATGATTGTAAGGCCGACTTTGATGTCCATTCCAAAGTTGGTGTTATGTATAAATAAGTGTAATGAATTCATATAAATGTGTTGATGTGTGTGAAGATGTGGAGGTAGTGAAGAAGTGTTTGGGGGCAGAGCAGAGGTATTGTGAGCTTCAATGGAACTAAACCTTGGCATGGAGAAGATGTTTCTCAGTTCAACCTTTCAGTGTTAACCATGTGAATGTTTTTGTAGATAGTGAGTCTCTTGGAGCAGTGAGCTCTAGGCAGCGTGCTGGAAGGCATGTGCCTTCCCATTTTTTTATTCTTCTTATAGAGAATAAATCTTGTGGGTTAACCCCTGGTATCAGAGCCAGGCCCAAGCTAGGATCCCCAAACACATGAGAGGTGTGGCTTAAGGGGGCTGTTGGTGTTGGAAATAAGCCACACCTAGACCGATAATGGACTGGTCCAACAAGGGCCAGTAGCTCAGTGGTAGAGCACTCCAATAGTGAAATAGAAGGTCCTAGGTTTGAGTCCTAGCTGGTCCATGTCTCAACATGGTATCAGAGACAATATTTGAATTGGAGCAGTGTATGTCAGACGAGGAGATAGAAACTGAGGCTAGCACAATGCCTCCCAAGTCTATGAGCAAAGAAGCCATCAAGAAGATGGTAGAGGAGATGCTTGAAGAAAAGTTGAAAGAAGAGAGGCCCAAGGGCAAGAGTAAAGAGGATGGAAGTGCTTCTGAAATAGAAGAAGAAGAAGAGGCAGAGGAGAGTCCTCAAGGACAAGATATGTCTACAGACCAAAAGGCATTCTTGAAAGCACTCAAAGGTGTTCATGGAGATAGTGGTGACCCAAAGATGGATGTTCCTACATTCAATGGGAAACTAGATGGAGATGCCCTCATGGATTGGATTGAAGCCATGTGTAACTATATTGACTTCAAGGAGTTTAGTGACAGCAAGAAAGTCAAGTTTACTAAGACAAGATTGAGAGGTTCTGACCTAGTTTGGTGGAACTATATGCAAGGTGAAAGAGAGAAAGTTGGAAAGAACCCTATCACCAAATGGAGTAGAATGGTGGCCATGCTAAGAGACAAGTTCATGCCATCTGATTATGAGTTGCAGGCCATTAGGAAGTTTAATCATCTAAGACAAAGGGATATGGTTGTGGCTACATATACTGAAGAATTTCATAGATTGAGCATAAGAGCCAATCACAAGGAGGAGGAGAAAGAGATGGTGGCTAGATATCTCAATGGTTTGAGGTATAACATACAAGATGAATTCAGTATGGTGGTTCCTAAAATAGTGGATGAGATTTTTCTATTAGCCTCTATGGTTGAGGAGAAGTTGAGAAGGAAGAGTGATCAAAACACCAGAGGAAGAGGTGGCAGAAATAATAGGGGAAGAGGTAGTTTTGGTAGAGGACAGTCAAGTAGAAATGAAAACCCAAGTCAACAAGAGTCTCATTCTGATGTAGACCATAGAGGTGGTGGTTTTAGAGGTTGGAGAAGACCAAATGGAAGAGGTAGAGGTGGTGGTGCAAGTAGAGGACCTAGAGTTTTCACTGGTAGATGTTATCATTGCAATCAAGTAGGCCATACCATGAGCAAATGCCCTGAGAAGGCAACCAGTTCCCATGATGGTGGAAGAAGGAATTAGTTGTTGAAATATGATGATTGCCAAAGTGTGAATTCACCCATTAGTAGTACTGCACAAATCCTTGAAGGAGAGAGCATGATGATCAAGAGAACCTTGATGAAGATGCCATTGAAGCAAGAGCCCCCACAAAGGAAGACTCTCTTCAGAACCCAAGGTATAGCATATCGTAAACTTTGTAAAATCATTGTTGATTCAGGTTCTACTAAGAATGTAGTGTCTATTGAAATGGTAGAGAAGTGTAAGTTGAAAAGGCTACCCCACGTTAGTCCTCATAAGATCTCTTGGTTGAATAAGAATCAAAATTACATGGTAGAAGAACAAACCTAGGTTGAGTTTGAGATAGGTGATTATAAGGACAAGGTACTATATGAGATTATTCTTATGGATGCTTGTCACCTTATTCTTGGATGTCCATGGCAATATGATGTGAAGGAACAACATGATGGTGAGAAGAACACATACCTCATCACCAAGAATGGAAGGAAGTTTAGGATGGATCCTATGCAAGAGCATATTGGAGAGAAGAGTAATGACACCAATGTCATGATGGTTAGCAGCAAAGAGTTCTTACACCTCATGAAGGAGAAGGATACCCAAGGGTATGCCTTGATAATGAAGCCTAAAGATGAATCAGGACAGTAAGACAAAAAGCAGAAAGAGATTCCACTAGAAGTGCAGCAATTGTTGGATAAGTACCAAGATCTTGTGGTAGAGGATACTCCTAACTCCTTACCACCCATGAGAGATATAAGTCATCAAATTGACTTGATCCCAGGTGCCACATTTCCCAATATGGCTGCCTATAAATTGACACCACAACAGAATGAAGATGTGAGTAGACAAATTCAAGAACTCTTAGAGAAAGGACTAATTAGAAAGAGTCTTAGTCCATGTGTAGTCCCTAGTGTACTTACTCCAAAAAAGCTGGGAAGTGGAGACTATGTATGGATTCAAGGGCCATAAATAAGATCATAATAAGGTATAGATTCCCTATGCCAAGGATTGAGGATCTTTTGGACTATCTTGGTGGGTCATGTTATTATTCAAAGATTGATTTGAAATCTGGTTATCATCAAATCATAATTAGGTAGGGAGATGAGTGGAAAAGTGCCTTCAAGACAAATGAAGGTCTCTATGAGTGGCTTGTCATGCCATTCGGCCTTAGCAATACCCCAAGCACATTCATGCATTTGATGAATGATGTACTTGTTGAATTCATTGGTAAATTTGTAATTGTTTATCTTGATGATATACTTGTTTTTAGTAGGACAAAAGAAGAACATGTGAAGCATCTTGGACAGGTGATGAAGAAGTTGCATGAGAATAAGTTGATGATCAACTTGGATAAGAGTGAGTTCATGAAAACTGAACTTGTGTACCTAGGTTTTGTGATTTCTAATGGTTTTTTGAAGATGGACCCCACAAAGGTTGAGGCCATTCTCAATTGGCCTACTCCTAAGACAATGGGAGATGTTAGAAGCTTTCATGGCTTGACAAATAGGAAGTTCATTAGAGGATTCAGTCACATAAGTGCTCCTATTCTTAACACCATCAAGGGTGGAATAAAGTGCAAATTTCAATGGACAAAGCAAGCAAATGATAGCTTTGAATTATTAAAGAAGAAAGTGGCTGAATTACCTACATTGGTGCTTCCTAATTTTGACAAAGTTTTTGTAGTGGAATGTGAAGCAAGTCAGCAAGCAATAGGTGTTGTTCTTAGTCAAGATGGACATCCAGTGGCCTTTTTCTCAGAGAAGTTGAATGAGGCTAAACAAAGGTACTCTACCTATGACCTAGAGCTTTATGCAATGGTGCAAGCTCTCAAAAAGTGGAGACACTATTTACTGCCCAAAGAATTCATTATTTTTATTGATAACCATGCTCTTAGCTTTCTAAATAATCAAGAAAAGTTGACTCATAGGCATGTTAAGTGGATGGAATAGTTGCAGGCCTATACCTTCACTATTAAGCATAAAAAGGGTGTTGCTAACAAAGTGGTTAATGCTTTAAGAAGAACGACGCTGGTCATAGAGGAAGTACATATGGAAAGCAGGGGCATAGATTGTTTGAAGGAGTTATACAAGGAGGATACAGATTTCAAAGCTGCTTATGAAGTTTGTGCTAGTTTGGCTAACACTTTTCATGGTGAATATTCATATTTTGTGTTGCAGGAAGGTCTCCTATTCAAAGGCAGTTTGCTATGTGTTCCTAAATGTTCAATGAGGGATAACATCATCAAAGAGAAGCATAATGGAACCTTAGGAGGACATTTTGGTTTGCACAAGACTTTGGAACAAGTCACTAGATTCTACTATTGGCCAAAGGTACAATCGGATGTAAGGAGATATGTTGCAAGTTGTACTATATGTCAAAAGGCCAAAGGTATGTCTTCTAATGTTGGTTTGTACCAACCCCTTCCTATTCCCAATAGGCCTTGGGAGAGCATTAGTATGGATTTTGTACTTGGTCTTTCTAAGACAGCAAGGGGTGTGGACCGTGTTTTTGTCATTGTGGATAGATTTAGTAAGATGGCTCATTTTGTGCCATGCAAATGCACAAATGATGCATCTCACATTGCTGGTCTCTTTTTCAGAGAAGTGGTTAGAATCCATGGTTTGCCCCTTTCAATTGTCACTGATAGAGATTCCAAGTTTGTTGGTCATTTTTAGAGCACCTTATGGAGAAAATTGGGAACACAATTGTCTTTCTCATTAGCCCACCATCCCCAAACTGATGCTTAGACTGAGGTTGTTAATAGGTCCTTAGGAAACCTTCTAAGATGCCTTACCAAGTAGCATGGGTTGGCATGGGACTTGATGATCAGTCAAGATGAGTATGCTTACAATGATTCGATGAATAGAAGTACTGGGAAGAGCCCATTTGAAATTGTTTATGGTTTCCATCCAAGAGGACCACTTGAACTCAAAGACCTACAAGGTTGGGATAAGAGGAGTGCTCTAGGAGAAGATTTTGCTGCCACCATGAAGGTAGTTCATGATCAAGTCAAAGTTCAGTTGGAAAAAATAGTCTCCAAATACAAGGATTGGGCAGATCTCAAAAGGAGAGATGTATAGTTCAAGGTGAGAGATTTGGAAATGGCCTATCTAAGGAAGGAAAGGCTACCTAAAGGACAACCAACCAAACTTATGATGAAGAAAAAAGGACCGTGCAAGATAGTGCATAAGTTTGGTCCAAATGCTTATGAAATAGAATTGTCATCCGGTCTTGGTATTTCTCCCATATTCAATGTTTTAGATCTCTTTCCATTCGAACCTCCATTGAATGTTGAAGATGGATCAGATGTTGTGATTGAAGATAAAGATTGGGTCAGAGATCTACCTCCAAGTAAGCCTTTACAGTTGGAATGCATCTTAGATTCCAAGATTGTCAGAAAGACAAGGAAGGGTGTGTACAAGGAGTACTTGGTCAAGTGGCAGGATCTTCCTGATTCAGAAGCTACATGGATAAGTGAGGTAGACATTTTGAAGTAGGGGAAGACACACCAATAGTTAGCAAATCAAGGGACTTGAGTTTTTCCTATAGGGGGAGTATGGTGCAGGAGCACCTTCTCTATGGTGTAGGAGTCATGTTTTGTTTTTATTTTCAATAAGGATTTTTAAGCCCCACCATGTTTGTAATAAGGTTTTTTGTCAATTTGGTCACTAGACCTATGTAGACCATGTTTTGGTCAACTTTGATGTAATAACACAATGAAAACATGTAGTTTTCTTGTGAGAAGAGAAACCCAATGGCTAACTGACTTTCAAAATTAGTTTGTACGGTTGGGAGGGATGTAAACAAAGGTCTCAAGCCTTTTATAGGTGAGAAGTTGGATGTAATTGCAAGGAAGGAATGAATGAATGAAGATCTAGATTTTTGGGTGTGTTGAAACATTGTTCTTTTTGAGTATTTTTCTATAACAGTCATTCTATACAGATAGTTAATTGTCTGAAACTGATTGGAGATGTTCAGGCATTAAGTAGTTTCCATTTGATAGTAGTTTGGTGTCTTAAAGTGTTGTAGTTTGTGAGATCTCATTCCTTTTGCAAAGACTAGTGTGAAAACCTAGAAACTAGGGTTCTATGAACAAATGGACTGTATCTCCTCTGTCCACTAAAATCAAGATTCTCATGTTCAGTGTGATGGAGGAATACAATGTAAATTTTGTGCTTTCTATGGTTTTTGTCACACACCCAAGGATCCAAGGAGGTTGGGCATGAGTTGACTAGGCATCTCTATGTGACTAGTCTTTGAAACAATAGGCAAGGTGCTGTGAGTGGAGTGACCAAATTGATGGTTGATCAAGTGTTTGCAGAGGATTGTAGGCCCTTTCCATTCTGTCAAGTTTTGTCTCCATATACTGGTTTGATGTCTGTGAGTTGTAGAGTTACAGATTTGCCATCAGTGTAACACAGCCCCTCGGGGAAACTTGTAGAAGTTATACCAATCAAAGTGTTGGGCCAATAAGAGGTGTATCAGCGAAGGATGAAGGAAGTCTCGCTGATGAACATACATTGGTGTATCAGGAGAACAAACAAGAAGTCAGCCGACGACAGAAGTCTCACCGAATGTATATTGTGAATGCATATCACAAATGTATGTCGAGAATGTATGTTGAGAAAGGATATTGAGAATGTATCTTTCATTGGATACAAAAGGTGACCGGTCATAATGGTGAAATCAGGTTAAAGATACTTTGGCTCACCAGTAATAGTAAGTCAAGTCAAGCATATACAAGTTGGTACATCAGCACATGGGCTAGTGTTCACAAGTGGTCTCCGATGATCGAAGTCTTGTCGACAAGGGCATGACTAACGGCCATGGTTAAGGCAAGTGGGAATGTAACCACCATCAGGGTATTGACATGAGGCCAAAAGATGCCACTGATATGTGAAGTCTCTCCAAAGACAAGGAAGTCAAGCTATTGGGGAGAGTTGAGAGATCGGGGAGATAAATAGCAAGGTGGCTGATGGGGTATGGTTGGCCAATAGGAGTAGATCTCCAAGACATAGGCCACCCTCTCACTGATCAAGTTTTTTTGATCTATTGTGTGCTTCCACTATGCACTCTACATCAACCCCCACCGTGGTTTTTCCCTTAACTGGGTTTCAACATAAAAATCCTAGTGTTATGTGTGTTGATTGTGTTTTTGCTCATGTGTTGTTGATTCATTCTTTCAGGGTTATATCATTAATCTGTTAATAAGTGGTAAAGAAGATTAAATGTAGAAAAATATAAAGTTTTGTGACAATGGATTCACCCCCCTCTTAGTTGTTTGCCCTAATTTCAACAACTGGTATCAGAGCAAGGTTCCTTGGAAGAAGTTTAACAGCTTGAGGAAGATTTGAGAAGGTGTTTTAATGGGTTCATTTAGGATTCTGATGGCATCAATGAACAACTTCAAGTTGCTTTAGAAGATCTTGATCAGTCTAAAGGAGAAGTCAAAGAAATACAAGAGAACCTTAAATATACTGAGGATTTCATTCAGACTTTAAAAGGGCAACTGAGCAAATCTATGGAAAAGAGGAAGGGGCCACTTCAATAGTTAGCAAATTAGAAGGAAGACAATGGCATGGATGAGGCTTTGAAGGAGAAGACAAAGGAATGTGAGAATCTAGCAAAAGAAGTTATTATGCTAAAACATGAGATGGAATCTAAGGTGATGAGTCTAATCGAGGAAATTAAGGAAAGGAAGAAGACTGAAGAAAACCTTAATCAGTCTCTAAAAGAAAGAACAAAAGAGTGCTGCAGATTGGACAGAATAATTGGCCATCTAGATTCTAATCTACAAGAAACCAGGTATAATGAGGAACAACTTGAAAGGCAAATTGTCATTCTCAAACATGACCTAGAAGCTGCAAATGAATACAAAGAGAAGTTCAAGATAAGCTCAGCTAAAGTTGAGGTGTTGCTTGATAGTCAAAAGAAGGCAGATGATAAGCATGGTCTGAGATATGAGAAAGGTGAAATCTCTAGATCCAGTCAAAGAAATCTTGAATCAAGGAATCAGAGAAACATACCTAGAAGATCTCTGGTCGGACAGCCTAATGCTTAAAGGTATCCATCCTTTAATGGAAATTGTTTCAATTGCAATAAATTTGGTCATAGAGCTACTCAGTGCAGAAGTAGAGTGAATCAAAGTGGTCCATCCTTCTCTAGTCAATGCTTCAATTGTAAAAGGTATGGTCATAGATCCAATAAATGTAGAAGTATGATGATGAATAACTCTAAGAACAGAGGAAATGTCAATTCTTTAAATAGAAAATGTTTCACATGCAATAGATTTGGACACATGGCTAATCAGTGCAGATCAAGAGGAAATCAAGTAAATGAGCAAAGAAATGTTGTGTCCTTTAATTGTAATAGATTTGATCATATTGCAAGATTCTACAAAAGTAGCAATGATGATAGAAAAGGTCCAATAAATAGAAACCAGAATGTGCAGACATAAGATAAAGGCAAGGGCAAAGTAGATGTGAATGAGATCCAAAATGAAATGAACAAAACATGGGTGAAGAAAGGTGTAATGAATGATGGTGACGGGTCCACAGCAGAATCCAGTGCTGGTAATTGCTCCGAGAATTGAAATAGGAGCTCTAGCTCAGGGGGAGCTGCATAGAAAATCTAATTCCCCCTACCAGTAAGTGGGTACCTAAATCTAGCATGATGAGTGAAGATGAAAACATCACTTCCTACAAGCAGAAGGTGAATGAACTTGTGTACAGTATTAGGTGTACTGGTGGAAAATTGGAAGAATTAGAGATTGTTGCCAAGGTGCTCAGATCCTTACCTGCTACATACAAGCATAGAGTTACTACTATTGAGGAGATCAGGACTGTGATAGATGTTACAAGGGATCAGCTCATTGGCAAGCTTTCAGCATTTGAAATGAGTGAGTTTGGTGATTCTCTTCCTAAATCAGAACCTGTATTTAAGGCCAATATTTTCAGAAAGCAAAGATTTGAACTAGGTGAAAGCTCTTCAAGAAGACTAACCAGATAAAATAAGGCAAGGAAGGAACTTGAAGAAGATGAATATGAGCTTGAAGAACTTGAATCCCTTGTTGCCAAAAGATTACCAAGAGGATCTGGTAAGTATGAAGGAAAGTTTCCTTTGAAATGTTTTTCTTGCAATAAGATTGGTCATTTTGCTTCAAGATGTCCAAAGAAGGTTTCAAAGCCAAACCCTATCAAACCTAAGGTTTAGAAGAAATGCTACTATGTCCAAGAAGCTACTGATGAAGGAGTCACAGATGATGAATCTGATATGGGAAGTACCTCTAGAAATGAATGGGTGTTCATTGCTATCAAGGAAGAAGATCTGGTGCCTATTGAATTTGCTAGCTGTGTGAATGTGGAAAGTGCCTTGGTTGCTCAGGTTGAAGAAAAGGATGAATGGGTGATTGACAATGGATGATCTCATCATATGACAGGTGATAAAAGTAAGTTTGTAAGTTTGGAAAGATATGAAGGTGGAATTGTGAAGTTTAGAGACAATTCAGCTAGTAGAATCCATGGCAGAGGATCCATTTCTCTTGATGGTAAGAATATTAGTAATGATGTTTTGTATGTAGAAGGGTTGAAGCATAATCTTCTCAGTGTTTGATTCAACGATGGAAAATGCAGAACTTTGGGAAGCTCTGGAACTGAGATTGCATCTGGTACACAGACTAGAGGCTATGAGAGATCTTCCAAAGCTTGTGAAACTTGCTAATAGCATGTGAAAGGAATGTCAGTTGGGCAAATAGAACAGAGCTACATTAAAAAGTAAAGAACAATTTTCAAGTGGATTGTGGGAACTTGTGCACACTAATTCGTGTGGTCCTGCCAGAGTTAGGAGTTTGCAAGGAGACAAATACTTTATGTTGTTGATTGATGATTACTCCCAAATGATGTGAGTCACTTTCTTGAGAGAGAAATCAGAGGCTCTTGGCAGATTCAAGGTATTTAAGGCTATGGTGGATAATGAGATTGGTGTGAAAATAAAGTGTCTGAGATCTGACAGAGGTGGAGAGTTTACCTTCCATGAGTTTAATGCATTTTGTGAAAAGCATGGAATAAGAAGACAGTTATCTACTCCCAGGACTCCTAAGCAGAATGGAGTTGTGGAAAGGAAGAACCAGACTATTCAAGACGCTTCTAGAACCATGATGATGGAGGCAAATGTTCCACATGTCTATTGGAGAGAGGCTATGCTGATTGGGCAGGAGATGTGGATGACATGAAGAGTACTAGTGGTGGTGCATTTTCTTGGGAAAGAGATTGGTTTCTTGGTTGAGCAAAAAGTAGGAGGCAATATCTATGTCTACTGTAGAGGCAGAGTATATAGCAGCAGCAAGTAATTGTACTCAAGTTTTGTGGATGAAGCAAATGTTGAAGGATATCAGAATTGTGTTTGAAGTGCCTAGGGTCATCCCACAATAATGGGTTACACTTTTTGGCTAAACTTGACATTGAAATCAACATTTTGAACTAAATCTTCACTTTCTGACACCTATAGCCAGTAAACTATTAGGAATTTGAAGATGATGTGAACTAGTGATTTGTGAGATTTTGTTTGTAGATTCTAAATATTTTTTTTAAAAAAATTGGAGTTAAATTGTAAAATATTTTGCATCTCCTTTGATAACTAGTTTTTAATAGTAAACAACATTTTTTTAAAGTGATGTGTATTCCATAGCACATAACTTTTTTTCTACAAAGGATAAAATTCTAATTCTTTTGAATTTAGATTGGTAACACTAATATATAGGGCATGCATTTGGTTTCATAATGTTTTATGGAATATATTTTTTTAATTAAGTTTTGAATTCAAACCAATTATAATTTAGACATAGGCGTATTCCGTAAAACATAACTTTTTCTGTATGTATCGAAAATCAATTTTATTTTTTTGTTGAAACAAGGACATCAATACCTAGGGAATAGATATTTTTCAGAATTTTTTTTTAGTAATTTACCAATTTTCCATGTGTGTAGAACATAGAACTTGATGTTCGGTGAAAAACCTATATTCACAAGAAATAAAAAAATAAATCTAATAATCAAATTAAATATATTTAAAATTATACTTTTTGGGAAGCTTATAATAAGGACTACATACTTAGAAAACATAAATTTTAAATGAGTTCATTTGATCCCCCAAAAGCTAAATCAAAAGTAGTGTTTTATCAACAGTTTGATAGGTGTAGATGAGACTCCATTATAGGTATGGTTTAAAACTAGTGGGGTTCTATCCAAGGGGGTTTGAATCTAAGGAGATTTGATCAGACCCTCTTCAATTAAAATCCTTTAAATAGAACATTTCAAGGCTTAAATCATTATATTTTCTAAAAATATGTGATTTCAGCAAAAATCAGGATGTCCCAGAAAATGTAACTCATTATTGTGGCAGCACCCCCTATTACAATCTTCTGTGATAATTCAAGTGCAATAAACATCTCAAAGAATCTAGTGTTGCATTCAAAGACAAAGTACATATCCATCAAGTTTCACTTTTTGAGAGAGAAGGTAAATGAGAATGAAGTCAGATTGGAGTTTGTTTCTTCAAAGGATTAGATTATAGATATCTTCACTAAGCCTCTACGTAAGGATACTTTTGAGTATCTTAGAGTGAAGCTAGGGGTTATTACCCCTCCTGTTCAGAACTAAGGTGCACGAGTGTGCATCAATCCAGAGGAACTCATAGTCATATATTGTGATCCAGATTGATGTTAAGGGGATGCTACTCAGGGGGAGTAGTCAGAATGTTAATTCTAGAGTTCATTTTAGTTTTATCCAAGAAACAAAAAGGGAGAGAGATGATTGCAAATATGTACCCTTTTCCATTGATGTCAAAGGGGGACAGAAGTCATGTGAAAAACTCAAAAGTAAGTAGTTGCTAGTGAAAGGGGGAGTAGTGAAGAAAGTGGTTGCAGGTGTGATAAGAGAAAGGGGGAGAAGTCCTTGTCTTGATGGTTGAATCAGTTTTTCACATCATATATTGCCATCAATGACAAAGGAGAAGATTGTTACAAATATGTGCCTATGATGTGTTCTCATTGATGTCAACATATCTCTTTGTTAGAAATAGTAAGACAGTGCAGTTCAGTAAAGTAGATTGCTCTGCATTCCCAGTGAGACGAAGATCAGAGTCTCTAGATTAAAGGGTTTTGTAGAGGATTGCTTGAAGTTTCTCCAGTTAAGATTTGAGAGATCCACATGGAGGATTGGTGAATTTATGGCCATCTAAGTAGAACCAGGTTTTGTAGTTTTTCAGAGATAACAGAGTGACAAGAATTTGGTCCGGATTGCTCTGCATTGGAATAGTATGGTCTGTGGTTCTAGAGGTATGTTTGGGATGTTGGTGTGTATCCTCAACTCAAGTGATTCATGGTTTGGAGGTCTACAAACAATCTTTCTAGTGTGACAGTCGTGACAATTAGTGTTCTTAAGTTCCTATTTGAAGATGCAAGTGATTCTGGTGATTTGAGGTGTTGCAATTGTTCTTGTGGAGGTCTTTGGATTGTGTGCCTATTGTGTTGGTGGTCCACATTGAGGATTGAGCTTGTAGTTGAAGATTTCTCCTTGGTGTTGTTGTTCTTTCCAGTCTTGGCCGACTGGATGCTTTGTGCATGTTGTGGATGATCTAAGAGAAGTTCTATGGAGTGTGGCATGTTGTTCGAGGAAGATTTGAATCCCATCTATGTTTGGCTAGTAGTGTAGTGGTCCGCATGTAGCATTTTGTATTAGTTCAAGTCTTGTGATTGTAATTGCTTGTAATGCCTATCTTGGAGAATGTTCCAGATAGATGATTGTAAGGCTGACTTTAATGTCCATTCCAAAGTTGATGTCATGTATAAATGAGTGTAATGAAGTCGTGTAAATGTGTTCATGTATGTGAAGATGCAAAGGTAGCGAAGAAGTGTTTGGGGGTAGAGCAGAGGTGTTGTGAGCTTCACTGGAACTAAACCTTGGCATGGAGAAGATGTTGTTTCTTAGTTCAACCTTTTAGTGTTAACCATGTGAATGCTTTTGTAGATAGTGAGTCCCTTGGAGCAGTGAGCTCTAGGCAGTGTGCCTTCCCATTTTTCTATTCTTTTAATAGAGAATAAATCTTGTGGGTTAACCCCCACCGTGGTTTTTCCCTTAACTAGATTTTCACGTAAAAATCCTGGTGTTATGTGTGTCAATTGTGTTTCTTCTCGTGTTGTTGATTCATACTTTCATGGTTATATCATTAATCTGTTAATAAGTGGTAAAGAAGATTAAATACAGAAAAAGATAAAGTTTTGTGACAACTGATTCACCCTCCCTATCAGTTGTCTACCCTAATTTCAATAGATCCATGACTGCTAAAGTAATATGTCACTTTCTCCTTGATAACATCATTTCTTGATTTGGTCTTCCATCTGCTATTGTCTCTGATAATGATTCATCATTTAAAAATACATAAGTGAAGAAGTTCCTCAAAAAATTTCACATTCAACATCACTTCTCTACACCATATCATCCATAATCAAATGGCCAAGCAGAAGCTTCCAATAAAATAATCAAGCGAATCCTCACAACATTATTAACAAACATGGCAAGGATTGGCACACTCAACTTTATTATGCATTATGGTCTTACTAAATGAGCATTTGTCTGTCTTCAGGTACCACCCTATACAATCTCATGTATGGTGTTGATGTGTTCATGCCCTTAGAGTTAGAGATTACTTCGTTAGAAATTTCTCTCAATGGCATTCTTGAAGATAATTCTTATAGAGAGAAAAGACTTAAACATCTTGAGATGCTCAATGAACAGTGCATAAATACTCTCAGAAACATCCAAGCCTATCAAAAGAACATCCAACATAACTACAATGAGTGTTTCATTCATTCACATTTCATAACTTGGTACTCTACAAAAATCAACACAATGTAAACGCTCTTCCATGTGAAAAAGGGAAGTTCAGCTCGAACTGGTTGGGACATTACATCATCTCTAAAGTATATGGATCAAGTGCATGCAAATTATCCATGATGAATGGTATGCCTCTCAAAGAACCTATTAATGCTATTCAATTGTGTAGATTCTATACTTAGTTTTTCTTTCTTGACTTTACATTCCATTTCATTCTTGAATAATATGCTATCACTAGTTCAAAGCACATTATGTTAGATAGTTAATATTTTTATCTATTTAGTATAGTTTTCTTCTTTCATGAAAAGTACATATGGTTGTCTTGAATTATTAAAGTTGTTTTCTTAGTTTTGTGAAATTACTTTTGTTAGCATATAATTCCTTAATGTGTGCACCATGTTAATTAATCATTGTCACATTTTATTAAACAATGTTATCACATTATTTATTTAGATCACAATTTTATTAATTCAACATGTGTGTACACCAAGAAATAATAGTCATGTTTAAGTAATTAAATGTTTAATTAGATCGCCTGATTCATTCACATAACATCTCATCCATACATGTATTAATTAGATCACCGTCACATTTATCAAACAATCTCATTAGGTTGTTTATATAAATCATAGTTGTATTTAATTATCATATACATGTCAATATACCACATTTAATTAGATCTTTGTAGCATTTAATTAAATAATTTTTTTATAAATTAAATCACAAAGGCATTTAATTAAATCATCCATAACATCATGTACATATAACACAATAATATCAACTAAAATGCTCACATAGACATATATAAAAGTTTCAATATATGATATACAAAATCACCACTAAAACAAAACATGGTGTGTCATAATGATACAAGATACATAATGAGTCTCATCAATCCAAAGGACTATTGCTACCAGATCTCTCGATCCTTGGTGGTGGCTGTGTAATGGATGGCTATCGATGGGAGTCTACAGATCATGAGTGACTCCTGGATCCACTTCATGTCTGCATGTCCCTGATCTTGCCCTTGATACCTGCCACCTCCACCTTGGCATCTACATATTATTATTGTATCTGATCTCTCTCACCTCATATCTGGTTGATGCATGAGCATCCCTGGTTCAAGAGCAATCTTGCATCAACTAGAAACATTTGCATTTCAATTTTTTTCTTTTCATATTCTAGTTCAATTTAGGTAGTTCCATCAGTAGTAGTTTCTATATTTTGGTCCGCATTCTACTGCAAATACATTTTAGACCTTGTGGAGCTAGATTTATCATCTAGATTCATTCATACACATCATATCCAAATTTTAGAGCATTTGGATCAATTACCGGTAAGATATAACTACCAGAAGATCAACTATTCTCTCAGAGAAGAGCACCCTGATAGTCTCAAATAATCAGCTAAAGTAGAAGACTTACAGAGCATTTCACAACTCATAGAGGTAAATTTCACATTATTCAATGTTGTATGGTTCATGGCTTACCTTTCTGGAGATCTATACATCATTCTATGCATTTGGGATCGAGTTCTACTCTTTTAGGTCTGACCTATCTATGTACACATGTTACAACTCTTCATTGGAGTTTGTAATGATCCTTGGCCAACACAGAGAAATATTTTGTTCTAGAGATCATATATATTGATGTAATAGATGCCTGGGAAAGTATATTTTGATAGTTGATCATTAGTATCTAGTGGATAGCTAAATTCTTTATGAATGAGCTTTAAAGCTTTATCTTGCGCATATTCTGTAATCGGGCCTGTGAGCCCTAATTGTGAGCCTGCATGTTTTTGGCCAATTTGTATTTGTATTCAATGATATACTGAATAACTAAATCTGCATTTGCTTCATATATTTGAGTTGTTTCCATTGTGTTTACTCTAGTTGCACAGCCTGGATAGTTCATTCTATGAACCCTCCTGTCGTGACTACATTAAGTGGTATTAGAGCGATAGCTTGAATCTTTGGGAGTGAATTGAGTGAAGTGGCAAAGGAATTCAGTTAGATCTTGCTATGAAAAGATCCCTGAATCCAAGGTAGGTTACTTGTGTTGCAATTGATCACTGATTGTGAGGCAGTTGTCACCTTGTAGCCCAATCACTAAATTTGAGGCAGTTACACTTGATCCGAGGAAGAATACCATCGAGGAGAATCCTTGTTGTTGGAACAATGGCTAGTCAATGGATGAGATGATGAAAAAATGCAAATTAGACTGGATGTTGTTGAAGAAGATAGAAGTAAAGGACTAAGCCCTAGAATTGATATTGAAAGTAATGATGATGAAGAATTTCAATCCACTAATCAAAATGGCAAAACCCTAGGAGGTGAAGAGGAAGAAGAATCAAATCAAGTCAAGATGTTTGAGCTATTTCAAATATTGGAAAAAGACCTAGAGTTGATGTACCAAATTACACTGGCAATTTGAACCCTGAAGAGTTGATTGATTGGATAAATGACATGGAAGAATACTTTGAATATGAAGAAGTTGAAGATCTAGAGAAGGTGAAATTTGCAAAGACAAAGTTTAAAGGACATGCTACTATATGGTGGAAAGAAGTTCAGTTGGATAGAAATAGAAGAGGAAAAGAAAAGATTACAAAATGGGACAGAATGGTGACAAAGTTGAAGAATCTATTTATACCTACTGACTATGAGTTGGAACTGTTGAAGAGATTGCAAAACTTGAAATAAAAGGAGAAATCTGTGAAGGAATATAATGAATAATTTCGTAAGATGGTCATAAGGATAGGACGTAGTGAAGCAAGCAAGGAGAAAGTGGCTAGATATGTCAATGGACTGAGATTGAATATTCAAGAAGAACTGAATTTGGTGAGGATGACATCTTTGGAGGAAGCATATCAGTTTTCCCTAAAAGTTGAAGAGAAGTTGAATAAGAGACATGATTAGAGATAGAGAGGAAGAGGAGGTAAATTTTAGAGAGGTAGAACATTTTCCAGAGGAGAGAGATCATATACAGAGTAGAACATACAAGAGAACACAATCAAGAATGAGGATAGAGATGGCAATGCATACCAAAAAGATGACATAAATTTCTACCGCAGAGGGAACCCTAGTCCATACCAGAGTGAAGGATATAGAAGAGAAGGAAGAGGATCTGATAGGAGAACATTCAGAGGAACATGTTTCAAGTGTGGAGGTGAAGAACATAGAGCATTCAAATGTAATCAAGGGAGTACAAGCAAGAGGATAGAGAACAATGGAAGAGTAGCCTATGTGGAAGAAGAACCTGTTGGATCACCCATTTTAGTTGGTAAACCTGAGAAAGGAGAATCACTTGTGATGAGGAGATCACTATTTGAAGCAAAGACATATGAAGAAGAGGAAAAGTTTGTTTAGAACCAGATGCAAATCAAGAGGTAAATGTTGTAAAGTTGTTATTGATAGTGGTAGTTCTAATAACCTAGTTTCAGAGGAGACGGTGACTAATATGAAGTTGGAAAGATTGAAACACCCTAAGCCCTATCAGATAGCATGGATTCAAGATGATCATAAGGTACTAGTGAGTGAACAATGTTTGGTGAAATTTCATATTGGATCTTATCATGATTAAGTAATGTGTGATATTATGCCAATGGATGTATGTCATATCTTGTTGGGAAGACCTTGGTAGTATGATAGAAAATCTCTACATGATGGGAGAAATAATACATACACTATAACCTCAATAGAAAGAGAATTACTTTGATTCCTTTGGAATATGATCCTAAGAGTGAAGTATGTGGAAATGTAATTTTTGGATGGTTTGAGACATACAAACATGTGTTATGATTTGATTCCTAAGAAGCCTAAAACATTGAAGGAGATTAAAGAATCACAACTAGAGGAGATATCTAAGTTACTGACAGAGTATGAAGTAGATTGTGATGCAAGTGGGAATGCAATTGGAGCAGTGTTAAGTCAAGAAGGTAGACCTATAGCATATTTCAATGAGAAGATGAATGATGCAAGGAGAAGATATTTAGTTTATGATCAAGAGTTCTATGCCATAATTCAAGCCTTGAAGAAGTGGAGGTCACATTACTTGTTTCCTAAGGAGTTTGTGTTATATATAGATCATCAAGCTTGGCAATACTTGAATAGTCAAGGAAAGTTGAATTAAAGACATATGAGGTGGGTAGAATTCATTCAGAGTTATACTTTTGTGTTGAAGCATAGGAGTGGTAAATCAAACAAAGTTTTAGATGCATTGAGTATGAGAAAGAATTTACTGACAGAGATGGGGATTAAAGTATTGGGTTTTGATGAATTGAAACATATGTATGAGGGAGATACTAATTTTGTAGAATCTTGGAGAGCATGTAAGGAACCTATTGTGATAGATAGGAGCAAGTGGTTGGACTATTTCATTTAGGAAGATATGTTATTCAAGGGAAATCAATTGTGCATACCTAGAAGTTCCATGAGAGAAAATTTGATCCAGGAAAAACATAGTGGTGGATTGGTAGGACACTTTGGTAAATTGATAAGATAGTAAATTTGGTAAGTGAAAATTACTTTTGGCCTCAGATACATAAGGATGTTAGGAAATTTGTGCAAAGTTGTAGAGTTTGTCAAATTGCAAAAGGGAGTAGTCAAAATACTGGATTGCATAAACCTTTAACAATACCTGAGAGACCTTGGGAAGACATAAGTATGGATTTTGTAATGGGATTACTTAAGACACGAAGAGGACATGATTCAATATTTGTAGTGGTGGATAGATTTTCAAAGATGACACATTTCATACCTTGTAAGAAGATAACTAATGTAGTGCATGTAGCTGACCTGTTTTTCAAGGAGATTGTGAGATTGCATGGATTACCTAAGAGCAAAATTTCAGACAGAGATACAAGATTCCATGGATAGTTTTGGAAGACACTTTGGAAGAAGATGAAGATAGATTTGAAGTTTAGTTCAACATTTCATCCACAAACTAATGGACAAATAGAGGTAGTGAATAGGAGTTTGGGAAACCTATTGAGATGTTTGGACATTGGAGAGAAGACTGGAAGTTGGGATTTGATTCTCACACAAGCAGAGTTTGTGTATATCAAAAAATTTGGATTTGCAAATGGAAATGATCAAACAATGAAATGCATAACCTAAACCCAAATCATTGAATACCTCAAATATGCCAGATGAATTGTTTGATTGATTTGATATGTTGGTTGCTCACAATTCGGCAGCATAACATTTGCATAGGATTGAGATGATAGATGGAAGATTGATAGATGGAAGATGCTGATGATAGATGCAAAGGCTCTAATGTGATTTCAACAGCATAAGGATGCTCCAACTCAATGCATCTTCCAAATGGCTTGTGAGGGGGTTGATTTATAGGAAAGGCTTGGTTCAAATGGATGGTTGAGATTGAAAGGCTACATGTTGATATGGATGGCTAGGATTGATTCAGTTATCCCACTTCTCAAGGGAGTTGTAGTCATGTGACAAGTGTACAAAGGAGGATAGGGCTCATGTATGACCGTGTACACAAAAAACCTTTATTTAATAAGTTTATATGTGATGGTGTACACAAATACTAAAATTAGGTCCCATTAGTTGTACATGTGAAGGATTTTAAATAAAAGTTGTACTACAACACATGATTCAATTGAGAGGTGGACAAGTGTCAAATGTGGTGAGAGGTGAGGACTTAATTCAAATAAAATATTTGAATTAGTTGGGATATGTGAGAGAAATCAATTAAATAAATAAAATTTATTTAATTAATTGGAAAGTGGGATTATGATTGTGAAATTAATTAAATAACTAAAATTTATTTAATTAATTGGAAAGTGGGATTATGAATGTGAAACTAATTAAATAAATAAAATTTATTTAATTAATTGGCTAGTGGATAAATGAGATTAGGAGTGGGATGGGACAAAATACTATATGATGTCTAGGATAATGTTTTTGACTAGGTGATGCAAGACATGGACAAATTTGGGACAATTTTGGGTGTCTATATTTTGCCTCTCTTTGAGATGATATTCAAGATGATAAGATTTATGTCGAGTATCATCATCCCATTTCATCCTCACCATCTCCATATCATCCCATCCTTTTCCTCTATCCATACCTTAGCTTCTTTGAAATGATGTTACTCAACATAAATCTTATCATCTCGAACATCATCTCAAAGAGGGGCAAAATGTAGACACCCAAAATTGTCCCAAATTTGTCCATGTCTTGCAACACGTAGTCAAAAACATTATCTTAGACATAATGTAGCATTTTGTCCTATCCCACTCCTAATCTCATTTATCTGCTAGCCAATTAATTAAATAAAATTTATTTAATTAATTGGCTAAGTGGGATAAGGATGGGATTAAGATGGGATTTTTTAATTAAATAAATAAAATTTATTTAATTAATTGGCTAGTGGATAAATGAGATTAGGAGTGGGATAGGACAAAATGCTACATGATGTCTAGGACAATGTTTTTGACTAGGTGTTGCAAGACATGGATAAATTTAGGATGATTTTGGGTGTCTACATTTTACCCCTCTTTGAGATGATGTTCGAGATGATAATATTTGTGTTGAGTAACATCATTTCAAAGAAGCTAAGGTATGGATAGAGGAAAAGGATGGGATGATATGGAGATGGTGAGGATGAAATGGGATGATGATGCCCTCTTGAGAGGATAGGTGGGTTGGACAAACACAGGTAGGCTCTCAAAAAGAAATGGATTGGTCAAGAAAGACAAGGGAATTGATAGAAGAAATTAAGGATGTGTTATGCTGCAATGAATGTGAGCAACCATGATGTTTGATATAGCACTAGACGTTATGCATCAAGGTATAAAGACTAGGGTGACGATGTGTCTCATGCCCCAACATAATATAACCTTGTCTGGATACAAGATATGAATATTAGCTAGATTGATACTGATATGATGCAAATGCAAGATAAAATGATAACACACAAGAAATCAAGCAAGTATGCACAAATGATACAAAAACAAACAAGGTATTGCCCCTATCAAGCTGTAAACGAATGATTGATTGATGATGGTGATAGTGTTGTCATTGCAGGGAATGCTATATCCTTAGATCAACACAAGGTTGTTTGTTGAGTTGGTTGGCTGGTTGGTTGATTGATTTGGCTTACAACAAGGATAGAATCAAGACCATTGATTATACTTGGATAACTTGGCTTGATTGATTAGCTTGATTGGTATGGATAAAGGATAAATTGCATTTGGATCATTGTTTAGAATGCTTTTGAGGATGATGAAATGAGATGTAGTTCTGATTTGTGTTTTATTAATGATGATGAAAGATCGGGTTATGGATTGAGATTAATTGATGAAATATTGATGATGGGATGATATGTGGTGGATTGAGCTACTTTTGATTTTCTAAAGTGATTGGATTTGTTTTGATGGATTAGATGTGCTTTGGTTTTGATGTTTGTTGTTGCTTGGTTGATTGTTTTAATGATTGGATTGTTTTGAATGGTGATAGTGATGGTGTGATGATTGGAGTGTCCACTCAATCTAAGAATAAGTAAGTGTTTTCAGTGTGCTCAAAGGATGTAAAACAAACAAGGTATTGCCCTTTTCAAGTCATAAACCAATGATTGATTGTTTGATTGATAATGATAGTATTGTCATTGCAGGGAAAGCTATATCCCTAGATCAACACAAGGATGTGGGAATGCTATATCCCATTGATGATGATTGATTCAGTTTATGACAAGATTAGGGTCAAAAACTTGTTGATTTGATTGGATAATGTTCCTTAATTGATTATCTTTCTTGATATGGATTAGTGTGACTTGGATTTAAGATCATTGCTTAGATTGATTTGATTGACATGATTGGAAGAAGTGATTGATTGAAATGAATGAATGAATATTATTGATAGGAAGAATTGATGATGACGATGATTTGATTTTGATTGAATGTTGATGGAGTGGATTGTTTTGGACGACGATTGAATTGATCTTATTGCTTGGATTTTTCGTTGGATATTTAGTTTTTTGGATTTTTTGACATATTTTGATTTTTTTGTTTTTTTTGGGGTATTTTAATTTTTTTGCGTTTTTGAATGTTTTGGGATGTCAATGGATTTACAATTTTGGGTAGCCTTTGTGCTAGATACCAATGACAAGGGAGAAAACCAAGTCTAGGTGCAACAATGGAGGTGGGATGGATAAAAGGATGGGCAATAAAGGATGGAAGGCTCATAGTAAATGTGATGGCAAGATCATGAGAGTTGGATGGAATGGAATGTTCATGAGAGTTGGATGGATAGATAAGAGGATAGGCCATATAAGGGATGGAGGCATGCCTCATGATAAATAGATAGGTAGGCTATAGTGTAAATCTCATGATAAACAGATGGGGATAAGATGTAAGATGGAAAGCTTGTGATAAGGATACACCATAGTGGATGGATCATAAGGGAGCTAGGATGTGATCTCCAAAAGGCTATGTTGCATAGGAAGAACTTGCCCCATTCTAGGTGGTAATGCTTAGAATTTTACATGACAAAAACTTATGACAATAGGATGACATGATGGATTTTACATGACAAGGCTTATGGTAGGTGGATAATGATAGGATTGTATGGAAAGGATGGAGGTATAGCAAGAGATATCCAAAGCATGTTTCAACATTTTCCCCCTATGTCTTCATCAAAATCAAAAGGCAGAAGGATGGATAAATGGGTTTAGTAGGATAGGCAAGTTTATGTAATGGCTAAGGATGGTAGAATGGAATGTATCAAGATAGGACATGGTAGGATGGAAAATGATAGTGTGGTATGGATGAGACAATGTGCCCCCAAGTGTAATTGGCATAGAAGATCAACTTACACATGATGCCTATTTTTGAGGTTTTCATCATGGTACTTATCTAGGGTGCCTGTTTACTAGGTTTTACCATTAGATGAAGGGATTTCTCTTTACTATTTTGATTTTTTTTTGGATGGGATAGCATGACAATTACACATGGCACATGTTTGCCAGGTTTTCACCATGGTAATGGATAGGAGGGACTCAAGTGTCTAGTGCTATGAAAGGTGATAGTGTCCCAATAAAGATGGATGTCATCGCATGGACCATGTCAAATGTTAATATGCTCAATATGTTGGTAAAGGGATTATATGGAAGATAGATGGATTATGATGTGGATTATGAAAGGTTCATGCAAGGATGGGGGATAGTGGATTATGATGTGGAATTATGGTAGGGTAGGCTAGTGGCTTATGGTGTGGATTTATGTAGGACTTATGCAAAAGCATGGATGAAAGGCTTATGAAAAAGCATGGACCATATGAAGGTGATGGGGAAGATATGTAGGATAGTAGATGAAGGATGGGGAGATGGAGGTATGTGGGAATGTTGCAGAATGGAAGGGAATCATGACCAATGGTTGCATACATCATGATAAACATTGAAGCTTTTGATGGGATGGCGGTGTAGGAAGCAATGGAGATGTTTGCTTAGGAGATGGTTGATGGAGTGATTTAGGAACCCACATAGATTTAGTATTTTTAGTGCTTTTTCTTTGCTTGTGGGATTTTTGAAGGGAATGGAAGTTTTGGATGGAAGTAGGCTTTTAGATGGATATAGGTGATTGGGATTCTTGAGATGTGGATGAGGATGCCTCATTTGACTTGCTAGTTATTTGATTAGGAACCCAAACCATTTTGCTTTTGGGCTTTTCTTTTGGAGGTATGGGCTTGGATATCTTTTTGAATGTACTCTGCTTACAAGATGGATGATTTAGAGACTTTTCACATTGATGCCCTAAGGCATGAGGGTCCTTAGGAGTCTTAGTTGGATTTTTAGATTTATAGATAAAGGCATCCAAATGTTTATTTTGGAATCCCATGGGATGGATGTAATGAGTGAAAGTTTCATGTTTAGACAATAAGTGTGTTTTTTGGTCATGATTAGGAATGTAAAGGTACTTATGGATAAGTGGATTAAAAATGGGTTTATGGATAAATGGATAAGGGGATTGGAGGATAGGGATATTAGGTGTTGGGAGTAATGGTGGTAAAGTGGATGGAGGGATATTAGGAGTTGGAAGGAGTGGAGTTAAAGTGGATGGTGGAAGGTATATGGTCACATGCTTTTGGGGTTTGTAAGTTGATGGAGGTGGAATGGCTACATATGTTTTGGGTATATGATGTGGTTTGTGATGGAAAGTGGACTTAGGAGGGATGGAGGAATTACCAACATCTTTAGTTTGTTTACCTTGGGGTGTATATCCAAGGCCATATGAGCATGGAGGAATCTTGACATGGTTTGGCTCCAAAATACCTTGTTCATAAAGGCCTAGGCCTTTACCTTGGTAGTTCATGTTTCAGAGGATACTATAGACAATAGGACTAGGTGTGGTTTGAACACTAGACTTGAGTTCATTATTGGATGGATAAGGTGAAGTGGATAGAGGTTGTTTTTGTCCTAAGGAAGAACATTCATGGACAAAGATGGTAAGACCACTAGGACATGATAGTGGATTTGAAGTGGAATCGATGGTGGATGTGGAAGGAGGATCATTAGGATCTTGATTAGCATTGTGTTCACTAAGATCCAAGTTATTTGTTTGATCTTTTATTCTTACTTGGGGGACAAGTGTCTCATCATGACAAGTGGATGTTTGCTCATTATGGATAGCGCTAGATGGCAGATGACTAGGAGCAATTTGGATATCTTGCTCATGGATGGATATAATATTACGGATAGATCAAGGTGCTCATGGATAGATTCTTCATAGGTATCATCTCGATCATAAAGAAGGTAAATGTTATGGATGGGTTGCATGAAAGTGTTTTGATCTTGAGTTGGACTAGAGCTTAATGTTTCCACATGCTTAGGATTAAACCTTTGCCATACCTCTTGGGTTGTTTGATTGGAAGTGGAAAGCTCTTGGTCAACAACATGAGAACATGATGACTCTTGACTTGGATTCATAATAGGAGACTCTTGAATAGGCTTGAAGTCTTGTAGGTCACATGATGGGCTTGAAGGGCTAAGAATGTTAATTGAGGGCTCTTGGATAGGCTCAAGGATAGGTGGACCACATGATGGGATTATAGGATTAGACATGACCTTTGGAAGTTCTTTGGTAGGCTCATGAATGGGTGTTTGACATGGAGGTAGTTTATTCCTAGCTAGTAGCCAATGGATCACATCCTTTGCAAGGGTATGAGTGGATGGGCAATATAATGGATGAGCAATAATAGCGGATGATGTTGTAGGCTTAGGACTAGGATTAGGTTGGAGGCTAATTGGATTGGGTGGATTAGGATTTGGATTGGATGAAGGGATAATCTTACCACAATTTATGAGGTTTGTGATCAATCTCTTAAGTTTGACACAATTGGTTGTTGTATGGCCCTTATACCTATGGTATGCACAATTGATGCAACACACAACATACACTCAATACAATTTTGCCATTAATCACGTGAGAGCCAAAGATTTGAAGGCTAGAACATAAACAAACTTCTATTCATTAACTCTACTACTACAATGAGAGAAAACTCTCTTATATCCAAGAAAACAAAAAACAAAAAATTACCTTTTTTGGCAGATTTTGACAATTGTCAAATTTTGCCATTTTAGATAATTTTACAATCATTTCTTGAGAATCTAGTTTTTTCCCACAAGCTTCCTAAAACTAAGGTAGGATGAAAAGCCAACTAATATTCTAAATTCAAAACATGAGTTTCAATTTATTACAAAAGCAACTTTTTAAAATCCTAGAAAAAAACACTAATTTGCCATTTTGAGGGCCAAGATGAAAGTTTCAAGCCCTAAAAAAGTGTCAAGACGAGGTCTAACTAACTAGAGTGGATTGGGAAGCCACTAGCCACCTCATAACACATCCACCTGTAAAAGTTTGTAGAAAAACCACATCCTAGTCAAAAGTTATGACCTCCAGAAGTCCCTGCATCAACAATAATGGTTTTCATTATACTAAGGGGATTTAAAGATTGGTTTAAAAGGTTCTATCGGTGGCAGCTCAATCAAATTTATTTGAGCCAATTGTTGTACGGTTATGTCTAAGGGATCTTGTGGTGGAGGATTGGTAGAACTTGGGGATGAAGGTGATGAAGGTTGGTGGACCAATGGTCTAGGGGTAGGATCATATGGTGGTGTTATGATAGGGCTAGTAGGCTCATGTGTTGGTGGGTGATTGGATGATGAAGGCTACTCATAGGATGCATTGGCTAGATTGGTATCTCCGTTGTCAAAGGTAATTAAGTCTTTTTGTATTAGGCTCGCATGGTTTATATACAAAGGACCACTTGGAGTTGCATATGCTTCTTGTTACAAAGGTGGATTTGGGCTCACTTGTGCTTGTTGGGGAGGCCATTGATAGTCTTGATAGCTAGGTGTAATGGTAGGATAGGTAGAGAAAAGATCTCGAGGTGGAATCAAAGATGCAGGCATTTGGTCTTGTTGGCAAGCTTGACTTGTGCTCACTTGATTTATATACAAAAGGCCATTGGGACTTGCATGTTGTTCTTGTGAAATCACTTTATTACCTTGTGGATGGGCTTGGTAGTGCATTGGAATGATGGCATGAGGGATTGGATAAGGTTGAAGTGGATGTTCATAGGTTGATGTGGCATTTACTTGGTGGACAGGTGGATTAAGTTGATAGGAAGTGGTTGGATATGACATGTGGCTATGAGGTGGATTAGGCTGGTATGGAGTGGCTAAGGATTGATGTACTTGTCGAGCTTGACTAGTGGCTAAAAGGTGTTGGACTTGGGCTACGAGGTGTTGTAGTTGAGGTGATTGGCTTGCGTGGGGTTGAGCTTTTTGGATGAAGAATTGTAATGTTTCAATGGCATCTTGGTTTAGGGGTTCTGATCCTTGATAAAGATTTTGGAGGAATCTTTTGAATTTGATTTCGGGGTCTTCTGGTGTAAACATGTTGTCACCCAAGTGTTTGTCTTAAGTCCTTTTAGAAAGTGCTTGTTTAGGGTTTAGATGATGATGTGGAAATGACTTGGATGGAATAGGGATGATTAGAATAGGTTTAGGATGGTTTGAATGACTTGGCTATGAAGGGTTGGATGATGACTAGGATATGCTTTAGGGTTGGTTTAGATGACTTGGATAAGCTTGGATGATTAGGATATGGAAAGATTGGATGTCTTGGGTATGGTTAGGGTTGACTAGGATGAAAGCGATGACTAGGATAAGTGTAGGGTGATTAGGATGATGACTAGGTTTGATTAAGATGATTAAGGTTTTGACTAGGATGAAGATGATGCAGAATGGTTGAGGTTTGAATTAGGATATGGGGTGGCTATGAAGGATGATTAGAATGAAAGTGATTGGGTTTGAATGTTATTTGAGGAATGTGTAAGATAACTTGTCTTTATGTGTTTGGGTGTTTAGAGCTTGATGTGGCAATATTCAAACAAATGATTATGCATATACACACATGAATCACTCATGCATGACACATAAGAAAGTTGTTAGTTTGGAAGAATGTGATGATGGTTAAGCAAGCACATGAAGACACTTCAACAAGTCCTAGTTAAGGCAAGGCCACTATCACAAGGAGGTTCTAGTGAAAATTTGGGAGACTGGTACCCCACAAGCATCTAGCAAGCCACTTAAGGCTTTAATTAACCCTACTAGGAGTTTAATATACACAAGGTATGCCTCCTTTCGACCTAGCACTGTATGGTGAGCGCTAATACTGGTTAGACTTGGCTTTCTCCTTATCCTCTAATTTTTATAGTGGACCGGATAAAAGTACGGCTTGAGGTCATTCCCTTGGGGTGAGTACCTCTTTTCCCACCAAGGTAGGCCTCTCTAAGGCTAAACAAAAGCAACACAAGTAAATGTTTTTGATCTCCAAGTTCGTGTTAGGACGCAAGGAGAGAGCATACACATTTACTTGGTCACACTCGCATGGGGTTCATTAACCTTAGAAATTCAATGTGTGGAAGACAATGCAAGCACTTGTTTGTTTTAAAGCCCAAATCTAAATGTGATGAAAGAAAATGGTTCATTTGAGCCCAATTTTTGATGTGATAGCAAACACGTTCATTTTATGCCCAAATCAAAATGTGTTTGCAAACAAGATTGATTGAAATGAAAAGATGAAAAATAGAAATGAATGCACCCTGATTATTTTCACTTTCCAAGCTATTGTATATTATTGATATTTTCTAATACTAAAGCTCCTTATGATCACCTACAACATCGAAAAATGATATTATAATGCAGGCATAAAAAACAAGCTCATCAGGCAAGGAAAATTGTAATTTTAGATACATAGTCGAATTAGATTTGATTATTTAGAGACATTTTTGGTTTAAAAATTAAAAAATCAAAGAAGAGACCCCTATTAATTTTATGAGAGCTTTCAAAAAATGTAAAGAAATTAGAAAAATTCCCTATTTTACAACCAGAAGTGTAGATTTATGGAAAAGCTATAGTTGGCAAAGATCTATTTTTTTTGCATTGTATACAACCTCTAAGTTAAATTTGAAAAACATAGACCCCCATTATAATTTCAAGAGATTTCCAAAAATGTAAAAATTTCTAAAAAATTCACCGATTTATGCCCATAATTTTGATCTTATGAAAAAATATAAAAACTTGATAATGCCCACAAAAATGGTGATAAACCTGTAATTTTTTTACTGTAGCTTCCTTATATCATGGACAAACTTTTGTAAAAGTATTGTAGAAAAATTCATAGCCATTTGGAAGATACGATGAAATCTTTAAAACCTAGGGTTTTGTCCAAAAAATAGCGGATCTGCAATAAAAAGATAATTAAACCTACGAAAATTGATAATGAGGGTTAGATGAATGCAATTTTTTACTACAAAAGCCTGCAAAAATGATCAAGAGAAGTGAGTCTCATTGGGCATACCAAAATGTATATTGAAAAATTTGGATTTGCAAATGGAAATGATCAAGCAATGAAATGCATAACCTAAACCCAAATCATTCAATACCTCAAAGATGCAAGATGAATTGTTTGATTGATTTGATGTGTTGGTTGCTCACAATTTAGTAGCATAATATTTGCATAGGATTGAGATGATAGATGTAAGATTTATAGATGGAAGATGATGATGATAGATGCAAAGGCTCTAATGTGATTTCAATAGCATAAGGATACTCCAACTCAATGCATCTTCCAAATGGCTTGTGAGGGGGTTGATTTATAGGAAAGGCTTGGCTCAAATGGATGGTTGAGATTGAAAGGCTACATGTTGATATGGATGGCTAGGATTGATTCGGTTATCCCACTCCTCAAGGGAGTTGTAGTCATGTGACAAGTGTACAAAGGAGGATAGGGCTCATGTGTTGCCGTGTACACAAAAAACCTTTATTTAATAAGTTTATATGTAATGGTGTACACAAATACTAAAATTAGGTCCCATTAGTTGTACATGTGAAGGATTTTAAATAAAAGTTATACTACAACACATGATTCAATTGAGAGGTGGACAAGTGTCAAATGTGGTGAGAGGTGAGGACTTAATTCAAATAAAATATTTGAATTAGTTGGGATATGTGAGAGAAATTAATTAAATAAATAAAATTTATTTAATTAATTAGAAAGTGGGATTATGAATGTGAAATTAATTAAATAAATAAAATTTATTTAATTAATTGGCTAGTGGATAAATGAGATTAGGAGTGGGATAGGACAAAATGTTACATGATGTCTAGGATAATTTTTTTGACTAGGTGTTGCAAGACATGGACAAATTTGGGATGATTTTGGGTGTCTACAATTTGCATATAATAATTCAGTGAATAGGAGTACTGAAAGAATGCCTTTTGAGATTGTGATAGGAACTAACCCTAGAGGAGTTGCAGAGTTGAGGGATGTCAATATGGAAGATAAGAGAAGTGCATAAGTAGAAGAATTTGCAGAACATATGGAGATAGTGCATAATCAGGTTAAGAAACATTTGGAGGAGATGAACAACAAGTATAAAGAGAAAGCATATGAGTTCTAGAGAAGACACAAAGAATTTGTAGTTGGAGATGAAGTGATGGTGTACTTGAAAAAAGAAAGATTTCTAGTTGGGACATATAACAAGTTAAAGATGAAGTTTGGACCTTGTAGGATACTCATAAAGTTTGATTCATGAAATGCATATGAAGTGGAGTTACCAAAGACATTAGGTATATCACCTATTTTCAATATTGCAAACCTATATCAATATCATGAAGCAAAGTTCAATGACAACATTGAAGAAGACTTAAAGAAGCAGTTACCACAAAAAGCACCAGAGTAGATTGCAGACATTTTGGATAGAAAAGTTGGATGAAACACTAGAGGAAGGCAATACAAAGAATACCTTGTGAAGTGGAAAGGCAGACTGGAAGAAGACTCATCATGGATTTCTTAGGCTGAGGTGGACCATCTTGGTTTTCCTTTAGCCCCAACAAAGTGAGGGACTCATTTTTTCAATAATCCTAGATGTCTGATGCAGGAGCATCCCTAGTTCAAGAACAATCTTGCATACAAAAAAAACATTTACATTTTAGTTTGTTTGTATTTCAGTTTGTTTCTTTTAATTTTCTAGTTCAGTTTAGGCAGTTTAGTCAATAGTAGTTTCTATAGTTTGGTCTGTATTCTACCACAGATACACTTTAGAACTTATGGATCTAGATTTATCATCTAGATTCATTCATGCACACCATATCCAAATTTTAGAGCATTTGGATCAAGTATGGGTAAGATATCGCTATCAGAAGATCTATTATTTTGTTAGAGTAGAGCACCTTGACAGTCTCAGATAATCAACTAAAGGAGAAGACTTGTAGAGCATTTCACAACTTGTCGAGCTAAATTTCATGTGATTCAATGTTGTATGGTTCATGTCCGACCTTCCCTGAGTTCTGCACATCATTCTATGCATTTAGGATCAAGTTCTACTCTTTTAGGTCTGACCTATCCATGTACACACATTATAGATCTTGATTGGAGTTTGTAATGATCCTTGGCCAATGCAGAGGAATCTTTTGTTCCAGAGATGATATATATTGATGTAATAGAAGCCTAGGAAAGTATATTTTGATATTTGATCATTAGTATCTAGTGGATAGCTAAATTCTTTGCAAAGGAGCTTCAAATCTTTATCTTGTGCATATCTAGTAATCATTCCTGTGAGCCCTATTTGTAAGATTGCATGTTGCTAGCCAATTTATATTTGAATTCTATGATATATTGAATTACTAAATCTACAATTACTTCATATCTTTGAGTTGTTTCCATTGTGTTTACTCTAGTTGCACAACTTGGATAGTTTGTTCTATGAATCCTCCTACCATGACTGCACCACTGGTCCTCCTTTGCCTACAGGTCTATCACATGAGGATGATCCACCATGGCCACTAGTCCTACCTTGGCCACTTAAAGGTCCACCAGAACCTAGTCTCTCTCGGTTGTGATCTGGCCTAGTTCCACCAACCCCTCCTTGTACACTACCCTAAGCTGTGAAATGGGCTCAAATATGTCTGCATGTCATCTGGGAGTCTACTATGGCCCATAGCTATCTCACATTGGTTGTTGCATCTGTATGGTGGGAAACATCTCCGCTATGACCCAAACCATAAAGCTGAGCCATGCACTATGTCAACTATAAAATAGAAACAAAATAGTACCAATACCCTCATCATGTACATCATGTAAATCAAAATTAATTACATCTAGTATTAGTGACTGTGATACACAAGGTTAGGCCCTAGGTATCTCCCCAGTAGTGTCATTATCCTTGTCTCTCTGACGTTGTCTCCCTCCTGATACCCACATTGGCTGATCCTTGTCCTCATCATCATCATCATTATCATCATCATCTCCCTCCTCCTCATCTAACTCATCCCCTTGATCCACCCAAGGCTTAGGATCACTATTAGGATGATCCGTGAGAAACACAGGGATAGGATGAGTCAGGCTCCACCAAGTCATGTATGTTGGGCTCACACCCACATCATCAATGATGGACATGGGGGTTTTATCATCCTCCTCATCATCAAGGTCACTCAAAGAGACATCTACAATAGTAGGCCACACCTCATCCCCTAGCCTCACCTCTCTATGAGCTGAGCACACATAGGTCAAATGAGTGGCAGGAACACTTTGCACATGACCAAACTCCTCATTACCTTATCATAGTAGAATGACATGATAATGTGATTAAGATAAATGATGAAGAGTTGATCCCTCTACATCCTGACCAGCTATCAAGACTCACCCATCCACACTCAATGCCTCTGTATGGTCTCTATATGGTCTCTGTATGGTCTCCAAAGGATGTCCTTAGGCCGCAGTCTGTCAAATCTAACCATCTAATACACAAGATCACCAAATCGCCACAGTCTCCTTAGCATGTAAGTGTGTGCTTGTGGGCATGTTCAGATAGTCTCTATCAGGAACCCCACTAGCCACATACATGTAATATACTCGAATGCCTACACTTAGAGAAGTGTGCAGGCCATCAAGCTATGTGTCTCATAGTGCAGACAAGGCCCTAGAACGTGATATCAGTGAGCAAGGATGCTCCATCCCCAACCGTAGACTATCCTTTGGTCCATCACTCTAATGGTATGAAAGAAACCCCAATGAAGGTGGGAGCCTCACCCATCCTATGCAGCAAAAAGTGCAATGGTAGTGATCATAATGTAGTTCATGATTCGCGTGACCACAACACCATGCTCTAACAAAGACATACAAATATGACCACTAGTGCTTGAGGGCACTGTGCGACCAAGACAAAACATCTAGCTCACATAGAGGTTCTCCTCTGACCTACGCTCATCAATCCTCATGGACCCTTGCATAGGTAGTCATAGGATCTGGTACACACCCTCTAGTGTGACTGTCATCTCTTCCATTAGAAGATAGAAAGTGAAGGTGTCTATGTCCCACTGCTCCATGAGTACCATCAACATCATATAATAATATCTAACTATGGGTATAGTGTACACCCACCACAAATTGTCATCACTAAGATGCCCTCTCTTTGTGGTAGTAAGGATCCCCACCCAACTACGCAACAATGTGTACAAGTACCTGTCAACATGCTCTCGCATCTCTGAAGGCACATGCAATCACATTAGTGGCATTATATCACTTCCACATCATTTGGAAATCAAAAGAAGTTCAAATTTGCAAATTTCAACCAATTTCGCCATGACACTAGCACCCTGGCCAACCACTAATGACTTGACTGGACACTAGCACCCTGGCAAGACATCAGTACCCTAGTGGAACACTAGCGCCCTAATAGGACCCTATCACCTTGGAAGAACATTAGAACCCTCGCGGGACAGTAGCACCCCATAGGTCCCACTTTAGTGTGAAAAATGACAAAAAATGACAATATGATGGCAAAAACTTAAATACAAAATTCAAAACTCAAGTTACTACGCATGCCTCTAGGCCATGCACTATGCAATCCCTCAATGTGTCCAATTAGGGTGGTTGATATGGCCATCTATGTGGCATTGTCGCTCTCGTGAATCCTTGATTCTCTCCAAATTCTCTAATAGTGAAAAAACAAATGGATAGTGAAAGGTGAAAACCTATTTACTATTTATAGTAAAAATTTGACATTTTCACCCTTCTTATCGAGCAATCTTCATTCAAAAATTTGTAACTTGGGTTTGGAAACTCTAATTTTCACACTTTTTGTTGTGTTGGAATCCTGGTTCCACCCTCTTTTCCTTCATATGATTTTTGACTCAAAATTATTTAGTTAAATGACCATACCAAAGGCATATTCATCAACTTCTCAAGAAACTCATAGTGGAGAAATTACACCTTGTTTCTACATCCATAGAAGCAAGCAAAAACAAGAGGGCATATATCCACCTACGATTTTTGCTCTTGATAATGTTCCTATTCCCCTTAAAAAAATTCAAACCGACACAAATTTTTGCATGTAGGATTGATTTGGCTTCTTCTAAAAAAGTGGTCTTGCATGATGTGGTCCCTAACACTGTGGTTTTATAGGTTCCTAGACCAGGGGCTCCATGCTCTTTCTTGGAAATGCTTCGTATCCTCTACAACATCCTTTTGGGTATCATTTTCATGCTTTTATTATTTTCTTCCCTATAATTTAGCTTGCATATGCACATAGTGTCATAGGCCAACTAAAATGGGGGCCAAGTGTTCCCTAATGGTGTAAGCACAATTTGATGCTCTATTTGGGACTGACTTTAGTGTTCACTCCTTTAGTCCATTTTAAGACCATTTCTATCCTTGACCTTACCTTCCAACTCAATAGATATGTTACACGTTACCTAAAACTTTACCCATGATTGCACACTAAAACCTCAGGCAATATTTAGATTCTGGCTAAGTCTAAAATCATTGGACACATTTTGGGCTCATTCTACTAGGACCCTAACATCCAGCACTAGTGTCTTGCCTATTTCTTCTATAAAAGACTAAATCTCTTAAGGTGGTCATTATCTTGGAAAATGCAACCTCAATTTCGACATTCGAGAATATCATGTCAACCTATTCAAATTTGAATTGGAAATACATCCTTTGGCTCCCTATTTAACCTAATAGGCTTGTAATTATTGAATGACCAATTTTACAATTTAACAAGATTATATGATGCAAAATTATTGTAGGTTTTTGAATGTTATGCTACAAAGCTACTCTTTGAACAAGATTTGCATGCTCCTCAAGCTCTCTTTCTTTTGGTCGAAGCTTCATGATTGATGTAGAATAGTTGGGATCACTAACTGATGATTGTCTTGTACCACTTCATCACAATTTGGTATGGTTTCAACTAATTCTTGCCTTCAAGATTTGATCATCAAACTTCATTGAGGTGAAGTTTCATTCTATGAGTTTGTTTCCATTACCACATCTCTCTGAGGTTGGATATCACATCACCTTGCTTGATGGATATAGGAATCCACTCTAATGCACTTGAGTAGGGTTTCATTTTGATTTCTTGTCACTACTCATCACAATCTTAGACACACTTAAGATTTAGAGAAAACACTATTTGTTTATACTAATCTAGCTATCCATGAGGTAGGACTACCAAAACGAGGGTTTGATTTAGGAAAACTCCTATATAGCCACAAACTCTTTTTCCTCTTTTGCTAGTGTACAGGTCTATATCAAAGGTTTCTGACAGCGACAAGTGAAAAGAGACAAAAGGATTAGAAGAAGAGATCATCAGATATAGAATTTAGAATACACTATACCTTTAGGACTCTAGTGCCTTGCGCTAGTGTCATACCTAGTGAGGCCCTACTTCTGATGATAGGTTCTGTTTGACCTTCTATTCTATGATCTACCCTTTTTTTTGTACTCTATGATAATTTTCTATAGATTTACTTAGTTTATCATTTAGGTTTATACATTTCATAGTTTATTCAATTCCTTAGTTATCAATATTTATTCTTTACAACAAAGGAATAGAATACAGATAGTTTGGCTCTCCCTTGAGGAATGTATCCAAACATAAAATCCTTTGGTGATTTGTGTTCCAATGTGACTTGGAGAAAGGTTGATCTAGGTTAGTTCATTGTTTAGTCTAGACACCCTTTTCCCATTTAGAAACATTAATTGTAAGAGAGGAAGGAAGAAAATCAAGATGCTTCCATGAAGAAATTGTGGTGGTAGAAATGTTGTTGTGACAGAAGAAGGGTTTAGAGCTTTGTAGAGGTAGATTAATGTAATATAAGAGGAACTAAGAAGAGGGTTTGCATTGAGAATGAGAGATAGAAATGAAGATGAAGATAATGTATCCCAAGATGATGCACAATCTAAATAAAGTGAAGGAGAAGTGGAACCTAAACAAGTTATATCATTGAAGGTCGTAACAAAAATTGGGAAAAGGCCAAAAATTGATATCTCTACTTATTTTTGTAGTCTCAATCCACAAGAATTGATAGATTGGATCAATGATATGGAGGATTATTTTGAATATGAAGAAATAGTAGATCTTGAGAGGGTCAAGTCTTCCAATACCAAGCTCAAGGGTCATGCTAGAATTTCGCGGAAGGAGGTGCAGTTAGAAAGAAATTGAGGAGGAAAAGAGAAGATCGATAGATGGGATCAGATGGTGGATAAATTGAAGAGATGGTTTATTCCTATGGATTATGAGTAGGGACTTTTGAAAAAAATGTAAGGTCTGAGACAACTGAAAAAGATAGTCAAAGAGTACACTAAATATTTTTACAAAGTTATCATCAGAGTAGGTCACACAAAGTCTAATAAAGAGAAGGTATCTAGGCATATCAACGGATTGAAACCTAATATCCAAGAAGAATTAAGCCTAGTTAGATTGAAATCTATTGAAGATGCATATCAGTTTGTGTAGATCAGGGATAATTAGGGTACATGCATGAATCATCAATAGAAACCGTAAAACTATCTAAATTCAAGCTACAAAGCCCTAATCCAATAATGAAGCACAAGATGAACATAGTAATCAAATGATACAAGAAATACTATCTAAATTCCTATGCCAAATTTGATTCTCTTCCATTGCTCTTCTCCATTTTTCTTTGATTGCTCTCAGATTTGCAACATGCAAGAGATATGATAAGCTCAATGTGAATGATAGAAAAATCTTGAAGATTATGATTGTGGTTTACCTTGAAATGAAGGTGAAAACTTTCTTTTATAGAAGACTTGGATTTGAATGAAGGGTGAGGATTGAAAGTTGAATTGAGTGATGTGGATGGCTAAGATTGAAGATACGCCCCTTTCACTTAACGAAAGGTGGTGGAATGAAAAGTGTATGGATAAGAATAGCGCTGACCAAATTTAAATAATAAAATAATTTAAATTAGTTGGTAGTGTGACAAAGCATTAAATGAAAGTTGTAGTATGGTTGTAGTATGACACATAATTCAAATAAAAAATTACTTAAATTATGAGAGAGGGAGATGTGTTGTGATGAGGATAAAGGTGAGGGCTAATTTAAATAAATATTTTATTTATTTAGTTGGATAATGGAGAAATTAGATAATGACTAATTAAATAATTAAAAATAATTATTTAATTATAGAAGAAAAGAGAGAAAATAGAGATGAATAATTAAATAAATAAAAAATTATTTAATTATAAATTAGAAAATAGAAAAGGTGAATTAATTAAATAATTATAAATTATTTAATTAATATAAGAATGAGACATTAGGGAATAATTAGTGTGAAAATGTTGTTCACAGGCTTAGGACATTTTTGAGTGTCTACAGTTTGCAATGAAGGTAGAAGAAAATTTGAATAGGAAATTCAAGAACAAACAAAGAGGAATAGGTCATGGTAGAAGAACTAGTGGAAGATCATATGGGGGTCATGGACAACAAGATGAGAAAAAAAAATGAAGATGCAGACACCAGTCAAAATAACAAAGGTGAAAATGCATGCCAACCTTGAGAAAAAAATAATGGGTACTAGAGAGGAAGAGGTAGATTTGGAAGAGGACCCAGAAGAGGGGGATTTAAAGAAACCTGTTTTGGATGTAGTAAAGGTCATAGAGCATATGATTGTCAACAAAATTAGGGAGGAACAAACAAAAGGCTAGACAATAATGCTAGAGTTGCCCATGATGATGAGGAGACTAGATCTAAACATTCAGAAGATACAGAAAGAGGAAAAGATTTTGTTATTAGAAGAGCCTTGCCAAAAGAAGAGTGAAAAGAAGAACCAACATAAAGAAAGAGCCTATTGTGAACAAGGTGTAAATTAGGAGGCAAGTGTTGTGATTTGATTATTGAAAGTAGAATTACAAATAATCTAGTCTCTTAAGACATGGTTAAAAGGTTAATTTAAAGGGAATAAAGCATCCACGTCCCTATAGGATTGCTTGGTTGTAGAAATATCATAAGGCTTTGGTTAATGAATAGTGTTTGGTAAAATTTAAGATTGGAGATTACCTTGATTATGTGTTATGTGATATTATGCCAATGGATGTATGTCACTTGTTATTGGGAAGATCGTGGAAGTATGATAAGTGTGCTATACATGATGGTCATGATAACACCTATTCTATGACAAAATATGGAATAAGACATAAGATGAAACCTATGAGAGAAACAGAGGAAAAGGTATGTAGTAATGCTAGAATTTGTTTGGTGGATGGTATACAATTTTTGGATGGAATGAGGCATGAACATATGTGCTTTGCCTTGATTCCTAAAATCAATAAAGAGGAAGGAGAAGATCTACCTGCAAAGCTTGCAAGTATGTTGGATGAATTCAAAGACATTGTTTTAGAAAATGTACTTGAAGGTTTTTCGCTAGTGAGAAGCATAATTCATCAAATGGATTTGATACGAGGAGCTAGTTTTCCTAATAAGGCATCTGATAGAATGAATGCTATAGAAAATGAGGAGTTGAACAACAAGTTCATAAATAGTTGAAAAAGGGGCTAATTAGAGATAGTTTGAGTCCATGTACAATACATATAGTGCTAGCACCTAAGAACGATGGAGAATGGAGGATGTGTACTGATTCCAGGGCCATCAAAAAAATTACATTTAAGTATAGATTTCCTTTTTGAAGGATGGATGATATCATGTATTACCTGAGTAGAGTGATTCATTTCACAAATATAGATTTGAAGAGCGGGTATCACCAAATTAGGATACGGAAAGGAGATGAATGGAAGATAACATTCAAGACAAAAGAAGGACTGTATGAGTAGTTAGTAATGCCATTTAGACTAACCAATGCACCAAGCACTTTTATGAGGCTCATGAACAAGGTACTTCCATGAGGTATGGAATTTGAAAAAGGCTTTGTATGGATTGAAGAAATCTCCCAGAGCTTGGTATGCAAGAATGGATAAGTACTTGTTGCAGAAAGGATTCAGTAAAGGACCTGCAAATAGTAATCTATACACTAGGATAAGTGGAGACCAGATTAGTATTGTTGAGACCTATGTCGATAACATCATATTTGGTGGAAATGAAAGTATGTGTAAGAAGTTTGCAGATGAGATGCAAAACCTGAGTTTGAGATGTCTATGTGTGGTGAAATAAACTTCTTCTTTGGATTGCAAATCATTCAAACTAGTAAAGGTATTTTCATTTCTCAATCCAAGTATGTTAAAGAGTTACTGAAGAAGTTTGGAATGGAGGACTCTAAACTAGTATGTTCCCCTATGGTTACTAGTTGTAAGTTGAGAAAGAATGATGCATATCCTAAGGTTGATCAGAAAAAGTATAGATCAATGATTGGAGGAATGATTTATGTAAACTCTATTTGACTGGACATCATGCATGTAGTCTGTCTTGTGGCCATATTTCAATCAGATCCTAGAGAACCACATGTTATGGTAGTGAAGAGGATATTCAAGTACTTGAAGGGCACTCCTGATCATTGCTTGTGGTATCCTAAGAACAATGATTTTTCCTTAAGTGCCTATACAGATGCAGATTGGGTTGGATGTGTTGATGACAGAAAAAGCATAAGTGGAGGTGCATTCTTCCTTGGACATAGGGTGGTGTCCTGGCATATTAAGAAACAAGAATTAGTTTCCTTGTCTACTATAGAGGCAAGATATATTTCTACAACATCATGTTGTACTCAGGTGTTGTGGATGAAACAGACCTTGAAGGATATCAAAGTTGAGTATGATGAGCCAATCCTTGTTCTTTGTGATAACACTAGTGCCATAAATATTTCAAACAATCTAGTGATGCATCCAAAGACAAAGCACATTTCAATTAAGTATCACTTTTTGAGGGAGAAAGTTGCAAAGAATGAAGTGAAGCTTGAGTATGTGCCTACAAAAGATCAAGTTGCTAATATATTTACTAAGGCTTTGCCAAAGGATACATTTGAGTATCTCAGGGAGAAGTTAGGGATTATTTCCCCTCCTTCCTTAAAATATATGCATAAGAATATACATCAATCCAGTGTGTGTCATACTACATTTCTCCTTTTGGACTAATGTTGGAAGCTACCTCTCAAGGGGGCAGGTAATGGTTTGAGATGATTGTTACAGTTAGGGGGAGTAAAACATGATTTCAGATTGATTAGAGCAGTCGTGTGCAAGTACATGCAGTGGAAGAGATGTGATGCCCTTTGCAATTGATGTCAAAGGGGGGAGAGGTCATGTGAAAACTCAGGGGGAGAAAGAGTTCAGATGTGTAAAAGGAAAGGGGGAGTTCTGATGTAAAGTTTTGTCTTGATGGAGGAACATGTTATTTAGTTTTTCACATTATATGTTGCCATCAATGACAAATGGGGAGATTGTTGCAATTATGTGGTAACTAGTGTTGTCATTAATTTCAACATGTTTGTGTTGTCATTGGTGCCAACTATGTCTTTTGATATTACTATTTGTTGACTGATTGAATTGTCATGTTAAGGACACTATCTGGGTTTTTTCTCCACATTTTCTCTGTATTGAAGACTAGAGTATGAGATTTGGATATGATTTAATGAAGTGTTTGAAGAAGCTAAATCTAGAATTTGGTGGTCTAGATTGATGTGCAACAAAAGTTCTATTCACCAGTTTGAAGACTGTGCCTGAGAACATTTGCAGAGTGATAGGGAGAAAGTATTTTTCTCCACATTTCTCTGCAATTTGGATTTTGGTCTTACGGTTCTAGACTAAAGTTTATAAAGTCCTTATCTATCTTCATTCTAAAGGATTTGAGATTTGGTGCTCTGAAAAGCAGGTTATTGATTAGCAGAGTTTGACAGTGTTTGTTGTGAGCAGTCTGTAATCAATCTTCAAGTGATATTTGTTGTCCTCAAGTGAGATATATTATGGATGGATTTGTCAGATCCTAGGTGATTCTCTATTGTTTGTGGATGTCTCCAGAATGTATTAAAGGTGTGTTCTTGATATGCAAGCTATAATGAAGTTCTTGGAAGAATGTATTTAAGTATTCTTGATGTTTTCCCTAGTTTTGGCTGACTTGGTTATTTACATTTGTTGTGGAGGTGATTCATGAATTGTGGAAGCATGTTGAAGCATGTAAGGATGTGTTTGGGTCTAAACTAAGCTATGAAGTTCTCTTCCTTTATTCATTTTCTCCACAAGTTTTTTTAGGTCTAGACCTAATTTGAATTATGTATGTATGTTGGCCTTGGAGATAGTTCTAATGGTTGTCAATTGTATTTCTGACCTTGATGAATGTTCCAAGGTTGATGATTGGTATAAATATATGTAATGAATCACTGATTGGGCTGAGTAAGTATGAAGATGTGAACATAAAGTTTGTGTGTTGTAATGGCAGTGAAGGAGAGATATATTGCACTTCAATAGAACTAAACTCAGGCATATTGTAGATATTACTAAATCACTTCATGGTAGTGATCCATCCTTCCTGGCAGTGAGCCTTTTTGTAGTGAGCATTCATTTAGATAGTGAGCCTTTTTGTTATTCGGTATTGTTACTACATTATATTGTGAGCTAACACTCACCATGGTTTTTCCCTTTTAGGGGTTTCCACATAAAAATCTAGTGTTCATGTGTGTATGGTGTTGATGTGTTTATGTTTTGATTCTTCTATTCATGTTTAATCTTCATAATAGATGAAGGAGTTAAAGTAATCGAATGTGATTGTGATTTTGTTTAAAGGAGTTAAATTTTTTGATATAACTGATTCATCCCCCCACTCTTAGTTGTCTTGTTCCTTCAATAGTGAAAATGTGTTGGACACTTAAAAGAGTTGTAAAGGGGGAAGTGACATATGTTGGTGTGTGATTTGACACATCATAAGGCATCTTTGATTTAGGATTATTTGGGTACCACTTTTGGGTGGCTTTTGCTCATGGTTTTGTAATTATTGTTGGCAGTTTCCTGTATTGTATCTCCTATATATTAGGTGCTTGAGATAGAGGTTGGGGGAGAGTAATATAGATATTGAGTTGCCTCTAGATTTTTGGTTGGTGATCCTCATATGAAAGATTTTTCTACAAGCATATTGTAATTTTTTCAAGATTTATAAATAATATATATTGAGTTTTTTTTGGTGTGGGGTTTTTCTTCTGAAAGGGTTTCCCCATGTAAATCACTATTGTTCTCATTCTTTTGTTGTGAGTGTGTTGGGTGGAGGTACACCCACATTAACATGTCTAATTTTGTATAGTATTCATTGTGAAAACTTTAAAAAAATCCCTAAAATATTGATATACATGATTCTTTTATCTATTGTGTCCTTTATTGTATGTTTCAATGTTAACTTGTACCAACTAGTCAACATCTTTTAAGTTGTCTATGTTATTTCCATGTTCTTATTGGGGAACATCCCATTACTACATTCTTTTACATCACAAAATTTATTATTTGGTATTTCATTTACTCTAAGTGGTACGATATACCATTGTGCATCATTTTGGATATCTACTAAATCCTAATTGTATCACATTCCCTCTTCACATCATGGAGTCGTATCCTCAAGCATTTTCCCAGTTCACACATAGCAATGTTGTGCAATTTGTCTTATGTCCTATATGTGGTCACACCTTGTGACTATTGTTTCTAATGATCCTATGCATACATGGAAGCTCTCCATTGCATTACGTCATCCACTTATATCATAGAGTATCATTCTTAGGATCTTTCTCACTGTATGCTTAGTGATATTACACCACATAGGAACCAAACACTACTCCTAACCCAAGCCAAGTAGTTCATTGACCAATCACTAATCAAATTTGAACTTATGTCATGTCACCAATTTCAAAAAGAATGGGCATGTGACTCTTTCTCATTTAGTTGTACCACTCTTTCCTATCACAAGGTGATTTATCCTAGCAGTTTTGCTCTCCATAATATCTGATGGGTTATTATTTTTATTATATTGAAATATCAATGGTCATGTTTTATTTAAACTTTGATATCTTTAAGTAGCACTTTTCATCTCCTTTATCTACATGTGAGCCAACCATTAATGTGTGCTTGATATGCTCACCTACTTCCCATTAGAATAATCACATTCTACATACACTCTTGAGTTACAATATATCCTTGTCATCAAAATGCTATAATTGTAGAGACCTATATATAAATTTCAAACACCATTGAAGAATGTTTGAACTAGACAAAAGGATACTCATAAAAGTTGTATGTGTAGATTTTCAAAAATGGGTGTAGTCACCATTTATGGACTATGTACAATTGTAGTGTCCTTAAATCCTTGATCATGATCACTATAAATGAGTTTGTAATTATATCACTTTCATGTGTTTGAATTTCTATATATGTTTTCTCTATAAATTAAGTTTTTAGTAACATAGGGTTTTAGAATTTCATCATTAAATACTTGGTCTAACCTTATGTTTCCCATTGGGATTGTTGTCATGCCCTATTTCTAAGTTGAGACCTTGCTCTAAGAGAGACAATTGTCCCTAAACCAAAAATCCTACATATAAAACCTTGATTATTACACCATGTCATCCAAATTTAATGAACAAAGTGAATGCCAAGATCTAATAGAGAATTTCCCATGGGCCTTAGATAATAAATTTAAGAAGGTCATAGGAAAAGACATTATAATAGATCATACTATTGTCATGCCCACATTTCACATGCATTCATAACATGCAAACACGCATGTTATGTCCACACATGACATGTAGTCATGTTACGAACTATCAAAAAAATTTCCATAACTACTCTGAAAGCCTCCCTTGCACGTGCAAGCGTGCTTGGTGCACCTGTGTAAGTTGTCAAATTGAATGTTGATACGGAATATTCCACTCACAGGAGCATGTTGACATTGTTTACTATGCTTGATTCGGTTCAAATTGCAACGGTTAGGTTTACCTCGTTCTACCCCAGTATAAATCTTCATTTCAAAGTCTAACCAAAGGATTATTATTTTAACTGTGGAAACACTTTATCTATTACAGTCGTTCTGATTTAAGATTTTATTATAAACTAAGAACAAATAAATAAATTAAACGTCTCTTATTTTCACTAATGAATTATTTAAATAGATAACCATATTTTAATTATTTTATATTTCTCAAGAAAGACAAAATAATTAAAATATGGTTATCTATTTACATAATTCATTAGTGAAAATAAGAGACGTTTAATTTGTTTATTTGTTCTTAGTTTATAATAAAATCTTAAATCAGAACGACCATAATAGATAAAGTGTTTCCACAGTTAAAATAATAATCCTTTGGTTAGACTTTGAAATGAAGATTTATATTGGGGTAGAATGAGGTAAACCTAACCATTGCAATTTGAACCGACTCAAGCATAGTAAACAATGTCAACATGCTCCTGTGAGTGGAATATTCCGTATCAAATTACATAACATGCGTGTTTGCATGTTGTGAATGCATGTGAAATGTGGGCATGACAACTATAGATGAAATGGCTAAGATCAGGTATGCCCTCACATTCAAAAGATGGATGGACATTGTTTGAAGTACTCTTTAAAAAGTCATTTGAAATGGTCTCCTTGTGAAACCCTTAGATATTTGACTAAGGAAAAGTGATTTCCCCTCATTATTTTATGGATTTTAATTTGAATAAGTTGATATCTAGGAGTTACAATACAAAGGATCATGTAAGAGATTCAATGGGAAAAAAATTATTTACCATCAATAGTGATTTATTCTAGAAGGTATTAGGCTTATATCCCAATACCAGAGAATTGACCAAATTGCAAGTACTTTCGATTAAGTATAATAAAGGCAAAACTAGTTATAGGGATAAGTGGCTACCTTACTATAGGGTGAAGGAGAATAACATACAACTACTTCCTATCCTAGATGAAAGGAATCACTTTGATCAAAAGACATTTAAAGGATATTTCCATGACACCTACCAAGATATTTGTCATGTCATGGGAGTTGATGTTACATTGAAAATTGTTAGGATTAAGGTGCCATCAACCTTGTAAATCTTATGTATTTAATTACTCCTAACATTCTTTGTAAATCATTCATAAGGGATGAAGTATTAACCTAGTAGCGATCTTGTTTCAGCCGCACTTTGGATCCTTTTATTCGATGGGGGATGTGGGCGACTTTCCCCCCCCACTATTGTCATTGGGGGTATAGGGGGGCAATAACTTCCTATCCCCCTTGACAAGGGTTTGGGGGTAGCATCACCCAAGATAATTTGTTTTAGAAAATTTCCTTGTAAAATATTATAATTTCATAATCAATCTAGACCCTTCATCATTAGGTCATAGATCTGATAGTGCAAGTTATGTCAATGTTATTTTCCCTAGAAGGAAACACTCTTTTAAGAGGATATTGTATTACATCTGTGTATGAGTATTATAGGTGCTACAAGATTGAAAACCGAAGAGGAGATTATTAGTGTTTTTTTGTAAACTCTATTGAAATTAATATAGATTGGTGCATCTCTTCTTGTGTGGAGTTTTTTCCTAAAAGTGTTTCTCCATGTAAATAATATGTTATGTGTTTGATCTTCTATTTCATTATTTATTTGTGTTGATTTCATCCATTTCCATTTTGGTTTTGTATAGTTAAATATCTATTTTACAGTTGTAATTAGTTTTCCATTGATAGTTGTTTACCTTCATTTCTAACAAAAATATCAAAGCGTGCCACACACATACAAAATGTAGATTAGAAAATGTTATTTGATTATGGAAGTTATCTTTCTAATAATATTCATGATAATTTCTCTAACCTTGAAAATGAAGAGTCAATCAAATCACTCATTTTCTACTCACTTTTATGCCATGTTTTACCTACATGCTCTAGTTGAAGATTGGGAGGAGAAGTTGGGAATTCAATTTGCTTCTACTAAGTTGCTTAAAGGAACAAGAACTCATGTTCAAATGTGGAATCCTCACTTAAAAAAGAGTGAATCCAAAGTGCTAAGGGAACAAGAAGTCATGTTCATAACTCCCATATTGAGGAGGTTGGGCTATGATAGACCAATGATTCATAACAAAATATAGAAGTTTCTAAGGCCTCACAACCTCACACTAGAATTGGGTATTGGTCAGAAATTTGGAGGTCGATATTTTTATGACAGTTATATATTCATAAGAATATATGGGGCACAAGTCAAGCAACATAAACTACCTATATGGGTATCAAACAAGGTGGGCCTTTTGTAATCAATATGGCAGATGTATAACTTATGTTGTCTCAACCATAAGAAAAAGGGTTTCCTTCTTCAAATTAAGTGTACATATTATAATATTTTGAAGAAAGAAGGATATGATAGAATTAGTGATCTCATTGTTTCTTTTAGAATAGAAACTGTAGAGACTCGAAAAAAAGATTTTAAGGATTTTATAGATGGTTTGAGGAGACAAGTAGGAAGGTCAGGGTATGTACATTATCTTGAAATAGAGGACTTGATTAGAAACTACCAAAACAAAACAAATAAGGAAATGAGAAGGGATGAGTGGAAGAGGATTGTCTTGGCAAACAGAAGAAGAGAGATGATTGACTTGAAGTAAAAGGGGACATTTTGTGAAATTAAGAATCCTATAGAGAGAATGGACCTCTAAATGGAACATGTGGAGACTCTAGGGGTAATGCCAACTAGAACATTGCCCACAAATTTGGATGTTCTATCTATAGAGATAAGGCTAGCTACAAATGATCCTTCTCAAATATTAAGGATAATATTCTTGGCATTAGTTATTCATCCAATGATCCACAACCAACTTGTAGCGAAAAAGTCAAATTCAAGTTATGGTTCTCTCTCACATTTTGGTAAGATATGAAGGTACTAGGGGTGGTGAGGATTTATACATATAAATGACCCTCTTTAGGAGGTGATTTCATCTTTGGTGCATGAATGGAAAATTTAGGCTACTACCCCAATTACTTCTTTCATGCCATGTTTCTTTGATAGAGATGTTGTAGGTGAATATGTTAGGAAGAGAGAATGTCAAGAATTTATATTTGATGACCAATTCATAAAAAATATGAATTTAAGGGTATTATTTTTAAAATGAGGATTAATGAATGAAGAGACGCATAGGAAAATGTTTAGTATAAACAACTAATGGGTGAAGAAATTTGGAGGGCATCCTCTATTTTTGAAGTAAACAAAAAGGGAATCACTCCTAAATAAGCCAAAATATTATGGATATAAATCAGATGTCTTCTTATCCATAGATGGGATATTATATCTTCTATAAATTTTGATGTCTTGAGAAGAAGCCACACCCTTAGAGATGTTCTCACTAATATGGACCAAGAAAGGAAATTCTATATAGGGTCTAAATACAATCCATAATATGATTTTCTACCTATATCGACCTTAGCTCTAAAGCATGATAATCCTATTTCTCAAGATGACCCTTAGGGTTTGTTGATTCCTAAAATAGCCACTCAAAAACCCTAGTGTTTCTATATCTCCTAGGCTAAGGATGTCATCAAGGAGATGGGAAAAGGACTCATTAAGAAGTTGAGGATGATTTTGGGCCAATTGCTAGGACTCAGTAATCTCCTCTTCACTTCTAGTTCAACTAAACCAAGGAGGGAATTCCTAAAGACACCCTTTAATAGGGATTGATAACAACACAAGATGTAGTCAGATTCATAATACAACAATAGCACCCAAGTTGCGGTCTTAATCCCCAATATTTTTGTAGAACACACAAATATATTGAGAGTGGGTGAAATAGTATATCAATAAATTTCAATCTCAACTACTTTGCCAATGATCATTAACATGATGATGAGAGCATATTAATAGTGCAATCAATGAACACAACCACACAAAAGAACACAACACTAGATTTTAAATAGAACCCTAGATGGGAAAAAACACGGTGAGTAAGCTGCTTGGATCTACTGCCCAAATCTAGCCTCACAAAGAAAATTGACTATTACAATATTATTTGAAGGAACCAATTCTCAAGACACAACAATCCCCTAGCCAATACAAGGTTTATGGGTACCAACCCAAATGAGAATGTAATACCCTGACCTAAGCACCAACCTAGATAATAGTTTTATGGGCACCAACCCAAAGAAGACTACAACCCCCAAACTAAGTACCAAACCATATAAAGAGAGGCACCAACCTCACAAGGATCAAGAGGCACCAACCTATGGAACCACTAGAATGATTATAAAAGAAATGACAGGCATACACTATCAGTAATATTCTTTGCACAATATCATAATGAACATGCTTAATTCTAGCTTGGCATTTTGACCGATTTAGATGCTCAATCTCTTCCACAACATAATCACCACCTCTATTGTGAATGATAAATCATGATTTGCATAAATAGAGTCACAATCTATTCGCAGACCATCACTATCACTCTTCACTTGTGTGTGCACCCATCTCTTCTACAACTTTTGCATCTTCTTCTAATCAAATTCAGAATTGAGATTTGTTGAATCGTATTGTAGACACTCACATCTCACCTAGAACACTGCTCCTATATATATGTGATATTTTACATTTTTCAAAAGGAAGTTAGCCTCTATAATTTTAATTTCCAACATACACATTTCATAGAGTTAGCCTTATAATTTGAAATGTTTTAGGTTGGACCCAAACTAAATGTTAGCAAGAGACACACTGTGGCTTCATGATTGTTGTCATTGATGGCAACAAAGTTCATCCCACACATCCACAGGACATGGTGTGCCTATATTGGAAATCAAATTGAAGAGTGTTGTGGTCCGGTAAGCAAGAACAGAGCATGTGGCAAGGTCTGATAGTCAGGTCTGGATCTCTCAAAGGAAGTATCTTAGTAAAGTACAAACTTGGGGAAGTCAAGAGGTGTACCTTGACTAATACATTCTAGAGATTGAGCCTCCAGAGATGAAAGAGTGAAAAGATATGAGCACCTAAGTGTTGGGTTCCTGTTTGACAGAGTTGACAGAGGAAGAACTAACCGACAGAGCATCAGACCTTAATCCAAATGAGTTATTGATGGTGATCAAGTTTCTTAAGGTATCATTCATGATTGGTTGACATGATTGATGACTTCTATAAGCATTTCCTTGATACGCATCACTTGATAAGTAAGGATTCAGCCGATAGATCAGAGATTGGGAAAATATTGACTATTCTGGATGCCGACTAGAAAGGTGTTGAAATCATTGGTGCAGATATATATACCAGATGGATTTGGATGTGAAGGTGTGTGTTGTGTGTGGTGAAGTGTGAAGAAAAGTAGAAGGGTAGTGTGAAGACGGTAAGACAGGTCCGGTATGTGACAGGACATCAACACCAAAGAAGAGGAAGAATGAAGTGTAGTAGATCAATGTATTGAGCCTAACTGGAACTAAACCTCAACATATGTGGATGCTTTTCATCAGTTCAAGTTTCTTGTTACTCTCTTTATAACTTGTAGACAATGAGTCTCTTGTAGGCAGTGAGCCCTAATTGGCAAGTGCCATTTTGTATTTCTATTCTTTTAACAGAGAATACATTCTTGGGTTAGTCACCACGTGGTTTTTCCCTTAACAGGGTTTTCCACATCAAAATCATTGTGTTATGTGTAGACTTTGTTTCTTCTTTCATGATTATGGATGCTTATTTGCTTTGATGCTGCACTAGTTATTAAAGAAGAAAAAAAAGTTAAATTAATTAAGATAACTGATTCACCCCCCCTCTCAGTTATCAACAATTGGTATCAGAGCCAAGTTCCTCTAAACAGAGCCTAATAGCTTAAGGAAGATCTAGGAATTCAAATGGATGTGTATGGTATGAGGGAACAACTTCAGTCTGCCCTAGATGATCTTGAGCAATCTAGCTCTAAAGTCAATGAATTGAAGGAAAGACTCAAACAGGCTGATGATTTCATAAATGAACTAAAAGGGAAACTAAGTATCTCTATGAAAAAGAGAAAGGATCTACTTCAGCAATTGGCAAGTCAAGGTGAAGCCAATGATACAAATGAAGATCTAAAGGAGAAAACCAAGATATGTGAAAAGTTATCAAAAGAGGTCATTATGGTAAGACATGAAATGGAATCAGGAGTTATGAAATTCACCCAAGAAATTGAAGAGAAAAGAAAAACTGAAGATGATCTAAGACAATCTCTCAAGGAGAAATCAGAAGACTGCCACAAAATGGATAGAATAATCAGGTATCTAGAATCTGATCTTAAAGAAGCAAGAGATAATGAAGAACAACTTGAGAATCAGATTGACACTCTTAAAAGGGATCGTCAAATAACAAATGAATACAAAGAGAAATTCAAGATAAGCTCTGCTCAACTTGAAGTTCTTCCTCAAAGCCAAAAGAGGGTAGATGACAAGCAAGGCTTGGGGTATGAAAAAGGTGAAAGATTTAGATTCGGTCAGAAGAACTTCAGATCAGAAAATCCAAGAAATAGGCCTAGAAGAGCTTCAGTAAGGCAACCAAATGCTCAAAGATATCCTTCCTTCAATGGATACTACCACAATTGCAATAACTTTGGTTCATAAAGAAAAATAGTGTAGAAGAAGAATGAATCAGACTAATTCATCCTTCTCCGAACAGTGCTTTAATTGCAAAAGGTATGGTCACAAAACTCATGAATGCAGAAATATGCAAATGAACAATTCATTCAATGGTAGATGTTTTGCATGAAATAGAATGGGACATATGGCTAATCAGTGTAGATCAAGAGGATATCAGTCAAATATGCAAAGAAATGTTATTTTCTACAATTGCAATAGATCCGGTCATATTGCCAAATTCTGCAGAAGCAAGAATCAGGACAAAAAGGGTCTAGTGCATCATAATCAAAACCAAGACAAAGGAAAAGGAAAAGTGAATGCAGATGAAAGTCAAAGGGAAATGAAAAAGATATGGGTGAAGAGAAGTACAAAAAATGATGGGGATGGATCCGTACCAAAATCTGGTGCTAATATTCCTTCTAGAAACTAAATAGATGAGCTCTGGCTTGAGGGGAGTCACAAAAGAAAATATTTTCCCCCAACCAGTCAATTGGTGCCTGAAAGTGGCACATGAAAGGTTGTGGACTAAAAGGGCTCTTAGAAAAACATCTAAATAACCCTTGAGGAAGATATGAAAGATTCGCAATGAATTTGAAGAGGTTAATCATCTGAGATTAATCTGGTTTAACAGTCATCCGGTAAGAACAGGATTTTCACAGTTAGATACGGTATGATTCAAATTTGAGGTAGTTTGATCTGCGGATAGATCAAATGTTTGGGGAAAGGAAGATAGATTGTCATCAGTCACCGAGAATAATTCTAAGTATATCTCAATAATCTGGAAAAGATCTTTCTCCAAACAAGGAGAACAAGGAAATCAGAATAACTTAAGTTGCACATTTATTGCAATATGGAATTAGGGTTTGCTCAGAGATAAAAGGGTTCACTCATTTGCACATTTTCATTAGTGAAAAAGATAAGAAGAGCTCTACAAACAAGTTTTCTTCATTTCTCTCAAGGATCAACTACAAAATTCAAGTCAACCGGCGATCTTTTCGGCCCATTCCGTGAAACCTAGAAGCGTAAAAAGGTATTCTTCGCTCTTGATCAAACTCTCTCTCTGAATCTTTAAGATGGCTCTTCCAAATGTTGTAAAGATTTCTGATAGGCCTCACCCCAAATTTAAGAAACATCCCTACAAATCTTTAGAAGTGGATCCCTTAGGGGCATTTTCCAACATTCTGCATGGGGTTTTGCATGTTGAAGACGTTAGGGCATATGTTCATGTGAACATTGAAGATTTTGGGGAATCCAAGATGATAGATATCTATCACAATTAGTCAATAGATGACTCATTTGAACTCAAACCATAGTATAAGGCTATCTGGGACAAACACTTTGCACAAAACATTCATTTCCCCTATTTTACAGAAGATGAATGGGTCCGGTATGTTCTAAGTAGAATGCATGATAACTTTATATGGTTGACAAGGCCATTCAAGATAACCAAGGATGCCATTAGGGCAGTTACCAGATTGTACTCATCCAGTGGGATACCTACTCTCAAATCTGTCAAGAATCAGATAGTGAGTGAGGCAACCAGATTAAAATTTGACAAGAGAGCAATGACAATTGAAGATATCACTAATCCAAATATCAAATTTGCATCCATGATAATTGGTTACAAGATATATCACTTTAGCAGGAAAAATTTAGTACCCAGAACTGCAATTTATACAACTTATCAGATGCTAAAATAAAATGCTGACTATGATCTTTGTGAACTTCTTCTAAGCCAACTATTGGAGAACCTACAAAAGATCAAAAAGGACAAGAAGAACTCATTCAAGTATGGTGGGCTGATATTATGTTTATTCTTCTACTTCATGAATGAGCTTCCTGGATCCAGTGGTTGGGTATGGTAGAATGATAGACCTATAGCCATTCAAATTAGAGATTATATACATGGGCTTGGTGATGCTAAGGCACAAAATACAACACTCTGGGGCTATTTCAAGAACTTTCAGAGTATGATGCAAGAAAGAGAGAGAATTCCCCAATCTCTAGTTGAAAAGTATAAGGATACAGTATGCTTTATGGTAGAAACTAATCAATGCCTAATGGAGGCAATAGAGCCAAGGACAATCTGGATCATGCCAATGGGGTATGAAGTAAATGAGAAAATTGTAGAGCTACATGTTCAACACATGCTTAGTCAACCCAAGGATCCTAAGGTAGAAAGGTTTGGAACCTTTGAAGAGCTAAGTGTGAAGATCCATGTGGAGCTTAGACAACCAAAGATGAAGAGAAAAGTGAGAAAAGAAGTAGAGAATGTTGCCAAAAGGTATGGAATATCAAAAGAGGCACTTGATGCAAATAGAGAGAAGATGGAAAGGGCAGAGAAAGAAAAGGAAGAAGCAAAAAAGGAGAGTACTTCGGTAGAAGCCCCCTCCCAAACCAAATCCTCTAAGAGCTCTGCACCTACCACTGCTAAGAGCTCAAAGGCATCAAAACTGGAAGTAAAATCATCTATTAAAGGAGAAAAGAGAACTAAGACAAAGGCTACAAGATCATACACAAGCCTCAAAGATGATGAAGAGACAGAATCTGATGAAGAGATCAAGAAGATGAAGAAGAAGAAGAAAGTATCTAGAGAATCCTCTACCAGTCTAGACAAGGAAGAAGAAAAGACAAATAAAAGTGTTGAGAAGTCTACTCTTGATGATATCATCAAGGCAATTACTGTGGATGGAAACCTGAAAACATTAACAAAATTCTATGATGAATGTAGTGAAGCTAACCAGAAGATCCTGCAAGATGCCACAATCAGGTATCTGAATATCTACAACAAAGCTATCATCAAAATCATATCTCTAATTCCTAAAAGCCTTGAGAAGGAACTTGAAATTAGAAAGAATAATGCTAAAGCAAAGGATATGGAGATCCATGAATAGATAGCCATTCAGCTCTATCCTTCCATCACTCCTAAGAAAAAGAATATGATCTTCAAAGATTGCAAGGATGAGTTCCAGAGTAAAGCTAGGATGAATCAACTTATGCTTGGAGAAACTGACAAGGTGGCAAAAGAAACAGAAGACATCCTTCAGAATGCATACAAAAGATTCAATATTCCTATTATAGAGGACTTAGGTGATGATCCCTCTACCGTGGATGACAAAGAAGAATCTACTGAGACAATGGCTGAAGAGGCAAAGGAGACAAGTGAAGAGAAAGCTAAAGACATAGATTCCTTTGCTCTGGAAGAGGAAGTTCATGAAGAAGAAGACACTTCTCTTCTAGATCCTCCTGCATACTTTGGAATTGAAGGAGAAGAAAGAAAAGAAGAGAGAATCAGTCAAGAAGAACAAGTAAATGGAAGTGAAGAAGGTCAAATAGAAAAGACCATAGATGATAGTGCTAAGGCTATAGAAGGAGAGAAAACTTTGTCTCCGACAAGAGACATAGCAGAAGCAGTTAAAGATTTCTTGACCAAAGAAATGATGGAATTTGATGAACCAGAACTACTTCAAGGTCCATTCAATTTTGACTCCCTCTCCCCAGTTCAAACCATGAAGCTAGCATCCTTTACTCAAGCAAAGGCAAAAGAAAAACTCCTGAAGTCTCACATGGAAGACTGTGAGCTCATAGAAGCTGCATCTAGTGTATTAGAGAAGATCATGCCATTCTTCCAAAAGGATTCTTCGGCCTCTAAATCCAGTAATCTAAAGTCTCTTGTAAATTCTGTTCATACACATTTTGATTCCTTAGAGAAGTCAGCAGAAGAAAAGGTCCAGAGGAGTTTTTGGGAAAAAGATTCTCTGACGTACAGGGTCTAATAACAAATGATAGGAGAGTTATGGATATTGGAATAAATAGCTTGGAAAATACTCTTAAAGATGGCAGAGATATCTATAAATTTTGTTTATCCTGGCCTAAAGTGACCAAGGATATTGAGAAGAAAGTAAAAGAGCAAGAGGATAAATTTTTACATTTATCTCAAATTTTTGATCCTCTCTCCTCCTCCATAGTAAATCAAGAGTGTAAGACTATTAAAGTCATAGATGAAATAAAGAAGCTTGAGAAGGAGAAGAAAAATAGAATAAACCAGTTGAGTGAACTTAGAGGGATCATCATCCCTAAGTTAGAGGCCATGCATGAGGCCCTAATTGATGCTCAGGCCACAACCCAGACCAATGATCCGACAGATCTTAAGAAGGTAGAAGCGTTTGCATTCCTATTGAGTGGTCACATCTCAATTTTGGATAGGATGAAGTAGAGTTGGGCTACATAAGTTATACAGTTGAAGAATACTTTTGCAGACATACTTAAGTACATGTAAGTACAACTTGTATATACACTTATGTGGATATGTATAGATTATTTTTCTTGAAAATTTTGGCTTGCGGACCCTACCCTTTTACATTGATGTCAAAGGGGGAGTGAGGAGCAATGAAAAATGTGGAATCTAGCTAAGGGGGAGCTCTGGTAAAGTGTACATTAGAATAGAGCATCAACCAAGGGGGAGTGTAGTATAACACTTAGTCATTTTTCACTAAGTGTTGCCATCAATGCCAAAGGGGGAGATTGTTGGCAAGAGACACATTGTGGCTTCATGATTGTTATCATTGATGGCAACAAAGTTCATCCCACACATCTGCAGGACATGGTGTGCCTATACCGGAAGTCAAATTGAAGAGTGTTGTCATCTGGTAAGTAAGAATAGAGCATGTGGCAAGGTCTGATAGTCAAGTCTGGATCTCTTAGAGGAAGTATCTTAGTACAGTGTGGACTTGGGGAAGTCAAGAGGTTACCTTAACTAATACATTCCAGAGATTGAGTCTCCAATGATTAAAGAGTGAAAAGATATGAGTACCTAAGTGTTGGATTCCTCTTTGGCAGCATTGACAGAGGAAGAATTAACTGGTAGAGCATCAGACCTTAATCTGGATGAGTTATTGATGGTGATCAAGTTTCTTAAGGTATCATTCATGATTGGCTGACATGATTGATGAATTCTATAAGCATCTCCTTGATACGCATCACTTGATAAGTAAGGATTCAGCCGATAGATCAGAGTTTGGGAAAATATTGACTATTCTGGATGCTGACTAGAAAGGTGTTGAAATCATTGGTGTAGATATATATACCAGATGGATTTGGATGTGAAGGTGTGTGTTGTGTGTGGTGAAGTGTGAATAAAAGTAGAAGGGCAGTGTGAAGATAGTAAGACAGGTCTGGTATGTGACAGGACATCAGTACCAAAGAAGAGGAAGAATGAAGTGCAGTAGATCAGTGTATTGAGCCTAACCGGAATTGAACCTCAGCATATGTGGATGCTTCACATCAGTTCAAGTTTCTTGTTACTCTCTTTATAACTTGTAGATAGTGAGTCTCTTGTAGGTAGTGAGCCTCTTGTGAGCAGTGTGCTCAGGCAGTGAGCCCTAATTGGCAAGTGTCATTTTATATTTCCATTCTTCTAACAGAGAATACATTCTTGGGTTAGTCATCCCGTGGTTTTTCCCTTAACAAGGTTTTCCACATCAAAATCATTATGCTATGTGTATTGACTTTGTTTATGCTTTCATGATTATGGATGCTTATTTGCTTTGATGCTACACTAGTTATTAAAAAAGAATAGAAAGTTAAATTAATTAAGATAATTGATTCACCCCCCCTCTCAGTTATCAACACTAAATTCCCCCACTATCAAAACCTAGTTGGCTACCATAGCAGAAACTTTGGATTCTCCTTTAAAAGTGTCAACCTTGAGGGCATTATGTTTTCTTGAGATAATCAACTCATGTAAAATTATGTTTCATGACTAGCCTTGTTGTTTGCACGTCTAGGTTCAAATTGATCAAATAATGTCTTCTCTTGAGCCTCTTCTGCATTAGACTTCTGAGTACATGTTTATGTATCAATCATTGTGCACAGGCCATTGTCAAATCCATAAGCTCTATACCTTCACATTTTCTTTTCGTTGCCTGTGTAAGCCATCGACTAACTAGACCCTTTATTCATTATTGATAAAAATGGCTTTCCATGAACCATTTCTCAAAAGACTTTATTAGCAAAAGTTCACCTTTATGAACATAAACTTTTCTCAAGCATCTATCGGTGAATCAAAGATTTTTGAAACTTATGAACTTGTTAGCAAAATCGCATTTCCATGAACCAACTTTCTTTCTATCGACAAAATGAGTCATGGACAAACCAAAGCAATTCCAAATCATTATCGTCCTCTTCTATCAGCAAAATCACCTGTTGGCAAACCAACCAAAACAAGAACCACCACTTCTCTTCTCAATCAATAAAATTATCACTCGAAAAATTGATTATTGAGGAAACCTTCTATAGGTGAAATTCACCATCAGTAAACTTTTAAGTTCACAAACCAAAGAATTTTTTAATACCTTGTCAGAAAATGTGCCATGGAAAACTAAAGATACTTTAAACTTTCTTCTTCAAGCCTTCATTGACCAAACTCACTTGTTGGTGAATTGGATGTCAAGGAAACTAGATGTCAACAAACATAAGAGTTCATGAACCTCATGATTCACTGACTGAAGGATGAAATCATTCAAGGATTAGAATCTTTTTGGATCAATTTCCCATTGACATCATTGTCTTCATGCCTTTGAAACTTTGTGACACCTTTGACATCAATGACAATATTTCCAACAATTGTCACTAGATTAGACAAGCCTATTGCATTTTAAATCCTCTCTTTAAGATGATGATCTAGCATCATTGTAATAGTGCAAGATGTGAATATGCAAGAACATGATTCAATGATAATTTAAGCACTATAAGTCATTGATGATTATTTCCTAGTTTGCAACAATGAATCATGAACTATAGAAAAAAACCTAATCTAACCCTATAGCTAATAGGATGCTGAATTATAGAATGATTGGTGATTGAACCTTCACTAATCAGATTGGTCCCTACTCCATTAGGCAACAGAGTTACACAATGCAAATAAAAAGGACATAAATTTGCAATACATCAATTAAAACAAATATGTATTCACATACAGATCTTTGATAACTCTGCATAAAATGGACATACATAGTAATCTAGAATAGAAATATAATAACCCATGTGAGATGAAGAAAAGACCATTAAAAAAGATTACAATGCATTAGATGCTATCACACATAGATCAAATCTTCATTACACACATACCAGCAAATGTGGCAAAATAAAATACACAGTTGGGACTATGTATTCCCCTAAATCATTACAAAATTTCCTTGAGACATACCATTACATACAAAAACACATTGAAAACCCTTTCATCTAAGTTACAAAATATATTCATCCCTTTTGCATATTAAACTAGTAGTATTTGGTACCCTATATCTTCCTAAAGAACCTGCATGTCTAGAACTAGCTCACTGATCAACCCCCCTTAAAAATGAATACCAATTTCTCTTATATGGCCATCAAATGCTATGCACTAATATGCATTGATTGATCCTTATAATCTATAACATTCCCACCTAAAATGAAAGGCTCAAATGTTGTGTAGTTTCATATGGTAGTTGAGGCTCACATAATGCATTTTTTTTTTTGAAAAAGGTGACTTAGAACCATAAATATATTATATTATAATATAAAAAGTATTACAAAATTGTAGGTAAAAGAAAACCTACAAGTTAGAAAGTAGAGATCCCTTCACAGTTCAAAGGCCAAAAGCCAACTATTGACAGACTGACAAGGAGACAAAAGGCCCTTATATTTATGAGATTAGAAGGATATACACCATATTTTAAACTATTTACATCATAACAAGAAAAACAAAGTTAACCAGCCACTGCATCATTCAGATCTTGCACCAAGAAGTTACCCCCATCTACAACTGATTCTATAGGAGACTCGGGAGGAGGAGAAATCTGAAGTTGAAACTGCAACAGGAATAGCAGAGCATGAAACATTTCCTCTGGCCTATTCACCAATGCCTCCCCCACTTCATTATTGTGAACATGAAGAGAAATGTGCAAAAGATCTTCATTCTCATGGTGGATGGCTGAGATGAAGGCATTAAAGATGTAGTTATGAGTAGGGAAATGGAGAATTTGACACTTTGTAAACATTCCACCTATTAAAGCACTGGACTTAAAAAGATCATAGTTTTGGAAGGCTTCAAGCAACAAGTCTTCTATGAAAAGGAGGTGATGAACATATTTAGAAAGCAACTGTCTTACCAAGTTGGAATCCTAAACCAAATCCATCACATTGGAAGCAAACACTGCTACAATTTGGGATGGATATAAAGACCTCGCACAACCATCCAACAACTCTTTCCCAACCACCTCATGAATTACTTCTTCGATATCATCATTATCAATGGTGAAAACAGAAGCTAATCCATCTGAATCCACTCTCCCATAGAAAGTTGTCTCCCATTTTTGGACTGGGAAAAACAACCTTCAATTTAACTAAATCTCCATAATTTGCGACCAGATGAATGAAATAGGAAAATTACCTAGAATAAATAAATTGGGAGAGCTAAACAATGATAACTTGGCATCAAATCCAAAGTAGAACTATGATGTCATCTTATGGAGATCTGATGTGAACAGGAAGGAAGTATAGAAAGATTGAAATCAGTGTAGATTTCCTTGCCAATGGAAGATATTCCTAATTAAAACTCTATCATTAACAACTAGAATCGCATGAATAACCTACAACCACAATAAAAAGTTAGATAAAAAACATGGGGCAATTAAGCCACACATGTGAATGAATCATTCACAAGAATGTCTTGAATAATGGGAAAACCTCCAATTTTTTCACTATCCAAATCCAGCAGAGCCTCCTCCAAATCAAATCCTAAATTAGCCAAAGCATCAGCCAGTTTGTTCCCTTCTCTATAAAAATGAGAGATGAATTTGTTTTCAAAAGTTTGAACTATATCCCATGCTTCTTGAAGCAAGTAATGGAGTCTCCAATTTAAAATAGAACTCTTTTTCAAAGCATTAATGATGACTAAGGAGTGCCCTTCAATGTGAAGACAAGCAATATTAAGCTTTTTTGCCAACTTTAATCCTTCCACTAAAGCCATTATTTCTGCTTGATTATTAGCTGACTTCAAAATTTTACTAGAAAATGCCATAATTAAGTCTCCTTTTGCATCTCTTAAAACACCTCTAATTGAAGTAGGCCCTGGATTACCATGCGAAGTACCATCAAAATTAAGTTTCACAAACCTGATATCAGGAGGCTTCCACTTTATAGAATTTCTATCAACTTTAAAGATTAAAGATCTCCCAAGGTATGGCAAAGGATACAAAGCCTTCCATTCTTTAATAATATTATCATCGTAGGAGGTAAAAGTTAAATTAGATGAGCCTTTTCTCTGTAGATTACTCATGACAACTTCAGAAATAGACTTCTCAATAACTAAGATAATACCAACAAATTCTTGAGTTTCTCTTCTAAAAATCCTTCTATTCCTTTCTAACCAAATACTCCATATAGCAATAGAATGAGAGACTATCCAAATAGATGAAAAAGTGGAGTCTTTAAAAAGGGTTGGCCAACTAAGAAATAAATCCAAAATAGAATTAGGTAGCAGAGCAAACCAATTAATTTTTGAGAAGAGCCAATACCAACAATCTGAAGCAAAAGAGCAAAGAACAAACAGATGATTAGGATCCTCATCAAACTTGCCACAAAAAACAAACTTAAAAGGATCTGCAATCCCCTAGTCAAAAATTTCTTCTTAAGAACTAACCAAGCAAAAGTACTAGCTTTTGGAAGGCAAGCTATATTCCAACAAAGTAAATAAGGCCAATTTGACTTCAAATGTCTATTTTTAATTGTCAAAGATCTATAACCATCCTGAATAGAATAAGAAACTTTATTTGCAAAAGTCCAAATCAATTCATCCTCTTTTTGAGAATAGCATATCCTTCTCTTTTGAATCAAACTAAGAAGAAAATCCTTCTATTCCTAGGGAAAATCACAGCCAGAAAAATCTTTCCACAAAGATGAAGAAAAAGAACCATCCTTTATAACTGTAAAAGAGTCTTTTACTTTACTTCCCAAAATGAGAATAAGAAACTCTTTGGCTTGGTCCAACCCTTGAATATGAGATAAAGGGGAGAAATCGTTCCAAGAATCCTCCCAGAAACATGCCTTAGACCCATTATTTACTTTCCAAGAGAGATGGGGAAGAATGACTCCTCTACAAGCTACTAAAAAGTTCCACATATTAGAGCCCTTAGGAGGATTCTGAACTATAAAAATTCTTTCAGGATTAGAAGAATCTAGATATTTATGTTGCATAATTCTACACCATTTAGATTGTGGTTTAGAGTAAAGTTTCCGGGCTAGTTTCACACCCAAGGACTTGTCCTGAGCTTCTATATTATGAATGCCTGCTCCCCCAAGAGGTTTAGGAATATAGATCTTATCCCAAGATATCAAGGGAACCTTATTACTACCTTTGGAACTGCCCTTCCAAAGAAAAGATCTAAGAGATTTCTAAATATCCTCAATAATTCCTTTAGGAATATTCAAAACTAAAAGCATATAAATGCATTCATGGCATCCTTGGAAGATTTATTACAATGTACAAAGGTAGATAGGATATTGGAATGAATGCAAATATATTTTCTACATATTTTTCAGTTTCATGCCTTTTTTTCCATCTTTGAAACTTGTTGCCCCATTATTGATTTTTTTCTTGGTACAACTCAAACTTGGTCCATTGAAATTTTCTCCCCTTGCCTTGATATTATGTCACTAATGTAAGATCCAACCCTTTTATTTTTGTGTGGATACTTTAGTGATAGGCATGGAAGACTATGATATTTATGTTTTGGATGATTTATGTCTTTTGATTATTTTGTTACTCTTTTCGATAGATTTATATGGTTATTGTACTTGTAGTTGTGGATGTTATGGATTGGACCTTATACCCTCACCTCTTTGAGAGATTCCAGGAGGAAACCTAATACTAAGAGGGGGACGATATGAGGTCCATCTTTGTCTAACATTTTAGTTGACATAGTTTGCATTGCTTGGTTATATTAGTTGGATTATATTTTTGATGTGTGTGGAACATTATATTGATACTATGGACATTTATGGTTATTATGTTGGACATTATGCTAGATGATACTTTTGGACATTATTATGATATTTAAACTTTATGGATTTAAGTGTTGAATTATATCATTTAATTTATCTAAGTTGATTAATGATTATGTGGGAAAAGAAAACATTAAATGAATTTGATGCTAATATGTTATTGTTAAATAAATTAGTTAACTTATTTGAATCTAATGGACATGAATGGAATTGGTTTATTAATTAAATGTGTGATGAATTTAAATTGCTTCAGCTATATTATCTTGACATACTGATGTTTGAATAGTGAGTGTGCAGGTGGGTGGTCAAGCTCCTTAAGTGGACTCAGAGACTCCATGAATCCCTTATGCCATACATGTTTAGCCTAGCCTAACCTGTAGAAGGCGTTAAGGCTAAAGTGTTGTGTGATCTAATTATTTATTTTATTTTTATTATTAAGGGACATTAATGTTTTTATAATTTTAAATTATTTTCATTTAATTGGTGTGAGTCAATTTAATTATTTATTTTATTTTAATTAATTATTTAAGTGGGATGAGGATAAGTGCTTTAATTTAATATTTTAATATTTTCTTTTATGAGAGGATTTTATTTCCTTGTTTTATTTTGGAAAAAGAAGAGATTTTGGGGGGAAAAGAAAGAAAGTTGCTTTCTTTTTGTTTTTCCTTCTTTTTGAAGTTTTTTAGTTTTTATTTATGGGAAAATTTGGGAAGGGGATTTCACTTTTGTTGTGCATGAATTTTGAGAAGAGAAAATTTTGTGAAGAATAGGGAGATTTTGGCTTGAAAAATTTGTAATTTTGATTTCAAGGATTTGGATTCAAGAGCAAAGGGTTGGAATTGCATTTCTATTTTAAATTTGAGCTCACCCTAACTTAGGGAGCTGAGGTAACACTCTAAATGTTCTTGCATTTTGATTATTATAAAATTAATGTGAATTGTATGTGAATTTGGATTTGTATGATATTTTGGGTTATTTGTCTTTTGTCAATTTTGTGGGTTTTGGGTTGTATTTAAGATCATTGCTAATTTAATTACAGTTGTTTATATGTTTCTTAACTCTTGGTCGTATTATTATGTAAAAAAAAATTAGTTGCATGTGTGTTCCCATTTGTATGTAATTATATGGGTGGGCATTACATCTAAAGTGTAAGTCCTTTTCCACTTTATTGGAAAAAAACATTATTTCTCGAACCTTAAGTTTTAGCATATTCCATTCTAACTCTCCTTTGTTATTGGCATTTTTGTACTTGCCTAAACTTGACCTTTCTTCCACTTTATTAGAGAAATCTCTTGTTAGTGATCCTCGTCAAGAAATTCTTAAGTTCACAAACTTTGTCCGAAAAGATTCAAGTTTGCAAACCCTCTAGTTTCTTGATAACTTTTCTTTGGGTATTGTCTTGTCATTTTTTTGCCAAATGAGTCTCCCTTATCTTCTTTTCTCACCATTCATGAACTTAACTTATGTTATCGTTATTCACTTTTATTTCTTGAGTTTGTGATTTTGCCAATAACTTGATGTTTGTAATTGTTTTATGTTAAGTTCCTTTTGCCGATAAAGAGGAATTCTTGTTCATCGTGGCCTTTATTTGAAGGTTCATGAAAGAAAGGTTCACTGACTATTGTTATAAATTTTGATGCTATTGCAAAGTAGATTGGAGAATCACTTGGTTCACAAAATCTTAAGATTGTCAATAAAGTGATAAACATACACTCCGGGAAGGAGATCTGCTTTGTAAAATTAACATTTCACCTATATGTAAACACAAATCTTGAGATTTGGTTTACAAAGTTGAAAGTTTGTTGATGCTTGGGTTCTATGATTGCCATTTTTTCTGAAAAAGGATCTTAAGTAAAATGAGTGGTTCATGTAAAGTTAAGATACCTAATAAAGTGTTGTGGTATGAGATGTGAAAGTATTTATTATGAGGGAGCATGGTGTAGTCATGGGTAGAGGGTCTAGAGAATGGACTGTCCAACCATGTAGCCTAAGTAAAACTAATGGAAACAACACAAGAATAGATTGCAATGGAAGATTTTATAGATTTAATGTCTCAAATAATTATAATACTGATATGTCAGTAACATGCAGGCTACACTTTGGCTCACATGCCTACCTTCTAGAATACAACATACATGAATGATGTGGCATTGAAGCAGCTCCAGAAAATAATTATATTTCTATTCTATCACTAGATATCAATGATTGTCCTCCTAATGGATCTAGATCATGAATATATATCAATCCCAAGCTCAAAGAATGATCCACGTTGGCCTTGAGAGGGTTCAAAATCCAATACATGATGAAACATGTAATTCAACCTTAATCATGTTGTAATTCTCTGCAAATGAATGAAACATGTTGTGGTTTTCAATGAAGATCTATCTAGTCCCATATTGCCTTGCGATATGTTCTACTTGGTATTGCAAGTCATAGGAATGTTCCACAAACCTTGTATGCTCATATTTAATGTGAAATGCTCTATTCTATGAGTTCTCATGATGTTCTAATAGTGATAAATTTCCACAGACAATTGCAAACCTCATGAAATGTGGATATGATGTAGATGACATAATGTAGAGTCTTTATCTAGCTCCATAAGTTATGAAATGATGATGCAGTAGAATGTGGTACAATCTACTGAGACTATACTAACTTAAATGCAACTAAAATGCAAGAAAAGAAAAGAAATCAAATATTTTTGGTTGATACAAGATTGCGTTTCAACCTAGAATGCTCTTACATCATGTTAGGTCTCAGAAATGCAAGTTGCCAATCCTAAGGGGATGCCAAATTCTATGTTTAGATTGGCAACGTTTTCTGAACTAACTTGATGAAATCAAACTTTAAGGTTAGATGATTTCCTTCACTTTAGGTCCTGCTACACCTAGGTGGGTAAACCTTGGAAAATTAAAGCAGATTGAATGTGAATGCATGGACTAACTAAATCTATCTACAATGGCACAAGATGTAGGATAGATGAAATGCTTGCTGACTGATTTTAGGTTTAATGTCTAATGAGTGATTAGTAAGAATTGTATAAGCAATATCAAGGTAAAAGGTTTTAAATAAAATAAGACTAGTGCCTTGTTGGGTAACAGAGTCAGTTTGAAGGACCAGGACTAATGGTTTCCTAATGGTAATAATTCTAGTTGTTTGGCACAGTTTTAGTTTATAGCTTGTATAAACGTGCAAGTAAATGACTGACAGACTCTTCTTGATAATCCAACCAAATAAAATCAGATATCTTATAATTCACCAGAAGGTACTTTAATCCTTACTTGAAGGAACCAAGTGAAATGAATAGACAAGATTAACAAATAATATTTACTGGAGATAGAATGGCAATCTAATTGTATGGCCCTACTTAGTAATCCAAGCTTAATACTTCCAGGCTACTGTAATTAAATCAGAAGGGTTTAATTCCTCAAATGGATACCAACCTATTTAATCACACAGATACAGCAAATGTGTATTGACAGATCAAATATATACTTGATATGTTTAATCTGAATATCAAGGAAATGCAGAAATGGAGATAGCCACACAACTGAATAATCTTAACAAACAACTGATACCAAAGCAGAACCACTGAATCAGAGAACTTCAAACTTCTTCTTCAAATAAAATATGCAATATAGTCATTTTGAAACATTATATATATATGATATATCTGAATATATTCTACTGCTGATGCCCTGTCAGCATCGATTGTTTAGACTTATATAGATATTTCTATGAAGAGTCATAACTCTTCAATAAGTCTTTTGGGAACTTTAACAAACATTAACAATTATAACATAATTATGATTAGGCTCTATTTAGCCACAAGTAGACTTTTGCCAAGTAATCCAAGTAATCCTGCTCACGATGAGAATCAGTAAGGTGAACATCACTTCTAGTAATTATGTCAAGTGTAATCATGCTCTCCAATTGTTTGCAAACTTCTTTAGACGCAGAGGCTTTGTCTTTCAGAGCTCCTGTGGCTTTGTGTAATATACTTTGACAATCCATGATCCATTCTTCCTTGCTCTTCACCTCTCCATTGTCTTTAAATATCCTGGGCACTCCTGCATTTGAGGCATCATTTCCTTCCTTAGCATCAGCTTTAAGTTTGTCATAGTAATTTTGATGATGTTTGAGAAATGCTTTTGCATCAGAGATATCTGTACTATCAACAGTACTTCTATTTTGTATCTCAGTCAATTTTTCTCGTATTCTCTTTTCAAGTCTTTCATATTCTTGAACTGCATTATGATTCTCTGAGAAGTTATCCAAAAACTGGTTTAACCATCGCACCATGTTTGCATACCTGCTCTGCAGTATTGTAACAAATGCATCCATCTAAATTTGGGTTGCCTGATCAGGGGATAACACTTGAATGCCCTGTGAGCTCTCACCTTGAGTTATTCTTTTTGTGGACTGGCCAAAATTACTTTTAACAGCATCCTTCAAGTAATCATTTTCTTTTGTCAGTCTTTCACAATTCAATTTGTATGCATCCCTTTCTTTGATCAACATTTGAGCTTGTGCTTTATTCAATTTGGCAACATTGATACCAATGTCTGCTGTAATTATAGGGTCAGTTTCCCCTGCTTTCAAAGTCATCACGTGGCCAAAAGTTTTTTCAGTATCAATGATGGCCGTCTTCTTGTGGGGAGGGTATAACGCCCATATCATCAGGGAATTTTCATCATTATTATACCTTGTTCCGATATATACTTCATTAACTCCTTCTGGAGTAAGTTTATACTTATCATCTGTGTTATTTAGAAAACTGTCAAAAACCAAAGCAGAATTTAAATCCAGACCAAGAAAAATCATGACCCCTGCATCTTTAAGTAACTGTCTATCCTTGCTGGGTGTCATGTCTTGCATTTCTTTATCTACTGTTTCCTTCAGTGTGTCTAATATTTGTTTTTCATTATCAGCAGAGACATCATCTACTGACTCTCTGATTTCTTTCCCTTTTTATTTATACAAAAATGATTTAAATTCCTTTGATTGAATAAACTTATCATCTGAAATGAAAGAATCATAGGCTGTTTGGCGTGGATCCTCATCAGCAGACCCCTCCTCATCATGTAGTACGACAGGAGGCTGATATTGTTGCATTTTCCTCTTGGACATCTCTACCTTTTCATCTGGTGGCTGTTCTTGCCCTGTCAGTTCTTCATCTTCAGAGGATACAACCTCAATTGCTGCCAACTATTTTTTCTTTTCATCTAAATCCCTGTTATATTTTTCTACCACCAATTCGGCCTCTGCTTCTTCTAAATTTCTAATGACATCATCATGTGGATAATGTATGTGCATGTATCCACTGAGATTCTGTTTTCTTCCTACAGAATCAATAAAGCCTTCAGGGTCAAATCTTTTTCTTATCTCAGCAGTCTTCATGTTATAATGCATTAATTTATCGAGCATGAGATTATAACCTTCTTTAGAAACTACAGTAAAATCTCCAAAACATAAGGTACTGGGCATAAATGATTATTTGTCATGTGAACTCAAATGCATCACATTTGAACAATGCATTTGTCTGATTATCTCCAGATATGTAAGCCTGTCAGGGACAGTCTTGGGCAATATGAATGGAGCATCTTCAAAACCATAAACTCTGATCATAGTAGCATCCTCAAAGCAATACCAGTCTCCCCACTTATGAGTGAGAGTAGGGAGGCCACCAAAATCTTTTGGTCTGAGGAATCTTTTTATTTCAGTTGAAATTGAATATTCACAGGGGTGATTAAAATATCTATACAGTACTTTTACACAATGCTCTTCAAATTGAGCATAGCTGGAATGGGCATATCTACTTTCCCAAATTCTGGTCCACAGTTGTACACGTATCTTTTCCCCTTTCTTATCTGCAGCAATAACTTGAAACTCAGTTGGCCATAACCCTACCTCCTGGCCATAATATAACACCATGTGTATAAGCATTGAGTAATGCTCAAAAGAGCATGCTGGAGCACTCTTTTTTATTGCAGATAGACCAGAGTCCATTCTATTAGCAATATAGGAAGCATAATCAAATTGCCTTGCATTATGACACTGAATGTCAGAGGCTATGACCATCAGAGGAATAGTCATGAACTCAGGGACCTCTGAACCTAGGATTTGGCCTACAGAGTAATAGGTATATTGTATATATGGTTCAAATATGGCTACATGAAAGGGAGGGCCATCATTTTCAATTAAGGGCATCACTTCTCCTTCAATCCTGGGCCTATGAATGGGCAACCTCCATCCATTGTAAGTTGTGTCCATTCTCCAATACTCCTTATCCAGATCTTCATAAATGATAGGGACAGTGCATAAATCATCTAAATCAAAAACCTCACAAATAGCATTTTTTGACAAATGCAGAATTGGTTCTCCCTGTGGGTTGCAGATGGCTCTCAGGTTTGAATTATAATGTCTGGCAAGTAACTGAAGGAGTTCCACATTCAGGAATACATTGGGTACAACCAGTTTTCCTAAATTCATGTGCCATGGGTTTGACACAGGAGCATTCCTAAACCTTCTATTGTAGTGGAATCTGAAAAGTTCATATCCCCGAATTGGGGTCCAGATATCTCCCAGGCGTTTGTGTTTATCCTCTAATTTCTCCACTTCTACCCTGAGTTGGGCAGACCTTCTAGCCTTGGGAGTTGACCCAGGCAATTGGTCAATTAGGTCCTGGTTCAGTTTTCTTTCTTTTACTTTCTCCTCAGGGGTTTGTTCAGTTTTTTGTTTTTTGGGCTTACTGGTTTCCCCTTGTAACTTTCTGCCTTTTCCCTTCCCCGGAGTTTCCATTTTAAAACTTTGGCAGAGAATTTAAACACAGGCTATACAGTGGTTTGGTATATGTACCTATCGTTTGGTGGCTGGAATTGGAATCCTCTGCTTTTGCCTTAAGAGTTCTTCTATATTCTCTTCTCAGACGGTTTTTTGCAACTATAATGATCATAGAAATTTTGTAGCCATTTGTATTTAATCATCTGATCAATTCAATGTTTATCGCTGTGAAATGTCACATCACCATAACTCCTCTTATCGGTGTGAATTTTGAAATGTCTGGGCAACCTTAATGTTTTTATGGCGCGAACAATCAATCGGCGTGACCCCTTATTTGTATTCCCGACACTATGAAATGTCATATCTTCAAGTGGGTACGACCATCAGCATGACTTCCTTCATCGCCATATGATTTAGATTTCACTCTGGTGTAATGAGTCTTACCGATATGATTTGTTTATCAGGATGATTAATACTATCGGGATAACATAATTATGTTTCCCCGACTCTTGTTGTCCCACCGATAGTCATATTACTTTAGATCGGAATGACTATTTTAATGTCTTGCCGATAGAGCATACCCATCGGAGTGAAACATACTATCGGGATAGCTTTCAAAAGATAACCCGATCCGAATCATCTCACCGATGATTCTTTCATATTCTTTATCGGACAGAGTATGTCAAAGTATCACCGATACCTTTTGATCGCTGTGACTTGTGAATTGGCGAGACCTAATTCCCTTGTTCCGATATGTTGAGTCATCCCGACAGATAATAGTATTGCTATGAGTCTTGCCGAAAGCTCTCTTATCGCCAAGACATTTAGTATCAGAAACTTCCTTGTATCTTATCCCGATAGTTTACTTCTTGTCGATGGTCATTTGCTTCATTACCTCCGCAGGATGTTCGGTGAGACTCTTGCCGAAATACTTTATCGGTATGATATATACCGTCGGGGCAACTTTTAAAAGGTCATCCGATAGTTGTCTGTCATACTGATCGGTATGACCACTCGCTTTTCTTGCCGATGTAAAGTCATCGGTATCACTTATTCCATCGGTGACTTCTATAAATCTCTTTCCGATCTCTATTCTCATGCCGATGGTTATTTCCAAATGATCCCTTATGTATCGGTGTAAACAACACAACATCTTGCCGATAGATTGGCCTTGATATAATTTAACACTACTCATCCATAGACACCTTGTGAAAAAATTTTATTATGATTTTGGGATATTTTTAGGATTATGTTCAAACATGATGGAGTGAGAAAATAGTAAAATTTTAAAATTTGTACTATCCTAACAGTGGCTCTGTCTGGGATGTATACTCCCTGTGAGTATGACAAGGATCCAGATCTCCTGGGAAAGTAGACCACATGTTTTATTTATTTGGGGGTGATGTTTTTATGAAAATGGGAAAAGGAAAGTAACAAATGATGGGGATCAGGAATGATTCCTAGACTACTGTGCATGGAATAAAATATTTTGAGAATTATTTGAGGGTTGTCCATGCACTGGGAATGCTCAATTCTCTTTGTACATGTTTATGAAAAGAACTGCTTCAAATATTGCCCATGTACAGGCAATTCCTGCTCCTCTCCTGACATATCCTGTACATAGTAAGAATCATCACCTCCCTTGCCAGTGATGACGAAAGGACCCAACCACAGGGCTTCAAATTTTCCATGTTTTCCTTTGTCCTGACATCTTACATTCCACATCAGTACCATATCATTTATTTCAAACTTCCTGACTTTGGCCTTCTTGTCAAAGAGATATTTTACCTGTGATTGTAGTTTAACATTCTGCCTCTGAGCTATTCTTCTTGTTTCATCAAGCTCTACCAATTGTTCTAACCTTTCCTCCATTGGTTTAGGAATATTCAAGTCTTCCTGGAGAATGAATTTATACACTGGTATAAGATTGTCCAATGGTAATCTTGCTTGTGTTCCATATACCAACTCATAAGGAGATCTCTTAATTGCCCTTTTTATAGTAATTCTATCAGCCCATACTGCCATTCTCAATTTTGAATCCCAAGCTTTCTTATTTCTATCCAGCATTCTTTTTATGATTTTCAAGAGGCTCTTATTACTTGATTCAGCTTGTCCATTGGCCTGTGGATGGTAGGGAGCAGTATAAGAAATAGTGATACCATGTGTACTGCAAAAATCTTTGAATTCATCACATCTAAAACACATCCCATTATCTGTAATCAATCTTACTGGAGTACCAAATCTGCATATAATATTATCCATTAGAAAATTGATCACAACTTTACTTGTAGCCTGTTTGGTAGGGATTGCTTCCACCCATTTTGTAAAGTAATCAGTAGCCACTAAAATCCATCTGTGCCCTCCACTTGATTTTTCTGAGATTTCACCTATAAAATCAATACCCCATTGATAAAATGGAGCCTCAACCTGCATAGGTTTTAAGGGTAGTGCTCCTTGATATTTTAACTTGCCTGAGAACTTCTGGCATGCTTCACACTTTCTAGTGTACTGGTATGAATCATTAAAAACTTTAGGCCAATAATATCCTACCCTCAGGATTTTGTGGGCTATAGTTTTCACTGAGAAATGACCTCCACACATGCCTTCATGCAGCTCCTTCATAATACGTTTTGACTGATATTCATCCAAGCATAATAGTAGAATCCCATCTCTATTTTTCCAATAAAGATCCCCACTGATGAGTACATATTTTGAAGCTTGTAGTTTGAGTGTCCTCCTTTTGTTATCATCATATCCTTCAGGACATTTCATATGATTTAGATAATATATTATATCAGTATACCATGGAGTGTGTTCAATACTGGTACTTGCATCAACATTACATATCTGAGAGGCTTCTAGGTTACTTTTAGTCATCAATTTGGCAAGACCCTGTCCCCTTACCAAATTAGTGATTTGGATTTCAATATTGAATTCCTGAATCCTATTGATCCACTTACATCTCCTGCCAGTGACTTCAGTTTGGACCAATACATCCTTCACTGTAGCATTAGGAACATATGTTGTGATTTTAGCTCCCACCAAATATGGTCTAAAATTTTTAACTGCTTTTACCAATGCATATGCTTGTTTTTCAATAATGTCATACTTCAACTCTGCATTCTGAAGGGACTTGCTGAAGAATGAGATAGGCTGTTCATATCCATCATTATTTTTCTGTAATAACACTGCTGCTACTGTATGATAGGAAGCAAATGAGAAAAGTTGGAAAGGTTTACTGAAGTCAGGGGACACTAAGACTGGAGCTTGCTTGATTGCCTCCTTAATATTACCAAATGCTTCTAGTGTTTATGTTGTCCATTTTATTTCTGAGTTCTTCTTCAGCATTCTTGATATAGGACAAACAATTTCTGCAAAATTTGGTATAAATCTTCTGACAAAATTTATCTGGCCAAAAAATGATTGTATGGCTTTTACATTCTTTGGAATAGGGAGCTGATCAATTGCTTTTACCCTTTCAGGATCTATTTTAACTCCTTCCTTCGAGACTATATGGCCAAGCAATTTTCCTTCTGTCACTGCAAAATGGCATTTTTTAGGGTTCAATGATATCCCATATTCTAGGGCTTTGATAAATACTTGTTCTAAATGTGTGCAATGATCTTTGGCCCTTTTAGAATATGCTGTCAAGTCGTCTTGATATACTATCATAATCTTATTGATCAATTCAGCAAAAGCTACATCCATCGCTCTCTGGAATGTTGCTCTAGCATTAGTTAATCCAAATGGCATTCTCAAATACACATATGTTCCCCACGGAGTGGTGAATACAGTCTTAAATTGTTCAGACTCCTTAACCTTTACCTGATTGTAACCAGAGAAACCATCCATCATTGACAATAATTCGCATCCAGTGACTTTCTGCAATATTGCCTCCATATTGGGAAGAGGATAATTATCTTTGAGGGAAGATTTATTCAAGTTTCTGAAATCCACACATAGTCTAATGTCACCATTCTTTTTCCTGACAGGCACCAAGTTTGAAACCCAGGAAGAGTGTCTAATAGGTTTGATTATAGCTCCATCCCTTAACTGTGTAAGTTCCTCTAACATTTTAGGGGCTAGTGTAGGATTAATTGGTCTCTGCTTCTATCTAAATGGTTTAGCATCTTGCTTCAGTGGTATCTCATGTTGAAATAGATCCTCTCTATATGCTTTTAAGTCATCATATGACCAAACAAACACATGCATGTACTTCCTGAGCAGGTTGATAAGTCTGCTTCTGATTTTTGGGTCAAGACTTCTTCCAATATACACATTTTTTGGAGTTGTTTGTGTCCCCAAATTGATTTCTTCAAGGTTACTAGGTACCACTGGTGTGTCTTTATACATATCATGGCCATCAAATGTCTTTTCTAATGCAATAAGTCCTTTGGGTATCTTATTCGTTTTCAACTGGACCACTTCTTGGCCAAAAAGGGTTTCCTTCCCATCATGTTCCTCCACAAATGCACTGAAATCAATTTCTTGATTTTCATAATAATCAGCACAATGCAAGAAATTGATTATATCAGCATCACTATCAAATACTTGCTAGTTCTATATATTATCAGGGATGGTAGGTCTAGTTTTAAATTCAACTTCTGTGATTCCTCCCAATGTGACATCATCTCTCTTTAATGCAATGTTTGCTAAAAAGTCTGCCATAATGTTTTTAGACCTATCAACCTAGCTGATTGAAAAGGCATCAAATAATTCAACACTATCCCAAACTGCATTTCTGTACTGTCTTAATCTTTTATTTTTAGATAAGTATTTTTCTCTTATTTGGGAGATGACCAATTCAAAATCACCATAGACAGCTAACTTTTTTATTTTGTGTTTGGTGGCTATGTTTAGGCCAATGAGCAGGGCTTCATACTCAGCTACATTATTTGTACATTCAAATGTCAATAGGAAAGAGTATTTAAAAGTTTTACCTCCTGGCAAAATGAAAATTACTCCAGCCCCATTTCCTATTTTGCTGCATGCACCATCAAAATACATTTTCCACAACTCATTTTCTTCTTTCATAGATTTAGTGTGTATTGGGTTAGTGTTATGCAACTCTGGTGTAGTTTCTCTAACTTTGAAAACTCCCAAATCTATGTCACAAAAGAAATTCACCTGATGCCGGTCCATTCTTTCTATGATATTGCCATACCTTGGCTCTCTGCACAATTTGATTTCCTTGTCACCCACTGGTATGGTTGCATATGATAAATCTAACTAAACATTGCCTCCTGCCATGGCAGCCCATTGCCTTGATAAAAGCATCCCATAATACGGTGGGATGTCAACCATAGTAATGTCAATGTTATAAGTGGCTTCAGGATGTGAGGCAAGTTTTATCTCTACATCCTTCATGATACCAACTATTGGAATAGATCTGTTATCCATTGCATAACATTGGCCATACGTAGTATCAACCCACATTCCCAATTCTTTCATAACTGCTATAGGCATGATATTCATAGCAGCACCTGAATCGATCATGCAATTTCTGACTATCCTGTTCTTGATTACTAATGTGGTATAGAATGGGTCTACCTACGAGGGATTTTTTGTAAGTGTGTCGCCAAGGTATACCTCAGGCATCTTGAAATTTTCCTGATGCACATTATTTGTTGTTTGTTCAAACCCTTTATGTTTTGGATTTGGTGTATCAGAAATCATCTTGACAACTGTACTCCTATATTTATCTATTTTCATCATCTCTAGAAGTGGGACTGATATCTTCACCTGAGACACTGCATGTGCAATATCAAAAGAATGGGCTATGATCTGGTCATTCTTTTCTATTTTTGTGTTCTCTTTTTCTTGATTTTCTTTCATTTTACTTTTATCCCCCTTTTCTGGTTCTTTAGATGATGATTTTGTGTTATTTCCTTTGTTATTCTGGTCTTTTATAAATACACTTCCAGGAGTTCCTTGCCCAACATTTGTTGTTCTATTCCTTAAGTTATAAGTGTTTCGAGCTTGAGCCACTGCAGTCACTGTGAGAGCTTCTCTTTCATCCTTAGTAGGTTTTCTCCATTGACCATATGACTTATTGTTATAACTATCTTCTTGGTCTGAGAATACCTCTTGTTCTCCCATGTTGATATGATACTTCTAGTTCCCTACATCATACTCATATCCTTCTTCTAAAGAAAAAGAATAATCTTCTGCCACCACACATGGTGTATCCTACATCATATTGATGGTATGATTATCCCTATTATAGTTGTATAGCATTTCCTCTTGCTGTATAGATTTAGCTACCTCACAGTATTCAGGTAAATGCGGTAAATTACATACAAAACACCAAGGCTTATTTTCTGCCATGTGTGCCATGTTTCTTTTCAAGGGATCAAGAGTATCTTTTCCATATGGTTGCTTTCTGTTGTTATCGATAGGCCTTCCATCTTTCCAGTTTGTATTGTAGGGCATATCATGTAACCTAGGTCTATCGGGACTATGCTGACCCTTTGGTTTAGTTTGTTGAACATTTGGATTATGAGGATTTCTATGATTATCCCTCTTACTGACCATTCCTATAGCCTTCCTATTATTTTCAATAGTTATGGCCACTTTCTGTGCTTCGGCCAAGGTTGTAGGACACCTATTTCTAAGTTCATACCCTATTTTAGGGTCAAATGCTTTCATATAGATACTTAGTGCTGCCTGGTCAGATAACTTAGCCCCATGTGGTACCTTATTATGTAGCTTGGAAAACTTCAAGTTGAAATCAAATACTGACTCATTTTGATACTTCTATATACTTATTAATTCATGTAGTGCAAACTCAGGAGCATATTGGTTACCATACTGATCCTTGAACTAGTTATGGAAATCAGTTATTGAATTGATTGATGCATCAGGTAGGCTGTTAAACCAATCTCTGGCATCTTCAGTGAGGGACATCATAAATAACCTCATTCTAATGTCTTCCCAATCCATACCAATATCCTGTACAAAAGCATTAAAGCTTCTGATATGATCTTCCGCAGATATTGCATTATTTCCAGTAAACTTGGGAACCATATTTCTCCAAGTACTATCCATAGGATATGGATATAACTGATATCCAGTTAAATCAAATTGACTGCATATATTTGCAAGGTTTTGGGGTGGGAAATTCAAAGGTGGTGGATTGGGATAATAATTGTATCCACCTGGTGGTTGATGATATGCATATTATTGATGTTGGGTCATGTGGGGGTTTGTGTGATGATTTTGTGGTCTATAGTATTGTTGACCAGGGGGTGGGTAAGTATTTACTATGTGTTGAGATACATTACGTATAGGAGGTGGTCTAGGGTTTTGGGGAATAGTGTTCTGATGACTTCCGAAAGCATGTGAGTTTTGAGCACCACTTGTATTTAGCTGTGTATTTCTTGAAATATTCCCTCTATGCGGGGGTACATATTTTGGGGGAGCTGTTTTGGCTTTATTTTTTCTCTGTTGAGTTTCTTGCTGCAAAAACTCCCTCTCTTCCTGTATCTTGTACCTCTCAAGTTCCTTTCGGAGCATGGGTATTTCCTGTTGCTCTTCACTCATGTCCTAATTATTTATCTCCTGACGTTCTGAATTATCATTCATTCCTTGATTTGAAAATCCATACCCTATCTCTTCTCCCTGATCAAATGATATCTTGAAATCATGTTCAGCTTGGTTCCTATCAATATCCCTCATGACCTTTGCATCATGATCTCGCTGTTCTTGAGGAGTGGGTCTGTACCTTGCCAAAATATCATCAGTTGCTCCACTGAGGTTCTTGTTTGAATCATGTAGAGGTGTGAATTTGTTGTGAATTGAAATATTTTGTTCTGAATCATTCTCTTGGATGTCCAGATTATTATCTTGGTGGGAATTCTTTGGATTCACATTTCTTTTGGAAATGTTTCTAAGTGGTGGAGATGACTGCAAATTTCTACCTTCCATCTTGGATCTCCTACCATCCATTTGAATTCTTTATAATTGTAACTAGAGTCGCCACCTATTAAATAGGAAAAGTTTATGTCTTATCTATAGGATTCTTGTCACCAGCAGAGTTACCAACTTAAATTTTCTGAAATGACTCTATGAAAATAAAGGATTAATTTCTAAGGTCTTTTACTAGTTCCCCAGTAGAGTCACCAGTTTGTTAGGTCTCAGAAATGCAGGTTGCCAATCCTAAGGGGATGCCAAGCTCTATGTTTAGATTGGCAACGTTTTCTGAACTAACATGATGAAATCAAACTTTAAGGTTAGATGATTTCCTTCACTTTAGGTCCTGCTACACCTAGGTGGGTAAACCTTGGAAAATTAAAGCAGATTGAATGTGAATGTGTGGACTAACTAAATCTATCGACAATGGCACAAGATGTAGGATAGATGAAATGCTTGCTGACTGATTTTAGGTTTAATGTCTAATGAGTGATTAGTAAGAATTGTATAAGCAATATCAAGGTAAAAGGTTTTAAATAAAATAAGACTAGTGCCTTGTTGGGTAACAGAGTCAGTTTGAAGGACCAGGACTAATGGTTTCCTAATGGTAATAATTCTAGTTGTTTGGCATAGTTTTAGTTTATAGCTTGTATAAACGTGCAAGTAAATGACTGACAGACTCTTCTTGATAATCCAACCAAATAAAATTAGATATCTTATAATTCACCAGAAGGTACTTTAATCCTTACTTGAAGGAACCAAGTGAAATGAATAGATAAGATTAACAGATAATATTTACTGGAGACAGAATGGCAATCTAATTGTATGGCCCTACTTAGTAATCCAAGCTTAATACTTCCAGGCTACTATAATTAAATCAGAAGGGTTTAATTCCTCAAATGGATACCAACCTATTTAATCACACAGATACAGAAAATGTGTATTGATAGATCAAATATATACTTGATGTGTTTAATCTGAATATCAAGGAAATGCAGAAATGGAGACAGCCACACAACTGAATAATCTTAACAAACAACTGATACCAAAGCAGAACCACTGAATCAGAGAACTTCAAACTTCTTCTTCAAATAAAATATGCAATATAGTCATTTTGAAACATTGTATATATGATATACCTGAGTATATTCTACTGCTGATGCCCTCTCAGCATCGATTGTTTGGACTTATATAGATATTTCTATGAAGAGTCATAACTCTTCAATAAGTCTTTTGGGAACTTTAACAAACATTAACAATTATAACATAATTATGATTAGACTCTATTTAGCCACAAGTAGACTTTTTCCAAGTAATCCAAGTAATCCTGCTCATGATGAGAATCAGTAAGGTGAACAACACTTCTGGTAATTATGTCAAGTGTAATCATGCTCTCCAATTGTTTGCAAACTTCTTTAGATGCAGATGCTTTGTCTTTCAGAGCTCCTGTGGCTTTGTGTAATATACTTTGACAATCCATGATCCATTCTTCCTTGCTCTTCACCTCTCCATTGTCTTTAAATATCCTGGGCACTCCTGCATTTGAGGCATCATTTCCTTCCTTAGCATCAGCTTTAAGTTTGTCATAGTAATTTTGATGCTGTTTGAGAAATGCTTTTGCATCAGAGATATCTGTACTATCAGCAGTACTTCTGTTTTGTATCTCAGTCAATTTTTCTCGTATTCTCTTTTCAAGTCTTTCATGTTCTTGAACTGCTTTATGATTCTCTGAGAAGTTATCTAAAAACTGGTTTAACCATTGCACCATGTTTGTATACCTGCTCTGCAGTATTGTAACAAATGCATCCATCTAAATTTGGGTTGCCTGATCAGGGGATAACACTTGAATGCCCTGTGAGCTCTCACCTTGAGTTATTCTTTTTGTGGACTGGCCAAAAGTACTTTTAATAGCATCCTTCAAGTAATCATTTTCTTTTGTCAGTCTTTCACAATTCAATTTGTATGCATCCCTTTCTTTGATCAACATTTGAGCTTGTGCTTTATTCAATTTGGCAACATTGATACCAATGTCTGATGTAATTATAGGGTCAGTTTCCCCTGCTTTCAAAGTCATCACGTGGGCAAAAGTCTTTTCAGTATCAATGATGGCCATCTTCTTGTGGGGAGGGTATAATGCCCATATCATCAGGGAATTTTCATCATTATTATAACTTGTTCCCATATATACTTCATTAACTCCTTCTGGAGTAAGTTTATACTTATCATCTGTGTTATTTAGAAAACTATCAAAAACCAAAGCAGAATTTAAATCCAGACCAGGAAAAATCATGACCCCTGCATCTTTAAGTAACTGTCTACCCTTGCTGGGTGTCATGTCTTGCATTTCTTTATCTACTGTTTCCTTCAGTGTGTCTAATAGTTGTTTTTCATTATCAGCAGAGACATCATCTACTGACTCTCTGATTTCTTTCCCTTTGTATTTATACAAAAATGATTTAAATTCCTTTGATTGAATAAACTTATCATCTGAAATGAAAGAATCATAGGCTATTTGGCGTGAATCCTCATCAGCAGACCCCTCCTCATCATGTAGTACGACAGGAGGCTGATATTGTTGCATTTTCCTCTTGGACATCTCTACCTTTTCATCTGGTGGCTGTTCTTGCCCTGTCCGTTCTTCATCTTCAGAGGATACAACCTCAATTGCTGCCAACTACTTTTTCTTTTCATCTAAATCCCTGTTATATTTTTCTACCACCAATTCGACCTCTGCTTCTTCTAAATTTCTAATGACATCATCATGTGGATAATGTATGTGCATGTATCCACTGAGATTCTGTTTTCTTCTTGCAGAATCAATAAAGCCTTCAGGGTCAAATCCTTTTCTTATCTCAGCAGTCTTCATGTTATAATGCATTAATTTATCCAGAATGAGATTATAACCTTCTTTAGAAACTACAGTAAAATCTCCAAAACATAAGGTACTAGGCATAAATGATTGTTTGTCATGTGAACTCAAATGCATCACATTTGAACAATACATTTGTCTGATTATCTCCAGATATGCAAGCCTATCAGGGACAGTCTTGGGCAATATGAATGGAGCATCTTCAAAACCATAAAATCTGATCATAGTAGCATCCTCAAAGCAATACCAGTCTCCCCAATTATGAGTGAGAGTAGGGGGGCCACCAAAATCTTTTGGTCTGAGGAATCTTTTTATTTCAGTTGAAATTGAATATTCACAGGGGTGATTAAAATATCTATACAGTACTTTTACACAATGCTCTTCAAATTGAGCATAGCTGGAATGGGCATATCTGCTTTCCCAAATTCTGGTCCACAGTTGTACAGGTATCTTTTCCCCTTTCTTATCTACAGCAATAACTTGAAACTCAGTTGGCCATAACCCTACCTCCTGGCCATAATATAACACCATGTCCATAAGCATTGAGTAATGCTCAAAAGAGCATGCTGGAGCACTATTTTTTATTGCAAATAGACCAGAGTCCATTCTATTAGCAATATAGGAAGCATAATCAAATTGCCTTGCATTATGACACTGAATTTCAGAGGCTATGACCATCAGAGGAATAGTCATGAACTCAGGGACCTCTGAACCTAGGATTTTGCCTACAGAGTAATAGGTATATTGTATATATGGTTCAAATATGGCTACATGAAAGGGAGGGCCATCATTTTCAATTAAGGGCATCACTTCTCCTTCAATCCTGGGCCTATGAATGGGCAACCTCCATCCATTGTAAGTTGTGTCCATTCTCCAATACTCCTTATCCAGATCTTCATAAATGATAGGGACAGTGCATAAATCATCTAAATCAAAAACCTCACAAATAGCATTTTTTGACAAATGCACAATTGGTTCTCCCTGTGGGTTGCAGATGGCTCTCAGGTTTGAATTATAATGTCTGGCAAGTAACTGAAGGAGTTCCACATTCAGGAATACATTGGGTACAACCAGTTTTCCTAAATTCATGTGCCATGGGTTTGACACAGGAGCATTCCTAAACCTTCTATTGTAGTGGAATCTAAAAAGTTCATATCCCCGAATTGGGGTCCAGATATCTCCCAGGCGTTTGTGTTTATCCTCTAATTTCTCCACTTCTGCCCTGAGTTGGGCAGACCTTCTGGCCTTGGGAGTTGACCCAGGCAATTGGTCAATTAGGTCCTGGTTCAGTTTTCTTTCTTTTACTTTCTCCTCAAGGGTTTGTTCAGTTTTTTGTTTTTTGGGCTTACTGGTTTCCCCTTGTAACTTTTTGCCTTTTCCCTTCCCCGGAGTTTCCATTTTAAAACTTTGGTAGAGAATTTAAACATAGGCTATACAGTGGTTTGGTATATGTACCTGTCGTTTGGTGGCTGGAATTGGAATCCTCTGCTTTCGCCTTAAGAGTTCTTCTGTATTCTCTTCTCGGACGGTTTTTTGCAACTATAATGATCATAGAAATTTTGTAGCCATTTGTATTTAATCATCTGATTAATTCAATGTTCATCGCTGTGAAATGTCACATCGCCATAACTCCTCTTATCGGCGTGAATTTTGAAATGTCTGGGTGACCTTAATATTTTTATGGCGCGAACAATCAATCGGCGTGACCCCTTATTTATATTCCCGACGCTATGAAATGTCATATCTTCAAGTGGGCGCGACCATCGGCATGACTTCCTTCATCGCCATATGATTTAGATTTCACTCCGATGTAATGAGTCTTACCGATATGATTTGTTTATCGGGATGATTAATACTATCGGGATAACATAATTATGTTTCCCCGACTCTTGTTGTCCCACCGATAGTCATATTACTTTAGATCGGAATGACTATTTTAATGTCTTGCCGATAGAGCATACCCATCAGAGTGAAACATACTATCGGGATAGCTTTCAAAAGATAACCCAATCTGAGTCATCTCACCGATGGTTCTTTCATATTCTTTATCGGGCAAAGTATGTCAAAGTATCACCGATACCTTTTGATCATTGTGACTTGTGAATCGGCAAGACCTAATTCCCTTGTTCCGATATGTTGAGTCATCCCGACAGATAATAGTATCGCTGTGAGTCTTGCCGAAAGCTCTCTTATCGCCAAGACATTTAGTATCAGAAACTTCCTTGTATCTTATCCCGATAGTTTACTTCTTGCCGATGGTCGTTTGCTTCATTACCTCCGCAGGATGTTCGGTGAGACTCTTGCCGAAATACTTTATCGGTATGATATATACCATCGGGGCAACTTTTAAAAGGTCATCTGATAGTTGTCTATCATACCGATCGGTATGACCACTCACTTTTCTTGCCGATGTAAAGTCATCGGTATCACTTATTCCATCGGTGACTTCTATAAATCTCTTTCCGATCTCTATTCTCATGCCAATGGTTATTTCCAAATGATCCCTTATGTATCGGTGCAAACAACACAACATCTTGTCGATAGATTGGCCTTGATATAATTTAACACTACTCATCCATAGACACCTTGTGAAAAAATTTTATTATGATTTTGGGATATTTTTAGGATTATGTTCAAACATGATGGAGTGAGAAAACAGTAAAATTTTAAAATTTTTACTGTCCTAACACATCAGACACCCAACATTGTTTGAAAAGTGAGTCCCTCACTTTCTTGGGGCTAGAGGAAAACCAATGTGGTCTAGCTCATCTTAAGAAATCCATGATTAATCTTCCTTTGACCTTCCTTTCCACTTAACCAAGTACTCTTTCTATTGCTTGCCTCTGGTGCTGTGTCCAATTTTGTAATCAAAAATCTGTTCTATTTGCTCCAGTTGTTGATTTGGTATTTGATCCTTCAATCCAACTTCTGTGCCATCACTTGATTCTCCCTCATGATACTAATATAAATCTACCATACTAAATATAGGTGATATAACAAATGATTCTAATAACTCCACTTCATATGCATTTCTTGAATCAAACTTCCTAAGAATCCTACATGGTCCAAACTTTCTCATCTTCATCTTGTTGTATGTCCCCACTGGAAATCTTTCCTTTTTGAGATATACCATGACTTCATCTCCAACAAAAAATTCCTTATGTCTCCTCCTTTCATCTTCTTGTCCCTTATACTTTCTATTCATCTATTCATTATCATCATCATCTTGCTCCTCCTCCTCTAACTTATCCGCTCGATCCACCCAAGGCCTAGGGTCACTAGTAGGATGATCTGTGAGAAACACAGGGATAAGATGAGTTAGGCTCCACCAATTCATGTATGGTGGGCTCACATCCACATCATCGATGATGGACATGGGGGTTGTATCATCCTCCTCATCATTAGGGTCACTCAAAGAGACATCTACAATAGCAAGCCGTGCCTCATCCCCTAGCCTCACCTCCCTATGAGCTGAGCACACATAGGTCAAACGAGTGGTAGGAACACCCTGTACACAACCAAACTGCCTCGTTACCTAATCATAATAGAATGACATGATAATGTGATTAAGATAAATAATAAAAAGTTGATCCCTCTACATCCTGACTAGCTATTGAGTCCCACCCATCCATGCTCAATGCCCTTGTATGGCCTCCAAAGGATGTCCTTAGGCTATAGTTTATCAAATCAAACCGTCTAATACAAAAGATCACCAAATCACCATAGTCTCCTTAGCATGTAGGTGTATGCCCATAGGCATGTTCAGATAGGCTCTATCAGTAACCCCACTAGCCACGTGCATGTAATACACTTGAATGCCCACACTTGGAGAAGTATACAGGCCATCAAGCTATGTGTCTCATAGTGCACATAGTGCCCTAGATCATGATTTAAGTGAGCAAGCATGCTCCATCCCCAGCCGTAGACTATCCTTTGGTCCTCCATTACTCTAATGGTATGAATGAGACACCAGTGAAGGTGGGAGTCTCACCCATCTTATGCAGTAACAAGTACAATGGTAGAGATCATAATGTAGTGCATGACTGGCATGATGACAACACCTTGCTCTAACAAAGACAAACAAATATGACCACTAGTGCTTGAGGGCACTATGCGACCACAGAAAAACATCTAGCTCACCTAGATATTCTTCTCTAGCCTGTGCTCATCAATCCTCATGGTGTCACCTCGTACAGGTAGTCATAGGATCTGGTACACATCCTCTAGTGTGACCATCATCTCTTCCATTGGAAGACAGAAAGTGGAGGTGTCTACATCCCACCACTCCATGAGTACCATCAACATCATATAATAATATCTAACTATGGGTATAGTGTACATCCACCACAAATTGACATCACTGCGATGCCCTCTCTCTGTGGTAGTAAGCATCTGCGCCTAGCTACACAACAATGTGTACAAGTGTTTGTCAACATGCTCTCGCATCTCTGGAGGCACATGCGATCACATCAGTGGAATTATGTCACTTCCACATCATTTGGAAATCAAAACAAGTTCAAATTTGGAAATTTCAACCAATTTCCCTAGGACACTAGCACCCTAGCCAGCCACTAATGACCTAACTGGACACTAGCCCCCTGGCTAGATATAGCACCCTAACAGGACACTAGCACCTTGGCAAGACCTTAGTGCCCTAGTGAGACATTAGTGCCCTAGTCGAACACTAGCACCCTAGCAGGACCCTAGCACCCCAAAAGAACATTAGTGCCCTCATGGGACACTAGCACCCCATAGGTTCCACTTTAGAGTGAAAAATTACAAAAAATTACAAAATAATGACAAAAACTTAAATACAAAATTCAAAACTCAAATTAGTCCACATGCCTCTAGGCCATGTGCTATGTGATCCCTCAGTGCATCCAATCGGGGTGGTCGACATGGGCATCTATGTGGCATTGTCACTCTCATGAGTCCTTGATTCTCTCCAAATTCTCCAACGATGAAAAAAACAAAAGGATGGTGAAAGGTGAAAACCTATTTACTATTTATAGTAAAACTTTGACATTTTCACCCTTCTTATCGAGCAATCTTCATTCAAAAATTGGTAACTTGGGCTTGGGAACTCTAATTTTCACACTTCTTGTTGCATTGGAATCCTATTTCCACCCTCTTTTCCTTCATATGCTTTTTGACTCAACATTATTTAGTTAAATGACCATACCAAAGGCATATTCATCAACTTCTTGAGAAACTCATAGTGGAGAAATTACACCTTCTTTCTACATCCATAGAAGTAAGAAGAAACAAGAGGGCATACATCCACCAATGATTTTTTCTCTAGATAATGTTCCTATTCCCCTTACAAAAATTTGAACCAACAAATTTTTGCATGTAGGATTGATTTCACTTCTTCTGATAAAGTGGTCTTGCATGATGTGGTCCCTAACACAAGTTTTGTAGGTTCCTAGACCAGGGGCTTCATTATCTTGCTTGTAAATGCTTCATCTCCTCTACAGTATCCTTTTGGGTATCATTTTCATTATTTTAGTATTTTCTTCCCTATTATTTAGCTTGCATATGCACATAGTGTCATATGCCAAATAAAATGGGGGCTAAATGTAGCATTGTAAATTGTGTTCCCTGATGGTGCAAGCACAATTTCATGCTCTATTTGGGACCAATTTAGTGCTCATTCCCTTAGTGTTGTTATATGGAGCCTAATCAAACTTGGAGGTTACATTTACCCCACTTTTATCACCGCGGTTTCCCCCCAAATTCCTATGGGGTGAGGGGACAGTGCCCTATTGATGATTATTTTTACACATTCGTAACAAAAATTAAAATTCACAAAATGAACCTAAACTGTCTTAAACGATATGAATAAATCACCTAAGAATTCTTAATCCCAAGTTATTGTATGGTCAGGTCTTGACCTTGTGGACAATTCAACAGGTTAATGTGAAACTGTAATATTCAAGGGGCCTTACTTGATTTAAGGTGATCTGTGACTCACTGGACTCAAACTATGCAAATTGTTGCAAAGACAAACAAATTATTCATTTCTTTACATAAATTTACTACTATATCACAAAGCTTTGTATGATTTATAATGAAACAAGCTTTTCTTTTCAAATTTATATGAAAATTGTCAAATATTAACACAATTCCTCATGCTTCTTTCAAATGTAAGACAACTTCCTTAAAATCCCTGCATTTAAGCTAATTATTTCAAATGTTTGGGAAAAAGTTAGAGAAATTCAATTTGAATATCATTCTACTATAGGATCTAAATGCTCTGTTATTCACATTGTAAGAAATACATCAAACTTGATCAAATCAATAGACTAAATCTCCAAACGTGAAGCCCTGAGTATTTTCATGAACACACATCCAAGATTGCAAGCTTTTAAAGAAATAGTATTTCAAATACAAGTAAGAGCCAGAAAACACTCTGAAAATAGACGTAGAATCCCAAATTTACTTGTATTTAAAGTACACATTCATATATGGTTTACAATGTATGAATGACCTTTTTGCTTCATTAATCAAATCAACAGAAAACTTACAAACATCTTATAGATACAATAAGGAAGCTAGATACTCGACGCATTCCTTAATGTAGACACAGGTGACCTCCTCCTCTAAACTAAAATACTTCTCCAATCAAAATATTCAAACAAATTACAAGTGTGAGCTATCCTTAAAAAATCCATGTGTAGTAATATACAAGTAGCAGAGCTTTTTATATAGAATTTGAAGCTTCATACTACTATGGCAACAAAACTTAATATATGGTCAGGATCCATCTATTCTTAATCAAGGGTGTACATTTGACTCTAACTATTTCTCAAAATATCTTAATGGTATCTTTTCTTCCTTAAAGGATGCCATTTGAATCTTTTCAAAATAAGATTCCCTTTTCTTTGACTTCTGCTTTCCTGTAGACTTTTCCCATAGATACCCTTTCACTTGACTCTTTCAACAGTATTATTTGCTCCCTTTAACATTTTCTTACTCTTTCATATGTGTTTTGAAATTATTAATTACACCTTCTATAAAGATGCAATCTCCTCCTGGACTCTTTGTCCATACATATTCCTACATTGTAACCCCTTCTTTCAGTTTCTTTTCTTCTTTATCTAAACCTTCACTCTTCTTCTTGTATTTCCTCATCTTGTCATTTTCCTCCATCAATGAATCAGTCATTTGTTTACTCAGATATGCTTCTGGATTCTCCATACATGGTGTAAAAATGGCTTTGAATTCTATTAAAGCTCTTTGTAGTTCATATGCTGGTATATCCATGCACTCATTATCTAAGAGCCTTTCCACTATCCTTTTATGCATTCTGATCATGTCATCTACCTTTTCTTCTAAGTCTTGAGCAGCTGTTATGCACCTTCTGAGATTATCCTCTTCAAATTTTAATTCTAACCTTGCCTGTGGCACTTGATTTGCGATTGAAGGGGTAATTACTCCTTCATTTATTAATTCTTCTACTCTCTCTTCAATTTCCTCTAATAGTTCCAATTCAGATTTGCATTCCTCTCTTCAAAATTGACCATTATTTACAAGTATACTGCATTTATTCTTTTCCATCGCAACCAATTCCCATCTTTTCACTACTTGTTTTATTACCTGCTCTCCTTCTTGCATGAAGTCCTTGAACATTTCTTCAAAAACATTGGCTTTAAGCCTCTTACTCTCCATATCTTTTATTTCATCTTTAGATACAACTACTATCTCACTATGCAATTCTGGCACTATTGTATTGGGATCAAATTTTCCCTTAATGAATTGTTGTAATTGGACAATGTGTCCTTTCAAATATTCATGCTTATCTTTATCCTTCCTTAACATTTCCACTGTAGCTTGGTGCATATCTCCCCATTTAGTTATGTGTTGTTCCCTTGTTGTATGCCCTAGGTCAAAATTGAGTATTTTATATTCATCTATTGTTATTTCTCCTTTTGCCTTCTCTTTTTGTGGTATGGCCAAGTTCAACGTCCTAGATCCATCTAGACCCCTTTGTATTGTTGACATGGTATTGACCTTTCTCCTTTCTTTCCTTGGTGTTGTATCTCCCAATAAACTTTTGATGTGAATAGGTACTAATTGTACCTCCACCTTTTCTTTTCTTATCTCTGCACCTAACTAGGCAGGAACCTTTTTTGTGACTTCAACATTTTTTTCTTCATTGATTACCTCTTCCTGGGGCCTTTCTACTTCTCCATGTTCTTGTGGTTAGTGTTGTTGTTCTAGTTGCTGTTGTGGGGGAGGCTACTGTTGAGGGGCTGGCTCTTGTATCATTAGATCATTCTATTCTTGAGACTCACCCTCATTTTCTTCTTCTTCAATTTTTGTGTCCCCTCCACCTTCATCCTCTGCCTCAGGACCTTCTCCCTTTGATGATTCCTTTTCTTGGTCTTCTTCCTTATGTGCTTGTTCTACATTTGTCATGTCTATATCTTCTACTTGTTTTTCAATTTTACCTTCATCAATATTTTTTTATGTTCTTTGCTTTCAAGTTTATTGGCTACATCTTCTGCAGTTTCACCTTCCTTTTATACTTCCTCTGTATGTGCAAGTGAACCTACCATTGTATCATCTTCTTTTGTCTCTTTTCCTTGTTCTTTTCTACTTTCTACATTCTTTTCCTCTTCACTTTGTTCACCATACATATTTAGAATATTTAATACATCTACACCTGAGGTACCAGCTTATGTTTCTCCTTTGGCTTGGACAAGTGTTTCCTTTACTATCTCCTCAAGTGCATCTTCCTTTTTAGACTCTTCAATTTTATGTGCCTCATCTTGTACATCCTTTATTATTTCAAGAGACACCACAGTACCAAATGGATCTACTATTCCTGATTCTTCTTGTACCCTTTCTTTTTCAAACACTGAGCCTTGTTCACTTTCCATATCAGCTTGAGTGTCCTACTCTTCACTTAAGAATTCACTGGATTCTTCTTCTTCAATTCCAACTTCTTCTCCTGAATCCATTTCTTTCTCTTCACCTTCACTGTTGTCATCTATGATGTGGATAGTCTGTTGCAAGTATGGGCCTAACCAGTGTTGTCATTGATGTCAACATACTCCTGTTGCATTGATGATAAGGATTGGATGAGCTGTGTACTGAGGATATTGAGAAAATTAGTCCTAATTAGAAATAGAGAAGAACAGTAAAGTTAGTAAGCTAAAGATCCTAGGTAAGTTGAAGATAAGAGGATGCGCATCAAAGGGTTCATAGATATGTGTCTTAAGGTGATCCAGAAAAGATTTCAGAGGTCCGCATGAAGATCTGAAGAAGTTATGGCCACTCAAGTAAAACTCATTCCAGCAGGTGTTCAGAGGTTACAGAGTGCTATAGATAGGTCCGGTGAGATCTAGAAATGTAATATCCTATTCTGCGCATTTGGTGAAGTGTTTAGGAAGTCCATGTGAAGTTACAACTCAATTGGTTTGTGGTCTAGAGGTCCGAAAGCATCTATTCCATTGTGACAGTGATGACAGACTATGTTCTTAAGGTTTTGGATGAAGGAGATAAGGATTTCAGTAAGTAGATGTAGTGTGGATGTTCTTGGTGATTCAGGAAGCTTGTGGAGGTCTTTGGATCATGTCCAGTTCATGTTGGTGATCCACATTGAAGATTGAGCTGGCAATTGAAGAATTACTTCTGGATGATGGTGTTCTTCCTAACTCTGGCTGACTGGATGAGTTACACATCCTGCGGATGATCTTGAAGATGTTATGTGAAGATTGGTGTGTTCCTAGAAGAAGATTGAAGTCTCAAATCTATGTGGCCGATAGTGTGTTGTTCCATGTGAAGTCTTTTGTACTAAGTCATATTGTATTTGCTCTGTTATGTATGCTGACTTGGATAATAATTCCTAAGTCGATGTCTTGTATAAATAAGGAGTTATGAAGTCATTTCAAAGAGTGTCTTGTGGAGATGAGAGTGTGGTAGCGAAGAGAAGAGCAAAAAGTAGAGTAGAAGTATTGGGCTTAAATGGAACTGACTCAAGCATGGTGAAGATGTTATTCTCCAGTTCAAGTATGTGATACTTATTATTTTGTAGACAATGTGTCTCTTGTAGGCAGTGGGCCTCTTGTGAGCAGTGTGCTTAGGCAGTGAGCCCTAATTGGCATATGCCATTTTGTTCTTTCTATTCTTCTAACAGAGAATACAATCTTGGGTTAATCACCCTGTGGTTTTTCCCTTAACTAGGTTTTCCACATCAAAATCTTGGTATCTTATGTGTTGATGTGTTTCTGCTCTTGATCTAATGCATTATGTTTCATGATTGATTTATTATTTTGCTACTAAACTATAAAGTGGACTTAAGTGTTTAATTTGGAAGAAAGTTTTAGACAACTGATTCACCCCCCCTCTCAGTTGTCTATCCTGAATCTAACATAGTCTCAGTGACTTGTTTGGCTTCATGTACTTTTGACCCTTGTAGTATTTCTCCAGCCAATTATGTCTTTACCTAACCATATGCTTGTCTTTTTTCTACTAAAATGGATGCACCAGGTATATCAATCAACTTAGCACCTACCTATTGTGCTCTTATGACTTCACTCTTTTTTGAAGTCTCCCTTTTTGATATGCTTATTGGTATGGCTTTCTTAACCTTCTGTCCTATTATTTCCTTGGAGGTATGTGCTTCCTCTGTACTAATATCATGGCTTAATGATTTTACCTCCACAAATGTGCCAGATAACACTACTACTATCACTCCTAATGCATAAGGATCCATTAGAGTAGCATTTTTATCCTTTTCCATAATTTTGGCTTCCATAATCTTTCTTTTCTTTTCATAGAAACATTGGAGATCATCCCTATGCTCCCTTACTCTCTTTTTTCCTTTCTTTGGATATGTAATCTCCACACATTCAACTTTAAGCTCTTCAATTCTATCTTTCAACCATGTTTTTGAGAACAAGATGACTAGTTTGGATAATGTGTCCAAAGATGTGTTCCACAATTGTGACCAATCAGGCTCTCCAATGGGAGCAAGCCTGACACTTTCATAACTGTGATGTAGCAATTTACCATCATCCTCAACCATTGGGGGAACATATATATCTCCCATAGACCTCATTTGATCAACTATTAATCATTTATGAGCCCTCTTTCTTACTTCTTTATCATTCTTAAGGTCTGACCAAAAATCTTCAATATGTATTTCATGTTTAAATTTAGAATCAATTGTATTTTGGATTCTATGAAAGGGATCAAACCTTCGAGCCAACTAAAATTCCTCAAATCCATAATACCTCAACTCTTTTTCTGCATAACCAGCAACCTCTTCACTGTAGCATGAGTTCCTACCCACTGCCAAAGGTAACTTAATATTTCCTCTGTTAAACTTCCTCTTATACATTTTAAAGGCATTCAAATTCTACCTTAAGAATTCTAGAACAATCAACTTATTGGAAGGATACCTGGGTAGCATGAAAGCCTTTCCCTCAAATCCCTTAGTTCTGATGTAAGTAAAATGCAGAAATTGAATATACCAGGAACTGTGCAGACCAATTGTATCTTCTGCATCTTTAGATAATCTCTTATCGGGCTCTTCCCTTAAAATTCTAACCATGTATGTAAAGAATACATCATTTACTAGAGCATACTTCTTCAATGCATTCTCTTCCTGTAAATCTAGGTAATGTTCATATACCAACCTCTGATCTGGACCATTTCCTAAGGTTCCAACCCTGTCTATCCCATGTATGAATGGTTGAACCTCTGCTGCACATGAATATAATATGTATGAAGACAAATAGAAAGGCATTAACTTTTTCTTCCTTAGCATCACCTGTTTCCATATGGTTGTGCTTATAGCCTTAGCCTAGTGAATTTGTCCTTGCTCTTTTTTTGCTTCCCTCATGAACTAGATGACAGTGAACATCCATGGCTCACACTTAGTGCCATCTCTCAATCCCACTAATCTATCTTAACATTGTAATCATCAAGTATATTTCTTCTTTAAAGTCTATTGTTTGCAGATTCTTGTGCACTCTTACCACATCTTTGGGCTTATTTTTTGCACTATACCAACTGTAGAAGAGCTTGCTTCTACAGTCCCTCTCATTGATATTGAAATCTTCATTATATTGATCTATATCAATATCCACCATTTTCTCATGTATTTCCAAACAAAATGTTTTTGCAATCCCTTCTGTGGATAAGTTTGCAATGAGTCTATCATAGAACATTGTTTTCTTGGTAGCTAGGTCATACAAGTATATGCAATCTAGACACAAATCCCTAGCTTCCATAGCTAACAGAAAATCCACAGCCTTGTACAATCCACTCTCCAATATACACCTTATGTCAGGTGTAGCGTCACGAGCTGTGATCTTCTACAAAACAACATTCGCATCATAGCTCCTGATGTTGGTGTCTGTCCCTACTCCAGTGGTACTGATCAATGAAGGGTACCCTCTATGTAGTGGCAATTCTTTTTCTATTTCTTTGTGTGGCTTCCTCTCTTTTTTAACTTCATCGCCTATATCTACCTTTTTCTGCTTTGGGGCCATCCTGTAAAAAATGCATCTTTTTAACTTTTCATTTTACCTTCTTACCTAGGGTTTTACTAGGAATTTTCTATATTTTTACCATTTACTCTAACCCCCATTTGTCTTTTCCATTTTGACTTTCACATTTGTTTAACCCAACCCAGCTAATTAACAACTAAATACATTAATTTAATGGATGTTTACATTTCACAATGAAATTACTGAAATCTACTTGCATTTTCATTAACTGAATTGTAATGGCATTTGAGATAAATACCTATTTCTTTTGACAGCTCAACCTTGTGTAGTTGACTTACTTTACCATTTTTTCTCTATTCCAGCTTCTGGAATTCCATCCCGCAGTAAAATTCTCATTTATTTTTCATAGCAATCCTGCCTTCTACAATTTTTAACTCTAACAATGCAAATTTGAAAGAAAAATATCTTTAAATTTACCCTAACCCGTTGAATTTTACTCTTTTGGGTGTCAGCTCGGTATTAATTACAAGAATTAATGCGCCTATGGCTTGAGCTTTTTATTTCAGTGTTTTGTTTTAAACTTCTATCCGTTAGTTTATTTTTTGCATACATCACACTTTCTTGTATCTTTCTGTGTATATTGTTCTTTGTATGTGCCCTTTGTATCTTTTCAATATACAAACTCTTATGCAACAAGTCATACATCATGTTATCCTTTTTCTTCTATATCCATGTTTGTATCTTTGGTTTGTATATCGGTTTGTATGTGACATAGATGCAAGTGCACATACAAAGAACAATATACAAACCTCCTTTTACCTTTTATCTTTCCGTCAATATCATTTTTTTCCTTGTATATCGAAGATGTGTATTATTAACATACAATCACCCCAGACATACAAAATCTTTCCTTTGTTTAATTCCCTTTTGAAATCTATCTTGCATCTTTTGTTTGTATCTTCGCTTGTATGTCAGCTTGTATATTCGTCTGTTGATACAATACAACCCTGACATACAATCTGCGGGACCCACTTTACTTTCCACTTATATTTCAATGATACTATAATACTTGTATCTATCCTTATATACAAGCCTTGATACATGCAAACTCCTTTTTATAATCATCTCAGATTTCTCATCTTTTATAAACCACATTACATAACTCTTCGGCTTCACATATGTATATAAAGTGAATGCATTTTTCAATATACATTAAGATATGATGCATCACTTATATCAGAATTTAATTCTCTTTGACTTCCGTGCTGTATGTATATCGAAAGGTATAAACCCAAAGCATGCAACATACAAACCATGAAATATAACTCGATAAAACCAAATTTCATATTCTCCTCGGGTCCGTGATATGTATATCATGTTGTATATCGCCTTGTATCTTTCTTTTTGCCAAACATAAAACCTGAGATACAAACCATGGACTTAACCAATTATCCATTTTATCTCTAAATCTTGTCGGGTCTGACTTGTATGTAAAGAATAAAACATTAGCAATATGCATACAAGTACCATGATGTAATAAACCCAACCACTCTATACGACTAAGGCAATGACTTCACATACAAATGTCCTTGTATATGCAACATAGAAACTTTTCTATAGTGCATTTTACCAAAACATGCATATCTTGTAGAATATTATGAAATGGTTCAAAAAGAAACCCTTATTCATTTTTGACAAATAATTCACCCTTATTCTACTTTGGTACTTAATGCTATTTTTTCATTTTTTGAACAAGATTTGTAACATTTACCTCCATTTCCCTTTTACCACCAAGAAGACCCACAAACAAGCAAAAAAGCCATAGCCACAGCAGGGGTCGTCATTTTGCTAAGAAGTAAAATAGGGCATGTTGTGAGCATCACAACAACTAGCAACCAAACAAAACAATTAAATTAAAACCATTAAAGAAAACTATATGAAATAAATTCATAACTTCCAACTTTCTTTTCTGCAAATCATTATTTAACTTAAGACCTAATGTATTCAATAAGGTGCATGAATCTCCCAATTGAGTTTAAGTGGGTGCACGTGATTAATAATCCTCATCTTGAAAATAAGTTGAACAAACCAGTGATTAATATTAAACTACATAGTTGATGTCATTCCCTCATAGCCAACCAGATAGAGCCTTGCTACCAGCAGGCATCTATAGCCCCAGTAGAGTTACTTAGATGGCTTAATCTAGATTTTCAGTAAAATCCATTTTATTTACTTATTTATTTTTTATATTTTATGTAATATAAAGAGTTTATAAGATATTACCATTGTAACTTCATGATGCAAGGAGTGATCACCTTTTAAAAATTAAGCTAAGAATTATAATAGTAGTAAGGGTGACCTCTGATTTTTCACCTAATACCTACACTGGTATGTTTAACAAACCCAAGGATTTTAGGTGTGTCATTGTGAGAAACTTCCCTTGAATACTCAACCCACAATTATTGAATACAAAATTTCACAAGCTAAACCATTTTCTACCTTCATGATAGTCACAACAAGTTATGTCTAAGTTTCAAATAATTAACCTAAATGTTCTAAATTTTCTATTGTTTTTAGTGGTTGTTAATCTGCTCCTGTATACTTCAAAATAAAACAAACATTCCTACCAAGGTAACACAACACACAGAACACAAAATGAAACCAAACAAAATAAAACAAGACAAGACTCAATAAAACTGTACATTATTTACATTATGATACACACCATACCAACTACCCTCACCTCAAGCTTAAAAGTAATGTTTCAAATGTTGGCCATTAATGGGTAATGGTACATCTTCCCCAGTGAAGGTCTTAAGCCTAAATGTATTATCTCCTATTATCTCTACGACTTGCAATGGACCTAACCACAATTTGTCAAATTTTCCATGATCTCTTTTTTTTCATGTGCTTTATCCCAAGACAACACTAAGTCTGATATTCTAAATGTTTTGACTCTTGCTCTTTTGTCAAACCATCTTTTGACCACTGCTTGATGTTTGGCAAATTTTTCAATAGCTTGATCCCTCTTCTCATCCAATTGTAACATTTGGATTATCCTGGCCTCTCTGTGATCATCAAATCCTAAATACTCATTAGTAAACTTCCAGACAGGTATTCTTAAATTCACTAGAAGTATGGGATCAGTCCCATAAACTAGGTGATAAGGTGCATTTCCTAAGGCTGACTTAACCTTAGTCCTATCTACCCACAATGCATTCCATTCTCTGGGATTTTTTACAATTTCTTGATTATATCTAATAAAATCTTGTTTGTAGACTCAACTAAACCATTCCCCTAAGGATAATAATTTGAAGAAAATTTTAAAACTATCCTATATTCAAATTCCCATTTAGAAAATTTCAGAGAAGAAAATGCAAGGCCATTATCACATACTAGTGAATATGGAGCTCCAAACCTTGTTATGATGTTTTCCTCAAGAAATTTGATAACCACCTCAGTAGTAGAAAACTTGCAACATGTGGCTTCAGTCCACCTCATACAATAGTCAGTTACTGTCAATATAAACTTATGTCCTACAGATGATGGGGGATTTATAACTCCAATGAAATCCAAGCCTCACTGTGCAAATGACCTAGACTCAATGACTAGCTGTAATGGATCAGCCTGATTCCTTCCTTTGTCTACCGTAATTTGACAAGTGTGACAACTTTGAATATGACTCTCTATATCTTTAAACATTGTTGACCAATAGTATCCCACTCTTAGTATCTTGTGTAGTAGCTAAATGAGAACCATGAATAGTTCCATACTTATCATGCAACTTTGACAATACCTTATTTGCTTCAGTTCTATTTAAAAACCTTAAATATATACCTTCATGGTTCTTCTTGAATAGAAGACCTCCTTATACCATGTATCTTTATTCTTTAATCTTTAAAGCTCTCCTCTAAGAAGACTTCATCTTACTTGGATATTTACCTGATATCATAAATTTATTCAAATCATCATACCAGCTTGATGCATCATTAGAGTTTAGTACATATTGTTGCTTCACCAAAATTAGATATGTGTTTGCTATGGTCTGTACTAATTCTTGCCCTTGAACCAGATTCATTGGAATAATCTCCATATCAAACTCTTGTAATATTGTAATCCATTTGGCCCTTTTCTCTCTAGGCTCATTCTGTATTAGCAGCATTTTCACTGCTGCATCTAGTACTATGGCCTTGACTTGACTTTGTAAGATGTAATGTCTAAACTTTTTAATTGCACTTACTAGTGCAAATGTCTGCCTCTCTGTGTCCAGATACTTTAGTTGTGCATCTTTCAGAGGTGCACTCATGAAAGCTATTAGTTTTTCCTCATTATCTTCTCCATTTTGTGTCAAGGCAGCTACGACTAAATGTGTAGATGTAAAAGAATATATGTAAAATGGTTTGGTATAATTTGGACTTGCTAACACAGGAGCATCAAAAATGGTCTCCTTAATATCTTCAAATGCAACTTTGGCTACTGGTGTCCATTCTATCTTTGCATCCTTCTTAAGCATGGCATTTAATGGTTGCACAATTTTTGCAAATCTTATAATGAACTTCCTGACAAAGTTAATCTTACCAAAAAAAGACTTTAATTCCTTCTTATTGTTAGGTAATTACAATTTTCTTATTCCTTCTACTCTGTCAGGATCAATGGATATCCCATTTTCAGAAATGACATGTCCTAACAATTTTCCTTCAGTTACACTGAATGAACATTTCTATGGGTTAAGAGAAATCCCGTACCTTTCACATCTTTTAAGTACCCTTCTCAAATCTTTAGCATGAGTGGATGCATCCTTAGAGTACACAGTTAAATCATCCATATAAATAACAATACATTTACCTGATAATCCACGAAATGCAATGTCCATGGCTCACTGAAAAGTGGCACCTACATTAATTAAACCAAAAGGCATTCTCCTATATGCATAATTTTCCCACTTGCAAGTAAAAGTAGTCTTCAACCTATCTTCTTTATCCACTAAGACTTGGTTATATCCTGAGAATCCATCTAAGAAAGACATCATCTTAGCCCCATTTACTACTTGTAACACTTCGTCTATTGGAGGTAAGGGATAATTATCTTTTTCAGAAGCTTTGTTCAAATTTCTAAAGTCAACATATAACCTAATGTCTCCACTTTTCTTTCTCACAGGTACTAAATTAGCTACCCAGTTTGAATGTCTTACTAAGAAGATTATCCAGGCAGACAACAATTTTTTCACTTCTTAAAAGATTAAAAGCTCTAAAATAGCATTCATGGGCCTTTATTTCGTCTAAATAGTTTAACTTCTCATTTCAAGGGTATTACATGAGTTATGATGGATGTATCATATGTCTTCAAATCTTGATATGTCCATGCTATTACATGTTTGTATTATTTCAAAACATCCACAATTTCTTTTCTTAACTCATCAGAGCAAGCCTTTCCAATAAATACATTCTATGGACTTTGCTCTGTTCCTAAGTTATATGGATCACATTTACCCCTTCATTTTTGGGCAAATCTTTCTGTCTAACTACCCCATCAAAGTCAAAAATCTTTTCTATCTTAATTACCCCCCTAGGTAGGAAATTACTTTTCAATTTATTATGTCTTCTTCATCCCAAGACACATTAGGCCTTTCCTGTTCATCAATGATTTGAGCTTCAAACACTTCATTACAAGTGAGAAAATCCACAATCTGTTGATCTCCTTCAAATACCTGAAAATGAGTAACATTATCTGGTATGCTCGGAACATTTACTAATTCAACAACAAATCTTTTTAAACCTAACAATGTTAAGGGTTCCAAAGTGCTAGTGCATCTAATCTATGATTCAATTCTCTCAGGACATGTTCTATGTTAAATGCATCAAATGAATCAATTAAATCCCACACCCTATGCCTATAACAAACCATCTTCTTATAATTGTATGCATATAATTTTCTTACTTGTTTGACCACTAACTCAGAGTCTGAAAATACTCTTATCATTTTCACCCTTTTCTTAATAGCCATAACAAGTCCATAAATCAAAGCTTCATATTCTGCTACATTATTAGTACAAGGAAATTGTATCCTATATGCTGCTAAAAATGACTTACCATTAGGATCTATAAGTTCCACAGTTGTACCTGCACTTTGTTTAGATTTAGATCCATCACATTTCAGTGTCCACATGCCCTCTTTATTCTTTTGACCCTTTATTTTGGCATGTCTTACCTTTTCTATTACATGTGTTGTACTATCTTGTTTCTTTATGGATAATTCATTTTGACCTACTTGCATATTTATATTCTTAATTTGTAAATTAGAATGATAGACACTCTTGTCTTTTGTTCCTTTCTCTAAATTTGGAATTAATACATCCATATTGTCCTAAAAGTATATCTCTAGTTGATTAAGATTAACCTTTCCTTCTTGCAATTTCATCCCCTTTATGCACCTTATGTATTGATATTCTATAATGTCTCTGTACATTCCACAATTCTCTTCAGAATGAGGCTTATTATGGACTCTACACATGCTTTTATACAACTTGCATTGAACTGGAATCTTTTGTTCAATGTACTTTTCTATTTCATGTCTAATGATCTGACCAAAACTATTTATTGCATTGTCTTCCTCATCAGAAGAATTTTCATCAGACTCAATGAACACTACTATTTCTTTACTGACAAGCTTTTCTTTAAAATTTAGCATTAGGATTTCTTCAATTTGCACTCCTTTATTAGTGACTCTATAAACACCAGGTTCAACAGACGCATATAATATCTCATTAGTCTTGTTGTATTATGTAATCATGTGTTTCATTCTAGGTTTAGCTTCTATCATGATTTGATTTGGAACACCTCTCCAAGGTAACCACGTGTGAAAAATCCATGGCCATATATCCATTTAATGTTTTGGACTAGTCTCTACTCAACAACATCCCGTAATTCATAGGTATATCCACTACCTGAATGTCAATAAACTGACTCAGCCTAGGATCTGAAGCTAGCTATATTTGAATATGCATTAATTCTCCTATCACATTGACCTCAGTTTTGTCTAATTATGTAACAACCTTGGTAGATTTGGTAGGGGTCAGCCCTAAAGTTTTGCATATCTCTAAAGACATTACATTGGTTGATGCACCAGAATCTACCATGCAATTATGTATCTTCTTTCCCAACATCCTAATGGTTAACAAGAAAGGAGGGGCTTCCCTCTTATCTGCATACATGACCACATTAATGTTGGAAGGCTATTCAGTTTTCTTACTCTTTTCTTTGGGCTGCAGATCTTTACTAGGAACATTCATATCAATAGAGACCTCGCTTGTCACAGATGTATCCAAGGACTTTATGAAAACATTTCTGACCCCTGGACTTTTCAATAATTCACATAAAGGTATACTGACTTTGATTTTCTTTATCTCTTCAGACAAGTAACTCATTAACCTCATTGTTTCCACTGTCTCTGTTTTCCCTATTTGGATTTTTGGTGCTACTACCCCACTATTCACATGATGATTAGCCTTTAGTATAGTAGGATTATTACTAGTGTTTTAATCTAGAGGAGTATGAAGTTGTTGGGAGGAGTGGAAGTAGTGAAAGGACCTCCTGGCCTAGTGTTATTTCTCAAATTATAGGTATGATTTTTGTTAGACTGTTGAAAAGCCTATACCTCCTCTATTTCATATAACACTTCATTTTCAGTTTCAAAGGGAAACTGAAAAGCATTTAATACTAAGGCTGATTCAGGGTATAAGTTCTCACAAAAGTAAGGCTCATCCTCTAACAACTGATCTTCTTCTTCCCTAGTTGCAAAGGTAAAAGTCTCTAAGACTAAAGCAGTCTTGAATCCTGAGGGCACTATTTCATTACCTTTGGGAATGAGAAACTCAGAAGTGGAAGCCTATACATCCACATTGAAAATACTTGCTGCCAGATGAAACTGTGAGCAATCTAGTTTAGCATGGACACTGGTATTATGAATCATGCACCAATTCTTTAATGCTACATTAGCCATTTGAATTCTAGCTATTTGATTTGTCTCCTGATTGTCCAAATTCTTGAATGGAGAAGCTAGAGTTCCATTATTTGGCCCTATGTTCCATGTCCTAGGTGGCCTTGGCTGATTCTGATTTCTATTATTATTACCCCAGGTTTTGTTATGTACAATAGGTCCTCTATTTTATATTGCTTGTCCCTGACTCTAATTTTGACTCTAACTATAATTCTATCCTTGGTTGGAACCCTGACCCTAGTTATAATTTTGGTTATGATTCTGGTTATGGTTTTGACTATATCCTTGATTATTTCTACCATAGAAATTTTCATTTCTCAGTTGTGTCATTTCAATAGTCAATCTTCTCAAGTGTGTAGTAATTTCTTTGATTTCTTCTCTATCCTCTTGTGCCTTTGCCACAAAAGTATCCTGAGGAGGCTGGAAGAATGACTGACCATTACTCTGATTGTTATTAGTATTGTTGCTAGTATAAGGGACTATAGCCTAGATTGGGGAAGGATTATACACATGTGTGTATGTAGGAATTGGGTTCAATAATGGAGTATTGTGCATAGGAACTCCATTCCATGGTTGTGTTTGACTTTACATCCCAGGGTTTCATCCATTAAGATATGGATTATAAGTTGTTTGTCTCATCTCCTGGTTTACTAAGGCTGCCTCTTTATAAGCTTTGGATATTGATGCATGAGCATCTAGTGGTGTAAGGGCAATCTTGCATCACCCAAAAAGAAGATAATTCAAAATCATTGTAGTTGTTTTCATTTCTTTCCATAATTAGTGTTTTTGGTTCCATAATATCTAGAATAATGATGTAGGACTTTCAGTTTTTCCAAAACTGCTAAAAATAGCAACCTACCTATTTTGGAAAGTGTACTTGCTATTTTAAGAAAGTTTGCATTTGGGCATGGATTGAAGTGAAAACTTATAGAAAGTTACATAATAGAAATATAAAACCTTTGGTGAAGGAATCAGGCAAAGATCATTTATGAGATGAAAGATATTAAAGTTTTTGTTTTCTAAAAAGCCCCCGAAAATTTATAAAATGAGATATGAGGCACTAAAACATCCCATAACGTCCCAAAAAGTTAACGAAAATCTTTTTACAAATTTCTAGCTTGATAGTTCACATTGTGAGTTTTCCAGCGCTTAAAACACTTTGTCAATTAGACACTCAGATCAAAAGTTATGCTTCCCAAAAGTTAACCTACTTTTGGAGGGAGTTGCAAATTTTGAATTTAGCTAGAGGCTGCCAAAAAGTGCTATTTATGATTGTTTTGGGAACACTGGGCAATAGTAGAGTTAAGGAGGCAAGTGTAGAGTCAAGAATAGGTGGGAAAATAGAAACCCTAGCTGATTCTGGGTTATAGAAGGCTGAAGATTCTAGAGTCTTGAGGTTGGGGAAAGCTATAATGTGTTGCAGCCAGTAGAGGATTCATCCTCTGATTGTAATTGAGCTTCTATAATGTAATGAGTTGCCTAGATCAATAAAAGAAAGTTTTATTTCCTATGTTCAATTTATTTTGTTGTGTGTTTTGTGATTTACCCCCTTCATCAAGTGGTATTAGAGCCAGGTTCCTGAGTGTGTAGACAGATCACTGACCGTGAGCCAGTTTGTACCAAGACCTAAGGTTGTGGGTTTGCTGCAGAGACCAAGATGCCTCCATGAAGAAATCATGTTGGCAGGAATGCTTTGATGGAAGAGGGTTTTAGAGCCCTACAAAGGCAAATCAATGCATTGCAAGAGGAGCTACGAAGAGGGTTTGAGCTGAGGACAAGAGAAGAAAGTGAAGATGAAGCTGAAGAAGAGCTATCTGAAGAAGAACAAGAAGCTGCCAGAGATCCTGCAGAAGTTAGGTTGTTGAGGGCCATTTCAAAGATCAGAAAGAGGCCCAGGATCAAAGTTTCTACATATTCTGGAGATTTGAATCTAGAACAACTTATTGATTGGATCAATGACATGGAAGAATATTTTGAGTATGAAGATGTAGAAGACCCAGATCGGGTCAAGTTTGCCAAAATAAAATTGTAGGGCCATGCCAATATTTGGTGGAAAGAGGTCCAGTTAGAGAGGAACAAAAGAGGAAAAGGAAAGATCACCAGATGGGATCAGATGGTGGAGAAAATGAAGAAGCAATTCATTCCTGTGGACTATGAGATGGAGTTGCTAAAGAAGTTGTAAGGATTGAAGCAAGGCAACAAGTCTATTAAGGAGTATACAAAAGAGTTTTATAAAATTACTATCAAGACAGGCCATGCAGAGCCCAACAAGGAGAAGGTAGCCCATTACATTAATGGGTTAAGGCTGAGTATTCAAGAGGAGCTGAGCTTGGTCAGAATGACCACCATAGAAGATGCATACCAATTTTCCTTAAAGGTGGAAGAGAAGTTGAATAAAAGATTTGACAACAAGCAAAGGGGAAGAGGTCAAGGCAGAAGGACTAGTGGAAGACCCTATAGGGACCAAAATGAAGATTCAAAGAAAAGTGAAGAAGCCGACACAAGTTGAAATCAGAGAGGAGATAATACCTACAACCCTCATGAACAGAACAATGGTAAGCAAAGAGGAAGAGGAAGAGGCAGACCTGGAAGAGGACGTTTCAGAGGAACCTATTTCTAATGTGGAGAAGAAGGGCATCGAGCATACAAGTGTGTGTAACATCAAGGAAGGACAAATAGAAGACCTGAAGGCAATGCACGAGTTGCACATGTAGATGAAGATGTACATTCTGAGCATTCTGAAGATGCTGAAAGGGGAGAAACTCTAGTTGTTAGAAGAACCTTGTTGAATGAGGAGAAAGAACCCAATCAGAGGAAGAGTTTATTCTACACAAGGTGTAAATGTGAAGGTAAGTGTTGTGATATTATTATTGATAATGGAAGCACTGATAATCTTGTTTTAGAGGAGATGGTTGACAAGTTGAAGTTGACAAGAAGAAAACATCCACATCCATATCAAATTGCATGGTTGCAGAAGGACCATAGAGATTTGGTCAATGAGCAGTGTTTAGTGAAGTTCAAGATTGGTGACTACCATGATGAGGTGTTGTGTGATATCATACCGATGGATACATGTCATATACTGTTGGGGAGGCCATGGTAGTATGATAGGAGCATTGTCCATGATGGTCGTCCAAACACATATTCCCTAACAAAGAATGGAGTTCATCATAAGTTGAAGCCCTTGAAGGAGGTGGAAGAAAAGGTATGTAGTACTACCAGAATTTGCTTGGTAGATGGTACGAAATATTTGGAGGGTATGAAGCATGAGCATCATTGCTTTGCATTGATTCCTAAGATTATCTAAGAGAAATGTGAAGATGTACCAGCAAAAGTTTCAGATATGTTGGAAGAATTTTAGGATATTATCTCTGATAATGTACCAGAGGGTTTACCACCAGTAAGGAAGATAAGTCATCAAATGGATTTGATACCAAGAGCCAGTTTGCCAAATAAGGCAGCCCATAGAATGACTCCAGCTGAGAATGAAGAGTTGAACAGACAAGTTTAGGAGTTGTTGAGGAAGGGATTGATAAGATAGAGCCTAAGTCCATGTGTGGTACCTGTAGACTAGCACCAAAGAAAGATGGAGAGTGGAGAATGTGTACAGACTCTTGAGCCATCAATAAGATCACGATCAAGTATAGATTTCCATTGCCTAGAATGGATGACATAATGCACTATTTGAGTGGAGCCAAGTACTTCACGAAGATTGATTTGAAGAGTGGGTACCACCAGATCTGAATCAGAGAAGGAGATGAATGGAAGACAACCTTCAAGACCAAGGAGGGTTTTATGAGTGGTTAGTCATGCCATTTGGGCTAACCAATACACCGAGCACATTCATGAAGCTCATGAACGAGGTACTGAAAGAATTTTTGGGAAGTTTTGTTATTGTCTATTTAGATGATATTTTGATTTTTAGTAAGACTTGGGATGAGCATCTGATGCATATCAGAAGAGTTTTAGAGAAGTTGAGGGAGGAGAAGTTGTTGATTAATCTGAATAAATGTAGTTTTACAAAGAAGGAGTTGGTATACCTAGGATTTGTTGTCTCAGAGGAAGGTCTTAAGATGGACCCAGAGAAGGTGAGGGCTATCATTGAATGGCCTATGCCAAGGAGTACAATGGAGGTAAGATCTTTTCATGGTTTGACAAGTTTTTACAAAAAGTTTATCAAGAATTTTAGTAGCATTTGTGCACCCCTAACTGAGACAATGAGAGGGGATAGAAAATAGTTTAGATGGACTAAAGTAGTAGACAAGAGCTTTGATACATTGAAGTAGAAAGTCATAGAACAACATATTTTGGCACTTCTAGATTTCAATAAGGTATTTCAGGTAGATTGTGATGCTAGTGGTAGTGGTATAGGAGCTGTTTTGAGCCAAGAAGGTAAGCCCATTGCCTATTTTAGTGAGAAGCTTAATGATGCCAAGCAAAAGTATTATGTTTATGATCAGGAATTTTATGCAATAGTTCAGGCTTTGAAGAAATGGAGACATTATTTATTGCCAAAAGAGTTTGTTTTATATACTGATCATCAGGCTTTGTAGTATCTTAATAGTCAAGGGAAGTTGAACCAAAGGCACTTAAAATGGGTTGAGTTTTTGCAGAGTTATACCTTTGTTTTGAAGCACAGGAGTGGGAAGTCCAACGGAGTTGTAGATGCCTTGAGCAGAAGGCAAAATTTGTTGACAAAAATGAAGATAGAGGTTGTTGGGTTCAATGAGCTCAAAAGTTTGTATCCTGAAGATCTAGATTTTGCAGAGGCTTGCAAAGCTTGTCTGGAGGCTGTTACTTTGGACATGACAAAATGGTTGGTTTTCATAATCCAAGATGGCATGTTGTTTAGAGGAAACGAGTTGTGCATTCTGAGGAGTTCCATGAGAGAGAACCTGATTAAGGAGAAGCATAGTGGAGGATTGGCTGGACACTTTGGTCGAGATAAGACCATTTCTATTGTTGGTGAAAATTATTATTGGCCACAGTTGCAGAAGGATGTGAGGAAGTTTGTGCAGCGTTGCAGAGTATGTCAGATGGCAAAAGGAACAAGTTAGAATATAGGGTTGTATCAACCATTACCTGTACTGAAGAAGCCATGGGATGATATTAGTATGGCTTTTGTTCTTGGTTTACCAAGAACAAAGAGAGGACATGATTCCATTTTTGTGGTGGTGGATAGATTCTTGAAGATGACACATTTCATTCCTTGTAAGAAGACTAATGATGCTGTTCATATTGCTGAATTATTTTTCAGGGGGGTGGTGAGATTACACGGTCTACCGAAGAGCATAGTTTCAGATCGAGTTACTAAGTTTGTTGGTTATTTCTGGAGGACATTGTGGAAGAAGTTGAAGATAGATTTAAAGTTCAGTTTTGGACACCATCCGCAAATTGATGGACAGACCAAAGTGGTGAATAGGAGTTTGGGTAACCTACTATGATGCTTCGTAGGAGATAAGCCCAAGGGATGGGATTTGATTTTACCATAGGTAGAATTTGCTTACAACAATTCTGTCAATAGGAGTACTGGTAAATCACCATTCCAGATTGTATATGGGAATAGTCCTAGAAATGCTTCAGAGTTAAGAAATCTAGACAAAGGAGAAAAGACAAGTGCCGAGGCTGAAGACTTCGCAAAACACTTGAAGAATTTGCATGAAGAGGTGAGAAAGCACATTAATAAGATGAATGTTCAGTACAAGGCTAAGGCAGATCATAAGAGGAGATAAAAGGAGTTCCAGGTAGGAGATTAAGTCATGGTTCACTTGAGAAAAGAAAGGTTCCCAATTGGAACATACAATAAGTTAAAAATGAAGAAATTTGGACCATGCAGAATCATGAAGAAGCATGATTCAGGAAATGCATATGAGGTAGAGCTACCGAGTGGGATCAATATTTCCCTTATTTTCAACATTGTTGATTTATCAGAATATCATGAAAGTGGAACAGAGGATGGACCAATAGAAACACAGTGGAGTATTCTGACATCTACTTCAATGGAAGAGATAGAAGAGATCTTGGATAGCCGTGTGAGAAGAAGTACTCAGAACAAGTAATATGAAGAATATCTGGTAAAATGGAAAGGAAGGCCTGTTGAAGATTCTTCTTGGTTGTCTAAGGTAGAGGTTGACCGTTTGGGTTTTCCTCACACAAACATCTGAGACGTGACATGGTCACTTCTCAAATTACCCTTGGTGTCTGATGGAGGAGCATCTAGTGGTGTAAGGGCAATCTTACATCACCCAAAAAGAAGATAATTTAAAATCATTGTAGTTATTTTCATTTCTTTCCATAATTAGTGTTTATGGTTCCATAATATCCAGAAAAATGATGTAGGACTTTCAGTTTTTCCAAAACTACTAAAAATAGCAACCTGCCTATTTTGAAAAGTGTACCTGCTATTTTAGGAAAGTTTGCATTTGGGCATGGATTGAAACACAAACTTACAGAAAGTTACATAACAGAAATATAATACCTTTGGCAAAGGAATCAGGTAAAGATCATTTGTGAGCTGAAAGATATTAAAGTTTTTGTTTTTTGAAAAGCCCCTAAAAATTTCTGAAACAAGATATGAGGCACTAAAACATCCCATAACATCCCAAAAAGTTGATGGAAATCTGTTTACATATTTCTAGCATGATAGTTCACATTGCAATCTTTCAGGTGCTTAAAATGGTTCATTAATCGGACACCTAGATCAAAAGTTATGCTTCCCAGAAGTTGACCTACTTTTGGAGGGAGTTGCAAATTTTGAAATTTAGCTAGAGGCCGCCAAAAAATGCTATTTATGACTGTTTTGGGAACCCTGGGTAGTAGTAGAGTTAAGGGGTCAAGTGTAGAGTCAAGAATAGGCAGGAAAATAGAAACCCTAGCTGATTTGGGGTTATAGAAGGATGAAGATTCTAGAGTCTTGAGGTTGGGGAATGCTGTAATGTGTTGCAGCCAGTAGAGGATTCATCCTCTGATTGTAATTGAGCTTATGTAATGTAATGCGTTGCCTAGATCAATAAAAGAAAGCTCTATTTCCTGTGTTCAATTTTTGTTGTTGTGTGTTTTGTGATTTACCCCCTTCATCAAATATTGTATCTATATCAACCTTCCTTTTGACAAACATAACAGTTAGTGGATCAAGGGCAACATAATACATGGCTAATAACGCATCTACAATTACTATGTAAGGAGCCACTAACCTGGAATAAGCCTTTTGAAACCTATCATTAAAGTTATCAATTAGCCATCCTTCACCTCTTTTAATTGCATCCAATTTATGATATAAGGTGGAAGGATCAATTGGTCCCCTAAACCTAGACAAAAATGCCTCTTCCATAAGTGCCAAAGAAGAAATATAACCATTAGGCAAGTTAACATACTAGTTAGAAGCTTGCTCATTAAAGGTGTAGGGAAACAACCTTCACACAACATCCTCATATTCTAACCTAGATCTAAAGCATGCCTCCTTGAATATCCTAATGTGATCTTCTACATCTTGATGCAATTGATATTTAGGACATATATTTTTAGGATTTTTTGGCATCTCATGATAATCATTGAATGTTATAGGAGAGTTGACATTAAAATAAGCCATTGCAGGTCCTTGTGCTAGGCCTAGACCTCTGGGAGTACCTAGATTTCTAGGTGGACAAGGACCTCTAGGGGGACTAAGACTAAGGTTCAAAGATCTAAATGAAGAATTGTCTAGACTTACTATGTTATGGATGTTAAAAGGTGATCTAGGAGGCGTTCCAAATGAGCCTCCTATGTGTGATATTCTAGGATTCAAAATCAAAGGATCTTTACTTTGCCTTTTATCAGGTAACTGCACAAATATATCTTCTGAACTAGATTTAGACCTGGTCACCCTACCACTATTATGAGCCAGCTTTACTTAAATCCTACCTTAACTCCAATCAGGCCCTCCTTCTAGCATCAAAAACTATTGATTATTGTTTTTACACATTCATAACAAAAGTTAAAATTCACAAAATGAACCTAAACTATCTTGAAAGATATGAAGAAATTACTTAAGAGTTTTTAATCCCAAGTTTCTATATGGTTAGGACTTGACCTTGTGGACAATTCAGCAGGTTAATGTGAAACTGTAATATTCAAGGGGCCTTACTTGATTTAAGCTGATTTGTGACTCACTGGACTAAAACTATGCAAATTGTTGCAAAGACAAACAAATTATTCATTTCTTTCAATAAATTTACTACTATATCACAAAGCTTTGTATGATTTATAATGAAACAAGCTTTTCTTTTCAAATTCATATGAAAATTGTCAAATATTAACACAATTCCTCATGCTTATTTCAAATGTAAGACAACTTCCTTAAAATCTCTGTGTTTAAGCTAATTATTTCAAATGTTTGGGGAAAAGTTAGAGAAATTCAAATTGAAAATCATTCTACTATAGGATTTAAATGCTTTGTTATTCACGTTGTAAGAAATACATCAAACTTGATCAAATCAACAGACTAAATCTCCAAATGTGAAGCCCTAAGTATTTTCATGAACACACATCCAAGATTGCAAGCTTTTAAAGAAATGGTATTTTAGATACAAGTAAGAACCAGAAAACACTCTGAAAATAGACACAGAATCCTAGATTTACTTGTATTTAAAGTACACAGTCATATACAATTTACAATGTATGAATGACCTTTTTGCTTCATTAATCAAATCAACAGAAAACTTACAAACGTCTTACAGATACAATAAGGAAGCTAGATACTCCATGCATTCCTTAATGTAGACACAAGCAACCTCCTCCTCTAAACTAAAATACTTCTCTAATCAAAATGTTTAAACAAATTACAATTGTGAGCTATCTTTCAAAAATCCTTGTGCAGTAATATACAAGTAGCAAAGCTTTTTATATAGAATTTGAAGCTTCATACTGCTATGGCTACAAAACTTAATCTACAGTCAGGATCCATCTATTCTTAATCAAGGGTATACATTTGTCTCTAACTATTTCTCAAAATATCTTAATAGTATCTTTTCTTCCTCAAAGGATGCCATTGGAATATTTTCAAAATAAGATTCCCTTTTCTTTGACTTCTGCTTTCCTGTAAACTTTTCTTGCAGATACCCTTTCACTTGACTCTTTCAACAGTATTATTTGCTCCCTTTAACATTTTCTTACTCTTTCAAATATGTTTTGAAATTATTAATTACACCTTCTATAAAGGTGTGATCTCCTCCTAGACTCTTTGTCCATACATATTCCTACATTGTAATCCTTTCTTTCAGTTTCTTTTCTTCTTTATCTGAACCTTCACTCTTCTTCTTGTATTTCCTCATCTTCACATTTTCCTCTATCAATGAATCAATCATTTGTTTACTTAGATATGCTTTCAGATTCTCCATACATTGTGTAAAAATGCTTTTGAATTTTGTTAAAGCTCTTTACAGTTCATATGCTGGAATATCCATGCACTCATGATCTAAGAGCCTTTCCACTATCCTTTTATGCATTCCGATCATGTCATCTGCCTTTTCTTCTAAGTCTTGAGTGGCTGTTATGCACCTTCTGAGATTATCCTCTTCAAATTTTAATTCTAACCTTGGTTGTGGCACTTGATTTTGCATTGAAGGGGTAATTACTCCTTCATTTATTAATTCTTCTACTCTCTCTTCAATTTCCTCTAACTATTCCAATTCAGATTTGTATTCCTCTCTTCTAAATTGACCATTATATATAAGTATATTGCATTTATTCTTTCCATTGCAGCCAATTCCCATCTTTTCAATGCTTGTTTTATTACCTGTTCTCCTTCTTGCATGAAGTCGTTGAACCATTCTTCACAAACATTGGCTTTAAGCCTCTTACTCTCCATATCTTTTATTTCATCTTTAGATACAACTGCTATCTCACTAGGTAATTCTGGCACTATTGTATTGGGACTAAATTTTCCCTTAATGAATTGTTATAATTGGACAATGTGTCCTTTCAAATATTCCTATTTATCTTTATCCTTCCTTAATATTTCCACTATAGCTTGGTGCATATCTTCCCATTCAGTTATGTGTTGTTCCCTTGTTGTATACCCTAGGTCAAAATTGAGTATTTTATATTCATCTATTGTTATTTCTCCTTTTGCTTTCTCATTTTGTGGTATGGCCAAGTTCAGCGTCCTGGATCAATCTAGACCCCTTTATATTGCTGACATGGTTATGGACTTTCTCCTTTCTTTCCTTGGTGTTGTATCTCCCATTAAACTTTTGATGTCAATAGGTACTAATTGTACCTCCACCTTTTCTTTTCTTATCTCTGCACCTAACCAGGCAAGAACCTCTTTTGTGCCTTCATTAGTTTTTTCTTCATTGATTACCTCTTCTTGAGGCCTTTCTACTTCTCCCTGCTCTTATGGTTGTTGTTGTTGTGGGGGAGGCTGCTGGTGAGAGGTTGGCTCTTGTATCATTGGATCATTCTGTTGTTGAGACTCACCCTCATTTTCTTCTTCTTCAATTTTTGTGTCCCCTCTACCTTCATCCTCTTCCTGAGGACCATCTCCCTTCAATGATTCCTTTTCTTGGTCTTCTTCCTTATGTGCTTGTTCTACATTTGTCATGTCTGTATCTTCTACTTGTTTTTTAGTTTTACCTTCATCAATATTTTCTGTATGTCTTTGCTTTCAAGTTTATTGGTTGCATCTTCTGTAGTTTCACCTTCCTTTTGTACTTGCTCTATATGTGTAGGTGAACCTACCATTGTATCATCTTCTTTTATCTCTTTTCCTTGTTCTTTTCTACTTTCTACATTCTTTTCCTCTTCACTTTGTTCACCATACATATTTAGAATGTTTAATACATCTACACCTGAGGTACCAGCTCATGTTTCTCCTTTGGCTTGGGTAGGTGCTTCCTTTACTGTCTCCTTAGGTGTATCTTCCTTTTCAGACTCTTCAATTTTATGTACCTCATCTACCACATCCTTTATTATTTTAGGAGACACTAGGATACCAAATGGATCTATTGTTCCTGATTCTTCTTGTACTCTTTCTTTTTCAAACACTGAGCATTGTTCAATTTCCATCTCAGCTTGAGTGTCCTACTCTTGTTCTTCACTTAAGAATTCACTAGATTCTTCTTCTTCAATTCTAACTTCTTTTCCTAAATCCATTTCTTTCTCTTCACCTTCACTGTTGTCATCTATGATGTGGACAGTCTCAGTGACTTGTTTGGCTTCATGCGCTTTTGACCCTTGCAGTATTTCTCCTGCCAATTCTATCTTTACCTGAGCATATGCTTGTCTTTTTTCTGCTGAAGTGGATGCACTAGGTATATCACTCAACTTAGCACCTACCCATTGTGCTCCTATGAGTTCACTCTTTTTTGATGTCTCCCCTTTTGATATGCTTATTGGTATGGCTTTCTTAACCTTTTGTCCTGTTATTTCCTTGGAGGCCTATGCTTCCTCTATACTAATATCATGGCTTAATGATTTTGCCTCCACAAATGTGCCAGATGACACTACTATTGTCACTCCTAATGTATAAGGATCCATTAGAGTAGCATTTTTATCCTTTTCCATAATTTTGGCTTCCACAATCTTTCTTTTCTTTTCATAGAAACATTGGAGATCATCCCTATGCTCCCTTACTCTCTTTTTTCCTTTCTTTGGATATGTAATCTCTAGTCCTTCATCTTTAAGCTCTTCAATTATGTCTTTCAACCATGTTTTTGAGAACACGATGACTAGTTGGGATAATGTGTCCAAAGATGTGTTCCACGGTTGTGACCAATCAGGCTCTCCAATGGGAGCAAGCCTGGGCCTTTCATAATTGTGATGTAGCAATTTACCACCATCCTCAACCTCTAGGGGAACATATATATCTCCCATAGACCTCATTTGATCAACTGTTAATCTTTTATGAGCCCTCTTCCTTACCTCTTTATCATTCTTATAGTCTGACCAAAAATCTTCAATATGTATTTGATGTTTAAATTTAGAATCAATTTTCTTTTGGATTCTATGAAAGGGATCAAACCTTCAAGCCAACTCAAATTCCTCAAATCCATAATACCTCAACTCTTTTTCTACATAACCAACAACCTCTTCACTGTAGCATGAGTTCCTACCAATTTCCCCAGGTAACTTAAGATTTTCTATGTTAAACTTCCTCTTGTACATTTTAAAGGCATTCAAATTCTGCCTTGAGAATTCCAGAACAATCAACTTATTGGAAGGATACCAAGGTAGCATGAAGGGCTTTCCCTAAAATCCCTCAGTTTTGATGTAAGTAAAATGTGGAAATTGAATATACCAGGAATTGTGTACACCAATTGTATCCTCTACATCTTTAGATAATCTCTTATCCGACTCTTCCCTTAAAATTCTAACCATGTATGTATAGAATACATCATTTACTAGAGCATACTTCTTCAATGCATTCTCTTCTTGTAAATCGGGGTAATGTTCATATACTAGCCTCTGATCTGGACCATTTCCTAAGGTTCCAACCCTGTCTATCCCATGTATGAATGGTCTAACCTCTACTACACATGAATATAATATGTATGAAGACAAATAGAAAGGCATTAACTTTTACTTCCTTAGCATCGTGTATTTCCATATGGCTGTGCTTATAGCCTTAGCCCAGTGAATTTGTCGTTGCTCTTTTTTTGCTTCCCTCATGAACTAGATGACAGTGAACATCCATGGCTCACACTTAGTGCCATCTCTCAATCCCACTAATCTACTTAACATTGTAATAATCAAGTATATTTCTTCTTTAAAGTCTATTCTTTGCAGATTCTTGTGCACTCTTACCACAACGTTGGGCTTATTTTCTACACTGTACCAACTATAGAAGATCTTGCTTCTACAGTCCCTCTCATTGTTATTGAAATCTTAATTATATTGATCTATATCAATATCCACCATTTTCTCATGTATTTCCAAACCAAATGTTTTCGCAATCCCTTCTATGGATAAGTCTTCAATGAGTCTATCATAGAACATTATTTTCTTGGTACCTAGGTCATACAAGTGTATGTAATCTAGACACAAATCCCTGGATTCCATAGCTAATGGAAAACCCATAGCCCTGTACAATCCACTCTCCCATATACACCTCATGTCAGGTGTAGTGTCAAGAGTTGTGATCTTCTGTAAAACATCATTTGCATCATAGCTCCTGATGTTGGTGTTTGTCCCTACTCCAGTGGTACTGATCAATGAAGGGTACCCTCTATGTAGTGGCAACTCCTCTTTTTCTATTTCTTTGCACGACTTCCTCTCTTTTTTAACTTCACCGCCTGTATCTACCTTTTTCTACTTTGGGGCCATCCTATAAAAAATGCATCTTCTTAACTTCTAGTTTTACCTTCTTACCTAGGGTTTTACTATGAATTTTCTATTTTTTTACCATTTTACCCTAACCCCTGTTTGTCTTTTCTGTTTTAACTTTCACATTTGTTTAACCCAACCCATCTAATTAACAACTAAATACAATAATTTAATGGATGTTTAAATTTCACAATGAAATTATGAAAATCTACATGCATTTTCATTAACTAAACTGTAACAACATTTGAGATAAATACCTATTTCTTTTGATAGCTCAACCTTGTGTAGTTGACTTACTTTACCATTTTTTCTCTATTCCAGCTTCTGGAATTTCATCCCACTATGAAATTCTTGTTTAATTTTCATAGAAATCCTTCCTTCTGCAATTTTTAATTCTAACAATGCAAATTTGAAAGAAAAATAGCTTAACATTTACCCTAACCCATTGAATTTTACTCTTTTGGATGTTAGCTCGACATTAATTACAACAATTAATGTGCCTATGGCTTCAACTTTTTATTTCAGTGTTTTGCTTTAAACTTCTATCCATTAGTTTATTTTCTACATACATCGCGCTTTCTTGTATCTTTCTTTGTATATTGTTCTTTGTATGTCCCCTTTGTATCTTTTCAATATACAAACCCTTATGCAACGAGTCATACACCATGTTATCCTTTTTCTTCTATATCCATGTTTGTATCTTTGGTTTGTATATCGGTTTGTATGTGACATAGATGCAAGTACACATACAAAGAACAATATACAAACCTCCTTTTACCTTTTATCTTTCCATCGATATCTTTTATTTCCATGTATATCAAAGATGTATATTATTAACATACAATCGCCCCAGACATACAAAATCTTTCCTTTGTTTAATTCCCTTTTGAAATCTATCTTGCATCTTTTGTTTGTATCTTCACTTGTATGTCGGCTTGTATATTCATCTATTGATACAATACAACCCCAAGATACAATCTGCGGGACCCACTTTACTTTCCACTTGTATTTCAATGATACAACAATACTTGTATCTATCCTTATATACAAGCCTTGATACATGCAAACTCCTTTGTATAATCATCTCGGATTCCTCATCTTTTATAAACCACATTACATAACTCTTTGGCTCCACATATGTATATAAAGTGAATGTATTTTTCAATATACATTAAGATACGATGCATCACTTATATCATATTTTAATTCTCTTTGACTTCCACGCTGTATGTATATCGAAAGGTATAAAGCCGAAGCATGCAACATACAAACTACGAAATATACTTCGATAAAACCAAATTTCATATTCTCCTTGGGTCCATGATATGTATATTGTGTTGTATATCACCTTGTATCTTTCATGTTGCCAAACATACAACCCGAGATACAAACCATGGACTTAACCAATTATCCATTTTATCTCCGAATCCTGTCAGGTCCAACTTGTATGTAAAGAATAAAACATTAGCAATATGCATACAAGTACCATGATGTAATAAACCCAACCACTCTATGCGACTAAGACAACAACTTCACTTACAAACCTCCTTGTATATGCAACATACAAACCTTCCTATAGTGCATTTTACCAAAACACGCATATCTTGCAGAATATTAGGAATTTTGAAATGGTTCAAAAAGCAACCCCTATTCATTTTTGACAAAGAATTCACCCTTATTCTACTCTAGTACTTAATGCTATTTTTTTAATTTTTTGAACAAGGTTTGTAAAATTTACCTCCTTTTCCCTTTTACCACCAAGCAAACCCACACACAAGCAAAAAAGCCACATCCATAGTAGGGGTCCTCATTTTGCTAAGAAATAAAATGGGGCGTGTTGTGAGCATCACAACACACCCCTTGAAGGGGTTTTGGGGGTAGAGTTATTATTTTATTAAGGCATCGAGAGTTATTTTTTCATTGGCCAACATAAAAAACCCTATTTTTGTAACCAACATAAGGCTTGATAAAAGTGACTAAGGGTTAGGGTTTCTGATGATTGTATTGTAGCATTTGTAGCGGTATTAAGTTGCAGGGATTGCTAGTTGTAATCGGTTTAATTTACTAGATAATAATATTGGACTCTCTATTTGATGGATGTATCCTGAGTTTGGGTGAACCACGTTAAAACTTGTCTCTCGTCGTTATTATTTCTGTGTATTTTTCATTCTTCTGTTTAATTCTTATTTGCATTTAATTGATATCTTCTACCGGTTAACCCTAACAAGTGGTATCAAAGTAGGTTGTGTTCAATTATCATCTGTAGGAAGGTCTCACAGTTGAATGGGAGTCTCATGATTGAGTGGGAGCAATGGCAGATGAGGGTAAATTGAAGGTTGATAAATTTAATGGACGAAACTATCAGTTATGGAAGATGCAGATGGAGGATTATCTCTATCAAAAGGATTTATGGAGGCTGTTGGAAGGAGTAGCCAAGAAACTGGTAGTATTGGAATCTTCTGGACAAAAAGGCACTGGGAACCATTTAGTTGTGCCTGGCACCATCGGTGGCATTCAATATAACGGAAGCGAAGACAACAGATGGTCTGATGAAAGCTTTGGCTAAATTGTATGAAAAACCCTCAGCCTCAAATAAGGTATTTCTCATGAAGCATTTATTTAATCTAAAAATGATTGAAGGTGGATTTGTGATAGATCATTTAAATGAATTTAATATGATTACCAGTCAATTGACTTCTATAAATGTAAAATTTGATAAAGAAGTTAGAGCTCTCTCGATATTATGTTCTTTGCCTAAAAGATGGAATAGTTTGGTAATAGCAATTAGTAACTTTGTTTCTGGTTCAAATACCCTAAAATTTTATGATGTTGTTGGTGTTATTTTGAGTGAGGAAATTCGTAGGAAAATCTCAAGTGGCTCCACATCAGGTAGTGTTTTGAATGCAGAAAGTAGGGGCAGATCAAAGGAGAGAGGAAAAGGTTATGGAGGTCATGGGAAGTTAGGAGGAAAATCAAAGGACAAGAGACCCCAATCCAGAGGATAGAAGGATTGTTGGTACTGTGGGAAAGGAGGTCATCTAAAGAAAGATTTCTAGTCTCGGAAGAATAAAGAAGGAGACAAACAAGAAGGCAATAAGGAGGCAAATATTTTAAGTAATAAATATGAAGATGATGCTTTAATTATTTCTCTAGATAATGCTAATGATTCATGGGTTTTAGATTCAGGGGCCTCATTTCATGCTACTCCCCATAGAGGTTATTTTCTTGATTATGTCCAAGGGGATTTTGGGCTAGTTTATTTGGGAGATAATGAACCCTGATAGATTGTTAGAAAGGGAATAATTAAGATTAAGTTACAAAATGGGAATCATTGGCTACTATAAGAGGTAAGGCACGTTCCAAGGCTTAGTAGGAATTTAATTTTAGTAGGGCAGCTAGCTGAAGAAGGTTGCATTGTTACATTTACTGATAAAAATTGGAAGGTTTCAAAAGGTGCCTTAGTAGTAGCAAAAGGTGTGAAAGTAGGCACCTTATATCTTTGTACAGGTCATATTGTTCCTTCTACTTTAGCTGTTGTAGAGAAAAAACAAACAAGTTCAGGAACAATTGCTACAGGTTTGCAGGAAGAAACTAAAATAGTTGCTACAAGTTCTGAGACAACACTATGGCATAACAGACTTGGGCATATGAGTGAAAAAGGTATGAAGGTACTTCATTCTAAGAAAGTTTTACTAGGTTTGAAATGTATTAATATTGGATTTATGTGAAAGTTGTGTGTATGGAAAACAAAAGAGTGTCAATTTTCTTAAGGATGGGAAGCAAAAGAAAGATGAAAAGTTGGAGCTTGTGCATACAGATGTATGGGGACCAACTCAGGTATCTTCTCTCAATGGCTCTCGGTATTATGTTACATTCATAAATGATGCAATTAAGAAGGTATGGATTTATTTCCTTAGGCAGAAATCTGATGTATTTGAAACATTTAAGAAATGGAGAAGCTTGGTTGAGAATGAGATGGGTAAAAGATTAAAATGTCTCAGATCTGATAATGGTGGTGAGTATTGCAGCAAAGAATTTGAGGATTATTGTTCCTTTAATAGAATTCGTAGGCAGAAAATGGTTCCAGGGACTCCATAAGAAAATAGAGTGGCTGAATGCATGAATAGAACAATAATGGAGCATGCAAGGACCATGAGATTGCATGTTGGGCTGCCTTTAAACATGTTGGAAGAGGCTATCAACACTGTTGTATATTTAATTAATAGAGGTCCTTGAGTTCCTTTGGACTATGGTATTCTAGAGAAAGCATGGATAGGTAAGAAGGTAAGTTATTCTTTTCTCAAAACCTTTGGATGTGAAGCATTTGCACATGTAGATTTTGAAAATAGAACCAAGTTGGATGCAAAATAAAAAAAGTGTACCTTCGTTGGATATGGCATTGATGAATTTGGTTATAGGCTTTGGGATTTTGAAAATCAAAAAATTGTGAGAAGCAGGGATGTTATATTCAATTAGAAGGTGTTGTACAAAGATCAATTGCAGCAGCATGAGAAGAAAGAAAAGGATTATGTGGTGCTAGATGATACTCCAAATAGTGATGTTCCAATGGTTCCTCATGCTCCACAACAACAACCAAAAATACCACAAACTCCAGTGAATGTTAGATGGTCAACAAGGCTAAGTAGACCTCCTAAAAGGTTTTCTCTCTATTTGTATTCTATTTTGTTAACAGATGCTAGTGAACTGAAAGGGTATGATGAAGCTATGTAGGTGGATACACAGGTTCAGTGGGAGCTTGCAATAAAAGAAGAAATGGACTCCTTATTGAAAAATCAGACTTGGGAATTATGTAAGTTACCTGTAGGTAAAAAGGCTTTACCAAACAAATGGGTTTATAGGCTGAAAGAGGAAGCTGGAGGTAAGAACAAATTTAAAGGTAGGTTAGTTGTAAAAGGATTTACATAGAAAAAGGGCATTGATTTTGATGAGATTTTTTCTCTGGTTGTTAAGATATCTTCTGCCGGTTAACCCTAACAAGATTACTTCTATTTGTGCTATTTTAAGTATTGTGGCCACTGAAGATTTGCATTTGGAACAACTAAATGTGAAAACTGCCTTTCTCCATGGTGATTTGGAGGAGGAGATATACATGGAACAACCCTAAGGATTTGAGGTCAAAGGTAAGGAGAAACTAGTGTGTAGATTGAATAAGAGTTTGTATGGCCTGAAACAAGCACCTCGGCAATGGTATTTAAAATTTGATAGTTTTATGGCTAAGCAAGGCTACATCCGGTGTAATTCTAACCATTGTGTTTATTTTAAGAGGTTGGATAATGATAGATACATTATTTTATGTTTATATGTTGATGACATGCTTGTGGCTGGGTCTAACATGGATCACATAAGAGAGTTAAAACAACAGTTAGCACAGTCATTTGCTATGAAGGATTTGGGGGTAGTAAAACAAATCCTTGGTATAAAAATTTGTAGAGATAGGAAGAATAGAAAATTGACTCTATCTCAGGCTGACTATGTTGAAAAGGTTTTGTAGAGATTCCATATGGAGAATGCAAAAGCTGTCAGCACACCTTTGCCTAGTCATTTGAAATTGACTAAGGAGATGTGTCCTAAGACACCAGAGGAGGAAGAAAAAATGTCCAAGGTATCATATGCTTTAGCTATAGGAATTTTAATGTATGCCATGGTATGCACGAGACTAGATATTGCACATGTTGTAGGAGTCATAAGCATGTATATGAGTCATCCTAGATTAGAGCATTGGAATGCAGTAAAATGGATTCTTAGATATTTGAGAGGTACATCCAATAAATATTTATGTTTTGGAGGCTCTAATATTGATTTAGCAGGTTATGTAGACTCAGATTTGGCAGGGGATATTGATACCAGGCAGAGTACTACAGGTTATGTCTTTACTGTAGGTGGGACAACAGTGATTTGGATTTCCAGGTTACAAAAGGTGGTTGCTTTATCTACCATAGAGGCAGAATATGTAGTTGCAACAGAGGCAAGAAAGGAGATGATATGGCTGCAATCTTTCATGGAAGAATTGGGCAAACAATAGGTTAACAGTTATTTGTTTACAGATAGCCAGAGTGATGGTGATAGTTTGTCATTGATGTCAAAAGTGATGTAAAGTTGCCATAGTTGTTGCAGGACATCAGGAGGAGATAGTTGCTCAGTTCACAGAGATGGTTTATGTTTCAGGATGTCATTGATCATAAGCTTAGGTCACAAGGTGATTTGTTTGAGGTTGCATTCTGATTATGTCTCAGTGTCTCAGGAGTATGGTGTGATAGAGATATGAATATTGCTTCAGGTGATAAATGTTCTGATGGTCATTCTTGGTTAGTGATCAGGGTTATGAAACAGGATCTCAGATTATGTGTGTCTTGATGTTCATATCTTCATGATTGCATTCTTAGAACTGTGCTTAAAGAGCTTCCACATTTTTGATAATTAAGTTAGTCCAAAATTTTATATATGGTATATTGTTGGAATACTCTATTGAAAAGAGTTTCATGAGGTTTATTTTGATTAAGACACATTTTAAAATTATCAATTATCCTTAACAAATGTGATTTCAAAACTCTAAATCATTTCCTCTAAATAAAGTTCAAGTTAATCCTTCATAAACTTGCTTTTTGATATATAAAAAGAAGTGACCTGTATTTACAGGTCATCACTTAAGTGATGACCTGCTAGAGGGGGTTTGGGGTCATCTATGTGACCGGGCTTCCAAGGATATCACCGATGCTTCAAGTTAGTCTTCAAAGGTTTGGGCGGCAAAGCATATCAAATAATATATGAATGTTGAGTGGGAAAGGCCCGATGCCTTGGAGTATTTTTTAAGTCTCAATTCATATTTGAAATGAATTTGTTTAAAACTGCATGCATACCGAAAGGTAAGGAAAAAGGCTTCGAATTACTAGGGGAGCATAGTATGAATTAAAAGTTTTTATTTAGGATGTTGTTCCCTTAAGCCTTTTAAGGCTTTAGTTTCTTTTTAGAAACTTTACATAAACTCTAAGTGGTCAACCCATACCATTTTTATGAGTTTTAAAATGAGTTTTATTTGGTGACAAAATTAGAAATTATTTTTTTTTAAGAAGATTTTCTTTTAAGGAGATTTTTTGTCTTTATGAAGAGATTTTTGAGTGAAGTGTTAAAAGGCAAAAAATGCTTTTAATAATTTTTTTTTGTCTCTGAGTATGAATCCAAACATGAAGAGAAATTGGGAGAGATTATTTTTGTTGCAGATTGGATAAAGATTTTTTTTGCAGGAGATTATTTTTTGTATGAAGAATATGAAGAGTTTTGTTTGAAGAAAATAAAAATTTTATCAGAGATTTTTAGATTTGTGGAGATAAAGATTTTATTATCAAGGAAGATTAAAGATTTATTGAAGAGTTTGAATGCAGGAATTTAAGAGAAGGAGATTGAAATGAAAAGACTAAATATTCAAAGAGTTTTTATTTTTCTCCTACAAGTCCTGATTGAAATGTTAGAGGATATGAAGAGTCATTTCTTGCAGATTGAAAAGTCTTGTGAAGGGGAAGATGAAGGGTTTGAAAAGATCTCAGACAGAGCTTTGATCAGATTTTATTAAAGATGTTTGAACTTCTTTCATAATTTTTTTTATTCAGGGCAGATGAAAGAATACAAGGGCAGATTGAAAAATAAATTGTTGAATACATTCAAGTTGATAAATATTGCAGAGAAGATTAAGAGGTTTTAAAAAAAAAAAGAGGATAATGCAAAGATAATTAGATTGAAAGTTTTTTTTTGTGATTTGAAGAATATGAAAGGTTATTGATTTTGTAGTATACGGAGAGGTTTCTTATATTTATTTGCTACACATTGACAGAATGGGTGTAGATGTTGTGCAGATCAATGATGAACTAACATGGATCAAATACAAAAACAAAGATTGACAAGGTGATCAGAAAGACAATATGTAATTGCAATGATAATCAGGTGCATTGATTGAATGACTGGTAAGGTAGAGATGAAGAATCAAGCAGTGTTGTTGAGAACCAAGTAGTGTTGTTGAGAATCAAGCAGTATTGGTGTTGTAGAGAGGATCAGGGTGCATGATTGATTTTGAATATCTGAGTTTGTGCATGATTTGGGTTGATAAAGAGAATGGCCATTTGACAGAAATGTTTTGTATTGAAACAGAGAAACCCTCTAAGTTTTTGTTTTCAGTTTGTTCTATTTTAGGGGTTGGTGCTCCTTGAAGCTGGTGCTTCTAAACTTTGTTGCCAGTGAGGCACACAGTATGCCAGTGAGGCTTATAGGTCAGTAAGACCTTTTAATTGTCAGTGAGACATAATATTCAGCCAGTGAGGCTTTGTAAGAAGTTTTTAAGGTTAAGCCAGTGAGGTACTTCATGAGTGGTTTTTCTACCCTGAGAGGGTTTTCCACTCTAGAAATTTCTGTGTCATAACTTATCTCTATGTGTGCATATTTGTGTTTTGTTGATAAGGTTTTTGGTTCACATCTTTCACTATCAGTCTTGTGCATATGTATGAACTCAAACATATCATTAATGTTTTTCTTCCTACTTGTCTTGTAAAGTTTGCAAAAAGATAAGAATTTATACAACACTGATTCACCCCCCCTCTCAGTGTTGTCATTGACTCCTACAATTGGTATCAGAGCCAGTTTCCCTTCTACAGCTTAATCAGCTTGGGTAGGTCCTGTGTGTGGAGTTCAATGGGTAAGTGCAGGAGAAATAAGCACATGAGAAATCTTAAGCATCATTCTGGTCAGAAGACACAAAAGACAGTATCCATATCAAATTCAGATGTTGATATAAATTCAGTTGATAAAGATGTTCTCCATGTTAAGTCTGATATTGTCTTAGAAGAAAAGGTTTCAGATGTTCCTCTGTTTGATGGTTCAAATTTTTCAATTTGGTATGTTAGAATGCAAGTGTATTTATCCTCCTTAGGATATGATGTTTTAATGTCTGTTGAGAATGGTATTTCTGCAAATAACAAAGAGGTTCTTAAATGCAATCATATAGCCAAGAGGATTATTTTATCTGGTTTATCTAATGATATTTCTTGTAAGGTTGTGCAGTGTGAAACAGCTCAGGATATCTGGAAAGAACTGATAAGAATTTATCAAGGTAATGGTAAAGAAAATGACTATGAAAGGAAACTTTCAAATGAAGAAGTTGAAGTTCAATCCCAATCTGATTTAGAAGAAGCCAGCATCACAAGTGATGATGATGAAGAAGATTGTGAGATTGACATGGAAGGAGAACTTATATATGCTCTGAGTGAGCTCAAGAAGTATAAAAGAGAGAATCATAAACTAAACTTGCAGCTGCAACAAGAAAAAGAATCAAAAGTCAATGCACTTTTAGAACTTGAAATTGTATCTACAGATCTTGAAGAGGCTAGATGTCAAATTGTAAGTTTAAAGACATATATTGATGATTCAGACAAACTAATTGATAGATTAAAGATAGAAATTGAAGAAGCTAAGAGGATTGCTGATGTCTCAATATCTGACCTTGAAGTTACAAGGATTGAGAATCTAAAACTAGAATCAGAAATAGTCTCTTTAAGAAAGGAGTTAGAAAAGGCTTCCTCTAAGTTGCACAAGAATTTGATGTTTGAAAAGAGTACTGAAGAAGGGGAATGTTCCAAAACTAGAGAAACTCCTAGAAGGAAAATTGATTTAGCTGTCACAGAAGGTAAAAGGAAGAGTGAAGCTGAATAGAAAACCAGAAATGAATTTGTGTACAATCAAAGAAGGAATTTCAGAAGAAATGCCCCTGTTAGACAAGCATACATGTACAGGTATAATTATTCTTTTAATGGTTATTGTTATGCTTGTAATCAATTTGGTCACAAAGCAATTGTTTGCAGAAGGAATACTGACATTATTTGTTACAAGTGCAATAATGTTGGACATATACAAAGTAATTGTGAAAGATATGATTCTGCATGGAAGTTTAACATGAGTTCTAAAAGGAACTATCAGTCATCTGATTATAACTGTAATATAGTTTGTTACAATTGCAACTCTCTTGGTCACAAAGCTTACAGTTGCAGAATGTTTGAAGGAATTGCATCATCTGATTTGAAATGGAAAGAAATAGAAAAGGTTTGGAGAAAGAAAGCACCTGTGAAAGTTTGGAAGCAAAAAGAAAGTAAAAAGAAGTCAGAATCTAAACTTGTGCATCTTGCACAAGTTACATCATCAGTTGAATAATGGATAGCATGAAGTAAGGGGGAGGTATCAAATGTTCTATCAATTAACCCCAAGTTTCACTATCTATCACTCTTGCCATGCTTTGAAATAGTTGATTATGTTGTTGCTAACAAAGTTGATGTTTAGTATGTGATAGTGTTTCAGGAGTTCTTTGGCTCATTATGCTGAAAAGGTGTTTCAGAAGCTCTCTGCATAAAGAGGTTGATGTTGTTGTGGCTTGACATCATGTTGGTACTTAAAAAAATTTGTGTTGCAGTTCTGTGTGATCATGCTTGTCAGGGCAAAGAGCTTGAGATGCTCTCAAGAAGCTCTTATCAGAAAATTAGCATGTGTTGGCTAAGGTGGCTGAAAATGAAAGTTCAATTCATAGCAATTATCTTTGTTTTTGATTTGTGCAAAGTGTTGTTGCAGATGTAGTTTGTTTGAATGACAAAGTCAAGAGGCAGTAGTTCTTGTATAATATTTCAGATGTGGTTTTGTATTAGAATTGACAAGTGTCTTGTGCAGAACAGGAGGTTAGTTCAGATGTTTTTCATTCCTTGCCATGACATAAAAGGTGTCAGAGTAGTTTGGTTGCAGGATGATAATTTGATGATTATATCTTTTACTTTGTTGAGTTATGACATGTGTCTTGGAGTTTTCAGGTGGTTTGAAGATAATGTCAAAAGAAGATGATAAACTAAATATATTAAGGAGTTTTTGATGCTTCATTGATGATCTTCCTCTCTAATTTGTTTTAGACAGTGTTCTTCAAGCTATGACATTGATGGTGATATCTTGTATTTCTTCAGAGGAAGTTAAAGGTATGTCTTGAATCAGTAGTAGCAGAGCATAATGTTCAGCAAGGTTGATCATATGTTGGTTTCAGGATTGTTATCACCATAAATCATTATTTGTTCAAAAGTTAACAGGATTTTATGTCTTCAAAATGTTCATAATTCAATGTGATTATAATTGTTATGATCATGCTATAACATTTTTTCTGTTGGAGGTGGAGTTGTTCTCAAGGGGAGTTAATCAGAGGATTGAGTTGTCACTATCATGGGAGATTTGAAAAGGTCTTATCAAAAGTGGTCATCATGTCATCTTGAGTTGGGAACTGTGTGATGAGGAGTCTTCATGTTTTTTTTTGCCTGCAAATCTATTTTTTCAAAGAGTATTGGTATGTTTATGATTTCTTTGCAAAAGTGTTCAGAAGATTGATTGTCAGTAAATGGATAGTATACTTCAGGTTGATATGTTGCTTCAGGACTATTTCAGAAAGTGTATCAGTGCTGAGTTGAATTGAGTAATGTTGGTTATTCTTGTCAGTATTTATCAATGGTATTTCTGAGCAGTGATTGTTTGTGAACTTTAACACATGGGAAATCTTGGAGATTTGTTATTTCATGTCAAAAAGTGTTGTTTCAGGAGTTTGTTAAAGGAAGTAATCAGAGGATCTCATTGATGTCAGTGTTTCATCTTCATTTACAAATTTGTGTTGTGATTAGAAGTGGTATAGTGCAGTCTATGGGCAACTTGTAACAGTGGTTTGGTGCTTGGTTTGATATGCCTTACATGATTGTTTGATGTCTTGTTGCTCTCAGGTTTTTATGGTTGTTCAATATGCAAATGAACATGGAAAGAGCTCAGAGTTCTCAAGAAAAGTTTTGGACAGCAAATTACAAAAATAATCAGTGTCTTAAGTGGTATTTTGGTATGAAGGATGATAAGGGGGAGATAATAGTCTTTGTCATCAGATGTCAAAAAGGGGGAGAAAGAAATTGCAATCAGATGGTTTTGCCATCAATGACAAAGGGGGAGATTGATGGTGATAGTTTGTCATTGATGACAAAAGTGATGTAAAGTTGCCATAGTTGTTGCAGGACATCAGGAGGAGATAGTTGCTCAGTTCACAGAGATGGTTTATGTTTCAGGATGTCATTGATCATAAGCTTAGGTCACAAGGTGATTTGTTTGAGGTTGCATTCTGATTATGTCTCAGTGTCTCAGGAGTATGGTGTGATAGAGATATGAATATTGCTTCAGGTGATAAATGTTCTGATGGTCATTCTTGGTTAGTGATCAGGGTTATGAAACAGGATCTTAGATTATGTGTGTCTTGATGTTCATATCTTCATGATTGCATTCTTAGAACTGTGCTTAAAGAGCTTCCACATTTTTGATAATTAAGTTAGTCCAAAATTTTATATATGGTATATTGTTGGAATACTCTATTGAAAAGAGTTTCATGAGGTTTATTTTGATTAAGACACATTTTAAAATTATCAATTATCCTTAACAAATGTGATTTCAAAACTCTAAATCATTTCCTCTAAATAAAGTTCAAGTTAATCCTTCATAAACTTGCTTTTTGATATATAAAAAGAAGTGACCTGTATTTACAGGTCATCACTTAAGTGATGACCTACTAGAGGGGGTTTGGGGTCATCTATGTGACCGGGCTTCCAAGGATATCACCGATGCTTCAAGTTAGTCTTCAAAGGTTTGGGCGGCAAAGCATATCAAATAATATATGAATGTTGAGCGGGAAAGGCCCGATGCCTTGGAGTATTTTTTAAGTCTCAATTCATATTTGAAATGAATTTGTTTAAAACTGCATGCATACCGAAAGGTAAGGAAAAAGGCTTCGAATTACTAGGGGAGCATAGTATGAATTAAAAGTTTTTATTTAGGATGTTGTTCCCTAAGCCTTTTAAGGCTTTAGTTTCTTTTTAGAAACTTTACATAAACTCTAAGTGGTCAGCCCATACCATTTTTATGAGTTTTAAAATGAGTTTTATTTGGTGACAAAATTAGAAATTATTTTTTTTGAAGAAGATTTTCTTTTAAGGAGATTTTTTGTCTTTATGAAGAGATTTTTGAGTGAAGTGTTAAAAGGCAAAAAATGCTTTTAATAATTTTTTTTTGTATCTGAGTATGAATCCAAACATGAAGAGAAATTGGGAGAGATTATTTTTGTTGCAGATTGGATAAAGATTTTTTTTGCAGGAGATTATTTTTTGTATGAAGAATATGAAGAGTTTTGTTTGAAGAAAATAAAAATTTTATCAGAGATTTTTAGATTTGTGGAGATAAAGATTTTATTATCAAGGAAGATTAAAGATTTATTGAAGAGTTTGAATGCAGGAATTTAAGAGAAGGAGATTGAAATGAAAAGACTAAATATTCAAAGAGTTTTTATTTTTCTCCTACAGGTCCTGATTGAAATGTTAGAGGATATGAAGAGTCATTTCTTGCAGATTGAAAAGTCTTGTGAAGGGGAAGATGAAGGGTTTGAAAAGATCTCAGACAGAGCTTTGATCAGATTTTATTAAAGATGTTTGAACTTCTTTCATAATTTTTTTATTCAGGGCAGATGAAAGAATACAAGGGCAGATTGAAAAATAAATTGTTGAATACATTCAAGTTGATAAATATTGTAGAGAAGATTAAGAGGTTTTAAAAAAAAAAAGAGGATAATGCAAAGATAATTAGATTGAAAGTTTTTTTTTGTGATTTGAAGAATATGAAAGGTTATTGATTTTGCAGTATATAGAGAGGTTTCTTATATTTATTTGCTACACATTGACAGAATGGGTGTAGATGTTGTGCATATCAATGATGAACTAACAGGGATCAAATACAGAAACAAAGATTGACAAGGTGATCAGAAAGACAATATGCAATTGCAATGATAATCAGGTGCATTGATTGAATGACTGGTAAGGTAGAGATGAAGAATCAAGCAGTGTTGTTGAGAACCAAGCAGTGTTGTTGAGAATCAAGTAGTATTGGTGTTGTAGAGAGGATCAGGGTGCATGATTGATTTTGAATATCTGAGTTTGTGCATGATTTGGGTTGATAAAGAGAATGGCCATTTGATAGAAATGTTTTGTATTGAAACAGAGAAACCCTCTGAGTTTTTGTTTTCAGTTTGTTCTATTTTAGGGGTTGGTGCTCCTTGAAGCTGGTGCTTCTAAACTTTGTTGCCAGTGAGGCACACAGTATGCCAGTGAGGCTTGTAGGTCAGTAAGACCTTTTAATTGTCAGTGAGACATAATATTCAACCAGTGAGGCTTTGTAAGAAGTTTTTAAGGTTAAGCCAGTGAGGTACTTCATGAGTGGTTTTTCTACCCTGAGAGGGTTTTCCACTCCAGAAATTTCTGTGTCATAACTTGTCTCTATGTGTGCATATTTGTGTTTTGTTGATAAGGTTTTTGGTTCACATCTTTCACTATCAGTCTTGTGCATATGTATGAACTCAAACAGATCATTAATGTTTTTCTTCCTACTTGTCTTGTAAAGTTTGCAAAAAGTTAAGAATTTATACAACACTGATTCACCCCCCCCCCTCTCAGTGTTGTCATTGACTCCTACACAGAGTGCCATATATCTTGCAAAGAATTCTGCCTTGCATTCAAAGACCAAACACACATAGTTGAGGTATCACTTTATTCGGTCAGTGTTGGATGATGGACAGTTACAGCTAGAAAAGCTACATATAGATTAAAATCCAACGGATATGTTAACAAAGCCAGTGACAAGGGAGAAGTTGAGCTCCTGTTTAGCTTCGGTTGGTCTTGTAGACTAAAAACAACAACAACAAAACAACAGAGTCCAGGGTACTTATTTCCAGTGGGAGCTATAGGGTCAACGGTGTTATGATCAGTCTCCAAGTGGGAGATGATATGGTGTGGAGTTTTATTAGTCTCTAAGTGGGAGATTTTTATTATATGGAGCCTAATCAGACTTAGAGGTTACATTTACCCCACTTATATCAGTGCAGTTTCCCCCCAAATTCCTATGGGGTCAAGGGGCAGTGCCCCTTGTGGGCGTTTGAGGGTAGCGCCCCCAAGATGGGGTCAAGGGGTAGCGCCCCTTGCCGGGCCCAGGACCCTATCACAATATAGGGTGGGGTCAAGGGGTAGAGTACTTGTAGGGGCTCAGGGGCAGTGCCCCTGAAACCTCACATGGTTTTTATTATTTTATTAAGGCGTTAGGAGTTATTTTTTCATTGGATGACATAAAAAACCCTATTTTTGTAACTGACATAAGGCTTGATAAAAGTAGCTAAGGGTTAGGGTTTTTGATAATTGTATTGTAGCATTTGTAGTGGTATTGAGTTACAAGGATTGCTGGTTGTAATCAGTTTGATTTACTGGATAATAATATTGGACTCTCTATTTGGTGGATGTAGCCCGAGTTTGGGTGAACCACATTAAAACTTGTCTCTCGCTATTATTATTTCTATGTATTTTTCATTCCTTTGTTTAATCTTTATTTGCATTTAATTGATATCTTCTGTTGGTTAATTGGTGTAGGAGCACCTACCTGACAGCTGGCCTCCATGAGGCAGTTAGTTTGTTTTAGGTCTGGTTAATGTTTCCAAGAAGGTCTGATAAGACCAATGCATGTAATAAGGTCATGTTGACCATACTTTACTATTTTTAGCTAGTTTGTTAGGACAGCTGTTATGCTGTGTGTTCGGTTGGATCCTCCCAGCCGCTTGGAAGCTCCCAGCCGCTTGGAGTCGGGTCGGTAGTACTCACAAGAGATCCTATTTATGCATTAGGATCGGTTGATTTTAGATATTGCATTGAAGAGGAGAGACAGAGAGGAGAGACTGAGTATTGTATTGCATCTTTTGAAATCAATAAAGATCCTGTTTGTGTTCATTTTCTGTTTGATCTCCATTGTGTAATCGAGTTGCTGTTTTGGTGGTTACATGGATTCGCTGATCCATTCCACCGGTTGATTCGTCGAATCGGTGGAATGACTATGTACAGTAGTTTAGGATCTAGTTTGCATTTTCTGTTTGTTCATATGCATGTTTGCAGGATCGCAGTCGAGAGGTGTTGAGAACCCTAGCATGGGTATGTGCTAGGTCATGCTGGTAGTTAGAGTCTGGAAAGTTGTCCAGGAAGCATATCGGGTCACCTCAGGAGGTTCAGCGGATTGAAAATTCGCTAAGGTTGGAAAATCCAATGCAACGACATCATCAGGATATTCCTGTGTATATCCTGCAGTTACTTCGGGCGTCATCCGAGTAGATGGAGGTGAGCATGATGCAGTAGTTTGCATTAAGTGAATGTGTTTTGGGGTGATCATCATCAGGTGTTGCCGAGGAGGAGCATATCGGCATAAGGTAGAAGATCGGGTTGATAAAACCATCGCGGGCCGATAATGTTAAGTTTGGCCGATAGCAGGATATTGAAGGAACTGCATGTGACGTCATCGTCATCAAGATAATCATCATCAGGATATCGGGCAGCAGGATATTGAAGGAGCTGCATGTGACGTCATCGTCATCAGGATAATCGTCATCAGGATATCGGGGTGACATAAGCATCGAAGGAAAGGTGCATAAGGTTGTCGTCATCAGGATATATGGGAGGAACCGGATGTTCTATATCGTGCTGATGAACATGATGTTGAACATCATGATGCTGAAGATAGAGGTTGGCGGTAAGATGAATAGTGAACATCAGGAGGATGTTTGCGCTTGCCGAATGTGATGATGCTGCCTATAGTCGGATATGATGATGCTGCTGACAGGCCGAAGGTTGAAGGTTTGTCTGCAGGAGGATATCGGTCGGCAGAGAAAATATGATGATGCTGACAGTGTTAAGGGAAATCTGATGATGATGATGAAGGGTGTTAGACATACATGCTGTATGTCAAGGTTTTAGTGTGGATGCCTCTGCATCATAGTGGTATCAGAGCTCAACAAAAGGTCTGGGTTGTTGTGTGTTGATTCTGTCACCAAAAGGGCAGAGGTAGAGTTGATTCTGTCACTGAAAGGACAGAGGTAGAGAAGTGAGAGGTTGACAAAATGCCTCCGAAAGGTAGTGGTACTGCAAGGGAATTGCAGGAGATGAAGGAAAAACATGCCAGAGAGATGAGGAAGATGAAGGAGCTTGCTGAAGCACTTCAAGCCAGGCTTGTAGCCTTGGAGAAGAACAAAAAGAGGGAAGTGGACGACAGTGAGTCTGAAGAAGATGAAGATGCTGTTGAAGAGTATGAAGAGGTAGCTGAAGATCTGGATGCTGAAGACCAGAGATTTGCAAAACTGTTGAAGGCAGTGCAGAATGATAAACCTAAGTTAAAGGTTGATGTTTCCAAGTATAATGGAAGTTTGAATGAAGATGAGTTACTGGATTGGATTGCTGCACTTGATAATCACTTTGAATGTGAAGATGTTGCTGAGGATCAGAAGGTAAAGATTGCAAAGACCAAGTTAGGAGGTCATGCTTTGGTATGGTGGGATTATGTACAATCCGAGAGAAGGAAACAAGGGAAGTCAAAGATCACTTCATGGGATAAGATGGTAGCAAGGATCAAAGGTAAATTCTTGCCAAGGGATTATGAGATTCAGATGTTTAAGAAGCTGCAATTTTTAAGGCAGAAGGAAATGGATGTGAAGGCATATACCGAGGAGTTTTATAAGTTGAGTATGAGATCTGGTCATCATGAGAATGAGGTAGAAAAGGTGGCTAGGTACTTGGCTGGTTTGAGATTGAACATACAGGATGAGTTAGTTTTAGCTAACCCTAAGAGTGTGGAGGATTGTTACCAAATGGCAATCAGGATTGAAGAAAAGATGAATAGGGGACAAGATAAGTCCATGAGAGGAAGAGGCAGCAATATGAGGGGAAGAGGATCAGCCCCTACACAAAGGCAAACCAATGAGGGTCAAGAAGACACTGGTAAAGGACAGGGACAGTCTGATTTCAGAGGTGGATGGAAAGGTAATAGAGGCAGATTTGGAAGTGGTAGAGGTTCTACTACATTTTCAGGAAAGTGTTACACCTGTGGTGAGTTTGGTCATCCATTTTTTAGATGTCCAAAAAGCAAAGGTTCATCATCCAGAAATGATAGAACGAATGACAAGAGAGTACAACTTGTGCAAGAAGAGAAAGTAGAGCAAAGTGTGCAGAGTTCAAACACTTATCAAGGAGGTTATGGATATCCTGAGGAGGGAGAAGCATTGATGCTAAGGAGAATTAGTTTGCAGGCATCAAAGGATATGATGCAAAGAAGAGCTCTTTTCAAGACCACATGCAAGAGCAAAGGTAAAGTATGTAAGGTTGTCATTGATACTAGTTCAACAGACAACATGGTATCTCAGGAAATGGTGGATAAACTGAATTTGGAAAGGATTCCACACCATCACCCTTACAAGGCATCTTGGGTGAGTGATAGTCAATCACTTTTTGTCTATGAACAGGCATATGTGGATTTTCAGATTGGAGCATATCATGATAGAGTTTTGTGTGACATTTTACCCATGGAATGTTGTCACCTACTGTTGGGTAGACCATGGCAATTTGATAGAAGGGTACTGTATGATGGGTATGCTAATACCCACACCATCAAGAAAGATGGGAAGACTATTATGTTGATGCCATTGCAGGAAAATGCTGCAGCACAGAGGGCAGCCAAAATCATTTTAGTGGGAAAGAAGGAGTTTGTGCAGATGCCTAGAGGAGCAGGCATAAAGGCAGTTGAGGACACTGCAGGGAAAGGAGTTGTTAAGGACAACAGGTTGAAGAAAGTTACAGTTTTGACTGACAGAGGTCAGCAGCAGGTTCAGAAACAGGTTTGCAAACAGCAACCAGTTGAGAGGAATGACAAGGATGTTGTCATCGTTGGGACTATTGTTTGTCCTATAAAGGTTGAAAGAAAGACAGAGTTGAACATTGCAGAAGTTCAAGAGGCAGTTCAGACAAAGGTTCTAGTTAGACAACCTGACAAACACAAGGTATGTGTGAGAAAGGCCTACATTGACAGGCATGAGGATTTACTTGCAAGAAAGCAAGTTACAGTTCAGAAGTCTTGGAGCAGCCAAGAGCCAGTAGAGGACAAAGCTGGAACAGGTCAGAACACTGACATGACAAAGTGTAAAGGTGGAGGACTTCCACATCCTAACTCATGGGACATGAGTTCTTTTCTGTTGGGGAGTATGGTGCAGGAGCACCTACCTGACAGCTGGCCTCCATGAGGCAGTTAGTTTGTTTTAGGTCTGGTTAATGTTTCCAAGAAGGTCTGATAAGACCAATGCATGTAATAAGGTCATGTTGACCATACTTTACTATTTTTAGCTAGTTTGTTAGGACAGCTGTTATGCTGTGTGTTCGGTTGGATCCTCCCAGCCGCTTGGAAGCTCCCAGCCGCTTGGAGTCGGGTCGGTAGTACTCGCAAGAGATCCTATTTATGCATTAGGATCGGTTGATTTTAGATATTGCATTGAAGAGGAGAGACAGAGAGGAGAGACTGAGTATTGTATTGCATCTTTTGAAATCAATAAAGATCCTGTTTGTGTTCATTTTCTGTTTGATCTCCATTGTGTAATCGAGTTGCTGTTTTGGTGGTTACATGGATTCGCTGATCCATTCCACCGGTTGATTCGTCGAATCGGTGGAATGGCTATGTACAGTAGTTTAGGATCTAGTTTGCATTTTCTGTTTGTTCATATGCATGTTTGCAGGATCGCAGTCGAGAGGTGTTGAGAACCCTAGCATGGGTATGTGCTAGGTCGTGCTGGTAGTTAGAGTCTGGAAAGTTGTCCAGGAAGCAGATCGGGTCACCTCAGGAGGTTCGACGGATTGAAAATTCACTAAGGTTGGAAAATCCAACGCAACGGCATCATCAGGATATTCCTGTGTATATCCTGCAGTTACTTCAGGCGTCATCCGAGTAGATGGAGGTGAGCATGATGCAGTAGTTTGCATTAAGTGAATGTGTTTTGGGGTGATCATCATCAGGTGTTGCCGAGGAGGAGCATATCGGCATAAGGTAGAAGATCGGGTTAATAAAACCATCGCAGGCTGATAATGTTAAGTTTGGCCGACAGCAGGATATTGAAGGAACTGCATGTGACGTCATCGTCATCAGGATAATCGTCATCAGGATATCGGGCAGCAGGATATTGAAGGAGCTGCATGTGACGTCATCATCATCAGGATAATCGTCATCAGGATATCGGGGTGACATAAGCATCGAAGGAAAGGTGCATAAGGTTGTCGTCATCAGGATATATGGGAGGAACCGGATGTTCTATATCGTGCTGATGAACATGATGTTGAACATCATGATGCTGAAGATAGAGGTTGGCGGTAAGATGAACAGTGAACATCAGGAGGATGTTTGCGCTTGCCGAATGTGATGATGCTACTGATAGTCAGATATGATGATGCTGCTGACAGGCGAAAGGTCAAAGGTTTGTCTGCAGGAGGATATCGGTCGGCAGAGAAAATATGATGATGCTGACAGTGTTAAGGGAAATATGATGATGATGATGAAGGGTGTTAGACATACATGTTGTATGTCAAGGTTTTAGTGTGGATGCCTCTGCATCATTAACCCTAACACTTAGTCCATTTTAGGACCATTTCAATCCTTGACCTTACCTTCCAACTCAAGAGATATGTTACATGTTACCTAAAACTTTACCGATGATCACACACTAAAACCTCAGGCAATGTTTAGATTCTGGCTAAGTCCAAAATCATCAGACACATTTTGGGATCATTCTACTAGGACCCTAGCATCTAGCACTAGTGTCTTGCCTATTTCTTTTGTAAAAGACTAAATCTCTTAAGGTGGTCATTATCTTGGAAAATGCAACCTTGATTTCAACATTCAAGAATATAATGTCAACCTATTCAAATTTGAATTGGAAATACCTTCTTTGGCTCCCTATTTAACCTAATAGGCTTGTAATTCTTGAAAGATCAATTTTACAGTTTGACAAGATTATATGATGCAAAATTATTGTAGGTTTTTGAATGTTATGCTACAATACTACTCTTTGAAAAAGATTTGCATGCTCCTCAAGCTCTCTTTCTTTTGGTCGAAGCTTCATGATTGATGTAGAACAGTTGGGATCACTAACTAATGATTGTCTTGTACCACTTCATCAAAATTTGGTATGGTTTCAACTACTTCTTACCTTCAAGATTTGATCAACCAACTTCATTAAGGTGATGTTGCATTCTATTAGTTTGTTTCTATTAACACATCTCTCTTGGGTTGGATATCACATCACCTTGCTAGATGGATTAGGAATCCACTCTAATGCACTGGAGTAGGGTTTCATTTTGATTTCTTGTCACTACTCATCACAATCTTAGACACACTTAAGATTCAAAGAAAACATTATTTGTTGATACTAACCTAGCTATCCATGAGGGAGGAATACCAAAATGAGGGTTTGATTGAGGAAAACTCCCATATAGCTACAAACTCTTTTCCCTCTTTTGCTTGTGTACATGTTTGTATCAAAGGTTTCTAATAGTGAGGAGTGACAAGAGATAGAAGGATTAGAAGAAGAGATCATCAGATATAGAATTTAGACTACACTATACCTTCAAGACTCTAGTACCTTGCACTATTGTCCTGCCTAGTGAGGCCCTACTTCCGATGATAGGTTCTGTTTGACCTTCTATTCTCTAATCTACCCTTGTTTTTGTACTCTATGATAGCTTTCTATAGATTTACTTAGTTTATCATTTAGGTTTATACATTTCATAGTTTAGTCAATTCCTTAGTTATCAATCTTTCCTCTTTACAACAAAGGATTAGAATCCGGATAGTTTGGCTCTCCCTTGAGGAATGTAGCCAAACAAAAAAGCCATTGGTGATTTGTGTTCCAATGTGACTTGGAGAAAGGTTGATTTTAGTTAGTTCATTGTTTAGTCTAGACACCCTTTTACCATTTCAAAACATTAAGTGTAAGGTAGGAAGGAAGAAAATCAAGATGCTTCCATGAAGAAATTATGGTGGTAGAAATGTGGTTGTGACGGAAGAAGGGTTTAGAGCTTTGTAGAGGTAGATTAGTGTAGGAGCACCTTAGGATATTTTTGATTTTTGGTCTCAATAATGAGAGCATAGGTAGAGTTTTGTTTTAAATAATGTACTAAAGCCCATAAAAGGCATTTTTTTTTGTAGTGGAGGTCATTTTAGGATTAGAATCTTTAATACTTTGCTTAAGTTTAGAACATGCTATTTTGGAGCAGCTTAGTGGAAAGGCTATTTTAAGCCTTCTTTTTTATTTTTCCACATGGTGGAGTAGTGGAATGACAAAGTTTAATTGTAAACATGGTTTGGAGACCTCAGGGATGTCAAGGAAGATCATAAATGTAATTTGGAATGAAGAAAAATATAAACTTTACCCTATTTTTCTATTTTTCTATCTTTGTTGTTGTTTCTAATGTCCTGAGTAGAGCCATATAGTACTTTCAAGAACCAAAATGTCTAAATGTTGGTAGGTGGTGATTGATCAGGAAAGTACTATACACTAGCCGACATAAAAAATCTTAATTTTTGTGACCGACATAAGAAAACCCTATTTTTGTAACTGACAAAAAGGCTTGATAAAAAGTGGCTAAGTGTTAGGGTTTTGATATTGTATTGTAGCATTTGCAATGGTATTGAGTTGCAGGGATTGCTAGTTGTAATCGGTTTGATTTATTGGATAATAATATTAGACTCTCTATTTGGTGGATGTAGCCCGAGTTTGGATGAACCACGTTAAAACTTGTCTCTCGCTATTATTAATTCTATGTATTTCCATTTCTCTGTTTAATCTTTATTTGCATTTAATTGATATCTTCTGTTGGCTAACCCTAACAAGTGGTATCAGAGCTAGTTGTGTTTGATTATCATCTACAGGAAAGTCTCACGGTTGAGTGGGAGCAATAGCAGATGAGGGTAAATTGAAGGTTGATAAATTCAATGGGCAGAACTATCAATTATGGAAGATGTAGATGGAGGATTACCTCTATCAAAAGGATTTATGGATGCCATTGCAAGGAGTAGCCAAGAAATTGGCAACAATGTCTGATGAGGATTGGAATCTTCTTGACAGAAAGGCACTGGGAACCATTCAGTTGTACCTGGCACCATTAGTGGCATTCAATATAATGGAAGCAAAGACAACAGATGGTCTGATGAAAGCTTTGGCTAAATTGTATGAAAAACCCTCATCCTCAAATAAGGTATTTCTCATGAAGTGTTTTTTTAATTTAAAAATGGTTGAAAGTGGATCTATGATAGGTCATTTAAATGAATTTAATATGATTGTTAGTCAATTGACTTCTTTAAATGTAAAATTTGATGAAGAAGTTAGAGCTCTCTTGATATTATGTTCATTGCCTGAAATTTGGGATAGTTTGGTAATGGCAGTTAGTAACTCTGTTTCTGGTTTAAATATCCTAAAATTTGATGATGTTATTGGTGTTATTCTAAGTGAGGAAATTCATAAGAAAAGCTCAGGTGGATCCACATCAGGCAGTGTTTTGAATGTAGAAAGCAAGGGCAGATCAAAGGAGAGAGGAAAAGGTTTTGGAGGTCATGGGAAGTCATGAGGAAAATCAAAGGACAAAAGATCCCAAACCAGAGGATAAAAGGATTGCTGGTACTGTGGGAAACTAGGTCATCTGAAGAAAGATTGCTGGTCTCGGAAAAATAAAGAAGGAGACAAACAAGAAGGCAATAAGGAAGCAAATGTGGTAAGTAATAAATCTAAAGATGACGCTTTGATTCTTTCCCTAGATAATGCTGATGATTCATGGGTTTTAGATTCAGGGGCCTCATTTCATGCTACGCCCCATAGAAGTTATTTTCTTGATTATGTCCAAGGGGATTTTGGGCTGGTTTATTTGGGAGATAACGAACCCTGTCAGATTGTTGGAAAGGGAAGAATCAAGATTAAGTTACAGAATGGGAATCATTGGCTACTACAAGAGGTAAGGCACATTCTAAGGCTCAGTAGGAATTTAATTTCAGTAAACAACTAGCTGAACAAGGTTGCATTGTTACATTTACTGATAAAAATTAGAAGGTTCCAAAAGGTGCCTTAGTAGTAGCAAAAGGTGTGAAAGTAGGCACCTTATATCTTTGTACAAGTCATACTATTCCTTCTACTTTAGCTGTTGCAGAGAAAAAACAAATAGGCTCAGGAACAGTTGCTACAGGTTCACAGGAAGAGACTGAAATAGTTGCTACAAGTTCTGAGACAACATTGTGGCATAACAAACTTGGGCATATGAGTGAAAAAGGTATGAAGGTACTTCATTCTAAGAAAGTTTTACTAGGTCTAAAATGTATTAATATGGATTTCTGTGAAAGTTGTGTGTATGGCAAATAAAAGAGAGTCAGTTTTCTTAGAGATGGAAAGCAAAAGAAAAATGAAAAGTTGGAGCTTGTGCATACAGATGTATGGGGACCAGCTCAGGTATCTTCTCTCGGTGGCTCTCGGTATTATGTTACATTCATAGATGATGCAACTAGGAAGGTCTAGATTTATTTTCTTAGATAGAAATCTGATGTATTTGAAACATTTAAGAAATAGAGAAGCTTGGTTGAGAATGAGACGGGTAAAAGATTAAAATGTCTCAGATCTGATAATGGCGGTGAATATTGCAGCAAAGAATTTAAAGCTTATTGTTCTTTAATGGAATTCATAGGTAGAAAACGGTTCCAGGGACTCCATAGGAAAATGGAGTGGCTGAATGCATGAATAGGACAATAATGGAGCATGCAAGGACCATGAGATTGCATGTTGGGCTGCCTTTAAACATGTGGGCAGAGGCTATCAACACTGCTGTATATATAATTAATAGAGGTCCTTCAGTTCCTTTGGGCTGTGGTATTCCAGAGGAAGCATGGACAGGTAAGAAGGTGAGTTATTCTTTTCTAAAAACCTTTGGCTGTGAAGCATTTACACATATAGATTCTGAAAATAGAACCAAGCTGGATGCAAAATTTAAAAAGTGTACATTTGTTGGATATGGCATTGATGAATTTGGTTATAGGCTTTGGGATTTTGAAAATTAAAAAATCGTGAGAAGCAGGGATGTTATATTCAATGAGAAGGTGTTGTACAAAGATCAGTTGTAGCAGCATGAGAAGAAAGAAAAAGATTATGTGGTGCTGGATGATACTCCAAATAGTGATGTTCCAGTGGTTCCTCATGCTCTGCAACAGCAACCAGAAATACCACAAACTCCAGTAAATGTTAGACGGTCAACAAGGCTAAGTAGACCTCTCGAAAGGTTTTCTCCCTCTTTGTATTCTATTTTGTTAACAGATTCTGGTGAACCAAAAGGGTATGATGAAGCTATGTAGGTGGATACACAGGTTCAGTGGGAGCTTGCTATGAAAGAAGAAATGGACTCGCTAAAAAATTAGACTTGGCAATTATGTCAGTTACCTGCGAGTAAAAAGGCTTTACCAAACAAATGGGTTTACCAGCTGAAAGAGGAAGATGGAGGTAAGAAAAGATTTAAGGCTAGGTTAGTTGTAAAAGGATTTGCATAGAAAAAGGGCATTGATTTTGATGAGATATTTTCTCCAGTTGTCAAGATGACTTCTATTCGTATTGTTTTAAGTATTGTGGCTACTGAAGATTTGCTTTTGGAATGGCTAGATGTGAAAATTGCCTTTCTCCATGGTAATTTGGAGGAGGAGATATACATGGCACAACCACACAGATTTTAGGTCAAAGGTAAGGAGAAATAGGAGTGCAGATTTAAGAAGAGTTTGTATGGCCTGAAACAAGCACCTCGGTAATGGTATTTAAAATTTGATAGTTTTATGGCTGAGCAAGGCTACATAGGTATAATTCTAACCATTGTGTTTATTTTAAGAGGTTGGATACTGACAGCTACATTATTTTATGTTTATATGTTGATGACATGCTTGTAGCTGGGTCTAACATGGATCACATAAGAGATTTAAAACAGCAGTTAGCACAGTCATTTGATATGAAGGATTTGGGGGCAGCAAAACAAATCCTTGGTATGAAAATTTGTAGAGATAGAAAGAACAGAAAATTGACTCTATCTCAGGCTACTTATGTTAAAAAGGTGTTGCAGAGATTCCATATGGAGAATACAAAAGTTGTTAGCACACCTTTGCCTAGTCATTTGAAATTGACTAAGGAGATGTGTCCCAAGACACAAGAGGAGGAAGAGAAAATGTCCAAGGTACCATATGCTTCAGCTGTAGGAAGTTTAATGTATGCCATGGTATGCACGAGACCAGATATTGCACATGCTGTAGGAGTCGTCAGCAAGTATATGAGTCATCCCGGATTTGAGCATTGGAATGTGGTAAAATGGATTCTCAGAAATTTGAGAGGTACATCTAATAAACACTTATGTTTTGGGGGCTCTAATACTAATTTAGCAGGTTATGTAGACTCATATTTGGTAGGGGATATTGATACCAAGTGGAGTACTATAGGTTATGTCTTTACTGTAGGTGGAACAGTGGTGAGTTGGATTTCCAGATTGCAAAAGGTGGTTGCTTTATCCACCACAGAGGCAGAATATGTAGCTGCAACAGAGGCAAGTAAGGAGATGATATGGCTGCAATCTTTCATGGAAGAATTGGGTAAACAACAAGCTAACAGTTCTTTGTATACAGACAGTCAGAGTGCCATACATCTTGCAAAGAATTCTGCCTTGCATTCAAAGACCAAACACATACAGTTGAGGTATCACTTTATTTGTTCGGTGTTGGATAATGGATAGTTAAGGCTAGAAAAGATACATACAGATGAAAATCTAGCGGATATGTTTACAAAGGCAGTGACAAGGGAGAAGCTGAACTCCTCTTCAGCTTCAGTTGGTCTTCTAGACTGAAAACAACAAAAATAGAACAGTAGAGTCCAGGGTGCTTATTTCCAGTAGGAGTTGCATGTGCAGCGGTGTCATCCAGGATCAGTCTCCAAGTGGGAGAATGTTTGGTGTGGAGCCTGATCAGTCTCCAAGTGCGAGATTGTTGGTAGGTGGCGACTAATTAGTAAAGTACTATACACTAGCCATGTATCCTCATCGGGGTTCGAGGTGGCAGCCCCCGAGAAGCGGGGGTTCAGGGGCACAACCCCTAAGAAATTTTTTTTAGAGCCAACATAAAAAATCCTAATTTTTGTGACCGACATAAGAAAACCCTATTTTTGTAACCGACAAAAAGGCTTGATAAAAAGTGGCTAAGTGTTAGGGTTTTGATATTGTATTGTAGCATTTGCAACAGTATTGAGTTATAGGGATTGCTGATTGTAATCAGTTTGATTTACTGGATAATAATATTGGACTCTCTGTTTGGTGGATGTAGCCCGAGTTTGGGTGAACCACGTTAAAACTTGTCTCTCGTTGTTATTAATTCTGTGTATTTCCATTTCTCTGTTTAATCTTTGTTTGCATTTAATTGATATCTTCTATCGGCTAACCCTAACACTAAAATAGTGTGAGAAATGGTATTATCTCTCATTTGAATCAAGTTGGAAGGATTTTCATAATAGTTAAAGCATTTTATCACTGGTTTTCTATTACTAGCTCTTAAACCCTAGTTTTGAGGGTTTTAAAGAAATCAATGGATTTTTGGTTTATTTCACCTACACCATAGCCTCCAAAATGGGTGAATGGGCTCTAGTTAGGGTATGCATACTTTCTTATTTTGCATGCAGGAGCAAGGGAGGCCATTTGAGGAAGATATGATCGTTGTCCCAGTTGGTTGTATGCAAGATTGAAGTCAATAATGGTGGCTAGGAGTTGGGTTTTGAAAAAAATGCATTGGTAGAAAAAGGGAGTTTATTTGGGAAGCATGTGTAGGCATATTATGATGTTTTTGAAGTGGTTTGTGGCTTGGAGTAAAGAGATCCAATACAACCATCTTGTAAGCAAGCTTAGAATGGGCCTAAATAAGGTTTTTAGGTTTTGGTGACTTAGTGAGCCTTCTATCTGATAAAAATGATGGATTTAGGAATTTTGCAACATGTTTGTTGTCTGTGTGAAGAGTTTTACATTGTGAGTTTTCATTTTCATGTACTTGTTTTGTAAAAGTGGCCTAATTAGGCCTAGGGAGGAAGGGGATAGTCAATTATAGACCCACACATGCCAAAGTAACCCCACCTTTTTTTGAGATATGTCATGAAAAATACAAATGGGTATTTAAAAAGCCATTTCTTTTGTGGGTTTGAGTCGTTTTCAGAAAGTTATGTCAAAATTACTACTTCTGTTGTCCTAATTAGGCCTAGGAACAATAGGTACAGTCCATTTTTTAGGCTTTTGTTCCAAAACAATGTACCATGCATGTGAGATATGTTATGAAACTCCCAAATGGGTATTTTAAAAGCTAATTTTTTCATGGGTTGGGTATGTCTTCTGGAAGTTATGAATAAAAAACCCTCTTTGGAGGGCTACAAGGAAGTAGGGCTAGTTGTGAAGGAATGTCTAGAAGAGTCCATTGCTCAGGTCTCTTGGAGTGTTTCATTAGTATTAACTAGTCATTTTAATGTGGTATAAGGTGATTTGGAGAGTCAAAAAGTGGCCCTTATATTCTAACCATGATATGGTACTTTTACCTAGTATTCAAGCTATGGATTGTCAAAGGGAGAACAACTCCATGCATGATCAGCAAAGGAATCAATGAAGTGTTTAGTTATGAACCTACCTTTCTCTACATCAAGTGGTATAAGAGCTACAAGGAGTAGATCTTTTGAAGATGAGAAGTTGAAGATTGAAGAGGAGAACATTTGGAAGGTGAAAGGACAAGATGCATTCAGAAGACAATATGGCAAAAGAGATTAGAGAGTTCCAAGAGAGGTATGCTAAGCTAAAGGAGATGACACAAAAGAGAATCCTATTCAGGACAACATGCAAGTGCAAAAATAAGGTATGCAAAGTGGTGATAGATTCAGGTTCAATTGATAACTTGGTTTCAAGTGAAATGGTGGATAAGTTGAGTTTAGAAAGGATACCTCATGGAACACCTTATATAGCATTTTGGTTGAATAATGAGCAGTCAATAGTGGTTAAAGAACAAGCTTATGTTGAGTTTTATATTGGTCCATACAAGGATAAGGTATTGTGTGATGTGTTACTAATGAGTTATTGTCATTTGTTACTTGGAAGACCATGGCAGTTTGACAAACATGCCATATATGATGGTAGGGAGAATAGTTATGATATTGTGAAAGGTGTAAACAAGTTCACACTAACACCATTGCAGAAGGATGATAAGGCACAAGAAATGACAGTAAGGATAGTCCTATTTGGCAAGAAAGAGTTCATAAGGCATGAGGAAAACAAAGGCAAAGAAGGTGCAACCACTATGAGAGAAGAAGTTGCTGAGATAGTAGATGTAAGGAGTTATGCAAATTTGAAGAGTAAAGAGGATATAGGACAGTCAAATACTGTCACATTAGAGGTGTGTAGATTTGATATAAAGGATTGTGAGCTAAAAGTTCTTGGGATAGAGACCCTAATAAGAGGAAAAGGTAAGATAAGTGAAGGTAAGTTAGAGAAAAGGAAAGAAAGGCTTAGTAAGGTCACCATAGAGAAAGAGTATTGTCCATTGATTGGACAAGAGCATAAAGAGTAGCAGTTGTTTGCTGGTAAATAAGATGGAAAACGTGATAACAAAGAGGTCTTAAAGATTGAGAGAATGAAGATAAAGGAAATGGATAAGGACAAAGAGAATGAGTGGATTGTGGAAAGCCAAGATAGGCTTGTGAAGAGTGAAAGAATCATGGTGGGGGTAGTGGTGTGTCCCTTGAAGGTAAATGAGGATAATGGGAAGTCAAGCACTGCTAAGTTAGGGGTATATGAGTCTGAAAATATAGTAAGGATAGAGACAAAAAGTTTGATGCAAGTTATGAGAGAAAAAGATGCAAAGAGCCAAGGTAAATGGCAAGTGAAAGAGGTTGAAGTGAACTAATGTTAGAGCATGGTGTTTAAAAGAAATGATGGACAGTCAGATGGTGTTAACAAAGAGGTTCATAAACCTAGTAGGACAGAGGTCCTTGAGATAGAGTATCAAAATCAAAGTGTGGACAGTTAAGAAAAAGTGTTGGTGAAGACTCCAAATGAGTTGGAGAATTGTGATGACAGTGTGCTAAGGGTAGTCATTTGTCCTTTGATGCAAGGGGTGGTTGATAGGCAGTTGTGTAGTGCCATGACAATGTTTTCAAAACTTGAGGTTCCAAAAGTTGAGGTGAATATGAGTATTTGGCAAGGCCAATGGGGTAGGTTCAAGTATGCAATAGATATTATGAGGCAAAGAGTTCATGAAATAGTTGAACAAGGTTTGTTTGCAAGTGTATCATCAAGTTTTGATGAAAGGATGGTTAGAAGACATGTAGCTGATTAGTTTGCAACAAAGAGCTGGTGTCAAGTTGCAAGACAAGGAAGAGTTGATGAGTTTAAGTTTGTTCCAAGAGTGAAGATGAAGATCAATGGAGCAATTTTAAGAACAAGCAAAGAGTTGAAGATCAAAGAGCTATTGCAGGTTGAAGACTTCCAAGGGACTTGGAAGAATTTCATGGCTGGGTGTATGGTGCAGGAGCAATTTAGGATATTTTTTATTTTTGGTCTCAATAATGAGAGCATAGGTGGAGTTTTGTTTTAAATAATGTACTAAAGCCCATAAAAGGCATTTTTTTTTGTAGTGGAGGTCATTTTAGGATTAGAATCTTTAATACTTTGCTTAAGTTTAGAACATGCTATTTTGGAGCAGCTTAGTGGAAAGGCTATTTTAAGCCTTCTTTTTTATTTTTCCACATGGTGGAGTAATGGAAGAACAATTTTAATTGTAAACATGATTTGGACATCTAAGGGATGCCGAGGAAGATCAGAAATGTAATTTGGAATGAAGAAAAATACAAACTTTACCCTGTTTTTCTATTTTTTTGTCTTTTTTCTATTTCTAATGTCCTGAGCAAAGCCGTACCATACTGTCAAGAACCAAAATGTCTAAAATCATGTGATAAATGGTATTATCTCTCATTTGAATCAATTTTGAAGGATTTTCATAATAGTTAAAGCATTTTATCACTGGTTTTCTGTGACTAGCTCTTAAACCCAAGTTTTGAGCATTTTAAGGAAATCAATGGATTTTTGGTTTATTTCACCTGCACCATAGCCTCCAAAATGGGCGTATGGGCTCTAGTTAGGGTATACATACTTTCTTGTTTTGCATGCAGGAGCAAGGGAGGCCATTTGAGGAAGATATGATCGTTGTCCCAGTTGGTTGTATGCAAAATTAAAGTCAAGAATGGTGGCTAGGAGTTGGATTTTGAAAAAAATGCATTGGTAGAAAAAGGGAGTTGATTTGGGAAGCATGTGTAGGCATATTATGATGTGTTTGAAGTATTTCTAAAGTGGTTTGTGGCCTGGAGTAAAGAGATCCAATAAAACCATCTTGTAAGCAAGCCTGGAATGGGCCTAAACAAGGTTTTTAGGTTTTGGTGACTTAGTGAGCCTTCCATCTGATAAAAATCATGGATTTAGGAATTTTCCAACCTATTTGTTGTCTTTGTAAAGAGTTTTGCATTGTGTGTTTTCATTTTCATGTACTTGTTTTGTAAAAGTGGTCTAATTAGGCCTAGGCAGGAAGGGGACAGTCAATTTTAGACCTACATGTGCCAAAATAACCCCACCTTGTTTTGAGATATATCATGGAAAAGCCAAATGGGTATCTGAAAAGCCATTGCTTTTGTGGGTTTGAGTCATTTTTAGAAAGTTATGTCAAAATTACTACTTCATCTATCCTAATTAGTCCTAGGAACAACATGTACAGTCCATTTTTGAGGCTTTTGTTCCAAAACAACCTACCCTATATGTGAGATGTGTGTTGAAACTCCCAAATGGGTAATTTAAAAGCTAATTTGTTCATGGGTTTGGTATGTCTTCTGCAAGTTATGAAGGAAAAACCCTGTTTGGAGGGCTACAAGGAAGTAGGGCTAGTTGTGAAGGAATGTCGAGAAACGTCCATTGCTTAAGTCTCTTGGAGTGTTTCATTAGTATCAACCAGTAATTTTAATGTGGTCTAAGGTGATTTGGAGATTCAGCAAGTGGTCCTTATATTCTAACCATGATATGGTACTTTTACCTAGTATTCAAGCTATGGATTGTCAAAAGAAGAACAGCTCCATGCATGATCAGCAAAGGAATCAGTGAAGTGTTTGGTTATGAACCTACCTTGCTCTGCATCATAGATTAATGTAATATAAGAGGAACTAAGAAGAGGTTTTGATCTGAGAATGAGAGATGGAAGTGAAGCTGAAGATAATGTATCCCAAGATGATGCACAATCTGAATAGAATGAAGGAGAAGTGGAACTTGAACAAGTCAGATCATTGAAGGTCGTAACAAAAATTGGGAAAAGGCCAAAAATTGATATCTCTACTTATTTTGGTAGTCTCAATCCACAAGAATTGATAGATTGGATCAATGATATGGAGGATTATTTTGAATATGAAGAAATAGAAGATTCTGAGAGGGTCAAGTCTTCCAAGACCAAGCTCAAGGGTCATGCTAGAATTTGGTGGAAGGAGGTGCAGTCAGAAAGAAATTAAAGAGGAAAAGAGAAGATTAGAAGATGTGATCAGATGGTGGATAAATTGAAGAGATGGTTTATTCGTATGGATTATGAGTAGGGACTTTTTAAAAAAAATGCAAGGTCTAAGACAACTAAACAAGATAATCAAGGAGTACATTGACTATTTTTACAAAGTTATCATTAGAGTAGGTCACATAAAGTCTAATAAAGAGAAGGTAGCTAGGCATATCAATGGATTGAAACCTAATATTGAAGAAGAATTAAGATTAGTTAGATTAAAATCTATTTAAAATGCATATCAATTTGTGTAGATCGGGGAAAATTGGGGTACATGCATGAATCATCAATAGCAACCACAAAACTATCTAAATTCAAGATACAAAGCCCTAATCCAATAATGAAGCACAAGATGTACATAGAAATCAAATGATAAAAGAAATAATATCTAAATTCCTATGCCAAATTTGATTCTCCTCCATTACTTTTCTCCATTTTTCTTTGATTGCTCTCAAATTTACAACATGCAATAGATATGATAAGCTCAATGTGAATGATAGTGAAATCTTGAAGATTATGATTGTGGTTCACCTTGAAATGAAGGTCAAAGCTTGATTTTATAGAAGACTTGGATTTGAATGAACGGTGAGGATTGAATGTTGAATTGAGTTATGTGGACGACTAAGATTGAAGATAAGCCCCTTTCATTTAATAAAGGTGGTGGAATGAAAAGTGTGTGGATAAGAATAGAGCTGATCTAATTTAAATAATAAAAATTATTTAAATTGGTTGGTAGTGTGACAATGCATTAAATGAAATTTGTAGTATGGTTGTAGTATGACACATAAGTCAAATAAAAAATTACTTCAATTATGAGAGAGGGACATGTTGTGATGAGGATAAAGGTGAGGGCTAATTTAAATAAATATTTTATTTATTTAGTTGGATAATGGAGAAATTAGGTAATGACTAATTAAATAATTAAAAATAATTATTTAATTATAGAAGAAAAGAGAGAAAATAGAGAGGAATAATTAAATAAATAAAAAATTATTTAATTATAAATTGGAAAATAGAAAAGTTGAATTAATTAAATAATTATAAATTATTTAATTAATAGAAGAATGTGACATTAGGGAATAATTAGTGTGAAAATGTTGTTCGTAGGCTTAGGACATTTTTGAGTGTCTATAGTTTGCAATGAAGGTGGAAAAAAATTTGAATAGGAAATTCTAGAACAAACAAAGAGGAATAGGTCATGGTGGAAGAACTAGTTGAAGATCATATGGGCGCCAAGGACAGCAAGATGAGCAAAAGAAAAATGAAGATGCAAACACTAGTCAAAATAACAAAGGTGAAAATGCATGTTGCCCTTGAGGAAAAAATAATGGGTACTAGAGAGGAAGAGGTAGATTTTGAAGAGGACCTAGAAGAGGAGGATTTAAAGAAACCTATTTTAGATGTAGTGAAGAAGGTCATAGAGCATATGACTATCAACAAAATTAGGGAGGAACAAACAAAGGGATAGAGGATAATTCTAGAGTTGCCCATGATGATGAGGAGGCTAGATCTGAACATTCAGAAGATACAGAAAGAGGAAAAGATTTTGTTATCAGAAGAGCCTTACTAAAAGAAGAGGGGAAAGAAGAACCAACATAAAGAAAGAGCCTATCGTGAACAAGGTGTAAATCAGAAGGTAAGTGTTGTGATGTGATTATTAATAGTAGAAGTACAATAATCTAGTCTCTTAAGACATGGTTAAAAGTTTAATTTGAAGAAAATAGAGCATCCACATCCCTATAGGATTGTTTGGTTGTAGAAAGATCATAAGGCTTTGGTTAATGAATAGTGTTAGGTAAAATTTAAGATTGGAGATTTCCTTGATGAAGTGTTATATGATATTATGCCAATGGATGTATGTCACTTACTATTGGGAAGATTGTGGAAGTATGATAGGTGTGCTATCCATGATGGTCATGATAACACCTATTCTCTGACAAAATATGGACTAAGACATAAGATGAAACCTGTGAGAGAAGTAGATGAAAAGGTATGTAGTTATGCTAGAATTTGTTTGGTAGATGGTATACAATTTTTTGATAGAATGAAGCATGAACATATGTATTTTGCCTTGATTCCTAAAATCAATAAAGAGGAAGGAGAAGATCTACCTGCAAAAATTGCAAGTATGTTGGATGAATTCAAAGACATTGTTTTAGAAAATGTACTTGAAGGTTTTCCTCTAGTGAGAAGCATAATTCATCAAATGGATTTGATACCAGGAGCTAGTTTTCCTAATAAGGCATCTGATAGAATGAATTCTATTGAAAATGAGGAGTTGAACAAACAAGTTCAGAAATAGTTGAAAAATGGGCTAATTAGAGAGAGTTTGAGTCCATATATAGTACATATAGTGCTAGTACCTAAGAAGGATGGAGAATGGAGGATGTGTACTAATTCTAGGGCCATCAACAAAATCAAATTTAAGTATAGATTTCCTTTCTGAAGGATGGATGATATCATGGTTTACTTGAGTAGAGTGAATCACTTCACAAAGATAGATTTGAAGAGCAGGTATCACCAAATTAGGATACAGAAAGGAGATGAATGGAATACAACATTCAAGATAAAAGAAGGACTATATGAGTGGATAGCAATTCCATTCAAACTAACCAATGCACCAAGCACTTCCATGAGGCTCATGAATGAGGTACTCAAAGAAATTTTGGCTAAGTTTGTTATTGTTTATTAGTATGATATTCTAATTTTTAGAACAACCTTGGAGGAATATTTGATTCATGTTCATAGAGGTTTTGAGAGGTTGATGGAAGAGAAACTGTTGATAAATTTGAAGAAGTGCAACTTTGTGAAGGAGTTAGTGTACCTAGGATTTGTGATCTCAGCTAAGGGTCTTAAGATTGATCTAGAGAAAGTAAGGGATATCATAGAATGGCCTACACTAAGGAGTATTACTGAGGTAAGAACATTTCATGGATTATCTTATTTTTATAGAAAGTTGCATTAGAAATTTTAGTATCATATGTACACCTTTAACTGAAACAATGAGAGGAGATAGAAAAGAATCTAAATGGACTCTAGGGGCAGCCAACAGTTTTGATTTGTTGAAGCAAAAAGTTACATAGCAACCTATTTTAGCACTTGCAGATTTTAACAAGGCATTTCAAGTAGATTGTGATGCTAGTGGTAGTGCCATATGAGCTATATTAAGTCAAGAAGGAAGACCCATTACATATTTTAGTGAAAAACTCAATGATGCTAGGAAGAAGTATTATGTTTATGATAAGGGATTTTATGTTATTGTTCAAGCATTAAAGAAATGGAGACATTATCGTTTGCCTAAGGAATTTGTTTTGTGCATTGATCATCAAGCCTTACAGTATTTGAATATCCAAGTGAAGTTGAATCAAAGAAATTTGAAATGGATCAATTTATTGCAAAGATATACATTTGTGTTGAAGCATTGAAGTGGAAAGTCCAACAAAGTTGCATATGCCTTGAGTAGGAGGAAAAATTTGTTGGTAGAGATGAGAATTGAAGTTGTTGAGTTTGAAGAACTCAAACATTTATATCTTGAAGATCTAGATTCTTTAGAGGCATGGAAATCTTGCCTAGATCCTATCACCATGGACATAACATAGTGGTTGGATTATATAATTCAAGATGGCATGTTATTTAGAGGAAGTAAGTTATGCATTTGAAGAAGTTCCATGAGAGAGAACTTGCTAAAAGAAAAGCACAATGGAGGATTAGCAGGACATTTTGGAAGAAACAATTTAATTGTTGCCTTAGTAAGTGAGAACTATTATTGGCCAAAGTTGTATTAGGATGTGAAATTTTTTTCCCAAAGTTGCATGGTATGTCAGATGGCTAAGGGAGTGAGTCAAAATACTAGTTTATATTTGTAGACACCCAAATTTGTCCCAACTTTGTCCATGTCTAGCAACACTTTGTCAAAAACATTATCCTAGACATCATGTAGCATTTTGTCCTAAATCTCACTCTTAATCCCATTTATCCATTAGCCAATTAATTAAATAAATTTATTTATTTAATTAAAATCTCATCTTAATCCCATCCTAATCCCACTTAGCCAATTAATTAAATAAATTTTATTTATTTAATTAATTTCACATGCATAATCCCATTTATCTTATCCTCATCCCAATTAATTAAATAAATTTTATTTATTTAATTAATTTCCACATCATATATTATCCCATCCTATTCATCTACTCTATTAATTAAATAAATTTTATTTATTTAATTAATTTCTAACTATATCACAACTAATTCAAATATTTTATTTGAATTAAGTCCTCACCTTTCACCACATTCCAACACTTGTCCAGTCAATCATGTGTTACAACTTTTATCTTTCACATGCACAACTAATGGGACCTAATTTTAGTATTTATCTACACAAGCACACCTAAGCCTTATCTTCCTTTGCCACATGTCAATTGACTACAATTTCTTAATGTGCAAGGAAACCTAACTTAATCCTATCCATCCATTTCATCTAAAGCCCTAATTGATCCTAGCCATCCATTTAAACCAAGCCAATTCTATAAATCAACCCCCTCATAAGCCATTAGCATGCATTGAACCTCAAGTACCATTATTCTACCAAATTTTCTGAAAGGCATTGATCCTCAAGTATCCACATGCTGTCGAAATATCATTAGAGCCTTTGTATCCTTCATCTATCATTCATTCTATCATCTTCATCTTAATGTTATGCTGCAGAAGTGAGCACCCAACATTCTTCCAACAATAATTCTTCAAAATCTTGTATGCTCATGCAAGGTGGAGAAGAGCAATGGAGATAAATCAAGCATAGCGTGGAGATTGGTTTGCATTTACATTTGTTATTTTGATTTTCATGTTGTCTTGTGCTTCATTGTGCATTGCTAGGGTTTTTATCATTGCTGTTTATTCATTTGCCCTAATTTGCAATTTTACCCTAACTACATTTGGTACGCCCGGTGGGACTCACTTTGCTTGACCTTTTTTGCAGGTTTTTGTAGTAAAAATTTGCATTCATGTAACCCCCATTGTTGAGTTTTACAGGTTTAATTAACTTTTTGTTGCAGATCCGTTATTTTTTTCGACAAAACCCTAGGTTTAAAGATTTCAACATATCTTCCAAACGGCTATGAATTTTTCTACAAGATTTTAGCAGACGTTTGTCCATGATATAAGAAAGCTACAGAAGAAAAATTTTGGGTTTTTCTTGATTTTTACGGGATTTATCACGTTTTTATGTTTTTTCATAAAATCACAATTCTAGGTGCAAATCAATGATTTTTTTAGAAATTTTTATATTTCTAGAAAGTTCTCAAAATTCTATTGGGGGTCTATGTTTTACAGATTTAATTTAGAGCTCGTTTATAGTGTGGAAAAATCAGATCTTTGCCGACTGTACTGTTTTCATAAATCCATATTTTTGGGCACAAATCAAGGAATTTTCTTGATTTCTTTACATTTTTAGAAAGCTCTCTAAAAATTAATAGGGTTTTCTTCTTTGATTTTTTAATATTTGAACCAAAAATGTATCAAAATAATCAAATCTAATTCGGCTATGCATCTAAATTTAAATTTTTCTTGCCTGATGAGCCTATTTTTTTATGCCTGCATTATAATATCATTTTTTTTTATGTTGTAGGTGATCATAAGGAGCTGGAGCAACATTGACATCAACATCTACAGTAATTTGGATAGCGAATTAACCAAGTGCAATCATCTCATTTCTCATCTTCTAATCATTGTTTGCAAACACATTTGGATTTTGGGCATAAAATGAACAATTGTTTGCAAATTCACATCAAAAAATTGGGCTAAAACAAACCATTGTCTTTCATCACATTTAGATTTGGGCTTTAAAACAAACAAGTGCTTGCATTGTTTTCTACACATTGAATTTCTAAGGTAATGAACCCCATGCGAGTGTGACTAAGTAAATGTGTATGCTCTCTCCTCGCATCCCAACACGAACTTGGAGATCAAAAACATTTACTTGTGTTGCTTTTGTTTAGCCTTAGAGAGGCCTACCTTGGTATCCACCCCAAGGGAACGACCTCAAGTGGTACTTTCATCCGGTCCACTATAAAAATTAGAGGATAAGGCGAAAGCCAAGTCTAACCGGTATTAGCGCTCACCATATAGTGCTAACTCGAAAGGAGGTGTACCTTTGTGTATATTAAAACTCCTAGTAGGGTTAGTTAAAGTCTTAAGTGGCTTGCTGGATGCTTGTGGGGTGCCGGTCCCCCAGATTTTCACTAGAACCTCCTTGTGATAGTGGCCTTGCCTTGACTAGGACTTGTTGAAGTGTCTTCATGTGCTTGCTTAACCATCATCACATTCTTCCAAACTAAAACTTGCTTATGTGTCTTGCATGAGTGATTCATGTGTGTATATGCATAATCATTTGTTTGAATATTGCACATCAAGCTCTAACACCCAAACACATAAAGACAAGTCATCCTACATATTCTTCCAATAACATTCAAACCCAATCACTTTCATCCCAAACATAGCCTAGTCATCATCCAACCCTTCATAGCCAAGTCATCCAAACAAGCCACATCATCATCAAAATCCCTAAACAACAATTTGCTAAAAGGACTTAAGACAAACACTGGGTGACAACATGTTTACACTAGAAGACCCAAAAATCAAATTCCAAAGATTCCTCCAAAATCTTTATCAAGGACCACAACCCCTAAAACAAGACGCCATTGAAATATTACAATTCTTCATCTAAGAAGCTCAACCCCATGCAAGCCAATCACCTCAACTGCAACACTCCATAGCCCAAGTCCAACACCTTTTAGCCACTAGTCAAGCCTGACAAGTACAACAAACCTTAGCCACTCCATACCAACCTACTCCACCTTATAGCCACATGTCCTATCCATCCACTTCCTATCAACCTAATCCATCTAGCCACATGTTATATCCATCCACTTCCTATCAACCTAATCCACCTATCCACCAAATCAATGCCACATCAACCTATCAACCTTCACCTCAAGCTTATCCAATCCCTCATGCCACCGTGCCAATGCACTACCAAGCCCATCCACAAAGCAATCAAGTGATATCACAAGAACAACATTCAAATCCAAATAGCCTTTTGTATATAAATCAAGTGAGCACAAGTCAACCTTGCCAACAAGATCAAATGTCCACATCTTTGGGTCCACCTCAAGATATTTTGTCTACATATCATACCATTACACCTAGTTGCCAAGACTATCAATGGCCTCCACAATAAGCACAAATGAGCCCAAATCCACCTTTGCAACAAGAAGCACATGCAACTCCAAGTGGACCCTTGTACATAAATCAAACAAGTCCAAATTATCCTATGCAAGATCTAATAACCTTTGACAAGGGAGATACCGATCTAAAGTGGCCTTCATCATCTAATCACCCACCAACACATAAGCCAACTAATCCTATCCCAACACCACCATGTGATCCTACCCTTAGTCCATTGGTCCATCAACCTTCCAAACCACCAAGCCCTTCATTACCTTCATCACCATGTCATTCTAATCCTTCACCAAAGGATGCAGCTGAGAGAGTTTTACAAAGAATGCTTGAAGCAAAACTCATTGAAATTCTTGAAGTCAAACCATGTAAAGAAAGTCCATATGATGAACATGATTATTGTGCATACCATAGGACCAAAGGCCATGATACAAATACATGCCCCATGTTTTTCCCAATTGTTTACAAGGTGTATCAACATACAATAAGAAATAATGCCACATCATCCCAATCCCATGTGTCACACCCATCTAGTCCACATCCTAATCCATCAAACTCCATTATCCTTCCATCTAATCAAAATCCTAGTCCTATGCTTACAACATCATCCTCTATTATTGCTCATCCATTATATTTCCCATCCACTCATACCCTTGCGAAGGATGTGATCCATTGGCTACTAGCTAGGAATAAACTACCCCCATGTCAAACACCCATTCATGAGCCTACCAAAGAACTTCCAAAAGTCATAATCTCATCATGTGGTCCACCTATCCTTAAGCCTATCCAAGAGCCCTCAATTAACATTCTTAGCCCTTCAAGACCATCATGTGACCTACAAGCCATCAAGCCTATTCAAGAGTTTCCTATTATGAATCCAAGTCAAGATTCATCATGTTCTCATATTGTTGACCAAGAGCCTATCCAAGAGCCTTCCACTTCCATTCAAGCAACCCAAGAGGTATGTCAAGAGTTTAATCTTAAGCATGTGGAAACATTAAGCCCTAGTCCAACTCAAGATCAATACACTTTCATATAACCTATCCATAATATCTACCTTCTTTATGATCAAGATGATACCTATAAAGAAGCTATCCATGAGCACCTTGATCCTATCCATAATCCTATATTTATCCATGAGCAAGATATCCACATTGCTCCTAGTCATCCGCCATCCAACCCTATCCATAACAAGCAAACATCCACTTGTCATGATGAGACACTTGTCCCCCGAGTAAGCATAAAAGATCAAACAAATAACTTGGATCTTAGTGAATACAATGCTAATCAAGATCCTAATGATCCTCCTTCCACATCCACCATCGATTCCACTTCAAATCCACCATCATATCCCCTTGGTCTTACCACCTTTGTCCATGAATGTTCTTCCTTAGGAAAAAAACAACCTCTATCCACTTCACCTTCTCCATCCAATAATGAGCTCAAGTCTAATGTTCAAAGTACACCAAGTCCTATAGTCCATCGCATGCTCCAAAACATGAACTACCAAGGTAAAGGCCTAGGTCTTTATGAACAAGGTATTTTGGTGCCAAACCATGTCAAGGTCCCTCCAAGCTCATATGGCCTTGGATACACACCCCAAGGTAAACAAGGCCAAGATGTTGGTAATCCCTTCATGCATCCTAAACCTATCACTTTCCATCACACCCCCCATCTACCCAAAACATATGTAGCCATTCCACCTCCATCATCCTATAAATGTCAAAAGCATGTGACCGTGCACCTTCCGCCATCTAATTTGCCTCCAATTTTACCAACTCCAAATATCCCTTCATCCACCTTACCACCATTGCTTCCAACAACTAACATATCTATCATTCATAAGTATCCTTACATCCCTAATCATGGCCAACAAAAGCACACATTGTTTAAGCATAAAGCTTCCAATCATTCCATCCACTCCACCCACCCCATGGGATTCAAAAGCAAAAATTTTGATGCCTCTACCTATAAAGCTAAAAATAATACCAAAAATCCTAAAGGTCTTCATACCTTAGGACATAAAGAATCAAACTCAAAGAAAAGTTCATCTAAGCAGGCATCTAAACCCTTACCTCCAAATGCAAAGCCCAAAAGCAAAATGGTTTGGGTTCCTAAGCAAACAACTAGCAAAGCGAATGAGGCATCCTCATCCACATCTAAGCAACCATCCAAACCCTTACGTCCAAAAGCAAAGCCCAAAAGCAAAATGGTTTGGGTTCCTAAGCAAATAGCTAGCAAAGCAAATGAGGTATCGTCATCTACATATCAAGAATCTCAATCACCTATCTCCATCCAAAAGCCTATTTCCACCCAAAACTTCGATTCCCTTCAAAAATCCCACAAGCAAATCAAAAGCACTAAAAATCCTAAATGTATGTGGGTTCCTAAATCACTTTATCAAGTATCTCCTAAGAAAACAACCCTATTGCTTCCTACACCACCATCTCATCAAAAGCTTCAATGTTTATCATGGTGTGTGCAACCGTTGGTCATGGTTCCTTTCCATTCCGTAGCACCTCCACATAACTACATCTCCCCATCTTCCATCCATTATCCTACATATCTCCCTCATCACCTCCCTATGGTCCATGCTTTGGCATAAACTTTTCATCCATCTTCATTCCATAAGCCTATATAATCCACATCATAATCCACTATCCCCATCCATCTATCCTTGCATGAACCTTTCATAATCCATTTCATGAAACCAAATCAATCTAACCATCATTTCATCATCTTCTAACCATTCCAAACAATGATCCAAATGCAAGTCAATCATTAAGCTATAACAATCAAGTTAATCAATCAAGCCAAGTTATCCAAGCACACTCAATGGTCTTGATCCTAACCTTGTTGTAAGCCAAATCAATCAATCAACCAATTAGCCAACCAACTCAGCAAACAACCTTGTGTTGATCTAGGGATATACCTTTCCCCGCAATGACAACACTCTCAACTATCATCAACAAAACAATCAGAAATTAATCTTTGGTTTACAGCTTGACAGGGGCAATACCTTGTTTGTTTTTGAATCATTTGCGCATGCTTGCTTGCTTGCTTGTGTGTGTTATTATTTTATCTTGCATTTGCATCATATTGGTATCATTTCCAACTAATATTCATATCTTGTGTATGTTGGAATAGCTTTTTGCACTATCCTTTGCATCTAAGGTCATATCATACCTTTTGTGCATTAGGACTTCAATGCTCTAAGTTTACTTCCTCATATGTCAGACAAGGTTGTATTACGCTGGGGCATGAGACACATCACCCTGGATCCTTATACCTTGGTGCATAATGTCTAGTGCTATATCAAACATCATGGTTGCTCACTTTCCATTGCAGCATAATGCATCATCATTTCTTCTATCTATCCCCTTATCTTTCTTTTTGCAGCCAAGCCATTTCTTTTCGAGAGCATACCTGTGTTTGTCCAACCCACCTATCTTCTCGAGGGGGCATCATCATCCTATCTCCATATCATTTTCCTTTATCCATACATTAACTTCTTTGAAATGATGTTACTCGACACAAAGCTCATCATCTGTAACATCATCTCAAAGAGGGGCAAAATGTAGACACCCAAATTTGTCCCAACTTTGTCCATGTCTAGCAACACTTTGTCAAAAACATTATCCTAGACATCATGTAGCATTTTGTCCTAAATCTCACTCTTAATCTCATTTATCCATTAGCCAATTAAATAAATAAATTTATTTATTTAATTAAAATCTCATCTTAATCCCATCCTAATCCCATTTAGCCAATTAATTAAATAAATTTTATTTATTTAATTAATTTCCACATCATATCTTATCCCATCCTATTCATCTACCCTATTAATTAAATAAATTTTATTTATTCAATTAATTTCCAACTATATCACAACTAATTCAAATATTTTATTTGAATTAAGTCCTCACCTTTCACCACATTCCAACACTTGTCCAGTCAATCATGTGTTACAACTTTTATCTTTCACATGCACAACTAATGGGACCTAATTTTAGTATTTATCTACACAAGCACACCTAAGCCTTATCTTCCTTTGCCACATGTCAATTGACTACAATTTCTTAATGTGCGAGGAAGCCTAACTTAATCCTATCCATCCATTTCATCTAAAGCCCTAATTGATCCTAGCCATCCATTTGAACCAAGCCAATTCTATAAATCAACCCCCTCATAAGCCATTAGCATGCATTGAACCTCAAGTACCATTATTCTGCCAAATTTTCTAAAAGGCATTGATCCTCAAGTATCCACATGCTATCAAAATATCATTAGATCCTTTACATCCTTCATCTATCATTCATTCTATCATCTTCATCTTAATGTTATGCTGCAGAAGTGAGCACCCAACATTCTTCCAACAATAATCCTTCAAAATCTTGCATGCTCATGCAAGGTGGAGAAGAGCAATGGAGATAAATCAAGCATAGTGTGGAGATCGGTTTGCATTTACATTTGTTATTTTGATTTTCATGTTGTCTTGTGCTTCATTGTGCATTGCTAGGGTTTTTATCATTGCTGTTTATTCATTTGCCTTGATTTGCAATTTTACCCTAACTACAATATCAACATTTATCTATACCTTAAATACCATGGGAAGACATTAGCATGGATTTTGTACTTGGTTTTCCAAGGACTTAGAGGTCATGATTTCATTTTTGTGGTAGTTCATAGATTTTCCAAGATGACACATTTCATTCCTTGCTAGAAGACAAATGATGTAGTTAATATTGTAGAGATATTTCTCAAGGAAGTGGTTAGATTGCATGGTCTACCTAAGAGTATTAGTTTCAGAGAGAGATACAAAATTTGTTTGATATTTTTGGAAGACATTATGGAAGAAGTTTAAGATTGATTTGAATTTTAGTTCTACACATCATCCACAAACTAATGGTTTGATAGAAGTCGTAAATAGAAGTTTACACAAACTTTTGAGATGTTTTTTAGGAGAAAATCCAAAGGGATGGGACTTGATTTTGCCATAGGCTCAGTTTCCATACAACAGCTCAGTTAATAGAAGTATAGGAAAATCACCATTCTAGATTGTATATGGAAGTAGTGTGATAAATGTTTCAGAGTTGAGGAAAATGGATAAGGAGGAGAAGAGGAGTGCAAATATAGAATATTTTGCAAAACACATGAAGAATCTACATGAGGAGGCAAGGAAACATATACATAAAATGTATATTCAGTATGAGGAGAAGGTAGATCAGAAAAGATGATTCAAAGAGTTCAATGTTGGATATAAGGTCATGGTCCATCAGTATTTCACATGTGTTCAATATTGCTAATTTGATAGAATATCATGAAGAAAATATAGAAGATGGACAAGCAGAAGACAATGGCATATCCTAGCACCTATTTTAGAGAAGGAAGAAATTGAATAAATATTAGATAGTCATGTGTGAAGGAGCACAAGAAATAGAAAATATGAAGAGTACATGGTCAAATGGATAGGAAGGAATGTTAACAATTCATTATGGTTAAATCCAAATTAGAGGTTGATCACATTGGGTTTCCTCAAATGCTAGAGACATGGCAAGGTCACTATTCAAATTACCCTAGGTGTTTGACATAGGAGCATCCAAAGGTGTAAGAGCAATCTTGCATCACACAAAAAATGATTTTGTTTTCTATTCTTTCTAATTTTTGTTTTTGTTAATACCCATTATCATAAAAAATGGTTTGGAACATGCAAATTTTCCAAAAAGGTATAAAAATGGTAGGGCTTACTATTTTTAGTAAGTCTACATTTGAGCATGGATGGACCTAAAATTTGTTGAAAGCTATGGAATTGCTAACTAAAAATTCTACGTGAGTTTCAACCAAAGATCATGCCTGGATTACAAGATATTAATTTTTTTGTTTTGAAACTCACGGAAAAGTTTTGAAATCAATTTTGAGGCATTTAGAGACCCCAATATTCTCTAAAAGTTTTTATAACTAGAAAGGTTGATGTAGGAAGGTCCACCCCTCTACCGTTACAAGCACAAAATGATTCAAACACAAGTCACTCACAATTCAGAGATGCACATACAAAATGTCTATTTCATTTTATTGAAATAAAGCTTCTACAAACATATCTTATTACAAAGACAAACAAAGGCCTTTAAGACCTCTCATCTCTCTTGTCTATGTGACACACATAGACATCCCTTAGGCATGCATAGTCCCAAGTTGCCATCCCTTCCTCTTGGACTGAGTTATCTTCCTTTCTGTCTCTATCTATCTACTCTCTTCAAACCTCCTCCAAATCTGCATTCTCTCTATTCTTATGCCTTAGAGTGGCATTCACATTCTTATCTGATCTTTTTCTACTTTGCATCTCTCTTTTACTCCTCTATGCACTCATGGCATTATCCTTTTAGACTATCATCTCTATCTGGGCTATCTCCTGTCTAGAAGGCCTCTAGGCCATAAGCCCCCCTTTTTTTCTATCTATCTAGACTGTCCCATTTAAAGTTCCTACCGAGATCACTTATGGGTCTCCTCCTTCTTTTACCCCTCTCTCTTTTCCCTCTAATCTGCATTTTCTCTACTTCATTTCATATATATGGCTTCTTCAGGTGTTAAACCAAAAAGCCATTCTCCACTCCATTCTAATTCATTGATGTTTCCTCATAGATATTGGCTACATGCTTAACATGGTTTGCTCCATTATGTGTTATAGACAGCTCCAAATGTTACATACTACTTTTTGTATCCACTCTATTGTCCATGCTCAAAATAGATATTCTTTTGACATTTTACAGTTTATTCTTTTGGTATCCACTCAGGTACCCAAATAGACATTTAGAATATGTGCCAGGCTACGGCCAAGAAATGTGCATAGCATGGTTCCATGCAAGTCCCATGAAGAAATTGAGCTAAGAATAGAAAAAGACAAATATCACCGTGTCGAAGAGACTGAGCCTGGAGTCATAGTGATATGGTACGTGTTGATAACTGAGAGGGGGGGGGTGAATCAGTTATCCTAATTATTTCCCTTATTAAACTTTCCTTTTAATTGAAGCAGCATAAAATCAAACACAAAACATAAACCATGAAATAAGAAACACATGACACAGTATTTTTGACGTGGAAACCCTGTTAAGGGAGAAAACCACGGGGTGATTAACCCAAGAATTATTCTCTGTTAGAAGAATAGGAAATTACAAAAATGGCACTTGCCAATTAGGGCTCACTGCCCGAGCACACTGCTCACAAGAGGCTCACTGCCTACAAGAAGACACACTGTCTTACAAAGTGATTAGAATCACAGTCTTGAACTGATTGGAAGCATCTGCATATGCTGGAGTTCAGTTCCGGTTAGGTTCAGTATACTGATCTGCTGCACTTCATCTTTCCTCTGTTCTTTAGTCTGCTGTCCTTTCACATACCGGATCTTTCTTGTTACTTCTGCTCTACTCTGGACTTGTTCGCATATCTTCACATTCCTTCACACCTTTTACCACTAAATCCATCCTCTATATATATCCGCACAAGTACTTTCATCATCTTTCTAGTCGGCATCCGGAACAGTCTAGTTTCTTACAAACTTAGTTCTGTCGGCTGAATCCTTGCTCACCAAGCAATGCGGATCAAGCATATACTTGTAGATATCATCAATTATGTCGGCCAAACATGATTCATGCCTCCGCAACCTTTATCATCATCTGTAACACATCCGGAAAGTAGTTTGATACTCAGTCAGTCAGTTCTTCCTCTGTTTTCACTGTCTCTCAGGAATCCGGTACTCAACTATTCATATCTTTTTCCTTGTCCATCTCCGGAGGCTAAATCCTTGGAATATACTACTCAAGATAGTCCTCTTGACTTCCCCAGATCCGCACTGCACCAAGACACTTCCTCTGAGAGATCCGGACCAATCTGTCGGACCTTGCCACATGCTCTGTTCTTGTTCACCGGACCACCACAATCTTCAATCTGACTTCCGGTAGAGACATATCATGACTTGCGGATATGTGGGATGACCTTTGTTGCCATCAATGACAACAACCATGAATCCATATAGTGTCTCTTGCCAACAATCTCCCCCTTTGGCATTGATGGCAACACTTAGTGAAAAATGACTAAGTGTTTACACTATGCTCCCCCTTTGCTGATGCTCTGTCTTTATATACAATTTCCGGAACTCCCCCTGAGTTGGATTCCTCATTTTTCACTGCTCCTCACTCCCCCTTTGACATCAATGGCAAAGGGTAGGGTCCGCATACCAAAATTTTCAAAAATTTTCTATATATAGCCGCATATTTACATACTCACATATACTGCAGAATGTCTGCAAAGGATGTCTGCAGTTGAACCATTTCAGTAGCCCAACTAAGCTTCATTCTGTCCAGGATTGAAATGTGACCACTCAGCAAAAATGCAAAAGCTTCTGCCCGCCTGAGATCTGTCGGATCTTTTGTATGGGCGGTGGTCTGGGCATCACTGATGGCCTCATGCATCGTTTCCAACTTAGGGACTATAATCCTTCTAAGTTCTCCCATCCGGTTGGTAATGTTCTTCCTCTCCTTCTCAAGATTCTTTATTTCATTCAAGACTGCAATAGTCTGACATTCTTGATTTATTATAGAGGAAGAGAGAGGATCAAAACTTTGAGATAAGCTTTGAAGCTTGTCCTGCTCTTCTTTTATTTTCTTGTCAATTGCTGTTGTTGCCTTTGACCAAGATATACAAAATTTGTAGATGTCACCGCCATCCTTAAGAGCATTTTCTAAGCTCTTTATTCCAATGCTTACAATCTTCCTATCCTTAGAGATTAATTCTAATATTTCAGAAAATCTCTTATCCAAAAATTCCTTCCGGACCTTGTCTTCAGCTGATTTTTCTAGAGAATTAAAATGTGTATCAATACTGCTGACTAAGGTTTTTAGATTACCGGAAGTGGAGGCAGTCGGATCTATTTGGATTGATGGCATGATCTTTACAAGTACTCCGGAAGCAGCCTCTATCAACTCACAGTCCTCCATATGAGACTTTAGAAGCTTTTCATTTGCCTTGGCATTTGCAAATGAAGCTATCTTCATTGTTTGTACCGGAGAGAGAGAGTCAAAATCAAATGGACCTTTTAGAAGCTCCGGTTCATCAATCTCTAGAGTTTCTTTGCTCAAAAATTGTTGAACAGTTTGTGCAGTGTCTCTTGCCGGAGACAGATGTTTCTTTTCTTCTGCAGTCTTAGAACTGTCAACCTCTTTGTCTGTCACCACTGCTTCCTTCTCCTGCAATTGCTCTTCTTCTTTGGATCCGGAGACTGTAGGGGAAACCGGAGGAGAGATGCTTGCTTGTTCATGGGTCACTTCTTCTAGAGCAGAGGGTCCCAAGTCCTCACTTGTCTGTTCAGGGCTCACTTCTTCCGGAACAGAAGATTCCAAGTCAGCAGCTGTTTCTGCACCTAAGTCCTCTACAACAGGAAGATTGAACCTTTTGAAGGCCTTCCGGAGGATCTCTTCTGTCTCTTGTGCCACTTTGTCAGTCTCACCAAGCATGAGCTGATTCATCCTGGCTTTACTTCTGAACTCATCTCTGCAGTCCTTGAAGATCATGTTCATTGTCTTGGGATCAATTTGAGGATATAGCTGAATAGCTATCTGCTCCCGGATCTCAAGATCTTTGGCATGCGCATTATTCTTTCTTACTTCCATTTCCTTCTCTAGGCTTTTAGGAATGAGAGATATGATCTCAATGAAAGCCTTATTGTATGTGTTCAGATATTTAACTGTGGCTTCCTGCAGAGTCTTTTGGTCTGCCTCACTGAAGTCATCATAGGATTCAGTCATTGGTTGAAGGTTTCCATCCACCGTGACCGACTTGATTATGCTCTCTAGTGACAGAGTGGGCTTTTCAACAGTTACCTCTGCCATTTCCTCCTTGTCTTGGCCTGTGGAGGGCTTACCGGATCCTTTCTTTTTCTGTTTCTTTACTTCTCTTACTCCTTCATCTGATTCTGTCTCCTCTTCATCCTTTTGGCTTTCATAAGCCCTTGATGCTTTTGTCTTGGATCTTTTACCGGATGCCTGGACTTCCGGTTTTGAGCTTTTGGTTGTGGAAGGTGCAGATCTCTTTGATGATCTGGTCCGGGTGGGGGTTTCAACCGGAGCACTTTCTTTGCTTTTCTCTTCTTCCTCAGCCTTTCTCCTCTTTTCCCGGCTGGCATCAAGTGCCTCTTTTGAGATGCCTAGGCCTTGAGCAATGTGCTCTACTTCTTTTCTCACTTTTCTTTTAATCTCAGGTTCCCTGAGTTCTACATGTAATTTCACGCTCAGCTCCTCAAAGGTTCCAAACCTTTCTGCCTTAGGATCTTTGGGCTGATTTAGCATGTGTTGAACATGCAGCTCTACTATCTGTTCATCAACTTCATACCCCATGGGCATGATCCAGACAGTCCTTGGCTCCACTGCCTCCATTAGGCACTGATCAGTGTCAACCATAAAACATACTGAGTCCTTGTATTTCTCAATGAGTGACTGGGGAATTCTCTCTCTTGCTTGCATCATGCTCTGAAAGTTTTTGAAGTATCCCCATAGAGCTGTATTTCTCGCTTTTGCATCCCCAAGTCCATGCAAATAGTCTCTTATCTGGACTGCAACAGGTTTGTCATTCTGCCATACCCATCCACTTGTTCCGGGTAGCTCATTCATGAAGTAAAAGAAGAGACATACAATGAGAGTACCATACTTAAAGGAGTTCTTCTTGTCTTTCTTGATTTTCTGTACATTTTCCATCAATTGGCTTAGTAGTAGTTCACAAAGATCATAATCTGCATTCTTTCTTAGCATTTCATATGCTGTGTATATTGCAGTTCCGGATACAGAATTCTCCCTGCTGGAGTGATAGATCTTGTATCCTATTATCATTGATGCATATTTGATATCCGGATCCGAAATATCTTCAATGGTCATTGCTCTCTTATCATATTTTGATCCGGTGGCCTCAGTTACAACGTTGTTCTTGACAGATTTGAGGATAGGTACCCCCCCGGAAGAGTATAGACCAGTTACTGCTCTAATTGCTTCTTTTGTGATCTTGCAGGGTCTATCTAGCCAAAGGAAGTTGTCATGCATCCTGCTCAGTACATACCGGACCCATTCATCTTCTTCAAAGCTAGGGAAATGAATGAATTGCTCAAATTGTTTCTTCTGGATACCCTTATACTCTGGTTTGAGCTCAAAAGCATTGTCTATCAGTTGCTTGTGATAGAGGTCTCTTAATTTGAATTCCCCAAATTCCTCAATGTTTGCGTGTATGTAAACCCTAATATCTTCAGTATGTAAGACTCCGTGGGGAACACTAGAGAAGGCTCCTAGTGGATCTACCTCCAACGATTTGTAGGGATGTTTCTTGAATGAGGGGCGAGGTCTATCAGAGATCTTAACTATGTTTGGAGTAGCCATTCTTCAAAGATTTGCAGTGAGGCAATGAAAAACGAAGAATACCTTATGCGCCTTCGGTTTGCACGGAGTGGTTGGATTGATTTCTTTATGCAATAGCTTCGGCAGGAGATCCTTGGTGTGCTTGATGAACCTTGTTGCAGAGCTCCACTATTCGCTTCTTCTCAAGTGTAGAATGAGCAGATAACTTTTGAGAAATCCCTTATATTGCTCCGCAAACCCTAATATCTGTCTGCAATAAATGCTTCACCTGCATTATTCCGGTTTACCATGTCTGGACAGCTTGGAGTATCCCGGATTAGTCCTGATCACTGAATATCATCCGGATCTTTAAATCATGAATAAATCTAGGTAACATATTACAAGAACATCCCAAACACTCTGTCCAATCCGCAAGACAAGATCGTGCACTTCCGGATCTCTCCGGACCTTTTTGTAATCCTTTATCATACCGGAGCACCTCCCTGAACAGGTCTAACTTAATCGAACACAGCTTCTTCATAACTCCATGCGGACCTCTGAAAACTTGACTGAAGCATCTCAGGACTTATATCTACAAACCCTTTAATCCGCATCTTGTGCCACATCCGGCACAACTTGTTTGGCTGGGGGAACAGAATCTTCTTTGAGTCTCCCCCTGAGCCTGAGCTCACTTTTTAATTTCCGGAAGAAATATCAGCACCAGAATCTGGTGCGGATCCATCCTCTACATTCTCTGAGCTTTTCTTCACCCAAATCTTGCTCATCTGATTCCTAACTTCATCCGCATTCATCTTTTGTTTACCCTTGTCTTGATTCTGATTATACACCGGACCTCTTTTGTCCTGATTCTTGTTTCTGCAGACTTTAGCATTATGACCGGACCTATTGCAGATTTGACAAATAACATTTCTTTGCATATTTAACTGATATCCCCTTGATCTGCATTGATTAGCCATATGACCTACTCTATTGCATGTAAAGCATCTACCTTTGAATGATTTGTTTACTTGCATAATTCTGCATTCATGGGATTTGTGTCCATACCTTTTGCAGTTGAAGCACTGTCCGGAGAAGGATGAATTAATCTGATTCATTCTCATTCTGCACTGATTAGCTTTGTGACCAAAATGGTTGCAGCTGTGGCAGTATCCATTGAAGGATGGATATTTTTGAGCATTTGGCTGTCTTACCGGAGGTCTTCTAGGCCTGCTCCTTGGATTTTCTGATCCAAGATTCTTCTGACCGGATCCGGAGCTTTCTCCCTTTTCATATCCCAAGCCATACTTGTCATCTGTCCTCTTTTGACTTCCAAGAAGAACTTCAAGTTGAGCAGAACTTATCTTGAATTTCTCTTTATATTCATTTGTTGTTTGAAGGTCTCTTTTGAGAGAGGCAATTTGATCCTCAAGTTTTCCTTCATTATCTTTGGAATCTTCAAGATCAGATTCAAGGTGTCTGATAATCCTGTCCATCTGGTGGCATTCTTCTGATTTTTCTTTAAGAGATTGTCTTAGATTGTCTTCAGCCTTTCTTTTTTCTTCAATCTCTTGAGTAAACTTTATAGTTCCTGATTCCATTTCATGTCTTAACATAATGACTTCTTTTGATAACTTTTCACATAACTTGGTTTGCTCAGTCAATTCCTCACTTGTATTGCTTTCTTCACTTTGTCTTGCCAACTGTTGAAGCAGCTCCTTTCTCTTTTTCATAGAGAGACTTAATTTGTCTTTTAATTCTCTCATGAATTCATCAGCCTGTTTGAGTCTTTCCTTTAATTCACTGACTTCAGAATTTGACTGTTCAAGATCCTCAAGGGCAGTCTTGAGTTGCTCCCTTAAACCATATGCATCCATTTGAAATCCCAGATCTTCCTCAAGCTGTTAGGCTCTATTAGGAGGAACTTGGCTCTGATACCAATTGTTGATAACTGAGAGGGGGGGGGGGTGAATCAGTTATCCTAATTATTTCCCTTATTAAACTTTCCTTTTAATTGAAGCAGCATAAAATCAAACACAAAACATAAACCATGAAATAAGAAACACATGACACAGTATTTTTGACGTGGAAACCCTGTTAAGGGAGAAAACCACGGGGTGATTAACCCAAGAATTATTCTCTGTTAGAAGAATAGGAAATTACAAAAATGGCACTTGCCAATTAGGGCTCACTGCCCGAGCACACTGCTCACAAGAGGCTCACTGCCTACAAGAAGACACACTGTCTTACAAAGTGATTAGAATCACAGTCTTGAACTGATTGGAAGCATCTGCATATGCTGGAGTTCAGTTCCGGTTAGGTTCAGTATACTGATCTGCTGCACTTCATCTTTCCTCTGTTCTTTAGTCTGCTGTCCTTTCACATACCGGATCTTTCTTGTTACTTCTGCTCTACTCTGGACTTGTTCGCATATCTTCACATTCCTTCACACCTTTTACCACTAAATCCATCCTCTATATATATCCGCACAAGTACTTTCATCATCTTTCTAGTCGGCATCCGGAACAGTCTAGTTTCTTACAAACTTAGTTCTGTCGGCTGAATCCTTGCTCACCAAGCAATGCGGATCAAGCATATACTTGTAGATATCATCAATTATGTCGGCCAAACATGATTCATGCCTCCGCAACCTTTATCATCATCTGTAACACATCCGGAAAGTAGTTTGATACTCAGTCAGTCAGTTCTTCCTCTGTTTTCACTGTCTCTCAGGAATCCGGTACTCAACTATTCATATCTTTTTCCTTGTCCATCTCCGGAGGCTAAATCCTTGGAATATACTACTCAAGATAGTCCTCTTGACTTCCCCAGATCCGCACTGCACCAAGACACTTCCTCTGAGAGATCCGGACCAATCTGTCGGACCTTGCCACATGCTCTGTTCTTGTTCACCGGACCACCACAATCTTCAATCTGACTTCCGGTAGAGACATATCATGACTTGCGGATATGTGGGATGACCTTTGTTGCCATCAATGACAACAACCATGAATCCATATAGTGTCTCTTGCCAACAGTACGATCATGCCAAAAGGAAGTCATAGCGGACCCTGTCGCGGAGCACTATCAGAATGTCAGAGAGATGAGTCTGAGACTCCCACCAAGATTGACAACTCCCGTCAATATACACAAGCTTAGCATTGGAGTAACAAAGAGACTGGTTTCCTAGTGTTGGTGATAACCCAAAGTCCTGCCAATAGGTTCCATTGGCATGTCATTGGAATAGAGATCAAGGTCCTATCGATATGCCATTCTCCTGCCGATAAGACTTAAAGCGGATATTAGCCTATCAAAGAGACACACAAACAAATCCCACTGAAGTAGTGATCTCCCATTGATAGAGACTTAGTAGAAACATACCCACCATTAGGCTATCGAAGAGACATCCCCAAGAGTCTTTCTGAAAAGGCAAAGTCCCATCGATAGATCAGAATGTCGTTGGGACTAAAATCAAGGTCTGGCCAATAAGGTGATCTCTTGCTGATAGAGGCTTTCCCATCGTTGCACTGAGCCCAAACTTACCATTGGGCTAACAAAGGGACAGGTTCCAAAGTCCCACCAAAATGCTCAACTCCCACTGATATATAGTATAATGTCAAAGCATGAAGGGACATTGACTTGAAGGGGAAAGCTGAGCTAGAAAGAAGATTTTCACAATGAATGTCTTCACCAAGATGACCAAAATTGAAACCAAATCAAACTAAAAATGAAATATTTTTGGGCGATGCAGGATTGCTTGTTCACCCGAGATGCTCTTGCATCAAACACCCCGGGTAGAAATTTTGTGAGCATGGGCTCACAAAAATGGAGCTGAGTAGTTGAACTACCCTTTCAGGTTGCATCCAACCTATAGCAAACTCCATCACTAGAATGTATGCATAGAATCAAAATTTCTTCCTCTTCTTCTAGCACTTAGCTGGGGTACTTGACGACCTTCCCCACTAGATGTACATCTTCTTCCTCTTTCCTCTCGTGGACTCACATCCACTGCAAGCCAACCTCCTCCACTTAATTCTTTCCGTACTTCTCTCCTTCCTCATGGGATTCAACCCACCACAAACCAACCATCTCCACCAAATCTCTCCTACCTCATCCTCTCTAGCTTCTACACACAACCACACACCATCTACTACATCTACTTCACACTCATTCTTGCCAACACTCTTATCTTTGTTCACAACTGTAACTTGTGTTTCTTCATGTTCTTTGTTTGTGGGATCGTTTCCACCATAATTTGATCACCTCCACCAAACTCCACTTTCATCTTTCACCTTTGTAGGAATTAACCCACCTCAATCCATCCTCCTCCTCTGAATATGCTGTCTACAAAAATTTCTCTCCTTTGTGAGATCAATCCCACCACTATCCATCCACCCCCACCAAACATCACTAGGAGTATCCTTCCTAGTCTTCTCATGAAAACTTACATCAGCATGCAAATCTGAAACTACACTCTTTCTTCTACATACCCTCATCTCATCATAGGTATTGAAAATAACTTCTTTTTCACAAAATTTTGAAAAACTAAAACATACCTCAGCATGCTCTGCTGCTATAACAACCTTTTGCTTCACTTGGACCATTGTCCCTTCACTTTTCTTTAAGTGTTCATGCTTGAACAAATTTCTAGCCTGTTCTGTAGCTTCTTCAACTTCACTCTTCTCTTTTTCATCCTTTTGTACAAGGATTTCTTCAAGTTTTCATGTTGCCATGCTTTCTCTATCACCATCCACCTTTGTCAACTTGTCCTCTAGGGAACAAAATATTTCTTCTCTATCTACTTCTTGAACCAGAGCTACAACTTCCTTCTTACCTACAAATAAATCATAAAAAGAATTTTGAAAATCAACTATCCCCAATGGTCCTTTTTGTACTGCCAATTTCTTCTTTTCCATTAACTTTTTATCTTCACCATCCAAATAACTTTGGATCCTTCTCATCTCTTCTATCAATAACATTTCATCCTTGTTATCCTCAATTTCATCATCAAACTTGGGAACATTTGTGTTCACTGCTTCAACTTGAGAACATCCTTCTTCTACTTCACACAACTCACTCTACTCACATGCTATCACTACACCCTGTGACTTAGCATCTTCTCTAGTTGTGTGGGCTGTTTCCACATTTTCTTCCTTCCATGCCCTATCTGTCAAAGGGCTATAAAATTTTTCATCCTTTGCAACCTTAGTTATGACATCTTCTCTTTCCTTTTAATCTTCTTGTACAAGGAATTCTTTATCTTCAATCTTAGGTACATTGTCATTTACCACTGCTACAATCTTTTCTTGACATTTTGATGTAGCTAACCTTCTTTCATTCTCAACTTCTACTCTTTCCTCAGGTGCTTTTCTTGCCCCTTCTCTTGTCTTCAACAAGATCTTCTCATTCTTGACCTTCCTCACACCTGCATTCATATCATTAGCAGATAAATCATGAGACCAAGTGGTCTCCTTGGACACTTTTCTTTCCTCATCACTTTGTGCTTCAAGTGCTCCTTGCTGCACTTCCTCTTTTCTTCTTTCCTTCAAGTCCTCCACCATGAGACTTCCTTTGACCTCTTCTAGCCCATATTGCTCATAAGGAACCCTTTGCTGTCCCAAACTTTCTGGGATCCTCTCATACTCTTACCCTCTCTTCTTAAGGCATTCATCCTTTGTCTACTTCTCTTCTCAACAATAGGCCACTTTAATTTCTTTCTCATTGGCCACCACCAAGTGTTACCTTGGTTTCTTTCTTCCAAATATTGCCTTACTGCCTCCACATCTTTTCTCAACTCAGCTAATTCTTTGTCAATTTCTACATCTTGCTTTTACATAGTTGTTTTTGTATTGTCTCTCTTCTAGAGACTTTCTTTCTTCTTTAATGGTTCCACAATCTCTCTATGAGACTCACAAGTCCCTCTGCCATTACAAGTTATCCTTGCAACATCCTCTCTCATCTCAAGGTAACAACCCTCTGCAGTTATAGGTAATCTATGTAACAAATTCTTCATTGCTATCTTCTACCAACAGGATTCTGGAAGATGCATCACCGCATTCTCTTCTACCCACTTCATCATACCTTTCACTTCTTGATTTACACAAACTCATCCATGGTCCTGGTGCCTACCCTACACTCTCAGGAACTTCAAGCTCTAATACCACTTGATGCAGGAGGGTCCACCCCTTTTCTATTACAAGCACAAAATGATTCAAACACAAATCCCTCACAATTCAGAGATGCACATACAAAACTCCTGTTTCATTTTATTGAAATAAAGCTTCTACAAACATATCTTATTACAAAGAAAAATAAAGGCCTTTAAGACCTCTCATCTCTCTTGTCTATTTGATGAACATAGACATCCCTTGGGCATGCACAGTCCCAAGTTGCCAGCCCTTCCTCTTGGACTGAGTTATCTTCCTTTCTCTCTCTATCTTTTCTCTTCAATGCTCCTCCAAATATGCATTCTCTCTATGCTTATACCTTAGAGTGGCATTCGCATTCTTAGCTGATCTTTTTCTACTCTACATCTCTCATTTACTCCTTTATGTACTCATGGCATTGTCCTTTCAGGCTATCTTCTCTATCTGGGCTATCTCTTGTCTGGACGGCCTCTAGGCCACAGGCCCTTTTTATTTCTATCTATCCAGACTGTCCCATTTAAAGTTCCTACCCAGATCGCTTCTGAGTCTCCTCCTTCTTTTACCCCTCTCTTTTCCCCCTAATCTGCATTTTCTCTACTTCATTTTGTATATATGGCTTCTTTGGGCGTTACACCAAGAAGAGATTCTCCACTCTATTCTAATTCATTGATGGTTCCTTAGAGATATTGGCTACATGCTTAACATGGTCTACTCCATTATGCGTTACAAGTAGCTCCAAATGTTACATACTACTTTTTGCATCCACTCTATTGTCCATGCTTAAAATAGATATTATTTTGACATGTTACAGTTCATTCTTTTGGTATCCACTTAGGCACCCAAATAGACATTCATAATATGTTCGAGGCTATTGTGATTAATGAGAACAAAATGAAGATTAAATACTAATTAAATGCAAAAACAAAATGATTATACCTTCATAATGAACTCACAAATCCAAGCGGAAAGGAGTTGCACCCGATAGTCTCCTCTGATTTTACCCAAGACTAGTGTGTAGATGTGGATTGCTCAAGGCTTTTCAACACAAATGTAGATGAGAAACAAGTGGATTCAGATAGATTGGATGGAGATGGGGGAAGATTTTGACATTATGATGTTAGGATGAGGAGATTGTGGAGTGATTTTGGCAGAGGTTTGATGCATGAAGAAGTCTCTCTAAAATGACTTGGAGAGGGTCTCATTTATAGATTTTCTGAAAGGAGGATGGAGGGTGAGGACTGAAAGATGAGATCCAGGGCTAGGAATAAAAGTAAATCTTTTATTCATTTTGGGAAAAGGGGTGATAAATGAGGTATGGGTGTGAAAGAATGTGAAATGAATTAAAAATTCATTTGGGGAATGGGAAATGAATTAAGAATTCATTTGGGGATAAGAGGTAATGAATGAGGATGGGTGAGGTAAGGGGTGTGTAAGAGAAGTAAATGTGATGTGTGATTTATTTCAATTTTTAATTTGGGGGATGTGGGGAAGGGTGTTAAACTAGGTTTGACCACCCAAATGAAAGGTTAGGACTAATTAAATAGAGGTTTTGCTTAATTGATCCTAGGGCTAGGATGAGGTAGGCTAGGGTAGGTTAGGGTAGGTCAATTAGTAGGCTAGATCAATTATATAACCATGATTTATCTAATTAATGAGGATTAGGGAAAAGGAGAATTGAACTAAATAAATATTGGGAATATTTATTTGATTAATGAGGGATAGTGTTGTAAGGTCTTAGTGATAAATTAAATGAATTAATTGATCACAAGGGATAAACAGATGGTTAGGGAAGATACGGGAAGTTGATTTGCAGAGCAAGGCAATTTTAGGTGTCTACATTTGCCCCTCTTTGAGATGGTGTTATGGCTAAGTAACATTATTTGAAAGAAGTTAGAACATAGAGTTGGATTGGATAGAAAAAAGATTTTGGCTTAGAAGAATAGGGTAAGTTTTGGGGATAATTGGTAAGGGTGATGCCCCCTCGAGAGGATAGGCGGGTTGCGAGAACACGGTTGTGCTCTCAAAATGGATGGAAGAGATTGGTAGAAGTGGTTGGAGGATAAGTGGTGAGATGAAAGGATGATGATGGTGGGATATTGATTGGTGGATGATCATTGTGTTGAAAAATGATTTAGAGCAATCCTAGGTATGATATAGAAAAGTGGATATTTTCACCAAGTTATAGAAGACCAGAGTGATGATGTTTATCCAACATTTGCATGGACTAGACATGCAAAAAAAGGGATGATCTCATGCATGCCCAAGATAGTACAACCTTGTCTAGACAAGGGAGGGGGACTCATAGCATAAGTCCTTAGTACACAAAAGGTATGATGAACCTTAGATGCATAAAGGGATCCATATGCTAGAACCGACCCTATGATCAACAAGATATGAATACTAGCTTGGAGTAATGAAAACAACCCACAAGCACCGCATACAAAAGCAAGAATATGCCCCATTCTAGATGTTTTCTCCACATACCATGATATAGTGAGATCAAGGTAGCTTTGATGTGATCTTCAAATGGGACAAAAGATAAAAATCAAAAATAAAAAGACCAACAAATCAAAACAAATAGCCATTGTCTCTCTTGCCAAAATGGATAATGATTTGATAGATTCTGCCTATTGTAGGAAAGATATATCCTAAGGCAAGAATTAATTGATGATTGGATCATGTTTAGTTGATGTTGTAAGATTGGCTCAAGATATGATGGTGACAAGTTGTGGTTGATGTTGATTTGATAGTTGATGATTTTTGTTAAGGGATGATGCTTTGATAAGTAATGTGATGCTTGGATCTAGTGTAAGCTCAGCAGGTTGGATGGGTGCATCTTATGTACCTGAGTACTGGAAACTTCTTGCGTATTCCAGACTGCCTACATACCCTGTATCCATGGGATCAAGGCAAATTAAGATGCAAGTGATTATGATATTTAGTTCTGATTTGGGATGATGATGTGGGATGATGATAGATGTGATGATGTTGGAAGATGATGTGTTGGATGATGAGATGTTTGATAGAATGATGTGGGTGATTTTGAGTATGTTGGAAGATGATGAGATGTTGATGCAACAATGTTGATTTTGTGATGGATGAATTATTTTTGGAATTTTGTGTGTTTTCTATTGTTTTGATATTTTTTTGATTTTGTGATATTTTTAGATTTTTTGATTTTGTGATGTTTTTGGATTTTTTTGATTTTGTGATGTTTTTTGATTTTTTCTGTTTTTGTATTGTTTTTGGATTTTTTGATTTTGTATTGTTTTTGGATTTTTCTGATTTTGGAAAAGGAATGGTTTATTATGAGATGGTTGCCTTGGATTTTGTGTGGATAACCTTTATGCTATATACCAATGACAAGGGAACACCAAGTCTAGAGGTGAAAGTGATGGGGTTGGATAGCGGGATTGGATATCTGATTCATGATAGATGAATGGACAAGTAATAGGGATGCGTGTTAGATAGATGGAAGATAAGGATGAGGGGTAGGATAGGTATGCATGATATATGGATGGGGGATTTCCATATTTTCTCCAATGGCTAGGTTGCAAGGAATCATATGCCCTAATGCTTAGAATTTTGCATGATGGGTTCATGTTTGAATGGATGGACTTTGCAGTAGGCTGGATAGAGGATATAATTTTAAAAGGGAGTATGCCAAGAGGTTTCCAAAGCATGTTGTTGATATTTTGCCCCTTGTCTTCATCAAGATCTAAGGTGGGAGATATAGATGGATGGGGAATGATAGGATAAATAGGGGATGGTGGATAGGAATGTGATAGGATAAGGATAAGATAGTGGATAAGATGTGCAAAGGATATTATGGATGTGGATGAAGGATATGGTTTTGTCCCCAAGTGTAGGGATACAAAATGGAGGGAGAAGGCATTACGCATGATGCCCACAAGGGGTTTTCATCAAGGTACTTGCCCAAGGTGCCATAAGGAGTGGTTTTCACCATTGGATAGATTTTTCTCTTTACTATTTTCTTGCTTTTTTATTTTTTTCTTTTTTGATGGAAGGGGGACTCTAGCATCTATTTCCATAGCACGGAGAAGATGGTCCCATGTTGGATAGCATTTTGGATGATGATTGCATGGATTGTTGGTAGATAGGAGAAGATGGAATGGATTATGATGTGGATTGTGTGGATTATGATGTGGATTATGCAAAAGCATTGACCATAGGAATGTGATGGGGAAGATATGTAGGATAGTGAACAAAAGATGGAGAGATGGGGGTATGTGGGAATGTTAAGTTGTGGAGGGGAACCAAGACCAACGGTTGCACACACTGTGATGTATTTGGAAGCTTGTATTTTGGATGTGGAGTTGGGAGTAATGGGGATCGGGATGGGAGATTTTTGTATGATCAATTTGGGGTTTTAGGGACCCAAATAGACTTAGGATTTATGGGATTTTTAGATGTGGAGAAAGATGTTTGGAAGTTTGGGGTGGATTGAGATGTGGATGCCTCATTAGAGTTTGGTGCTTTTTGTTTAGGGACCCACACCATTTTTGTTTTTTCTTTTTCTTGTGATGGTGTGGGCTTTGATAGCCTTCTGAATTTTTCATTTTGATTGAAAGGGATAATATCTTTAGGCTTTTGTGCTTTATGCATTGAGGCATTCAAATTTTTGAATCCCATGGATTTGGGGGAAGCTTCATGTTTGAAAGATGTGTGCTTTCGTTGGTCTTGGTTGGGAATTTTAGGGGGTTTATGGGTGGAGAAATTAAAAGTAGATTTATGGATAAATGGATGAGGAGATTTGAGGATAGGGATATTAGGAGTTGGTAGGAGTGGAGGTAAAGTGGATTTGATAGAGATATTTGGAGTTAGGCATAGTGGAGGTAAATTTGATGGAGGGAGATGGATGGTCACATGCTTTTGCAAATGATAGGATGGTGGAGGAGGGATGGCGACATATGTTTTTGGAGTGCGATGTGATGCACCATGTTTGGGATTGGATGAATGGATTTTAGAAGGTGTGTGGGTGGTACCAACATGTTCATTTTGTGTTCCTTGGGATGTATAGCCAAGGCCATGCGAAGATGGATGGAATGTGGTGTGGGTGGGCTCCAAGACTCCTTGTTCGTGAATGCCTAAGCCTTTACCTTGATAGTTCATGTGTTGGAGTATGCGACATGCAATGGGATGTGTGGTGCTTTGGAAACAAGATGCGAGTCCAGTATTTATTAGAGGAGGATAGGTGGTAGATGGAAGTTGTTCACATCCTACAAGGGGTTTACCATGGATGAAGATGTTTTTTCAAAGTGGATAAGGGGATGGATTTGGGATGGGATTGGTAGATGGAGGTGAAGGATTCATGTGGGATGGTAAAGGGGTGGTAGAAGATGGTGTGAGATCAATAAGTTGATCAATGGATGGTAGGGGATTGGGGATCTTATTAGATGGGATGGTGAGATCTTGATCAAGAGAAGGGGTTGATGTTTCAACATGCTTTGGATTTGATTTTTGACATGGCTCATGTGTTTGGATAGAAGTGGGATTGACTTGGATGTATATGATAGGTGCTTGGTTGGATGCAATAGGTGCTTGACTTATGGATTCTTGAACATGGATGCATGATGGTTCTTGAGTTATGATAGGAGATTGTTCAAGAGGTTTGGTGGATGTTGGATTGCATGAGGGTATTTGATTCCTTACTACTAGCCAATGGATGGCATCCTTCATGAGTGAATGGGTTGAAGAACAATATAATGGATGGATAGTAAGGGTGGATGGTGTAGGATTGGGATTGGGATTGGATAGGGGGGTGATGGGATTAAGTAATGATGGTTTGTGGGTAGGTTCAAGGATAGGTGTTGGATTAGATGGTGGTGTTGGAGAGGTGGGGGATTGGGGGGATTCCTTTTCTTTGCTTTCATTTTTAGTTGATGTTCTTTGGAGGAAATCCCACAAGGATTCTTTGGATGTGATAGTGTTGGGACTTGGAAGATTTGATGGTACATTAGATGGTGGATGGGTGATAGGGGTTGGTGGATTGGGAGATACATAAGGTGATGGATTAAGGTTGATAATGTTAGAGGGATATTGTGATGGGAGGATTGGAGGATGGGGATTAGGAGATGGGGGATTTGGTTGTTGATATAATGTTTGGATTTTGGATATAAGGTGTGCTAGATTGGTGTTCCCTTGATCAAAGTTATCATGACAAAGGTTGGGGGATAGATAAGGTGGATGTATTGATTGATTGGATAAGTATGATGGCATGGATGTGTAAGGGGATGGTGAATGATATGAGGGTAAAGGTTGATATGATGAAGGTTGATATGAGGTTGATGGTGTGGATATGTAGGATGTTGAAGGTTGATATGATGGAAGTTGATGTGATGAAGGTTGATGGGAGGTTGATGGTGTGGATATGTAAGATGTAGGTTGGTATGAAGGTTGAAAGAATGACGATTGATATGATGTGGATGGGGATGATGTGTAGGGTATTTGTTGATATGATGGAGGTTGGGTAGGGGCTTGGGATTCTCCAATAATGAGGTGTGCTAAGGGTATATCTTTAATGTTATTTTTGAATTGTTCCTTAGCATTAGGATCCATGTTCTCATAGAGTTTTCTACGTCTTTGTAATTGTTGTATTACTTCATAAAGATCCATTTTGTGGGAGGGATAAGAGATGAAATGGAGGATAATGGATAGTTCTAATGTTGGGAATCAAAATTTCAAGACCTTAAGATGATTTGATTTGATTTGTTTTTTGTTGGATGGTTCTCTATGCTTTTGATAGACTAATGATCTTAAGCAAGAGGGTTGATGTGTTTGACTAAGGTCTTGATTTTTTTGATTAGGTTGATTTGGATTTTGGATTGGGATGATAATGATGTTGAGGGATTTTGATAATGATGTGGATAGTGTTGGTTGGGATTTTGGATGAGGGGATTGATGGAGGATGGAGACTAGGTCCTTAACCAAAGTCTGATGTGCCAAGGATGATTTGTTGATTAAGGATTAGGAATTGGGATGTTTGATTGGAGTAGATAATGGAGAAGGGATGATTGATGTTGGATTTGATTTTGGATTTTGGATTTGGATGAGATGGGATTAGAATGATGTTGATGAATTAGATTAAGGGTGATGAGAGTGATTAGGATAAGATTAGATTAAATGATTTGGATGATGACGTGGATAAGATAGGTGATTAGGATGATTAGGATAGATGAGTGATTGGATTTAAATGTGTTGGAAGAATGAGTTGAATGATTTGTCTTATGTGTTTGATGTTTAACTTGATTTGGCAATGTTTAATGAAATGATCACACATATACAATCATGGTTCACTCACACAAGACACAAGCAATTTGGAATTTTGAATTTGAAGAATATGATGATGATTAAACAAGCACATGTGGAAAACACATCAAGATGCCCTAATGTCTAGTTTGATGTAAGGTATGGCCAATTAGGTTTGGGCAATGTTTACATGAGGTTGACTAATGAATTGAAAGTGAAATCCTGTCACACAGCCGGGAGAAGGGGGTAACCCACCCTTCACCTTCACTTCCCAAAGGTAGAAAGTTCTTTGGGGCTTAGCCAAGAGTGACAAGATTCTAATTTCAATGAGGGTGTCTTTCGATTCAGCCTCAGATGAGGTCGTCCCTAGGGGTGATGAAATCCCCTAATAGGCCTCCTAGGAAAGGGTAAACAAAAGTGAATCAAGTGAGGTGTTTTTGATCTCCATGGTCACCTTGTAGTGCGAGGAGAGAGCATACACACACACACTTTATTCACACTCCCACTTGGTTAATTGCCCTTAGAAATTGAAATGTGATGAAGACACTTCAAGTAATGATTCTTTTTAGCCCAATTTCAAGATGTGATTGAAGATCATGGTTGATTTTAAGCCCAATTTCAATGATGTGTGATCAAACAATATTCATTTTAGAAGCCCAAATCGAAATGTGTGATGAAAACAAGATTATGAGATAAAGGATGAAATGAATGCACCTGATTAAATTACTATCCAAATTGATGTAGATGCTACTCCTGATGTTGTTTTAGCTCTGTATAATCACCTGCAAGTCACAAAATCAAAAACGAAGCAAGTAGACTAGCATAGGAGATTGTTATGCAAAAATTGATAATCTGATAAAAATCTAAGGAAAATAGAACTGATATAGAAAAATGAAGTGCATGAACAGAAAATTCAGGAAATTCTATGCGATTTCAAAAAAAAATTTGCAAAAATTTGATCAAAAATGCAAAAGATATGAGCATTTAAAGTTTTGAAGCATCTTTGACTTTGACTATGAAAAAATGCTGGAAAAAGGTATAGTCACCTGATAAAATCCTCACAACTATGAAGTACTCAGAGTCCTCTTTCTGACAACTATTTATTTTCAAAATTTCACTGTCGTATGACCGATTTATGAGTGAGAGAAAAAAAATGCCTATTAGGCCCTATGGATGCAAAGAGGGGTAGGCTGACTGTTGACTTAAGATAATCGCTAGCTGTCTCACTTCCTATGGTCACATGTTGTAGTTAGTAGGCTGGCGGTTTAAGGTTAATGGTTTTTGGTTAAGGGTTGAGATTGGGCGAAATAGGCCCTTGGTCGCTGATATGACCAGGGGCTCAAAATTTTTGAAGAAAAAAATAAAAAATAAAATAAAAATAAAAATATATGACCAAGAGTTCTTTGCAAAGACCAAGAGCTCTTTGCAAATGGTGGCATGAAACCCTAAAGTGACAGCTAGAGTTACAGATGGGATCTCAGCCGGTGGTGGGCAACGGTTAGGTGAAGCAGAGGTTAGCGAGAAGAGGCTTCGACAGGCCGAGGTGAGGAGAGGTTGAGGGTTCTGAAGTGGTGGTCAGGAGTTGGACAGGTGGTAGGGGGATTTGAGGGAGTGGTGTTAGCGGAGATCGGGAGGCAACGCAGGAGATGGTGGCCGATAGGAGATAGGTAGGGCGGCGAGGGACAGGGATACTCAATGGTGGATGGGGATGGAGTTCGGGCGGCACGGGGGTGTTAGGGTAGAGCAGCTGTGGCAGAAAGGGTATCCCTGACAGTGGTTTGGATTTGTGGAGATGAGGAGAGTAGGGGGAAGGTGGTGGTTAGGGTTTAGAAGGCTGCGACCTGGTAGGGGGTGGGTTTCGACATCAGCAGGGATGGTGGCGACTGGTGGTGGATGGGTGATGAAGCAGAGCAAGGGCGGTGGTAGAAGTAACAAACACCAGTGGTGATTTCAACTATGTAGGAAATGGTGGTGGCAGGTAGGCAGGCAGAGATCCATGGGACCGATGATTGGGAGGTGAAGTGGTGGATCGGGCAGCAGTTTGGGCAGCAACCCAAAAAGCTTGTAATTTTGACCGTTAATCCTACAAGATCGACCTTAAACCCTGCAAGATGAAACCAGATATCACAGCCTACAGACAAACAAAGCATAGATCAATGTGGGGTAGGGGTACAGTTCTGTATGGTACGGATCTGTACGGTATAGACTATACCCTAAAAAAATTTCAATTTTTTTTTTAAAAAATTTTATCACAGAATATAGCCAACTTTATAGTCAAAATTCACATAAATAGTGACCTAATCGCAATAATGCAGTCTGTTTCTACTCAGGATGAAACTTGCAACACTTTACCTCCAAAACTTGACAAAAACTGTTAGAAAATTAAGATTTTGACAACAAAACCTTCATAAACTAACGATTAGATTCAAGACCAGGCATGCCAATGTGATCAATGAAATCAAAATGAAGATTAAATACTAATCAAATGCAAAAACAGAATGATTATACCTTCATAATGAACTCACAAATCTAAGCGGGAAGGAGTTGCACCTGATAGTCTCTTCCGATTTTACCCAAGACTAGTGTGTAGATGTGGATTTCCCAAGGCTTTTCAACACAAATGTAGATGAGAAACAAGTGGATTCAGATAGATTGGATGGAGATGGGGGAAGATTTTGACATTATGATGTTAGGATGAGGAGATTGTGGAGTGATTTTGGCAAAGGTTTGATGCATGAAGAAGTCTCTCTAAAATGGCTTGGAGAGGGTCTCATTTATAGATTTTCTGAAAGGAGGATGGAGGGTGAGGATTGAAAGATGAGATCAAGGGCTAGGAATAAAAGTAAATCTTTTATTCATTTTGGGAAAAGGGGTGATAAATGAGGTATGGGTGTGAAAGAATGTGAAATGAATTAAAAATTCATTTGGGGAATGGGAAATGAATTAAGAATTTATTTTGGGATAAGAGGTAATGAATGAGGATAGGTGAGGTAAGGGGTGTGTAAGAGAAGTAAATGTGATGTGTGATTTATTTCAATTTTTCATTTGGGGGATGTGGTGAAGGGTGTTAAACTAGGTTTGACCACCCAAATGAAAGGTTAGGACGAATTAAATAGATGTTTTGCTTAATTGATCCTAGGGCTAGGATGAGGTAGGCTAGGGTAGGTTAGGGTAGGTCAATTAGCAGGCTAGATAAATTAGATAACCATGATTTATCTAATTAATGAGGATTAGATAAAAGGATAATTGAACCAAATAAATATTGGGAATATTTATTTGATTAATGAGGGATAGTGTTGTAAGGTCTTAGTGATAAATTAAATGAATTAATTAATCACAAGGAATAGACAGATGGTTAGGGAAGATACGGGAAATTAATTTGCAGAGCAAGTCAATTTTAGTTGTCTACAGCTACAACTAATCAATGCGCATAGCATGGTTCCATGCGGGTCCTGTTGGTTATTTTCCCAGACTGGATGCTTGTTCCCAGTTATCCCTACAAAGTAGTCATCATTGATCAACAAGATTCATGGGCCAAGGGCCAATAGTACAGGAGATAGACTCTATATATATCTCCTCTTCTTCTTTAGGCTCTGCAAAACCAAGGGGGGTATTCCCTATTCAACATCTATAACATATGCACATGAACTTACTCAGATGTTGATACAAAGTAGATAAATTCTCCTTTATGTAGACCAAAACTGTGAGCTAAGTGCAAAGGGGCTAGCTTTGGGCCTATATTCAGTTGTGAGATAGAGGATTCTGGTCCTAAAACTACTTTTAAAGTTCTAATGGTTTGTATATGAAGTTTGAGTTTGATTTTATGTTTGGATGCAAAACTAAGACTTTGGGTTGCAACCAAAATACAAGACTAGATCGGTGCCTATCCAAGGATTGGAGTCAATATATATATATATGAATGTTTATCACAGACCTAAAACAACAATCAAATTTCAAGGGGATTATGCAATGTCTGCCTTACAGACAATGCCCAAGATAGAGTATTTAGTTATTTCTGCTTACAAATATCTTGTTGCAATATATTCTTCTCAACTCTTAACCCAGAACATTTAATCTACTCCTTGAGCAGAAGTAAAAGATTAAAGCATTCAATATAGCAAACCCATATTCTAGAATCACTAATACCCCTTAGATATTCAAATTCAGAAGAAGAACACATTCAATTTGGAGACAAATAACAAAATACATGCTATAAAGCATTACTCATTTAAATCAACATGAAACTGATAAATTCTGTATATAAGACATTCAACATACAACTCATAAACTCACAAAATACCCAAAACAGAGCCACCAATAAGATTGTATCCGATTACAACACCAAAAAAGTTTCCATTTTTCAACAACCACAAATGAGTAACATAGTCTACTTATACATCAAGAAAATGTACTCAGCATTAATTACAAGGCAAAAATCAAAATCTGCAAAATAGCGTGCACCACAAAATGACACTCAAAACATTAATGCAGCAGGCAAAAGGAATGGCGAAGAGGAGTTAAACTTGAGCCTCGTGCCGCTGTTTGGGGACATTCCTCATAATATTTGTAGTTGGTCTGTCACACAATCCATCGCGCCTCTGCATTCTACCATTAATGATTCAGCTACCCGCGAGATGCAACAACGAACACATTCAAAGTTTTGCCACTCAAAACAAGTCTGAGGAAGCAAGGAAGACCAACTCTGCAACTTCAAAACCTAGCTGTCGATCATGATTCCATTGCTGAGATCCACGATGCAAAAACCTATAGAAAAGCCAAGAACCAATGATCACATGCCACGTAGGCACTCCATGTTCCTATCGTTGACTTTTTGCCATTTTTGCCATTATACATGCATATTCAAATGCATATACAATCGCTTTCTTTTTCCTTTTCAAAACTTTGCATATGCAAGAGCATATACATACAACAGTTCAACATACAAGGTGGACCCCAAGCTATTATAGAGCAAATTGGAATTTTGAATCGGGTTTGGCATGTACCTTTCTCCTTTGTATATCTGCTATATACAACACACACATACATACAAGCCACAACTTGTATATGTAAACATACAAGCACCTTTATACAACCAACGGACTTCAAATTTCCTTCACTACATTTGATATCTCCTCCACGTTTGAGTTGTATATCCTCCTTTGTATATTGGCTTATATGTGCAAACATAAAAGCAAATGTACCTATAACTGGTGGGCCCCACTTTTGACGCTAACTGCCGCTGACCTGTTTGCATACCTCACCTTGTACATTCAATTGTATATATGGAATATACAATCCCAAACATACAAAGCAGATCTCAAAATATTTCAAAATGCTAATAATCCCTTTGGTCACGTCCACCTTGCATATCCCACTTGTATGACGAATATACAAACTTGTTTGTATATACCCGTGGGCCCCATCAATTGTATCTTTATTGTTTTGTATATTACCAAATATACAAAGCCCTTTGTATGTAGCCAATATACAAACTGGGAATATTCCTAGAATCTTGCAAAAGATTCCCACTTGTATCTCTCCAATGTATGTCAAACATACATTCAATTTTGTATTTGTTTCCTTTGTATATTTTTCTTGCACCTTTGCATATAGACCCGATATACAAGTAGAGATGATATACATGTACAGAATATTCTTGGGAATCTGTGAAAGATTCCCCCTTTGTATATGCAAACATAATATGCAAATAAAATGCTCATAACTCAATTCTTTATGATTTTTAGAAGCTGATTGAAACTTCACAAGCCCGCCAACATACAACTTGCATTAGCACATACAAAACTTAACATTTTCCCATGTGCGACATAAAAAAGGGGTAAAATACTGCATGCAGATTGGGAAACCATTAAACCAAGGCACTAAGGGTTTGAAGGAATACACACATGAACCTACAAATTTGAATTCAAAACCCTAACCCTAGGTGAACACCACCAGTGGCTCCGACTGGGGATGTGCAGACGTAAGACTGCAGTGAGAATCAAGCAACTCTGGGGCAGACCAGACAAAACACAAAACTCAAAACACGACTGACTATACAAGGCATGTACAAACATTTACATCTAGTTTATAGTGTGCACAAAAGGCATTCATCTATGAGAAAAAAGCTTTAAGGAACTGACCATGCATAGGCAATTCCAGTAGCTCACCACTTAGGGCTTGGAGAAAATAAGAGTCCTCTCCATGAGTGTTGCAAATTTGGTACGGGCCCATCGATAAGGGCTCAAACTTACCATGTTTTCCCTTATCCTGGCTCCTTGGATTCCATACAAGGACCATATCACCCATCTGAAACTTTCTTTCTGTAGCCCTTTTATCAAACATATATTTTACCTTTTGTTGTCTCTTGATGTTTGTTTCTTGTGCCCCCCTTCTCACTTCATCTAGTGCAACCAGCTGATTTATTCTTTGAGTCATTGAGTCCTCAACCTCCTCATTTTCTTTTATGAATTTATAGACTGGTAAGAGGTTGTTGACAGGTAATCTAGTTGTTGTACCATACACTAGTTCAAAAGGTGACCTTCCAGTTGCTTTCTTGACTGTCACTCTGTCAGCCCATAATGCCATTTTTAGCTTTGAATCCCAAGCCTTTTTGTTTTTACCTACCATCCTTTTGACAATTTTCATGAGGCTTTTGTTGCTTGACTCTGCTTGACCATTTCCATGTGGATGGTATGGTGATGCATGTAACAAATTTATTCCATAATTGCTGCAAAAATCAATAAATTCACTAGACCTGAAGCACATTGCATTATCTGTGACCAATTTGGCTGGAACTCCAAATCTAATAATAATATTTTCCAGAATAAAATCCATCACCACTTTGCTTGTATCTTTTTTAGTTGGAATGGCCTCAATCCATTTAGTGAAGTAATCAGTGGCAACAAGAATCCAACTATGTCCTCCACTGGACTTTTCTGAAATTTCCCCTATAAAATCAATTCCCCATTATTGAAGTGGAGCTTCTATAGTTATAGTCCTAAGGGGCAATTTGGCAAGGATCACATTTTCTTACCATTCTTTGTGCATCTGAGAAGAGAGTTGGCCACCAGTAGCCTATTCTAAGAATTTTGTGGGTTGTTGTATGGGCAGCATAGTGTCCACCACACACTCCATTGTGCATATCACTTAAAATATTAGCAGCCTAATTTTCATCCACACACCTGAGTAATACACCATCAGGATTTTTCCAATATAGCTCTCCTTGACCAATGATGTATTTAACAGCATGCAACTTCAAGGTCCTCTTCTGATTGTCACTGAGATGGGAAGGACAGTTCAGATTTTGCAAATAATGTACTATGTCCTTATACCATTCAGATTCTAACATATTTATAACTTCATTATGCACTACATTCACTTGGAATGCCTCTAGATTTGACCGTGTCATCAATTTTGCCAAACCTTGTCCTCTTACCAATTTTGTGATCTGTATTTCAATATTGAAGTCCTGCAATTTATTTATCCATCTGCATCTTCTTCCAGTTACCTCCTATTGAGTAAAAATATCTTTGATTGCTACATGAGGCACATATGCAACTATTTGAGAGCCTACTAAATATGGCTTGAAGCTCTTGACTGCTCTAACTAGTGCATATGCCTATTTCTCCATGATGTCATACATCAACTCAGCAGCTTGCAATGACCTGCTAAAGAAAGCTATAGGTTGTTCAAAACCTTCTGCATTTTTCTACAATAAGCATACAACAATAGTATGGAAAGAAGCAAATGAGAACAACTGAAAGGGCTTAGAAAAATTAGGAGATTTTAGCATAGGAGCCATCTTTATTGCCTCTTTTATGTTCTAAAATGATTTAGTTGCTTCATCTTCCCATGTGATAGTTGCACCTTTCTTCAACATCTTAGAGATATCTTTTGTGGTCTCTACAAAATTAGGCACAAATCATCTAACAAAATTAATATGTCCAAAGAAGGACTGAACACCTTTCACTATTTTAGGGATTTGGATTTTGTCAATTGCAGCCACTCTTTCAGGATCAATCCTGACTCCATCCTTGGAAACAATGTGTCCAAGCAATTTTCCTTCCACTACCCTGAAAGCACACTTCTTTGGGTTGAGGGAGATACCATATTCCAATGCTCTAATAAAGATTTGTTCTAAATGCATGCAGTGTTGCTCTTCCTTTTTTGAATAAGCTGTCAAATCATCCTAATACACAGCCAAGATTGAGTCAATTAATCCTGCAAAAGCAACATCTATAGCCCTCTGAAATGTGGCACCTGCATTTGTCAGTCCAAATGGCATTCTCACATATACATAGGTTCCCCATGGAGTGGTGAAGGTAGTTTTGAACTGTTCTAATTTTTTTACTTTCACTTGATTATATCCCGAAAATCCATCCATCATGGATAAAAGTTCACCGCCAGTCACCTTTTGCAACATGGCTTCCATGTTTGGCAATGGATAATTGTCCTTCAAAGAAGATACATTTAGATTTCTAAAGTCCACACATAATCTTATGTCACCATTCTTTTTTCTGACTCGGACAAGGTTAGACACCCAAGTTGAGTGTCTGATGGGCATAATTATTCTAGCCTCCCTAAGCTTTATAAGTTCTTGCATTTTTGGAGCTAAGGTTGGGTTGATAGGTCTCTATTTTTGTCTAAATGGTTTAGCTTTAGGCTTCAAAGGGATTTCATGCTGGAATAAATCCTCTCTATAAGCTTTCAGGTCCTCATATGACTAGGCAAAGAAATGCTTATACTTTCTTAGTAGTGCAATCAGCATAGTCCAGATATGTGGCTTGAGCTACTTAACAATATATACCTTCTTGGGGCTTGAGATGTCCCCAAGTTTATCTCTTCTAAATCATTCTTGTTTGTTGGGGATGCCTTTGTAACAAATTGGTCCTTACTGTCAAATGCTCTCTCTAAAGTGACCATCCCTCTAGGGATTTTATTTGTCTTGAGTTGAATACCTCCTTCCCTAAGAGAGTTTCTTTTCCATCCACAATCTCTACAAAGTTCTGAAAATTTATTTCTTGGTTCTCATATTCATCAATGCAATGTAGAAATCTCAGCAAATCCTTATCATCATCAAACACTTGCCAGCTGCATATATTATTTGGCACTGCAGGTCTAAGTTTGACCTTTACATTTGTTACATCTGATAGAGTTATATCATCTGGCCTTATGGCTACATTAGCTAGAAAATCTGCCCTAACATTTTTTGATCTCTCAATCCAATTTATTGAAAAAGCATCAAACAATTCAATTGTATCCCAAACAACATGCTTATACTGTTTTAACCTCTTATTCTTTGAGGCATACTTATCCCCAACTTGGGAAACAACTAACTCTGAATCCCCAAAAACTTTGAGCATCTTGATTCCATGCTTCAAAGCTACATTCAATCCTAATAACAGAGCTTCATACTCTGCAATATTATTTGTATAGGTAAACCTCAGCAAGAATGAGAATTTTAGAAGCTTACCAGTTGGAGACAGAAATACAATGCTAGCACCAGAGCCTTCCTTTGAACAAGCTCCATCAAAATACATGGTCCATAGACCCTGTTGGTCAAATTCTCGAATGCAAACATCTCTCCCTTCACTTTCTTTAACATCTGAGATAACCCTGAAATTTTCACAGTCAGTGTCCATAAAACATATATGCTCCTCTGACTCTTGATCCTTAATTGTTTCTGATGATCTTTCTTCTCTAATCTATTTAACATCCTTACCATTCATCGAGATCATGGCATATGATAAATCTAATTGCATACTTCCACCAATCAATGTTGCCCATCTTCTTGACAATAACATGCCATATTGTGGCTTGATATCAACAACTGTTATGTTCATTTTGTAAATTTTTTCAGGATATCTTGCCAGTTTGAAATCTACATCTTTCATAATTCCAATGAGAAGTACTTCTCTAGCATCCATGGCATAACATTTCCCACATGCCTTATCTATCCTTAACCCAGCTTGCTACATAATAGCCAAAGGCGTGATATTTGTTGACGCTCCTAAGTCAAGCATACAATTCTTAATCACTTTTCCATTTATGACAAGGGAGACATAAAATGGTTCAACCTGTGAAGGGCATTTTGTCATGTTCATCCCCAAATAAACTTCGGGGACCTCATCTTCTTCAATACATAAGGCTTGTTTCTTACCCTAAGTCTCAATATTCTAATTAGCTTGACAGGGTACTCCAAAAATCAGGGACAATGTTTTATTTCTAAACTTTTCAACTTTCATCAGCTCCATCAATGGAATAGAAACCTTTACCTGGGACAAGACCTGAGTTATGTCAAATGTAGCATAATTTTGTATAACAGTTGTTTCCTGATCTACAACTTTACTTTTATTTTGATATGACCCAGCCTTAATTTTTGTGGCTCCCTGACTATCATCTTTGATCTGAAAATCTTTGTTTTGATCCTCAATCTGGGGAGTTCTATTTTCTGGTCCCTGAGAGTCATGACCTATTTTTTGCTTAAAATTTTTCTTATTATTGCTCCATTGCTTCTTTTGTGTTTCAGTCCTTTTATGACCGTGCATTCGTTGGTTCACAAAAGTGTTCTCTGGTTGGTGTGAGTTACTTACTTGAGCTTTACCCCTAAGATTATAATTGCTTTTGACTTGAGCTACTATTGCAGTTGTGAGGGCTCTAATCTCTTCATCAGAAGGCCTCCTTAAATTATTCAGAAAATTGTGTCAATCCTAAGCATAAACATAATTATCTTCGTCATCTTCATCACAGGGAAACTGCTGGTAGACCTGAATCTCATCATTTGTGCTTGCATCAACATCTTGAGAAAAATACTCCCAGTTTGTACACAACATATTGACATTGTCATCTTCCATCCAATGTGGTTCATTGCACTCATCATAGGCCATGACACTGTTATATAGAGACTGAGCAATCAGACATTGTGACTGTGAGTGAGGCATCTGGCATATTATACACCATCGGGTGTCATTAACACTATTAATAGCCTTCCTCAAAGGATCAGGTGTCTCCTTAAAATTTTGCATCCTTGAATTTGTGTCACTATTTGGAAGAACGAGTTTACCATTATGCCAATTGGTATTATATGGCATATCATATAATGACGGTCTTCTTTCTTGCTTTTGGTAAACCTGTCTGTCAGGACCTACCCCTTTTTCATTTTTAGCCATTCTATAGCTCAAGTCCTTGACAATAGTTGTTACCTTATCTAATTTATCCTCAGAAGTAGATGCATTACCTTGAACACTCTTAGATTTAGCATTTGGATTTTGCAGAATTTTTACATCATCTCTTCTGTTTGTCTTACCAGACGCTTTTCTATTATTTTCAATATTTGTTGCAATTTTGAAAGCATCCCTAAGGCTGTGAGGACCCTTATCTCTTAATCCATAAGCAGTTTTGGCATCAAAAGAATTTATGTACAACACTATGCACATAGGTTCATTAGGCCTTAGGTGATGTGGCAATTTGTTCAACACCTTAGTGAATCTAGCATTAAAATCAGCAACCTGTTCATTCGATCCTTTAGTGATTCCAGTGAATTCATTAATAAAGAAACTTGGATCAGTTTTGTCACCATATTGTTCTTTGAATATTCTCCTGAAGTCCTCTCATGATGAAATGCTCCTGTCAGGCAAACCCTTATACCATTCTCTAGCTTCATCAACTAAGGATTGCATAAATAATTTCATGAAAACATCCTCATGCTCAACCTCAAAGTTGTCCATGATGTTCTGAAAAGCTTTTAAATGGTCTTCTCTTGACACGGTATTGTTTCCTAAAAATTTAGGCACTTGCAGCCTGACATGTTTGTCAATAGGATTGGGGTAACCAGGGATGCCATCAAAAACAAGTTGTCTGAATCTGTCCAGCTGCATAGGCTGTCTACCAAATTGATTAGCATTGGCATTTCTATTTGCATTCTGATTTCTTACATTATTTAATGGTACTCTAGCATTGTTTGCATTCTGTCTTTAATCATTATGTTGATCCTGGATTTCATTTCTTTGTTGATTTCTCTGCATATTTACATTTTCAAGGGTAGGAAGTGAATCATTCTGAGCAACTCTCAAAGCTTGCACGTTCTGTCTCATGTCATCTCTAATTTTTACTACCTACAAATATTCAAATTCTGCCCTTAAGCTCTTAATTTCTTCAGCTAATTCCTTCTCTCTGGGCATAGAAGAGGACGGTTTTATTACATTCTGATCATCATTATGATCCTTGGGGGATTCAGCTTCCTCAAATCTATCAGGGGAATCATGGAAAGGGCATTCTTGAAACACCTCTAATCTCATTATCAATCCCCCACCCTACTGTCTTTCATATACATTTTGGATTTTAGCCTCAGTGTTTGAAAAATAAGGTATTGTCTGCTCTGAAGATCTTGGATTATCCTGAATATTATCATTACTTCTGGGAGAACCTTCTTGACTGGCTTGAGCAGTCCCCTTTTTCTAGTACATCATTTTTCTGGGTAATTCTTCAGACAGAGAATTACGCAGGGATCTTCTCCCTAGCATATAAATTTTTACCTTACCAGTTGGGAGATTGTTTGAAGTCGCCACCTATAACTAGGAATTAATTTCTTTTAAGATCAGGGTTCTTTCACAAAGGTCCCCAGCGGAGTCACCAAATCTATTGCTGACTCGGATGGGCACAAATTCATTGGGGATGAAAAGATAACACTTTCACTTCACAAAGGTCCCAAGCAGAGTCGCCAAATCTGTTGGTTATTTTCCCAGACTGGATGGTTGTTCCCAGTTATCCCTACAAAGTAGCTGTCATTGATCAACAGGATTCCCAGGCTAGGGGCCAACAGTACAGGAGACAGACTCTATAAGTATCTCCTCTTCTTCTTTAGGCTCTGTAGAAACAAGGGGGTATTCCCTATTCAATATCTATAACATATGCACATGAACTTACTCAAATGTTGATACAAAGCAGATAAATCCTCCTTTATGTAGACCAAAATAGTGAGATAAGTGCAAAGGGGCTAGCTTTGGGCCTATATTCAATTGTGAGACAAAGGATTCTAGTCCTAAAACTACTTCTAAAGTCCTAATGGTTTGTATATGAAGTTTGAGTTTGATTTTATGTTTGGATGCAAAACTGAACCTTTGGGTTGCAACCAAAATACAAGACCAAATCGGTGCCTATCTAGGGCTCGGAGTCAATAGATATATATATGTGAATGTTTATCACAGACCTAAAACAACAATCAGATTTCAAGGGGATTATGCAATGTTTGCCTTACAGACAATGCCCAAGATAGAGTATTTAGTTATTTATGCTTACAAATATCCTTGTTGCAATATATTCTTCTCAACACTTAACCCATAACATTTAATCTACTCCTTGAGCAGAAGTAAAAGATTAAAGCATTCAATATAGCAAACCCATATTCTAGAATCACTAATACCCCTTAGATATTCAGATTTAGAAGAAGAACACATTCAATTTGGAGACAAATAACAAAATACATGCTATAAAGCATTACTCATTTAAATCAACATGAAACTGGTAAATTCTGTATATAAGACATTCAACATACAACTCATAAACTCACAAAATACCCAAAACATAGCCACCAATAAGATTGTATCCGATTACAGCACCAAAAAAGTTGTCTAGTTTTCAACAACCACAAATGAGTAACATAGTCTGCTTATACATCAAGAAAATGTACTCAACATTAATTAGAAGGCAAAAATCAAAATTTGCAAAATACTGTGTACCACAAAATGGCGCTCAAAACATTAATGTAGCAGGCAGAAGGAATGGCGAAGAGGAGTTGAACTCGAGCCCCATGCCGCCGTTTGGGGACATTCCTCATAAAATTGGTAGTTGGTCTGTCACACAATCCATCGCACCTCTGCATTCTGCCATTAATGATTCAGCTACTCACTGGATGCAGCAACGAACACATTCAAAATTTTCCTGTTCAAAACAAGTTTGAGGAAGCAAGGAAGACCAACTCTGCAACTTCAAAACCTGGCTGTCGATCATGATTCCATCGTTGAGATCCATAGCACAAAAACCTGTAGAAAAGCCAAGAACCAATGATCACATGCCACATAGGTGCTCCATGTTCCTATCGCTGACTTTTTGCCATCTTCATTTTACCATTTTCGCCATTGTACATGCATATTCAAATGCATATACAATTGCTTGCTTTTTCCCTTTCAAAACTTTGCATATGCGAGAGCATATACATACAACAGTTCAACATACAAGGCGGACCCCAAGCTATTATAGAGCAAATTGGAATTTTGAATCGGGTTCAACATGTACCTTTCTCCTTTGTATATCCGCAATATACAACACACACATACATACAAGCCATGACTTGTATATGCAAACATACAAGCATCTTTATACAACCAATGGACTTCAAATTTCATTCACTACATTTGATATCTCCTCCACATTCGAGTTGTATATCCTCCTTTGTATATTAGCTTGTATGTGCAAACATACAAGCGAATGTACCTACAACTAGTGGGCCCCACTTTTGATGCTAACCGTTGCTGACCTGTTTGCATACATCACCTTGTACATTCAATTGTATATATGGAATATACAATCCCAAACATACAAAGTGGATCTCAGAATATTTCAAAATGCTAATAATCCCTTTGGTCGCGTCCACCTTGCATATCCTGCTTGTATGTTGAATATACAAACTTGTTTGTATATACCCGTGGGCCCCATCAATTCTATCTTTGCTATTTTGTATATTACCAAATATACAAAGCCCTTTGTATGTAGCCGATATACAAACTAAGAATATTCCCAAAATCTTGCGAAAGATTCCCACTTGCATGTCTCCAATGTATGTCAAACATACATTCAATTTTGTATCTATTTCCTTTGTATATTTTTCTTGCACCTTTACATATAGACCCGATATACAAGCATAGCTGATATACAAGCAAAAAATATTCTCGAGAATCTATGAAAGATTCCCCCTTTGTATATGCAAACATAATATGCATATAAAATGTTCATAACTCAATTCTTTATGATTTTTAGAAGCCGATTGAAACTTCACAAGCCCACCAACATACAAATTGCATTAGCACATACAAAACTTAACATTTCCCCATGTGTGACATAAAAAAAGGGGTAAAATATTGTATGTAGATCAGGAAACCATTAAACCAAGGCACTTAGGGTTTGAAGGAATACACACAGGAACTTGCAAATTTGAATTCAAAACCCTAACCCTAGGTGAACACCACCAGGTCCCACGAAGAAATCAAGCCAAGAATAGAAAAAGAAAAATATCACCGTGTCAAAGAGACCAAGCCTAGAGTCATAGTGATATGGTATGGTCAGACCGAAAGGAAGTCATAGCGGACCCTACCACAGAGCACTATTAGAATGTCAAAGAGATGAGTCTAAGACTCCCACCGAAATGGACAACTCCCATTGATATACACAAGCTTAGCATCGAAGTAGAAAAGAGATTGGTTTCCCAGTCTTGGTGATAACCCAATGTCCTGCCGATAGGTTCCATCGCCATGTCATTAGAACAGAGATCAAGGTCCTATCGATATGTCATTCTCCCACTAATGAGTCTTAAAGCAAATGACAGCCTATCAAAGAGATAGACAAACAAGTCCCACCAATCTAGTGATCTCCCACTGATAGAGACTCGAGAGCAACATACCCACTGTCGGGCTATCAAAGAGACATCCCCAAGAGTCTTGCTGAAAAGATAAAGTCCTGCCGATAGATCAAAATGTCATTGGGATTGAAATCAGGGTCTGGCTGATAAGGTGATCTCCCACTGATAGAGGCTTTCTTGCCATTACATTGCACCCAAACTTACCATCAGGCTAATGAAGGGATAGGTTTGAAACTCCCACCAAAATTCTCAACTCCCGCTGATATACAACATAACACCAAAGCATGAAGGGACATCGGCGTGAAGGGGAAAGCTGAGCTAGAAAGAATATTTTCACAATGAATGTCTTCACCAAGATGACCAAAACTGAAACCAAACAAAACTAAAAATGAAATGTTTTTGGGCAATGTAGGATTGCCTGTTCACCTGAGATGCTCCTTCATCAAAAGTGGGTTATATCTTGATAGATCTCTTCATGAGTTTGCTGACACATCAAATGGTTCATCAATCAGACACCTAGATCAAAATTTACGGCTTCTAGAAGTTGGGCCTCTCATTTTAGGAAATGTGAATGTTGCAAGTATGTGCTAACTGGTGTTGTCATTGATGTCAACATGGTTGTGTTGTCATTGGTGCCAACTATGTCTTTTGATATTGTTGTTTGTAGAGTGATTGAATTGTCATGTTAAGGACACTGTCTGAGTTTTTGGTCCACATTTTCTTTGTATTGAAGATTAGAGTATGATATTTGGATATGATTTAGAGAAATGTTTGAAGATGCTAAATCCAAATTTTGGTGGTCCAGAATATTGTACAACAAAAGTTCTATTCAACCATTTGAAGACTATGCCTGACAACATTTACAGAGTGACAGGGAGAAAGTATTTTTCTCCACATTTCTCCATAGTTTGGATTTTGGTCTTGCAGTTGTAGACTTAAGTTTATAAATTCCTTATCTATCTTCATTCCAAAGGATTTGTGATTTGGTGCTCCAAAAAGCAGGTTATTGATTAGTAGAGTTTGATAGTGTTTGTTGTGAGTAGTATGTAATCCATCTTCAAGTGATATTTGTTGTTGTCAAGTAAGATCTATTGTGGTTGGGTTTGTTAGCTCCCAGGTGATTCTATGTTGTTTTTGGATGTCTCCAGAATGTATTGAAGGCACTTACTTGATCCACAAGCTATAAAGAAGTGCATGGAAGTGTTTATTTAAGTATTCTTGATGTTTGCACTAGTTCTGGCTGACTTGGTTATTTACACTTGTTGTAGAGGTGATTCATAGATTATGGAAGCATATTGAAGCATGTAAGGATGTGTTTGGGTCTGAGCTAAGCCATGAAGTTCTCTTCCTTTATTCATTTTCTCTACAAGTTTGTTTAGGTCTAGACCTAATTTGAATTATGTATGTATGCCGACCTTAGAGATACTTCCAATGGATGTAAATTGTATTGCCAACCTTGATGAATGTTCCAAGGTTGATGATTGGCATAAATATATGTAATGAATCCATGATTGGGGTGAGTGAGTGTGAAGATGCGAAGATAAAGTGTGTGTGTTGTAAAGGCAGTGAAGGAGAGATATATTGCACTTCAATGGAACTGAACTCGGGCATGTTGTAGATTCTAGTATATCAGTTCATGGTAGTGAGATACCCTTCCTAGTAGTGAGCCACCCTTTGGTAGTGAGCCATCATTTTGCAGTGAGCCACCCTTTGGCAATGAGCCACCCCTTGGCAGTGAGCCTTTCTGCAGTGAACATTCATCTAGGCAGTGAGCCTTTTTGCAATGAGAATTCATTTGGGTAGTGAGCCCCTAAGGTAGTGAGCCTCTTTGTTATTTGGTATTGTTACTACATTATATTGTGAGCTAACACTGATCGTGGTTTTCCCTTTTAGGGTTTTCCACATAAAAATATGGTGTTCATGTGTGTATGGTGTTGATGTGTTTATGTTTTGATTTTACTATTCATGTTTAATCTTTAGAATAGATTAAGGAGTTAAAGTAAGTGAATGTGATTTTGTTTAAAGGAGTTAAAGTTTTTGATATAATTGATTCACCCCCCCTCCTTCTTAGTTGTCTTGTTCCTTCAACAATTAGTTTCAAAGAAAGTTTCCTTGGAAGAAAGACTAACAACTTAAGGTAGATCAGGGATGGCACACATGAAAGACATTCCTCAGTTTGATGGATTTGACTATGCCTACCGGAAGGTATGAATGAAAAGTTATCTTATTTCTACTAGTTATAATGTTTGGAAGATGGTTAAAGATAAATACACAGTACCTAAAGGTGGTCCCCAGTCTGATGAAGAGATTAAGGATTATGAGGTTCATCACAAAGCTAAAAATGATCTATTAAATGCTCTTTCTAACACTAAAATGGAAAAAGTTGTGGACCTGGAAACTGCTCATGAGATTTGGGACAAATTGAAAAACATCTATGAAGGTGATGTATCTATCAAGAAGGCTAAGTTACAGAACTTGAAGACTACATATGAAACCATGTGAATGTCTAAGGATGAGAACATAACAAACTACATACATAAGATTGATGAAGTTGTTAGTAGCATCAAGGGTCTTGGTGGAAAGTTAGAGGATGTGGATGTTGTAGATAAGATACTCAGAACTCTTCCCAAATCTTATAGTCACAAGATATTTTCCATTGAAGAATTGTTTGACATGGGCAAGCTTACAAAAGATCAATTGCTTGGTAAACTGACTATTTTTGAGATGAGAGATTTTGGTACTACTGATGGCCATGTGAAAATTGAGACCACTTTTAAGGCCAAGGAATAAACGACTACTATATTAGATAAATATGCTGTGGAATTAGATGAAGAATATTTTGAAGAGATTGAGGCAAAATTTGCAAGAAGAATGAAAAGAGGTAGCAAAGGAAAGTTCAAAGGTAAGTTACCTTTCAAATGTTTCAATTGTGGTAAAATTGGTCACTATGCTTCAAGATGTCTTGGAAAAACTTTGAGGATAAAAAATAATGAAAGTAAAGGAAAGATGGTAAGAAAGACTTACTATGTTAGAGATGATGATGGTGTAACTAATGATGAACCTGATTCTGATGATGGTAACAATAGTGAATTCTTGTTTATTGCACTTAGAGAAGAACCTATTTCTGCTAATCTTTCAAGCTATGTGAAGGAAGGAAGTCCATGAGAGTTGTATGCATTTCATGCTAAAAAGGAAGATGAATGGATCATTGACAACGGATGTTCAAATCACATGATAGGAGATAAGAGTAAGTTTGTTAAGTTTGAAAAATATGATGGAGGACTAGTTAGGTTTGGTGATGATGTAGTTGGTAAGATTTGTGGAAAAGGATTAATTATTTTTTATGGAAAGCATAATATAGATGATGTTCTTTATGTCAAAGACTTAAAGCATAATCTTCTAATCATTGGACAAATGTCTGACAAAGAGTATAATCTGGTGTTTAAGGACAATGGGTGTGAGATACAAAAAAGCTCTGGAACTTTAATTTCTACTAGTAAGAAGACTCATGGTCATGTTTATCATTTGAAGGGTACTAATAATTGTTGTTTGTTAGCTTAGACAAATGAAAGTTGGTTATGGCATAGGAGGATGTGTCACATTAACTTTGACAAATTGGTGAGAATAAGCACAATAAAAGTAGTAAGAGACATGCCTAAGATTGTGAAACCTACCGATGTTATGTGCAAACAATGTCACTTTAGTAAGATGACAAAGACTACTTTCAAGAGTAAAGAATAATTATCTACCAGTTTGTTGGTGTTGGTGCATACAAACTTATGTGGCCCTACAAGAACAAGAAGTCTACAAGATGATAGGTATTTCATTCTTCTTATTGATGATTATTCAAGAATGACTTGGGTTACCTTTCTTAAAGAAAAATTAGAAGCCGTACACAAGTTTAAGGCTTTCAAAGCTATGGTTGAAAATGAGTTGGATTTGAGAATCAAGTGTTTGAGATTTGATAGTGGTGGTGAGTTTACTTCAAATGAGTTTAATGCTTTTTGTGAAGAACATAGAATAAAGAGGCATTCATCTGCCCCCTGGACTCCTTAACAAAATGGAGTGGTTGAAAGGAAGAAAAGAACTATTCAAGAAGCTGCTAGAACAATGATTAAGCAAGAAGACCCACTAAAAGCATACTGGAAAGAAGAAATACAAATTGTTGTCTACATTCGTAACAGAGTGCTAGTCAGAGAAAAAGAAGGAAAGTCACCTTATGAGTTGTGGTATGGAAGAACCCCTACCATCAAATATTTAAAAGTTTTTGGAAGCAAATGTTACATCAGAAGAGATAAATAATTGGGAAAGTTTGATGTTAGATGTGATGAAGGCATATTCCTTGGGTACTCTATGTTAGATCTAGGGCATACAACTGAGAGGGGGGGTGAATCAGTAGTACAAAAACTTGCTTTTACTTCAAACATTTGATTCTTCTTTGTTATTTAATGGCATATCAATTAACCATTCATGAAAGTATAAAGTATAGACATCAGAGCAGATAAACATCAACACATTAGACACCAAGATTATGACGTGGAAAACCCGGTCAAGGGAAAAACCACGGGGTGATTAACCCAAGGATTATTCTCTATTAGAAGAATAAGAAAAATAGATGGCACATGCCAATTAGGGCTCACTGCCTGAGCACACTACTCACAAGGAGGCACACTACCTACAAGAGACACACTGTCTACAAGATAACAAGTATTACAAACTTGAACTAGAGATTGACATCTTTACCATGCCTGGATCAGTTCCATTTAAGCCCAAAAACTCCTACTTTGCCTTTCACACTTCTCTTCACTATGTCACTCTCATCACCGCAAGACACACTTCAAAATGAATTCACAAACCCTTATTTATACAAGGCATCAACTTAGGAATAATCATCTAAGTCGGCAAACACCTACAAGATCATTCGCAAGATGTGTAATACATCCAGTCAGCCTGTCTCAGGAAGAACACCAACAACTGGTGGTCTTTACATCAAATCCAAACTCTAACTTTAATGTGGACTACCAATAAGAATTGTACATGATCCAAGGATCACCAAAACCTTTCCTGAGTCATCAAGAACATCCGCACTTTATCAGCTTACTCAAATTCTTCTGTTCTTCATCTGAAACTTCAAGAACACAGTCTGTCATCACTATCATAATGAAAATGGTGCTTATGGACCTCCAAACCATGAACAAATCTAGTTGTCACTTTACACGAACTTATTGAACACTCTCTCCAATCCGCAGAATGAGATAATGCAAGTCTGGAGCTCACCGGACCAATCTGTGACACTCTGTCACCATTGAACACCTGTCGGAACTAGTTCTACTTGAGCAATCATAACTTTTTTAGATCTTCATGCGGACCTCTGAAATCTTAATTGGAACATCTTAAGACTCATATCTACAAACCCTTTAAACCGCATCCTCTAATCCTCAACCTATTAAGTACTTATGCCTTCTTCTCATCACTGTTCCTCACTGTTCCTGATTAAGACTAATTTTCTCAATAACCTCAGTACACAGCTCATCCAATGTTTCTTATCAATGCAGTATGAGTATGTTGACATCAATGACAACACTAGTTAACCTCATACTTGCAGTAATCTCCCCCTTTGTCATTGATGGCAACATATGATGTGAAAAACCATCAAGACAAGAACTTCTCCTTTCTGTCACAGCTCCCCCTAACAGCAACAACTCTTCACATGTCTTCTCTTCCTTTACTACTCCCCCTTTGATCATCAACTACTTGTTTTTCACATGTCTTCCCTCCCCCTTTGACATCAATGGCAAAGGGCTCATACTTGCAATTCTAACACATCAGAATCATACTAGCTGCTCCCCCTTAGTAGCAGCTCCCCATCATCAATCTAGATCACAAGATATGACTGTGATATCCACCGGACTGATGCACATCAGTGCATCCTAGTTCATCACTGGAGGGGCCATGACCCCTAACTTCTCCCTGAGATACTCAAAAGAGTCCTTGGGAAGAGGTTTAGTAAAAATATCTGCAAGCTGATCCTTGGAGGGTACATACTCCAATCTGACTTCATCCTTGTTTACTTGCTCTCTCAAAAAGTGAAATTTGATAGATATATGCTTGGTCTTAGAATGTAACACCAGATTCTTAGAAATATTTATTGCACTATAATTATCACAAAAAATTGTGATAGGCTCCTCATATTCTATTTGAATATCTCTTAGCATTTGCTTCATCCACAAAAGTTGGGTGCAACTTACTACTGTTGCAATGTATTCAGCTTCAGTTGTAGACAAGGATATTGCTTCTTGTTTCTTGCTTAGCCAAGAAACCAACCTTTTTCCCAAAAAGAATGCTCCTCCACTTGTACTCTTCCTATCATCCACATCTCCTACCCAATCTGCATCTGTATATGCATGAAGAGAAAAGTTATGATCTCTAGGATACCATAGACCATACTCAACTGTTCCTTTCAAGTACCTAAAAATTCTTTTGATTGCCATGACATGAGATTCTTTTTGATTAGCCTGGAATCTTGCCAAAAGACCAACAGCCTGCATTATATCTAGTCTAGTTTGAGTGAGATACAATAATCCTCCAATCATTGATCTATACTTTGTCTGATCTGTCTTAGGAGAGTCATCATCTTTGCTCAACTTACATCCGGTAGCCATGGGAGTGTTCATAGGCTTTGAATCTTCCATTCCAAATTTATTCAAAAGTTCTTTCACATATTTAGTCTGAGAGATAAAGATTCCTTTCTCTGTCTGAGTAATTTGCAGACCCAAGAAGAAATTCATTTCACTGAGCATTGACATTTCAAACTCACTTTTCATTTGGTTTGCAAAGCTTTTGCACATACTGTCTCTTCCTCCAAAGATGATATCATCAACAAATACTTCAACAATTAGGATGTTTTCATGATCAATTTTGAAATATAGGTTACTATCAGCAGTACCTTTGGTGAAACCAATCTTTAAAAGATGTTTGTCCAACCTTTCATACCATGCTCTTGGTGCTTGCTTTAGACCATACAGTGCCTTCTTTAATTTGCAGACCATATCACCATGCTCAGATAACTGAAATCCATTCAGTTGTTCAATGTACACCTCTTCTTCTAAGTCACCATTCCAGAAAGTAGATTTGACATCCATCTGATACACTTTGAAATATTTGAAGGTAGCAAATGCAAGAAATAGTCTGACTGCTTCAATTCTTGCCACCAGAGCAAAGGTTTCCTCAAAATCAATCCCTTCTATTTGAGAGTAGCCTTTGTAGACTAATCTGGCTTTATTTCTGATTACTTCACCAACTTCATTTAGTTTGTTCCGGAAGACCCATTTGGTTCCAATCACATTCTTGTTACTAGGTCTAGAAACAAGATCCCAAGTGTGATTTTTCTCAATTTGCATCAACTCTTCCTCCATTGCTTTGGTCTAATTTTCATCATTGCAGGCTTCATTTATTGTGTTAGGTTCAATCTTTGAAATCAAACAACATTCATCTAAATTTTGAGCAATTTTCCTTCTAGTTTGCACACCTTTTCTTTTGTCACCTATGATCTGATCTTCAGAGTGGTTCAGTCTTACATACCTTGGAATTTTGGGAGTTTCTTGCACTTCTATTTCTTGATCAGGCTCATTCAGACCTATCTCTTCTTCCTAATTTACTGGATCAGTCTAAGTCTGTCTTTCAGGAGAGGATTGAGCTCCTTGAACCAGAACACCATCTTGATCATCTTCATCATATTCATAAAACCTTGAGGGCTTCTCAATTCCTTCATCAACCTTCACATTTGTACTTTCTATCATCTTTCTTAGTCTCTTATTGTAACACTGGTATGCTTTGCTTTGAGTGGAGTATCCCAAGAAAATTCCTTCATCACTTCTAGAATCAAACTTTCCTAGATCTTCATCACTTTTAATGTAACATTTGCTACCAAATACTCTAAAATATCTCACAGTAGGAGTGATGCCAAACCAAAGTTCATAAGGAGTCTTACCGGTATTGCTTCTGATTTGAACGCAATTGAGAGTATAGACTGCAGTGCTGACAACTTCTCTCCAAAACATCTGGGGAACATTTGCTTCCATCATCATTGTCCTGGATGCTTCCTAGATGGTCCAATTCTTTCTCTCAACTACTCCATTTTGCTGTGGAGTCCTAGGAGTAGGCAACTATCTCTTTATACCATGCTTCTCACAAAAGTCTATGAATTCATTAGATGTGAATTCACCACCTCTATCAGACCTTAGACATTTCAATTTCAATCCAGTTTGATTCTCTCATAGCCTTGAAGATTTTGAACTTCTCAAAAGCTTCTGATTTCTCTTTTAGAAAGGTAACCCACATCATCCAGAAATGGTCATCAATCAGTAACATGAAGTATCTATCACCTTGCATACTCTTGATTCTTGTCGGACCACATAGATCAGTATGAACTAATTCCAATAATCCAGTAGAGGACTGATCCTTGCTTTTGAAAGAGACTCTACTCTGTTTGCCTAGCTGACATTCTTTGCACAAACTATTTGTAGGTTTTATCAACATTGGAAGATCTCTTAGAGCCTGATTATTGCTTATCTTGATGATGTTATCAAAATTTACATGACACATCCTTCTATGCCATAACCAAATCTGATCAATTTGAACAAACAGACAACTTTTATTAGTACCAACTAGATGAAAGATATTACCTTTTGTTTGAGTACCAGATGCAATCTTAGTTCTGGAGCTTTCAAAGATCCTGCATCTTCCATTCTTGAACTGGAGATCATAGTCTTTGTCCACCAACTGACCAACACTGAGAAGATTGTGCTTCAATCCTTCAACATATAGTACATTACCGATTTTGTTCTTTCCATCAAAAGAGATAGTTCCCCTACCTTTGATTCTACTAGCAGAATTGTCACCAAACTTTATCATTCCTCCTTCATACCTTTCCAAATCTAAGAACTTGTTCTTGTCACCTATCATATGGTGAGAGCATCCACTATCAATAACCCAATCATCCTTTTCTTCAACTTGGGCAGCCAAAGCTCTTTCTACAACCTTATGATTGATAGATATTGGATCTTCTTCCTTGATGGCAATAAACACCCATTCATTTCTGGATTTGTCTCCTATCTCTGATTCATCATCTGTTACTCCTTCATTATCAGCTTCTTCATGAACATAATAACAATTCTTTTGGAACCTTTGTCTGTTAGAATTTGACCTTGAAGATCCTTCCAGACATCTTGAGGCAAAGTGACCAATCTTATTGCAGTTGAAGCATTTAAAAGGTAATTTTCCTTCATACTTACCGGATCCTCTTGGTAGTCTTTTTGCAATGAGGGCTTCAAGTTGAGCTGTTTGTGCTTCTTCCTCTTCCATGTCTTTCCTTGCTTGATCATACCATGACAGCTTCCTTGAAGAGTTTTTTCCTAGATCAAATCTTTGTTTGCCTTTCACATAGGCACTAGCTTTGAATGCAAATTTAGTCTTGGGGGGATCATCTCCAAACTCAGTCATTTCAAATGTAGCTAGTTTGCCAGCCAATTGGTCTCATGTGACAGTTGTATGAGCTCTGAATTCATCAATGGCAGCAACCTTGATTTTGTAGGTGGCAGGAAGGGATCTGAGAATTTTGCAAACAATCTCATTTTCATCCAAAACTCCACTAGCATTCCTAATTCCACACACCAGCTCATTTACTCTTGGCATAAAGGTAGTGATATTTTCATCATCTCTCATCTTCAATCTTTCAAATTTCCCTTTGAGACTCTGCAACCTTGCACTCTTAACATACTCATCTCCTTCATGCAGAAGTTCCAGTTTAATCTAGATCTCATAGGCAGTTGGTAGGTCAATAACATTTGAGAGCTCTAAGTTAGTTAATGCACTTAGAAGAGCTTCTTTGGTCCGCAGATTGTTTTCAACATCTGTGATTTCATTTAGAGTTGTCGGACCACCCTGTGGAGGTACATATGCTTTTGTGACCATGGACAAGTATGCTTTTCCCATACACTCCAAGTGACATTTCATGCGACCTTTCCGAAGAGAGAAGTTGGTTCCATCAAACTTCAGACTATCCTTCTTGTATGACAACATCCTGGATCTCCTCAAGCTATTAAGCTCCTTTTAGAGGAACTTGGCTCTGATACCAATTCTCAGATCTAGGGCATACAACTAAGAGGGGGGTGAATCAGTTGTACAAAAACTTGCTTTTACTTCAAACACTTGATTCTTCTTTGTTATTTAATAGCATATCAATTAACCATTCATGAAAGCATAAAGTATAGACATCAGAGTAGATAAACATCAACACATTAGACACCAAGATTTTGATGTGGAAAACCCAGTCAAGGGAAAAACCAAGGGGTGACTAACCCAAGGATTATTCTCTGTTAGAAGAATAAGAAAAATAGATGGCACATGCCAATTAGGGCTCACTGCTTGAGCACACTGCTCACAAGGAGGCACACTGTCTACAAGAGACACACTGTCTACAAGATAACAAGTATTACAAACTTGAACTAGAGATTGACATCTTTACCATGCCTGGATCAGTTCCATTTAAGCCCAAAAACTCATACTCTACCTTTCACACTTCTCTTCGCTATGTCACTCTCATCACCGCAAGACACACTTCAAAATAAATTCACAAACCCTTATTTATACAAGGCATCGACTTAGGAACAATCATCTAAGCCAGCAAACACCTACAAGATCATTCGCAAGACGTGTAATACATCTAATCAGCCTGTCTCAGGAAGAACACCAACAACTGGTGGTCTTTACATCAAATCCAAACTCTAACTTTAATGCGGACCGCCAATAAGAATTGTATACGATCCAAGGATCACCAAAACCTTTCTTGAGTCATCAAGAACATCTGCACTTTATCAGCTTACTCAAATTCTTCTATTCTTCATCTGGAACTTGAAGAACGCAGTCTGTCATCACTGTCGTAATGAAAAAGGTACTTTTAGACCTCCAAACCATGAACAAATCTAGTTTTCACTTCACATGAACTTATTAAACACTCTCTCCAATCCACAGAATGAGATAATGCAAGTCCGGAGCTCACCGGACCAATATGTGACACTCTGTCACCACTGAACGCCTGTCGGAACTGGTTCTACTTGAGCGATCATAACTTCTTTAGATCTTCCTGTGGACCTCTAAAATCTTAACTGGAACATCTCAAGACTTATATCTACAAACCCTTTAAACCGCATCCTCTGATCCTCAACCTATTGAGTACTTTTGCCTTCTTCTCATCATTGTTCTTCACTGTTCCTGATTGAGACTAATTTCCTCAATAACCTCAGCACACAGCTCATCCAATCCTTCTTATCAATGCAATATGAGTATGTTGACATCAATGACAACATTGGTTAACCTCATACTTGCAACACTCTACTAAGAGCAAGGCTTATCGGTGCTATAATAAAAGACTGAGAAAAATCATTAAAAGTGCAAATGTGAAGGTAGATGAAGATATTCAGCCAGAAGGATATGAGTTAGATGGATCTGCTAATACATAAAAGGTTGAAAAAGATAAAGAAAAGGAAGTTCAGACTGAAGTGCAAGCTTCTCCTAAAGAAGAAGTTCAAGCTGAAGGTTTGTAAAGAATTCTTAAAACTCCCAGTTATGTGCAAAGAGATCACTCTGATGATCAGATTATTCATGACAAAAGGAAAGGTGTGTTGACAAGAAGTAGAGCTGCATAAGATCAAGTAAATATTTGTTTACTCTCAAAGGTAGAACCTAAAACAGTAAATGAAGCATGCAATGATGAATATTGGGTCAAAACAATGGAAGAAGAACTAATGCAGATTGAGAAGAATAAGACTTGGGTACTTGTCCCTAGTTGAGATCTATGTTGATGACATCATATTTTGGTGGAAATTAAAGTATGTGTAAGAAGTTTGTAGATGAGATGTAAAAGGAGTTTGAGATGTCTTTGTGTGGTGAAATAAACTTCTTCTTTGGACTGCAAATAATTCAAACTAGTAAAGGTATTTGCATTTCTCCACCCAAGTATGTTAAAGAGTTGCTAAAGAAGTTTAGAATGGAGGACTCTAAACTGGTATGTACCCCTATGGTTACTGTTAATTTCAAGACAAACAACTGAGAGGGGCAGATGAATCAATTGTCCCAAAACTTTCCTTTTATTAACCACTTAAATCCTTCTTGTACTTTAACAACATAATAATAAATCAATCATGGAAACACAATACAATAATTCAAGAGAAGAAACACACTAACACATATGACAGCAAGATTTTAATGTGGAAAACTCAGTTAAGGGAAAAACCACGGGTTGACTAACCCAAGATTGTATTCTTTGTTAAAAGAATAAGAGGAACAAAATAGTACATGCCAATTAGGGCTCACTGCCCTAGCACACTGCTCACAAGAAGCCCACTACCTACAGGAGACACATTGTCTATAGAATAATAAATATTACATACTTGAATGGAAGAATAGCATCTTCACCATGCTTGAGTCAGTTCCATTTAAGCTCAACACTTTTGCTCTACCTTTCACTCTTCTCCTCTCTACCACACTCTCATCTTCACCAAGATACCTTTGAAATGACTTCACAACTCTTATTTATACAAGACATCAACTTTGGGATAATCATCAAAGTCGGCATGCTTTATTTTATTACACAACAAATACACAAATACAACTTGACTTAATTCAAGAGACTTCATGTGAATCACCACTCTGTCGGCCACACATATCTGGGACTTCAATCTTTTTTGAGGAACACACCATCCTTCGCAAAACATCTTCAAGATAATCAGTAAGATGTGTAAATCATCCGGTCAGCCAAGTTTAGGAAGAACATCATCATCCGGAAGTAATTCTTCAATTATGAGCTCAATCTTCAATGTGGACCACCAATACAAATTGGTCACAATCTAGAGAATCCCACAAGCTTACCTGAATCACCAAGAACATCCACACCACTTCTACTTACTAAAATCATTCTCTCCTTCATCTAGAACCTCAAGAACATAGTTTGTCATCACTATCATATTGAAATAGATGCTTATGGACCTCCAGACCATGAATCAATTGAGTTGTCAATTCACATTGACTTCCTAAACACTCCACCAAATCTGCAGAACAAGATATTGCATTTTCGGATCTCACCAAACCTATTTGTGACACTCTATCACCTTTGAACATCTGCTAGAACTAGTTTTACTCATATAGCCATAACTTCTCCAAATCTTCATGCAGACCTCTCAAATCTTGATTGTATCATCTTAAGACACATATCTACAAGCCCTTTGATGTGCATCCTCTGATCTTCACCTTAGCTAGGATCTTCACTTCATAGAGCTTCACTATCTTCATTATTCTTCTCTATTTCTGATAGGACTAATTTTCTCAATATCCTTAGCACACAGCTCATCCAATCCTTGACATCAATGTAACAGGAGTATGTTGACATCAATGACAACACCAGTTAGGCCCATACTTGCAACAATCTCCCCCTTTGTCATTGATGGAAACATATGATGTGAAAAACTATTTAAACCATCAAGACAAGAACTTCTCCTCACTAACTGACATAGCTCCTCCTATCAACAACAACATTCACATGTCATCTCTTCCTTTACTGCTCTGCCTTTGATCAGCAACCACTTTTTGTTTTTCACATGTCTTCTCTCCCCCTTTGACATCAATGGCAAAGGGTACATACTTGCATCACTTAGAATTATACAAACTGCTCCCCTTGAGTAGCAGCTTCCTATCATCAATTCAAACCACAAGATATTATTGTGAGAACCACCGGACTGATGCACATCAGTGCACCTTAATTCAGAATTGGAGGGGTAATAACCCTTAACTTCTCCCTGAGATACTCAAAAGAGTTTTTTGTGATGTTCACAACACGTTCCATTTTACTCCTTAGCAAAATGAGGACCCTTACTATGGCTGTTGCTTTTGCTTGTTTGTGTGTTGTTCTACTTGGTGGTAAAGGGAAAAAGAGGTGAATGTTACAAACCTTGTTGAAAATAAAGAAAAAATTACATTGAGTACTAGGACAGAATATGGGTGGATTCCTTGTCAAAAATGAGTGAGGGTTGCTTTTTGAACCATTTTAAAATTCCCTATATTTTACAAGTTATGAGTATTTTGGTAAAATGTACAATCGGGTTTGTATGTTGCATATACAATGTCCTTTGTATGTCGGGTCATTGTATGTGCAAGGTCCTTTGTATATCAGGTTGCATATACAAGGTCAAAACATACAAGGTCAAAACATACAAGGTCACTCATATACAAAGTCCTTTGTATATCGGGTCCTTGTGTTAGTCGCAAAATGGGTTGTCAAGTTTTCTAAGTCATCGGGTTGCATATACAAATCAAGTTGCATATACAAATCAGGTTGCATATACAAAGGTGTTTGTATACTTTTATGCTTGTATGCATTTTGTCTAATATTTTATTTATACATACAAGGTGGACCCGACGAGGTTAAAAGTTGAAATGCATAGTCCGTCGGGCCCATTGCATATTTTTTTTGGTTTGTATGTTTGAAAAGTGCGAAATATACAAAGGTGACATACATTGCAATATACAAGCCGTGGACCCAAAAAAGTTATGAAACAAGGTTAAGTCCTTGTATGTATGTGGGCTTGTATGTTTCGGTGACATAAAAAGAAATATGCATGCTGCGCGAAATCGAAGAGTTATTAAATGAGGTTAAATCGTTGTATATTCGGTGCTTTGTATGTATGTTTTGATACATGCATTTCATTATACATGCAAGTAGCGGAACTCAAAATAGATTAAAGTTTAGTTAATACGATGTATCTTTACTCAATGTATATCTGATATACATTGTGATATACAAATGAACAAGATGCAAGGTAAATATACAAGCCGATATACAAAGGGATTGAGCATGTGATATACAAGGAAAAAAGGTGGGAAAGAAAAGTGATAGGATTTTTGAAGCTATTTTGGAGCCCGATGCATGTTTTTGGTCAACAATGGTTGACTCGGCCATTTTTAGCATTGTATTTGCATCTGTATATGCAATTTTTTTCAGACTCATAACCCGATATCTATGTTTGCACATTTAGCCTAATTTAATATAATTTTTTTCTTCCTGCTAGTTTATTAAATGATGATGCTTAACTTATGTATGTTGACTGTAGGTGCGCAGATATATTGGTTACGAAGCATCATCGACCATCAGTGAAGGGAGAAAGAGCTGCGCCGATGGTGGTTGTCTTGCCGACTATGGAGAAAGAAGACAAAGACAAGTCGCACCGATGATGAAGATATACAAAGGGTTTAAAGGCGCCAACACTGCAACTGAAGACCAAGTTGGTGGCGCATTAACTACTACAATTAAGGCCAATCTAACATTCTGACCAGGTGGCAGATCAGATCACAAAATATCACAAATGCAGCAGGGGGAGTAAAGGCTTTCAATGCGGAGGATAATGCAGGTTGAAAGAAACATTATTAAAAGGGGCAACAATTATTCTAGTGATGGTTAGGGTTTCCAAGGGGCATCCTTACGCTCAGTATGGGTGCTGCTAAGAGATTTTTGGCGGGATCTATTTTCCACCATTTGATGCTATACTTGAGTTGCAGACCGTTGATTGACTAGGGTTTTGGAACTGTATTGGGGATAATCAGAGCCATATATTGAGCCCCTTTACTTTGTAAAAGGGAGGTCAAAGCATAAAAAATATGATCGAAATAAATTCACATAGGAGATCAAATTACTGAGACTAATGAGGACTGAATTGTTGAAATGTCAAGGTTCTTTCTTTAGATCATTGTAAATGTACTTGTTCTAAAGCATACTGAATGGAGATGAAGATTCAGATTACACCCTGATTGTAAACTTTACGTAATCTTCAAGTTGATTTCTGGATATGTAATGGTGAATACTATGTTCAATAGAAGCGCTTTCATATTATTGCATGTTGTTGTCAATTTTTCCTTTAAAGATTTGCACTGGATCATGCGGATTTGTGGAATGTCCTGGTGAAGTATGATTCTAGTTTTCTTCTCTTCATTGTTGTATTGGAACATGTATGTGGATCAGTGATCTTAGTCAAGTAATTTTGGGAATCTCATCCTCTAACCCTTTTTCTCATTTTAATTTCATTGAAATCACTTCCATAACTGCAAATCATGATAAATAATAAGAACAAAAAAAATGCTAACATCCCATAGATAACTAAATATAATTAGCATATTTGAGCTAAATGCATGTAGTGTTGAAAATATCATGCAAAGAATTACAAATAATGGTAGAAATCATGCAAATATAAACTTGTAGACACATTATTTGAAGAAATATACTGTGTAGAGTAACCTTTCTGTGTAGCATAGTTGCAGAAAATAGAATCTACTAATCAATGTAAGGCCCCTTGAAATGGAAAACACTAACACACATCAACCACTGAGTAACATCAATAGATTATGAACTAATCAATGGAGACTTGGGATCATGAATTCTTTGAATTCATCGTATCTTTCAAGATAAATAAATGTTGTTGTGTAACTTTTATTTCATGTTTGTGTGTGAGTAACATCACCATCAACATAGAATTGGCACTAGAAGGAGGGTAGAATGGGAAAAAACACATTGCTTCAGTTATCATTCATTTTATGCAGGCCTCTCACTTCTAACACAATCAACATAGAATTGGTGCTAGAAGGAGGGCTTGAACAAGGGATTTGTGGATTTCTGTAAATGTTGCATAAAATTTTCATCAGTTGAGTTGAATATCTATAAGTATCTCTTATCTAAGAGGTTTTGGCTGTATCTTTGTAAAGATCTAGCTCAAATCTTCAAAGATTCGTTTGATTTTCTAAGCTTTCAAGTTTTATTCTAAGATATGATAGATCTCATAAAAATTTCAAAAATTAAAAAATTGAAAACACGGTCTCATTTTGATGGATGCATATGAAGACAATTTCAAGGTTAATATTCATGTCTTTTAGAAAGCTTTAAGTGAAAGGATTTATCCTCAAAGTTTATCTAACTTTGGTTTTTCTAGTTGTTGCAGGATACACCAGACTATGGAACACAGTGAAATTAATTGTCTAACCTTCCTCACAAGGTTGGATTTATATTTGAGAGGACTAATATTTTTTTTAGATGTGATCAGGGTTGAAGTCTGGCAGGAAAATGAAGAAATTCTGGAACAACAAGAAGAGACAACACCTGCAATCAAGAGTTGTTTAGAAAATACAATAACTAAATTAGTTCTAGAAGGTAAAAATAGTGAAGCATCTTTCCTTGAGTCATTTTATGGTGACATTGATAGGAGTTATTCAAAAGGGGAGTGCTGGGATAAATCTGTCAAAATTTGTAGAGAAGAAACCGCTTGTTAGGATAAAGTCTTTAATTATGATCCTAATACTTTTGATAAGGATAGTGAAACATCTTTCCTTGAGTCATTTTATGGTGAGAATTGGAGGTCTCTACCTTGTAATAAGGGTGAGGCAGAGTGTAGGTATGAATCTTTTGAAAATCCTAGAGAAGAAAGTGCTTCTTGTTTCACGTCATCAGACAATCAGCAAGAAAGATTTGATGAGGGGGAAGATAAATATGAAATTGATCTTGATACACTAGACAAATATATTGAATTATTAAGGATGATGTTTCTGGATTTGAATTTAGCTATTTTGATAGAGATGAGTTGATAAAGAAGTGTAAACAAGTGGTGGAACAATTTAAATGCATTGTTGCTGATGAAGTTCCTATGATAGTAACCCATGAAGTTGTAGAAAAGAAAATAGATGTTGATTTACTATCTGACTTCTTTAAATTGAATGATCAAATGCAAGATTGTTGTAGGACAATGGGACCAGATGCCATACTGGATGGAAAATGTGAAATATTTGATGAACAATTCATGAAAGTTGAAGATGCAGAAAGCTTTGGAGTTGTTGTGCATGATCAAATGCCAATCCAATGTCATTTTGAAAGTGAAACAGGGAAGTATTTTCATGAATCAAAAGTTGTTTCACCTTTACAGTCAAATGATTTAGAAATGATAAAATTTTGTAAATTAGATTATGATAATGAAGATACTAATTTAGATGCTGATGTGTAGAGAATTGAAGAGAACATTGAGACGTTTCTTGAACTTGAGGATAAACTGAACATCCAGAATGAAGAAACAAATCTGGATAAAGATGAAGAAATAATCCATCAAGAGCCATACATCCTTCATTTTGAAGTGAGACCAGATGTTGAGCCAAACAATGAAAGTGCAGAGTTAAATGGAGGACCAGCTGTCAATAAACAAGCATGTCCTGCAGAGCCAGAGATGTACTAGGTTGTATCATTCCTTTCCACAGTGAATAATGTTGATTATTGTTTTGATTATGGAAATTCAAGAGATAAGACATGCATATGGATTAATCATGAACATGATGAGCTTCCTCAGTTACTGATTATCAAAGATTATTTTGTTAAACATAATAAATTTAGAATACAAGAATATTTTTCAGAATACAAAGATAAATTTGCTAGGATCAAAACCATAACTAGTGCCCTGATGCTCCTACACAATCTAAGGAAGTATGTAAAAACAGTTGTCTTGGGTCTTTTCCTAGATTTTATTTGCCTTGTAGGGTTTGTATATAGTTTGGTAGAGTAGTTGTTTTGTTTCTTTTCTTTGTTTTCTTGTCTTGCTTTGTGTTGTTTCCTTTCATAGGTTAGTTGTTTGTATAGTCTTCTTATTTTGCTTGCTTTGTTGTTTCCTCAGCAGGGATGTTTATTTTGATTTAGAGTATACAGGAGTAGATTAACAACCACTAAAAACAATGGAAAATTCAGATCATTCAGGTTAACTATTTGAAATTTATGCATAACTTGTTGTGACTGTCATGGATGTAGAAATTTGTTTGACTTGTGAAATTTTGTATTCAATAACTGTGGGTTGAGTATTCTAGGAATGTTTCTCACAATGACACACCTAAAATCCTTTGGTTTGTTGAACATACCAGTGTAGATATTAGGTGAAAAATCAGAGGTCACCCTTGCTACCATTACAATTCTCAGCTTAATTTCAGCAAGTGTTCATTCCTTGCACCATGAAGTTACAACTAAAATATCTTATGAAATCTCTATCAAATACAAAAAAATATATAAAATAATAAAATGGATTTTACTAAAAATCTAGATTAAGCCATCTAAGTAACTCTACTGGGGCTATAGATGCTCGCTAGCAGTAGGGCTCTACTTAGGAGAATTTTAACGATAACCTTGTCGGGGCTATGGACGCCTGTTGGTAGCAAGGCTCTATCTAGTTGGCTATGAGGAAATGACATCAACTATGTAGTCTAATGTCAGTCACTGGTTTGTTCAACTGATTTTCAAGATGAGGATTATTAATCACATGCACCCACTTAAACTGAAATGAAGATTCATACACCTTATTGAATACATTGAGTCTTAAAATTAAATGATGATTTACAGGAAAGATAGTTGGAAGTTATGAATTTATTTCATTCAATTTCATTTAATGGTTTTAATTTGATTGTTTTGTTTGGTTGCTAGTTGTTGTGATGTTCACAACACACCCCATTTTACTCCTTAGCAAAATGAGGACCCTTGCTGTGGCTATTGCTTTTGCTTGTGTGTGTGTTGTTTTACTTGGTGGTAAAGGGAAAAAGAGGTGAATGTTAAAAACCTTGTTGAAAATAAATAAAAAATTGCATTGAGTACCAGGGCAGAATATGGGTGGATTCCTTGTCAAAAATGAGTGAGGGTTGCTTTTTGAACCATTTTAAAATTCCCTGTATTTTGCAAGTTATGAGTATTTTGGTAAAATGTATAATCAGGTTTGTATGTTGCATATTCAAGGTCCTTTGTATGTCAGGTCGTTGTATATGCAAGGTCCTTTGTATATCAATTTGCATATACAAGGTCAAAACATACAAGGTCACTCATATACAAAGTCCTTTGTATATCAGGTCCTTGTGTTAGTCGCAAAATGGGTTGTCGAGTTTTCTAAGTCATCGGGTTGCATATACAAATCAGGTTGCATATACAAATTGGGTTGCATATACAAAGGTGTTTGTATACTTTTATACTTGTATGCATTTTGGCTAATGTTTTATTTATACATACAAGGTGGACCCGACGAGGTTAAAAGTTGAAATGCATAGTTCGTCGGGCCCGTTGCATGTTTTTTTTGGTTTGTATATTTGAAAAGTGTGAAATATATAAAGGTGACATACATTGCAATATACAAGCCGCGGACCCAAAAAAGTTATGAAACAAGGTTAAGTCCTTGTATGTATGCGGGCTTGTATGTTTCGGTGACATACAAAGAAATATGCATGATGCACAGAACCAAAGAGTTATTAAATGAGGTTAAGTCGTAAATTCAATGCTTTTTATGTATGTTTCAATACATGCATTTCATTATAAATGCAAGTAACAGAACTCCAAACAGATTAAAGTTCAGTTAATATGATGTATCTTTACTCAATGTATATCTGATATACATTGCGATATACAAATGAACAAGATGCAAGGTAAATATACAAGCCAATATACAAAGGGATTGAGCATGCGATATACAAGGAAAAAGGTGGGAGAGCAAAGTGATAGGATTTTTGAAGCTGTTTTGGAGCCCGATGCATGTTTTTGGTCAATGATGGTTGACTTAGCCATTTTTAGCATTGTATATGCATTTGGATATGCAATTTTTTTCAGACTTATAACCCGATATCTGTGTTTGCACATTCAGCCTGATTTAATATAATTTTTATCTTCCTACTAGTTTATTAAATGATGATGCTTAACTTATGTATGTTGACCGTAGGTGCGCAGGTATATTGGTTACGAAGCAGTCAGTAGCCATCGGTAAAGGGAGAAAGAGTTGCACCGACGGTGGTTGTCTTGATGATTATGGAGAAAGAAGATGAAGACAAGTCAAGCTGATGATGAAGATATACAAAGGGTTTAAAGGTGACAAAACTGCAACTGAAGACCAAGTTGGTGGCTCATTAACTGCTACAATTAAGGCCAATCTAACATTCTGACCAGGCAGTAGATCAGATCACAAAAGATCGCAAACATAGCAGGGGGAGTAAAGGCTTTCAATGCAGAGGAAAATATAGGTAGAAAGAAACATTATTAAAAGGGGCAACAATTATTCTGGTGATTGTAAGGGTTTCCAAGGGGCATCCTACACTCAGTATGGGTGCTATTCAGAGATTTTTGGCAAGATCTATTTTCAACCGTTTGATACTGCACTTGAGATGCAGACCGTTGCTTGACTAGGGTTTTGGAACTGTATTGGGGATAATCAGAGCCATATATTGAGCCCCTTTACTTTGTAAAAGGGAGGTCAAACCATAAAAAATCTGACCAAAAAAATTTCACATAGGAGATCAAATTATTGAGACTAATGAGGACTGAATTGTTGAAATGTCAAGGTTCTTTCTTCAGATCATTGTAAATGTACTTGTTCTAAAGCATACTAAATGGAGATGAAGCTTTAGATTACAACCTGATTGTAAACTTTATGTAATCTTCAAGTTGATTTCTGGATATGTAATGGTGAATGCTATGTTCAATAGAAGTGCTTTCATATTATTGCATGTTGTTGTCAACTTTTCCTTTGAAGATTTGCACTGGATCATGCGAATTTGTGGAATGTCCTAGTGAAGTATGATTCTTGTTTTCTTCTCTTCATTGCTGTATCAGAACATGTATGTGGATCAGTGATCTCAATCAAGTAATTTTAGGAATCTCATCCTCTAACCCTTTTTCTCATTTTAATTTCATTGAAATCACTTCCATAATTGCAAATTATGATAAATAATAAGCAAAATAGAAAAATATGCTGACATCCCATAGATAACTGAATATCATTAGCATATTTGAGCTAAATGCATGTAGTGTTAAAAATATCATGCAAAGAATTACAAATAATGGTAGAAATCATGCAAATATCAACCTATAGACACATTATTTGAAGAAATATACTGTGTAGAGTAACCTTTCTGTGTAGCATATTTGCAGAAAATAGAATTTATTGGTTAACATAAGGCCCCTTGAAATGGAAAATAGCAACACACATCAACCACTGAGTAATGTCAGTAGATTATGAACTAATCAATGGAGACTTGGGATCATGAGTTCTTTGAATTCATCATATCTTTCAAGATAAATAAAGGTTGTTGTGTAACTTTTATTTCATGTTTGTATGTAAGTAACATCACCATTAACAAAGTCCTTAGGTAGAGGTTTAGTAAAAATGTCTGCAATCTGATCCTTGGAGGGCACAAACTCTAATCTGACTTCATTCTTGTTCACTTGCTCTCTCAAAAAGTGAAACTTGATGGATATATGTTTTGTCTTTGAATGCAACACTGGATTTTTTAATATATTTATTGCACTTGAATTATCATAGAAGATTGTGATAGGTTCCTCATACTCCACTCTGATGTCTCTTAGCATTTGCTTGATCCACAATACTTGAGTGCAACTACCTATTGCTGCAATATATTCTTCTTCTATAGTGGACAGAGATATTGCCTCTTATTTCTTGCTCAGCCAAAAAACCAATCTTTTCCCTAAAATGAATGCTCCACCACTCATACTCTTCCGGTCATCCACATCTCCTGCCCAATCTGCATTAGTATATGCATGAAGAGAGAAATCATGATCTCTAGGATACCATAAACCATACTCAATTGTTCCTTTTAGATATCTTAGAATCCTCTTGATTGCCATGACATGAGATTCTCTAGGATTAGCTTGGATTCTGGCAACAAGACCACAACATTCATAATGTCAGGTCTGGTTTGAGTAAGATACAATATTCCTCCAATCATTAACTTGTACTTTTTCTGATCATCCTTAGGAGAGTCATCATCTTTGCTTAGTTTACTCCAGTTGCCATGGGAGTATTCATTGGTTTTGAGTCTTACATCCCAAATTTCTTCAACAATTCTTTCACATATTTGGTCTGTGAAATGAATTTTCCTTTCTTTGTTTGAGTGATTTGTAGACCCAAGAAGAAATTCATTTCCCCAACCATGGACATCTCAAATTCATTTTTCATTTGATTTGCAAAAGTTTTGCACATACTATCTCTTCTTTCAAAAATGATATCATCAACAAATACTTCAACAATCAAGATATTTTCATGATCAAGTTTGAAGTACAAGTTACTATTAGTAGTACCTTTGTTGAAACCAATCTTTAAAAGATGTTTATGTAGTCTTTCATGCTAGGCTCTTAGGGCTTGTTTGAGTCCATACAATGCTTTCTTCAACTTATAGACCATATCACCATGATTAGACAATTGAAATCCATCTGGTTGCTCAATGTATACTTCTTCTTCTAAGTCACCATTCAAGAAGGTAGACTTGACATCCATCTGATATACTTTGAAATCCTTGAAGGCAACAAAGGCAAGAAATAATCTAACTACTTCAATTCTTTCCATCAGAGAAAAAGTTTCTTCAAAATCAACTCCTTCTACTTGAGAATAACCCTTACAGACCAATCTAGCTTTGTTTTTGACTACTTCACCATCTTTATTCAGTTTATTCCAGAAGACCCATTTAGTTACAATTGCATTTTTGTTTCTAGGTTTGGGAACAAGATCCCAAGTGTGATTTTTCTCAATCTGCATCAACTCTTCCTTCATTGCTTTAGTCTAGGTTTCATCATTGCATGCTTCACTTACTATTTTTGGTACAATTTTTGAAATCAGACAATACTTTTCTGAGTCTTAAGAAATATTTCTTCTTGTTTGAACACCTTTCCTTTTGTCACCTATGATCTGATCTTCAGAATGATTCAGTCTTACATACCTGGGAGTTTTGGGAATTTCTTGCACTTCTATTTCTTGGATAGGTTCATTCAAACTTATCCCTTCTTCCTGTATTTTAGGAGTCTCTGGATTGGTCTGGATCTGAATTTTAGAAGGGGCTTGGACTTCTTGGACCAAAACATCATTCCAATCATCTTCTTCATATTCATAAAACCTTGAGGGTTTTTCAATACCTTCATCAACCTTCACATTTGTACTTTCTATAATATTTATCAATCTCTTGTTATAACATCGGTATGCTTTTCTTTGAGTAGAATAACCCAAGAATATTCCTTCATCACTTCTAGAATCAAATTTTCCAAGTTCTTCATCTCTTTTAATGTAACATTTGCTACCAAAGACTCTAAAATACTTCACAGTGGGAATGATGCCAAACCAGAGTTCATAAGGGGTCTTACCAGTATTGCTTCTAATTTGTACTTGATTAAGAGTATAGACAACAGTGCTTACAACTTTGCTCCAGTAGATCTGAGGAACATTTTCTTCCATCATCATGGTTCTAGATTCTTCCTGGATGATCCAGTTCTTTCTCTCCACTACTCCATTCTGCTATGGAGTCCTTGGAGAAGACAACTGTCCTTTTATCCCATGTTTCTCATAGAATTCTATGAACTCTTCGGATGTGAATTCTCCATCTCTATCAGACCTGAGACATTTTATGTTTAATCTAGTTTCATTCTCCACCATAGCCTTGAATATTTTGAATTTCTCAAGAGCCTCAAATTTTTCTTTCAGAAAGGTCACCCACATTATCTAGGAGTGGTCATCAATTAATAACATAAAGTATCTAACACCTTGCAAACTCCTGATTCTTGCCGGTCCACATAGATCAGTATGTACTAAGTCCAACAATCTAGTAGATGATTTTTCCTTACTTTTGAATGTGACTCTACTCTACTTACCCAACTGACATTCTTTGCACAAACTATTAGTAGGTTTCGCCAGTTTTGGAAGATCTCTTACAGCCTGAGTGTTACTTATCTTGCTGATATTATTAAAATTCACATGACACATTCTCCTATGCCATAGCCAACTCTGATCAATTTGAACAAATAAACAACTTTTTCCAGTACCAACCAAGTGGAAGATGTTACCTTTTGTTTGAGTACCAGATGAAATCTTTGTTACCAAACTTTGAAAGATCTTACATTTTCCATTTTTGAATCAGAGATCATAGCCTTTGTCCACCAACTATCCAACACTGAGAAGATTGTGCTTCAGACCTTCAACATACAGTACATCACTGGTTTTGTTCTTCCCATCAAAAGAAATAGTTCCTTTACCTCTGATTCTGCCAGCAGAATTATCACCAAATTTTACAACTCCTCCTTCATATCTTTCCAAATCTATGAACTTATTTTTGTCCCCTGTCATATGGTGGGAGCATCCACTATCAATGACCCAATCATCATTTTCTTCAAAATGGGTAGCCAGAGCTCTTTCTATCATTTTATGATTGACAAATTCAATGGGCATTGGATCTTCTTCCTTGATGGCAATAAACACCCAGTCACTTCTAGATTTGTTTCCTGTCTCTGATTCATCATCTGTTACTCCTTCATCATCATCATCTTCATGAACATAGTAACATTTCTTTTAGAATCTTGATTTTTTTAGATTTGCCCTTGAAAATCTTTTCGGACACCTTGAGGCAAAATGACCAATATTATTGCAGTTGACACATTTGAAGGACAATTTTCCTTTATACTTACTAGACCCTCTTGGCAGTCTTTTTGCAATAAGGGCTTCAAGTTGAGTAGCTTCTACTTTATTTTCTTCCAGATCTTTTTTTTTTTTTTTCATACCATGATATTTTCTTTGAGGAGTTCTCTCCTGGATCAAACTTTTGTTTTCCTTTTATAGAGGCACTAGCTTTGAATGTAGATTCAGTTTTCGGGGGTGCATCTTGTGAGGCCTACATTATTCATTTTTTTCATGTGACTATTTACCTTACTGTTGCTGATACTTTTATATTTGTGGGACTGTTGATCCTAGATTCTTAAACTTTTAGACCTTATTATGTTAAAGGAAAACTAATTGGGTGATATTAGATAGATGTTTATGTTAAAGGAAAACTAATTGGGTGATGTTAGATAGATGTTTATGTTAAAAGAAAACTAATTGGGTGATGTTAGATATATGTTTATTTTATAGGAAAACTAATTGGGTGATGTTAGATAGATGTTTATATTACAAGAAAACTAATTGGGTGATGTTAGAGAGAAAATTGTAATATGATTTCATGTATGCTTATGAGAACTGTGGTATGTTATGTTAATGCATGTTTTAAATTTGCTTCGGCTATGATATTTATATGTGGAATTAACTTTGAAATTGAGTGTGCAGGTATTTCTAACAAACCACAAATACTGGAGATTATCCTGCACCTTATGTTGTAATCCCTTGTGAACCCAATTTGGTTCCACGAGGAACTGAGATCAACTCTGTGATTAATGTAATGTTGTAATGTTGTCTTGCATGAGGTTGAATGGGTTAGGTCTACCCTCTTGAAAATTTGAATTATGATTTGTGTTGAAAGAATTGTTTTTGAATTTTATTTTTAAATTTTAAATTTTTGAGACCCATTTCTTGTGATTTAACTTGACCTGGGGTGTCCTAACTAGGTTAAAGTTGACCTTGAGTTATACCCCATGGGTCTAGGGTCCCTTTTGACTTGGGTAACCCTTGGTTAACCTCCATATGGTTACCTTAACTTCACACTGAAGTTAAGTGATAAATTTAGAGGCATGGGAGGGATAGGATGAGTGGTACCAACACTCAAGCCCATCCCTTTTCAATTCCTAAGGCTAGAGATGACTCCAAGATCTACCACTTGTGGAGGACTTGACTTCAAGTCTCCCTCACAATTAGTGAGAGTCCCCATGGAGTTGTGTGGTCCTTCATGAGAGGGAAGGAGAGGAAGACATGTGTCACCCTTTCCCTCTTCAACTCCCCTTTTCTCTCCCATGTGTTGGAGAGAGGACATGTGGTATGGGGTGAGGAAGACTTTATGGATGGGTGAGTGACATGTGTCGACACCGATCCCTTGGGACACAATAGTAGTTTGGAGGCAGAGTGAGGAGGTGAAAAGTGTAACCTCCCCATTCCTCTAAACTCATGGATTGGGTTATTTTAATCCCACTTGGGATAGGGAGAGAGGTTGTTGAATTTTTTAAAATTTTGAATTATTGGATATTGTTTTTGAAGAAAAAGGATAGAGAGAGTTTGGTGGCTTAGGTTGGAGGAGACTTTAGAGGAGCTCTACATCAACTACTTCCATTATTAGGGCTTTAAAGGTTGGTTTTCAAGGCTAAGGCCTTCCCCTTGTAATTTAAATTTTTGCTTGCATGATGAATGTGTGAGATACTTTTTGCTTGTGTTACATTTTGTTATTGTGGGAAAATTTTTATTGGGGTGTTGATAGAGCTTCTTCCACTTGGGAGAAATGCTCATCAAGTGTGGGGTAGGGGAGGAGTGATCCTCCTTGAGTTCATTCCTTGTTTTGGGATGTTGAAAGCCTTGAGGGCATTTGTGTGACTTTGAGAAATTTTGTTATATGGCTTGAGAGCCAAAATATGAAATCCTTGGAAATTTTTGTTAACAAGTTTGGCTTGAGGCCATGAGAAAATTTGTGTTGAGATTTTTGGAAGGGTGGCACTCTAGAGTTGAGTGTGTCCACTCTCCTACCCCTCTTTTGACTCACTTTGGTTGAGTTTGTGTTGTGTAAATATCCATGGGTGTAATTTGTGTGTTGGAGTGTTGTTTTGCATTGTTGTGAAGTGGATTTTGTAATACCCTATGTGTGTGGATGATCTGTCTAGCTCAGGAGTGACCCTCTTGCGGGTCTACCCTAGGGAGGAGAGCAGAATGTGTGGTGTTTTCTCCCCTTGTGTGTTATGTAGGTTCTCATGGAGCTTCAGGTGAAGATTGGAGAAGTTTTCTCGTTTTGAGAAAATATTTTATTTTCCTTTACTCTTAAGGCTCTATAAGAGAGTTTTGTCTTAGTAGTGACTACATCTTTGTTGATTTGCCAAGAGGAGAAATTCTCTCTCTATTGTTGTAAAATTTGGTATTTTTGAGTCGTGAGAGAATCCTCCCTCATTGTGTTGATAGTTTAAATTTTAATGTTTATTAAATGTTTACCATTTTTGAAATGAGAAAGGAAGAAGAAATTTGTTTTTTAAAGGATATTAAAATTGTTTATTTCCTCATACTTCCAATAGCAAAGTTGTGAGTTAGTTGTTGTAAAAAGAAACAAATTTTGTTAAAATTAATTCTTTGTATGCCTTAATGGAAATATTAATTTTGATAAGTCAAGAAATTGTAGTTGTGACAAAATGGAAGTTGTAAGTGGTATGCATTAGAACTCTTCTTTTAATTATTGCAATATATTTAAAATTCTTCCCTTTGTGGAAATATAATTTTTTAAGAGGAATATAATTTGTTAAATGAACTGCTTGCCTTATAGGAAAAATGTGAAATAAACAAAAAAAAAATACATAGTTGAATAAATATTTAGTATGTTTAAAAGAATATATAATTATACTAAAATGTGTATATTTCCTTTCTTAAAGTGAATGCACTTACATGATTTTCTTGTAAATTAGAAAACTGAGCTATTACTTCTGTTTAATACATTGTGGTTCCATTATAAACCAATACAAAAATAGATATATATATATATATTTACTTAAACTTCATTTTGCTGTTAAAATTCTCTTTAATAAACAAATTTGTGTTTTTGAGAAGGGACTATGAAACTACCATGTGTATACTTATTATAAATATATATATATATATATATATATATATATATATATATATATATATTATTTGAACAACATTTAAAAATAAAACAAAATAAACATTTTCGTTGGCACAGATTATGTAAATTACCACAGTCACATCTTAGTTTTGGATTACATCGTAAAATACAGTGGGAAGGGGGGGTTCGAACCCCCCCCCCCCCACCATAGGATTTGTGTGTTGGGTGTGGGGAGGGGGCAGAGCCCCCACCCACACCCCATTCCATCCCCCTCCCCACACTCCCCATCTGCCACTACCCCCTTCCCCGTTAAGCCCTGTGCGGCCAAACCTCCTCCATGCGGTCGCTCCATCTCCCTCTGCCTATCCACCGTGTGGCCTCCCTTCTGCTGCTTACTGTAGCTCTCCATCTTTGTGCCCCTTCACCAAACACCACCACCATTGTGGCCTCTGCCCCAAAACACCGCCGCCCCTGCATTTGACCCTGCTCAGCCAATGCAACAAAAGATTTAGGTTAGGGTTTCTCCAATAAAATCCAAAATAAATGAAATATGAACATTAACAATATCCTTTGTTATATAAAGTAAAATATATTATAATTATAAAATAAATTATTAATATATATATATTAATTAATTGTTAATAATTTTGTAACTTCATAATATATATATATATTATTTAATGATATTTTTTGTGAAAAGAAGTCTTTGTAAAAAAAAATAAAAAAAAATAAGGGTTCTATTGTTTTTACAATAATATACATGTATCATCAAATTAATAAGAATACATATATACATATTAAACCTATTTGTAGGAAAATTGTGTTTCGAGATTTAACAAATTTTCAATTAAAATACCAAGAAAATGAAAAGAAAAATATACCTATAATTATAAATGCAAATAAGCCTTTATATATATATTATATATGCTTATTTGCATTTATATAGATATGTGTATCTTTATAAATGCAATTAAGCCATCATATGCATTTCATATGTGACCACTGTAATCTTGAACTGTAGATTTAGTAAAAGTCCAATTGAGAAAAATGAGAAACAAAGAGCAAGAAAAGATAACAGTGAACACAAAGAGGAAAAAATGTGAGGCATTTCTGAAATAGGCTAAGAGAACTAAGTAAGATTTTACTCTCTGTTAATCCTGATTAGGGACAAATTAATTATCAAAATTAATTCAAATGTTGAAATTAAACCAGAGCGAAAACCTAGGGGATTCATCAAGCGAAGTTAGTAAGTCCTATTTAACTGATCTGGTTTACCAAGAAATTAGGAATAATGTAAAGGATGTAGTGATAACTCTAATTGATAGAAAACTGAACTGGTTTACCAAGAAATTAGGAATAATGTAAAGGATGCAGTGATAACTCTAATTGATAGAAAACATGAAGAAAAGTAGGATAAACATAAAGAAACCTTACAAAACAGGAAAGAGAACATAATAGAAATACAATCAAAATTAAATTTCAGAGAAATAGAAAAGAGAACAAATGAACAGGCTTTGTTGAAAATGCTAAAATCAAAAGGAGGAGAAATTAATATTAAATTTTAGAAAATGTGAAGGAGAAACAGATGATCATGCTTTGTTGAAAAATGATCAATCAACTTAACCAACCATAGTACTAATGTATTAGTGAGATTAACCTAAGTCAGGAATACCACGTGATCAAAATTGGTGTTAGTGTAATAAATCTCAGTCACGCCTGTGAGGCGTTATGCTACCGGATTTTTCTAGAATCTAGGGTTTAGGAGCTTAGTAAGTTCAACCCTTGTAGCGATGTTAACTGCATCATGAAGACCCCCTTGTTGGCCTTCTTATATTTGGGAGTGCACATGTGTACGTAATACCTCGTTGACAACTGTATTGTTTACGTCTTAAGCGTATGCTACTGAGCACGCTTACGCATGCGAGGGGGTTTCTAGGGAAGCTTGGAATTTTTTTTGATATTTTGTGTCATGACCACATGACACATGTGGACATGATACGTGTGATGCGTGTTGTGACCACATGGGAAATGTGGGCATGACATTTGGTATTAGAGCCCAAGTTTAAACACTGGGCATATTTGGGCACATTATTTATTTCGTAACTTTGATTAATTAGTGTCTACCTTGTTTTGTAGGATGCCCCCCTGACATGTTCGATGAGCGTGATCACGCAACACAGCATCCACTGAGGTGCATAGTGATTCCTTGGCTGAGGGATAGAGACTCGCAGTCATAGCAGACCCACCAGTACCACAGGCACTACCAGTATTTGACATAGGTCCATAGATTCTACAGACACTGCAGGCCATGTTAGAGAGGTTATCACCAGTGATTCTAAAGCCACATGATGAGCCTCGCGTTGATCTGTGAGAGGAGCCACATAAGGAGCCGCGTGCTGAGTCACATGCTAAGCCATATGTGGAGCCCCGCATCGATTCGTGAGAGGTGCCACGCATGGAGCCTTTCATAGAGGTCCCGAATACTACAGTAGAGGAGGTAGGGTCAGCCTACCATGCACAGAGTAGGAGTCCTCTAAGACTTTCGAGACGAGATGAGACCATGAGAGTAGAGTAGATATATCATGGACCGTATGAGTATGGCTTGGATGAGCTGGTGGTAGGACTTAGAGATAGAGGAGACCCCATCAGAGACCTGCTTAGGCTCAACCCACCTACCTTCACAGGAGCTATAGAGGGAGCTATGGCCAAGGCTTGGCTTATTAGTCTAAACAGGTGTTTCATGTTGCAACCTTACGGGAGCAACACAAAAGCACGAGTGGCAGTACATCTTTTGAGAGATACAGCAACTACCTGGTGGCACACTGAGGAGTGCAAGCATCGTTTGTCCTTAGATACACTCACGTGGGACACATGCATAGAGTGCTTTAATGTGAGATATTTGTTAGATCATTACAGACAGTGTCAGATAGATGATTTCCATGATATACAGTAGAGGGGACTCACGATTGCTCAGTATGAGAGTCGGTTCATTGAGCTTTCTCATTACACAGAGTACCTCCACGACGAGAAACTCCTAGTACACAAATTCATCAGAGGACCGAAACATGGGATAGCAGGACCAATACATATGGCAGACCTCCAGACTATGAGTGAGGCTGTTGAAAAGGCTCTTATTGCAGAGGAAATTCAGGGACAAGGGCAGAATTCACACCCGTAGTTTCAGGACTGTAATCACCAACAACAACAAAACTTCTGAAGACCACAATCCACACCACAGAGAGGAGGATTTAATTCCTCATCACTAGCTCCTAGGCCTCCACAGCAGTAGCAGCATCAGCAGAGGTCTAGACCCCAGCAGAGGGTTCAGGGAGGATAGAACCATGGTTGGCAATAGCAGGGCCCGTGTAGAGATCAGAGACAATAGGGATCATCTGCGGGACCTGCAAGGTCTCAGCAGTCTTACAGAGGTTTACAGGGGTCCACTGGATGGATTGGACAATAGCAGACAGGCAGGACATAGTTAGGATAGTTACAGCCTAGGGTCCCATGTTATGTATGTGGTGGGGCAAGGCATTTGGCTAGAGAGTGTCCACAGGGATTTATAGCATGGGGACAACCCTGTTTAGGAGGATTTGAGCAGACTGTAGGTGATATGGGTAGGTCCCACCGCATGTTTGTAGTGGTTGACAACTACTAGGCTGATTTCCAGGCTTAAGTCATTGAGATAGCAGGTATGATTGGGGATTTACCCATCTCTATTCTTTTTGACTCTGGAGCTACCAACTCTTTTCTGTCTACATCATTAGTGGAATGTTGCAGGCTGGTGGCTTCTAGGTAGGACATTAGGTGGGAGGTTGAGTTGGCCTCTGGGGCCAGAATGTCAGTAGATACCTTGGTTAGAGATTGTGAGATCACCTTGGGTTCCTTCACTACATCATGTGACCTTAGGGTTATGCCATTAGGATCCTACGGTGTAGTTCTGGGTATGGATTGGCTTATGGCTCATAGAGCCAAGCTAGATTATCGCCAGAGGATGATTAGTTGCTTAGACAATCATGGCTCACTGATCGAGATAGTGGGCATTCAGAAGCCCACAGTTGTTTGTATGATATCCGCTCAGCAACTGAAGCGCTGCATGCAAAAGGGTTGTCAGATGTTTGCTATCATGGTCAGTAATAGATCTGAGGATGAGCCTGAGGCTTCTTTAGATGATCACCCTATCCTAAGAGATTTCACCGACGTATTTCCACCAAAATTACTAGGTATGCCTCCACACAGAGAGGTTGATTTCCACATCGACTTAGTGTTGGGTGCAGAGCCAGTGTCTCATGTACCCTACATGATGACTACACATGAGCTTACAGAGCTTAAACTGCAGTTAAAGGAGTTACTTGAGAAGGGACACATCCAATCTAGCATTTCACCATGGGGCGCACTGGTTATCTTCATGAAGAAGAAGGATGGGTCTCTTCGACTATGCATGGATTATAGGTAGTTGAACAAGGTGATGGTGAAGAACCGTTATCCTCTGCCTAGGATTGACGACCTCTTTGATCAGATGCAGGGAGCCAGAGTGTTCTCAAAAATTGATCTAAAATCTGGGTATCACCAATTGTGCATCACAGAGGTAGACATTCATAAGACTGCTTTTCGAACTAGATATGGCCATTATGAGTTTACCATGGTACCCTTCAGTTTGACGAATGCCCCTGTAGTGTTCATGAGTCTCATGAACGGGGTGTTCTACACTTACTTAGATCAATTCATGATCATATTTCTTGATGATATTTTGATCTATTCGAGAACCGAGGAGGAACATGTGGACCATCTGCGTCAGGTGTTGCAGTGCTTACGAGAGTAGCAACTTTATGGGATTTATGGGATTAGCCAGTTATTACCATAGGTTTGTTGAGGGCTTTTCTAGATTGGCACATCCCATCACTTCCCTTTAGCGGAAAGGGAAAGGGTTCACTTCGACTGAGTAGTGTGAGAGGGCCTTTGGGATCCTCAAGGAGCATCTTACTAGCACTCCCATTTTAGCGGTTCCAGATCTGGTAGAAGATTTTGTTGTTTGCACTGACGCATCATTAGAGGGTTTGGGAGCTGTGCTTATGCAGGGTGGTAGAGTGATTGCATACGAATCATGTAAGCTCAAGACACATGAGCTAAACTACCCTACTCACGATTTAGAGCTTGCAGCAGTTATTCATGCTCTTGTTCGTTAGAGACATTTCCTCTTAGGTCAATGCTTTGAGCTCCATTCAGATCACCATAGCTTACAATACATTTTCACATAGCCAAATTTGAATGCCTGCCAGCGGCATTGGATGGAGTTCTTATGTGAGTACGACTTTGATGTGCACTACAAGGGAAGGAGAACGTGGTCGCTGACGCTTTGAGTTGAAGGCGCCATGAGATCCTAACCCTGACATTGAGGGTGGACTTGAGAGAGTGTATCCTACAGCATCTGCTTGAGGATGAGTGGTTTCTTGAGGTGCAGCAGGAAATTTAGAATCAGAGGGCCCTTAAGGGCAAATTTGCAAGATATTCCCTTGAGTCTGATGGTTTGCTTAGACATCGGCAACACATCTATGTACCCTGCATGGGTGATCTATGTACAATAATTTTTTTAGAGGTTCATAAAGCACCCTATGCGGCACATCCAGGAGTGAAGAAGATGCATGTTGATTTGTGATAGTTATATCATTGGGCTGGGTGAGATGCGACATTGTAGAATATGTTGCTCGTTGCCTGGAATGTCAGAGAGTCAAGGCCAAGCATCAACATCTAGCAAGACTATTGTACCCTCACGAGATACCTGAGTGGAAATGGGACACCATTTCCATGGACTTTATCGTTGGTCTACCTATGGCATCACGACGCCATGATGCCATCATGGTGACAGCTGACAAGTTGACCAAGGTAGCATATTTCTCACCTGTATGCATGACGTACAATGCACCATCAGTGGCGAGAGTGTTTTTAGATCAGATTGTTAGACTTCATGGAGTACCTTGCCACATCATTTCCAACAGAGACTCTGTATTCACTTCATCATTTTGGAGAGCCTTACATTAGGCATTGGGCATACAACTCAATTTTAGTTCAGCTTACCATCCAGAGACCGACGAACAGACAAAGAGAGTTAATCAGGTGTTGGAGGACATGCTTCGTATTTATGTTATGGACCATCAGTCTAGATGGGAGGAGTATCTGTATCTGGTTGAGTTTACCTACAATAATGGGCATCACAGCTCATTGTGTATGCCTCCTTTCCAGGCTTTATACGACAGACCATGTAGGACACCATTGAGTTGGGATCGGATAGAGGACACAGTTGCCATTGGTCTAGAGATCATTTAGGATATGGAGCAGCAAGTCACACTGATTAGATAGAGACTTCATGAGGCACAGGATAGACAAAAGAAGTATGCCGATGCTAAGAGAACTGATTGAAGCTTCTCATTAGGTGACAGGATATTTTTGAGAGTGCGACCGCACTAGAGTCCAATCTGTTATGGAAAGGGCTCTAAGCTCGCACCTCAGTTTGTGGGACCTTTTGAGATTTTGGAGTGGATAGGACCTTTAGCCTATCGTCTAGCCTTGCCACCTAGCCTGTTGCGTATCCAAGATGTATTTCATGTTTCAATTTTACATCGTTACATCTCTGACTTATCTCACGTATTGGATTGAAGTGCTCTTTAGGTAGAGGCAGACAGATAGCTGAATTTAGAATGAATTTGCATATTGGCTCGTCAGATGCTGGGCCTTCGAGGTCGAGAGCTGGACTAGGTTAGGGTCCAATGGGACATGTATGACGAGGTCACTGTGACATGGGAAGATGTAGTGAGACTGAAGACTCTTTATCCTCACATCTTTGCTGACTTTCAGGAGGAACTACAGTCTTAGGGGGGAGAATTTGAGGCCTACATTTTTCATTCTGTTCATATGACTATTTACCTTACTGTTGCTGATACTTTTATATTTGTGGGACTGTTGATCCCGGATTCCTAAACTTTTAGACCTTATTATGTTAGGGTGATGTTAGATAGATGTTTATGTTAAAGGAAAACTAATTGGGTGATCTTAGATAGATGTTTATATTAAAGGAAAACTAATTGGGTGATGTTAGATAGATGTTTATTTTATAGGAATACTAATTGGGTTATGTTAGATAGATGTTTACATTACAGGAAAACTAATTAGGTGATGTTAGAGAGAAAATTGTAATGTGATTTCATTTATGCTTATGAGAACTGTGGTATGTTATGTTAATGCATGTTTTAAATTTGCTTCGACTATGATATTTATATGTGGAATTAACTTTGAAATTGAGTGTGCAGGTATTTCTAACAAACCACAGATACTGGAGATTATCCCGCACCTTATGTTGTAATCCCTTGTGAAGCCGATCTAGTTCCACGAGGAACTGCGATCAACTCTATGATTGATGTAATGTTGTAATGTTGTCTTGCATGAGGTTGAATGGGTTAGGTCTACCCTCTTGAAAATTTGAATTATGATTTGTGTTGAAAGAATTGTTTTTGAATTTTATTTTTAAATTTTAAATTTTTGAGACCCATTTCTTATGATTAACTTGACCCAGGGTGTCCTAACTAGGTTAAAGTTGACCCTGGGTTATACCCCATGGGTCTAGGGTCCCTTTTGACTTGGATAACCCTTGGTTAACCTTCGTATGGTTACCTTAACTTCACACTGAAGTTAAGTGATGAATTTGGAGGCATGGGAGGGATAGGATGAGTGGTACCAACACTCAAGCCCATCCCTTTTCAATTCCCAAAGCTAGAGATGACTCCAAGATCTACCAATTGTGGAGGACTTGACTTCAAGTCTCCCTCACAATTGGTGAGAGTCCCCATGGAGTTGTGTGGTCCTTCATGAGAGGGAAGGAGGGGAAGACATGTGTCACCCTTTCCCTCTTCAACTCCCCTTTTCTCTCCTTGATGCAGGAGCATCCAGTGGTGTAAGGGCAATCTTGCATCACCCAAAAAAAAATGTGTTTTAAAATTATTGATGTTCTACCCATTTCTTCTCAAAATCTATGGTTCTGGTCCCATAATCACCTGAATAATAATGTAGAACTTTCAATTTTCCCAAACTGCTAAAAATAGTAAACTGCTATTTTTAGAAAATTTGCATTTGGGCACAGAATGAAGTCAAAATTTACAGGAAGTTACATAACGAAAATATAAGACCTTTGGCGAAGGAATCACATGAAGATCATTTGCGAGCTGAAAGATATTAAAGTTTCTGTTTCCTGAAAAATGCCTGAAAATTATTCAAACTTAGGTTTGAGGCACTAAACAGCCCTATACAGGCCTAAAAATGGCCAAAATTGGTAGAGTGGGTTCTTAGCACGTAGAGCACTCCACGAGCTTTCTGACGCATAAAACGGTTCGTCAATCGGAGTCTCAGATCAAAAGTTATGGCTCTCGGAAGTTGACCTATTTTTGGAGGGAGATGCAAAATTTGAAATTAGGTTGTTGGCCACCAAAAAGGCTATTAATAACCATTTTTGGGAACCCTGGGTAGGAGGAGAGTTAAGGGGGCAAGTGATGGTAGCTGTAGCGTGTTGCAGCTTGTAGAGGACTGATTCCTCTGATTGTAATTAAGCTTCTGTAATGTAATGAGTTGCCCAGATCAATAAAAGAAAATTCTATTTGCTGTGTTTAATATTGGTTATTGTGTGTTTTGTGATTTACCCCCTTCATCAAGTGGTATCAAAGTGAGGGTTCCTGAGTGTGTAGACAGATCGCCAACCGTGAGGTAGTTTGCACTAGGACTTGAGGTTGTGGGTTTGCTGCGGAGACCAAAATGCCTCCACAAAGAAATCATGTTGGGAGGAATTCTTTGACAGAAGAGGGTTTTAGAGCCCTACAAAGGCAAATCGATGCATTGCAAGAGGAGCTACGAAGAGGGATTGAGCTGAGGACAAGAGAAGAAAGTGAAGATGAAGTTGAAGAAGAGCTATCTGAGGAAGAACAAGAAGCTGCCGAAGATGCTGCAGAAGTAAGGTTGTTGAGGGTCATTTCGAAGATCAGAAAGAGGCCCAGGATCGAAGTTTCTACATATTCTGGAGATTTGAATCTAGAACAGCTTATTGATTGGATCAATGACATGGAGGAGTATTTTGAGTATGAAGATGTGGAGGACTCAGGTCGGGTTAAGTTTGCAAAAACAAAGTTGAAAGGCCATGCCAATATTTGGTGGAAGGAGGTCCAATTAGAGGGGAGTAGAAGAGGAAAAGCAAAGATCACCAGATGGGATCGGATGGTGGAGAAATTGAAGAAGCAGTTCATTCTTGTGGACTATGAGATGGAGATGTGAAGAAGCTGCAAGGATTAAAGCAAGGTAATAAGTCTGTTAAGGAGTATACAGAAGAGTTTTATAAGATTACTATCAGGATAGGCTATGTAGAGCCCAACAAGGAAAAGGTAGCCCGTTACATTAATGGGTTGAGGCTGAGTATTCAAGAGGAGTTGAGCCTAGTTAGAATGACCACCACAGAAGATGCATACCAGTTTTCCTTGAAGGTGGAAGAGAAGCTGAATAAAAGATTTGACAGCAAGCAAAGGGGAAGAGGTCAAGGTGGAAGGAGTGGTGGAAGACCCTATGGGGGCCGAAATGAAGATGCAAAGAAAAGTGAAGAAGTTGGTACCAGTCGAAATCAGAGAGGTGATAATACCTACCGCCCTCGTGACCAGAATAATGGTGAGCAAAGAGGAAGAGGAAGAGGCAGACCTAGGTAAGGACCTGGAAGAGGAGGTTTCAGAGGAACCTGTTTCCAATGTGGAAAAGAAGGGCATTAAACATATGAGTGTCTGCAACATCAAGGAAGGACAAATAGAAGACCTGAAGGCAACGCACGAGTTGCACATGTAGATGAAGATGCACATTCTGAGCATTCTGAAGATGCTGAAAGGGGAGAAACCCTAGTTGTTAGAAGAACCTTTCTAAATGAAGAGAAAGAACCCAATCAGAGGAAGAGTTTATTCCGCACAAGGTGCAAATGTGAAGGTAAGTGTTGTGATATTATTATTGACAGTGGAAGTACTGATAATTTGGTTTCAGAAGAGATGGTTGACAAGTTGAAGTTGACAAGAAGAAAGCATCTGCATCCATATCAGATTGCATGGTTGCAGAAAGACCATAGAGCTTTGGTCAATGAATAGTGTTTAGTGAAGTTTAAGATTGGGGAATACCATGATGAGGTACTGTGTGATATCATACCGATGGATGCATGTCATATGCTGTTGGAAAGGCTGTGGTAGTATGATAGGAGCGCTGTCCATGATGGCCGTGCAAACACATATTCCCTAACAAAAGATGGAGTTCGTCATAAGTTGAAGCCCTTAAAGGAGGTGGAAGAAAAGGTATGTAGTACTGCCAGAATTTGTTTGATAGATGGTAGGAAATTTTTGGAGGGTATGAAGCATGAGCGTCATTGCTTTGCATTGATTCCTAATATTAGTCAAGAGAACTGTGAAGATGTACCAGTAGAAGTTTCAAATATGTTGGAAGAGTTCCAGAACATTATCTCTGATAATGTACCAGAAGGTTTACCACCAGTAAGGAAGATAAGTCATCAATTGGATTTGATACTAGGAGCTAGTTTGCCAAACAAGGCAGCCCACAGAATGACTCCTACAGAGAGTGAAGAGTTGAACAGACAAGATTAGGAGTTGTTGAGGAAGGGATTGATAAGAGAAAGCCTAAGTCCATGTATGGTACCTGCAGTACTAGCACCGAAGAAAGATGGAGAGTGGAGGATGTGTACAGATTCTTGAGCCATCAACAAGATCACAATCAAGTACAGGTTTCCATTGCCCAGAATGGATGACATAATGGATTGTTTGAGTGGAGCCAAGTACTTCACAAAGATTTATCTGAAGAGTGGGTATCACCAGATCCGAATCAGAGAAGGAGATGAATGGAAGATAGCCTTCAAGACAAAGGAAGGTTTGTATGAGTGGTTAGTCATGCCATTTGGGCTAACCAATGCACCGAGCACATTCATGCGGCTCATGAACGAGGTACTAAAAGAATTTTTGGGAAGTTTTGTTATTGTTTATTTGGATGATATTTTAATTTTTAGTAAGACTTGGGATGAGCATCTGATGCATATCAGAAGAGTTCTAGAGAAACTGAGGGAGGAGAAGTTGCTGATTAATCTAAAGAAATGTAGTTTTGCAAAAAAAGAGTTGGTATACCTGGGATTTGTTGTCTCAGAGGAAGGTCTTAAGATGGACCCAGAAAAAGTAAGGGCTATCATTGAGTGGCCTACACCAAGGAGTGCAATGGAGGTAAGATCTTTTCATGGTTTGGTAAGTTTTTACAAAAAGTTTATCAGGAATTTCAGTAGCATTTGTGCACCCCTAACTGAAACAATGAGAGGGGATAGAAAAGAGTTTAGATGGACTAAAGGAGCCGATAAGAGCTTTGATACATTGAAGCAGAAAGTTGTAGAACAACCTGTTTTGGCACTTCCAGATTTCAATAAGGTATTTTAGGTAGATTGTGATGCTAGTGGTAGTGGTATAGGAGCTATTTTGAGCCAAGAAGGTAAGCCCATTGCCTATTTTAGTGAGAAGCTTAATGATGCCAAGAAAAAGTATGCTGTTTATGATCAGGAATTTTATGCAACAGTTCAGATTTTGAAGAAATGGAGACATTATTTGTTGCCAAAAGAGTTTGTTTTATATATTGATCATCAGGCTTTGTAGTATCTTAATAGTCAAGGGAAGTTGAACCAAAGGCACTTAAAATGGGTTGAGTTTTTGTAGAGTTATACCTTTGTTTTGAAGCACAGGAGTGGGAGGTCCCACAGAGTTGCAGATGCCTTGAGCAGAAGGCAAAATTTGTTGACAGAAATGAAGATAGAGGTTGTTGGGTTTGATGAGCTCAAAAGTTTGTATCCTGAAGATCTAGATTTTGCAGAGGCTTGGAAAGCTTGTCTGGAGCCTGTTACTTTAGACAGGACAAAATGGTTGGATTTCATAATCCAAGATGGCTTGTTGTTTAGAGGAAGCCAGTTGTGCATTCCAAGGAGTTCCATGAGAGAGACCCTGATTAAGGAGAAGCATAATGGAGGACTGGCTGGACACTTTGGTCAAGATAAGACCATTTCTATTGTTAGTGAAAATTATTATTGGCCACAGTTGCAGCAGGATGTGAGGAAGTTTGTGTAGAGTTGCAGAGTATGTCAGATGGCAAAAGGAACAAGTCAAAATATAGAGTTGTATCAACCATTACCTATACCAGAGAAGCCATGGGATGATATTAGTATGGATTTTGTTCTTGGTTTACCAAGGACACAGATAGGGCATGATTCTATTTTTGTGGTGGTGGACAGATTCTCAAAGATGGCACATTTTATTCCTTGTAAGAAGACTAATGATGCTGTTCATATTGTAGAGTTATTTTTTAGGGAAGTGGTGAGACTACATGGTCTATCAAAGAGCATAGTTTCAAATCGAGATACCAAGTTTGTTGGTTATTTCTGGAGGACATTGTGGAAGAAGTTGAAGATAGATTTGAAGTTTAGTTCTACACACCATCCACAGACTGATGGACAAACTGAAGTGGTGAATAGGAGTTTGGGTAACCTACTACGATGCTTAGTAGGGGATAAGCCCAAGGGATGGGATTTGATTTTACCACAGGTAGAATTTACTTACAACAATTCTGTCAATAGGAGTACTGGTAAATCACCATTCCAGATTGTATATGGCAATAGTCCAAGAAATGCTTCTAAGTTAAGGAAGCTAGACAACGGAGAAAAGACAAGTGCCGAAGCTGAAGACTTTGCAGAACATCTGAAGAATTTGCATGAAGAGGTGAGAAAGCATATTAATATAATGAATATTTAGTACAAGGCTAAGACATATCAGAAGAGGAGATATAAGGAATTCCAGGTAGGAGATGAAGTCATGGTTCACCTGAGAAAAGAAAGGTTCCCAATTGGAACATACAATAAGTTGAAAATGAAGAAATTTGGACCATGCAGAATCATGAAGAAGCATGATTCAGGAAATGCTTATGAGGTAGAGCTGCCGAGTGGGATCAATATTTCCCCTATTTTCAACATTGCTGATTTATCAGAATATCATGAAGGGGGAACAGAGGATGGACCAACAGAAGTGCAGTGGAGTATTCTGGCATCTACTTCAATAGAGGAGATAGAAGAGATCTTGGATAGCCGTATGGGAAGGAGTACTCGAAATAGGCAATATGAAGAATATCTAGTGAAATGGAAAGGAAGGCCTATTGAAGATTCTTCTTGGTTGTCTAAGGCAGAAGTTGACCGTTTGGGTTTTCCTCACACAAACACCTGAGACGTGACAGGGTCACTTTTCAAATTACCCTGGGTGTCTGATGTAGGAGCATCCAGTGGTGTAAGGGCAGTCTTACATCACCCAAAAAAAAATGTGTTTCAAAATTGTTGATGTTCTACCCATTTCTTCTCAAAATCTGTGGTTCTGGTCCCATAATCACCTGAATAATAATGTAGAACTTTCGATTATCCCAAACTGCTAAAAATAGTAAACTACAATTTTTAGAAAATTTGCATTTCGGCACGGAATGAAGTCAAAATTTATCGGAAGTTACATAATGAAAGTATAAGACCTTTGGCGAAGGAATCACATGAAGATCATTTGCGAGCTGAAAGATATTAAAGTTTTCGTTTCCTGAAAAATGCCTAAAAATTATTCAAACTCAGGTTTGAGGCACTAAACGGCCCTGTACGGGCCCAAAAATGGCTAAAACCGGCAAAGCTAGTTTTAGCATGTAGAGCACTCCACGAGCTTTCTGACGCATAAAACGGTTCGTCAATCGGAGTCCCAGATCAAAAGTTATGGCTCCCAGAAGTTGACCTATTTTTGGAGGGAGATGCAAAATTTGAAATTAGGTTGTTGGCCACCAAAAAGGCTATTAATAACCATTTTTGGGAACCCTAGGCAAGAGGAGAGTTAAGGGGGCAAGTGATGGTAGCTATAGTGTGTTGCAACTTGTAGAGGACTGATTCCTCTGATTGTAATTAAGCTTCTGTAATGTAATGAGTTGCCCAGATCAATACAAGAAAGTTCTATTTGCTGTGTTTAATATTGGTTATTGTGTGTTTTGTGATTTACCCCCTTCATCACTCCCATGTGTTGGAGAGAGGACATGTGGTATAGGGTGAGGAAGACTTTGGGGATGGGTGAGTGACATGTGTCAACACCCATCCCTTGGGACACAATAGTAGTTTGAAGGAAGAGTGAGGAGGTGACAAGTGTCACCTCCCCATTCCTCTAAACTCATGGATTGGGTTATTTTAATCCCACTTGGGATAGGGAGAGAGGTTATTGAATTTTTGAGAATTTTGAATTATTGGATATTGTTTTTAGAGAAAAAAGATAAAGGAAGTTTCGTAACTTAGGTTGGAGGAGACTTTAGAGGAGCTCTGCATCAACTACTTCCATTATTAGGGCTTTAAAGGTTGGTTTTCAAGGCTAAGGCCTTCCCCTTGTAATTTAAATTTTTACTTGCATGATGAATGTGTGAGATACTTTTTGCTTGTGTTACATTTTGTTATTGTGGGAAAATTTTTAATGGGGTGTTGATAGAGCTTCTTCCACTTGGGAGAAATGCTCATCAAGTGTGGGGTAGGGGAGGAGTGATCCTCCTTGAGTTCATTCCTTGTTTTGGGATGTTGAAAGCCTTGAGGGCATTTGTGTGACTTTGAGAAATTTTGTTATATGGCTTGAGAGCCAAAATATGAACTCCGTAAAAATTTTTGTTAACAAGTTTGGCTTGAGACCATGAGAAAATTTGTGTTGAGATTTTTGGAAGGGTGGCACTCTAGAGTTAAGTGTGTCCACTCTCCTACCCCTCTTTTGACTCACTTTGGTTGAGTTTGTGTTGTGTAAATATCCATGGGTGTAATTTGTGTGTTGGAGTGTTGTTTTGCATTGTTGTGAAGTAGATTTTGTAATACCCTAGGTGTGTGGATGATCTCCCTAGCTTGGGGGTGACCTGTTGTGTGGTTACACAACACGCCCCATTTTGACTTGGCGAAACAGGGACCCAACTTTTGTTTTGGCTTGTGTTGTCTGTTTCTGGCGGTTTGGTAAAAATAGGTCAGGTGCATCATCATCATGAAGGTCAGGATGAGGTAGGTCATCATCATGAGGTTAGTTTGTCAAAGTTCATATTTTGTTTCTATAACTTCATGGTTAGAAAGAGCTTGAAATTTCATGCAGGTTTGCCTTTTGCATCACTTGAAAATTCATCCATATGAGGGAGTTGTGAGCAGTCAAAGTTTTGGTCAAACCTGATAATTGCTATATGAACATCATCATCATGATATTTGAAAAGCCCCCCGTTAATATCCTGAGGTCGAAACATCCGGACGTCAAGTTTAAGTCGTAGTAGGTTCTCCCCGTCGGGCGGTCTTTCGTGTCGCCAAAGGTCATCATCATGATCTTACTCTATCACCCGGTGAATATCATGCAGTCCCGAAACACCCGGACGTCAATCTTAAGTGCTAGTGTGTTTTACCCGTCGAGTAACCTTAGAAACATTGTGAGTATATGAAAATAATGGTCAAATTAACATTCCTTTATTTCAGGAAACTCTGAATGGACAGATTTACCCTCACATAAATTGGCGCTAGAAGGAGGGCCGAATAATAGATCCTGTTCCTGAACAAAGAATTTTTGATTTCTGTAAATATTGCATAAATATTTCAGCATTTGAGCTAAATGTCTGCAAATATCTCTTACCTGAGATGTTTTGGTTGCACCTTTGCAAAGATCTAGCCCAAAGCATCAAATATTTGTTTGATTTTCTGGACTTTCAAAGTTTTAGTCTGAGATATGATAGATCTCCTTAAAATTGCAAAATAAAAAAAAATTTGAAGAATAGAATCTCATTTTGATGGATGTATATGAAAATAATGGTCAAATTAACATTCCTTTATTTCAGGAAACTCTGAATGGACAGATTTACCCTCACAATTTGTCTAACTTTGGTTTATCTACCTGTTGCAGGATACACCAGACTACAGAACACAGTGAAATAAATTGTTTAACTTTCCTCACAAGGTTGGATTTATATTTGAAAGGACTAATATTCTTTCTGGACGTGTTCAGGGTTGAAATTTGCCAAGAAACTGAAGAAGTCTGCCAGAAAAAGGAAGAAATTCTGGAGCAACAAGCAGATGCAGCACCAGAAGTTATTAATTGTCCAGACACTGAAGTGGACAGATCTGAAGATTTTCAATTATATTTGTCTAGAAATATACAGTGTAGTCAAATATTAGGTTTGCCCATTGATGATGTCTTGATTGAAAGCTGGTGCAGATTACATGATGAAGAGCATTCAGAGAGAGATTGCTACCCTTGCTTGGTCATGTTGAAAAAGATTCTAGAAAATACAATAGTTGAGTCAGTTCCAGAAGGTAATGAAGAGGAAACATCTTTCCTGGATTCATTTTATGGTGGGATTGATAGGAGTTCTCTACTTCCTAATACAAGTAAGGATCAGTCAGTATGCAGGTATGAATCTTGTGAAAATTTTAGAGAAGAAATCACTCATCAGGATAATATTTTTGATTCTGATCCTAATACTTTTGATAAAGAAGAAGAAACATCTTTCCTGGAGTCATTCTATGGTAAAGAGAAGTGTAAACAGATAGTAGAGCAATTTAAATGCACTCCTAATGATGAAGTTCCTATGATGGTAACTCAGGGAGTCATAGAGAAGAAAATAAATGCTGATTTATTACCTGACTTCTTTGAATTAAATGATCAAATGCAAGAATGTTGCAGGTTAATGGAACCAGATCCTTTACTAGATAGAAGATGTGAATTATTCAATGAACAATTCCTGAAAGATGAAGACGTAGAAGACTTTGGAGTTGTTGTGCATAATCAGATGTCACTCCAGAAATATTTAGAAAATGAAACAGGGGAGTGTCCTCATCAAGTGAAAGTTGTTTCTCCTTTACAGTCAAATGATTTAGAAATGATAAATTTCTGTATATCAGGTTGTGATAATAAAGATACTTATTTAGATGCTGATGTGTAGGAAACTGAAGAAAATACTGAGAAGTTTCCTAAACTGGAGGATAATCTGAACATCCAGAATGAAGGGATAAGGCTGGATAAAGATGAAGAATTAGTACATCAAAAGTCATACATCCTTCAATTTGAAGAGGGACCAGGCACTGAGCCAAGCAGTGAAAATATAATGACAAATGGAAGACCAACTGCCAATGAAGAAGCATGTCCAGCAAAGCCAGAAATACACCAGGTTGTATTTCTCCTTTCCACAGTAAATGATGTTGAATACTATTTTGATTATGGAAATTCAGAAGATAAGACATGCATATGGATTAATCATGAACATGGTGAGCTTCCTCAGTTGCTGATCATCAAGAGTTGTTCTGTTGAATACAGTGAATTCAGAATATCAGAATATTCTTCAGAATATAAAGATAAATTTGCTAGGTTGAGAACCATAACTAATACCCTGATGCTCCTGCACAATCAAAAGAAGTATGCAAATGCAGGTGTCCTTAGGTCTTTTTCTGGTTTTTGTTTGCCTAGTAGTGTGTTGTATATAATTTTGTAGGTTAGTTGTTTGTACAGTCTGCTTGTTTTGCTTTCTTGTTCTGTTCCTGTTGTTTCCTTTTTGTAGGTTAGTTGTTTGTATGGTGTTGTTTCTGTTTTGTGTTGTTTTGGTTGGGACCTTGTTCTGGTAAGTCAGGATGATGCACTTCATCACCTTAAGAAAATAGTTAAATTGTTAGGATTCAAGTGATGAGATCAGATTTAGATATAGATTGTAATTCATTCTGATAAATACTCATGATCAGGTTTATGATGTCTTTTCATCAAGGTGCCTTTTCTTGTCCAAAGTGAATCAAACACAATGAAACACCTAACAGCCTTGGGCTTGTTAAAGATATGAGTATAGGTGTTAAGTGAAAAATCTAAAGGGACTCCCTTGCTACCAATACAATCTCCAACCTAAAGCTGCAAGTGACTACACCTTGTACAAATGAGCTGACATGATGATATCAAATTTAAATTTTTAAAGGAAAATCAGAAATGAAATAAAATTAGGCCATCTAAGTAACTCTACCGGGGCTATGGACGCCTGCTGGCAGTGGAGCCCTACTTAGGGATATTGTATAGATAACCTTGCCGGGGTTATAGACACCTGCTGGCAGCAAGGCTCTATCCAGGTTGGCTATGAGGGATGATCTCCAACTATGTAGTTTAACACCAGTTACTTATGTTTTCAACTTGCTTTCAAGATGAGGATAATTAATCATCTGCACACACCTGATCCTTTGTTAGCTTTATCACCATAATGAAATTTTATCATTCAAAGATCATGATGATTTACTTAGACAGAATTAGAACACTATAGATGAATATGATCGCATCATTTGAATCATTTGAATTTTGTTGTTTTCTTTGGTGGCAAGTTGTTGTGTGGTTACACAACACGCCCCATTTTGACTTGGCGAAACAGGGACCCAACTTTTGTTTTGGCTTGTGTTGTCTGTTTCTGGCGGTTTGGTAAAAATAGGTCAGGTGCATCATCATCATGAAGGTCAGGATGAGGTAGGTCATCATCATGAGGTTAGTTTGTCAAAGTTCATATTTTGTTTCTATAACTTCATGGTTAGAAAGAGCTTGAAATTTCATGCAGGTTTGCCTTTTGCATCACTTGAAAATTCGTCCATATGAGGGAGTTGTGAGCAGTCAAAGTTTTGGTCAAACCTGATAATTGCTATATGAACATCATCATCATGATATTTGAAAAGCCCCCCGTTAATATCCTGAGGTCGAAACATCCGGACGTCAAGTTTAAGTCGTAGTAGGTTCTCCCCGTCGGGCGGTCTTTCGTGTCGCCAAAGGTCATCATCATGATCTTACTCTATCACCCGGTGAATATCATGCAGTCCCGAAACACCCGGACGTCAATCTTAAGTGCTAGTGTGTTTTACCCGTCGAGTAACCTTAGAAACATTGTGAGCATCATCATGATATTCTCACATTGCATCATCATGATATTCCAAAATCACCCGATGTGATAATATCATGCTGATGATCATCGTCACCTTGCTTAAGAAATCTGCCATCTGCATAATTTGCGCGCGCACGACAGTCTTGGTGATCAACATCATCATGATATTTCGAGACCCGACATTTCCTAATATCCTCCTGACCTCCTTTTGTGTGATCATGATGATCACCTTATCTTTCGAAGCGGAGGGTGATTTTCATTTCTTAAGTCATGTTGAACAAGATCATCATGATCTTTCTCTACCCGACAGTTCGTAATATCATCCTGCCGACGAGTATAACCTTTTGCAAATATGATGATGACGATGACGTCATCATCACCTTCTCCTTCGGCAGGATATTTTCCAGGGTATGATCCTGTTCGCCAATATGATGATGACGATGACGTCATCTTCGAAGATTAACACAAGCCCCGGATATCCTGATGACGTCATCAGGACTTTCGGCAGGATCATATTTTGGATCACCCAGTGCGAATATGATGATGATGATGTTCATCATCCTGATCTTTCGAGCGGATTGCCTTGGCCGAAAAGGGTCATACTGCTTTCATGACCTGATCATCTTCCTTAGAAGGAACCCGATATTCCATTTACCTCCTGATCTTAACGAAACATGACAGTGACGTCATCCCTTTGCATTTTAACCAAGCCTGATGATGACGATGACGTCATCATGATTTTCCTCAGCGGCAGGATCATTTTCCAAGTCCTCCTGTTTGTCTTCATCATGATGATGATGACGATGTCTTTCTTTCCCGAATGTGCAAAAACAAAACATCCTGATGTGCTTTTCATCAGACCATTAGGAAAGGAGGATCATCATATTTTGTGATATCCTGCGGCCGCTTAGAAGATATAGAGTTGGTCATCATCATGATTTTTTGGCGTCGGTATAACTGTTGCCGTCGGCCTAAGGTAAAATTGTCACCTTGATCATATGTAGTCACGCCGATGCAAATATGATGATGATGCAAAGCCGGATTCTAAGGATGGTTGAGAGGCGATTATTTCTTTGTGTATATTGGGATCATCATGATCATATTTTGAGCCCGATATGCAGGAGAATGGGCAAAAACATGAGGCGATGGAAATTTGAAAGGCCCGACTGCCTGATTTTGGTCAACGATGGTTGACCTGATTGTTTTTATGCTGTTTATGCATTTAGTGCATAAATTTCCATTGATTTGAAGCTCGTACGCTGCACATTTTGGGGACTTGTTTAATAAAGCGTTTATTTCCTGTTGTTTATCATGATGATGATGAACCTAATGTTTGTCTGTTTACTTGCAGGAAATCATCATGATGCTGCTGAAGTTGAACATTGAAATCATGATGATGCTGCTGAAGCTGAGCATTACAAAGTTGCGCATGGAGGCAACATGAGCCAGAAATGAGGAGGATATTGTCAAATATGCTGTTCGCCAGCTGGAGGCCGAATCAAGTTGAAGATGCTGGAATATTCTGTGCCAGCTGTACATTTGCTAACTGACGAAGCATGTGCTTTTCATCTGGACCGTTGTTTGTTATGAGAGGATCCTGATCCTTGGATCATTGTAACCGTTTTCTGGCTGTTGTTCTATATAACATCCAGAGCTTGTCATTTTAAAGGGGAGGAATACATTAGAATACACAGACGCATCTGGCGCAAAAAGTCAATTACTGTAGAATAAGTTAGGAGATCGGATTACTGAGACTAATGAGGATAGAATTGTTGAAATGTCAAGGTTCTTTCTTCAGATCACTGTAAATGTACCTGTTCTTGAGCATACTGAATGAATATGAAGTTCCAGATTACATCCTGATTGTAAATTTTACGTAATCTTCTGTTGATTTCTGGATATGTACTGGTGAATGCTGTGTTCAGCTGGAAGCGCTTTCATTTCATTACATATTGTTGTCAACTTTCCTTTGAAGCTTTGCACTAGATCATGCGGATTTGTGGAATGTCCTGGTGAAGTATGATTTCTAGTTTTCCTTCTTTTCATTGCAAGTATGGGAGCTTGTATGTGAATCAGTGATCTAAGTCCAGTAATTTTAGGAATCTCACTCTCTAACCCTTTTCCTTTTTTTTTAATTTCATTAATTCATCACCATAACTGCAAATCATGATAAATAACAAGCAGAAACAGTGAAATATGCTGAAATCTCGTAGGTAACTGAAGATCATTAGCATATTTGAGTTAAATGCATGTAGTATTGGAAATATCATGCAAAGAATCATAAATAATGATAGAAATCATGCAAATATCAGCCTGTATGCACATTATTTGACTAAATTTACAGTGCAGAAGTAGAATCGTTGGAGACTTATGCAGAGCGAGCATCCAGAGCAGGATATTTGAAGATGATGATGATGAACAGTGCAGAAACACGTAAGGCCCCTGAATGGAAAACAGCAGTACACATCAACCACTGAGTAACGTCAGTAGATTAAGACCTAATCAACGGAGACTTGGGATCATGAATTCTTTGAATTCATCGTATCTTTCAAGATGAGTAAAGGTTGTTGTGTAACTTTTATTCTATGTTTGCGAATGACTAACATCATGACCAACATGACCCTCTTGCAGGTCTACCATAGGGAGGAGAGCAGAATGTGTGGTGTTTTCTCCCCTTGTCTGTTATGCAGGTTCTCATGGAGCTTAATGTGAAGATTGGAGAAGTTTTGGAGAAATATTTTATTTTGCTTTACTCTTAAGACTCTATAAGAGAGTTTTGTCTTAGTAGTGACTACATCTTTGTTGATTTACCAAGAGGAGAAATTCTCTCTCTATTGTTGTAAAATTTGGTATTTTTGAGTTGTGAGAGAATCCTCCCTCATTGTGTTGATAGTTTAAATTTTAATGTTTATTAAATGTTTACCATTTTTGAAATGAGAAAGGAAGAAGAAATTTGTTTTTTAAAGGATATTAAAATTGTTTATTTCCTCATACTTCTAATAGCAAAGTTGTGAGTTAGTTGTTGTAAAAAAAAACAAAGTTTGTTAAAATTAATTCTTTGTATGCCTTAATGGAAATATTAATTTTGATAAGTCAAGAAATTGTAGTTGTGACAAAATGGAAGTTGTAAGTGGTATGCATTAGAACTCTTCTTTTAATTATTGCAATATATTTAAAATTCTTCCCTTTGTGGAAATATAAATCTTAGGAGGAATCTGATTTGTTAAATGAACTCCTTGCCTTATAGGAAAAATGTGAAATAAACAAAAATATATATATATATAGTTGAATAAATATTTAGTATGTTTAAAAGAATATATAATTATACTAAAATGTGTATATTTCCTTTCTTAAAGTGAATGCACTTACATGATTTTCTTGTAAATTAGAAAACTGAGCTATTACTTCTGTTTAATACATTACATTGTGGTTCCATTATAAATCAATACAAAAATAGATATATATTTATATATATATAAATATATATTTACTTAAACTTCATTTTGCTGTTAAAATTCTCTTTAATAAACAAATTTGTGTTTCTGAGAAGGGACTGTGAAACTGCCCTGTGTATACTTCTTATAAATACATATATATAAATATATTTATATATATATTATTTGAACAACATTTAAGAATATAAATTTAAAAAAAAAACAAAATAAACATTTTCGTTGGCACGAACTGTGTAAATTACCACAGTTGCATCTTAGTTTCAAATTGCATCATAAAATATAGTGGGAAGGGGGGGTTCGAACCCCCCCCACCGTAGGATTTGTGCGTTGGGTGTGGGGAGGGGGGTGGAGCCCCCACCCACACCCCATTACATGGGATGTGGGTGGGGGCTCCGTCCCCCTCCCCACACTCCCCATCCACCACTACCCCCTTCCCCATTAAACCCTACGCGGCCAAACCTCCTCCCTGCAGTCGCTCCATCTCCCTCCCCCTATCCACTGCGTGGCCTCCCTTCCACTGCTTGCTACGGCTCTCCACCTCTGTGCCCCTCCACAGTTCGCGGGCCCTTCACCAAACACCACCGCCATTATGGCCTCTGCCCCAAAATGTCACTACCCCTGCATTTGACCCTGCTCAGCCAATGCAACAAAAGATTTAGGTTAGGGTTTCTCCAATGAAATACAAAAGAAATGAAATATGAACTTTAACAATATCCTTTGTTATATAAAGTAAAATATATTATAATAATAAAATAAATTATTAATATATATATATATATATATATTAATTAATTGTTAATAATTTTGTAACTTCATAATATATATATATTATTTAAGGATAATTTTTGTAAAAAGAAGTCTTTGTACAAAAAAATAAAAAATAAGGGTTCTATTTTTTTTACAATAAAATACATGTATCATCAAATTAATAAGAATGTATATATATATATATATATATATATATATATATATATATATATATATATATATATATATATATATATATATTAAACCTATTTGTAGGAAAATTGTGTTTTGGGATTTAACAAATTTTCAATTAAAATACCAAGAAAACAAAAAGAAAAATATACCTATAATTATAAATGCAAATAAGCATATATATATATATATTATAAATGCTTATTTGCATTTATATAGATATGCGTATCTTTATAAATGCAATTAAGCCATCATATGCATTTCATATGTGACCACTGTAAACTCAAACTGTAGATTTAGTAAACGTCCAATTGAGAAAAATGAGAAACAAAGAGAAAGAAAAGATAATAGTGAAAACAAAGAGGAGAAAAGGCGAGGCATTTCTGAAATAGGCTAAGAGAACTAAGTAAGATTTTACTCTTCGTTAATCCTGATTAGGGACAAATTAATTATCAAAATTAATTCAAACATTGAAATTAAACCAGAGCGAAAACCTAGGGGATTCATCAAGCGAAGTTAGTAAGTCCCGTATAACTGATCTGGTTTACCAAGAAATTAGGAATAATGTAAAGGATGTAGTGATAACTTTGATTGATAGAGAACTGAATTGGTTTACCAAGAAATTAGGAATAATGTAAAGGATGCAGTGATAACTCTGATTGATAGAAAATGTGAAGAAAAGAAGGATAAACATAAAGAAACCATACAAAACAGGAAAGAGAACATAATAGAAATACAATCAAAATTAAATTTCAGAGAAATAGAAAAGAGAACAAATGAATAGGCTTTGTTGAAAATGCTAAAATCAGAAGGAGGAGAAATTAATATTAAATTTCAAAAAATGTGAAGGAGAAATAGATGATCGTGCTTTGTTGAAAAATGATCAATCAACTTAACCAACCGTAGTACTAATGTATTAGTGAGAATAACCTAAGTCAGGAATACCATGTGATCAAGATTGGTGTTAGTGTAATAAATCCCAATCATGCCCGTGAGGCGTTATGCTGCCAAATTTTTTTAGAATCTAGGGTTTATGAGCTTAGTAAGTTCAACCCTTGTAGCGACGTTAACCGCATCACGAAAACCCCCTTGTTGGCCTTCTTACATTTGGGAGTGCACATGTGTGCATAATACTCCACTGACAATTGTATAGTTTATGCCTTAAGCGTACGCCACCGAGCACGCTTATGTGTGCAAGGGGGTTTCTAGGGAAGCATGGAAATTTTTTTAATATTTCGTGTCATGACCACATGACACATGTGATGCGTGTTGTGACTTCATGGGAAATGTGGACATGACACATCTCCAAACTTGGCCAATTCAAATGCAGCTAATTTTCTAACCAATTGATCTCTTGTGATATTTGAAAAGGATGTAAATTCTTCAATAGCAACAATGTTGTATTTAAAAGTAGGAGGTAGGGATCTGAGAACTTTGGCAATAATCTCATCTTCATCCAAGATTCCACCAGCACACCTAATGCCACAAACAAGCTCATTTACTCTTGGCATAAATGTAGTGATATTCTCATCTTCATTTTTCTTTAGGTTTTCAAATTTTCCTTTCAGACTTTGTAGCTTGGCACATTTAACATATTTGTCTCCTTCATGCAGAAGTTGTAGTTTTTCCCAAATCTCATATGTAGTTTTTAGATCTATAACATTTGTCAAATCTAAATCAGATAAGGCACTTAATAAAGCTTCTTTAGCCCAAAGATTGTCTTTAGCATCTTTGATTTCATCTATAGTTGTTGGACCATTCCTTGGAGGAACATACTTCTTTGAAGTTATGGTCCAATATTGCATTCCCATACATTACAAGTGACATTCCATGCAGCTTTTCCAAAGAGTGTAATTGGTTCCATCAAACCTCAAACTATCCTTCTTATAGGAAGACATCCTAGATCTCCTCAAGCGGTTAAGCTCTTTTAGAGGAACTTGGCTCTAATACCAATTGTTAGTTTCAAGATAGACAACTGAGAGGGGGGGTGAATTAGTTGTCCCAAAACTTTCCTTTTATTAACCACTTAAATTGTTCTTGTACTTTAGTAGCATAATAATAAATCAATCATGGAAACACAATGCAATACTTTAAGAGCAGAAACACATTAACACATATGACACCAAGATTTTAACATGGAAAACCTAGTTAAGGAATAACCACGGGGTGACTAACCCAAGATTGTATTCTCTATTAAAAGAACAAGAAGAATAAAATGGCACATGCCAATTAGGGCTCACTACTTAAGCACACTACTCACAAGAGGCACACTACCTACAAGAGACAAATAGTCTATAGAATAATAAATATTACATACTTGAACTGAAGAATAGCATCTTCACCATGCTTGAGTTAGTTCCATTTAAGCTCAACTCTTTTGCTCTATCTTTTGCTCTTCTCCTCTCTACCACACTCTCATCTTCACCAAGATACCTTTGAAATGACTTCACAACTCTTATTTATACAAGACATCAGCTTTGGGATAATCATCAAAGTCAACATACTTTATTTTATTACAGAGAAAATACACAAATATAACTTGACTTAATTCAAGAGACTTCATGCGAATCACCAATCTGTTGGCCACACATATCTGGGGCTTCAATCATCTTTGAGGTACACACTATCCTTCACAGAACATCTTTAAGATCATCTACAAGATGTGTAAATCATCTGGTCAGCCAAGTTTAGGAAGAACATCATCATCAGGAAGTAATTCTTCAATTATGAGCTCAATCTTCAATGCAGACCACCAACATGAACTGGTCACAATCTAGAGACCCTCGTAAGCTTACCTGAATCACCAAGAACATCCACACCACTTATGCTTACTAAAATCATTTCTCCTTCATCCAGAACCTCAAGAACATAGTCTGTCATCATTGTCATATTGAAATAGATGCTTGTGGACCTCCAAACCATGAACCAATTAAGTTGTCAATTCACATTGACTTCCTAAACACTCCACCAAATCCACAAAACAAGATATTGCATTTCTGGATCTCACCGAATCTATTTGTGACACTCTGTCACCTTTAAACATCTACCAGAACTAGTTTTACTCATATAGCCATAACTTCTCCAAATTTTCATACGGACCTCTCAAATCTTGACTGTATCATCTTTAGACACATATCTACAAACCCTTTGATGTGTATCCTATGATCTTCAACTTAGTTGGGATATTCACTTCATACAGCTTCAATGTCTTCACTTTCTTCTCTATTTTTGATAGGACTAATTTTCTCAATATCCTCAGCACACAGGTCATCCAATCCTTGACATCAATGACAACACCAGTTAGGTCCATACTTGCAATAGTTACTAGTTCCAAGTTGAGTAAGAATGATGATAGAAAAAGCACAAGTGGAGGTACATTCTTCCATGGGTATTGGGTGGTGTCCCAGCATAGCAAAAAACAAGAATCAGTTTCCTTGTCTATTGTAGAGGTAGAATATATTGCTGCAACATCATGTTGTACTTAGGTGTTGTGGATGAAACAGACGTTGAAGGATATCAAAGTTGAGTATGATGAGCCAATCCCTATTCTTTGTGATAACACTAGTGCCATAAATATTTCAAAAAATCCAGTGATGCATTCAAAGACAAAGCACATTTTAATTAAGTATCACTTTTGAGGGAGAAAGCTGCAGAGAATGAAGTGAAGCTTGAGTATGTGCCTACCAAAGATCAAGTAGCTAATATATTCACTAAGGCTCTGCCAAAGGATACATTTGAGTATCTTTGGGAGAAGTTAGGGGTTGTTTCCCCTCCTTCCTTAAACTAGATGCATAAGAAGATGCATCAGTCCAGTGTGCCTCCAATTACATTTCTACTTTTGGATTGATGTTGGAAGCTACCTCTCAGAGGGAGAGAGTAATGGTTTGAGATGATTGTTGTAGTTAGGGGGAGTAAAGAATGATTTTAGATTGATTAGAGTAGTAGTGTGCAAGTATGTGTAGTGGAAGAGATGTGATGCCCTTTTCCATTGATATCAAAGGTGAAGAGAGATCATGTAAAAATCGCAGGGAGAGAAATAGTTCAGATGTGTAAAAAGAAAGGGGGAGTTCTGATGTAAAGTTGTGTCTTGATGGAGGAACATGTTATTCAAGTTTTCACATCATATGTTTCCACAAATGACAATGGGGGATATTGTTGCAAGTATGTGCTAACTAGTGTTGTCATCGATATTAGCATGCTTGTGTTGTCATTGGTGCCAACTGTGTCTTCTGATATTGCTATTTGTTGAGTGATTGAATTGCCATGTTAAGGACACTGAGTTTTTTCTCGACATTTTCTCTATGTTGAAGACATGAGTATGAGATTTGGATATGATTTAGAGATTTTTTTGAAGATGCTAAATCCAAAATTTGGTGGTTCAGATCACTGTACAACAAAAGTTCTATCCACCAGTTTGAAGACTGTGCCTGACAACATTTGTAGAGTGATAGGGAGAAAGTATTTTACTCCACATTCCTCCGCAGTTTGGATTTTGGTCTTGCGGTTCTGGACTTAATTTTATAAAGTCCTTAGCTATCTTCATTCCAAAGGATTTATGATTTGGTGCTCTGAAGAGCAGGTTATTGATTAGTAGAGTTCGATAGTGTTTGTTGTGAGCAGTCTATAATCCATCTTCAAGTGATATTTGTTGTCCTCAAGTGAGATATATTGCAGTTGGATTTGTCAACTCCTAGGTGATTCTATGTTGTTTGTGGATGTCTCTAGAATGTATCGAAGGTGTGTACTTGATCTGCAAGCTATAATGAAGTTCTTGGAAGCATGTATTTAAGTACTCTTGATGTTTTCCCTAGTTTTGGTAGACTTGGTTATTTACACTTGTTGCAGAGGTGATTCGTGGATTGTGGAAGCATGTTAAAGAATGTAAGGATGTGTTTGGGTCTGAGCTAAGCTGTGAAGTGCTCTTCCTTTATTCATTTGCTTTGCAAGTTTATTTAGGTCTAGACCTAATTTAAATTATGTATGTATGTCGACCTTCGAGATAGTTCTAATGGTTGTCAATTGTATTGCTGACCTTGATGAATGTTCCAAGGTTGATGATTGGTACAAATATATGTAATGAATTAGTGATTGGGGTGAGTGAGTGCGAAGATGTGAAGATAAAGTTTATGTTGTAAAGATAGTGAAGGAGAGATATAATGCACTTCAATGGAACTGAACTCAAGCATATTGTAGATGCTACTATATCAGTTCATGGCAGTGAGCCACCCTTCCTATAAATGAGCCACCCTTTGGTAGTGAGCCACCCTTTGGCAGTGAGCCACCCCTTGGCAGTGATTCTTTTTATAGTGAGCATTCATTTGGGCAGTGAGCCCCTAAGGCAGTGAGACTCTTTGTTATTTGGTATTGTTACTACATTATATTGCAAGCTAACACTCACCATGGTTTTTCTTTTTTAGGAGTTTCTACATAAAAATATGGTGTTCATGTGTGTATGGTGTTGATGTGTTTATGTTTTGATTATGTTATTCATGTTTAATCTTCATAACATATGAAAGAGTTAAAGTAAGAGAATGTGAATGTGATTTTATATAAAGGAGTTAAAGTTTTTGATATAACTAATTCACCCCTCCTCTCAGTTGTCTTGTGCCTTCAATAGTGAAACCATGTTGGACACTTAAAAGAGTTGTAAAGGGGGAAGTTGCATATGTTGTTGTGTGATTTGACACATCATAAGGCATCTTTGATTCGAGATTATTTGGGTACCACTTTTGGGTGGTTTTAGCTCATGGTTTTGTAATTACTATTGGTAGTTTTGTGTATTGTATCTCCTATATATTAGGTGCTTGAGATAGAGGTTGGGGGAGAGTAATATAGATGTTGAGTTGCCTCCAGATTTCTGGCTGGTGATCCTCATATGAAATCTTTTTCTACAAGCATATTGTAATTTTTTCAAGATTTATAAATAATATATATTGAGTTTTTTTTGGTCTAGCATTTTTCTTCTGAAAGGGTTTCCCCATGTAAATCACTATTGTTCTCATTTTATTGTTGTGAGTATGTTGGGTGGAGGTACACCCACATTAAAATGTCTAATTCTGTATAGTACTCATTGTTAAAACCTTAAAAAAATTGCTAAAATATTGATATACATGATTCTTTTATCTATTGTCCTTTATTATATGTTTCAATGTTAACTTGTACCAACTAGTCAGCATCTTTTAAGTTGTCTATGTTATGTCCATGTTCTTATTGGGGACTATCCCAATTATTGCATTCTTTTACATCACAAAATTTCTTATTTGGTATTTCATTTAGTCTAAGTGGTATGATATACCATTGTGTATACTTTTGGATATCTGCTAAATCTTAATTGCATCACATGCCCTCTTCACATCATGGAGTCGTATCCTCAAGCATTTCCCCACTTCACACTTATCAATGTTGTGTAATTTGTCTTATGTCCTGTATGTGGTCACGCCTTGTGACTATTGTTTCTAATGATCCTATGCATACATGGAAGCTCTCCATTGCATCATGTCATCCATTTATATAATAGAGTATCCTCCTCAGGATCTTTCTCACTGTATGCTTAGTGATATTATGGACACCCAAAATTGACTCATTATCATTAGTATCAAACATTGCATTATCCATCATCTATATTTGTTTAACACACTTGAGCAATATCCCTAACAAATCTTTTTCTTCTATGAATTAAATAAATTTATATTTATTTAATTAATTCATTAGCCATTTCTTCTATTTCCTCTAAGCTATAATTAAACAATATTTAATTATTTAATTATCTTCTTTCTATCTATTTTTAATTAAATAAATTTTATTTATTTAATTAATTTCTCTTATCATTTATCTCAAAAATTTATTTAATTAATTTCTCTTATCATTTATCTCATGAGCCGACATGTGTGCCTCTTTCATTTAAAAAAAGATAAGTGGTACTACATATTTTATTTAATATCTTTCACATATAGTACTTTTTATGTACATAAGCACACATAAGCCTTATCTTCCCTCCACTTGTCATCTTCACATTCATCTATGTTTATCATTCAATCTTAGCCATTCACATAGCCACCGAATCTCTACCGTTGATTGATTTTAGTTGAGTTCTATATAAACATCCTCTCATTCTATACTACACTAATCTAGCATTTAGATAGCGTCTACATTATCATCTTGAGCATATTGAGCACTTTAGCATCCATCTAGCATATTAGTTTTATCATCCATCCATCATGGCAGCTTTTATCTATTAGATTTAGGACAAACAACTAAGAGGGGGGGTGAATCAGTTGTCCAAAACTTTCTTCCAATTAAACACTTAAATCCACTTTGTAATTCAGCAGCATAATAATAAATCAATCATGGAAATACAATACATTAAATCAAAAGAAGAAATATATTAACACATGAGACACCAAGATTTTGACGTGGAAAACCCAGTTAAGGAAAAAACCATGGGGTGACTAACCCAAGAATGTATTCTCTGTTAGAAGAATAGAAAGAACCAAATGACACATGCCAATTAGGGCTCACTGCCCGAGCACACTGCTCATAAGAGGCTCACTGCCTATAGGAGACACACTGTCTATAGAATAATAAGTATTATATACTCGAACTGAAGACTAGCATCTTCACCATGCTTGAGTCAGTTCTATTTAAGCCCAATACTTTTGCTCTGCCTTTCACTCTCCTCCTTACTACCACACTCTCATCTCCACAAGATACATTTGAAATGACTTTATAATTCCTTATTTATACAAGACATGGACTTAGGGATAATCATCCAAGTCAGCATACATTACCAAGAAAATACATAAATACAACATGACTAATTACAAAAAGACTTCACACGGATCAACACACTGTCGGCCACACAGATTTAAGACTTCAATCTTCATTTAGGAACATGCCAATCCTCACATAACATCTTCAAGATCATTTGCAGGATGTGTAACTCATCCAGTTGGCCAGAGTTAGGAAGAACATCATCATCTGGAAGTTATTCTTTAATTGTGAGCTCAAACTCCAATGTGGACCACCAACACGAACTAGACACGATCCAAAGACCTCCACAAGCTTACCTGAATCACCAAGAACATCCACACTTATCTCCTTCATCTGAAACCTCAAGAACATAATCTGTCATCACTATCACAATGGAATAGATGCTTGCGGACCTCTAGACCATGAACCAATTGAGTTGTCACTTCACATGGACTTCCTAAACACTCCACCAAAATCGTAGAATAGGATATTGCATTTCCAGATCTCACCGGACCTAACTGTATCACTCTGTCACCTCTGAACATCTACCAGAAGCAATCTTAATTGAGCCACCACAACTTCTTTAGAACTTCATGTGGACCTCTAAAATATTTACTGGATCATCTTAAGATGCATATCTATAAACCCTTTGATGTGTATCCTCTGATCTTCATCTTAGGTAGGATCTTTAGCTCACTGTCTTCATTATTCTTCTCCATTCCTGATTAGAACTAATTTTCTCAATATCCTCAGCACATAGCTCATCCAATCCTTATCATCAATGCAATAGGAGTATATTGACATCAATGACAACACCAGTTAGGCCCATACTTGCAACAATCTCCCCCTTTGTCATTGATGGCAACATATGATGTGAAAAACTATTTTGACCATCAAGACAAGAACTTTTTCTTACTGACACAACCCCCTTATCAACAACAACCATTCACATGTCTTCTCTTCCTTTACTACTCCCCCTTTGATCAACAACCACTTGTTTTTCACATTTCTTCTCTCCCCCTTTGACATCAATGGCAAAGGACACATACTTGCAACTCCACCACTTCACAATCATACCAGCTGCTCCCCCTTGAGTAGCAACTCCCCATCATCAATCCAGACCACAAGATTTGACTGTGATATCCACCAGACTGATGTACATCGGTGCACCTTAATTTAGAACCAGAGGGGTAATAACCCCTAACTTCTCCCTGAGATACTCAAAAGAATCCTTAGGAAGAGGTTTAGTAAAGATATCTGCAATCTGATCCTTAGAAGGTATGAACTCCAATCTGACTTCATTCTTGTTCACTTGCTCTCTCAAAAAATGAAACTTGATGGATATATGTTTAGTTTTTGAATGCAACACCGGATTCTTAGATATATTTATTGTACTTGAATTATGATAGAAGATTGTGATCGGCTCCTCATACTCCACTCCCATGTCTCTTAGCATTTGCTTCATCCACAAAACTTGAGTGTAACTACCTATTGCTGCAATATATTCTACTTCTACAGTGGATAGAGATATTGCCTCTTGTTTCTTGCTACCACTAGTACTCTTCCGGTCATCCACATCTCTTGCCCAATCCGCATCTGTATATGCATGAAGAGAGAAATCATGATCTCTAGGGTACCACAAACCATACTCAACTGTCCCTTTTAAATATCTAAAAATCCTCATGATTGCAATGACATGAGATTCTCTAGGATCATCTTGGAATCTAGCAACAAGACCAACAACATTCATAATGTCAGGTCTAGTTTGAGTGAGATACAACAATCCTCTAATCATTGACCTATACATTTTCTGATCAGCCTAGGAGAGTCATCATCTTTGGTCAATCTACACCTGGTTGCCATGGGAGTACTCATTGGTTTTGATTCTTCCATCCCAAATTTTTTCAACAATTCTTTAACATATTTGGTCTAAGAAATGAAGAGTCCTTTCTTATTTGAATGATTTACAGACCCAAGAAGAAATTTATTTCCCCAAGCATGGACATCTCAAATTCACTTTTCATTTGATTTGCAAAAGTTTTGCACGTACTATCTCTTCCTCCAAAAATGATATCATCAACAAATACTTCAACAATCAAGATATTTTCATGATGAATTTTGAAGTACAAATTACTGTCAGCATTACCTTTGTTGAAACCAATCTTCAAAAGATGCTTATCCAATCTTTCATACTAGGCTCTTGGGGCTTGCTTGAGTCCATACAGTGCTTTCTTCAACTTGCAGACCATATCACAATTATCAGACAATTGAAATCCATCCAGTTGCTCAATGTATACTTCTTCCAAGTCACCATTTAGGAAGGCAGACTTGACATCCATCTGATAAACTTTGAAATCCTTGAAGGCAGCAAAAGCAAGAAATAATCTGACTGCTTCAAATCTTTCCACTGGAGCAAAAGTTTCTTCAAAATCAACTACTTCTATTTGAGAGTAACCCTTGCAGACCAATCTGGCTTTATTTCCAATTACTTCACCAACTTCATTCAGTTTGTTCTGGAAGACCCATTTGGTTCCAATCACATTCTTATTTTTAGTTCTGGGAATAAGATCCCATGTGTGATTCTTAACAATTTGCTTTAGCTCTTCCTCCATTGCTTTAGTCTAGTTTTCATCATTGCAAGCTTCATTCACTGTCTTAGGTTTAATTTTTGAAATAATACAAGATTCTTTTGAATCTTGAGCAATCCTTCTCCTTGTTTGTACACCTTTGCTTTTATAACCTATGATTTGAACTTCAAAGTGATTAAGTCTTACATACCTGGGAACTTTGGGAGTTTCTTGCACTCCTGATTCTTGAATAGGTTCATTCAAACTTATCTCTTCTTCCTGATTTATCAGATCAATCTGGATCTGAATCTCAGAAGGGGCTTGGGCTCCTTGAATCAGAACATCATTCTGATCATCTTCATCATATTCATAAAACCATGAGGGTTTTTCAATTCCTTCATCAACCTTCACATTTGTACTTTCTATAATCTTTCTCAGTCTCTTTTTATAACACCGGTATGCTTTGCTTTGATTAGAATAACCCAAGAATATTTCTTCATCACTTCTAGCATCAAATTTTCCTAGATCTTCATCTCTTTTAATCTAACATTTGTTACCAAAGACTCTAAAATACTTCACAGTAGGAGTGATGCCAAACCAAAGCTCATAAGGAGTCTTATTGGTATTGCTTCTAATTTGTACTTGATTGAGGGTATAGACTGCAGTGCTTACCACTTCTCTCCAATAGATCTAAGGAACATTTGCTTCCATCATCATGGTTCTAGATGCTTCCTGGATGGTCCGGTTCTCTCTCCACTACTCCATTCTACTATGGAGTCATAGGAGTAGACAACTATCTTTTTATTCCATGTTTCTCAGAAAATTCTATGAACTCACCATATGTGAATTCTCCACCTCTATCAGAACTCAGACATTTTAATTTTAATCTGTTTTCATTCTCTACCATAGCTTTCAATATTTTGAATTTCTCAAGAGATTCTAATTTTTCTTTCAGAAAAGTCACCCACATCATCTGGGAATGGTCATCAATTAATAACATGAAGTATCTCTCACCTTGCACACTCTTGATTCTTGCCGGACCACATAGATCAGTATGAACTAAGTCTAATAATCTGGTAGAATATTGTTCCTTGCTTTTGAATGAGACTCTACTTGGTTTACTCAACTGACATTCCTTGCACAAACTATTGGTAGGCTTTACCAATCTTGGAAGATCTCTTATAGCCTGAGTGTTGCTTATCTTGATGATATTATCAAAATTCACATGACACATTCTCCTATGCCACAACCAACTCTAATCAATTTAAATAAATAAGCAACTTTTACTAGTACCAACCAAGTGGAAGATGTTACCTTTAGTTTGAGTACCAGATGTAATCTTTGTTCTAAAACTTTCAAAGATCTTGCATTTTCCATTTTTGAATTGGAGATCATAGCCTTTGTCCACCAACTGTCCAACATTGAGAAGATTGTGCTTTAGGCCTTGAACATACAGTACATTACTGGTTTTGTTCTTTCCATCAAAAGAAATAGTTCTTCTACCCTTGATTCTACCAGCAGAATTATCACCAAATTTTACCACTCCTCCTTCATACCTTTCCAAATCTATGAATTTATTTTTGTCACCTGTCATATGGTGAGAGCATCCACTGTCAATGACCCAATCATCCTTTTCCTCAACTTGGGCAGCCAGAGCTCTTTCTACAATTTTATGATTGACAGATTCAAAGGGCATTAGATCTTCTTCCTTGATGGCAATAAACACCCAGTCACTTCTAGATTTGTTTCCTATCTTTGATTCATCATCTGTTACTCCTTCATTATCATCATCTTCATGAACATAGTAACATTTCTTTTAGAACCTTGATCTATTAGGATTTGGCCTTGAAAATCTTTTCAGAGACCTTGAGGCAAAATGATCAATATTATTGTAGTTAAAACATTTAAAAGGCAATTTCCCTTCATACTTACTGGATCCTCTTGGTAGCCTTTTTGTAATAAGGGATTCAAGTTGAGCAGCTTCTGCTTCATCTTCTTCCAAGTCTTTTCTTGCTTTTTCATACCATGATAGTTTCCTTGAAGTGTTCTCTCCCAGATCAAACCTTTATTTTCCTTTTACAGAGGTACTAGCTTTGAATGGAGATTCAGTCTTGGGGGGGCATCTCCAAACTCGATTAATTCAAATGTAGCCAATTTACCAACCAATTGATCTCTTGTGATACCTGAATAGGATATGAATTCTTCAATGGCAGTAACCTTGTAATTGTAAGAAGCAGGAAGGGATATGAGAACTTTTCTTACAATCTCATCTTCATCCAAGACTCCACCAGCACATCTAATGCCACAAATAAGCTCATTTACTGTTGGCATAAATGTAGTGATATTTTCATCTTCTCTCATCTTCAAATTTTTGAATTTTCCTTTTAGATTCTATAGCTTGGAACATTTAACATACTTGTCTCCTTCATACAAAAGTTCCAGTTTTTCCTAAATCTCAAAATTAGTTTGTAGGTCAACAACATTTGTCATCTCTGAATTAGACAAGGCACTTAGAAGAGCTTCTTTAGTCCGCAGATTTTTTTCAACATTTGTGATTTCATTTATGGATTTCAGACCATTCTGTGGAGGAGTATACTTCTTTGAAGCCATGGTCCAGTACTGCATTCCCATACATTGCAAGTGACATTGCATGTGCCTTTTCTAAAGAGTAAAATTGGTTCCATCAAACTTTGGACTATCCTTCTTGTAGGACGACATCCTGGATCTCCTCAAGTGGTTAAGCTCTTTTTAGAAGAACTTAGCTCTGATACCAATTGTTAGATTTAGGACAGACAACTAAGAAGGGGGGTGAATCAGTTGTCCAAAACTTTCTTCCAATTAAACAATTAAATCCACTTTGTAATTCAATAGCATAATAATAAATCAATCATGGAAATACAATGCATTAAATCAAAAGCAGAAACACATTAACACATGAGACAACAAAATTTTGACGTGGAAAACCTGGTTAAGGGAAAAACCAAAGGGTGACTAACCCAAGATTGTATTCTCTATTAGAAGAATAGAAAGAACCAAATGGCACATGCCAATTAGGACTCACTGCCTGAGTACACTACTCACAAGAGGCTCACTGCCTACAGGAGACACACTGTCTATAGAATAATAAGTATTACATACTCGAACTGAAGAATAGCATCTTCACCATGCTTGAGTCAGTTCCATTTAATCCCAATACTTTTGCTTTGCCTTTCTCTCTCCTCCTCGCTACCACACTCTCATCTCCACAAGATACATTTGGAATGACTTTACAATTCCTTATTTATACAAGACATGGACTTAGGGATAATCATCCAAGTCAGCATACATTATAGAGCAAATACATAAATACAACATGACTAACTACAAAAAGACTTCACACGGATCAACACACTGTCAGCCACACAGATCTAAGACTTCAATCTTCATTTAGAAACACACCAAACGTCACATAACATCTTTAAGATCATCCGCAGGATGTGTAACTCATTCGGTCAGCCAGAGTTAGGAAGAACATCATCATCTGAAAGTTATTCTTCAATTGTGAGCTCAAACTCTAATGAGGACCACCAACATGAACTGGACATGATCCAAAGACCTCCACAAGCTTGCCTGAATCACCAAGAACATCCACACTACATCTGCTTACTTAAATCCTTATCTCCTTCATCCAGAACCTCAAGAACATAGTCTGTCATCACTGTCACAATGGAATAGATGCTTGCAAACCTCTAGACCATGAACCAATTGAGTTGTCACTTCACATGGACTTCCTAAACACTCCACCAAATTTGTAGAATAGGATATTACATTTCTAGATCTCACCGGACCTAACTATATCACTCTATCACCTTTGAACATCTGCCAAAACTAATTTTACTTGAGTGGACACAACTTCTTCAGATCTTCATGCGGACCTCTGAAATCTTTACTGGATCATCTTAAGACACATATCTACAAACCCTATGATGCGTATCCTCTGATCTTTATATTAGGTAGGATCTTTAGGTCACTGTCTTCACTGTTCTTCTCTATTCCTGATTAGAACTAATTTTCTCAATATCCTCAACACATAGCTCATCCAATCCTTATCATCAATGCAACAGGAGTATGTTGACATCAATGACAACACTGGTTAGGCCCATACTTGCAAAACTATCTTCATAATTGTTCATTATTGAAGAAGCAATCCACATCATAAACAAGGAATCATACAATCTAGGTGATATTGTTCTTTGAATTACATGCTTTTGATTTCATTTGGATTAGATTCTTTGATGATGGTAGGGTTAGGTTTTCATGGCTATGCTTGATCTTATTAACCTAATTTTTTACCTATCACATTTTGGCATGCCCGGTGGGACCCACGTCCTTGATTAACATTGCTGTTTGAAGTTGTTTTTGTGAAGATCATATTTTCTGAGCACTTACGGCTAGCTCCAGTCACTTTTGAGCGAAAACCAGTTGTTGTCTGAATATACACATCGCTTCTAAGCTGAAACCTATCACTTTTAGCATTCCTAGATTGCTTGTGAGCAAATAGTAATCTCTTACTACCTGTTTTGCATCACTTACAAGGTAACATTGGTCACTTATTCCTTTATTTAAATCAATTTTAACCTAATAGTGATCACCTTTAGCTATCTGAATCACTTATTGTGAAACTAGGGTTTTTGTTGCATTCTATTTTTCTTATAGATCTGAGTTGCTGATGACTCGTAATCAGTCACCTATTACTTTTTTGCATCACTTATGAGCTTTATCAATCTACATCTAGATTTATTAGCATTGCTTCTGATTTGTAACATTTCACCTGTGGCAAAATACAGTTCACTTTTGATCAACAATTGATCGCCTCTAGTAAACTGTCATTTTCAGTCCTTATCATTTGTAATTTGGTTTTCTTGGCTACTAATTGGGTATTTCTGTAGCATCTTATTGATTGTCTAAGAAAAGGAGGTTATCAAACTACTAACATATCTGTTGCAACTTCGATTGGTCCAAGACTTGTGGTTTTTCACTAAAGTAGGAACATTTGGGCTTGGTGCTTAAAAAGAATCATTCCTTGCTCCGTGCTTGATTTATCTTTTTTTTATTGCTTGCATGTGTTTGATTGTAACCCAAATTTAATAAAAAAAGTATCCTCTCCCCTTGCCTATCAAATGGATCTTGGGTGTATGAGAACTTGTTATTATATTTAGAGGGCCTGCCTTCCTAGTGTGAGAAGGGATACGACCCAAGCGGTAATAGGCTAAAGCCAAGTCCTTCCGAACCGCTATATAAGAAAAGTGTTTGTGTCGAAATCCATAAACAATGGGTGTTGTTGTGTTATACCAATAGCCAACCTCCCCCAAAACCCTCCAAGGCATAACCCTTGAAGGATGGGAGACTCCATAACAGAGAGTAGTGCTACCACACATATAGCCACCCGAATGGATACCCTTATTAGCAACTTTGTGTAGTAGCCAAAAACCTTCTATTTGTTGACATAAAAGGTGGGACCTTTGAAGCTGCCCTGATTCATGTGGTTCTTAGAAGAGATAGCAAGGACAATCCTAAGGTTTAGTGGTGGGACAAGCCTTGGGAAACCTGAATCTTGATATGCATGAGAAGTGTGTGCCGTGGAGAGGAGTCAGTGCTACCAAGATCCTGAAGCTATCTACTTTGAAATAGCATGACCAAGGGACTCAACAAATACAATCCTTTCCTAGCCTAGGTTGTACAAGTTTGTGATTGTTGTGAGTGTGAGTGATTTTAATTACTATTTTCTTGTCAAAAAACATAAATTAGACATATTTCTTGATAGACACAATCACTTTTGAGCTGAAACTACCTGCATACAGACAATTGAATCACCTTCTGCCTAAACTGGATCACATTTAAACTATAGTCAGTCACCTTCTGCCTAAACTCGATCACCTTTAAACAACAGTTAGTCACCTTTTGCCTAAACTAGATCGCCTTTAAACAACAATCAGCCACCTCTGGTCTAAACTGCATCACCTTTGATCAACAGTAAATCACTTCTGATTCAATACTGGTCACTTGTGGAAAATTGGCTTGCCTCTAGTTAACACTGTAACCTGTTATCCAAGCCAAAACTAGATCACATTTAAGCTATTACCAGTCACTTTTGGCCTTTTTTGAGCCACATATGAGCTATTACTTGTCACCTGTGGTCAAATACCAGCAAATCTTAGTGACTCATCTGAATTAGCTACAATTCCAACTTGCTTAGCCTCAGTAATAGCTTTTAGACCTGTCTCTGATCATTAGTAGATACTTGAACTTTGTTTCCTACTTTGAGTTTACCAACCAATTAAACTTTGTGAATTTTTCATCTTTTTAAGATCTCAAACTAGCAAACTAAATATCAAATCAATCAACGCGAGCAATCAACAAAACATCATCTCTTGGCTTTAGCTTTAGCAACATCAACAACATACCAACCTTATCAAACAACTTTTCCCTTGAGTGTGTGAGCTATTCTCTAGGGAAGTCCAACCAACAAAGCAACCAAGCAACCCAACAACAAAGAAAATAGCAAACCAACAATCAACAACCAACAACCAAACAATCAGCAAACCATCATCTTTTTGGGTCTCAAGACCTTGACAAGCTAAAGTTGAGTTTTCAACATCATTCATCATGCCTCAAACTAGGAGTCAATATAGAATTGAAATAGAAGACAAATTGCAAGCTAAAATGGAAGCCAAATTGCAAGCTGAGATGGAAGCTAAGATACAACAATCTAGATCAACACCTCTTAGAGACGCGACTCAATTTACAACCGGTATGCCTCCTCATATGTTTATACCCCATGGGTAAACCATTGGAGAGTCATCTTCACAACAAGTGCAACCTCAAACAATTTTGGAGACTTATGAGGAATAATCCCAACAAGACTTATCAGAATTTCAAGATACACATGTATGGGATCAAGTTGAAAGACTTGTCTTATCTGAGCCTAATCACTACTTCTTGCAAGTTGCTCACATGGGTGCTAAATTACCAAGAGATTTTAACATAGCTGCTATTAGAGAGCACGATCCATACACTCTCACTATTTTTGCAAAGGGACCATCCACTATAGTCACACCATCCCATACCATATCACAAACTCTATCTTCCAACACATCTCTTTCACTACCTATTGTTACTTCATTTGATCCACCATGCTCAGAGTACACTCTAGAACCTTTGATAACTCCAACCAATGTGCTCCCTTTCATTTCACAAAATTTGAACATTCTACCTGTCCATGTTCCTCAACATACTCCTCCTACCATGATTGTTTCCATGCCTCAAGTAACACAAGCTGTCCATGTGGCCTAAGTGCAAACTCCCCAAACATCACAAACTATCCCCATACCCCATAGTTTACAAGCTTCCCAAGCTATCCAAACAACACCAACGGTCCAAGATTCACAACCAGCACAATCTGCTACATCACATGTGGACACCACATCTCATATGCCTACTGCTACTAATATGATCTCTACTATCTCCACTAATCCATCCAATACATCATACAATCCCAATGTTAGTCTTATTGACATGAGTGACCCGCCTATTGTTTCTCAAGCCAATCCTAGCACTACGGTCACTTATGTTGAGCAACTTACATCATCTTCTTGCAATCCTTCACAAACCATTAATCCATCTTATGCTACCCAAGGTTTGCCTATTGTCACCCAAAACATGACATATACCAATCCTCAAGTTGTCCAAAATACAAACCCAAGTGTCCATCCTTCTTTCACATCCACCAATCCTTCCATCACTTACCATGTCACAAACCCAACTCCAAATTCATAACCATTAATTAATGTCAATCCATCTTCCACTTCTCATGTGATGCAAAATCTTGGTGCTAATTAGTTGCAATATACCCAACCACCACTTGTGTCTCAAGGACATCAATCTTTAACCACATATTTGTCATGTACCAATCCTTTGACATACATTATGAGTATGCAACCTCAACAAATGGTCATGGCTTCAAATATCCCACAACAACAACCTCAATATACATCATACCATGTTTCACCGCCTTTGCAACAATAGCAATTATCTCCAATGGATGTTCAACAAATGATTAACCAAGCGGTAGGACAAAGAAAGAAGACATTTTCCTTAGAAAACATATGTGCTTATCCATTTGACAAGTCACTTCATATGACACCTTTTCTGCCACACTTTGAAATTCCACAATTTGACAAGTACAAAGGAAAAGGAAATTTGGAAGATCATCTTAGAGAATTCTTTGTGGCATGTATTGATGTTGCTCATGATGATACATATCTTTTGAGACTATTTCCTAGAAGCTTAGAAGGACAAGCTCTTGAATGGTTCTCTCATTTACCTCCAGGAATTAAGTCTTTTACAGAGTTGGCAAATAAGTTTTGATCACACTTTGCTTTTAACATTGAACATGAGGTAAACATGAATGATCTTGTCAACAATAAAAAGTGCAATGGTGAAGCCTTTTCTTCATTTACTCAATGATGGCATAATATGGCTAGCAAACTATCATGGGAAATACCTAGAAGCAACAACTCGATATCTTTGTTCAAAATCTTCATCCCAAGCTGTCATTCCAACTACAATTGCAAAGTGCTAGCACCTTTGATGAACTTGTTTTCAAAGGAACCATCATTGAATGAGATTTAATTGCTAAAGGCACTATCAAGATTTTTTGCGATAACAAAGACTATCCTCAAAACTCCATTGATAAGTCTCACTTTTGGAATAAAAACAAGAATGTTGTCAATGACGGTGTTGTGGATGCAAAGAACATACAAACTATGAAAGCTCACATTAACATTCAAGCTACTTCCACAATAACACAACCTTTTCAACGAATGCAACAACAACAAACTTTAAATCCTCACCGACAATTTACACCATTAGTGGAACCTATGGAAGTTGTCTTTTAAAAGCTTTTCCAAGTGGGCGATATTATGTTACCGAATGCACCAGCCAATGGTGAACCACTTTTCAAAGCTCTTTGGTATAAGAAAATGAGTATTGTGATTACCATACAGTTAAATGACACAAAACAAATGGTTGTATGTGCTTAAAACATGTTATCCAAGATTGTATCAATCAAGGTTTAATCAAAATTACACCTTCAACAACTCAACCTATAGAGCAATTGACATCGAACTATGATCCAGATGCTTTCAAGAATCCACTTCCATCTCACGACAAATCAAGTAACCCTCATGCTGGGAATGCCATTCAGTATAAATATGAATCATCTACTATTGGCCGCATTGGCCATGCTCGCTTTTTTACCATTACTATCTAAGGCAAAGCACCTGACTGCATTGTAACCACTTGAAGAGGTCAAGTTACCATTTAAGGAGCACCTATCCATCTTCCTCAACCATTTTCTAACTATAATATCCTTGATCACCTTGGAAAAACACTTGCACATATTTCCATTCTTGAGTTGCTTTGCATATCCCCTGCTCACAAAGCTATCCTTGACAAAGTCTTACAAGAATCTTCAGTGCCTAATGATATTGATATCACACAATTCCAATCTATGGTCGCTAGCATTGCTGCCCCTTGTCATTTAACCTTTTCTAACAAAGATCTTCAGCCCTCCATTCACCCTTCACACAATGAAGCCCTTCACATTGAATTGTTTGTCAAACAATGCCGTATCAAATGAATCTTGGTGGATGGTGGAGCTGGTCTTAATATATGTTCCTTGAAATTAATAAAATAATTGGGATATTCTGAGAAAGATGTTGAAACCTCCAAGGTCATTACTATCAGAGCATATGACGATGCCGAGAGAGATACTGAAGGGATTATTTACTTGCCTATCCAAGTTGGGCCGATCACTACTGAAACCCATTGTCAGGTTCTTGATATTGAGCTTCCTTATAACATCATCCTTTGTCGTCCATGGATACATGCCGTCAAGGTAGTTCCTTCTACATATCATCAATGTCTTAAATTTCCACATAACGGTGTTGAGATTACTATTCATGCTGATCCCAATCCATTTCAATTTTGTCATTCCTTTCAAGCTAAATACTAGAGTCCAAATTACATTCCTATCAACAATGAGGCATATCCATCTTCATCATATATAGATCCATCTGACCTACTCAAGCCATCATCTAGCAAAGCTACTTCCAACCTCTATATTAAGTACACCGAACATGGTTTTGGTGAATACACATTGTAAGAATCTTGTTGTGTTGGCACCCTTCCCTTATCTCCCAAATCTCATGGTAAACCTTCTACATCCAAGCCACCTTCATCCCCAGCTATCATCAAAGCCCCACCCATAGTATTCATTAAAGGCAGATTCCTGGATGATGAAGATATTGATGATATCAACTCTTGGATATTCTTTGATGAAAATGACCAAGTACAACTTGAAGTGGAGAGATATAACAATGGGTTCCTATTGTGTGGTTACACAACATGCCCCATTTTGACTTGACAAAATAGGGACACAACTTTTTGCTACTTTGGCTTGTGTTGTTTTTCTGCTCTTCAGCGGTTTGTTAAAAGTAAGTCATGCAGGTGATCCTGCATAAGGGAAGTGGGTAAGTCATCATGATGAGGTCAGTTCATAAAAGTTAATATTTCATATCAATAACCTCATGGTTGAAAAGAGTATAAAATTTCATGCAGGTTTGCCTTTTGGATCACCTTGATATTCCTTATGGAACGAAAGTTATGACAAGTCAAAGTCCTGGTCAAACTTGATATTCCTGGGGGGGTCATATTCCTTAACATCAGTCACCTTACATTAGATCACCCTGATGCTAGTTTATCACCCGATAATCATTTGGTCCGTGAAATCTGGATGTCAATTTTAGGTAATAACTGTATTTGCCCATCAAACAACTTCATATATTTTGCAGGGGTCATATTTCAAATATCACCCAATCTTGCGAATATCACCCTGCCATAGAATATCACCCTAGTGCTGATATAATGATGACGTCATCCAATCCCGATGAACAAATAAATTAGGAAATCACCCTGATGGTGATGTCATCATCCTTTTTACCTCGTGGAGGTACATATCCAATGATCACCCTTTTAAATAACATGACAGTGACATCATCCTGATCTTTTGAAAGGGGGTCACATACGTTAATATGACTCATCTTCATTAACATGATGATGACATCAGCTTATCCCATTCCACAAAGGACCTGATATGACGATGACATCATCAATTAGCTTGAACTCCGAAGGTCATCTAATTTCTAACATCCCTCATCTTTCTAATATGACTGATCTTTCCTAACATGACGGTGACGTCATTTTGACTTGATATAAAAAGCTTGACATGACTGTGACATCATCTTATTCGGAGGGTGATATTCCTCAATATCAGGGTCATATTTCTTAACATCCCGATTTCCTTCAGTATGACCATGACGTCAGCCTTTCACATTTTAATGAAGCATGTCCATGATGATGACATCATCATCATATCCTGATCTATGAAGAGAGTCATATTAGTTAATATCCCTCATATTAACTAATGTGCATACACGAACCCGATAGTGTTATTCAATGGAATTTAGTGAACAAAAGCACATGTATTTGCATATGCATGATCTTATGCATGCGATATACACAGAGAGATACAAAACTAAAAATGTAAGATATTGATCTGGACAATACCTAGTGTTGAGCCTGTGGTATTGTAATGCAATAAAGTAAACAAAGAAGAATTGAGTTTCTGCAAATAGGCAAACTCGCTGAGAGTTGTGAATTGCCTCCAAAAAACTAATTTTTTTATTCACTTCCATCTAAAATATATAGGCTTGCATATCATATGAAGGGTCACATCACCCTTGGAATACAAAAGGATCTACTACAAGGTGAAACTCTTTGCAAAAATTCCAAGAAACTCAAAAAATTAGGAAATTTTTTATCTTCCCCTTGGCAGGGTCATAACTCCTAGCTATTTTGTCAGAATTTAAACTTTTTGGACTCATTGGAAAGATAAACTAATTATCTAGTTTGAGTTGCTCGGTTACTTAGGCTTCACACCAAGTTACCGACGAAGTCTTGAGACCTAATTCCGCTCCTAAGGCCTCCTAAAATGCAATTTACGAAGATGTGGAAAATATCAAAAATTATATTTTTGATATTTTTATCAAAAATCACTCAAATGACCCTAGAACTGATCATATATTGAAACTATTTTAGGGCCTGATAGCATGTTTTGTAGTCAACGATAGTCACCCAGACCCTCTTGACCATCTATGGACATTTAATTACATGAATTTTCATAGATGCTCAATATTCATAACCTGATTTATATAGGTTTGCACATTCACAACCTGATAAAATATAAATGTTTATTTTCCTAGTAGTTTATAGAATGATGATGCTTAATTCTCATCTATTTGTTGCAGGAGGTTGAAGCTGTTTGGAGTTTGGCTGAAAATTGCAGAGTTGCAGACGAAGGTAATATGAACTTGAGCTAAGGATGATATTGTCAAATGCATTGTTTGCCAGCTGGAGGATGGACCAAACCGAAGATGTTGGAATATTCTGTGTTAGCTGTGTAATTGCCAACTGGCAGGCACGTGCTGTTCATCTGGACCATTGAATGTTATGAGAAGGATCATAATCCTTGGATCATTATAACTATTTTTTGGCCTTTGTTCTATAAAAGGGCTAGAACTTGTCCAAATAAAGGGGGGAGTCATATAGAGAGAATATCTAACAAAAATAAGGCCAATTACTATAGAGTTAAGAAGATATCAGATTACTGAGACTAATGAGGACTGAATTGTTGAAATGTCAAGGTTCTTTCTTTAGATCATTGTAAATGTACATGTTCTTAAGCATACTGACTGGAGATGACGCTCCAAATTACATCCTGATTATAAACTTTACGTAATCTTCAAGTTGATTTCTGGATATGTAATGGTGAATGTTGTGTTCAACTGGAAGCGCTTTCATTTTATTGCATGTTGTTGTTAACTTTTCCTTTGAAGATTTGCACTGGATCATGCAGATTTGTGGAATGTCCTAGTGAAGTATGATTCTAGTTTTCTTCTCTTCATTGCTATATGGGAACATGTATGTGGATCAGTGATCTCAGTCAAGTAATTTTGGGAATCTTGTTCTTCTAACCCTTTTTCTCATTTTAATTTCATAGAAATCACTTCCATAACTGCAAATCATGATAAATAATAAGTAGAATAGAGAAATATGCTGACATCTCGTAGATAACTGAATAACTTTAGCATGTTTGAGCTATACGCATGAAGTGTTGAAAATATCATGCAAATATTAACCTATAGGCACATTATTTAAGTGAATTCATAGTGCAGAGGTAGAATTGTTGGAGATTTATGTAGGGTAGACATAAAGGACATGATATTTGGAGGAATACTGATGAACTTTGTAGAAATTACTAAAGAACGTAAGGCCCCTGAATGATTAACAGCAACACACATCAACCATTGAGTAACGTTAGTAGATTAAGAACTAATCAATGGAGACTTGGGATCATGAATTCTTTGAATTCATCATATCTTTCAAGATGAGTAAAGGTCGTTGTGTAACTTTTATTCTATGTTTGCTTATGACTAACATCATCATCAACATAAATTGGCGCTAGACAGAGGGCATGAACAAGGAAACTATAGATTTCTACAAATGTTACATAAATATTTCATCATTTGAGCTTATGTCTACAAATATCTCTTATCTGAGGGGTTTTGATTGTATCTTTGCAAAGATCTAGCTCAAAGCTTCAAAGATTTGTTTGATTTTCTGAGCTTTCAAGTTTTATTCTGAGATATAATAGATCTCATTAAAATTTCAAAACCCTAAAATATTGAAAATAGAATCTCATTTTGATGGACATATATGAAGACAATTGTTAAGTTAACATTTCTTTATTTCAGGAAACTTTGAATAGGCAGCTCTATCCTCAATGTTTATCTAACTTTGGTTTGTCCAGTTGTTGCAGGATACACAAATCTGTGGAGCACAGTGAAATTAATTGTCTAACTTTCCTCACAAGGTTGGATCTATATTTGAAAGGACTAATATTTTTTGTAGATGTGTTCAGGGCTGAAGTCTGGTAGGAAAATGAAATTTTAGAGCAATAAGCAAATACAACACTAGAAGTTGTTAGTTGTCCAGACACTGAAGTGGACCGCTCTAAGGATTTTGAATTATACTTGTCTAGAAATATACAGTGTAGTCAAATATTAGGTTTATCTACTCATGATGTCCTAATTGAAAGTTGGTGCAGATTACATGACGAAGAGCATTTAGAAAGGGATTGCGATGCTTGCTTGGTCATGTTGGAGAAGACTTGAATTCTGTAACAACAAGAAGAGACAACACCTGTAATCATGAGTTGTTTAGAAAATACAATAGCTGAATTAGTTATTGAAGGTAAAGAAGAGGAAACACCTTTCCTTGAGTCATTTTATGGTGAGAATTGGAGTTCTCTACTTTATGATAAGGGTGAGGTAGAGTGCAGGTATGAATCATTCAAAATTTATAGAGAAGAAATCACTTGTCAGGATAAAGTCTCTGATTCTGATCCTATTACTTTTGATAAGGATAGTGAAAGGTCTTTCCTTGAGTCATTCTATGGTAAAAAGAAAAATAGACAGGTGGAAGAATTTAAATGCACTATTACTGAAGAAGTTCCTAATATAGCAACTAATGGAGTCATAGAGAAGAAAGTAAATCCTAATTTGTTAGTTGACTTCTTTAAGTTGAATGATCAAATGCAAGATTGTTACAGGTTAATGGAACCAGATTCTCTACTGGATGGAAAATGTGAAGTATTTGATGAACAATTTGTGAAAGTTAAAGATGCAGAAAGCTTTGGAGTTGTGCATGATCAAATGTCAGTCCAGTGTCATTTTGAAAATAAAACAGGGGAGTATTCCTATCAGTCGAATGCTAATTTACATTTACAGTCAAATGATTTAGAAATGATAAATTTCTGTATATCAGGTTATGATAATAAAGATACTCATTTAGATGCTATTGTGCAGGGATTTAATGAAAACATTGAGGTGCTTCCTGAAATCAAGAATCAGATATACATCCAGAATGAAGAGATAGAGCTGGATAAAGATGAAGAAATAATCCACCAAGAGTCATACGTCCTTCAATTTGAAGTTGAGCTAAACAACAAAAATGCAAAGTTAAATGGAGGACCAGTTGTTAATGAATCAGCATGTCCTGTAGAACCAAAAATACACTAGGTTGTACTTTTCCTTTCCATAGTGAATGATGTTGATTATTATTTTGATTATGGAAATTTGGGAGATAAAACATGCATATGGATTAGTCATGAACATGATGAGCTTCCTCAGTTGCTGATAATCAGTGATTATTTTGTTAAATACAGTGAATTTAGAATACAAGAATATTTTTTAGAATACAAAGATAAATTTGCTAGGATTAGAACCATAACTAGTGCCCTGATGCTCCTGCACAATCTAAGGAGGTATGCAAATACAGGTGTCTTTGGGTCTTATCATGGGTTTTATTTGCCTTGTAGTGTCTTATGTATAGTTTGGTAGAGTAGTTGTTTTGTTTCTTTTCTTTGCTTTCTTGTTTTGTTTTCTATTGTTTCCTTTTGTAGTTAGTTGCTTGTATAGTTTTGTTTGTTTACTTGTTGAGTATTGTTTTGGTTAGTCAAGATGATGTAGTTCATCACCCTAGAAAATAACTAAATTATTAGGATTCAAGTGATGAGAACAAATTCATATATAGGTTATGACTCATTTTGAGAAGTACATGTGATCAGGTCTATGATATCTTTTCATTAGGGTGCCTTTTCTTGACCAAAGTGACTCTTTCACAATGACTCACCTAACAGCCTTGGGTTTGTTGAACACACAAGTATAAATGTTAAGTGAAAAATCTAAAGGGACTCCCTTGCTACCAATGCAATCTCCAACCTAAATCAGCAAGTGACCATACCTTGCATACTAAGCTTACATGATGACATCAGATGAATAGAATATCAATTTTGAAAATCGAAAAGAAAATAAAATTAGGCCATCTAAGTAACTCTACCCAGGCTATAGATGCATGTTGGCAGTGGGGCTCTACTTAGGGGGATTGTATAGATAACCTTGCCGGGGCTATGGACGCCTGCTGGCAGCAAGGCCCTATCCAGGTTGGCTATGAGGGATGCTCCCAAACTATGTAGCTTAACATTAGTTACTCATGCTTTCAACTTGCTTTCAAGATGAGGATAATTAATCATTTGCACACACCTAATCCTTTGATAGCATTGTTTCCATGATGAAAACTTTGTCATTCAGAAAGATTATGATGCTTATACTTAGAAAGAGTTAGAATACTATATATGAATGTGATCACCTCGCTTGAATGATTGGAATTTGGCTATTTTCTTTGGCGGCAAGTTGTGTGGTTACACAACATGCCCCATTTTGACTTGACAAAATAGGGACCCAACTTTTTGTTGCTTTGGCTTGCATTGTTTTTCTGCTCTTCGGTGGTCTGGTAAAAGTAAGTCATGCAGGTGATCCTGCATAAGGGAAGTGGGTAAGTCATCATGATGAGGTCAGTTCATAAAAGTTAATATTTCATATCAATAACCTCATGGTTGAAAAGACTATAAAATTTCATGTAGGTTTGCCTTTTGGATCACCCTGATATTCCTTACGGAATGAAAGTTATGACAAGTCAAAGTCCTGGTCAAACCTAGTATTCCTGGGGGGTCATATTCCTTAACATCAGTCACCTTACGTTAGATCACCCCGATGCCAGTTTATCACCCAATAATCATTTGGTTTGCAAAATCTAGAAGTCAATTTTAGGTAATAACTGTATTTGCCTGTCAAACAGCTTCATATATTTTGCGGGGGTCATATTTCAAATATTACTCGATCTTGTGAATATCACCCCAGTGCCGATATGCCGATGACGTCATCCAATCCAGATGAACAAAGAAATCAGGAAATCACCCTGACGGTGACATCATCATCCTTTTTAACTCGCAGAGGTACGTATCCAATGATCACCCTTTTAAATAACATGACAGTGACGTCATCCTGATCTTTCGAAAGGGGGTCACATTCATTAATATGACTCATCTTCGTTAACATGATGATGACGTCAGCTTATCCCATTCCACAAAGGACCTGATATGATGATGACATCATCAATCAGCTTGAACTCTGAAGATCCTCTAATTTCTAACATCTGTCATCTTTTCTAATATGACTGATCTTTCCTAACATGATGGTGATGTCATTCTGACCCGATATAAAAAGCTTGACATGACCGTGACGTCATCTTATTCGGAGGGTGATATTTCTCAATATCAGGGTCATATTTCTTAACATCTCGATTTCCTTCAGTATGGCCATGATGTTAGCCTTTCACATTTTAATGAAGCCCGTCCATGATGATGACATCATCATCATATCCTGATCTATGAAGAGAGTCATATTAGTTAATATCCCTCATATTAACTAATGTGCATACCCGGACTCGATAGTGTTATTCAATTAAATTTAGTGAACAAAAGTGCATATTTTGCATATGCATGATCTTATGCATGTGATATACATAGAGAGATACAAAATTGAAAATGTAAGATATTGATCTAGACAATACCTAGTGTTGAGACTGTGGTATTGTAATGCAATAAAGTAAACAAAGAAGAATTGAGTTTCTGCAAATAGGCAAACTTGCTGAGAGTTGTGAATTACCTCCAGAAAACTAATTTTTTTATTCACTTCCATCTAAAATATATAGGCTTGCATATCATATGAAGGGTCACATCACCCTTGGAATACAAAAGGAGCTACTACAAGGTGAAACTCTTTGCAAAAATTCAAAGAAACTCAAAAAATTAGGAAATTTTTTATCTTCCCCTTGGCAGGGTCATAACTCCTAGCTATTTTGTCAGAATTTAAACTTTTTGGACTCATTGGAAAGATAAACTAATTATCTAGTTTGAGTTTCTTAGTTATTTAGGCTTAACGCCAAGTTACCGACGAAGTCTTGAGCCCTAATTCCGCTCCTAAGGCCTCGAAAAATGTAATTTACAAAGATGTAGAAAATATCAAAAATCACTCAAATGACCCTGGAACTGATCAGATATTGAAACTATTTTAGGGCCTGATAGCATGTTTTCCAGTCAACGATAGTCACCCGGACCCTCTTGATCACCTATGGACATTTAATTACACGAATTTTCACAGATGCTCAATATTCATAACCCGATATATATGGGTTTTCACATTCACAGCCTGATAAAATATAAATGTTTATTTTCCTGCTAGTTTATAAAATGATGATGCTTAATTCTTGTCTATTTGTTGCAGGAGGTTGAAGTAGTTTGGAGTTTGGTTGAAAATTACAGAGTTGTAGACGCAGAGGCAACATGAACCTAAGCTGAGGAGGATATTGTCAAATGCGTTGTTTGCCAGTTGGAGGATGGACCAGGCTAAAGATGTTGGAATATTCTGTGCCAGCTATGTAATTGTCAACTGGCAGGCACGTACTGTTCATCTGGACCATTGAATGTTATGAGAAGGATCCTAATCCTTGGATCATTGTAACTGCTTTCTGGCCTTTGTTCTATAAAATGGCCAGAACTTGTCCAAATAAAGGGGGGAGTCATATAGAGAGAATATCTAGCAAGAATAAGGCCAATTACTATAGAGTTAAGAAGAGATCATAATACTGAGACTAATGAGGACTGAATTGTTGAAATGTCAAGGTTCTTTCTTTAGATCATTGTAAATGTACATGTTCTTAAACATACTGAATGGAGATGAAACTTCAGATTACATCCTGATTGTAAACTTTACGTAATCTTCAAGTTGATTTATGGATATGTAATGGTGAATGTTGTGTTCAACTGGAAGTGCTTTCATTTTATTGCATGTTCTTGTTAACTTTTCCTTTGAAGATTTGTACTGGATCATGCGGATTTATGGAATGTCCTGGTGAAGTATGATTCTAGTTTTCTTCTCTTCATTGCTGTATGGGAACATGTATGTGGATCAGTGATCTCAGTCAAGTAATTTTGGGAATCTCATTCTTCTAACCCTTTTTCTCATTTTAATTTCATAGAAATCACTTCCATAACTACAAATCATGATAAATAATAAGTAGAATAGAGAAATATGCTGACATCTCATAGATAATTGAATATCTTTAGCATGTTTGAGCTAGATGCATGAAGTGTTGAAAATATCATGCAAATATTAACCTGTAGGCACATTATTTAAGTGAATTCATAATGCAGATGTAGAATTGTTGGAGATTTATGCTAGGTAGACATAAAGGATAGGATATTTGGAGGAATACTGATGAACTTTGCAGAAATTACTAAAGAATGTAAGGCCCTTGAATGATTAACAACAACACACATCAACCACTGAGTAATGGAAGTAGATTAAGAACTAATCAATAGAGACTTGGGATCATGAATTCTTTAAATTCATCATATCTTTCAAGATGAGTAAAGGTTGTTGTGTAACTTTTATTCTATGTTTGCTTATGACTAACATCATCATCAATAGTTCCACATCATAAAGAACATGGGTTACAAAAGACATGGTGGATTGGGATCACAAGAACAAGGACCTATTGAACCCATTGTTGTGTCTAAGAAGTTTAATAAGCAAGGCCTTGGCTATCAGTCAGAGGTACTGCGTTCTAAAGACATTAAGTGTATTTCTGATATGGATGCTAGACCCTCCTCGGTAGGTGAGACTTCTAGTTTGGATACTATCAATGACTCCTCCCTTCATATTATTGACCTTTTTCAAGAAAACTCCATCTTCATGATTTCTACAACCTCCACTAGCCTTAGCTATTCTTCCATTACCCTTTCACTCGTATATCTTGACCTCGTCGATTGGGACCAATAATATTAGATACATTTGAAAATGATGAAGCTATTGCATAATTTATGGGCTTACGACAAAGAATTCCATTGGGTGATCACAAAGCAGGTTTCATGATGGATCTACCTAAACTCGCATATTTTGGCGGAAGTATCAAATCCTTCAGTCACAAAAATGAAATAAACAAAATCAAACAAAATAGGTCACTAGGTGAAAACTGAAAGGTGCCTCTTGACAGTGAAAAAGTAAAAATAAAGGACGTATCCAAAGGTGAAAACCTCTCTAAGGCACCTGAGGATGGGGGATTTGATCTTCCTATTGCCACTGATTATCATGAGAAATCAATAGTGCTAGTTGAACAATCACAAGATATGAACTTGGGTATAGAGCATATTCCAAAGATCACTCTTTTGGCAGCATCACTATCAGAGAAAGAAACAAGAGTCTTCACAACATTTTTTATGAAAAGATCTATAAATTTTGTATGGACTTATGCTGAAATGCTAGGTCTAGATCTATCACTTGTGGTACATCATCTAGAAGTATCTCCTAATGTAAAACCTATTCAACAAAAATTGTGCAAAATGCATCTGTAAGTACCTTTATTGGTCAAGGCAGAGATTTAGAAGTTGTTAGAAGCAAAGTTCATAAAGCCTATTGATTATCCAGAATGCGTTTCAAACTTGGTACCTATAGCAAAACCTAATGGATGAGTTCATTGTTGTACATAATTTAGAGATCTTAATAAAGCATGTCCTAAGGATGACTTTCGATTACCAAGCATAGACAATATTGTAGATCTCACAGGTGGACATGAAATGCTATCTTTAATGGATGGATTTTTAGGATACAACCAAATTAGAATAGTAGAGGAAGATCAAGATAAAACATCATTCATTTGTCCATGGGGCACATACTGCTGGGTGGTAATGCCTTTTGGTCTCAAGAACGCTGGAGCTACTTATCAATGAGCAATGACAATTATTTTTCATGACCTTTTTCACACTATCATGGAGGACTATGTTGATGACATCCTAGGAAAATATAAGACAAGAGAAGGACATCTATAGGTATTAGCACAAATCATTGATCGATTAGAGAAGTATCAAGTTAGACTGAACCCAAAGAAATGTGTATTTGGTGTAACATCTAGAAAATTTTTGGGATACATTGTGTCTCGACGAGGGATAGAACTGGACCTAGCTAAAGTAAAATCCATCATGGAAATGCCTCCCCTAGCAACTCTCAAGCAACTTCATAGTCTACAAGGAAGGTTATAGTCCATCCATAGATTTATTTCACAACTAGCAGATAAATGTCATCCTTTTCAACATCTTCTTCGCAAGGGTGAACTTTTTAAGTGGGATGAAAAGTGTCAATAGGCCTTTGACAAAATAAAGGAATATTTGGCAGCACCTCCTTTGCTTGATCACCCATTATTGCTCTACATATCATCAACAACAACAGCATTGGGTTCCCTTCTAGCTCAACATGATGATTCAAGAAAAGAGCAAGCCATCTACTACATCAGCAGAACTCTTGTGAGATATGAACTTAATTATTCATCTATGTAAAAAGCATGTTTAGCATTAGTGTTTGTTTCCCAAAAGTTGCAACACTATATGTTGAACCAAATGACAAAGCTCATATCTAATGTGGATCCACTCAAATATCTTCTTTCTAAAGCAATCCTCATGGGAAGATTAGCAAAATGGGTCATGAACTTAAGTGAATTTGACATACAATATGTGGATCAAAAATCCATAAAAGGACAAGTCATCGCTAATCAATTAGTTGCAGCACCCATCACAGATATTCATCCAATATATCTAGAATTCCCTAATGAAGGGTTGTTCAATTTAACTTCCCCAGCATGGTGGCTGCTATATTTTGATGGATCTTACACACAACATGGATCAAGATTAGGGATATTGTTTTTTACCCCTTAAGGAGATTGTATACCCAAATCATACAAAATTGCATTTTTGTGTACCAATAACATAGTAGAGTATGAAGCTTTAATCACAAGATTATGCATTGCAGTACAATGGGCTATCAAATAGTTACAATTCTTTGGTGATTCTCAATTGGTTATCAAACATGTCTTAGATGAATATCAAACAAAATATGAGAAGCTTCTTCCATACAAGGTAATGGTTTATGATTTTAAAAAGTACTTTAACAATATCACCTTTGAACAAATCCCAAGACTATAGAATAGAGTAGCAGATGCCATGGCTATGATTGGGTCTCTTCTAGACATGCCATCTAATACACATAAATGTGATTTTTTAGTTGAACAGCTTCTGATTCTAGTATTTGAAGTACCATAGTCTAAATTTATATGTGAAGTTGTTGGTCCCAATTCACCATGGTACGAGGATTTATGCGAGTATCTTGGCAATCAAACCTTTCAATTTCAACTATCTAACACCCAACGCAAAACCTTTATCTGTCGAGCCTCTCCTTACACTATTTTGGGAGACACACTTTATCATCAGAGTCTTGATGGTATCCTTCTTAGATGTCTTGATTCTGAGGAAGCAAAAGTGGCCTTACATGATGTACATGAAGGTGTATGTGGCTCACATTCTGCTGGCCCTGGCCTTGTTAAGAAACTTCTACAAGCAGGATACTATTACCCAACCATGGAAAAAGATGCACAACAATTCACAAAGAGATGTCTACAATGTTAGAAACATGGAGATTTAATACATGCACCAGCACATGAGCTTCAACCTATCATTACTCCATGGCCTTTTTAGCAGTGGGGATTTAATCTCATAGGTAAAATCCATCCTACTTCATCAAATGGTCATAAGTTCATTATCACCGCCACTAAATATTTCACAAAGTGGGTGGAAGCCATACCAATGACTTATCTCACTGGAAAGCAAATATCCAAGTTTATCCTACACTATATCATTTGCCACTATAAAGTTCCTCAAGCTATTGTCACTGATAATGGTCATCCCTTAAAAAACCAAGAGGTTAGAGATCTTTACAAAAAGTTTGATATCCAACATCGATTCTCTACCCCTTAATATCCTTAGAGCAATGGCCAAGCTAAGGCTTCTAACAAAACAATCATCAAGAATCTCAAAAAGATAGTCAATGAAGCTGGTCATGATTGGCATTTACTGTTGCAAGTATGGGCCTAGCCTATGTTGTCATTGATGTCAACATACTCCTGTTGCATTAATGATATGGATTGGATGAGCTATGTGCTGAGGAGATTGAGAAACTTAGTCTCAATCAGGAACAATAAAGATCAGTCATAACAATAAGGAAAACGTCCAAGATAGGAAAAGGATCAGAGGATATGGATTAAAGGGTTTGTAGATATGTATCTTGAAGTGATCCAGTAAAGATTTCAGAGGTCCGCATGAAGATATGTAGAAGTTGTGGCCACTCAAGTAAAACTAGTTTTGGTAGGTATTCAAAGGTGACAGAGTGATACATATAGGTCCGGTGAGATCCAGAAATGCATTATCCTGTTCTATGGATTTGAGGGAGTGTTGAGGAAGTCTTTGTGAAGTATCAATTCAATTGGCTCATGGTTTGAAGGTCCGCAAGCATCTATTCCTTTATGACAGTAATGACAGACTGTGTTCTTGAGGTTTCAGATGAAGGGGAGAAGGATTTGAGTAAGCAGATGAAGTGTGGATGTTCTTGGTGATTCATGTAAGCTTGTGGAGGTCTTTGGATTGTGTCCAGTTTGTGTTGGTGGTCCGCATTGGAGTTGGAGCTTGAAATTGAAGAATAACTTCTAGATGATGGTGTTCTTCTTAAGACTAGTCAACCGGATGAGTTACACATCCTACGGATGTTCTTGTTGATGTTTGCTGACTTAGATGATCATTCCTAAGTTGATGTCTTGTATAAAGAAGGGATTGTGAAGTCATTTCAAGATTGTACTTGTAGGGATGAGTGTGTGGTAGCGAGGAGGAGAGCAAAAGGCAGAGCAAAAGTATTAGCTTAAATGGAATTGATTCAAGCATGGTGAAGATGCTATTTTCCAGTTCAAGTAGGTGATACTTATTTCTTTGTAGACAGTGTGTCTCTTGTAGGTAGTGAGCCTCTTGTGAGCAGTGTGCTCAGGTAGTGTGCCCTAATTGGCATGTGCCATTTTATTCTTTCTATTCTTCTAACAGAGAATACAATCTTGGGTTAATCACCCCGTGGTTTTTCCCTTAACTGGTTTTTTCACGTCAAAATCTTGGTGTCTCATGTGTTGATATGTTTTTGCTCTTAATTTGTTACATTGTGTTTTCATGATTAATTTATTATAAGACTGCTAATTGCAAAGTGGAATTAAGTGTTGAATTGAGAGAAAGTTTTGCACAACTAATTCACCCCCCTCTTAGTTGTGTGCCCTAAGTCTAACAATTGGTATCAGAGCTAAGTTCCTCTAAAAGAGCTTAACCACTTGAGGAGATCCAGGATGTCATCTTACAAGAAGGATAGTTTGAAGTTTGATGGAACCAATTTTAATCTCTGGAAAGGTCTCATGAAATGTCACTTGAGATGTATGGGAGTGGCGTATTGGACCATGGTTACAACACAGTATGTACCTCCACAGGGTGGTCCAAAAACTCAAAATGAAATCACAGACGCTAAAAACAATTTGCAGACTATAGAGGCTCTTCTAAGCGCATTATCTGATTCAGAGATCTCAAACATTATTGACCTACCAACTACTTTTGAGATTTGGCAAAAACTGAAACTTCTGCATGAAGGAGACAAGTATGTCAAAAGTGCAAGGTTACAAAGTCTAAAAGGAAAATTCAAAATTATGAAGATGAGAGAAGATGAAAACATCACTACTTTTATGCCAAGAGTAAATGAGCTTGTTTGTGGAATTAGAAATGCTGGTGGAGTTTTGGATGAAGATGAGATTGTTGGCAAAATTCTCAGATCCCTTCCTGCTTCTTACAAAATACAGGTTGCTGCCATTGAAGAATTCAAAGCCCATACAACTGTTACAAGAGATCAATTGGCTAGAAAATTAGTTGCATCTGAAATGACAGAGTTTGGAGATGACCCCCCCAAGACTGAATCTGCATTCAAAGCCAGTGCCTCTGTTAAAGGTAAACAAAGGTTTGATTTGGGAGAGAATTCATTAAGGAAGCTATCATGGTATGAAAAAGCAAAAAAAGATCTGGAGGAAGAAGAAGTAGAAACTGCTCAACTTGAATCCCTTATTGCAAAGAGGTTGCCAAGAGGATCCGGTAAGTATGAAGGAAAATTACATTTTAAGTGTTTTAACTACAATAAGATTGGTCATTTTTCCTCAAGGTGTACAGAAAGGTTTTCAAGGCAAAATCCTAACAAGCCAAGGTTCCAAAAGAATTGTTATTATGTACATGAAGATGATGATAATGAAGGAGTAACAGATGATGAATCAGAGATAGGAAACAAATCCAAAAATGAATGGGTGTTCATTGCCATCAAGGAAGAAGATCCAATGTCCTATGTATCTGCCAATCATAAGATTGTGGAAAGAACTCTGGCTACCCAAGTTGAAGAAAATGATGATTGGTTCATTGACAGTGGTTGCTCTCACCATATGACAGGTGACAAAAATATGTTCATAGATTGGGAAAGGTATGAAGGAGGAGTGGTAAAGTTTGGTGATAATTCTGCTGGTAGAATCAGAGGTAGAGGAACTATTTCTCTTGATGGAAGGAACAAAACAGGTAATGTACTGTATGTTGAAGGTTTGAAGCACAATCTTCTCAGTGCTGGATAGTTGGTGGACAAAGGCTATGATCTCCAGTTCAAGAATGGAAAATGCAAGATCTTTGAAAATTCCAGAATAGAGATCGCATCCGGTACTCAAACTAAAGGTAATATCTTTCACTTGGTTGGTACTAGAAAAAGTTGCTTGTTTGTTCAAATTGATCAAAGTTAGTTTTGGCATAGGAGGATGTGTCATGTGAATTTTGATAATATCATCAAGATAAGCAATACTCAGGCTATAATAGATCTTCCAAAATTGGTGAAACCTACTAACAGCTTGTGTAAAGAATGTCGGTTGGGTAAGCTAAGCAGAGTCACATTCAAAAGTATGGAACTATCTTCTACCAAATTATTGGACTTAGTTCATACTAATCTTTGTGGTCTGACAAGAATTAGGAGTATTCAAGGTGATAGATACTTCATGCTACTAATTGATGACTATTCCCAGATGATGTGGGTAACCTTTCTAAAAGAGAAATCAGAAGCTCTTGAAAAATTCAAAATATTCAAGGCTATGGTAGAGAATGAAACTAGATTAAAATTGAATTGTTTGAGGTCTGATAGAGGTGGAGAATTCACATCTGGTGAATTCATAGAGTTCTATGAGAAACATGGAATAAAGAGACAATTGTCTACTCCTTGGACTCCATAGCATAATGGAGTGGTGGAGAGAAAGAACCAGACCATCCAGGAAGCATCTAGGACCATGATGATGGAAGCAAATGTTCCTTAGATCTATTGGAGAGAAGCTGTCAGCATTGCAGTCTATACTCTCAATCGAGTTCAAATCAGAAGCAATACTGGTAAGACTCCTTATGAACTTTGGTTTGGTATCACTCCTACTGTAAGGTATTTCAAAGTTTTTGGTAGCAAATGTTACATTAAAAGAGATGAATGAATATTCTTGGGTTACTCTACTCAAAGCAAAGCATACTAGTGTTATAACAAGAGACTGAGAAAGATGATAGAAAGTACAAATGTGAAGTTTGATGAAGGAATTGAAAAACCCTCAAGATTCTATGAATATGATGAAGATGATCAGAATGGTGTTCTGACTCAAGGAGCCCAAGTCTCTTCTCAGATTCAGATCTAGATTAATCCGATAAATTAGGAAGAAGAGATAAGTTTGAATGAGCTTGATCAAGAAGAAGAAATACAAGTAACTCCCAAAGTGCCTAGGTATGTAAGACTGAATCACTCTTAAGATCAGATCATAGGTGATAAAAGAAAAGGTGTACAAACAAGAAAGAAAATTGCTCAAAACTCAGATGAGTATTGTCTGATTTCAAAAGTTGAACCTAAGACAGTGAATGAAGCTTGTAATGATGAAAACTGGACTAAAGCAATGGAGGAAGAGTTGATGCAAATTGAGAAAAATCACACTTGGGATCTTGTTCTCAGACCTAGAAACAAAAATGTGATTGGAACCAAATGGGTCTTCTGGAACAAACTAAATGAAGTTGGTGAAGTAATTAGAAATAAAGTCAGATTGGTCTGCAAGGGTTACTCTCAAATAGAAGGAGTTGATTTTGAAGAAATGTTTGCTCCAATGGAAAGAATTGAACCAGTCAGATTATTTATTGCTTTTGGTACTTTCAAGGATTTCAAGGTATATTAGATGGATGTCAAATCTTCCTTCCTTAATGGTGACTTGGAAGAAGAAGTATACATTGAGCAACCAGATGGATTTCAATTATTTGATCATGATGATATGGTCTGTAAGTTGAAGAAAGCATTGTATGGACTGAAGCAAGCCCCAAGAGCCTGGTATGAAAGATTGGATAAGCACCTTTTAAAAATTGGTTTCAACAAAGGTACTCCTAACAGTAATTTGTATTTCAAAATTGATCATGAAAACATCTTGATTGTTGAAGTGTTTGTTGATGATATCATTTTTGGAGGAAGAGATAGTATGTGTAAATCTTTTGCAAATCAAATGAAAAGTGAATTTGAGATGTCCATGCTTGGTGAAATGAATTTCTTCTTGGGTCTACAAATCACTCAAACAAAGAAATGAATCTTTATTTCTCAAACCAAATATGTGAAAGAATTGTTGAAGAAATTTAGGATGGAAGACTCAAAACCAATGAATACTCCCATGGTAACCAGATCTAAATTGAGAAAAGATGATGATTCTCCTAAGGCTGATCAGACAAAGTACAGGTCAATGATTGGAGGACTGTTGTATCTTATTCAAACTAGACCAGACATTATGCAGGTTGTTGGTCTTGTCATTAGATTTCAGGCTGATCCTAGAGAATCTCATGTCATGGCAATCAAGAGGATTTTTAGATATCTAAAAGGGATAGTTGAGTATGGTCTGTGGTATCCTAAAGATCATGATTTCTCTCTTCATGCATATACTGATGCAGATTAGGAAGGAGATGTGGATGACCGGAAGAGTACCAGTGGTGCAACATTCTTTTTGGGGAAGAGATTGGTTTCTTGGCTAAGCAAGAAACAAGAGGCAATATCTCTATCTACAACTGAAGCAGAATATATTGCAGTAGCAGGTAGTTGCACTCAAGTTTTATGGATGAAGCAGATGCTAAGAGATATCAAAGTGGAGTATGAAGAACCTATCACAATCTTTTGTGATAATTCAAATGCTATAAATATATCTAAGAATCTAGTGTTGCATTCAAGACCAAACACATATCCATCAAGTTTCACTTTTTGAGAGAGCAAGTGAACAAGAATGAAGTTAGATTGGAGTTTATGCCTTCCAAGAATTAGATTACAGACATCTTTACTAAACCTCTACCTAAGGACTCTTTTGAGTATCTTAGGGAGAAGTTAGGGGTTATTGCCCCTCTAGTGATGAACTAAGGTGCATTGAGGTGCATCAGTTTGGTAGATATCACAGTCATATCTTGTGATCTAGATTGATGGGGAGCTACTATTTAGGGGGAGCAGCAAGTATGATTCTGAAGTGTTGGAATTACAAGTATGTGCCCTTTGCCATTGATGTTAAAGGGGGAGAGAAGACATGTGAAAAAAAGTGGTTACTGATCAAAGGGGGAGCAGTAAAAGGAGAGAAGACATGTGAATGGTTGTTACTGATAGGGGGAGTTGTGACAGTGAGGAGAAGTTCTTGTCCTAATGGTCAAAATAGTTTTTCACATCATATGTTGCCATCAATGACAAAGGGGGAGATTGTTGCAAGTATGGGCCTAACCTGTGTTGTCATTGATGTCAACATATGCCTATTACATTAATGATAAGGATTGGATGAGCTGTGTATTGAGGAGATTGAGAAAAATAGTCTCAATCAGGAATAATAAAGATCAGTGATGACAATAATGTAAAAGTCCAAGATAGGAAGAGGATCAGAGGATGCAGATTAAAGGGTTTGTAGATATGTGTCTTGAAGTGATCAAGTAAAGATTTCAGACGTTCACATGAAGATATGAAGAAGTGTGGTCGCTCAAGTAAAACTAGTTTCGGTAGGTATTCAGAGGTCACAAAGTGATATAGATAGGTCCGGTGAGATCCAGAAATGTATTATCCTATTCTACAGATTTGAGGGAGTGTTGAGGAAGTCTTTTTGAAGTATCAAATCAATTGGCTCATGGTTTGAAGGTCTGCAAGCATCTATTCCTTTATGACATTAATGACAAACTGTGTTCTTAAGGTTTTGGATGAAGGGGAGAAGGATTTGAGTAAGCAGATGAAGTGTGGATGTTCTTGGTGATTCACGTAAGCTTGTGGAGGTCTTTGGATCATGTCCAGTTCATGTTGGTGGTCTGCATTGGAGTTGGAGCTTGAAATTGAAGAATAACTTTTGGATGATGGTGTTCTTCCTGAGATAGGTTGACCAGATGAGTTACACATCCTGCGAATGTTCTTGTTGATGTTTGCTAACTTAGATGATCATTCCTAAGTTGATGTCTTGTATAAATAAGGGATTGCGAAGTCATTTCAAGATTGTACTTGTAGGGATGAGTGTGTGGTAGCAAGGAGGAGAGCGAAAGGTAGAGCAGAAGTATTAGGCTTAAATGGAACTGATTCAAGCATGGTGAAGATGCTATTTTCTAGTTCAAGTAGGTGATACTTATTTCTTTGTAGATAGTGTGTCTCTTGTAGGCAGTGAACCTCTTGTGAGCGGTGTGCTCAGGTAGTGAGCCCTAATTGGCATGTGCCATTTTGTTCTTTCTATTCTTCTAACAGAGAATACAATCTTAGGTTAATCACCCTGTGGTTTTTCCCTTAACCGGGTTTTCCACGTCAAAATCTTGGTGTCTCATGTGTTGATATATTTTTTCTCTTAATTTGTTGCATTGTGTTTTCATGATTAATTTATTATAAGACTGCTAATTGCAAAGTGGAATTAAGAGTTTAATTGAGAGAAAGTTTTGCACAATTGATTCACCCCCTCTTAATTGTGTGTGCTAAGTCTAACATTTGCAACTCCATCCTGCATTATGGGCATATAGAACAAGTATCAAAACTCCTATTGGAGCTATACCTTATGCTCTTGTGTATAACACTAAAGCTATTTTACCTATTGAGGTTGAGATCCCCTCACTGTGAGTATCCCTACAGCATACCATCTCAAAGGAAGAATATCGAGTATCCAGACTCCATGATCTTGAGCTACTAGATGAACGGCATCTTATAGCGCTCAACCATCTCCAAGTCTATCAAAACTGTCTATGCCATAGCTACAACAAAAAAATTAGAGAGCGCAGATTTCAAGTTGGAGATCTTGTCCTTAAGGAAAATCAAAGGAATCAACAACATCGTGCGAAATAGAGTAAGTTTGAACCAAATTAGCTTGGTCCTTTCATCATCATAGTAGTTTATGGATTAGGTGCATATACTTTCTCAACACTTGAAGGCATTCCATTAGATGAACTAGTCAACATCATCCATCTCAAGAAGTTTTATCCTTGAATCTCAGCTATTCTAAAAAAAAATCCATCCAATAGTGAAAACCACTTTTTGGCGCTTTGCATAACAAAAAAAAATAATAGTATTGTAGACACCAAAAATTGACTTGCTCTACAAACCAATTTATCCGTCCTATTAATTAAATAAATTCATTTTATTTAATTAAGTTATCCCTAACCATTTGTCTATCCCTTGTGATCAATTAACTCACTTAATTTATCACTAGGCCTTACAACACTATCCCTCATTAATCAAATAAATATTCCCAATATTTATTTTAGTTCAATTCTCCTTTTCCCTAATCCTCATTAATTAGAAAAATCATTCTTATCTAATTAATCTAGCCTACTAATTGACCTACCCTAACCTACCCTAGCCTATCTCATCCTAGCCCTAGGATCAATTAAGCAAAACCTCTGTTTAATTAGTCATAATCTTTCATTTGGGTGGTCAAACCTAGTTTCACACCCTTCCCCACATCCCCCAAATTAAAAATTGAAATAAATCACACATCACATTTACTTCTCTTACACACCCCTTACCTCACCCATCCTCATTCATTACCTCTTATCCCCAAATGAATTCTTAATTCATTTCCTATTCCCCAAATGAATTTTTAATTCATTTCACATTCTTTCACACCCATACCTCATTTAATCACCCCTTTTCCCAAAATGAATAAAAGATTTACTTTTATTCCTAGCCCTTGATCTCACCTTTCAATCCTCACCCTCCATCCTCATTTTAGAAATTTTATAAATGAGACCCCTCTCTAAGCCATTTGGAGAGACTTCTTCATGCATCAAACCTCTGCCGAAATCACTCCACAATCTCCTTCATCTCACTATCATAATGTCAAAATTATCCCTCATCCCCATCTCAATCTCTATCTGAATCCACTTGTCTCCCATCTACATTGTGTTGAGCATTTGAGCAATCCACATCTACACACTAATCTTGGGTAAAATCAGAGGAGACTATGGGGTGCAACTCCTTCCCTCTTCGATTTGTGAGTCATTATAGAGGTATAATCATTGTATTTGCATTTGATTTATATTTAATCTTCATTTTGATTTCATTAATCACATTGGCATGCTCGGTGGGACCCACAAGGTCCCAATCTAACTATCTTGTGAGTTTTTTTTTGTGAAAGATGTGTTTTTTACAAATTGGTACCATCTCTCTACACAGTGGTGCCATTTTACTTGCATTTTGGCACTATTCTCTGTCTATTTTAGCACTATTTGTAGCACGACAATCCCCTCATCTTTGACTCAAATCTAACACTCTTTTCTTGTTTTCTAGCTTTTCTAGCATTTTATCTCTCGGTTCTTGCAGGTTTTACACAAAAACAAGGAGAAACTATGGCAAAATTTTCCTAAAATCATCTGTTGACCAACTCTGTGCCGTATTGGCACTATCGTCACCTAGTTCAGCGCCATCTTTCTCATTGCAGACTGTAAACTAAGGCAAAAACACATCTTAGCACTATCATGCCTCTGTATTGGCGCTATTTTATGTATTAGTGCTATCTTGCGTCTGGATTGGCGCTATTGTCTGTATTAGCGCTATTGTTTGTATTAGCACTATTTCTTGTATTAGCGCTATTTTCTGTATTAGCACTATTTTCTGTATTAGCACTATTTTCTGCATTGGCGCTATCTTCTGTATTAGTGCTATCTTGCCTCTGTATTAGTGCTATTTTTTGAAATTAACTTTTGTTGTCTGTGTAGGTACTGACAAGTGTTTTGTAGGTCATATTACAGATACTAACAAACTTTTGCAGGATGTTTGTATTTCTAGTTTAGCAAAAACACTTCAATTTGGAAATCTAAAAATGAACCCTTTGCATGTTAGTTACACAACACCTTGATTTGGTTCTATAAAATTGAACAACAACAGCAAATCTTTCTGTGTGTGTGTGTGCCAAAACATTTAAAATTTGGTGTTCTAAAATCTACAATTGTGTGCCACAACTATCAAACACTTCAATTTTTGGGCTTTAAAAAGAACCACAAATTGCATCAATTAAAATCATTTAGATTAAAAAGAACAACAATTTGCATCATTCACGCATCTAATCAAGAAAATCAAAGTAACTTGTGTGAAGTGTTTTTGTGGTTGTGTTTGTGGTGTGAAAGGCGTATGATCTTCCCTCGCACATTATTGGTGACCTTGGGAATCAAAAGCTTCTCACTAAACTTACATTAATCACCCTTAATCTAAATCCAAAGAAATAAAATGAACCATGTTTAGTGTGATGCAAACACAAATAATACGTATGCTCTCCCCTCGCATCTTTGTATGAACTTGGGGATCAAAAGTATTTTTTTGTTTGTTTTGCTTTTGTTAATCTTTAGAGGGCCTGCCACCCCGTTTCGAAAGGTGGAAATGACCCAAGTGGCAACAAGCTAAAGCCAAGCTCTTTCAAGCCGCTATATAAATTAATGTGTTTGTGATGAAAGTCACAAGCAATAGGTATTGTTGTGTTATACCGACGGCCAACCTCCCCCAAAACCCTCCAAGGCGTAACCCTTGGAGACTAGGAGACTCCATAACAGAGAGTAGTGCTGCCGCATGTATAACCACCTAAACAAAAGCACTCACTATGAACCTTTGTTTTAGTGGCCCAAATCCTTAAGGTTGTACATGCTTGATTATCATATTTTTCATAAATCAAACCTTTGGCCATTGTGTTTTCTTGCGTGATTGTTTACTTTCCAAGAAAAATCAAATTCATCCATCAATCCAACCATTTGCATCCTTTAACACCATTCCTCTCTATTTCAGCGCCATTTTCCATCTATTTTAGCGCCTTCTTCATCCATGTCCAAATATCAAATTTTCCCATCAAAAACATCAATTTTATAAGCCCATTTTCAAAAAAAATCTAGTTGGGGGCTATGCCCCCAAACCCCTGTCAATGGGGGGTCGCATCCGACCCCCCGCACCCCCCTCACGTTGAGCCAGGTTTTCCTCCCAACACCACTAAACCATCCCCCCATTCATCAAACCCCACAAGTTGAGCTTATCCAATCCCTTTATTTGAGCTTGATCAAATTCTAATCCACTTCATCTCTAGTCATAATCTATCTTCATCATCCTAATCATTCTTATCCACTTCATCTTAATCCAATCACCCATCTATCATAATCATCCTAACCACCTATCTTATCCACATCATCATCCAAATCATTCAATTCAATCTTATCCTAATCACCCTCATCATCCTTAATCCAATTCATCAACATCATTCTAATCCCACCTCATCCAAATCAAAACCAAAATCAAATCCAACATCAATCATCCCTCATCCATTGTCAACTCTAATCAAACATTCCAATTCCTAATCCTTAATCAAAGATCATCTTTTGCAAATTAAACCTTGGTTAAGGACCTAGTCTCCTTCATCCTCCATCAATCCCCTCATCCAAAATCCCAACCACAATTATCCACATCATTAACAAAACCCCCCAACATCATTATCAAAATCCAAATCTGAATCAACCCAATAAAAAATCAAGACCTTAATTGATCACCTAATCAAATCAACCCAATCAACCCTCTTGCTTAAGATCATTAGTCTATCTTAAGCATAGAAAACTATTCATCAAAACAAATCATCCTAAGGTCTTGAAATTTGATCCCTAACATCACAACCATCCATTATCCTCCGTTTAATCTCATATTCCTCCCACAAAATGGATCTTTATGAAGCAATACAACAATTACAAAGACGTAGAAAAGTCTATGAGAACATGGATCCTAATGCTAAGGAACAATTCAAAAATGACATTAAAGATATACCCTTAGCACACCTCATCATTGGAGAATCCCAAGCCCCTACCCAACCTTCATCATATCATCAAACATCCTACACATCATCCCCATCCACATCATATCAATCTTCATTCTTTCAACCTTCATATCAACCTTCAACATCCTACATATCCACATCTTCAACCTCATAACAACTTCCATCATATCAACCTTTACCCTCATATCAATCTTCATCCCCTTACACATCCATGCTATCATACTTATCCAATCAATCCATTCCTCCACCTTATCAATCCCCCAACCTTTGTCATCCTAACATTGATCAAGGGAACACCAATCTAGCACACCTTATCTCTGAAATCCAAACCTTATATCCATAACCATTTCCCCATACAAATCCCCCATCCTCTAATCCCCATTCTATAAACCTTAGTCCATCACCCTACCTACCTTATAATCCATCAATTCCAACCCTCCCATCACAATATCCCCCCAACCTTAATCCATCATCCTATGTATCTCCCAATCTACCAATCCCTATCACCCATCCACCATCTAATCAACCATCAAATCTTCCAAATCCTAACACCATGACATCTAAAGAATCCTGGTGGGATTTCCTCCAAAGAACATCACCAAGCAAAGCAAAGGAATCCCCCACCCCTCCAACACCATCATCTAGTCCAATACCTATCCTTGAACCCATCCATGAACCATCACAACCTAATCCCATCACCCACATATCCAATCCCAATCCTAATCCCACACCAACCACCATCATTATCCATCCATTATATTGTTCTTCAACCCACACAATCATGAAGGATACCATCCATTGGCTATTAGCAAGGAATCAAACACCCTCATGCAATCCAACATCCAACAAATCTCTTGAACAACCCCCTATCATAAGTCAAGAACCATCATGTAGCCATGTTCAAGAACACATAAGTCAAACACCTATCACATACATCCAAGCACTTATCACATCCATCCAAGCACCTACCACATCTATCTAAGTCACTCCCACTTCTATCCAAGCACATGAGCCATGTCAAGAATCAAATCCAAAGCATGTTGAAACATCAACCCCTTCTCCTAATCAAGATCTAACCATCCCATCTAATCCCATCCACGATCCCCTTCCATCTATTGATCAACTTATTGATCTCACCCCATCTTCTACCACCCCTTTACCATCCCCCATGAATCCTTCACCTCCATCTACCAATCCCATCCAAAATCCATCCCCTTATCCACTTGGCACAAGCACTTTCATCCGTGGTGACTCCCTTGTAAGAGGTGAACAACTTCCATCCACCACCTATCTTTCTCTAATAAATAATGGACTCGCATCTTGTTTCCAAAGAACTAAACATCCCATCACATGTCGAATACTCCAACACATGAACTATCAAGGCAAAGGCTTAGGCCTTCATGAGAAAGGCATTTTGGAGCACATCCACACCACATTCCATCCATCCTCACATGGCCTCGGCTATACATCCCAAGACAAACAATCTAAACATGTTGGTACCACCCACGCATCCTTCAAAATCCATTCATCCAATCCCAAACATGGTGCATCTCATCGCACTCCCAAAACATATGTTGCCATCCCTCCTCCATCATCCTATCATTTGCAAAAGCATGTGACCATCCATCTCCCTCCATCAAATTTACCTCCACTACTTCCAAATCCAAATATCTCTATCAAATCTACTTTACCTCCACTTCTACCAACTCCTAATATCCCTATCCTCAAATCTCCTCATCCATTTATCCATAAATCCACTTTTAATTTCTCCACCCATAAACCCCCTAAAATTCCCAATTAAGACCAACAAAAGCACACACCTTTCAAACATAAAGCTTCCCCCAAATCCATGGGATTCAAAAGTAATAATTTGAATACCTCAATGCATAAAGCACAAAAGCCTAAAGATATTATCCCTTCCAATCAAAATGAAAAATCCAAAAGGCTATCAAAGCCTACACCATCACAAGAAAAAGAAAAAACAAAAATGGTGTGGGTCCCTAAACAAAAAGCACCAAACTCTAATGAGGCATCCACATCCCAATCCACTCCAAACTCCCAAACATCTTGCTCCACATCTAAAAATCCCATAAATCCTAAGTCTATTTGGGTCCCTAAAACCCCATATTGATCATACAAAAATCCCCCATCCCGATCCCCATTACTCCCAACTCCACATCCAAAGTACAAGCTTCCAAATACATCATGGTGTGTGCGACTATTGGTCTTGGTTCCCCTCCACCACTTAACATTCTCACATACCCCCATCTCTCCATCTTTCGTTAACTATCCTACATATCTTCCCCATCACATTCCTATGGTCCATGCTTTTGCATAATCCACATCATAATCCATTCCATCTTCTCCTATCTACCAACAATCCATGCAGTCATCATCCATAATGCTATCCAACATGGCACCATCTTCTCCTTGCTATGGAAATAGACGCTAGAGTCCCCCTTCCATCAAAAAAGCAAAAAAGCAAAAAAATAAAAAAATCATGAAAATAGTAAAGAGAAAAATCCGTCCAATGGTGAAAACCACTCCTTGTGGTGCCTTGGGCAAGTACCTTGATGAAAACCCCTTGTGGGCATCATGCGTAATCCCTTCTCCATCCATTTTGTATCCCTACACTTGGGGGCAAAACCATCTAATCATCCAAATCCATAACATCCTTTTGCATATCCTATCCACTATCCCCTATTTATCTTATCATATCCCTATCTACCATCCCCTATTCATCCTATCATTCCCCATCCATTCTATCCACTATTTCCTCCTCCTTAGATCTTGATGAAGACAAGGGGCAAAATATCAACAACATTCTTTGGAGACCTCTTGGCATACTTCCTTTCCAAGTGCATTCTCCATCCATCTACTGCAAAGTCCACCCATTCAAACATGAACCCATCATGCAAAATTCTAAGCATTGGGGCATATGATTCCTTACAACCTAGCCCTTGGAGAAAATCCTGAAATCCCCCATCCATATATCATGCATACCTATCCTACCCCTCATCCTTATCTTCCATCTATCTAACACGCATCCCTATCACTTGTCCATTCATTTATCATGAATCAGATATCCAATCCCCCTATCCAACCCCATCACCTTCACCTCTAGACTTGGTGTTCCCTTGTCATTGGTATCTAGTGCAAAGGTTACCCACATGAAGGCCAATGCAACCATCTCATAATAAACCATTCCTTTTCACAAAATCAAAAAATCCAAAAACATCATAAAATCAAAAAAATCCAAAAACATCACAAAATCATGAAAATCTAAAAACATCACAAAATCAAAAAATCCAAAAACATCACAAAAAATTAAAAAAATACCAAAAACAATAGAAAACACACAAAATTCCAAAAATAATTTATCCATCACAAAATCAACATTGCTCCATCAACATCTCATCATCCAACACATCATCTTCCAACATCATCACATCTATCATCATCCCACATCATCATCACAAATTAGAACTACATATCATAACCACCCGCATCTTAATGTGCCTTGATCCCGTGGATACATGGTATGTAGGTAGTCTGGAATATGTAGAAAGTTTCCAATACTTAGGTCCATAAAATGTACCGATCCAACTGTCTGAGCTTACACTAGATCCAAGCATCACATCACCTATCAAAGCATTGTCCCTTAATAAAAAATCATCAACTATCAAATCATCATCAACCACAACTTGTCACCATCAAATCTTAAGCCAATCTTACAACATAAAATAAGCAACATCAAATCATCAATCGATTCCTGCCTTAGGATATATCTTTCCTACAATAGGCAGAATCTAGCAAATCATTATCTATTTTGGCAAGAGAGACAATGGCTATTTGTTTTGGTTCGTTGGTCTTTTTGTTTTTAATTTTTATCTTTTGTCCTATTCGAAGATCACATCAAAGCTACCTTGATCTCACTATGTCATGGTGTATGGTGAAAACATCTAGAATGGGGCATAGTCTTGCTTTTCTGTATGCTGTGCTTGTGGGTTGGTCTCATTACTCCAAGCTAGTATTCATATCTTGTTGATCATGGGGTTTGTTCTAGCATATTGATCCCCTTATGCATCTAAGGTTCATCATACCTTTTGTGTACTGAGGACTTATGCTATGAGTCCCCTTCCCTCGTCAGGACAAGGTTGCACTATCTTGGGCATGCATGGGATCATCCCTTTGTTTGCATGTCTAGTCCATGCAAATGTTGGATACACATCATCACCCTGGTCTTCTATACCTTGGTGAACATATCCACTTTGCTATATCAAACCTAGGATTGCTCTAAATCATTTTCAACACAATGATCATCCACCAATCAATCTCCCAACATTATCACACTTTCATCTTGCCCCTTATCCTCCAACCACTTCTACCAATCTGTTCCATCCATTTCGAGAGCACAACTATGTTCTCGCAACCCGCCTATCTTCTCGAGGGGGCATCACCCTTACCAATTATCCCCAAACCTTACCCTATTCTTCTAAGCCAAAATCTTTTTTCTATCCAATCCAACTCTATGTTTTAACTTCTTTGAAATGATGTTACTTAGTTGCAACACCATCTCAAAGAGGGGCAAATGTAGACACCTAAAATTGACTTGCTCTACAAACCAATTTATCTCTCCTATTAATTAAATAAATTTATTTTATTTAATTAAGTTATCCCTAACCATCTGTCTATCCCTTGTGATCAATTAACTCACTTAATTTATCACTAGACCTTACAACACTATACCTTATTAATCAAATAAATATTCCCAATATTTATTTTAGTTCAATTCTCCTTTTCCCTAATCCTCATTAATTAGATAAATCATGCTTATCTAATTAATCTAGCCTACTAATTGACCTACCCTAACCTACCCTAGCCTACCTCATCCTAGCCCTAGGATCAATTAAGCAAAACCTCTATTTAATTAGTCCTAACCTTTCATTTGGGTGGTCAAACCTAGTTTAACACCCTTCCCCACATCCCCCAAATTAAAAAATTGAAATAAATCACACATCATATTTACTTCTCTTACACAACCCTTACCTCACCCATCTTCATTCATTACCTCTTATCCCCAAATGAATTCTTAATTCATTTCCTATTCCCCAAATGAATTTTTAATTCATTTCACATTCTTTCACACCCATACCTCATTTAATCACCCCTTTTCCCAAAATGAATAAAAGATTTACTTTTATTCCTAGCCATTGATCTCACCTTTCAATCCTCACCCTCCATCCTCATTTCAGAAACTCTATAAATGAGACCCCTCTCTAAGCCATTTGGAGAGACTTCTTCATGCATCAAACCTCTATCAAAATCACTCCACAATCTCCTTCATCTCACTATCATAATGTCAAAATTATCCCTCATCCCCATCTCAATCTCTATCTGAATCCACTTGTCTCCCATCTACATTGTGTTGAGCATTTGAGCAATCCACAACTACACACTAATCTTGGGTAAAATCAGAGGAGACTATCGGGTGCAACTCCTTCCCTCTTAGATTTGTGAGTCATTATGGAGGTATAATCATTGTATTTGCATTTGATTTATATTTAATCTTCATTTTGATTTCATTAATCACAAGTATAAGATAAATAATCCATCCTCTGGTGAAAACCTGGTAAACAAGTGCCTTGGATAAGTACCATAGTGAAAACCTAGCAAACAGGTGCTATGTGTAGTGACCAGCCTCCATTATCTGCTTAGTTTGTTTGATCACCACTCTTCCTAGCATACTTTGCCATCTTATCCTACATAATCTATATCATAATCCACATGTCATCGCAATAAACAACTTTTCCATCTTTGCCTCTGTCAATGCTAGCTATCCTACTTGAGACATTGTTGTGATAACTATATCTTTTTGGCACCTTAGCATCTTGTCCACACGTACTCTCCATTGTAGCTTCTTCATAATAAACCTCATCCTACACTGGGGGCATTTGTTGAGCCTTATTTGGAAGTGGATACCGCTAGCTCTAGCTCATAATACATCGAACACCTTAGCTCACAACACAACAAACTTTCAACTTCAACCATAGCGTTCATCCAATGACAAACATGGCAAACCTTTGCAACTTGGATTCATATCTTTGCAATCAATTCAAGCTCAACCAACATTTCAAAAACAATCAAAATATGTCAAAAAAACAAAACAAAAACAAATTGCCAATGCAAACATCCAAGCAATAAGTTGATTCTTTTAACATCACTCACCAGCGTAATAAGCAAGAACTACATTTCAGCTCTATTGTTAAAGCCTTGATCCCATGGATACATGGTATGTAGGCAATCTGAGATGCAAAGGAAGCACTTTTATTCAAGCTAAGATGATAGCCTCTCTTTTCATCATCTATCTTCCATCTTTCTTCTAATCATTCTTAAATCTTTCATCTCACATTCTTCTAGTTTTCATCAAACATATCATCAATAAAACCTAGAACTACATATTCGTCATCTCTCATCTTCATCGTAAATGTGCTTAGATCCCGTGGACATAGGGTATATAGGTAGTTTGGAATATGAAGGAAGTTTCTAGTACTCAAGCACAGATGATCCACCCCATCTTCGTCATCTTCTCTCATCTTCCATCTTCTTCTCTTTGATTAGCTCAAGTAGGAAGCAGAATATGTGTATACTCAAAGCTCAGGCACTTTAACCAATCAAGAATAAGCCAGAAGCTATTTGTCTACATGCCTTAAGCCAAAATTTGCTATAGCATTTTATAAACATCTTTAGCCTTCAATAGGATGCAACTTTCCTCTTAACAAGGCCCAAACTTAAATCCATCTAAGAGCACCTAAATTTTGCAAGAGAACTTGATGACAGTATCATTTGTTTTATCTTTTGATTTATCTTTTGTTCCTTTTCTATGCCTAATCAAGACTGCCTTGATTTATCTATATCTTGGTATGTTGTGATGAAGTAACGAATGGGGCATGGTCATATTGCTTTTGTATGCCATGTCTGTGGGATGATCTTATTCTCTTCCTAAGCATATTGGTATCTTGCATATGTTGGGATTACCATCTTACTTATCAATATCTCTAGCATCTAAGAAGCTAAATAGTCTCTTATGCACTTGAGACTATTCTTTGTCAAGACTTGCTCCATACATATAGCCCACAAGGTGTCACTATGCATAGTGGAGATAATCTCAAACCATTGCTTGTAGCATCAAAGTCCATCTTGAAACACTAGCTACTATTCATAATTTGTACATGTTGGCTCAACATCTTGACCTCATGTGTTCAGACAAGATTGTAGCATGCTAGTTTTGCATTGGATATATCGACACCTTGGTCTTCTATACCCTGGTGCATAACATCCACATGCTATATCAAACATAAGGATTGTATTTCTTTTCATTTTGAGCAATTACTTTTAAAGATGCCCATTGTACCATCTATTCATCCCATTATTTGTCTATATAGTCCTCAACCAAGATCTATCATTTTCATCATCCTTCTTCCACATCTCTTATCTTGCAAAACAATTGTGTTAGGCATATAGAGGTCCATAACATATCATATCACTACCATTTATCTATACATATGAGTACATATCATATCATTACTATTTACATATTTGCATTATCATACATTTCCATTCATATCATTTGCATAAACTTCTATACATAATCCATGAAAATACAAATACAACATGCATAACCACCATAATACCAATAGTGCATCCATTACCACATCATGTAGATAACCAACATGCCATCATATATATATACATACATGTGTCAATCTAGAAGTGTCTACATATACAAGCTGAGTCATAGAGAATGTATGTACAAGCGGCTCTAGGCCTCATCATGATACAACATAATATACATAAACAAAGTAGCCTTAGTGACTATTGGCAGCTCCCTCGCCTTGACTACCACCACTGGGTCCTAGACCTGTCCCCCTATCTCTCTATGGCCCCATCACTAATGCTACAGATCAAGATCCACCTATCCTCTGTTAACCTAAAGCTCCTGAAGCTAGGCTGCCTCTACTCTACTGGTACAACCCCATAGTATAAGCCCCTATAATACTCTGCCTCACCCTATACTCTCCATAGCTCTGCCTGTACCTGTGTCAACTATGTGGCCAAATACATTTTAGCCCCATCTATACCTAATGCAGCCACTGCTCTATCCCGCTTGCTAGTCATCCCCTGTAGCTACTGCATAGCTGTATCCCTCTCTATCCGTAGACCATCTCTCTCCACCCTCATCACCTGCATCTACTGTATGGTAGTATCTCTCTCTAATCTCATCATCTACTCACTCTGCCTAGCTGCATCTCTCTCTCTCTCTCTCCTGTAACTCTAGCAAGTGCACCATCATCCTGCCCATCCCCATCCTACACTCTACCCTATAATTGAGCCTGGTATGTCTAAGCCTAAGCCCTAGCATGCTGTAAGCCAATCACCACCTAGTGTCTATCTAACTCCACTCTCCTTGATCTCATCTAAGCCCGCTACCTCCATCTCCTCTCCTCTCTAATCCTCCTCCATAGCTGCTAAATCCCAACATCGTCACCTCCTAATATCTGTCCCTAAGGCTATGTAAGTATCTGAGGATGTCCCTGCACCTGTCCCTATATTTGTATCCTTGGTGCTACTGGTACAATAGCCTATGCTAGTGGAGCCCATCGTCGCCCCTTCCTAACTGGTCTCTCCATCCCTATCTCTCCTATCTCTCCAACCTGCGTCAGTCACGTCAGTCTCACTATCACCCAGTATGCATCATAATCTAGTAGCATGCCTGGATCTATAGGACCCTGTTCCCACTGCCATACAACTGGCTGTAGCCCATCTCTCTCTACTAAAACCATGTCAACCACTACCTCTGGCCCCCAATCAAACACCTCCTATTAAGTCCTCCCAAAAATGACATCACCAACTACTACTGCCTGTGGTAACCCAAACTGTCTCAAAACCTTCTTAGGCAAATATCACTCTATAATATATATCTCGCATCCAAAAATATATCTCGCCTACCTAGCATAGACAAACTTAGTATCTGCCTCATACCATCTCTCACATCTCAGCCATGGCCTCCATAAAAATCTATCTACCTCATCCAACATCCTCTGCCATTACACTAGCCCTCTACGCTGCCAGTATGTCAAAGCTCCTCTATACATCCTAGCATATGGCTCTCCTGCTACTCTAACCACCCATCCCTCTAGTCTCGTCACTGGAATATGCTCATATGCCCACACATGCAAAACTGTAACTCCTGCAGACATACTAGCCCTGAACATATCTGCACAATCATGGAAGAAATGATAGAGCTATCCAAGAACACACTCTACCCATGCATATCTCATCCCATAGGAGAAGATACCCTCCATCACTATCCCCCATCCTACTGGAAACCCTCCCGCTCGTCTGTCTCCCACTAGCCATCTGATAATAGCTACTACCACTCACTGCAGTCTATCACATAACTCCTCCATCCTCACCATAGGAATCTCTGAGCCCTCTGCTCCAATGTATGGTGTCCCAAACAATCTCCTGAATGCAGTTGGACCCATATCATGATCATAATCTACTCGGTCCCCATCAATAGGAATACGTAGAATCTAGAACACATCCTCTAGTGTGATCGTAGCCTCTCCTATCAGCAACAAGAAAGAACTATGCTCGCTCATCCATCGCTCCACCATCGCCATCATCAATCCTTGATGTGCCTACACCAGCTCCAATCTAGACACATGCTCTAATCCAAGGATCTCTAACACTAGCCACTCCTCTACATCCAGCAATCTCACCAACCACAAATCCTTAAGATGTGGCTCTCATGATAACAAAGGTAGTAGTATATCCTGCATCATTTCACGCATCATGTCAATCCCTTACGCTACATACAACTACTATAAAACTGGACCATTTACTGCTATACCAACTTCTATCTACTATAAGCGACTCATTTTTCTATATGTGCTTATTTGTTGATCGCATGCAACCTACTTTTCTACATGCGTCTATTTCTCGCCCATATGGGACCTACTTTCCCTATGCAACTTCTTATGACCAAGTGCGAGCTATATTTCTATATGCGTATACCTTTTGTTTATAAGTGATCTCTATCCTATATGCAAGCCTATTTTCTTTACAAGAGATCTAAACCTATATATGCGCCTGCTTTTAGCCCATAAGCAACTTGATCTTATCTAATGTGCATTTTTCCTATGTTTGTCTAGCTGACTAGAAGTGACCTGTTATCCCATATGTGACCAAGCCACGCCTATAAGCAACCTTAACTACTTTAAGCAACTTGTTTCTCTTCCTAAGTGACCTAAACTACCTATCCTAAGGCCTAGTCACTTATGGTGACGTGTGTGCATTTATGACGCTTCTAGCCTATCAAAATCATGCTTTTAGGAAAAGTTTCGATACATACCAATATGCCTGCTCCCTCTATTTGTCCATGTGTCCTCACTCACTCGGCATGATGATCTCTACATGGAATCACCATCCTGATAAGCTCTCCAACTCTTGTCGCACACCAACTCTAAGGAGCTCTAGATCTCTATAAGCACATGAACACAACTGAGCACAAATGAGCCTATTTTCCCTTGAAGAACCTACTTATAGCCCCTATCCAAACCCTAATTCTTCTATGCCAAAGCCTATTTCCTTCTTCCTCATCCCATTTTCTCCCACCCAACCCCTTTTTTCTTCATATCAACCTTATTTTCTAGCTTTTCCTTTTATCACGAGCCAACCCAGCCCTTCCTGGTTAGCCTAGCTTACCTCTTGAGGGGGCATCACCTGCCAGTTACACTGGGACATAACCTTGTTTATCAAATGAATTATCGTATGTTCTTTGACACAATGCTCTAATGAACATTGTATCAAAGAGGGGCAAAATGTAGACACCCAAAATTGACTCATTATTATTAGTATCAAACATCACATTATCCATCATCTGTATTTGTTTAACACACTTGAGCAATATCCCTAACACATCTATTTCTTCTATTAATTAAATAAATTTATATTTATTTAATTAATTCATTAGCTATTTCTTCTATTTCTTCTAAGCTATAATTAAACAATCTTTAATTATTTAATTATCTTCTTTCTATCTATTTTTAATTAAATAAATTTTATTTATTTAATTAATTTCTCTTATCATTTATCTCATGAGCTGACATGTGTGCCTCTTTCATTTAAGAAAAGATAAGTCATACTACATCTTTTATTTAATATCTTTCACATGTAGTACTTTTTATGTACACAAGCCCACATAAGCCTTATCTTCCCTCCACTTGTCATCTTCACATTCATCTATGTCTATCATTCAATCTTAGCCATTCCATACTACACCTAATCCAGCATGTAGATAGCATCTACATTATCGTCTTGAGCATATTGAGCACTTTAGCATCCATCTAGCATATTAGTTTTATCATCCATCCATCATGGTAGCTTTTATCTTCATAATTGTTCATTGTTGAAGAAGCAATCCACATCATAAACAAGGAATCATACAATCTAGGTGATATTGTTCTTTGAATTACATGCTTTTGATTTCATTTGGATTAGATTCTTTGATGATGGTAGGGTTAGGTTTTCATGGCTATGCTTGATCTTATTAACTTAATTTTTTACCTATCACAGATATTACACTACATAGGAATCAAACACTACTCCTAACCCAAGCCAAGTAGTTCATTGACCTATGGCTAATCAAATTTGAACTTATGTCTTGTTACCAATTTCAAAAAGCATGGGCATGTGACTCTTTCCCATTTAATTGCACTGCTCTTTCCTATCACAAGGTGATTTATCCTAGCATTTTTTCTCTCCGTAAGATCTGATGTGTTATTATTTTTATTATATTGCAATATCAATGGTCATGTTTTATCTAAACTTTGAGATCTTTAAGTAGCACTTTTCATCTCCTCTATCTACATGTGATCCAACCATTAGTACGTGCTTGATATGCTCACCTACTGTCCATTGGAATAATCACATTCTACATAAACCGATGGAGAGCATCTAGTGGTGTAAGGGCAATCTTGCATCACCCAAAAAGAAGTTAATTCAAAATCATTGTAGTTATTTTCATTTCTTTCCATAATTAGTGTTTCTGGTTCCATAATATCCAGAATAATAATTAGGACTTTCAGTTTTTCCAAAACTGCTAAAAATAGTGACCTGCCTATTTTGGAAAGTGTACCTGCTATTTTTAGAAAGTTTGCATTTGGGTACGTAATGAAGCCAAAACTTCCATAAAGTTACATAATGGAAATATAAGACCTTTGGCAAAGGAATCAGGCAAAGATCATTTGTGAGCTGAAAAATATTAAAGTTTTTGTTTTCTGAAAAGCCCTTGAAAATTTCCAAAATGAGATATGAGGCTCTAAAACTTCCCATAACATCCTAAAAAGTTGATGGAAATCCATTTACAAATTTATGGCATGATAGTTCACATCGTGAGCTTTTCGGCACTTAAAACGGTTCATCAATCAGACACCCGGATCAAAAGTTATGCTTCCCGGAAGTTGACCTACTTTTGAAGGGAGTTGCAAATTTCAAAATTTAGCTGGAGGCCACAAAAAGTGCTATTTATGACTATTTTAGGAACCCTGAGCAGTAGTAGAGTTTAGGGAGCCAGTGTAGAGTCAAGAATAGGTGGGAAAATAGAAACCCTAGCTGATTTGGGGTTACAGAAGGCTGAAGATTCTAGAGTCTTGAGGTTGGGAAAGCTGTAATGTGTTGCAGCCAGTAGAGGATTCATCCTCTGATTGTAATTGAGCTTTTGTGATGTAATGATTTGTTGTGTTCAATATCTGTTATTGTGTGTTTTGTGACTTACCCCCTTCATCAAGTGGTATCAGAGTGAGGGTTCCTGAGTGTGAAGACAGATCACCGACCGTGAGGTAGTTTGCACCAGGACCTGAGGTTATGGGTTTGCTGCGGAGACCAAGATGCCTCCATGAAAAAATCATGTTGGGAGGAATGCTTTGATGGAAGAGGGTTTTAGAGCCCTACAAAGGCAAATCGAAGCATTGCAAGAGGAGCTACGAAGAGGGTTTGAGCCAAGGACAAGAGAAGAAAGTGAAGATGAAGTTGAAGAAGAGCTATCTGAGGAAGAACAAGAAGCTGCCGAAGATGCTGTAGAAGTAAGGTTGTTGAGGGCCATTTTGAAGATCAGAAGGAGGCCCAGGATCGAAGTTTCTACATATTCTGGAGATTTGAATCTAGAACAGCTTATTGATTGGATCAATGACATGGAGGAGTATTTTGAGTGTGAAGATGTGGAGGACTCGGATCAAGTTAAGTTTGCAAAAATAAAGTTGAAGGGCCATGCCAATATTTGGTGGAAGGAGGTCCAATTAGAGAGGAACATAAGAGGACAAGCAAAGATTACCAGATGGGATCAGATGGTGGAGAAACTGAAGAAGCAGTTCATTCCTGTGGACTATGAGATGGAGTTGCTGAAGAAGCTGCAAGGACTAAAGCAAGGTAACAAGTCTGTTAAGGAGTATATAGAAGAGTTTTATAAAATTACTATTAGGATAGGCCATGCAGAGCCCAACAAGGAGAAGGTAGCCCGTTACATTAATGGGTTGAGGCTGAGTATTCAAGAGGAGTTGAGCCTAGTCAGAATGACCACCATAGAAGATGTGTACCAGTTTTCCCTGAAGGTGGAAGAGAAGCTGAACAAAAGATTTGATAGAAAGCAAAGGGGAAGAGGTCAAGGTGGAAGGACTGGTGGAAGACCCTATGGAGGCCATAATGAAGATCAAAAGAAAAGTGAAGAAGTAGGCACCAGTCTAAATCAAAGAGGGGATAATACCTACTGCCCTTGTGACCAAAACAATGGTGAGCAAAGAGGAAGAGGAAGAGGTAGACCTGGGCAAGGACCTGGAAGAGGAGGTTTTAGAGGAACCTGTTTCCAATATGGAGAAGAAGGGCATCGAGCATATGAGTGTCTGGAACATCAAGGAAGGACAAATAGAAGACCTAAAGGTAATGCACGAGTTGCACATGTAGATGAAGATGCACATTCTGAGCATTCTGAAGATGCTGAAAGGGGAGAAACCCTAGTTGTCAGAAGAACCTTGCTGAATGAGGAGAAAGAACCCAATCAGAGGAAGAGTTTATTCCGCACAAGGTGCAAATGTGAGGGTAAGTGTTGTGATATTATTATTGACAGTGGAAGCACTGATAATCTTGTTTCAGAGGAGATGGTTGACAAAAAGAAAGCATTCGCATCCATATCGGATTGCATGGTTGCAGAAGGACCATAGAGCTTTGGTCAATGAACAGTGTTTAGTGAAGTTCAAGATTGGGGACTACCATGATGAGGTGCTGTGTGATATCATACCAATGGATGCAAGTCATATGCTGTTTGGAAGGCCGTGGCAGTATGATAGGAGTGCTGTCCATGATGGCTATGCAAACACATATTCCCTAACAAAGGATGGAGTTTGTCATAAGTTGAAGCCCTTGAAGGAGGTGGAAGAAAAGGTATGTAGTACTGCTAGAATTTGTTTGGTAGATGGTAGGAAATTTTTGGGGGGTATGAAGCATGAGCGTCATTGCTCTGCATTGATTCCTAAGATTAGTCAAGAGAAATGTGAAGATGTACTAGCAGAAGTTTCAGATATGTTGGAAGAGTTCCAAGACATTATCTCTGATAATGTACTAGAAGGTTTACCACCAATAAGGAAGATAAGTCATCAAATGGATTTGATACCAGGAGCCAGTTTGCCAAACAAGGTAGCCCATAGAATGATCCCTGCAGAGAATGAAGAGTTGAACAGACAAGTTTAGGAGTTGTTGAGGAAGGGACTGATAAGGGAGAGCCTAAGTCCATGTGTGGTACCTGTAGTACTAGCACCAAAGAAAGATGGAGAATGGAGGATGTGTACAGACTCTCGAGCCATCAATAAGATAATGATCAAGTATAGATTTCCATTGCCAAGAATGGATGACATCATGGATTGTTTGAGTGGAGCCAAGTACTTCATGAAAATTGACCTAAAGAGTGGGTATCACCAAATCCATATCAGAGAAGGGAATGAATGGAAGACAACCTTCAAGACAAAGGAAGGTTTGTATGAGTGGTTAGTCATGCCATTTGGGCTAACCAATGCACCGAGCACATTCATGCGGCTCATGAATGAGGTACTAAAAGAATTTTTGGGAAGTTTTGTTATTGTTTATTTGGATGATATTTTGATTTTTAGTAAGACTTGGGATGAGCATTTGATGCATATTAGAAGAGTTCTAGAGAAGCTGAGGGAGGAGAAGTTGCTGATTAATCTGAAGAAATGCAGTTTTGCAAAGAAGGAGTTGGTATACCTAGGATTTGTTGTCTCAGAGGAAGGTCTTAAGATGGACCTAGAAAAAGTAAGGGCTATCATTGAGTGGCCTATGCCAAGGAGTGCAACGGAGGTAAGATCTTTTCATGGTTTGGCAAGTTTTTACAAAAAGTTTATTAGGAATTTCAGTAGCATTTTTGCACCCCTAACTGAGACAATGAGAGGTTATAGAAAAGAGTTTAGATGGACTAAAGGAGTAGACAAGAGCTTTGATACATTGAAGAAGAAAGTTGTAGAACAACCTGTTTTGGAACTTCCAGATTTTAATAAGGTATTTTAGGTAGATTGTGATGCTAGTGGTAGTGGTATAGGAGTTGTTTTGAGCCAAGAAGGTAAGCCCATTGCCTATTTTAGTGAGAAGCTTAATGATGCCAAGAAAAAATATTCTGTTTATGATCAGGAATTTTATGCAATAGTTTAAGCTTTGAAGAAATGGAGACATTATTTGTTGCCAAAAGAGTTTGTTTTATATACTGATCATTAGGCTTTGCAGTTTATTAATAGTCAAGGGAAGTTGAACCAAAGGCACTTAAAATGGGTTGAGTTTTTCAGAGTTATACCTTTGTTTTGAAGCATAGGAGTGGGAAGTCCAAGAAAGTTGTAGATGCCTTGAGCAGAAGGCAAAATTTGTTGACAGAAATGAAGATAGAGGTTGTTGGGTTCGATGAGCTCAAAAGTTTGTACCCTGAAGATCTAGATTTTGTAGAGGCTTGGAAAGCTTGTCTGGAGCCTGTTACTTTGGATAAGACAAAATGGTTGGATTTCATAATCCAAGATTGATGTAGAGTGGCACAAGGGAAGCAACACACAAGGGTTTACTCTATTGTCCTTTGCCCACTCACCCACTTTAAACAGCCTTCAACCAAGCAACCAAAGGTACATTCAAGGGTGTATGAAGGATTTGGTATTCTAGTGATGGCTCCACCTTCTAGGCTTCTCCAACACCTCAGGACAGATCAACAAACACCTTCTATATAGTTGGTTTGGTCTCCAACTTCCCAAAACTCTTCAACCTATACCTTGACTAGTAAGGCTACTAGCCCTCCAAACTAGGTTTTCTCAACAAAACTTGACAAAATACCATATGACCAGGCAAGAAAATGATGGTTTTAGATACAATCTATGGAACCCTATCAAACTCCCAAGTCTCCTGTTCCAACTCTACTCCAACACTCCAGAACACTCATTTGGTCTTCTAGGCCTAATTGATCAATTTAGGCTAGGTTACAAAACAAGTGCTCAAAATTGGGGTCATAAACCTAGGGCAAGAACTTGGATCTCTTCTATGACCTACAAACAACTCACAAACCAACTTTCATTCACCCACCTATCAGACTTTGTCATCTACATCAATAAATTGCACAATTCTGGCCAAATACATAGGAATACTTGACCTAGGGCATCAAATTAAAAATAGAAGACTGCATTTTCAAACAAAAATCTTTTGGAAACTTATAGTACATACCCCTAGCCTACATTTCACCAGTTTTTGAAAATTTTCAACAGTGGGAATGCATTCTAGGGCCGGATTTCTATGGCTGCCCTAGAAAATAGGGTTTCTGGACCTGTTTTGAAAGAAAAATCTATAACTTTTGATCCTAACCACTTCAGGACCTCAAACCAATTGCATTAGAACCCTGACTCCAAGAGATTTCATAAAAAGTACATTTTCACCCCTAAAAAATTTGTACAGGCCGTACACAACAATAAAAATAGCAAAAAATAGTTAGTTTTCTTGATTTTTGTGCCCAAATTCCGTACAAAAACTTTCTCCTCCATGCTGGAGCAATATTTCTTCCATATCAACCTATCCAAGTTGGTTTACAACCTCTACAAATAGTTTTAATAACCAAAATGAAGTTGCAACCGGTCAATGTGTCATTAACACCATTGACAACACTTGACACTATGGAGTTTTTACATTTTCCAAAGGATGGCGATTTGTTTTTCTTGTCCAATGGAATCAAAACATCCTCCATACTCCCAAAACATGATAAAACACACAAACAATAAAAAAAACTCAAAAACCAATCCTTTAGACCTTCTAGGCCTGATTGGCACAACAAGGATCCAAGTGGACTAAGCTTGATTGAGGTTTATATGGTCACCTCAATCATCTTGACCACACAAAAAGGACCATATGCTCATGGCTAAAGCCTTATTACAATCAAAACCACAACTTTCAAAAAAAATGCAAACAAAGTGACTTTAGTGACTTTAGGAACCAAGGTGCTCCTAGGTGCCCTGCACCAAAGATGGCATGTTGTTTAGAGGAAGCTAGTTGTGCATTCCGAGGAGTTCCATGAGAGAGAACCTAATTAAAGAGAAGCATAGTGGAGGACTGGCTAGACACTTTGGTCGAGATAAAACCATTTCTATTGTTGGTGAAAATTATTATTGGCCATAGTTGCAGCAGGATGTGAGGAAGTTTGTGCAGAGTTGCAGAGTATGTCAGATGGCAAAAGGAACATGTCAAAATACAGGGTTGTATCAACCATTACCTGTACCAAAGAAGCCATGGGATGATATTAGTATGGATTTTGTTCTTGGTTTACCAAGGACACAGAGAAGGCATGATTCTATTTTTGTGGTAGTGGACAGATTCTCAAAGATGGCACATTTTATTCCTTGTAAGAAGACTAATGATGCTATTCATATTGTAGAGTTATTTTTTAGGGAAGTGGTGAGACTACATGGTCTACCAAAGAGCATAGTTTCAGATTGAGATACCAAGTTTGTTGGTTATTTCTGGAGGACATTGTGGAAAGAGTTGAAGACAGATTTGAAGTTTAGTTCTGCACACCATCCACAGACTGATGGACAAACTGAAGTGGTGAATAGGAGTTTGGGTAACCTACTACGATGCTTAATAGGAGATAAGCCCAAGGGATGGGATTTGATTTTATCATAGGCAGAATTTGCTTACAACAATTCTGTCAATAGGAGTACTGGTAAATCACCATTCCAGATTGTATATGGCAATAGCCCAAGAAATGCTTCTGAGTTAAGGAAGCTGGACAACGGAGAAAGGACAAGTGCTGAAGCTGAAGACTTTGCAGAACATCTGAAGAATTTGCATGAAGAGGTGAGAAAGCACATTAATAAAATGAATATTCAGTACAAGGCTAAGGCAGATCAGAAGAGGAGATATAAGGAATTCCAGGTAGGAGATGAAGTCATGGTTCACTTGAGAAAAGAAAGGTTCCCAATTGGAACATACAATAAGTTGAAAATGAAGAAATTTGGACCATACAGAATCTTGAAGAAGCATGATTTAGGAAATGCATATGAGGTAGAGCTGCCGAGTGGGATCAATATTTCTCCTGTTTTCAACATTGCTGATTTATCAGAATATTATGAAGGTGGAACAGAGGATAGACCAACAGAAGTACAGTGGAGTATTCCAGCATCTACTTCAATGGAGGAGATAGAAGAGATCTTGGATAGCCATGTGGGAAGAAGTACTCAGAACAAGCAATATGAAGAATATCTAGTAAAATGGAAAGGAAGGCCTGTTGAAGATTCTTCTTGGTTGTCTAAGGCAGAGGTTGACCATTTGGGTTTTCCTCACAGAAACATCTAAGACGTGACAGGGTCACTTCTCAAATTACCCTGGGTGTCTGATGCAGGAGCATCCAGTGGTGTAAGGCCAATCTTGCATCACCCAAAAAGAATTTAATTTAAAATCATTGTAGTTGTTTTCATTTCTTTCCATAATTAGTGTTTCTAGTTCCATAATATCTAGAATAATAATTAGGACTTTCAGTTTTTCCAAAACTGCTAAAAATAGCGACCTGCCTATTTTAGAAAGTGTACCTACTATTTTTAGAAAGTTTGCATTTGGGTACGTAATGAAGCAAAAACTTCCAGAAAGTTACATAATGAAAATATAAGACATTTGGTGAAGAAATCAAGCAAAGATCATTTGTGAGCTAAAAGATATTAAAGTTTTTATTTTCTGAAAAGCCCCTAAAAATTTTTGGAATGAGATATGAGGCACTAAAACTTCCCATAACATCCTAAAAAGTTGACAGAAATTTATTTACGGATTTTTGGCGTGATCAAAAGTTATGCTTCCCAAAAGTTGACCTACTTTTTAAGGGAGTTGCAAATTTCAAAATTTAGCTGGAGGCCACAAAAAGTGCTATTTATGACTATTTTAGGAACCCTGAGCAGTAGTAGAGTTAAGGGGGCCAGTGTAGAGTCAAGAATAGGTGGGAAAATAGAAACCCTAGCTGATTTGGGGTTACAGAAGGCTGAAGATTCTAGAGTCTTGAGGTTGGGAAAGCTGTAATGTGTTACAACTAGTAGATGATTCATCCTCTAATTGTAATTGAGCTTTTGTGATGTAATGAGTTGCCCAGTTCAATAAAAGAAAGTTCTATTTGTTGTGTTCAATATCTGTTAGTGTGTGTTTTGTGACTTACCCCCTTCATCATAAAATCTTGAGTTACAATATATCCTTGTCATCAAAATGCTAGAATTGTAGAGACCTATATATAAATTTCAAACACCATTGAAGAATGGTTGAACTAGACAAAAGGATACTAATAGAAATTGTATGTGTAGAATTTCAAAAAAAGGATGTAGTCACCATTTATTGACTATGTACAATTGTAGTGTCCTTAAATCCTTAATCATGATCATTATAAATGAGTTTGTAATTCTATCACTTTCTTGTGTTTGAATTTCTATATATGTTTTCTCTATAAATTAAGTTTTTGGTAACATAGGGTTTTAGCATTTCATCATTAAATACTTGGTCTAACCTATGTCTCCCATTAGGATTGTTGTCATGCCCTATTGCTAAGTTGAGACCTTCCTCTAAGAGAGACAATTGTCCCTAAACCAAAAATCCTACATATAAAACCTTGATTATTCCACCATGTCATCCAAATTTAAAGCACAAAGTGAATGCCGAGATCTAATAGAGAATTGCCCATGGGCCTTAGATAAGAAATTTGAGAAGGCCATAGGAAAAGGCATTATAATAGATCATACTATGGATGAAATGGCTAAGATCAAACATGTCCTCACATTGAAAAGATGGATGGACATTGTTTGAAGTATTCTTTAAAAAGACATTTGAAATGGTCCCCTTATGAAACCCTTAGATATTTGACTGAGGAAAAGTGATTGCCCCTCATTATTTTATGGATCATAATTTGAATAAGTTGATATCTAGGAGTTACAATACAAAGGATCATGTAGTAAGAGATTCAATGGGAAAAAAATTAGTTACCATCAATAGGGATTTATTCTAGAAGGTATTTGGCTTATATCCTAATACAAGGGAATTGACCAATTTGAAAGTACTTTCTGTTAAGTATAACAAAGGCAAAACTAGTTATAGGGCTAAGTGGCTACCTTACTATATGGTGAAGGAGAATAGCATACAACTATTTCCTATCCTAGATGAAAGTAATCACTTTGATCGAAAGACATTTAAAGGATATTTCCATGGTACCTACTAGGGTATTTGTGATGTCATGGGAGTTGATGTTGTATTGAAAATTGTTAGGATTAGGGTGCCATCAAACTTGTAAATCTTATGTATTTAATTACTCCTAATATTCTTTGTAAATCATTCATAGGAGATGAAGTATTAACCTAGTAGTGATCTTGTTTGAGATGCACTTTTGATCCTTATATTCAATGGGGGATGTGGGGAGATTTCCCCCCCACTACTATCACTAGGGGTTGTAGACACCTAAAATTGGCTCAGGTCAAATTATATAAATATTCTAATATTTATCTTAATTCTTATTTTCTTCTGTCAATTAAATAAATATTATAAGTTTATTTGATTGGTTCATTATCCTACAATTAAATAAAATCATTTTATTTAATTAAATTTCCTAAATTCTTCTAATGTCTCAAGTCCTAAAATCCACCTCATCAATCCACCTCATCTCTTCCACCTCACCATGTTGCACATATAATTAAATATTCTTAAATATTTAATTAGCTAATATCCTCTATTATCCAAAATAAATATTTAATTCCACTGTCCTCCACTATTGAATTCTTAATTCAGTTGTTCCCCACTATACTCCACCAATTAAATTTTTAATTCAATTGTTCCCCACTATCCTCCACTATTGAATTCTTAATTCAATTGTCATAACCCACTATCTTCCACTATTGAATTCTTAATTCAATTGTTCCCCACTATACTCCACCAATTGAACTTTTAATTCAATTGTTCCCCACTATCCTCCACTATTGAATTCTTAATTCAATTGTCATAACCCACTCTTCCCAAAAATGAATTTTTACTTCATCCACTATGAATTTAAAATTCACAAAAAATGAGGGCCCTTGATCTCAACTTTTGATCCTCACCCTCCATTCCCTTTTCAAAAAATCTATAAATGAGACCCTTCTCTAAGCAATTTGGAGGGGACTTCTTCTGGCATCCTTATCATGCCTAATTTCCTTTAGGAAATCTTCTTCTGGCATCCTCATAATGCCCAATTTCTTCTCTATTCTCCTCTTCATACCCTCCTAATGCCAAATTCATTCTAGTCTATGCAGATCAGTTGAATGCAGTTAATCTATCCCTCCCACTATCCTTCATTGTCCCTATGTTTGAAGTTCATCTTCAACACAACAAGTATCACAGCCATTCTATTCTTGTCAATGTCAACAAGCAAGGAAGCAAGCTCCCTGAGGGCCAATCTTCTTCTTCATCAAGGCCAAGAACAGATAGGCGAGCAATGGAAGTCAAAAGGTAAAGGTTGTAAGTATCACTTGTTTGTTATTTAAATCTCCTTTTCCTTCATATTTCATTGACGTATTGGGTTATTATTTATCATTATTGATCAATCCATTTTTCCCATGCACAAGGGGTCTAGGGGGGAAATAGCTTCCTAGGCCCCTTGGCGAGGGTTTGGGGGTAGGGCTGCCCAAGATAATCTTTTTTAGAAAATTGCTTTGTAAAATATTGTAATTTTGTAGTCAATCTAGACCATTCATCATTAGGTCATAGATATGATAGTGCAAGTTATGTTAGGGTTGTTTTCCCTAGAAGGAAACACTCCTTTAAGAGTATATTGTATTACATTTTTGTATGAGTATTACAGGTGCTACAAGATTGAAGACTGAAGAGGAGATTATTAGTGTTGTATTGTAATCTCTATTGAAGTTAATATAGACTGGTGCATCTCTTCTTGTGTGGAGTTTTTTTCCTGAAAGGGTTTCTCCATGTAAATACTATGTTATTTGTTTGATCTTCTATTTCATTATTTCTTTGTATTGATTTCATCCATCTCCATTTTGTTTCTGCATAGTTAAATATCTATTTCATAGTTGTAATTAGTTTTTCATTGATAGTTGTTTACCTTCATTTCTAACAAAAATATCAAAGGGTGGCACACACATACAAAATGTAGATTAGAAAATGTTATTTGATTATGGAATTTATCTTTCTAATAATATTCATGATAATTTGGCTAACCTTGAAAACCAAGGGTCAATCAAATCACTCATTTTCTACTCACTTTTATGCCACATTTTACCTAAATGCTCTAGTAGAAGATTGGCAGGAGAAGTTGGGAATTCAATTTACCTCTACTAAGTTGCTTAAAGGCACAATAACTCATGTTCAAATGTGGATTTCTCACTTAAAAATGAATGAATCCAATGCTATAACTCCTATATTGAGGAGGTTGGGCTATGATAGACCCATGATTCATAACAAAATATAGAAGTTTCTAAGGCCTCATGACCTCACACTAGAATTGGGTATTGGTCAGAACTTTGGAGGTTGATATTTTTATGATAATTATATATTCATAAGAATATATGGGGCACAAGTCAAGCGACATAAAATACCTATATGGGTATCTAATAAGGTGGCCCTTTTTTAATCAATGTGGTAGATGTATAACTTATGTTGTCTCAACTATAAGAAAAAGGGTGTCCTTCTTCATAAGTGTACATATTATAATATTTTGAAGAAAGAAGGATATGATAGAATTAGTGATCTCATTGTTCCTCTTAGAATAGAAGTTGTAGAGACTAGAAAATATGATATTAAGGATTTTATAAATGGTTTGAGGAAAGAAGTAGGAATCTCAGGGTATGTACATTATCTTGAAACAAAGGACTTGATTAGAAATTGCCAAAACAAAACTAATAAGGAAATGAGAAAGGATGAGTGGAAGAGGATTGTGTTGGCAAACATAAGAAGAGAGATGATTGACTTGAAGTAAAAACGAGCATTTTGTGAAATTAAGAACCCTATAGAGAGAATGGACCTCTAAATGGAACATGTGGAGACTCTAGGGGTAATGCCAACTAGAATGTTGCCCATGAATGTGGATGTTCTATCTAGAGAGATAGGGCTAGCTACAAATGATCCCTATCAAATGTTAAGGATAATAATCTTGGCATTGGTTATTCATCCAATGATCCACAACCAACTTGTAGTGAAAAAGTCAAATTCAAGTTATGGTTCTTTCTCACCTTTTGGTAAGATATGAAGGTACTAAGGGTGGTGAGGATTTATACCTCTAAATTACCCTCTTTAGGAGGTGATTTCATCTTTGGTGCATGAATGGAAAAGTTAGGCTACTACCCCAATTACGTCTTTCATGCCGTGTTTCTTTGACAGAGATGTTGTAGGTGAATGTGTTAGGAAGAGAGAATGTCAAGAATTTATGTTTGATGACCAATTCATAAAAAAATATGAATTTAAGGGTATTGTTTTTAAAATGAGGATTAAGGAATGAAGAGATGCATAGGAAAATATTTAGTAGACTATAATGGATCAAAAATGTCTAGACCAAGCAAGAGAGATTAGATAAAGCCAAAACCTCAAGAAATCAAAACCCTAATCAAACAAATCACATGCAATTAAAACAAATTCACCAGGGTTGTCATATTTCTTGATTTCTTTTGTGGATTTCTTCATTAAATGTGCAACCAAATTGCAAGAAGTTGCCATGATTGTTTAAGAAGACACATGCAAAATGATAAAATGTAGAGAATAGAAGATGAGTACGTAGAAGATGGAAGAAGAAAATTCAAGGAGAAACCCAAATGAGAGCACAATAAGGTATTTATAAATTTGAGAGGGTGATTGATTGACGGTGGAGATGGAAATGCCATATCAATGGTGGAGAGTGAATGAGGGAGAGAGACAAACATGCACACACCAAGTGTCCAAGAGAGGATAAAGTTTCTTTTTTTTTTTTAAATAGGATATTTCTATTTCTTTGGTAGAGATAACTTGGCTTTCTAATTTCTTTAAATTTGCTTTTTTTGATTTATTGCCAATTTAAAAGTCATGTTGTCTTTTAAATTTTTTATAATTTTGATTTTTGATTTGTTTACAAATTAGAACTTGTGTGCACGTTGAGAAGAATTAGAAGGTGGAAAAATTAATTTTTTTTTTTTACAAAAGTGGTGGACCACTATAATTATATTAAAATTAAAAGAAATTACAAACCCTGGTTCAGAGAGCATACTGGCAGGAAAGAACCAGGGAAGCAAACCTCCAGTTATAGCTCGCAAAAACAAAAAAGCTCCAAACAGTTTACAAAAAATGGAGCAAGATTTTGCATGAATAATTTAACAAAATATTACATTTTAATCATCGGACAGAGGAGGCAAAATCCCAAGAAAACTACTGACTAACCCAAATTCACTTCAGCATTCAAATCTTGTACAGCATAATTCAGATCCCCCACAGCCTGATCTTCAATAGGCGAACCCGGAGGGGGAGGAAGAAGAGGATGGAATTGAATTAAAAACAACAGAGCTTGAAAAACTTCATCCACTCTGTTGGAGAAGCCTTCACCAATTTCACGACCATGAGCATGTAAAGAAAAGTGTAGAAAATCTTCGTCCTCATGTAGCAGAGAAGAACGAACCACATTAAAAATGCAATTGTGAATAGGAGAGTGAAGAACTTGACATTTGGTGAAAAGACCACCAATGAGAGATTCTGAACTAAATAAATCATAATTCTGAAATGCTGCATCAACACTTTCATCAGTAAAAAGAAAACGATGAACAAATTTCTCAATAAGCTGACGAACTATACCAATATCCTATAAAAAATCCATAGCATTAGAAATAAAAACCATAAAGATCTGAGAAGGGTAAAGAACTCGAACACGGCCTTCAAGTATGTCTCGGCCCACAACCTCCCGAATGGCTTCCTCCACCTCCGGGCTGTCTATAGCAAAGACAGAACTTAAACCATCTGAAGACACAGAACCGATGAAAGCAGACTCCCATTTTGAAATAGGGAAAAATAAACGACGATTCAGCTGAATTTCCATTGCATCCAACAAAGCAACCAACAATAGAAGAAGTATGGTTAAACATGTTAAGCAAAAGTAATATATAACCCAAAGGATCAATAGATCATAATTAGCAGGCGTCACCACCCATGAGAGAAATGAATGAAACATGTTGCGAGCCGGCGCTATAAGAAAGCAAGTACAAATAACTTACAGAGGAAAGGAATCAATAGAATCAAAAAATCCCAATGCAGATGAACAACGCATGTGGCAATAATGACAACACCAAGAAAGAACTATAAACTACCACAACCATGAAACCACACAAGTGAGTATTATTACACATACCTTAAACAATCAAGGCGTACTATATCTGCCAAATGTGTATATTGGCCAATTAAATCCTCATCAAAATAAGATAGAGAGGAGTCTAAATCAAAGCCCAAGTTAGCAATAGCGTCAACCAATCTATTACCCTCTCTAAGGGTATGTGAAATAATGTAGCTATCAAACACATCCAAAAGATGCCATGCCTCTTGTAATAAGTAATCCAATTGCCAATTAAAAGTATGATGCTTTTTCAAAGCATTAATAATAATTAAAGAATCACCTTCAATATGGAGATGAAAAAATTTTAAACTAATAGCCACCCTAAGACCCTCAACAAGAGCAAGGGTCTTAGCCTGGTTATTAGTTCCATCAGAGATTTTACCAGAAAATGCTTTGAGGATAACACCTTTCAAATTTTGAAAGACCCTGCCAATAGAAGAGGGGCCCGGATTACCACAAGAAGCCCCGTCAAAATTAAACTTAATGAAATCACCAAAGGGGGGCAACCACTTAACTAACCTTCTATCCACCTGAGAGACTGCAGAAGAATGTGAAAAAGAGAATGAACCTAAAGAGGGCCAGCCTTCCAAAATGGAATTATCCCATGAAGTAAAATGGAGGGTAGAAGATTTTAATGATTTAAGATAGTTCACCACCACCTCTGAGATAGAATTTTCAATAATAAAGGAAACAGACTGAAAATCCTTACTAACATTTCTAAAAATCCTTCGATTCCTTTCCAACCAAATATTCCAAATAACAATAGAAGGAGCAACTATCCAAATAATAGCAAAAGTAGAACCTTTGAATAAAATGGGCCAACTTTTTAAAAGATTCAACAAAGAATTAGGCAGAGGAGAAGACTAATTTAATTTGGAAAAGAGCCAAGTCCAACATGAAAAGGCAAAAGAACAAGAAATAAACAGATCTACCTCTTCTTCACATAAACCACAAAACACACAATTGAAGGAATCCAAAATCCCCAATCTGGCCAACCTCTGACCCGTCAAGATCTTATTTTTCAAAGCTAACCAAGCAAAGGCTCCAGCTTTCTGAAGACAAGCAACATTCCAACAAAGCAACTGAGGCCAATCCAAATCAAAAGGGACATCCATGGAGGAAAGATATCTATACCCATCTTTAACAAAATAAGAACTAGAATTAGAAAAGGACCAAAATAAAACATCTTCTTTAGGTAAGAAACAAATCCTTGTTTTACTTAATATTTGACTAAGAAGGAGCTTCTGATTCTCAGGAATAGGACAAGATGAAAAATCTCTCCAATGAGAACTGTAAAAAGAGCCTTCTTTAGTGACTGAAAGATAGTCACTAACTCTAACTCCCCAAGAAGAAGAAAGATAAGATTTAGCTTGAGCCAATTCCTTAACTGAGGAGAGAGGAGAGAAACCATTCCAAGAATCATCCCAAAAAGAGGCTTTAGAACCATTAAAAAATTTTCCAGGAAAGGTGAGGTAAAAGAACTCTCCTGCAAGAAACTAAAAAATTCCAGATTGAAGAACCCTTAGGAGGATTAGAAACGGTAAAGATCCTATCAAGGGAAAGGGAGTCTAAGTACTTAGATTGAAGGAATTTACACCATTTAAGATCCGGATTAGAAAACATCTTCCAAGCCAACTTAGCACCCAAGGCTTTATTATGCACAGATAGATTATGAATTCCCGAACCACCAGAAGATTTAGGAACACAGACCTTATCCCAAGCAACTAAGGAAACTTTATGACCTTCATCAACAGATCCTTTCCATAAAAAAGAACTCAAAGATTTCTAAATCTCCTGAATTACACCTCTCAGAATATTTAACATAGAAAGCATATATATAGGAATAGCAGTTAAAACAGATTTTAAAAGAGTGATTCTACCAGATAAAGTTAACCATCGAGCCTTCCAAAGAGTAATTTTAGTATGAATAGAATGAGAGACCTTTGCCCAAAAGGACTTCTTTTGAGGACCAAAGAATAAAGGGATTCCCAAATATAGACTAGGTAAAGACTCCAATTTAACTTTAAGGATAGAAACAATCCTACTTTGTAAGGAAGGTTTAGTATTAAAGAAATAAATTTTAGATTTATCCAAATTGACTACTTGATTTGACGCAGAACTATAACTAGAAATAACCTTCTGAATACATTTTGCCTCTTTAATAGAAGGGAGACCAAACAACAGAGTATCATCTGCAAACAAGGTATGTGTTACCGAAAAAGGAACTCCGAGAATCTGAATCCCTTTCCAATTAGATAAATTATTTTGCAATAAAATTTCTCTACTAAAAGTCTCAGCCATTAAAATGAAGTTAAAAGGGGATAAAGGATTCCCTTGTCTTATACCTTGAGAAACTTGGAAGAAAGCAGTAGGGCTACCATTAATAATTACCGCTGAATGAACCCCCGAGATACAAGAAAGAATCCATTTACACCATTTTTTATCAAAACCAAATTTGAGAAGAACTTTTAATAAAAAATTCCAAGAAACCCTATCATAAGCTTTCATCATATCTAGTTTAAGCATCATAGCAAGAAGCTTAAGATCTTTAATTGAATGCAAAACTTCATGAGCCAAGATTGCACCATCTGCCGTTTCCTTACCTGGAACAAAACCTCCTTGTTCAGAGGAAATAATTCTTGGAATAAGCATAGCTAACCTCAAGGAAATAGCTTTTGTAAATATTTTATAAATAGTGTTGCATAAAGAAATCGGTCTAAACTGAGAAAAGGAAGAGGGAGCAGTGGATTTAGAGATTAAAACAATAAAGGTTGCATTCATTTCTTTAAGAATATTACTATGTTTCCTTGATTCTTCCAAGGCCAACCAAACATCCTTCCCCAAAAAATCCCAACACTTCTAAAAAAACAAAGGAGTAAAACCATCCGGACCAGGAGCCTTATCAGGATCCAAAGAAAAAACTACTCCCTTAACTTCTTCCAAAGAAAATTCCTTCATTAATAAAACATTATCATCATCCACCAACATCTTAGGAATATTGTCTAATAGAGAATTGCACAACTCTTCCGAAGGATCGTTCGAATTATTGGTTAACAGATTCAAAAAAAAGGAAATAGCCTCCTGTTGTAAAAGGATAGGATCTGAGATTAGGGACCCATTAGAATCAGCAATATGATGAATTTTATTAACCTGTCTATTCATTTTAACAGAAGCATGAAAGAATTTAGTATTTCTATGCCCAACTTGCAACCAAGTTTCTCTTGATTTTTGACGCCAATATTCTTCTTCTCTAGCCAAGAGTTCATCCAACTCCAATTGAAGCTATTTTTGTTGGTCAAAGGTTGAACTATCCATACCACAATTGATAACATGAGAGTTTATCATGAGAAGCTTTTTTTCAATGATCTCTTTTTCTTTAAAGATATTCTTAAAATGGGAAACATTCCATGCTCTTATAAACTTTTTTATTAAAAGCATTTAACAAGCTGAAACATTCTAGATCCTTCCACAAAAGGCAAAGTTTCCCACCAGACGTTTAATAATGGAAGAAAAGAAGGATCTTTGAACCACATGGATTCAAATTTAAAAGCTTTTTTCAGACTTGGTTGAGATCCAAAAACATCAATTGCTAAGAGAATAGGGAAATGATCAGACCCTGAGAACGGAAGAATCGAGGAAGAAAAAGAACCTTGAAAAGATAACCAAAAATATGACAATAAAAATCTATCAAGCCTTTTTGCTATGCTAAGGAAGTTTTTTCTTTTATTAACCCATGTAAATTTCCCGTTAGAAGGTAGACAATCGACTAAACCATTATCACTAACAAATGCAAAAAAGTCCATCATAACCTTAGAAGGGGGAATAATACCACCTTGTTTTTCATTCATATTTAAAATAGCATTAAAGTCCCCTCCCAATATAAGATTCTCCTCAGGTAAGGAATGAACAATATCCATTAAAGAATCCCATAATCATTTTTTATCTACTGAGGAAGTTGGGCCATAAACATTAATTAGGCCAAATTTCAAATGATTTTGAAAGCAAATTTCTACAAAAAGCCAATTAGAAGTTTTAGAAATCAGAGTCACTTCCACATACCTCTTATCCCATAGAACAACTAAATCCCCAGAAGCTCCAATAGAAGATGAGCTTAAAAAATTCCATTTCTTCCATAATTTAAAAATTTTCTCCGTTGATTGATCAGACAATTTAGATTCTTGAAGAAGAACTACATGAGCACCTGATAAATCAATCTGATGTTTTATCAGGCATTTTTTGTTAGGAGCATTAATGCCCCTAACATTCCAAGAAATAATCTTCATTATACCTGAGGAGAGCCCTCAGCTCTCCTCAACGCTGACCTTGTTAACATTTTTTCAAGAGTTTTTTGCACACCTGCTTCAATTTCTTCTTGAGTAACCCTAACTTTTGATTTTCTTCCTCTAGTCTTAGGAGGGGAAGAAAAAACCACAGGTGTCTCCAAAGGAGTTTGAGAGATACCTGAAACTGAGTCACTAGGAGCATCAACCTCATTTAAAACCTCATCAGCGATCTTTTCAATAAGTTCCTCCCCAACCTTAGCAACCACTTCATCAATAAAAGTTTCTGCCTCTTGTAATGAAAAAGGAAAAGCCTCTTCACCATCTATTTGATTGGTAGAGACATTACTAAAACCTTCCCTTGAAACAGAAATCTTTGAAGACCGAGATGAATCAGAAGGCAAATCATCAGGACAAGAAGGTCTCAGGGAAACTTCATTATCAGGACAAGGAACAGGGTCCAAAAGAACTACAGAAGGTTGAGGCAAAGGTTCCTCAGAAGATATCTCAGAAGATACCTCGGACACATGATTATACACCGAAGAAATCGCTAGACCTGAAGGAACACTATCAACATCGCAACTTCTGAAGATTGGGCATTAACCAAATAATCCAAAGAAAGTTCAGGGAATATATCCGTATCACCTAATAAAACCACATTGGACTAATCGTGGGCATTACACTCAACTCCACAAGCTGAACCTTTCGGGGCTACCTTATCAGAAACAGGGACAGAATCATCCAAAAACTCAGAGACGGATCTGTCTCCTAAAACAACTTCAGTGTTAACCTCAGGGAAATCAATGGCCTTAGCCTAAGGGCTAGATAAAGAAACCTCATGCGAACACGATTTTCCCTTATCCACCCATTCCTCAGAAGCAAACATATTATCAAATTAAAAAATGGTATCCAGATCTTCGAAAATAATCTTTTGGGTCCACGAAGATTTAGAAGTTTTCAAAATGATATTCTCTGGGAAAGTATAAGAAGTATTCATAATCAAACACATTCATACTGGAAGCTTAGGGTTTTTAAATGTTGAGAGATCATGATTAATAAAAAAACCCTAACCTCTGAGCAATGAACTTTAAAACAAATAAGTCTCTATATTCCAAAGGTAAATTAGGAAAATTTATCTAGAAGGGAAAAAAGTTATCGTTACTCTTAGATGGATTAAAATTTGGAAACCATGATTGTAAATGCATACCCTTCCTGTTAAAAAACCATGATTTGGTTTCCAGAATTAAATTTCACATTTCTGCAGAAGAGAAAATTGCAATAAAAAACCCCAAAGATTCATCCAACATAAAAAAATTCGTCACACCTTTCCAATTATCAACAACCCAAGACTCCAAATTCACAGAAACCAAAGAACAATTCCAGATCTTACCTATTAATGTGGTTTGAGAAAGATCCCGCACATGAGGAGCAATAAGGTCATCAGGTAATTGAACCTCAAAATTTATACCTAATGGCAAGTCGACATTTTTCTGAATTGCCTTCGGAATCCAAATTTTTTTAATAGGAGGAGATTGTTGTTGAAAACGACGAAAAACACTCCCAAACCTAGGGACCTGAGATCGGAAACCCTCACGACCAAAATTCACCTGTCTAATATTCCTCGGACCCGGATAGAAGACATCATGGAAACCATTCGAAGTCTTAATAAAATCTGCAAATAAAGATGCTTGAGATTGTAAAGGTTGCCACAGTCTTCCCGCAAAATGTCACTGCCCTTGGTGCTGGCCCTGCCCATACTGATGTCGCTGCCATCGCTCTCCACGCTCCATTTTTATTTAATTTATTTATTTGCAAATGGATAAATAAATTAAATAACGATATTTATTTAATTTAATTAAATGATAAGAAGAGAGGGGGATAAATTAAATAAATTAGCAGTTATTGTTGCAAGTATGGGCCTAACCAATGTTGTCACTGATGTCAACATGCTCCTATTGCATTGATGACAAGGATTGGATGAGTTGTATGGTGAGGATATTGAGAAAATTAGTCCTATTAGAAACAAAGAAGAACAGTGAAGACAGTGAAGTAAGGATCCCATGTAAGATGAAGATTAGAGGATATGCATCAAAGGGGTTTGTAGATATGTGTCCAAAGGTGATCTAGTAAAGATTTGAGAGGTCCACATGAATATTTGAAGAAGTTATGGCTATATGAGTAAAACCGGTTCTGGCAGATGTTCAAAGGTGATAGAGTGACACAAATAGGTCTGGTGAGATCCAGAAATGCAATATCTTGTTTTGTGGATTTGGTGGAGTGTTTAGGAAGTCAATGAGAATTGACAACTCAATTGGTTCATGGTTTGGAGGTCCGCAAGTATCTATTCCAATATGACAGTGATGACAAACTGAGTTCTTGAGGTTCCAGATGGAGAGAATGATTTTAGTAAGTAGAAGTAGTGTGGATGTTCTTGGTGATTTAGGTAAGCTTGTGAGTGTCTCTAGATTGTGTCTAGTTTGTGTTGGTGGTACGCATTGAAGATTGAGCTCATAATTGAAGAATTAATTCTAGATGATGATGTTCTTTCTAAACTTGGCCAACCAGATAAGTTACACATCCTACGGATGATCTTGAAGATGTTTTGCGAAGCATGGAGTGTTTCTCAAAGAAGATTGAAGTCTCAGATCTATGTAGCTGATAGTGTGATGATCCGCATGAAGTCTTTTATAATTAGTCAAGTTTTATTTGTGTATTTTCTCTGTAAAGTATGCCAACTTGGATGATTATCCCAAAGTCAATGTCTTGTATAAATAAGAGTTGCAAAGTAATTTCAAATGTATCTTGGTGGAGATGAGAGTGTGATTTTTCCCTTAACCAAGTTTTCCATGTTAAAATCTTGGTGCTATATGTGTTAATGTGTTTCTGCTCTTGAATTGTTGCATTATGTTTCCATGATTGATTTATTATTATGCTACTGAATTACAAGAAAGATTTAAGCGGTTAATAAGAGAAAGTTTTGGGACAACTGATTCACCCCCCCTCTCAGTTGTCTATCTTGAATCTAACAATTGGTATCAGAGCCAAGTTCCTCTAAAAGAGCTTAACCACTTGAGGAGATCCAGGATGTCTTCCTACAAGAAGGATAGTCCAAGGTTTGACAGAACCAATTTCACTCTTTGGAAAAGCGACATGGAATGTCACTTGCAATGTATGAGAATGCAATATTAGATTATGGATTCAAAGAAGTATGTTCCTCCATAGAATGGTCCAAGAACTGTAGATGAATTCATAGATGCTAAAAACAATCTTCAGGCTAAAGAAGCTCTTCTAAGTGCCTTATCTGATTTAGAGCTGACAAATGTTATAGATCTAAAAACTACATATGAGATTTGGGAAAAACTAGAACTTTTGCATGAAGGAGACAAATATGTTAAATGTGCCAAGCTACAGAGCTTGAAAGGAAAATTCAAAAACTTGAAGATGAATGAAGATGAGAATATCACTACATTTATTCCAAGAGTAAATGAGATTGTTTGTGGCATTAGTTGTGTTGGTGGAATCTTGGATGAAGATGAGATAGTTTCCAAATTTCTCAGATCCCTACCTCCTTACAAATACAAGGTTTCTGCTATTGAATAATTCAGATCTTTTTCAAATATCACAAGGGATCAATTGGTTGGAAAATTAGCTACATTTAAATTGGCCAAGTTTGGAGATGCACCCTCAAGACTGAATCTACATTCAAAGCTAGTGCCTTTGTAAAAGGCAAACAAAAGTTTGATCTAGGAGAGAATTCTTCAAAGAAACTATCATGGTATAAAAAAGAAAGAAAAGATCTAGAAGATGAAGTAGAAGCTGCTCGACTTGAAGCCCTTATTGCAAAAAGATTGCCAAGAGGATCTGGTAAGTATGAAATAAAATTGCCCTTTAAATGTTTTAACTGCAATAAGATTGGTCATTTTGCCTCAAGGTGTCCAAAAAGATTTTCAAGGGCAAATTCAAATAGATCATGATTCCAAAAGAAATGTTACTATGTTCATGGAGATGATGATGATGAGGGAGTAACAGATGATGAATCAGAGACATGAAACAAATCCAGAAGTGACTGGGTGTTTATTGCCATCAAGGAAGAAGATCTAATGCCCTTTGAATCTGTCAATCATAAAATAGAAAGAGCTCTGGCTGTCCAAGTTAAAGAAAAGGATGATTGGGTCATTGACAGCGGATGCTCCCACCATATGATAGGTGACAAAAATAAGTTTATAGATTTGGAAAGATATGAAGGAGGAGTTGTAAAATTTGGTGATAATTCTACTGGCAGAATCAAAGGTAAAGGAACTATTTCTTTTGATAGAAAGAACAAAACCAGTAATGTACTGTATGTTGAAGGTCTGAAGCACATTCTTCTCAATGTTGGACAGTTGGTGGACAAAGACTATGATCTCTGATTCAAAAATGAAAAATATAAGATCTTTGAAAGTTCTAAAATAGAGATTGCATCCGGTACTCAAACAAAAGGTAATATCTTCCACTTGGTTGGTACTGGTAAAAGTTGTTTATTTGTTCAAATTGATTAGAGTTGGTTGTGGCATAGGAGAATGTGTCATGTGAATTTTGATAATATCATCAATATAAGAAACACTTAGGCTATAGGAGATCTTCCAAGACTCGTGAAACCTACTAATAGTTTGTACAAAGAATGTCAGTTGGGTAAGCAGAGTAGAGTCACATTCAAAAGCAAGGAACAGTCTTCTACCAGATTGTTGGACTTAGTACATATTGATCTATGTGGTCTGGCAGGAATCAAGAGTCTGCAAGGTGATAGATACTTCATGCTATTAATTGATGACCACTCCTAGATGATGTGGGTGACTTTTCTGAAAGAGAAATCTGAGGCTCTTGAGAAATTCAAAATATTCAAAGCTATGGTAGAGAATGAAACTAGATTAAACATAAAATGTCTTAGGTCTGATAGAGGTGGAGAATTCACATCTAAAGAGTCCATAGACTTCAATGAGAAACATGGGATAAAAAGACAGTTGTCTACTCCAAGGACTCCATAGCAGAATGGAGTAGTGGAGAGAAAGAATTAGACCATCCAGGAAGCATCTAGAACCATGATGATGGAAGAAAATGTTTCTCAGATCTACTAGAGAGAAGCTGTAAGCACTACTATCTATACTCTTAATCAAGTACAAATTAGAAGCAATACTGGTAAGACCCCTTATGAACTTTGGTTTGGCATTACTCCCACTGTGAAGTATTTCAGAGTCTTTGGTAGAAAATGTTATATTAAAAGAGATGAAGACCTGTTGTGTGGTCACACAACACGCCCCATTTTAACTTGTCAAAACAGGGACCCAACCTTTTGGCTTGCCTTGTGTTGTCTGCTTTCTGGCGGTTTGGTAAAAATAGGTCAGGTGCATCATCATCATGATATTCGATGAGGTTGGTCATCATCATGAGGTTAGTTTGTCAAAGTTCATATTTTGTTTCTATGACCTCATATTTAGAAAGAGCTTGAAATTCCATGCAGGTTTGCCTTTTACATCACTTGAAAATTCGTCCATATGAGGGAGTTATGCACAATCAAAGTTTTGGTCAAACCTGATATTCGCAAGAAGAGGGTCATATCTTATAAACTTAGTTTTGCTGTTTGAAGAACATCATCATCATATTTGAAACGCCCCCCCCCCCCCCCCCCCCCCGATAATATCCTGAGGTTCAAATATCCGGACGTCAACTTTAAGTCATGGTAAGTTTTCCCCGTCGAGCGGTCTTTTGTATCGCGAAAGGTCATCATCATGATCTTGATCTATCACCCGATAAAAATCATGCAGTCCCAATATCCGGACGTCAATCTTAAGTGATAGTGTGTTTTACCCATCAAATGACCTTGGGCACATTGCGAGCATCATGATATTTTAACATCACCCGATATTATAATATCATGCTGATATTATAATATCACCCTACTTAGAAAATCCACCGTCTGCATAATTTGCATGCGCACTTCAAAGTCCTGGTGATCATCATCATCCTGATCTTTCAAGGCAGGATCATATTTCATATCCTCCTGATCTCCTTTGCGCAATCATGATGATCACCCTATCTTTCAAAGGGAGGGTGATATTCCATTCCTAAGTCATGTTGTCAAGATCATCATGATCTTATTTGTCTACCCGACATTTAGTAATGTCCTCCTGCCGAGAAATATAACCTTTTGCAAATATCCTGATGACGTCATCCCGATCTGATAAACGAAGAAGCAAATATCAGGATGACATCATCATCACATTTCTCCTTCGGCAGGATATTTTCCAAAACATGATCCGGTTCGCGAATATGACGATGATGTCATGTTCTAAGTTCAACAAAAGCCCCGGATATCCTGATGACGTCATCTGGACATTCAGCAGGATCATATTTTAAATCACCTAGTGCGGATATGATGGTGATCATCATCATCATCCTGATCTTTCGAGAGGGTTACCTTGGCCTCAAAGGGGTCATATTACATGCACCACCTGATCATCTTCCTTAGGTGACCTGATATTACATTTATCTCCTGATCTTAACGAAACATGACGGTGATGTCATCTTTTGCATTTTAATGAAGCCCGAATATGACGATGACGTCACCATCATATTCCTTTCCTCGGCAACAGGATCATATTCCAAATCCTCCTATTTTCCTTCGACATGATGATGACGATGATGTCTTTCTTTCCCCAATATGCAGAAGCGAAACATCCTGATGTGCTTTTCATCAGAGCATTTGGAAGGGAGAAGCATCATATTTCATGATATCCTGCAGCTAGATAGAAGACATAGAGTTGGGCATCATCATGATTTTTGGCGTCGGTATAACTGTTGCCATCGGCCAAGTCTAATTTTGTCACCCCGATCATATGTGGTCACACCGATGCGAATATGATGATGACCCGAAACATACAAACAGAGCATGCAAAGCCGGATTTGAAATAATTTGTTAAAAGCGATTGATTCCTCGTATATTTTGTGATGTATATGCATGATCATATTTGAACCCGATATACAGAAAATGGGCGGGAAAACATGAAGCGATGGAAATTTGAAGACCCGATTGCTGATTTCCAGTCAACGATGGTTGACCCGAGTGTTTTGATGTTGTTTATGCATTTAGTGCATAATTTTCTACTGATTTGAAGCTCGATTGCCTGTAGCTGCACATTTTGGAGGCTTGTTTAATAAAATGTTTAAATTCCTGTTGTTTATCCACATGATGATGAACTTAATGTTTGTCTATTTACTTGCAGGAAGTCATGATGCTGTTAGAGCTGCTGCTGAAGCTGAGCATTGTATGGTTGCACATGGAGGCAACATGAACCAGAAATGAGGAGGATATTGTCAAATATGCTGTTTGCCAGCTGGAGACCGAATCAAGTCAAAGATGCTGGAATATTCTATGCCAGCTGTACATTTGCCAACTGGCGAAGCATGTGCTTATCATCTGGACCGTTGATTATTATGAGAGGATCCTGATCCTTGGATAATTGTAACTGTTTTCTGGCATTTGTTCTATATAAAGGCCAGAACCTGATACAAAAAGGAGATACATTAATATACACAGACGCATCTGGCGCATTAAGGCCAATTACTGTAGAATCAATTAGGAGATCAAATTACTAAGACTAATGAAGACTGAATTGTTGAAATGTCAAGGTTCTTTCTTCAGATCACTGTAAATGTACCTGTTCTTGAGCATACTGAATGGATATGAAGTTTCAGATTACATCCTGATTGTAAATTTTACGTAATCTTCTTGTTGATTTCTGGATATGTACTGGTGAATGCTGTGTTCATCTGGAAGCGCTTTCATTTCATTACATGTTGTTATCAACTTTTCCTTTGAAGATTTGCACTAGATCATGCGGATTTGTGGAATGTCCTGGTGAAGTATGATTTCTAGTTTCCTTCTTTTCATTGCATGTATGGGAGCTTGTATGTGGATCAGTGATCTAAGTCAAGTAGTTTTGGGAATCTCATTCTTTAACCCTTTTCCTTTTTTTAATTTCATAAATTCATCACCATAACTGCAAATCATGATAAATAACAAGCAGAAACAGAGAAATATGCTGAAATCCCGTAGGTAACTGAAAATCTTTAGCATATTTGAGTTAAATGCATGTAGTATTGAAAATATCATGCAAAGAATCATAAATAATGGTAGAAATCATGCAAATATCAACCTGTAGGCACATTATTTGACTAAATTCATAGTGCAGAGGTAGAATTATTGGAGATTTATGCAGAGCAGGATATTTGAAGATGATGATGATGAACTTTGCAGAAATACGTAAGGCCCCTGAATGGAAAATAGCAACACACATCAACCACTGAGTAACGTCAGTAGATTAAGACCTAATCACCGGAGACTTGGGATCATGAATTCTCTGAATTCATCGTATCTTTCAAGATGAGTAAAGGTTGTTGTGTAACTTTTATTCTATGTTTGCGAATGACTAACATCCTGACCAACATAAATTGGTGCTAGAAGGGGGGCAGAACTGGAAAAGACACCATTGCTTCAGTCATCATTCATTTTATGCAGGCCCCTTGCTTCTAACGCAACATAAATTAGCGCTAGAAGGAGGGCAGAACTGGAAAAGACACCATTGCTTTAGTCATCATTCATTTTATGCAGGCCCCTCGCTTCTAACGCAACATAAATTGGCGCTAGAAGGAGGGCAGAACTGGAAAAGACACCATTGCTTCAGTCATCATTCATTTTATGCAGGCCCCTCGCTTCTAACGCAACATAAATTGGCGCTAGAAGGAGGGCTAGAGCTGTGAATTTTTGGATTTCTGCAAATATTGCATAAATATTTCAGCATTTCAGCTAAATGTCTGCAAATATCTCTTATCTGAGATGTTTTGGTTGCACCTTTGCAAAGATCTAGCTCGAAACATCAAAGATTAGTTTCATTTTCTGAACTTTCAAGTTTTATTCTGAGATATGATAGATCTCCTTAAAATTGCAAAATGCTAAAAAATTGAAAAATATAGTCTCAGTTTGATGGATGTATATGAAAATAATTGTCAAATTAACATTCCTTTATTTCAGGAAACTTTGAATAGGCAGCTTTACCCTCACAGTTTGTCTAACTTTGGTTTATCTACCTGTTGTAGGATACACCAGACTGCAGAACACAGTGAAATTAATTGTTTAACTTTCCTTACAAGGTTGGATTTATATTTTAAAGGATTAATATTCTTTCTGGATGTGTTCAGGACCGAAATCTGGCAGGAAAATGAAGAAATTTTCCAGGAAAATGAAGAAATTTGCCAGGAAAATGAGGAAATTCTGGAGCAACAAGCAGATGCAGCACCAGAAGTTATTCATTGTCCAGACACTGAAGTGGACCGATCTGAGGATTTTGAATTATACTTGTCTAGAAATATACAGTGTAGTCAAATATTAGGTTTGCCCATTGATGATGTCCTGATTGAAAGCTGGTGCAGATTACATGATGAAGAGCATTCAGAGAGAGATTGTTACCCTTGCTTGATCATGTTGAAAAAGATTCTAGAAAATACAATAGCTGAGTCGGTTCCAGAAGGTAAAGAAGAGGAAACATCTTTCCTGGATTCATTTTATGGTGAGATTGATAGGAGTTCTCTACTTCCTAATACAAGTAAGGATCAGTCAGTATGCAGGTATGAATCTTGTGAAAATTTTAGAGAAGAAATCACTCATCAGGATAATATTTTTGGTTCTGATCCTAATACTATTGATGATGATGATGATGTAGTAGAGCAATTTAAATTCACTGCTGATGATGAAGTTCCTATGATAGTAATTCAGGAAGTAATAGAAAATAAAATAAATGCTGATTTACTACCTAACTGGGTTGAATTGAATGATCAAATGCAAGAATGTTGCAGATTAAAGGAACCAGGCACTTTACTAGATAGAAGATGTGAATTATTTAATGAACAATTCCTAAAAGATGAAGATGTAGAAGACTTTGGAGTTGTTGTGCATAATCAGATGTCACTCCAGAAATATTTTGAAAATGAAACAGGGGAGTGTCCTTATCAAGTGAAAGTTGTTTCTCCTTTACAGTCACATGATTTAGAAATGATAAATTTCTGTATATCAAGTTGTGATAATAAAGATACTTATTTAGATGCTGATGTGCAGGAAACTGAAGAAAATATTGAGAAGTTTCCTGAACTGGAAGATAAACTGAACATCCAGAATGAAGGGATAAGGCTAGATAAAGATGAAGAATTAATACATCAAGAGTCATACATCCTTCAATTTGAAGTGAGACCAGGTACTGAGCCAAGCAGTGAAAATATAATGACAAATGGAGGACCAACTGCCAATGAAGAAGCATGTCCAGCAAAGCTAGAAATACACCAGGTTGTATTTCTCCTTTCCACAGTAAATGATGTTGAATACTATTTTAATTATGGAAATTCAGGAGATAAGACATGCATATGGATTAATCATGAACATGATGAGCTTCCTCAGTTGCTGATCATCAAGAGTCATTCTGTTGAATACAGTGAATTCAGAATATCAGAACATTTTTCAGAATATAAAGATAAATTTGCTAGGTTGAGAACCATAACTAATACCCTAATCCTCCTGCACAATCAAAAGAAGTATGCAAATACAGGTGTACTTAGGTCTTTTGCTGGTTCTTGTTTGCCTAGTAGTGGTTTGTATTTAATTTTGTAGGTTAGTTGTTTGTACAGTTTGCTTGTTTTGCTTTCTTGTTTTGTTTCTGTTGTTTCCTTTTTGTAGGTTAGTTGTTTGTATAGTGTTTCTTCTATTTTGTGTTGTTTTGGTTGAGTTTTTGTTTTGGTAAGTCAAGATGATGCACTTCATCACCTAAGAAAATAACTAAATTGTTAGGATTCAAGTGATGAGATCAGATTTAGATATAGATTGTAATTCATTCTGATAAATATTCATGATCAGGTTTTATAATATCTTTTCATCAGGTGCCTTTTCTTGTCCAAAGTGAATCAAACACAATGAAACACCTAACAGCCTTGGGCTTGTTGAAGATATGAGTATAGGTGTTAAGTGAAAAATCTAAAGGGACTCCCTTGCTACCAATACAATCTCCAACCTAAAGCTGCAAGTGACCATACCTTGTACAAATGAGCTGACATGATGATATCAGATATATAAATAAATAAAAAATATACAAACAATAAACTTAGGCCATCTAAGTAACTCTACCGGGGCTATAGATGCCTGCTGGCAGTGGGGCTCTACTTAGGGAAATTGTATAGATAACCTTGCCGGGGCTATGAATGCCTGCTGGCAGCAAGGCTCTATCTAGGTTGGCTATGAGGGATGATCTCCAACTATGTAGTTTAACACCAGTTACTTATATTTTCAACTTGCTTTCAAGATGAGGATAATTAATCATATGCACACACATGATCCTTTGTTAGCACTGTTACCTTGATGAAACTTTATCATTCAAAGATCATGATGATTTTACTTAGAAAGAATTAGAATACTATAGATGAATATGATCATATCACTTGAATTATTTGAATTTTGTTGTTTTCTTTGGTGGCAAGTTGTTGTGTGGTCACACAACACGCCTCATTTTAACTTGTCAAAACAGGAACCCAACCTTTTGGCTTGCCTTGTGTTGTCTGCTTTCTGGCGGTTTGGTAAAAATAGGTCAGGTGCATCATCATCATGATATTCGATGAGGTTGGTCATCATCATGAGGTTAGTCTGTCAAAGTTCATATTTTGTTTCTATGACCTCATATTTAGAAAGAGCTTGAAATTCCATGCAGGTTTGCCTTTTACATCACTTGAAAATTCATCCATATGAGGGAGTTATGCACAGTCAAAGTTTTGGTCAAACCTGATATTCGCAAGAAGAGGGTCATATCTTATAAACTCAGTTTTGCTGTTTGAAGAACATCATCATCATATTTGAAACGCCCCCCCCGATAATATCCTGAGGTTCAAATATCCAGACATCAACTTGAAGTCATAGTAAGTTTTCCCCGTCGAGCGGTCTTTTGTATCGCGAAAGGTCATCATCATGATCTTGATCTATCACCTGATAAAAATCATGCAGTCCCAATATCCAGACGTCAATCTTAAGTGATAGTGTGTTTTACCCGTCAAATGACCTTGGGCACATCGCGAGCATCATGATATTTTAACATCACCCGATATTATAATATCATGCTGATATTATAATATCACCCTACTTAGAAAATCCACCGTCTGCATAATTTGCATGCGCACGTCAAAGTCCTGGTGATCATCATCATCCTGATCTTTCAAGGCAGGATCATATTTCATATCCTCCTGATCTCCTTTGCGCAATCATGATGATCACCCTATCTTTCAAAGGGAGGGTGATATTCCATTCCTAAGTCATGTTGTCAAGATCATCATGATCTTATTTGTCTACCCGACATTTCGTAATGTCCTCCTGCCGAGAAATATAACCTTTTGCAAATATCCTGATGACGTCATCCCGATCTGATAAATGAAGAAGCAAATATTAGGATGACATCATCATCACATTTCTCCTTCGGCAGGATATTTTCCAAAACATGATCCGGTTCGCGAATATGACGATGACGTCATGTTCTAAGTTCAACAAAAGCCCCGGATATCCTGATGACGTCATCTGGACATTCAGCAGGATCATATTTTAAATCACCTAGTGCGGATATGATGATGATGATCATCATCATCTTGATCTTTCGAGAGGGTTACCTTGGCCGCAAAGGGGTCATATTACATGCACCACCTGATCATCTTCCTTAGGTGACCCGATATTACATTTATCCCCTGATCTTAACGAAACATGACGGTGACGTCATCTTTTACATATTAATGAAGCCCGAATATGACGATGACGTCACCATCATATTCCTTTCCTCGGCAGCAGGATCATATTCCAAATCCTCCTATTTTCCTTCAACATGATGATGACGATGATGTCTTTCTTTCCCCAATATGCAGAAGCGAAACATCCTAATGTGCTTTTCATCAGAGCATTTGGAAGGGAGGAGCATCATATTTCATGATATCCTGCAGCTAGATAGAAGACATAGAGTTGGGCATCATCATGATTTTTGGCATCGGTATAACTGTTGCCATCGGCCAAGTCTAATTTTGTCACCCCGATCATATGTGGTCACACCGATGCGAATATGATGATGACCCGAAACATACAAACAGAGCATGCAAAGCCGGATTTGAAATAATTTGTTAAAAGAGATTGATTCCTCGTATATTTTGTGATGTATATGCATGATCATATTTGAACCTGATATACAGAAAATGGGCGGGAAAACATGAAGCGATGGAAATTTGAAGACCTGATTGCTGATTTCCAGTCAACGATGGTTGACCCAAGTGTTTTGATGCTGTTTATGCATTTAGTGCATAATTTTCCACTGATTTGAAGCTCGATTGCCTGTAGCTGCACATTTTGGAGGCTTGTTTAATAAAATGTTTAAATTCCTGTTGTTTATCCACATGATGATGAACTTAATGTTTGTCTGTTTACTTGCAGGAAGTCATGATGTTGTTAGAGCTGCTGCTGAAGCTGAGCATTGTATGGTTGCACATGGAGGCAACATGAACCAGAAATGAGGAGGATATTGTCAAATATGCTGTTTGCCAGCTGGAGACCGAATCAAATCAAAGATGCTGGAATATTCTATGCCAGCTGTACATTTGCCAACTGGCGAAGCATGTGCTTATCATCTAGACCGTTGATTATTATGAGAGGATCCTGATCCTTGGATAATTGTAACTGTTTTCTGGCATTTGTTCTATATAAAGGCCAAAACCTGATACAAAAAGGAGATACATTAATATACACAGACGCATCTGGTGCATTAAGGCCAATTACTATAGAATCAATTAGGAGATCGGATTACTAAGACTAATGAAGACTGAATTGTTGAAATGTCAAGGTTCTTTCTTCAGATCACTGTAAATGTACCTGTTCTTGAGCATACTGAATGGATATGAAGTTTCAGATTACATCCTGATTGTAAATTTTACGTAATCTTCTTGTTGATTTCTAGATATGTACTGGTGAATGCTGTGTTCATCTGGAAGCGCTTTCATTTCATTACATGTTGTTATCAACTTTTCCTTTGAAGATTTGCACTAGATCATGCGGATTTGTGGAATGTCCTGGTGAAGTATGATTTCTAGTTTCCTTCTTTTCATTGCATGTATGGGAGCTTGTATGTGGATCAGTGATCTAAGTCAAGTAGTTTTGGGAATCTCATTCTTTAACCCTTTTCCTTTTTTTAATTTCATAAATTCATCATCATAACTGCAAATCATGATAAATAACAAGCAGAAACAGAGAAATATGCTGAAATCCCGTAGGTAACTGAAAATCTTTAGCATATTTGAGTTAAATGCATGTAGTATTGAAAATATCATGCAAAGAATCATAAATAATGGTAGAAATCATGCAAATATCAGCCTGTAGGCACATTATTTGACTAAATTCACAGTGCAGAGGTAGAATTATTGGAGATTTATGCAGAGCAGGATATTTGAGCAGGATATTTGAAGATGATGATGATGAACTTTGCAAAAATACGTAAGGCCCCTGAATGGAAAACAGCAACACACATCAACCACTGAGTAACGTCAGTAGATTAAGACCTAATCACCGGAGACTTGGGATCATGAATTCTCTGAATTCATCGTATCTTTCAAGATGAGTAAAGGTTGTTGTGTAACTTTTATTCTATGTTTGCGAATGACTAACATCCTGACCAACAAGACCTTGACAAATTTGATGCTAGAAGTGATGAAAGAATATTCTTGGGTTATTCTGCTCAAAGCAAAGCATACCGGTGTTATAACAAGAGATTGAGAAAGATTTTAGAAAGTACAAATGTGAAGGTTGATGAAGGTATTGAAAAACCCTCAAGGTTTTATGAATATGATGAAGATGATCAGAATGATGTTTTCATCCAAGAAGTCCAAGCCCCTTCTGAAATTAGATCTAGACGGATCTGGAGAATCAGGAAGAAGAGATAAGTTTGAATGAACCTGTTCAAGAAATAGAAGTGCAAGAAATTTCCAAAATTCCTAGGTATGTAAGACTGAATCACTCTGAAGATCAGATCATATGTGATAAAAGTGTTCAAACAAGAAGAAATATTGCTCAAGACTCAGAAAAGTATTGTCTAATTTCAAAGATTGAACCAAAGACAGTGAATGAAGCATGCAATGATGAAAGTTGGACTAAAGCAATGAAGGAAGAGCTGATACAAATTGAGCAAAATCACACTTGGGATCTTGTTCCTAGACCTATAAACAAGAATGTGATTGGAACCAAATGGGTCTTCCAGAATAAACTGAATGAAGATGGTGAAGTAGTCAGAAACAAATCCAGATTGGTCTGCAATGGTTATTCTCAAGTAGAAGGAGTTGATTTTGAAGAAAATTTTACTTCAGTGGCAAGAATTGAAGTAGTCAGATTATTTCTTGCCTTTGCTACCTTCAAGGAATTCAAAGTATATTGGATGGATGTCAAGTCTGCCTTCCTAAATGGTGACTTGGAAGAAGAAGTATATATTGAGCAACCAAATGGATTTCAATTGTCTAATCATGGTGATATGGTCTGCAAGTTGAACAAAGCACTGTATGGACTCAAACAAGCCCCAAAAGCCGGGTATGAAAGATTGGATAAGAATCTTTTGGAGATTGGTTTCAATAAAGGTACTACTAACAATAACTTATACTTCAAAATTGATCATGAAAATATCTTGATTATTGAAGTATTTATTGATGATATCATTTTTGGAGGAAGAGATAGTATGTGCAAAACTTTTGCAAATCATATGAAAAGTGAATTTGAGATGTCCATGTTTGGGGAAATGAATTTATTCTTGGGTCTATAAATCATTCAAACAAAGAAAGGAATCTTCATTTCACAGACCAAATATGTGAAAGAATTGTTGAAGAAATTTGGGATGGAAGGCTCAAAACCAATGAATACTCCTGTGGCAACCGTATGTAAATTGAGAAAAGATGATGACTCTCCTAAGGATGATAAAAAAAAGTACAGGTCAATGATTGGAGGACTATTGTATCTTACTCAAACTAGACCTGACATTATGAATGCTATTGGTCTTGTTGCTAGATTCCAAGTTGATCCTAAAGAATCTCATGTCATGGCAATCAAGAGTATTCATAGATATCTAAAAGGGATAGTTGAGTTTGGTTTATGGTATCCTAGAGATCATGATTTCTCTCTTCATGCATATATAGATGTGGATTAGGCAAGAGATGTGGATGAATAGAAGAGTACCAGTGGTGGAGCATTCTTCTTAGGGAAAAGATTGGTTTCTTGGCTGAGCAAGAAACAAGAGGCAATATCTTTGTCCACTGCAGAAGCAAAATATATTGCAGCAGCAGGTAGTTGCACTCAAGTATTGTGGATGAAGCAAATGCTAACAGAAATCAGAGTGGAGTATGAGGAACCTATCACAATCTTTTGTGATAATTCAAGTGCAATAAATATATCAAAAAATCTAGTGTTGCATTCAAAGACAAAACATATATCCATCAAGTTTCACTTTTTGAGAGAGCAAGTGAACAAGAATGAAGTCAGATTGGAGTTTGTGCCCTCCAAGGGCAGACATTTTTACTAAACTTCTACCTAAGGACTCTTTTGAGTATCTCAAGGAGAAGTTGGGGTTATTTCCCCTCTGGTTTTGAATTAAGGTGCACTAATGTGCATCAGTCTGGTGGATCTCACAACCATATCTTATGGTTCAGATTGATGATGGGAAGCTACTACTCAGGGGGAATAGTAGGTATGATTTTGAGTAATGCAAGTATGTGCCTTTTTCCATTGATGTCAAATGGGGAGAGAAGACATGTGAATGGTTATTGTTAATAGGGGGAGTTATGTTAGTCAGTAAGGAGAAGTTCTTATCTTGATGGTTAAAACATTTTTTCACATCATATGTTGCCATCAATGACAAAGGGGGAGATTGTTGCAAGTATGGGCCTAATCAGTCTTGTCATTGATGTCAACATACTTGATGTAGAGGCACTAGGATAGATATAGGATTCCACAAATTGACAACATTTTCTTCACACTCTAAAACCAAATTCAAGCATCAACTTGTAAAAGTGGGAACAACAGTTAACATCTTTGAAACCATCATGGAAAGTTTGGTTTGACATGCCATGGGACCCATCTAGACCATTAGCAAAGGCTAAACAAACTTATTTTTGGTACTTCCTTCTTTAGGCCACTAAACTCCTTATAGCCCTTGAAACAGGAATAGTCAACAATAACTTTTGATACAGGCCTACAAACTCAGATCTTAGACAATCCTAAGATGCCCATTTGGACTCCCCATAACATATCCCAAATTGGGTATGGGTTGTTTTAGCCTAGACCCCTAATTAGGTCTATTTTGTGAAGCAACCACCCTTTCAGAGACTCAGAGAACTCAACCAATCATTTGGACATCTTAGGGGCATGATAAAACCAAGGATTCTTTAGGTTTTGTGTCTCCAAAATGGATTGTAACTGATTGGTCTTATGTTGTTCCATGTCTAGGCTTCTATACAACACCTAACACATGAGGATGTTAGGTTTCTTCAACAAAACCTCCTCCTCAGATCCCCTACCCAAATCTTGTCATAACACATTAAAATAGACAATAAAAAGTCCATTCCATTGATCAAGAACTAGTTAAACTAGTGGAATGGAGAGCAAAATCATATTTTCTGTCAGAAACCCTAAGTTAGATTTTAGTAACTAGATTTTAGAAAGTGCAGAGAATTCACACACACTTATGTTTTAAGACCTCCAATCACTTGAAATGAAGACTTAACTCATACCTCTAACATTTCACCAACACTTGCCTTATGTTACCCCCATACAAAGGAGTACCACGGACAAGAACATCGTATATACTTGAAATTGCAAGAAATCTGAATTTTTCTTATTGATTACTTCCACCAATTCACTTCTCCCTCTATAATGCACATTTGCAAGACTTTATGAAGCCTACCTCGAAGGTTTGAAGAGGTTGGAGGGTAGTTTGGGTCGGTGGGAGGACATAAACTGTCTTGCAACCACCGAACTGCCTGTTCTGTTTAGAGATTGTAACTAATTACAGGGTTTTACATAGTTACATCGATTGTGTTTAGGCTTGACAATGCCTTCAAACACTTTGACAATGCAATTAAGCCTTTGACAAGGTCTAACACCCCTTGACACATGTCAAAGGCTTACAATGTATGATAATGTATGATTGCCCCCCTTTTACAATGTATAACTCTTATGACTTCCTATTGCAAACATGGCATCATAATCCTTATTACAAACATGAAAAATGGTCTTCAGGACCTTATGGAATCAACAAGACAATATGAACAACATGAAGACAAGACATAAATCCTTTGGTCTCCTTGGTGCTCCTGCACCATACTCCCCGGGTGGGAAAAAACTCAAGTCTCTTGAGGAATCCGATCAACAATTGTGACACCATGCTTCAAGATGTCTTCTTCACTCATCCAAGTGGCATCTTCAATGGGTAAGCCACTCCATTTGACAAGGAACTATTTGTAGGTCTTCTTTCTAGTCCTTTTGATGACCTTGGTATCAGGAATGCATTCAACTTCAATGGTTGGCTAGGAGGTAGATTCTTTATCCAATCTTCATCTTCTTGGGCTACATCAAGGCCTACAACATTATCACCCTTGTATGGAAACAAGTCAACAACATTGAAGATGGGAGAAATTGCCAAGCCTTGAGGAAGCTCAATCTCATATGCATTAGACCCAAACTTGTGCACAATCCACCATGGACCTATCTTCTTCATGAGGAGTTTGGTTGGCTACCCTTTTGGAAGTCTCTCCTTCTTCAAATGTGCCATGACCAAATCCCCAACCTTATAATTTACATCTCTCCTTCTCTCATTTGCTTTCTCCTTGTACTTCTCATTATTCCTTTGAAGAGTTTCTCTTACATTATCATGGATGTCCTTCATGGCCAATGCAAAGTCTTCACCTTGAGCACTCTTCCTCTCAAATCCATGTAGATCTCTCAATTCAAGAAGACCTCTGGGGTGACCACCATAAACAATCTCAAATGGACTCCTTTCTGTGCTTCTATTAGTGGAATCATTATATTGAAATTCAGCTTGAGGGATGATCATATCCCATGCCTCTCCATGCTGCTTTGTAAGACATCTAAGGAGATTTCCCAAATACCTATTCACTACCTCAATTTGGCCATCAGTCTGAGGGTGATAGGCTGAAATGAATGACAACTGAGTGCCCAACTTCTTCCACAAGGTACACCAAAAGTGGCCTACAAGCTTCGGATCCCTGTTAGTCACAATGTTAAGAGGTAAACCATGGATTCTAACAATTTCTTTGAAGAACAAACCAACAATGTGTGAAGCATCATTAGTGCATTTACATGGCAAGAAATGAGCCATCTTATTGAATCTATCCACCACAACAAATATGCTATCAAATCCTCTTTGAGTTCTAGGAAGTCCCAAGACAAAATCCATGATAATACTTTCCCATGGTCTATGAGGAACATGAAGTGGCTAATATAGACTAGCATTAGATGAAGTACCCTTTGACCTTTGACAAATACTACATCATTCAACAAATTTTCTGATGTCTGATTGTATTTTAGGCCAAACATAAAACCTTTTCACCTAATCCAATGTTTTCTCCAGCCCAAAGTGACCTCCTAGTCCCCCACAATGTTTCTCCTTTATGATGTTCTCCCTCATGGAACACCTAGGAACACATAATTGGCTTCCTTTGAACAACAACCCCTGCTGCAAAAAAAAATCAAAAAAATCAGAATGGCAAGAGTCTGAAAACTATGAACAAACTTCATATACCTCCATGAAATCTTCATCATCCTGATACATATGTTTGAGAGCATCAATCTGCACACTTTGCAACTAAATTTCTTGAACCATACACACCCTTCTAATTAATGCATCTGCCACTTTATTGGCCTACCCCTTCTTGTGTTTGATTGAAAAGGTATATGCTTGGAATTGTTCAACCCATTTCATATGCCTATCATTTAGTTTCTCCTATGAATTTAGAAAACTGAGAGCATGATTGTTAGTATACACAATAAAATCTTTAGGCAAAAGATAGTGCCTCCACTTTTTCAAAGCATGTACCATTGCATACAATTCCAAGTCATAAGTAGAATACTTTCTCTTAGCATCATTCAATTTTCCACTAAAGAAAGCAACTGGCCTACCTTCTTGACTTAGGACAACCCCTATAGCAAGGTTACTAGAATCACATTCCACCACAAACAACTTGTTAAAGTCGGGCAAAACAAGAATGGGCTATTGTGCTACCTTTTGTTTCAGAATTTTAAAAGAATCATTGGTTGCCTTTGTCCAAGAAAACTTACATTTCTACCCCCCCTTGATGGTATCCAGAATTGGTGCACAAATATGACTAAAACCCCTTATGAACTTCCTATAAAATGTTGCCAAACCATGAATTCATTTTACATCACCTTCTGTTTTAGGAGTTGTCCATGACAAAATGGCCTCTACTTTTGTTGGATCCATCTTCAAACTACCTTGGGAAATGACAAAACCAAGATAGGTGAGTTATTCCTTCATGAAGACACTCTTTTCCATGTTAATCATCAATTGTTCATCATGTAACTTCTTCAAAACCTGATCCAAATGTTGAAAATACTCTTCCTTAGTCCTTCTAGAAACAAGAATGTCATCCAAGTATACCACAACAAATTTGCCAATGATATCTTGCAATACTTCATTCATGAGATGCATAAAAGTACTTGGGGCATTAGATAGGCCAAATGGCATCACCAACCACTCATAAAGACCCTCATTTTTTTTAATGTTGTCTTCCATTCATCCCCTTGCTTTATCCTAATTTGATGATACCCACTCTTAAGATCAATCTTAGAAAAGTATCTAGCCCCTCCCAAATAGTCCATTAGGTCCTCAATCCTTGGCATAGGAAACCTATATCTTATAGTAATCTTGTTAATGGCTCTAGAATCCATACACAACCTCCATTTACCATCACTTTTAGGGGCTAGGACTATTGGGACAGCACATGGGCTAAGGCTCTTTCTCACCAAATCCTTATCCAACAATTCTTGCACTTGCTTGGCAATCTCTTCATTTTGAGAAGGTGTCATCTTGTAGGCTGCTTTGTTTGGCAAAGTAGACCCTGGTATGAAGTCAATTTCATGGCTTATGTCCCTAATAGGTGGTAATTCATTAGGCATCTCCTCTACCATGATCCCCTTATACTTCTCTAACAATTGTTGCACCTCCTTGGGAACCTCTTCCTCACTAGAATCATGAAAATTAGGACTATTTTTAGGTTTCAAAATCAGAGCATACCCTTGGGTTTCTTCCTCCTTAATGGTGTCTAGAAACTCTTTACCACTCACAATCATGACACTTGACCCATCACTCTTCTCTACATTCTCATCAGGTAATGGATCAATCCTATACTTCCTACCATTCTTGGTTATGATGAAGGAATTAGTTTTACCATCATGTTGGGATTGAACATCATATTGCCATGGACATCCTAACAGCAAATGAAAAGTATCCATTGGAATTATATCACACAAAATGGTGCAGGAGCACCCGCACATGATCAGGATATAGGTCCGCATGATGACATACATGATCAGGATATAGGATAGTTATCAGCATGATGACAGGGCAGTAGGCTATTTTTAGTATGTTTGACTTTATCATGTAATAAGGTCCACTGGACCGATGCTATGTATTAGATCAGCATAGGAGTATGTGTAGGCAGTTAGAGATTGGGATAAGATAGTCTGAGTTGTCCTCTCTCCCAGCCGCTTGGAAGCTCCCAGCCGCTGGGAAGTGAAGTTGGTAGTACTCGAAGGATTTGTTATATATACCTTCGATCTGTTAGGGTTTAGATACATTGAGTTCATATTGACAGTTGAGATTGATTATTGAGATTGATATTGATGTTGCTAGATGTACTGGTGTTGTGTTGAGTTCAGATTCAGGAGAGCAGTTCAGAGAGTGTGAAGCAGAATTGTAAAAGCAGGACATTTGAATCTCAATTGAATAAGATCTCATCTTTTGTATTATCTGGTTGTACCTGTGTTGATTTCCTTTTCTGTTTGCAAGTTAATGGGCACTTTCAACCCTTCCACCGGTTGATCCTGCAAATCGGTGGAATGGTCCTGTATCATAGTTTAGTTTGCATTTGTGTTTTCTGTTTATGCATTGCATTGTTCAGGAGATCAGTTAGGAGCATGCTGTGAATCAGCCTAGCATCCTCATGTGCTAGGTCTAGAAGATAAGTTGTTAGATTTTGGTTTGAAGGTGATCCGGCCCGGTCGTCACATGATCTTTGTGAAATAGAGTGGTTCGGAGTGCTTACATGCAGTGGAAGGATACACAGGAGTCTGCATGTGCGTTTCCAGTCGGAACGAGCCGCGTCATCATCTGCGAATGTATCGCCATCAGGATCGGGTCGTGAAGTTATTGAAGTTTGCATGTTGCAAGTGCATCCTGATGTTTTGAGTTGGATATGTACTCAGTGTATATATCGCAGTCAGGATCATCTCTCGGGGAAGTTCATCCTCCGCATATCGCGAACGGATGCGGGTGTGAAAGTTAAGTTTTTGGCTAAGTGTTGAAGAGTTCATCAGGATGATGTGTGACGTCATCGTCATCAGGATATGACGTCATCGTCATCAGGATATTAAGAAATCCCTCAATGCGAGTTTATCCTGTTGTCACTAAGTAGTAAGGTATCGGCGTAGGCAGGAAGTTGTATTAGCATCATCAGGAGGTTTCGAGGAACCGGATGAACGATATCATGATGCTGTTGGTTGTATCGTCGGGCAGTGGAGCATCGAAGGCAAGTTGTTGAAGTGCAACATCATCAGGATATTTGGAGCAACCGGATATTTGGATATCCTGCAGACGAAGGTGATATTGAATATCATGATGATGCCGCTTGTATTTGGCACCCGATGAACAGTGCAACCGGAGGATGTTTGCGCCCGTTGATTATCATGATGATGATGATAGGCGACAAATGGAGGAGGTAAATAGTAATCGACAGGAGGATATTGGCGATCATCTGAAATATGATGATGCTATTGAAATGTGATGATGCTGTTGGTGTCTCTAGAAAATATGATGATGATGTTCAGCCGATAGAGAATTTTATCATGCTGTTTGTATTGTTGGCTACTCCTTCTTGTTAGGTTGCCTCCGTTGCGTCCCACTCTGCATCACAAAATCTTGTCCCTGTATTCCCCTATCTCAAATTCTATCCAAGATTGTTCATCTACCAAAACTTGTTGCCCCTTATTCAACCATGATACTTTATAAGGACTAACATGAGGAAGTCTTTTCAATTTCAACACGTCTACCATTTCAATAGAAACCAAATTTTCAGTTGAGCTTGAATCAACAATTACCTTGCAAATCTTACCATAGGCCTTGCATGTTGTCCTGAACAATGTCTTCCTTTGAGGGGGTTCTTGTGTTTGAGGCACCTTTAACATGGTTCTCCTCATCATCAAACTTTATCCTTCATGGACTAGGGCTGCACTTCCAATTGGAGAGTTAGCACTTTGGCAATCTTCCTCTTGGATCAACTGGCTCCTTCTCTCTCCTCCATGAGAGCTTGAGGCTTAATTTTTAGGACATTTGAAGGCTAGATGTCCTACTTGGTTGCAATTGTAGCACCTTCTCGTGAAGACATTAGGACCTCTCCCTAGTCCACCAAATCTACCCCTTCCATTGGGTCTCCTTCCTCTAAAGCCTCCTCTAGAACCTAATTCTCCACTTTGTTCTTGGGAACTAGATTCCCCTTGACTCCTTTGGGACTGATTTCTACCTCCAAAACTGCCCCTACCTCTAAAATTTCTGCCACCTCTTCCTCTATTTTGCTGCTCACCTTTCCTCTTCAACTTCTCTTCAATCCTCAATGCCACTTGAAAGCATTTATCCATGCTTTCAGGGGTTAGTAGACTAATTTCATCTTGGATATTAAACATCAAACCATTTAAATACCTTGCCACTTTACCTTTTTCATCCTCCATGTATCCACAATGAAGAGAGAACTTGTGAAACTCCTCGGTGTAGGTGGCCACATCCAAATCTCTTTGTTTGAGATTTTGCATCTTCTTGTAGATCTGCACCTCATAGTCTGATGGAAGGAATTGGGACTTGATCCTCTCCAACATCCTGCTCCATGAAGAGATCATGCTCTTCCCATTCTTTACCCTCTCACCTTGGGTGTAATTCGACCATGTAAGGGCAGGACCTTTGAGTTTGGTTTTTATAAACTTCACCCTCTTGTTCTTAGGAACTTCTTTGTATTCAAAGTAGTTATTTAGGACCTCAATCCACTCCATAACTTCATCAGTATTCATCTTACCACTAAACATTGTGGTGCAGGAGCACCAAGATATCCAGGACTTGGTTGATTTTCAAGTTGTTTTGTTTGGTTCAATAAGGTCCTTGAGACCATCAAATGTTGTAATGAGGCTTGAAAGCCATGCTTGTAAGGGACTATGTCCAAATGTCTAAAAGAGCCTTTTCTCTTGTTGTAAGTCCTAGGTAGGATAATCATGTAGTAATAGGCAGTTGGAAGAGTCAATTTTGTAAGCCTTTGTTGAAGGCATATAGGATAGTCATTTAAGTTTTAGTGTTTGTAGGCCTTTAAAGGCATGTCAAAGGTAGGAGGGATGTTAACACCTTGTCATAGGTTCTCCAAATGTTAAAAAAGAAAGATTAGACATAAAGTAGTCGATGAGAAAAGATAGTTACTAAATCAGTCTTTAGAGTAGTAGTTAGGAATAAAGAAAGAGCTCAATGGTTGGGCAGTTTCTTAAACCCCAACCATCCCAAACGACCTCATGCAAATGTTGAGGCTTATTTCAAGCCTGCCAAGTTGTATGGTGAAGAGACATTGAGTGGATTGCAAGAAATAACAAAGAAACTTCTATTTTCCTGCCTTTTCTATATTTTCTGAGTTTCTTATGCAAAAAGCCCATACTACTGTATAGTACGGCCATATCATGGAAGCTTGAACATTTGGGAGTGTAGTGTGGTGAGTTAACTATCCCTTGAAGCAAGTTTGGAACCTTGAAGTTAATTAGAAAGCATACAATGACTGTGGAACTTCAAACTACCCTCTGATTTTGTTATCTTCCTGAGTAAATTCGTTGTTCTCTTGCATGATCCGTACCTGTATGGCTGAGTGGTGATTGGTGCTTGTAGTGGTTGAATAGAGGGGTGAGTTGTTTCTTCTTTGCAATTGGTCTGGGTTTTTGACACCCTTGAATATCTCTACATTTCTCTTTTGTTTGAAAGTGGTTTGAAACCCTAAATTAGGGTATTTCTAAGTACCCAATGGAACTCTCCCCATTCCATTGATCTCTTTCTATTTCTACTCAATGGAGTGGATTGTAGACTAGTTAATGCAAGGGCTTGTGAGGAATGTGGAGGCAGGAGAATGGTCTAGTGTGAGTAAGTCATGTTAAACAACTCTGTAGATCCATGTATTGGAAGTTGGAGGAGGGTAGCAGCATAAGGATGGTGATCAGTGACTGTGGAAGTGGACTTCTGGTGAAATATCAGTCATTAACAATGATGTATGATGCCCTAGACTTGATCATCATCCTATGACAAGGTGTAGGAAGGGGTTTCTCTGAGAAAATAGTCATCTATCTTATGCAGCCTCTGACAGTCCTTTTGGAGACAGTCACTGCCAAGAAGGTAAGAGATTTGCTTGTCATGTTATTGCTTTGCCAATGAAGGCATTAGGGTGAATGCATGATTAGGTTTGGTATGTTGTAATGAGATTGTGTTTGTGTAGGGGGAGATCATCCCAAAGAGGTTTGTGTGATTGTCTTGGAGCAGCAAAGTTATGCCAGTCTATGAGACTGTTGACCTTTAGGCCCTGCACAGGGGGTTGTATGGAAACTTAGATGGGGTTAAGTGTCTTAGAAGATGAGTGCCCTGAAGTCCCTCTCTCTTATGTCATGAACAAGTATTATGTTGTATTAAAGCCTTCATTGTTAGAAGCCTGATTTCTGTCAGAGAACAATGAACTTGTGAGTTATTGCATGTGGAGTTTTGCACCATGCTTTTGTTGTCCTAGATGCTCTGCATCATTTGTGGTATCAGAGCCACTAATAGGTCCTTGACGGAGTAAAGGATCTTGTGAAACAGTAAGAGTTTGTGAGAGGTGTAAAGATGCCTCCTAAGAATCAGATGGCTAGAGAGAACAATGAATTGAGAGAAGCCTTAGAGGCTAGAGAAAAAGAGTTGAGGGACAGAAGAGAATAGGATGCTACAAGGGAAAGAGAGTTGAGGCAAGTGAGAAGAGAGAATGCATCAATCTTGGCTAGATTGGAAGCATTGGAGAAGAATCCTAGAAAGGATGAACAAGATGGTTTAGAAGGAGATGAGGAGGTAGATGAGAATCCTCCTGAGGATGAGTTGGATGCTAAGGAAAAGAAGTTTGTGAGATTTCTGAAGGCAGTCCAAGGTAGTGGAACAAAGGCAAACATAGAGTTACCTATCTATCAAGGGAAGATGGATAGTGAAGAGGTGTTATGGTGGATAGATGCCCTAGAAAATTTTTTTGAGTATGAGGAGATGAGTGATGAGAAGAAGATCAAATTTGCAAGGACAAAACTAAGAGGAACAACACTTACATGGTGGAGTAGTGTGCAGACAGAAAGAATGGCTAGAGGTGCATCAAGAATCACTTCTTGGGGTAGGATGAAGGATATGATGAAGGATCAATTCCTTCCATCTGATTACTCCATTCAAACAAAGAGGATGAGGCAGAATTTGAAACAGAAGGACATGGATGTTATGTCCTATACTGAGCAATTTCATAAGCTTAGTATTATAGGAGGATTGGAAGATGAAGAAGAGAAAGTAGCAAGGTACCTTAATGGGCTTAGGTATAACTTGCAAGATGAGATTGGTTTGGCAGTACCAAAATCACTTGGAGAATGTTTTCAGTTGGCCATCAGGGCTGAAGAGAGGGTGAAGAGGAAGCAAGAAAGGCAAGGAGGAAGTGGAAGAGGATATAGAGGTAGGGGTAGACCTACTACTAAAGTTCAGAATAGTAATGAGAAAGGTAAGGAGTTTTCTGCAGATCAGAGAGGTGGATATAGAGGTGGAGGTAGATTTGGATCAGGAAGAGGAGTGTTCATAGGCAGATGTTATCACTGCAATGAAGTGGGACACACATTTTTCAAATGTCCTAAGAAGGATGATGTTGATAGGAGCAAGGATAGAAGAGTTCACTTGGCACAAGAGGAGGAGAAGCCAAAAGAACCAGAAATGTCGTCAGCCTCTCCAATGATGGTTGGAGAAATGCTTATGTTGGAGAAAGGTAAAATGCAACAACCACCACATGTATCTATTTTCAGAACTAATTGTTTAAGCCATGAAAAGATATGCAAGTTGATTGTAGATTCAGGTTCTCATGATAATCTAGTTTCTTGGGAAATGGTACACAAGCTGGGATTGAAAACTTTTGATCATCCTAGTCCTTACAATGTCACTTGGGTGAGTCAAGAGCAGCAAGGGTTACTATGAAGGCATATGTTGATTTTACAATTGGTCCATATCAGGATTATGTTTTGTGTGATGTCATTCCAATGACATGTGGGCATATTATTGTGGGTAGACCATGGCAGCATTTGAGGAGAACAATTCATGATGGTTATACTAATAACTATGTGGTACACAAAGATGGTAAGAAGTTCAAACTGATGCCTTTACCTTGTGAAGAGAAGAAGGAACATGTCACTATTTGTTTTGGAGAGAAATTGAAGTTGAATGTGCAGGTTAAGGATGATTGCAAGCAGCAGGAACAGTTGCAGCAAATGAAGGTGGATGACAGTCCTAAAGAGCAGCAGGCTTGGGACTTGAGTTATGTCATAGTTGGAGACATTGATTGCCCTATAAAGAGGCAGAAGAAGGAAGGCAAACAATAGATAGTACAAGGAGGAATCAATCAAAATCTCAAGTTGGGAAGAATAGTAGCATTGCAGCAGCAAGGTCCTAGACAAGGACACCAAAACAAGTTTTATGGTACTAACACTGTTTACAGGAGCCATGCAGGTTGGAGAAGGAGGAAGATAACTCTTGGAGAGTTCATGTTTCCCAATCAGAGGAACATTCCAACAAGATGGAAGAATGTCTGGAGCAGATCCCCTCACTCTTGGGACAAGAGTTTTCATCATGCCGGGGAGTATGGTGCAAGAGCACCAAGATATCCAGGACTTGGTTGATTTTCAAGTTGTTTTGTTTGGTTCAATAAGGTCCTTGAGACCATCAAATGTTGTAATGAGACTTGAAAGACATGCTTGTAAGGGACTATGTCCAAATGTCTAAAAGAGTCTTTTCTCTTGTTGTAAGTCCTAGGTAGGACAGTCATGTAGTAATAGGCAGTTGCAAGAGTCAATTTTGTAAGCCTTTGTTGAGGCATATAGGATAGTCATTTAAGTTTTAGTGTTTGTAGGCCTTTAAAGGCATGTCAAAGGTAGGAAGGATGTTAACACCTTGTCATAGGTTCTCCAAATGTTAAAAAAGCAAGGTTAGACATAAAGCAGTCGGTGAGAAAAGACAGTTACTAAATCAGTCTTTGGAGCAGCAGTTAGGAATAAAGAAAGAGCTCAATGGTTGGGCAGTTTCTTAAACCCCAACCATCCCAAACAACCTCATGCAAATGTTGAGGCTTATTTCAAGCCTGCCAAGTTGTATGGTGAAGAGACATTGAGTGGATTGAAAAAACAAAGAAACTTCTATTTTCCTGCCTTTTATGTATTTTCTAAGTTTCCTATGAAAAAAGCCCATACTACTGTACAGTACGGCCCCGTCATGGAAGCTTGAACATTTGGGAGTGTAGTGTGGTGAGTTAACTATACCTTGAAGCAAGTTTGGAACCTTGAAGTTAATTAGAAAGCATACAATGACTGTGGAACTTCAAACTTCCCTCTGATATTGCTATCTTTCTGAGTAAATTTGTTGTTCTCTTGCATGATCCGTACCTGTACGGCTGAGGGGTGATTGGTGCTTGTGGTGGTCAAATAGAGGGGTGAGTTGTTTCCACTTTGCAATTGGTCTAGGCTTTTGACACCCTTGAATATCTCTACATTTCTCTTTTGTTTGAAAGTGGTTTGAAACCCTGAATTAGGGTATTTCTGAGTACCTGATGGAACTCTCCCCATTCCATTGATCTCTTTCTATTTCTACTCAATGGAATGGGTTGTAGACTAGTTAATGCAAGGGCTTGTGAGGAATGTGGAGACAGGAGAATGGTCTAGTGTGAGTAAGTCATGTTAAACAACTCTGCAGATCCATGTATTAGAAGTTGAAGGAGGACAGCAGCATAAGGATGGTGATCAGTGATTGTGGAAGTGGAATTCTGGTGAAATATCAGTCATTAACAATGATGTATGATGCCCTAGACTTGATCATGGTCCTATGACAAGGTGTAGGAAGGGGTTTCTTTGAGAAAATAGTCATCTATCTTATGCTGCCTCTGATAGTCCTTTTGGAGATAGTCACTGCCAAGAAGGTAAGAGATTTTCTTTTCATGTTATTGCTTTGCCAATGAAGGCATTAGGGTGAATGCATGATTAGGTTTGGTATGTTGCAATGAGATTGTGTTTGTGTAGGGGGAGATCATCCCAAAGAGGTTTGTGTGACTATCTTGGAGTAGCAAAGTTATGCCAGTCTATGAGATTGCTGTCCTTTAGACCCTGCACACGGGGTTGTATGGAAACTTAGATGGGGTTAAGTGTCTTGGAAGATGAGTGCCCTAAAGTCCCTCTCTCTTATGTCATGAACAATTATTATGTTGTATTAAAGCCTTCATTGTTAGAAGCCTGATTTCTGTCAAAGAACAGTGAACTTGTGAGTTATTGCATGTGGAGTTTTGTACCATGCTTTTGCTATCCTAGATGCTCTACATCACATTGGAATCTCCATCCGAGCCTCTAAAGAATCTTTGCCAATTGCCCTGATGGCTTCAAGGAAATGTTTTTGATCTGCAGGTACCTCTACCTCTTCTTGATCTTCTTCTTCCTCCTCTTTTTCTTCCTCTTCATCAGAACCATCATCTACCCTCTTCCCTATCCTTAGTGCCTTTAACTCTTCTTGGAGTGCTTCCTTGACTCCACTCTTAATCCTCTCTTCCATCTCCTTGAACTTCTTAACTACTTCAGTGATCATCCCTTTTGGAGGTATGTTGTTAGCCTCTCCTTCACTCTCCTCTGCTGACATATACCAAATCTTACACAACCAACAATAGAACCTTTTATGGATCTAATACCACTATGATGTAGAGGCACTATGATAGATAGAGGATTCCATAAATTGACAAGGTTTTCTTCACACTCTAAATCCAAATTCAACGATCAACTTGCAAAAGTGGGAACAATAGTTAACATATTTGAAACCATCATGGAAAGGTTAGTTTGACATGCCATGGGACCCATCCAGAGCATTGGCAAAGGCTAAATAAACTTGGTTTTGGTACTTCCTTCTTTAGGCCACTAAACTCCTTGTAGACCTTGAAATAGGAACAGTCAGCAATAACTTTTGATAGAAGCCTATAAACTCAGATCTTAGACAATCCTAAGATACCCATTTGGACTCCCCACAACATATCCCAAATTGGGTATGGGTTGTTTTGGACAATATGGTCCAACCTATAACTCCTCCTAGTGGCCTAGAGCCCCAATTAGGTCTGTTTTGTGAAGCAACCACCCATTCAAAGACTCAAAGAACTCAAAAAATTATTTGGACATCTCCAGGACATGATAAAACCAAGGATTATTTAGATTTTGGGTGTCCAAAATGGACTGCAACTGATTGGTCTTATGTTGTTCCCTGTCTAGGCTTCTATACAACACCTAACACATGAGGATGCTAGGTTTCTTCAACAAAATCTCCTCCTTCTTAGATCCCCTACCCAAATCTTGTCATAAAACATTAAAATATAAAAAAACAAGTCCATTCCACTGATCAGGAGCTAGTTAAACCAGTGGAATGGAGAGAAAAATCATATTTTTTGTCAGAAACCCTAAGTTAGGTTTTAATAACTAAATTTTAGAAAAGTGTAGAGAGTTCACACACAGTTATGTTTCAAGACCTCCAATCACTTGAAATGAAGACTTAACTCATACCTCTAACATTTCACCAACACTTGCCTTATGTCACCCTTGTACAGTGGAGTACCATGGACAGGAAAAATGTATATACTGGAAATTGCAAGAAATTTGAGTTTTTCTTATTGATTACTTCCACCAATTCACTTCCCCCTCTACAATGCACATCTACAGGACTTTATGAAGCCTACCTCAAAGTTTTGAAGAGGTTGGAGGGTAGTTTGGGTTAGTAGGAGGACATAAACTATCTTGCAACCACCGAACTACCTGTTCTATTTAGAGACTGTAACTAATTACAGGGTTTTACATAGTTGCATCAGTTGTGTTTATGATTGACAATACCTTCAAACACTTTGATAATGCAATTAAGCCTTTGACAAGTTCTAACACCCCTTGACACATGTCAAAAGGCTTACAATGTATGATAATGTATGACTGCCCTCCTTTTACAATGTATAACCCTTATGATTGCCTATTGCAAACATGGCATCATAATCCTTATTACAAACATGAAAAATGGTCTTCAAGGCCTTATGGAATCAACAAGACAATATGAACAACATGAAGACAAGACATAAATCCTTTGGTCTCCTTAGTGCTCCTACACCAATACTCTTGTTACATTGATGACAAGGATTGGATGAGTTGTATGTTGAGGATATTGATAAAATTAGTCCTATCAGAAAAAGAGAAAATGTAAGGCCTGTCCTTGTCTCACTAGTACATATCAGTTCATTTTATGGTTCTAGATTAGATGATAAAATGAGTTGATTATTGTATGAGGTAATTGTATGATGGTTATGTACCTAGCTAGGCTATGCATCCTCTTTGATCATTAGTTTATTAAAGTTGCTTCGGCTATGATTTCGTTATGAGATTTGATGTTCCAAATTGAGTGTGCGGGATATTCTTATGTAAGTATTGACCAATGGGAGGATGTAGAGGAGGAGACATGGAACCGCTTAACCCCTGGGCCACCTCACCTTACCTAGCCCTTCGGCTAAGTATTTGACCCCTCATCCTTGGGGTATGTCAATTGCTTATCTCATTCAATTTTAGTCTTGAATCAAAATCTAGTGCCTTTGTTCATCCTCCTTGCCTCTATCTGAAATCGTTGTGAGTTTTGAATCCATGTGTCATATGTGTCTAACCATATAGTGTTGTGTCTTGGCGTGGGTATGGTTCACATGAAGTCTCTTTCCCTTCTTTTATTTCTCTTACACTTCTAGGAGGTGGTTGCCTTTACCTTTCGTGCTTTCATGAGAGTTTGTATTAGCTTAATGACCCTTATGGTTGGACCCTTACATTTTTACGTAATGTTGTGAATTTTTTTATGACTGCGAGTTAAAATATGGTTGGAGTTATGAGAAAATAGTTAGATTAGTTAGTCTAGTGGTAATTTTATAGTTGGGATACGCACCTTTTCATTAATTCTATTAATTCTTTAAAGATGGCATTTATTGGATAGTCGACCTTGGCTGTCAAGCAATTTTTGTATGACAGCTGTTTATTCAATATTGCCTTAAGATACTATAACATACCATGATATAAATAAAATCATTTAAAGACCAAGCATATATATATATATATATCATCTTAATATTATAAATTTTGGCAATCTTTCTTTTAGTATGCCTCTTTTCTTCTGTTTCAATCTCCTTTAATTTTTAAATTGTATTTTATGGAAAAATGTGTAAATGCCACTTTGTGGCCATTAAATTTAGGCCCAAGTTAATTAATTATATAAGCCATTATAATTTTATGACATCATAATCCTATACTTGGGGTTAGTCCTCTAATTTGATGGTTGATCTCATCTGTCGAGCAATTATTTTTGTATGACAGTTATCCTTTCGAAGGTGCCCTTAAAATATTATGACATACCTTAGTAATAGAAAAATTATATATAAACCAAATATATAAATATAACTATAATCATATTTTTAATGTGGATGTTGTCCAAAATCTTGACTCTGGTGATATCGATCTTGTTTAAAATATTGGTTGTATTGTTTAAGCATAATGCCTAAATTCGGCCATGTGGCCATCAAGATCCCTTTTAATCCATGGGATTTTCCTTTCTTTTATTTTTTTATTTTATTGTTATAGGCATATACCTTGGACCTCGATGGGGGAGTGTAAAGAAATGGAGTTCCTTTCTGTTCAAATGAAGGCAGGGGAACAGCTTTTAAAATGGGGTGGTTTGTTGGTTTTTAATGAGGAAGGAAAGGGGACAAAATGGAGAGAGAAATGAGGGGATTTTTAGGGTGGGGGCGTGACGATGGGGTTTGGGGGGGCTAGGATGCTTTTGAGGGGACTTTATCCAGATGGGAAACCCTATTTTTTTGGGGGGGGGTCACCCTGTAGTGAAGGGGGGAAGATGGATCCTCTGTTCAGGAGGGAGTATGTAGAAGGGAAGGTGGCCCTGGGTGTAGCGGCCGAGCCGCTCTGGGGATAGGAGAAGTAAAAGAGGAGGGACGCCACTGGTTGTGGGAAAACAAGGAGGAGAGGGGACGATTAGTTTGGATGGGAAAGAGAATGCAGACTGTTTGGGAGAAGGCATCAAAACTCCAGCCAGGAGAAGTATCTTTGTGGCATTTAAACAAAAACAAACCCATTGCATTCTTATCTCGTCTTAGCCACTAGAGCCTAGTTTTGAAAGGTTTGTACCCCGAATCTTTATAGCACTACCTTCAGTTGACAGGTTAGGCTTCAATGTGTTTTCAATATCTTCATTTTGAAATTGATTTCATTTGTTTCTAATGTCTGTGTAAGCCCTATCTTCTTTGGATGGGTTTTAGGCCCCGTCTTTAATGTAATATTGTCTAATTTAGTATTATTAAGGTCTAACTTATGGTAACATATCAGATTTATCATTTAAAGGTTTCTTTTATGCCAACCAAGAGTTTTAGCGTTGTGTAAATGCAAGTTCACGTGTGTGATGACAAGGATTGAGATAAGGTTGTAACTGAATAGTCGTGTGATGAAAATTTATACTAAAAATGTGTGTTTCCCTTTTTGTGTTACTATATCCTAACAAATCTAGGAAGGAACTCTATCATTTGTAAGGCTCGAGCTTTAACCTTCTTTCACAAATCAGTAGTTGGTGTCATGCTGAGTTTAAACAACAAGTCGTGTAAGGTATCTGGGTAAATAGAGACTTCATACCGGTTGAAATTTCAAAGTCTACTTTTAGTATCCTGTGGAAATCTCGAAGTCTACTTTTTATTTACTACCATTTCTGCCAGATTTGGGCATGGTGACAGGAAGAAATGTCAGACCGCGAGGGACTGCAGGGGAGTGGTGAATAAAATAATATATATATATATATATAAAATATTATTCAAGTTTTAAAATTCATATAAAAAAATATATTTACCTAAAGCATAAACATGAGATCACATAAAGTTATCACTCTTGAAAACTTCTCTACAATTGAAAGGGAGCAACCATGTAGGTCTGTGAGTCCAAGATAGTTTTGAAATAGATTCCACTCTCTGTGGTCATCTCACATTGGACTCTGTCCAATTTTCAACAGAAGTAACTTCATTTTTTTTATCATTGAGTTGTTTTAATAGTAGCCCTCTATTATTGTCTTTAGACATTATTAATTTTAAAATTTGGGCTCTGTTGACACTCATTTTGACCAGGGGTTGATTTGTCATGATCAGGAGGTTTCTTCATTTGAAGCCTTTATCTTCTTGCCCATTTTTTCTAAGTGTTGGACCTCCTCAGCATTTTTCAACTGCAGCATCATATTTTCCTGAGGAGGAGGTCATCATCATCATCTTGTCTTCGATGATGATCTGCATCATCATGTTCCTCGTCGACTTGTTTTTCAACGTCATCATCATATTTCAACTGTGGGGTGATGTTTGGTTTTTATCATGATGATGCTGATGAGCTACAGTGCGCCCTGATCTGCTTGCGAGGGTGATTTTTCAAAGTATCCGGTGATCTTCCATTTATCACCTTGCGCAGGCATGATGATGATGTTGCTTATTCTTTGAGTTGCTCAACCTAACTTGTTTTATCCTAAGGGTCGTCGTCATCATCATGATATTTCCAGTTTTCATCCTGCTGCGTGCGGAGGTCATCATATTTTCTACCTTCATGATATTTCGCCGGGGTGATGTTTTTATCATCGGGTGATCTTGGTTAATATCATCCTGATGATGCTGTTGAAGAGTTCTAAGTGTGACCCGATATTCACTGGGGTCATCATATTTTGAACGTCAGGATGATCTTAGTCAATATCATCCTGATGATGTTATATCACTTCTTGTTCGTTGTTTCTTCATCCTGATGATGCTGACGTCATCCTTATATCAGGGTGATATCTATTTCTCTGCCTATCTGCATCATGATATTCAGAAGGAGGGGGTGATATTTTCATATCACCCGGATATATGTTTGTTTGTTCGAGCATCATGATGATGCTAATATTAAGGAGATATCCGCCTGCTAGCTTCGCGCATTATCTACTGGGGGTGATCTTTTCAAGTAGCATCATCATATTCAGTTATCGCCCCGATCTTATAGAGGAGCTACAGTGCAACCTGATATTTGAACATCAAGAGGATATTTCCAAATATCCGGTTGTCTTCCGAATATCATGATGATGTTAATATGATGATGACGTCATCAAGGTCCCGCGGGGGTCATATTTCTAACACTGATCATCTTGAAGAGACTTCCTGATATTTGCAAACATGATGATGACGTCATCCGGATATGAGGAGGTGCGCAGTAGGCAGATATGATGATGACGTCAGCAGTAGATGATGATGACGTCATCAGGATGTTCATCGGCCAGACTTTTGTTATAAGCTCAGCAGGAGGATGTTCCTCCGATGGATCAGGTTGTGCCGATTATCATGAAGGTTATATTTCAAATATCATGATGACGTCAGGGTGATATTTTGAACAACAGGATATCATGCTGCTGAGGGATGATGATGATGAAGTCTATACTAGTGTCGTCAGGAGCAAAAGCGCCGACATGATATATGCTCATGACCTAGTATATAAAGTGCAAAGGAGGTTGCTGCGGGGTGCATGTGGGATAATGTTATCCTGCATTTTCAAATATCATGATGATGAATCTCGGCGGGAAGTGGTTGCGATGAACTGTCTGATGTTCTTCCCAAGGCCGCGGGTTGGTGCGCCATTGATGGTGATTGTTGCAGAGGTATGGGCGATGGCGTGGACGGATGTAGTACCTGATTGAAGATCTGAATCCCTAGGCGGCGGTGCAAGGCTCGAGATATCTTCCTGTCTCCTCCCCTACCTACTGCATTCAAGTTTGGGCGCCAATCTGGTTGTGTTTGAGCGCCATTTTCATGATACCGTGTATTTGGCGAGATTTTGGTCAACATTGTAATTAATTGCTGAGCACCTACCTGGCTGTTATAAGCAGGTTGTGTTGTTCATTTGAGGTTGTTGAAAGTTGATGATTTTTGGCTCTGTAATCCAAAACCAGCTGATCTGGTTGATCTGTACAGCTTGATCTTGTGAGTTTATGTATCTCCTGTTGTAGGACTTGGCATGAATCCACTGATTTCATGGTTGATCTTGTATGAGTAATGCTATCTTAGCATGTGTTGTGTTAATTCTGTCTCCAATATTGCATGTATCCTTCTTCTGGATCTGGATGTTTGCTTATGTTTAGATTCTAGAGCATAGAATTCCTATGTTGAATGTCTGATCTTTTAACCTCTGCTCAAGGGGCAGATTAAACTGTTTTCAGGTTGAACATTGGGAAGGGTATACTGCAGTAGGGATGCCATAAGTAGAGATAGCTCAACACTCTATATTGGGAGATATCTGTAGGGCAGATATCATGTGTATCCCCCTGAAATCCAGTTTTAGCTATTCATGCTGATCATTCACAGGTGTATGTCTACCGACTCCAAGCCCTGGATAGGCACCAATCATGCTGTGTTTTTGTGTTATACACCATGTCCAGCTTTGCATCCAAATTCATATCAAACCATTTCATACTTCCACCTGTTAGTTGTAGGAGTAGGATTAGGAACCCCCTGCATGCTCTCATACCCAACCAGACATCATGTCCAAGAATGTTGCCAGCCTTGTGATCTATCATACAGATCTTGGTCCATACATGAGAGTATTCTGCCTGTTGTTGTCAAGTTAGATCCTTCTATCTTTGAGCTAGTCAAGGTTACATCTTGAGTTATAGGGATACCCCCCTTGGTGCGGCAGAACCAGAAGTGAAGGGGAGGAGCTCACGCAACCTCCTGTATTCAGTTGGCCTGAATCTGCCTGTGCATTAGAAGTGGCAACCCTAATGCTGATTCAGAAGAAATGTCAACAAAATGGCGACTCTGCTAGGGATGGACTAAAAAATGATATACTTGTGGCCCATCCGAGTCACTAACAAAATGATGCTCTGCTGGTGGAATGAACCTGGAAAAGTAGCTTTCAGCTGCTGTAAATTTTATCCTCTCTGGAGAGGTGGCGACTCTGCAAAAAAGATCTAAATGCACATGAAAGATAGATGTATGTTATTGGTTGAAAGATGTACATATTTCTGCATCTGTATGAGAAAAGGTACCTTGTTCCTTCCCCTTTTATTTGCTGTTTTACTGCATAGGTTAGATGCCAGGGGAAGCCTTAGGTCTTAGACAGACAAACAATGTCTAAGAGTAAGATTTTTGTGAATCCAAGTATGAGTTATCCCACACTCAGTGGTGAAATGTTGGATAAAGGAATAGAGGAGATAAGAAATAGGTTGATATTCTTAGAGGCTGAGCAGGCCCAGTTAAGAAGCAGTAACCCTGTTGTGTCTGCCAGTCAGAAAGCTAAACCTCCTGTCAGCCCTTTTGATCCTTTGTATGACCAACTGGATTTGTCATGGGTGGATTATGAAGTAGAAACTATGCCTGCTAGGATATACTGTCAGATGCCTAGATTTAGTGGTCACAATGTATGTGATGGGAATGCACATATCCAAAATTTTCAAAGTTTTATGGGAAAATATTCATTCAGAGATGAGGATATGTGGACGAGGTTTCTTGTTAGGTCCTTTGATGCAAAAGCAAAAGACTGGTATTTGAGCTTTCCAAAGAAATCCTTTGCCTGTTGGGATGAACTTGCTGACTGTTTCAAGGAAGAATTTGCAAAAGAACCGGCTGATTTTGTTACAGAATTGATGAGAATCAGAAAACAAGATGAAGAGCCATGTGTTGATTTCAGTCATAGGTTTGCAGTAGCCCTTTCACATGTCCCTGAAAGTTTCAGACCTGATATTTCAGCCTGTGTTGGCATATTCTTTGAAGCTTTTGAGGAGGGCTTTAGTGCAATACTGAGGGATTTCAAGGTGACAAGTATGCAGATGGCATACAGGTTCATAGAAAAGATAGAAAAAACCAGAAATGTGTACCTGCTGAAACCCCTGTCCCCAGGCCTTGGTGTGAGAAATGGTTATGAGGCTGCAAATGACCAAATGATTATGGCATCATGTGCAGATAAAAATGAAAATAAAAGCATAGAGGTTGAGACTGCTGTATTTGAACATAATGCTAACAATACTGCTCAACTGGATTGTTTACCAGTTGAGGATGCCAGTGAAAGGACTAATGAGGATTCCCATTGCAATGATGAGGCAGCTGACCATGAAAACAATAATGAGGTTGTGGACAGCAATGAGCAATTTTTAGAATGGACCTGTGGAGAAAATTGTGAGTATTGTACTCAAGACAGAGAAGATATAAGCAAACAGAGAAGCAGTCCTATGTGTGACCCATTGCCTATCTTTCAAACACATGGAGATCATGAAGAGCAGTCAGAAATTGAAATAAGTGCTAGTTCAGAGCATGATTGTTTTTCATTTGATGGCTGTTTTGCTTATGACACACAGGCTGATACTCCTCCACAGAATGAATCCATTGATGATGAAGAGATGTGCTCTGCTGACCATGAACAAATGGCATACTCTGATGAAACTGATGCACCTGGGCCACCCATTTATGACACATGTGGTGATGAGGATCTGTTTGAGTATGGTGGGGATCTAGACACTATTTTTGGCTTGGATTCTGTTTCTCATCATGATGAAAGAGGAAACAACATACATCAGGTAAGTGACTGTGAAGATGTGCCTGATTTGAAAGAGATGCCAGAGCCTGATCTTTTCCAGCCTGGTGTACCAGATGGTTGTGTACATGATGTACACAATTGTGATTTTGAAAGCTTTTCTTTTGATGAGCCAGCATATAATACAATGAGCCTTGATCTTCCTAGTTGTGTGGTGGACTCTGAGTGTTTCCTATTTGCAGTCCAGCTAGGAGATCATGTTGCAATGCAAGATGATGATACAAATGATAACCTGTATTCCATACCATTTGAGTATGCATTGCCTGATATATTCTACACCCACATGGCACATGATGCTGAAGGTTATCTGCACAGGGGTGATAATGACAAGCCAAACCAGAGGATTGAATATGCAGACGACAAGATTTGTTTGTGGCTGGATCTTTGTAGTATCTCCAAGCTTGACCCAGTGCATGCAGATGAAAACAAGATATTTGACAAAGGGAGATACATGTTTTTCTTTTCTTGGTGGCCTTAGGCCATCAAGTGTGTTGGGTGATGCAGGTCAGTGCAGTATTTGACTCTGTGCCCAATGGATAAGGGACTGGTCTGCATCCCAGAGATCTGGTGTTCTCGCTGCAGGTTTTCACCTGCACGTCCCCATTCAGAGCCACTGTTGACACTCATTTTGACCAGGGGTTGATTTGTCATGATCAGGAGGTTTCTTCATTTGAAGCCTTTATCTTCTTGCCCATTTTTTCTAAGTGTTGGACCTCCTCAGCATTTTTCAACTGCAGCATCATATTTTCCTGAGGAGGAGGTCATCATCATCATCTTGTCTTCGATGATGATCTGCATCATCATGTTCCTCGTCGACTTGTTTTTCAACGTCATCATCATATTTCAACTGTGGGGTGATGTTTGGTTTTTATCATGATGATGCTGATGAGCTACAGTGCGCCCTGATCTGCTTGCGAGGGTGATTTTTCAAAGTATCCGGTGATCTTCCATTTATCACCTTGCGCAGGCATGATGATGATGTTGCTTATTCTTTGAGTTGCTCGACCTAACTTGTTTTATCCTAAGGGTCGTCGTCATCATCATGATATTTCCAGTTTTCATCCTGCTGCGTGCGGAGGTCATCATATTTTCTGCCTTCATGATATTTCGCCGGGGTGATGTTTTTATCATCAGGTGATCTTGGTTAATATCATCCTGATGATGATGTTGAAGAGTTCTAAGTGTGACCTGATATTCACTGGGGTCATCATATTTTGAACGTCAGGATGATCTTAGTCAATATCATCCTGATGATGTTATATCACTTCTTGTTTGTTGTTTCTTCATCCTGATGATGCTGACGTCATCCTTATATCAGGGTGATATCTATTTCTCTGCCTATCTGCATCATGATATTCAGAAGGAGGGGGTGATATTTTCATATCACCCAGATATATGTTTGTTTGTTCGAGCATCATGATGATGCTAATATTAAGGAGATATCCGCCTGCTAGCTTCGCGCATTATCTACTGGGGGTGATCTTTTCAAGCAGCATCATCATATTCAGTTATCGCCCCGATCTTATAGAGGAGCTACAGTGCAACCTGATATTTGAACATCAGGAGGATATTTCCAAATATCCGGTTGTCTTCCGAATATCATGATGATGTTAATATGATGATGACGTCATCAAGGTCCCGCGGGGGTCATATTTCTAACACTGATCATCTTGAAGAGACTTCCTGATATTTGCAAACATGATGATGACGTCATCCGGATATGAGGAGGTGCGCAGTAGGCAGATATGATGATGACGTCAGCAGTAGATGATGATGACGTCATCAGGATGTTCATCGGCCAGACTTTTGTTATAAGCTCAGCAGGAGGATGTTCCTCCGATGGATCAGGTTGTGCCAATTATCATGAAGGTTATATTTCAAATATCATGATGACGTCAGGGTGATATTTTGAACAACAGGATATCATGCTGCTGAGGGATGATGATGATGAAGTCTATACTAGTGTCGTCAGGAGCAAAAGTGCCGACATGATATATGCTCATGACCTAGTATATAAAGTGCAAAGGAGGTTGCTGCGGGGTGCATGTGGGATAATGTTATCCTGCATTTTCAAATATCATGATGATGAATCTCGGTGGGAAGTGGTTGCGATGAACTGTCTGATGTTCTTCCCAAGGCCGCGGGTTGGTGCGCCATTGATGGCGATTGTTGCAGAGGTATGGGCGATGGCGTGGACGGATGTAGTACCTGATTGAAGATCTGAATCCCTAGGCGGCGGCGCAAGGCTCGAGATATCTTCCTGTCTCCTCCCCTACCTGCTGCATTCAAGTTTGGGCGCCAATCTGGTTGTGTTTGAGCGCCATTTTCATGATACCGTGTATCTGGCAAGATTTTGGTCAACATTGTAATTAATTGCTGAGCACCTACCTGGCTGTTATAAGCAGGTTGTGTTGTTCATTTGAGGTTGTTGAAAGTTGATGATTTTTGGCTCTGTAATCCAAAACCAGCTGATCTGGTTGCTCTGTACAGCTTGATCTTGTGAGTTTATGTATCTCCTATTGTAGGACTTGGCATGAATCCACTGATTTCATGGTTGATCTTGTATGAGTAATGCTATCTTAGCATGTGTTGTGTTAATTCTGTCTCCAGTATTGCATGTATCCTTCTTCTGGATCTGGATGTTTGCTTATGTTTAGATTCTAGAGCATAGAATTCCTATGTTGAATGTCTGATCTTTTAACCTCTGCTCAAGGGGCAGATTAAACTGTTTTCAGGTTGAACATTGGGAAGGGTATACTGCAGTAGGGATGCCATAAGTAGAGATAGCTCAACACTCTATATTGGGAGATATCTGTAGGGCAGATATCATGTGTATCCCCCTGAAATCTAGTTTTAGCTATTCATGCTGATCATTCACAGGTGTATGTCTACCGACTCCAAGCCCTGGATAGGCACCAATCATGCTGTGTTTTTGTGTTATACACCATGTCCAGCTTTGCATCCAAATTCATATCAAACCATTTCATACTTCCACCTGTTAGTTGTAGGAGTAGGATTAGGAACCCCCTGCATGCTCTCATACCCAACCAGACATCATGTCCAAGAATGTTGCCAGCCTTGTGATCTATCATACAGATCTTGGTCCATACATGAGAGTATTCTGCCTGTTGTTGTCAAGTTAGATCCTTCTATCTTTGAGCTAGTCAAGGTTACATCTTGAGTTATAGGGATACCCCCCTTGGTGCGGCAGAACCAGAAGTGAAGGGGAGGAGCTCACGCAACCTCCTGTATTCAGTTGGCCTGAATCTGCCTGTGCATTAGAAGTGGCAAACCCTAATGCTGATTCAGAAGAAATGTCAACAGGCTCTTTAATGGACTTTTTGATAGGTCTCATAGATTTATATTTTTTAACAGGTCGAAATTCAGATATTTAGTGTTCTTATTTAAATACATATATATAAACCAATAAATAGATATTGGTTAAGGGTATTATAAATAAATAGCGGCTAAGTATAGTTTATTGTTGTTAATGATTGTGACTATTACATTAGGGATGTAATAATGCAATTTAAAGTCCCTTGTAATTCCTTGAACTTTTCATAATGATTGAAATCAGAAAATTTAGGAATGTAATAATAGTATTAAAATTCTTATGTAATTCCTTTGAATTGGTTGTACCTTAGAGCTTGAATTTTATAGCATGTAAACTTGTGATTTCATAGGCAATATATTTTTCATTAATGTAGAACTAAGTCATGGTTTATCCACATGTGCATGTAATTAGTTTAGCATTATACCTCATGTGTTCTTACATCCTTCCATCTCATGTTTCCTGGCTAATGAGTGACCATATGGAGCTTCATGTATTGAAACTGTCTTTATTTGTATTTGTGTGGAGTGTTGTGCATCAAGTTTTGCTACTTCTATCATTTTCCCTTGGTGTTGTGATGGTGGCATGTGATGCATGTGAATAACCTTGTATGGATGACTTTAGAGTCCTACTTAAGGTCCTTGTTGTGTGAGTATGGTCGTGTTTGAGTCATTTTCATGATCTCCTCTCTCCGTAGCTTGAGGGTTACCTAGGGTGCAATGGACAACCATTGCACCCGTCAATGGAAATATAGTTGGGTGGAGGGCAACATCCCCCATTGGTCTTCATTATGGAAAACTCTATTGCAGTCCTGGCAGAATCTTGGCCTTCGTCTGTTGGAAGAATCATTATGGTTATTGTCCTCTATTGATGTAAATTGAAAATGGTTAATGTATTTATTTCTATTGATGTTTCAAAAAAATAATTAATGAATATTTATCTCCTTGATGTATTCAAGAAAATGATTATCGTAGTTATCTTTATCTTTATAATTCAGAGAAGTATTTAATGTATATTTATTTCTTTTGATATATTCAGGACAAGTAATTAATGTGTATTTTATTTTATTGACGTATGCAAAAATAATTTATGTAATTAAAGTTTATTTTGTTCTAATGATGCATAGGAGAATAATTAATGTAAAGTTACCTCTTGATGTAAAGGAAAGTATTTATTGGTTATTTATCTCTCTCTTGGGTAAAGAAATTAATTTTGATTATTTATTCTCTTGTTGTAAAGGAAAGAATTATTGGTTATTTATCTCTCTTGCATTTATTTTTTTTATAGCGTGACTCTTCCATTTTTTTTGGGAGACAACCTCCGCTTTATAACTATATTAGATTATCAGTAGATGTAAGATATACTCTTGTATTGCAAAGAAAATAAATTATTGATTATATCTATAAATATGTTGATTTGGTTGTAATGAATGTGGGAATCCTCATATTGTCATTATGTGGCCATGATATGTTTTAGTATTGGAATTAAAGTATTGTCTAGAGTTTCCCTCTGTGTTCCTATATGTTGGAGATTTCTCTTAAATTTATGTCACGATAGAATGGACAAGTTTGTATCTCATTTACATATGGATGTTTAACATACCCTGGTTGAATGGATGATTATGTTACTTCTTCTTAAATGGATGATGTTTTGGTCACTTAATGTTGCTATTCCCTTGGTTTGATTTTTTTTTGACAAGGCATCTTTGATGTTTCATCCACGCCTTGTCTTCCTTCCCTGCCTTGTGCGACGGGGATTTAGGGGTAGGGGAAAATTTTTGGTGGTTCATGTCATGACCACATGGGAGATGTGGGCATGACATGTGGTTTCTCATGTCGTATAGTTCACTGTCAACAGACTATAAGGACAAATAATTTCCCTTCTAGTGCAAAGGGATATTTACAGGCTCAGTAAGAAGGACCTAAGTTAATCACTGCAGTTAGGCAGCCTATAATTGAAAAGGTTTATGATCCCTCTACAGGGAATCTAAGAGATACCACTCCAGAGGAACAAGCCAAAGGAAAGTTCCAAATGGCTTGTGGTTCTAGTTCTAATCCTAATGAATCTCATCCCATTGATCCATTTAAAATATTCAAACTCTGAAAGCTGATACACCGCCCCTTGTGAATTTTGATCATTTTGAAGATATTGAAAATACAAGAGGAATAGATGCAATGCGAGCCTGGATAACAAATTATATATCCACTAATGATAATGCTAATGAAAAGTAGGTGATAAAGTAGGCTCTTAATGCAATGACCGGTGTTGAACGACATGTCTCGGATAGACTAAATGATGCTTACAGAGAAATGCAATTAGATAGAGGTACAGATCAAGTCTGTGCTCAGTTGACCCGTCTATTTGTTGGTAAAATAGACACCAAAGAAAAGTTGGCCTACAACAAGTTCATCAAAGGTAAATGTAAGGATCTCAAATATTTCAAACAATATTGTGATATCCAATATGAGAATTTCTATTTGTCAAGCTGTGAGTAGAATCATGAATTCATGTTCACTACTTTTCTGAAAAGTTTTGGTACTGTGATAGGAGAATTCTATCACAAGAAAGTTCTTGAGAATCTGGTGACAGAAAATATAGACAGAAGAACAATGAAGACAGTGAAGTAAAGATCCCAGCTAAGATGAAGATCAGAGGATGCGCATCAAAGGGTTTGTAGATATGTGTCCAAAGGTGATCCAGTAAAGATTTGAGAGGTTTGCATGAAGATTTGAAGAAGTTATGGCTATATGAGTAAAACTAGTTCTGGAAGATGTTCAGAGGGGATAGAGTGACACGAATAGGTTTAGTGAGATCTGGAAATACAATATCTTGTTCTACAGATTTGGTGGAGTGTTTAGGAAGTCAATGTGAATTGACAACTCAATTGGTTCATGGTCTAGAGGTCCGTAAGCATCTATTCCAATATGATAGTGATGGCAGACTAAGTTCTTGAGGTTCCAGATGAAGGAGAGAATGATTTCAATAAGCAGAAGTAGTGTGGATGTTCTTGGTGATTCAGGCAAGCTTGTGGGTGTCTCTAGATTGTGTGTTTGTGTTGGTGGTCCGCATTGAAGATTGAGCTCGTAATTGGAAAATTACTTCTAGATGATGATGTTCTTCCTAAACTTGTCTGACCGGATAAGTTACACATCCTGTGGATGATCTTGAAGATGTTCTACGAAGAATGGAGTGTCCCTCAAAGAAGATTGAAGTCTTAGATCTATGTGGCTAATAATCTAATGATCTGCATGAAGTCTTTTGTAATTAGTCAAGTTGTATTTGTTTATTTTCTCTATAAAGTATGCCGACTTGGATGATTATCCCAAAGTCAATGTCTTGTATAAATAAGAGTTGCAAAGTCATTTCAAATGTATCTTGGTAGAGATGAGAGTGTGGTAGAGAGGAAGAAAGGGAAAGGCAGAGTAGAAGTATTGGGCTTAAATGGAACTGACTCAAGCATAGTGAAGATGCTATTCTTTGGTTCAAGTATGTAATATTTATTATTCTGTAGACAGTGTGTCTCTTGTAGGTAGTGGGCCTCTTGTGAGTAGAGTTCTTAGGTAGTGAACCCTAATTGGCATGTGCCATTTTGTTCTTCTTATTCTTTTAACAGAGAATACAATCTTGGGTTAGTCACCTCGTGGGTTTTCCCTTAACCGGGTTTTCCACATTAAAATCTTGGTGTTAGATGTGTTAATGTGTTTCTGCTCTTGAATTGTTGCATTATGTTTCCATGATTGATTTATTATTATGCTACTAAATTACAAGAAGGATTTAAGTGGTTAATAAGAGAAAATTTTGGGACAACTGATTTACCCCCCTCTCAGTTGTTTGTCTTGAATCTAATAGTTATGTAATTTATTCATATGTGGAAGGGAAATAAATAAAACTTAGGTTTTATTTACTTTATATAAGAAAGATGAAAATACAATGAAATAATCTAAGGTTATCTAATTTTATTGATGAAAGATGGGGAAGATGAGGATAATTAATTAAATAAAGTTATTTAATTAATTAAGAAGATATAGGAGAAAAGGAGATTTGTGTTGCAAGTGCGTTAGACAACGTTATGTAGACAAATGCAAGAATGCGACAAAATACCTAGATGTAGAATGGGCCAATTTTGGGTGTCTACATAAACAACTAACGGGTGAAGAATTTTGGAGGGCATCCTCTATTTTTGAAGTAAACAACAAGGGAATGAATCCTAAATAAGCCAAAAGATTATGGATATAAATGAGATGTCTTCTTATCCATAGATGGGATATTATATCTTCTATAAATTTTGATACCTTGAGAAGAAGCCACACCCTTAGAGATGTGCTCACTAATGTGAACCAAGAAAGGAAATTCTATATAGGGTCTAAATACAACCCATCATATGATTTTCTACCTATATGGATAGTAGCTTTAGACCATGACAATCCTATTTCTCAAGAAGACCCTTAGGGTTTGTTGGTTCCTAAAATAGCCACTCAAAAACCCTATTGTTTCTGTATCTCCTACGCCAAGGATTCCATCAAGGAGGTGGGAAAAGGACTCATCAAGAAGTTGAGGATGATTTTGGGTCAATTGCTAGGAGTCAATAATCTCCTCTTAACTTCTAGTTCAACTAAACCAAGGAGGGCATTCCTAGAGGCATCCTTTAATAGGAATTGATAACAACACAAGATGTAGTCAGATTCATAATACAACAATAGCACCCAAGTTGTAGTCTTAATCCCCAATATTGTTGTAGAACACACAAATATACTGAGAGGGGGGTGAATTAGTATATCAATAAATTTAAATCTCAACTACTTTGTCAATGATCATTAACACAATAATGAGAGCATATCAATAGTGCACTCAATGAACACAACCATAGAGAAGAACACAACACCAAAGTTTACATAGAAACCCTAGATGGGAATAACCATGGTGAGCAAGCTACTTGGATCTACTGCCCAAATCTAGCCTCACAAAGAAAATTGATTATTACAATATTATTATAAGGAACCAACACTTAAGAGACACTAATCTGCTAGACAATACAAGGTTTATAGGTACCAACCCAAAGGAAACTGTAATCCCCTAAGCTGAGCACCAACCTAGATAATAATTTTATGGTCACCAACCCAAAGGAGACTGCAACCCCCAAACTAAGCACCAAACCATATAAAGAGAGGCACCATCCTCACAAGGATTAAGAGGCACCAACCTATGGAACCATTGGAATGATTATAAAAGAAATGACAGACATACACTATCAGTAATATTCTCTACATAATATCATAATGAACATGCTTAATTCTACCTTGGCATTTTGACTGATTTAGATGCTCAATCTCTTCCACAACATAATCACCACCTCTATTATGAATGATAAATCATGATTTGCACAAACAGAGTCACAATCTATTTGCAAACAATCACTATCACTTTTCACTTGTGTGTGCACCCATCTCTGCTACAACTTTTGCATCTTCATCTAATCAAAGTCAAAATTGATATTCGTTGAATCATATTGCACACACTGACATCTCTCCTAGAACACTACTATATATATGTGATATTTTACATTTTTTAAAAGGAAGTTATCCTTTATAATTTTAATTTCCAATATATACATTTGATAGAGTCAACCTTATAATTTGAAATGTTTTAGGTTGGACCCAAACTGAATTCCCCCACTATCAAAACTTGGTTGGCTAGCATAGTGGAAACTATGGATTCTCCTTTAAAAGTGTCAACCAAGGGAAATATGTTTTCATGAGATAATCAACTTACATAGAATTATGTTTCATGACTAGCCTTGTTCTTTGCACATCTAGGTTCAAATTGATCGTATAATGTCTTCTCTTGAGCCTCTTCTGCATTAGACTTGTGAGTACATGTTTATGTATCAATCACTGTGCATAGGCCATTGTCAAATCCATAAGCTTTGGCCCTTCACATTTTCTTTTTGTCACCTATGTAATCCATCGGAAAACTAGACCCTTTATTCATTATTGATAAAAATGGC